>OZ007590.1:231625924-232905507 GCA_963931845.1 Maratus michaelseni
GAAAAGCCATGATTTAAAATAAAACGTGATTGCTAAAATAGAGGGTCTTCAGATCAATTATTCCGTCGACCATTTTTCATAAAAAAATCAAAAAAAAAATCATCGCCAAACAGGAATGAACTCCAAATAAACAAATGGAAGAATGTTGCCATTGGAACGTCAAAATAAATAAATAAAATAAAATAAATTCGGAAACGCACCACTCACCAAAGTGTCCAGTAAGTTTTAACACAAAAAAATTACAATATATTAATGAAAATAGAAAACAAAATCCTGAATATTTATTTATTTCCATTATTTTTCTTAATTATCCTTCTCGGCTGGTGAATTAATGTTTGTGACGTCAGTTGAAATTGATCTATTGCACTTAACTATGAAACGCAACATTTTTACAATGCATTTTCTCTTTTAATGTCATGGCACAGCCGTTTAAGGACGCAATTTTTATTTTAATTAACGAAATAACAAAAATATCAGAAAAACAAAATGAAAAATACAGGTAAATGCCGAATTAAAAACCGCTTCATGACGTAACAAACACGTTTAATACTTCTGACGTCAAGTGAATGGGACTGCATTTTTGGCGTTAAATCTTATAGTTTGGCGATAGTTTTTTTTTTATGAAAAGTGGTTGACGGGATAATGGAGAAGTACCAAATAAAGTGTTGAAGGTCTGATTAGAATTATGTATTACTTCTTTATTTGTTTTCAGTCTTCAGCCATGTTTCTCTTTTTCTTTGAGTTATTCATACGATTTCGGGCTAATTTTCCGGAATCGGATACCACGCCAGTTGGCGTATTAGCCACAATGTTGAAAGCATCGTTTATGTTTGAAGCGAAATCTTCATGATGAATCCTGTTACAGAAAATCGTATATCATCATCTACTATGAGTATAAACCGCATATTCACATTTTAATAAGGTAATGTTTTTTGAAAGGTTTTAGCGTATAGCTATTCTACGTTGCTTTGTTATAGATCTAAAGAGGAAAGCTCTAAAATTATGTGAACCCGATTATTAAAGATTACTTTAAAAAAAATTCCACTGAACAAATTTCAATGGAAGTGATTTTTCAGGTATGGTTAATGACCCTATAACATATCATTCTATGTTGCTTAGTAATAGAGCTAATGAGAAAGTGATTGGGAAAGGTGAATGCAATTATGAAAGATATATCTACTCTGTATTTAAAATGCAAATTCGTATTTCATTCCGACCGTTTATAATTTGAGTTATGCTGTACGGACTTTGGTGCGATTTACAATGTTAGCAGGGATGAGATTTCTCCGCTTTTTTGCATACCAGTATAATGTTAGAGAAAACGTTGTTCTTTTAAATTTCAGAATGTTCCGATTAAATAAAAAAGCCTTTTCTGTAAGATTATACTGGTATGCAAAAAAGCGGAGAAATCTCATCCCTGACTGTTAGTTAGGTAATTTTGTGGGGATGGTTGGTACTTCTGTGGAGCAAAGTTTTCGCCTGCGTTGTGTTTTCTGAAGCGAAAGCTTGACAACGAATCCGATTACAAAAATCATATCATAATCATCTATAATATTTATAAAACGCAAATTCTTATTCCATTCCGATCGGTTAAAACTCAGGTTCTACCGAACAGTGATTTCACTGTTAGTAAGGTAATTTGTTTTAGAAAGTACATTTAAAATAAAGTACATTGTTCTACATTGCTTATTTATAGAGCCACGGGAGGAAGTTATAGATAAAATTAGATGAACCGGATTATGAAAGATTACCTTTTTTAAAGTTCTACTGAACGGATTTTGATGGGAGTTTCGCAGTGTGATAATATTTCAGGAATTGATTTTCTACATTGTTTAGTTATGGAGCTATGGGAGAAAGTTGTCAGTGGTGTAGTCGTAAAAAAAAAAAAAAAACAGTGCATATACTCTATAGACAGAGGACATATACTAGAGAGTATATGTTATAGCTACGGACGATGTGCAGATTTTAGTCTTAAAAATTCCAGAAGGTTGACGGCGTATACCAGCATATACTTTCTACAAAATCCCTGAGAGTTCTATCAACAGGTGAAGACGATTATGAAAGATACATTTATCTGTCTACTGTATATGTATAATTCAAAGGGAATTCCAATCCTGCCGCTTATACCTTGAATTCTGCTGAATGGATTATGCTGGAACTTGCACTGTTAGTTAGGGTGGGGGGCATTTCTATAATCAGTTGAACCCAATTATGAAACATTAGACTTTTTTAAAGATTCTGCTGAATGGATTTCTATGGAACTTGCATTGTTAATTTTCCAGGGATAGTTTTAGTATATTGCATATCGTTATATCGTTCTTTAGAAAATCATACTGCAAATGATTAAATAAACGCGTTGGTCTTTAACCGCCTAAATTTCGTGTAACACTTTAGAAAATATAACAGCATAATGGCTTTCGTATCGTTTTACACCAATGCGGAAGGACATGAAGGTAAAAGTTCATGTTTCTTTAAAACACACAATCAAATTCACCGATATATTTAGTTTGATTAAAGTTTTTTTTTTGGATAAACCGACCAGCGTAGCGAGCAAAGCCTGATAGGTAATAATAATGGTTAATTTTATCTGTATATAAAATTCTATATTATGTAAAAGGAAGTCCTGACTTGGGATATCATTAACGCACAGTCCAAACTTCTGAAGCTACAAACACGAAATTTGCGGGGAAAATACTTCTTCGGATGTAGAGACGCAATAAGAAAGTTTTCCTAAAATTCCATCCCTAAAGGGGTTAAAATGGGAACAAACAATAACAAAATTTCTTAAAAATCGGGTTTTATATTTATTTGTCAAATGATAACTTATTTCAATGCATTTTTGCGTGCTGAATCGAATTGTACCAAATAAAAATATTCTAACTCCAACAATTCGTGAGATATTGCACATTTTCGAATTTGGCGTTGCCTTTGGCGACAAAACCTTAAAATTTATTGCATTGATCGCCAAGTGATATTTTCTAAAATACATTCGTCATTGTTAAAGATCAAACAATAATTGGCGATTTATAAGATACTGGATAAGAAAAAAAATCACCTGATATTTTGATTAGATGAAATCTCAATAATGCCAGTTCCCGGGCTCTTTGTTTAACTTTTTTGTTTGCTTCGGGAATTTGGAATTGAATATTATTCGGTATTTTTATGTTAGCTGGGTGCCAGTGATCGCCAAATTTTTTTTAAATCTCGCCAATCCTTTTTTTTTTTGCTAATATTTTAACGTTAGCTAATAACAACTAGCCATTATTTTAACATTGCGATATAATATCTTAAAAAACTTATTTAAAATAACTAAAATATAATCATAATAAAATACATAAAAACAAACATATCAATACAAATAAAATGTCACGCAAAATGTTTCAATTGAAATGATGCCAATTGAAACTAGATTTGGTGAGTTTTTACTGGCGCCCAGCAATATAAAAGTACCAATTATTCTTACGGATATTTATGTAATTGTGAGTTTTAAATAAAATATGCTTGCTGAAGTAAAGTTTCGAGGGTCTGTACGGTTTCGATATTGCACATTCTCTATAATTTGGTGATGCCTTTAGCGCCAACTCATCAATATTTCTAACATTACAAGTTATAATTTTTAAAAACGCATCCATTACTATATCTTCTTTATTACCGCCACTGCAACATATCCAGGGAGTCTCATCTTGCCACTTCAAGGCACGGCACGAGGTGCAGGGTAACTGAGATCCGAGATCAACAGGCTTATTCCTGGAATAATCAATATGAGGATCATATTTAAAGCCAGACAAATACTTAGTAGTGCAAGGCAATAAATTGATATGCGATCTCTTTTTATATTTTCCTGGAGCTGTCTGACCAAAAGCGTACATTGTTGGATAAATGCAATTCACCGGTATATTTAGTTTGATTCAAAATTCGTTTGGAGAAACCGACCAGCGTAGCGGGCGAAGCTTGCTAGTATTTAATAAACCAAAATGAGTTGAACGACCTTGTGCGAAACTTGCAACTATCTACATCTCAGGCAGAGATTCTTGCCTCTCGTTTACAACAGTGGAACTCATTGACACCAAATATCAAATTAACTTATTACCGAAATCGAAGTCAAATTTTCAGCAGTTATTTCACCAAAAAGGACGTTTGTCCATGGATTCTTAGGCAATCATAAAGATGAAAATTATGAAAAACATATTGCTGTTTTATTAAAAAACTATCATACAAAGGGTTTGAACATGTCTCTGAAGGTACATTTTCTCCATTTACACCCGGATTTTTTTTCCTGAAAACTTGGCCTCTGTGAATGACGAGCAGAGCGAGTGTTTTCACCAAGACCTTAAACTTTTTGAAGACAAACACAAAGGTTTTTGGGACGAAAGTATGTTAGGGGACTACTGCTGGTCTATTTTAAGAGAAACAGATCAAGAAAATTATGAAAAGAAGAGTAAAATCAATCATTTCTAATTTTTTCTTTTTATATTTCATGTTATTATTATTTTAAAGTTTTTAAAAATATTTTTTAAACTAGATGTGACAGATTTTTTACATTAATTTTCCCATACTCAGTGCACTAGAATCTATGAAAATATACACATTTCGGCGAAAGTATATAAACCGTGTAAACCAGTGTTATTATTTTGTGACTTGTCAATTACGTAGCACGAGAATGTGATGTATATAATTAGTCTTAATCAAATAATACCATAACATATTAAAGTGTAATAACTTCCTGTGCGTATATAATTTCCTTAATGAAATTATCCCATCCCATCCCATAACATAGTAAGGTGTAATAACTTCCCTGTGCTGCGTAATTGCCAAGTCACAAAATAATAATTAACTAAAAATGTAGAGACTAGGAGTGATTTGTGAATGAAAATTTCAGAGTTAATGAGATAACTAAACTTGGCTTTACACGATCTCAGAACTTTTTACGGTAAAAGAGTCACGAAACTTGGCTGCATTTTTTACAGGTGACGTTTTTTATGGGATTCAATATTTTAAAATTTCTTAAAAAAAAAAAAAAAAAAAAAAAAATCTTGATTCCGCAATAACTTAAATGCTGATAGGTTATACTTTTATATTGCTTTATTTAACTGTACTTATAGAAAGAAAACCACTCATTTTATACTACAAAATTTTAATAGTAAACAAACATTTACATTTAGAATAACAATCCGGGAAATATATTCCTTAATCCCTTGATGGATGAAGTTAATATAAAGAAGAATCTCAGAATTATGTAGGATTTTGCTGATAAGAAAAAAAAAATCCAGATCCAATCGAAAATATTTATTTCTATAAATCTAGAAAATGTGTTGAATTTCCATATTGTTTTCGTAGTTTGGTATGAATATGTAGATTGACGAAGAATTTATTTCTGGGTAGAGTGAAATGTAATTAGATTAAATGCTGAAAGTAATCAGCATTTAATCTGTCAGTGTGAAATAATATTATGGCGGAATACCATACTCTCATTTAGATAAATATTGTTATACACTGCTCAAAACAATTAAAGGATATTGCAGTTTTAGGTGGATTTTGTATCTGGGAAACTTTTTAGCTGATTGATACATGGTCGACAGACATAGTAGGTTATATGAGAATAAATTACACATGTTTGGCAGAAAAAAATGCATTTTATTGCGCATTTGTGTACAAAAGGAAAAAAACACAATTTGTGCATATGAGAAAAAAAGAATAAGAAAAGGTGTTTTCTTCAAAGAAAATCATTTTCAGTAGGGGGTATGGTTTCCACGGGCGGCCAGCAACGTTGAACACCTTTGAGGCATGGACTCAATGAGGCTATTAATGACGAGTTGGGGTATTCTGCCCCACTCTTCCAGAAGAGCCCTTTCCAGTTCTTGGAGAGTTTGTGGGGGTTGTTGGCGGCCAGAAACTCGTCTTCCTAGAGCGTCCCAAACGTGCTCGATTGGATTCATGTCTGGAGAACACGCTGGTCATTCCATTCGAACGATTCCTTCCTCGAAAAGGAAATCCTCCACCAGCTTTGCACGATGTGGCCTGCAGTTATCGTCCATTAAAATGAAGTTATCTCCGATTGCTGCAGCGTAAGGGACTACAATAGGTCTGAGGATCTCATCCCTATATCGGCGACCAGTCAGAGCTCCATCTCGAATGATGTAGAGGTCAGTGCGCCCGTCAATGGAGATGCCACCATACACCAACACTCCTCCACCGCCAAATCTGACACTTTCGTGCACGAACGCAGGATTATTCCTACTGCCACGGTCTGTCTCTCCAGATGAAAATACACCTATTATCCGGATGCACAGAAAAACGGGACTCGTCAGAAAACAGAATATTGCTCCATTCATTTCTCCTCCAGTTGACATGCTCGGTTGCCCACTCCCTGCGGTAGCGACGATGCCTTGATGTTAATCTAACACATACCATCGGTCGGCGAGCATACAGACCTACAGCATGGAGCCGGTTTCGGACAGTCTGAGTTGAAATCGTGGTGCCTGTAGCCGAGCGAAGGTGTTGTTGGAGAAGAGTAGCGTTCATGTTTCGGTGTCTCCGAGCTGTTAACGCTAAATACCGATCTTCATTGGGCGTTGTTGCCCGTCTACGACCTTGCCCTGGTCTTCGGCCTGCACATCCACTCTCCAAAAAACGGTTCCAGATCCTGGAAATGACACTTTGTGACACTCCAATGGCTTGCGCTACTTCGGCTTGAGTTTGGACCCCTTCTAACCTACCAACAATTCTCCAAGCTTCTGAATCTGTCAAATGACTTCGCTGAGACATCGTACTCATCGAAACAAAGCAATCACTGAATGCCGATCATCCTTGTCTTCATTCTCTTTTATCCAGTTGAAAGTCAAATTTCATTCGCTGCCGCTGAAGCGACGTTTTTGACGTCGAACTCAAAATTTGCATACTCCACAGTTTGAAAACCAGAAAAATTTGCATTTGTGATTCTCTTCTTCTATTTTCGGCAAAAAAAATTTCGTTTATATCTTTATTTTATATAAAACTTCAAATATCCTTTAATTGTTTTGAGCAGTGTATATATATATATATATATATATATATTTCAGAATGGAATATATTTCTACTTTAATACTTGGAAATTTTTCATAGAAAATTTCTCACGCGTTGCATTCATAATATTTCAAATTTTAATTGCCTAAAAGGCTATAGCCAACATAGTGAAAAAGTATTCAAGCCGGGGCTCGAACCCGAGTCATCAGTATAGTGCACTGACGTTCTACCAACTGAAGGCTGGCAGGCTGGGTATTGTTCCAAGTGGTTCAGTTGGTAGAACGTCAGTGCGCTATACTGATGACCCGGTTTGGATACTTTTTCACTATGTTGGCTATACGTCTTTTAAGCAATTAAAATTTGGAATATATTTGTTTGACTTTTGTTGCATTCTTCAAATGTGGCTAATGTTAAAAAAAAAAAGGTTTGTGAAATCTATATTAATAAATGAAGTTTTGTTTGTGTATCTGTGTGTGTATGTTTCTTTGTTTGTGTATCTGTGTGTGTATGTTTCTTTGTTTGTGGGCTAGGGAAATCTATCGCAAGTAGAGGTCTGCGGATTTGGTTTTGGATAGACGAACATAGGTCCGAATGTACCTAAAGCTCAGATTTTAGATTTTTTTGTTATTTTATAGTGAACGAAAAATTTCACTCATTTCACCGATTTCCCAAGTTCTCAGACGATTTTGATCCACTCATAAAAGCAATCGAAATTCAATCTTTCAGTCCAATATTGTTAATTTCATCCCCTTTTCAATAAAGTTTATTCGAATTTCGCACAGCGATTTTTAAATTTTTCGCGATTTTTTTTAAAGTTCTTCTTCTGCCAAAAATGAGGAGTTTATTTTTTTATCAACCAATATTTATTTGATACTTCCTCCTTCTAATTTTATATGCTATACTCCTGTATGGAGCAGACTTTCGTTAATTGTTTAAAAGAATTAAAAAAATATATGGAATAGTTTTTTTAAATTAATTATTAAAGAATGTAAGGCCATCGATTTTAACTAACGCAGCGAAATTCTAATGAGGAAAAAAAAAATCAGCGTTAGTTTAACTCTTTTGCAGCCAAAAACCATTACTATATGAAGATTTAGTATACTGTGCCATGGACAGCGCTGATCCGTTCCGGAGGTTCGTTCTGAAAGATGATTGTTTAGGATTGTTAGGATTGAGAGGATTGTTAGGGACAGGTAGTAGCGAGGACCCGGGACACAGGTTCGTTCTGAAAGACGTAATGTTTGGAGAACACTATACAAGGCAGTGGGGCAGTGGGAACACTATCGAATGTAGTGGGATCCAGAAAAATAGGTTAATTTGAAATTTGAAAGATTTTCCGAAGATAGAAAATCATACAAACTTGAAGTTTGTTTAAGGTTATTATCACAGACCCGGGCAATCCTGGGCGGGTCAGCTAGTAAAAAAATTAAAAGGACCTATTTTCTCACCGCTCTTTCTTCTCAATCTTAAATCATAAAAATATTCACAAATAATGATATATGTATGGTTATTGTTTAAAATGTTATAAAATTGGCGTTGATTCATGTAAGGTATGCACATAACGTGTCTTTATGTTTTTCTGTACTGTACTGCTAAATATACTATTTAAAACAGGTAAATATAAAGAGTAACTTTAGACAGTATGAGAACCAATGAATTGCGTGATTCATCATTGTATTTTATAAGAAAATTTTATTTGATTCTTATACAGTTCACTTCTTGAACAGTTTTTTCGAACGAATTGTGTTTGAGAACCAAAGGCTTTATTAAAAAAAAATATTTTTCCTTGCTCAACAACTCAAAATTTTGAGACACGTTTTCAGACTCATTTTTAAAAGTAAAAACATGAAACTTGGAGGCGTGATTTATGAAGAGATTTATAAGGGATTTGTGTTTTTTTATTTTTCGTTCAGTTAATTAAAAATTGATTTACAAACAATTATTTTCACCGTACGATAATTTTTTCTTGTTTCCAGCGCTTTCGCTTCGGGAAATTCGTTTCAAAATGTCCACTTTCACAGCATTTTTTGAAATATATTCTGCTTAATAGGCGTATAGCCAACATAGTGAAAAAGTACCCAAGCCGGGACTCGAACCGGGTCATCAGATTAGCGCACTGACGTTCTGCCAACTGAACCACTTGGGAACGGTACCCAGACTGGACTTTTTATTCTCTTTGATTTCGTGTTTGCCTCAGGGTTGGCGGCTCACGGAAAAATATTCCATCTTGTACTGCATTTGTAGCCTTGCCAATATGTTATGGTGAAAAAGTTCCAGTCTGGGTATCGTTCCCAAGTGGTTCAGTTGGCAGAGCGTCAGTGCGCTAATCTGATGACCCGGGTTCGAGTCCCGGCTTGGGTACTTTTTCACTATGTTAGCTATACGCCTATTAAGCAATTAAAGTTTGAATAATTATGAATGCAAGGCGTGAAAAAATTTTTTCTCTGGAAAAATTTCCAAGTATTAAAAATATGAATATATTCTGCCTTTATAAAAAAGAAAAAAAATCGAATCAATACGGACATTATAAAGTTTCTGAAAAGAGAACCTGCCAATTGGATGCATTTTAGAGCAAAAATGAATTTAAAAGTGTGTCTCAAAATAAGCAGTGTGGATTTGAATACACCCTTTTAAATCTGAACGTTTCCTTCTATTAACTCGATAATTTTCTTCTAGATCTACAATTGAAAATTAATGCGCTAGTTCTAAATTTCCAAATCGGAAAATTTTTCCTAAACCTTCAGAAAGCAAAGAGATGTATGTTTTAGAAACATGTAATCAATTATATGCATGTTTAAAAAATAAGAATAAAGATATTTACAAGTTCAAAATATTCTCGTATATATTATGACTTTTTTTGCCATTTTCGTTTTTAAATGGAAATTTTTAGACAAAGAAAATTTCGAATTTCAAAGCAATACTAAACAAGTGAAAATATAATATGTTGTTCAGACTAAATATGTCTTATTTGTATTTTTAGCTTGTAAGATAAATCGAATCATTATCCTGAGGATAAACGTGTTGATATTGGAAAACGAGGCAATCTTTCTCGACTCTTTCAGCTCATTTATTGAACACAGAACAATATTCAGACAAAAATATCCATGTTTGTATGGGAAAAAAAGATTTAGAAGATTTATTTTTATCGAGTAATCCTACAATCGCCAGAAAAGATTCACTATTCAATTGTTCTTGTTATTATTATTATTATTTTTTAGAAAATTCTCATACATTTAATATTTGTTATTGTAAAAAAGTAAACGATTTGTTTTCATCCTAACGCATTATATGTGTCTGAATTAGATTCATTCAAAGAAAAATTGTACTGTAGCAAGGGATTTAGTTTTGAGTGAATTTGGTATCAATTATTTATATTTATGCATTCTCATTCGATTAGATTTTTATATATCATTATGCAAATTTGTTAAGCTTAAAACAATCATACAGAAACAAAAAAATAGGGAAAAGAAAACAAAATAAGACACTGCTAAATTTATTTTTTTAAATTATATACATACAATTTGGAAAATAAATTATACAGGGTCAAAAAAGGTTGGACAAACTTTAAGAAGTTGCACATCACAATAAACAATTTTTGTACAAGAACCCGGATACCAATTAATTTATTACACTTCTTATTTAACTGAACTGTACACATGTGTATTTCCGGTGACAATACAACATTTTAATACTTTTAGATTTTAATTATAAATTAATAAATTAATTTTAAGACATTTTTCCGGTCCAGGTGATAATTCGCCAAATTTTCTCGTTACAACTATATAAAAGTTACAACAAGAATGGAGTTAATTTATACGCTAAACCACTCTCGTTAAAATATGCCAACTGGCTGCAAAACTGCAAAACTGAAATATTTTAAACTGTAAAAAAATAGAAAATAAAAAATATATGTAAAAATAAAGAGTGTAATATCTTTTTTAAAAATACACTTTTATCAGTTCATATCTTAAGTACCTGGGTGACCGAGCCTCACTCTGTAATTTTTTTCTACATTCATACTGTATTTGAGTGAAGACAAAATTTTGCTATTTATTTCTACTTAAAAATATCACTGCTAGTTTCTAAAAGTTCTAATAGTAAATGCTGACATTTCGTTTTCTGAATTTTAGCTCACACGCTATCAAATCCTGAGAGCTAATGCGCCCGCAGGGTCTGTATGTAATGTAACGTATGTATGTATGTACCTAAAGTGATAACTCTTGATAGAAATATCCGATTTGCTTCAAATTTTGTATACAGGTTCATTCTAATAAGACGCTTCCCTGATTAGTTTTGTGTTCATTAGTTAAGTATAAAGGGGGGAGGAGACGGGAGCTTATCACCCCATTAATTTAGATAAATGGGTTTTTCATGCAGAATTATTAGATTTGCTTCAAATTTGGTATACAGGTTTATTCTGATAAGGCTGATTAGTTTTGGGGGTTCATTTGTTAAGTATAAAGGTGGGAAACGGGGGGGGGGCTAATCCCCCTTAATTTAGATAAATGGGTTTTTCAAGCAGAATTATCTGATTTGCTTCAAATTTGGTATACAGGTTTATTCTGAAAAGGCGCTTCGCTGATTAGATTTGGAGATTCATGTTATATGTATCTCATCAAAAAGTCACTTGTAAAAAATGCAGCCATGTCTCGTAACTCATTTACCGTAAAAAGTACTGAGATCGTATAAAGCCAAGTTTAACTATCTTATTAACTCTGAAATTTTCATTCACAAATCACTCCTAGTCTCTACATCTTTAGTTAATTATTATTTTGTGACTTGGCAATTAGTAGCACGAGAATGTGATGTATATAGTTAGTCTTTATCATATAATACTATAACATATTAAGGTGTAATAACTTCCCTGTGCGTATATAATTTGCCTTAATTAAATTATCCCGTCCCATAACATAGTAAGGTGTAATAACTTCCCTGTGCTGCGTAATTGCCAAGTCACAAAATAATAATTAACTAAAGATGTAGAGACTAGGAGTGATTTGTGAATGAAAATTTCAGAGTTAATAAGATAGTTAAACTTGGCTTTATACGATCTCAGTACTTTTTACGGTAAATGAGTTAGGAGACATGGCTGCATTTTTTACAAGTGACTTTTTGATGAGATTTCACTTCTTTTTGTAAGTAATCCTCTTTTTCCTGATTTTGGGTTCTTTTTTGGAGATCATCCACTGATTTTCGCTAAGCCCACACTCTGTCCCTATTATTTACAGGTATCAAAAATTTGAAGCTTTAGTTTCGTTTGCAAAGTACTGTAGATAAAGAGATTTCAGGTTCCTAGGCAAGCACTAAGTTATGGTAGGGGGGAAGTCAAAAGTACTCTCAATTGCTTCCAGGATAGGTGCTATCCATCTGAGATATTACTCACAGCCCTAGATACTTGATATTTAACATAAAAGAACTTTTCAGTATAAAAAGAAAGCCAAAATTAAAATTTCCGGAAATTTCCAATAAATCAAACTATATTCCTTTTTTCGATGTTTTTTTTCGTTTTTTTAGTCTTTTTTTTTTATTATTTACGGATTTTTTAATTTTCCTTACTTTGTGTACTAAACCCTGCGTTTCTGCCAAATGTCAAGCTTCTAGGACTACAAAATCGAATTATTTTCAAATTTTCGACTTTTTATAAGTTTATTGATTTTTCGATTTTAATTCTAAGTTACCTGATTGTCATGCCAATATAGTAATTATTTGATCCGTCTTCTTAGGATCATTTAGATTCAATTTAGAGATAAATCAAGTGAATCTTAGAGTCACCATGATTTTATTTAGAAAGGATTATCAAGCCATAACCAGCCAGTAATGTCGGGAGGGTAGGGGGAGCTGGGAAAATTTTTGTGGGGCTAACATCATTTAACAATCCATATTTCATATGTGAAGTAAATAGAGTACAACCTGTGAAAGAAAACAAACCTGTCTATAAAGAAATCGCGTATATCGTAGCCAGTCTATAGCGGAACTTTTCTATAACGAAATTCGTAAACGAAAGAAAAGAAAACCGTAATCCGGGGGAAATAACATAAAACAATTAGGGGCGTTGTACTAACTAATAGGACAATTATCTTAAAACTAATGTTTCTAGCAGTACAGAATCAAATTGTTTTCGAATTTTCGATTTCTTAAAGATATTTCGATTTTTCGATTTTATTTTCGAATTTAACGAATATTTTAATTGTTCCTTTTATTGAATAGTAAATACTACCTTTACAACAAGTTTTAAGTTTCTACGACTACAAGATAAAATTATTTTCAATTTTTTTTTTTTATAATTATCTGAATTTTTTAATTTTTTCTTATTTTGTATCCTTTATTACAAATTTCAAGTTTCTAGGTCTACAAAATCGAATTATTTGAAAATTCCGATTTTTTTGGAGTTTTTTATTCTATTTTTGAATTTATTGTGTTTTAATTTTTCCTTTTTCTGTATCCTAAACATTAAGTTTACGCCGAATTTTAAGTTCTAAAGCTACAAAATCGAATTTTTTTCAATTTTTCGAATTTTCGAATTTTTTTTCTTCAAATTTTAGATTTTTTTATTTATTTCTTTTTTTGTATCCTAAATACTACCTTTATTCCAAATTTTAAGTTTCTAGCTTTACAAAATCGAATTATTTTCAAATTTTCGTTTTTTTTTATTTTATTTTCAATTTTTGTTTTTTGTTTTTTCTTTTTCTGAATCCTAAACACTACCTTTACACCAATTTTTCAGTTTCTAAGACTACGAGATCATATTATTTTCAATTTCTCTCTTTTTCTTTCTTTCTTTCTAATTTTTTTTTTTGGTTGAAATTTTCGATTTTTTTTTAATTATCCATATTTTTTAATGTTTCCTTATTTAGTATCTTAAATATTACCTTTACTCCAAATTTCAAGTTTCTAGCGCTAAGAAATCGAATTATTTTCAAAATTTCCTTATTTTTCGATTTCTTTCGATTTTTTTTATTTTATTATCGAATTTTATTGCGTTTTTATTTTAACTTATTCTGAATCCTAAACACTTCTTCACCGCGAATTTTAAGTTTCTAAGGCAATTAATTTAATTTTTTTTTATTATTTATATATTATATTTTTATTTATATATATATATTTTTTTATTATTATTTATTTTAATATTTTTTATTATTTTAAATTATTTTAATTTTTTTCGAATTTTTGATTTTTTTTTTCGAATTTTCTGCATTTTTTAATTTTTCCTTATTTTGCATCCTAAATACTACCTTTATTCCGAATTCCAAGTTTCTAGCGCAACAAACTTGGATTATTTGAAATTTTTCGATTTTTCTATTTTATTTTCATTTTCATTTTCATTTTTTTTTTTTTTTTTTTTTTTTTTTTTTTTTTGTGTGTGTGTATTTGATGTTTTCTTTTTTTGAATTCTAAACACTACCTTCACACCAAATTTTAAGTTTTTAAGACTACAAGATCGTGTTATTTTCAATTTTCAATTTTGTTCGATTTTTTTTAATTTTCTTTTTTTTTTTTTAATTTTCCGGATTTTATAATTTTTCCTTTCTTTGTATCCGAAACACTAGCTTTATTCCAAATTTTAAGTTTCTGTGGCTGCGGGATCTACCCAATTTTTTTTATGACGCGAGAGTGAGTGAGTGTGTGAGTGACAAAAAATCGAAACTTTGAGTTCATACATCGTCTGCCCTAATTTATGGGTATTTTTTGAATTATCCATATTTTTGAATTTTTCCTTATTTAGTATTTTAAATATTACCTTTATTCCAAATTTCAAGTTTCTAGCGCTATAAAATTGAATTATTTTCAAATTTTCCTTATTTTTCGATTTTTCCGATTTTTTCGATTTTTTTATTTTATTTTCGAATTTTATTGCGTTTTTTATTTTAACTTATTCTGAATCCTAAACACTATCTTTAGTGCGAATTTTAAGTTTCTAAGGCTAAAAAATCAAATAATTTTAGTTTTTTCAATTTTTTTTCGAATTTTTCGAATTTTTGAATTTTTTTTTTCAAATTTTCCGGAAATTCCTAAATACTACTTTTATTCCGAATTCCAAGTTTCTAGCGCAACAAACTTGGATTATTTGAAATTTTTCGATTTTTTTTCGATTTTTCTATTTTATTTTCAATTTTTTTTTTTTGTGTATTTGATGTTTTCTTTTTTTGAATTCTAAACACTACCTTCACACCAAATTTTAAGTTTTTAAGACTACAAGATCGTGTTGTTTTCAATTTTCAATTTTGTTCGATTTTTTTTAATTTTCTTTTTTTTTTTTTTAATTTTCCGGATTTTATAATTTTTCCTTTCTTTGTATCCGAAACACTAGCTTTATTCCAAATTTTAAGTTTCTGTGGCTGCGGGATCTACCCAATTTTTTTTATGGCGTGAGAGTGAGTGAGTGTGTGAGTGACAAAAAATCGAAACTTTGAGTTCATACATCGTCTGCTCTAATTTATGGGTATTTTTTGAATTATCCATATTTTTGAATTTTTCCTTATTTAGTATTTTAAATATTACCTTTATTCCAAATTTCAAGTTTCTAGCGCTATAAAATTGAATTATTTTCAAATTTTCCTTATTTTTCGATTTTTCCGATTTTTTGATTTTATTTTCGAATTTTATTGCGTTTTTTATTTTAACTTATTCTGAATCCTAAACACTATCTTTAGTGCGAATTTTAAGTTTCTAAGGCTAAAAAATCAAATAATTTTAATTTTTTCAATTTTTTTCGAATTTTTCGAATTTTTGAATTTTCTTTTTCAAATTTTCCGGAATTTTTAATTTTTCCTTATTTTGCATCCTAAATACTACTTTTATTCCGAATTCCAAGTTTCTAGCGCAACAAAATCGGATTATTTGAAATTTTTCGATTTTTCGATTTTTCTCAATTTTGCTTTCGATTTTTTTGGTGTTTTTGATGTTTTCTTTTTCTGGATACTAAACACTACCTTCACACCGAATCTTAAGTTTCTAAGACTACAAGATCGTATTATTTTCAATTTTCAATTTTGATGGAATTTGTTGAATTTTCGAATGTTTTTTATCCGAATTTTCCGGATTTTATAATTTTTCCTTTCTTTGTATCCTAAACACTACCTTTTTTCCACATATCAAGTTTCTAGGGCTACGGGATCTACCTAATCTTTTTGATGACGCGTGAACGAGTGAGTGAGTGAGTGACAAAAAATCGAATGTTTGAGTCCATATATCGTCTGAACTAGAAAAGACAGAAAGTTGTAATTTTAAATTTTGGTCCTGTGTGCCAAATACTCTAGAAAAACGAAGTTTAAAATTTTTGGGATACTCCAGCGTGGAGATACGGGGGGGGGGGGGGTCAAAAGTGCCCTGAGTTGCTTCCAGAAAAGTATGCTTACGGCTGTCCTCTGTCGACTTGGCGGAGGCACTGCCGTGCCTCCAGATAAAGGTGGGAAACGGGGGGGAAATCCCCCCTTAATTTAGCTAAATGGGTTTTTCATGCAGAACTATCCTATTTACTTCAAATTTGGTATACAGGTTTATTGTCGATTTCTTTATTTTTCGAGGGGCATTATTCTTTGAAATAAGAGTATAATATACAATTAGTGTGAATAGCCTGTGAGCTCAATGCCATCAGTTTAACTGTGCACATTTTAATTTTTTTTCTGTATCCGTTGTACGGAATATAATTTCTCCATGCTGTCGACATAAAAGTTACGATTTTTTCTTATATTTTTCTGAAGTCGTTAAGTATCAAATTTTTGCTGATTGACGGTGTATTCAACAATATTTTCTATACAATATTATGGGTGATCATACGGAGTAGATTCTTCCTAGATAGTATACTATGGAGTAGATCCTTCCTAGTAGAGCTTCCTAGAAAACAAATAGTGATACACCAACGCGGCAAGAAAAAAGTTAATTTGTGTAATACTGACAAAGACGTAGAACCTTTCAACATTTTCTCTTTTACATTTTACCCAATTTACCACCCAATTACACCCAATTACCTTTTACATTTGATACAGGTTTATTGTCGATTTCTTAATTTTTCGAGTGGCATTATTCTTTGAAATAAGAGTATAATATACAATTAGTATGAATAGCCTGTGAACTCAATGCCATCAGTTTAACTGTGCACTTTTTAATTTTTTTTCTGCATCCATTGTACGGTATGTAATTTCTTCACGTTGTCGACATAAAAGTTACGATTTTTTCTTATATTTTTCTGAAGTCGATAAATACCAAATTTGCTGATTGCCGGTGTATTCAACATTATTTTTCATACAATATTATGGGTGTGGTAAGGATTTTCTGTTAGTAGAAGTTCTTTAAAACTGTTTCGTCTCTTAACACTGATAAATATAAGTAGAGAATTTATTAAATAAAAATATATATATATGGTAGTTTACACAAAACAACGAAGATCGGACGCACCCTGGTCAGCTGTATTTTTTAAATTCTGAACATGCTATTAACGAAAGATTCGAAAATCTTCTAAACCATGGAGTTAAACGAAATTTAATGGAGTTGCTATAGAGCATATTATTTGGCTGAAAAATAATTTTGCACAATCATTTCTGATGATGCGAGAAGTTGAAGAAGAAGTGAAACTGCGTGGGACTGCCGAAGTAATATAACCTTGTCAACATGCTCTTTAGAATGCAATGGACTGATTACAGTAGATTCTAAGTCTCTATGACCAACGAATTATGCACTGTCATTACATTCAACTCTAATCAAAGCTTCCTAGATAACAAATAGTGATACATCAACGCGGCAAGAAAAAAGTTAATTTATATAATGCTGACAAAGACGTAGAACTTTCAACATTTTCTCTTTTACATTTTACCCAAAAGGAACATTTGTCTCTTATGTGGATATACAATCGCGAACACTTTATAACAATCGACAACATCTTACGTAATTTAATTTACACAATATCGAGTTGCTTTTCGACTTGAACTCACTAACTACTTTTCGCTGGTAGCGACTATTATGACCCCTGATTTTCGTTACATACACTTCAACATCACATACTATCTGCTTAATATTTAAAATATTTGTTTTTTCCTGTATAATAGACAAATGAAAATTAATATATCCAGAAAATCAATTTGTGGAGAATATATTTATATCAAGGGGAACAGCACAGTAAGTGTAAAGTAGATGTAAATAATGTCATATTGACGCAATAACATTAATACGTTTGTTTAACATACTAAAATCCTCGTTTACTGTTAAATTTGACGTAATTTTTACCGAAGGATTTAGATCTTCGATTCGGAATTCAAAAACATCCATTCGAGTGCACAAAGAAACTTTTTTTTTAACTAAAAAAAGCTAATTAAAACATTTTGTGCATACCATAAAATTAGATTGTCAGTCATAAAAAAATCATTTTCTAATGCAAAGTTATCAGGCGTGTCATCAGTGCTATTCTCTTTGTTTTTTTAAAAATTAAAATAATTTTTCTTACGTAGAGGGTGTCCACGTCAATGGTTGGCGACAATCATCAGCGACTTATATACGGCAACAATTAATACGAGGGTAGGCTGATATGTTTGAGGCCTGACACAGAGATGGAACAAGTAGGACCAAATGACAATGAAGTTTGTAAAGTATGATCCTTTAGATGACATGCTGCCAAGTTTCAGACGCTTGAGTTTATCGACTAGAATGGCAATAATTTCGAGCATCTGCAGTAGGAGGAAAAATTATACATTTTATTGGAAAGGAGCATTGCTTACAATCGAATGACGAATGCATTCAACGCTATCAGGGGTACGATGGAGAGATTGATTGTGTAGATGGTTTAGACCAAGGCGCCCCCTTATCATAGTATCAGACCTCTCAATCAGCAAGTTGCCTTTGACCGCTATACTTGTCCTGCTACTAGCGCCATCAATCGTCAGTAATAGTATTTACGACACGAAATCACTCGAAATTTTTTCACAGCTCCATTTGTTTTATGCATTTGCTTATGAACTAGTAGTTTTCCTACCACTAAAATTTTATAGTAAATTTTATCTTATTAAATTGACAAGATCGTGTGATTACATGACGAAAAAAATTCTATTAAATTTTAGTGGTAAGAAAAAAGCGTAAGAGTTGGCAGCTATGCGGTAACAGACCAGCTAGATTTTTCTATTATATTTTTGGATACCAGTTTTTTAGTAGAGACAATTTTGTTTTGTTTGATCGGAGAATTCTGGGATTTAAAAGAACAACATTTTTTCTAAAAATATACTGGTGTTCAAAAAGCCCGAAACATGGCAACTGTGCTGTAGTATCCACCAGGCGGCGATACTTTCCGGAGAAAGTCAATTAATAAGATGGCAATTACCGCGGACATTTTCTCCCATAGACTTTCTCCGGATTGTCAAGTCTGATCTATGATAAGGGAGTCTTGGTTTAGACCATAGGTTCCCAACGGGGTCGGTAACGCCCCGCCAGTGGGCGCTGGAGTTTTCCAGGGGGGCGGTAGCGGGTCCAAAGGCAAGTGGGGGGTGTTAAGCTCGTCAAAGGGGGCAGCCGGGGCATATTTACCTATTTAAGAAATAAATATAATAAAACTACCTGATCCCCTGGCATTGCCTGGGCCATGATAAAAACCTTAAATATACCTCTAAATGAAAATCTATACAAACAAACCTAGGGCTGGGGGCTCCAAATCGAATTTCTTTTACGAATATCAAAAAATCGCAATGTAACACGAACAAATGCTTAAAACTCACGGAGGACAAAATTTTACTATAATGGACTAAAACATTGTAACCGCAATTCTTTCATGAATGCCTTAAAACTGTTGTAAAACGCGAAAAATCGCTATAAATTGCATTAAAAATCGCTAAAAGTTCAAAAATCATGGATTGCAAAATTTGCTATATTAGGCTGGCTAAAAGTTTGAAACCAAATTCCTTTTTTTATTAACCTGTATTTCGAAAAATGTCAGAAAGATGGCGACACATGAATGAAGAGAGATTTCCAAGCAAACCCGTGGTTTGAATCTGCTCAAGAAATTCGTTTATTCTGAGAAAAGGTGATAATAGTCATTACAGCCATTATTTTCACAAACTATCTATATACTGTAGAAAAGTTAATTTATTTAAACTTAAATCGCGAGTAATTTTGCATTTCAAAATATCTTAAATGTCTGAAAAACACAAATTTAAGACATGTAATCGAACTACGCGCTTAAACCACTAAAATTATCAGAATGAAAAAGACTATTGTAAATAGCGATCTTAGGCGATTTCTCCATCTGTTAACTCCGGCCACGGGGCCAATACGAAAGTGTCGCTTTTGATAATTTTCAAAACTTTATTTGAATACATAATTGCAATTTTATATATAAAGAAGATTTTTGGTACTGTTAGTGGGCAATCTAAAAAATATATTAAATGTAAAAAAAGTGAGTTTTTATTAATAATAATTAAAAAAAAAAGATTTTCAACTATATTCTGCAACATGTATGCCCGGGTTGGATCCCACAGTTTTCGTAAGAATAAATTTAACAAAGACATAAATGTTTCCTTTTAAAATTACAATTTTTTTTCCACAGTTTTTGAATCTTTTCTTTACAAGTGCAGAATTTTCAACCATTCTTGGTTTGAAATAGTGTCAGTGAATTTATTGATTAAAGTGGATTTTGGTATAAAAATCATTAAAAGAAACAATTAATTTTAACAAATTTCACGGTGAACGTAGAACTGAAAAAAAAAAAAGTCTAAAAGTAAATCTTTTCATGAAAAAGTTAATAGATTTATTGTTGTACATTAAAAAAAAAGAAATTAAAGAGCATGCCTACATTTTTTTATCCGGACATCCATGCCGGTCACTTAATTTGAAATAATTCTTAAAACAACTTTCAGAAAGTTTTCTCTTATTTTCCTGAAAATTAATCTAATAAATAAATATAGTAAATGAACAAAATTTTATTTGAAACAATACTGTTTTCTTCGCTTAATTGGCAGAATGGCAATGAGCTAAACAATATTTCTTCTCTTTTAATAGAAATAAATTGCTTAAAGAAATCTAAAAATTATTTTTAAATTTTCATTTTTAGATAAAATGTTGACAAAAGACTGAAAGGTACCCACCTTCCTGCATTTTTAGATTCATTATCTGTTAAAAACCAATTTTTTATTTTGCGTTTTACAAATTGTTCCAAACAAAATATTTACTTTTTTTTGAAAGACAATTAAAATTTAAAGGACAGTTCTAAATATTTTTGTTTAACTATTTTGACTGTGTTTTTTAATATTTCTTAATTAAAGATATTGAATAAGATGCATTAAAATATATCAAACTTGTCAAAATTTTAGTTAGAATTCAAGATTGAATTATATAAAGATAGATTTTATGAGATCTGAGATGATTCGAGTGTTTTAAAGAAAAAAATATTTTAAATTAAAAAGAGAAATTTCAGTTAAAAAAAGGTGAGATTTTACTTTTAGATGAAATGCGCCAATTTTTTGTTATATAACAATGATGGAAAAAGAAGAATAAATAAACAAGTAATTTTAAAGAAGAAAATTAAGTCGATTTCAAGGGATTGTTTTTATATTACTGCTCTGATATTTACTCACTTGCTGACATGCCCGACGTTGTCCGGCCCGTGATAACAAAACCTTAAAATATCTAAAATCAATGTTGAATGATTTTATATGTTTAAATGAAAATCTACCCAAACGAACTAAAGGACCATCGTTTTAATTATTGCCGATTTAATGTGGATTTAATTTCTGACAATTTGATATATTAAATTTTCAATTCGACCAAAAGTTCCTGAGAAAACATAAATAATATAAAGCGTCCCCCGCCTTTCCTCTTTTAAACTCAAAATAATATACAATATTATCTAAATTATTAGTCCCATTTGAAAACTTTTCCCAAAACTTGTTTCTGAGATGATTATATTAAAATTAAATAAAAAACATGCACTCCTGGCATCGTAATTCACTTTTATATTTTAACAGAATAATAAGGCTACTATTATTTGTGACTCGTGCTATAGCCAGTAATAACGTGTATACACGTCAAGACACATTGCCGTTATCATTATCTTTTTACACGTGAAGGTTTCGCTTTGGTACTCCAATGTGAAATTTCGTAATTTTTAAAATTCAATGTTTGTAAAACGGCATAATCATTAGATTTGAAATTTATATAAAGAAAAATAGAATTTTTTACCTTTCTAACGTAGTTTGTCTAACAATTTTCTGACAAATACTTTTCGAGCAATTATTTTTTTCAGTAACTTCAAATGTTTCATTTTCCGAGATTAATCTGTGGCAACGATTAGCGAAAAACCCAGACGTCAGCAACGCATAGCTTTTTATTAAAGAGGATTGCATACCAGTTCGCGTATTTTAATGAAATTGATTTGGCGCTTTAGAGTTTTGTGATTGTCCTTTACTATTATCCACAGTAATTTTAAATCCCATTGTCAGCGATATCGCCCATTTAGACAAGCAGTATACAAGATGGTATATTAAAAATGTTTGACATTGTCCCTCACAAAAAACTATGCTCATACGACCACTATTTAAAAAATAAAGTAGTATTTAACACCTTAACAACAAATGCAAATTTTGGGACGGCTGGCACATTTTTGCCAGAATTAGTGTCTATAAAAGACAAAAATAAAAAAAATAAAAAGACAGAACAAGCTAAAAAAAAAAAAAAAAAAAAAAAAAAGAGTGCAAAAGAAAGAAAAGAAAGCAGACATAAAGTCAAACATATCGTTTTTGTATCCTAATGAAATTTATACGGAACTACCACCAGAACGAGGCCCCCAACTACAAAAGAGTTAGAAAAATCGGTGTACCCATTCAAAAGTCATGCGTGGACATACATAAAACGAGAACGAAAAATTATACGTAGATTATGAAGCACTTTCCAACACATTCAGAATCTCCAACTATAATAAAGAAGGAAGTTTGTGTGTCTGTCTGTCTGTCTGTTTCTCGGTTGTGTTCTGAAGAGACCGCTGCACACAGAACTACAAAATTTAGTGGGAAGCTACCTCTATGCATGTAGTTTTGCACATCGAGGCCAGATTTTGGACTTTTTGAATAGATTTTTTAAAAGTTAATTTGTAATGCGATTTTTAGTGTTTTTTCACGTTTCGCTGCGACTTTTCCACATTAGTAACGAAAATCCGGTTCCAATCTTTTAGCCCAATATAGTAAATTTTATCCTCTTTTCAATAAAGTTTATGCGAAATTCATACAGGCATTTTTAAATTTTTGGTGAATTTTTTCCTTCGACACTAAGAAATTTAGCCAGAATCGTCATTTTTTTTTCACTTTTTAGCTTGGAGAAAGTTGATAATTCTTCACATATAAAAAAATCATGATTTTAAAAATGCGATTTTTAGTGTTTTTTGACGTTGCGCTGCGATTTACCCACATTAGCAACCGGAATCCGGCTCCAATCTTTTGGCCCAATATAGTACATTTTATCCTCTTTTCAATAAAGTTAATGCGAAATTCGAACAGCGATTTTTGATGATTTTTTCCTTCGACACTAAGTAATTTTGCCCAGAATGCTTGATTGGTTTGGCGGTTGCTTCCATATCAGCCTCAGATACGCTCAGAATCGTAATTTTTTTTTTACTCTTTTTAGGTCGGAGAAAGTTGATAATTCTATACAGATAAAAAAATCACAATTTTAAAAGGGAAGGGCAGATTATTTATTATCCAGATTTTTTTAATTAGATTTTTTCTTTTAATTTCATTTTTTATGCGTTTTTTAACATTTTTTTCATGTTTTGCATCGTTTTTTATTTCAAATGGCGTCACAAATCGCCCACTACAAGTCAAACATCATTGGAGGGCAGTTGTGATTGGTAGCTGATAGAATCAGGGCTGCACTAGATACCGGGCTGGCTCATTCATTATTATGACGTCACAAATGGTGTCTGGCCACGACCAGCGATTGGTACAAAGCGAAACGACAAAACGAAAGACATATAGCGATTGGCACAAAATGATGGGCGCGTCGCTTTGTACCAATCGCTGGCCAGCCACCATTTGTGACGTCATGATAATGAATGAGCCAGCCCGGTATCTAGTGTAGCCCTGATAGAATTCTAGGCACAGCTGGAAGTCAACCGGGCAGTTGTGATAGGCAGAAGAAAACGTCGTCAGCTGATTGCAATTTGAACATCCAGTTGTGAATTTTTGCGATTTATTTTATGCGATTTTTAGAGTTTTCTCATGTATACGTCATTTATGTATTTGATTTCAGAAATTAACAACGTTAACTTACTGTTTTTGTATGTAAAAAAAAAAGTCATTTTGTTTCTGTTTAGAAAGTTAATGATA
Organism: Maratus michaelseni; assembly: GCA_963931845.1. Taxonomy (NCBI): domain Eukaryota; kingdom Metazoa; phylum Arthropoda; class Arachnida; order Araneae; family Salticidae; genus Maratus; species Maratus michaelseni. The sequence goes on from OZ007590.1 coordinate 231,650,218, forward strand.
TTTCCTAATTTTTTAACGTCTTTGATTAAATTCTGTGGGGGTGAGTGCCCGGTTATAGTTTAAATATAACTCTGATCGAAACTCCCTCCTCCCCCACCCCTGCCTCCAAAATCAGAATTATTTAATTATTAGTCCGATTCAAACGAAACCTTTTCTCAGGTCTCCAGATACTAGATAAACTTCGGTATCATTTTTTCAGCCCTTGGTTACCACTATTTTTGGACATTAATGACCAGGGAGGGGTATTTTCTCGGGTTCTATGGGCCCAATTTCAATGAGAATTACTTCATTCAACTTAACATGAACTAATTAAGGTAGAGATAACTAATTAAGATACAGATTTAGCGCTACCTGGAGGTAGAAAATGGAACTAAAAGATTTTGGCAGCGCGTGCACAGCACGCCTGCTATACTGTGTCATAGGCAGCAGGGACACGTGCCGTAGGTTTGATCGGAAAGAGGTTTTTTTAGAACATAATGCACTCCCTGGCGGTGGACAATATAACTAAAAGATTTTACATTTAAAGTTGGTCCGATTCAAACGAAATCTTTTTTGACATTCTTCCAAGGTCTCCCAGGTACTAAATAAACTTCAGTATCATTTTTTCAGCCCTTAGTTACGACCATTTATGAATATTAATATTTAGGGTGTGATTTATTTTCTCGGGTTCTGTGGGTTCGATTTCAACGGGAATCGGTTCATTCAACTTAACATGAAATAATTAAGATATAGCTATTTATTTAAGACATAGATTTGGTACTCTCTGGTGGTGGAAAATGGAACTAACAGATTTTTCGCGCGTAAGCAGCAGGAACGAGTGCCGGAGTTTCGTTCAGAAATAGGTTTATTTAGAACAAAATGCTCTACCTGGTGGTAGAAACTTGAAGTAAAAGATTTTGCAGTGCGTGCCTAGCACTTCTGCTATACACGGTATCGTAGGCAGCGGGGACACGTAAGGGATTATTTGATTAGAACAAAATGCATCCCCTGGCGGGGGAACTAAAATATTTTTCTCGCGTGTGCCAAAAATGACTATTTTTATTGAAACCGAAAAAGAAAGTTACCGATTTGATAATCCCAGAAAACAGAAAAGTTTCATTTTTACCTCGAGTATTAAGGAAAGTATTGCATTATTTGAATCGAAACTCACAGTTTATGTTTCTGATTCCAAAAATGCAAATTTTGTGAAAATCCGACGGTAATTTTTTTTTTAAATTTTGACCAAAAACTGACCCTTTTGAATCAAATCACCCAGACATTTGAAGAGGTGGTATTAAATTTAGTTCCGCTTCGGGTAAATCTCTCTATTTAATTTCCGAAAGACGCAGAGGAAGGGTTTCGTGCAGTGATTTTTAGAGTAATTTCGCGGTTTATATTATTTTTTGACGGGACCGGGCAACGCCGGGCGGATCTGCTAGTACTATAATAAAACTTCACTTTTAATAAAGTGAAAGATCATGTCTAAGTGAATAATTTGTAAAACGTATAAGACATTTGAAAATTTAATTTTAGCAATTAACATCAACAGTCGAAAAAATATCCGAATTCTTTTTGCAGCCCTATATATGATCTATAGCTTTTTATCATGAGAGACGGCAGTTTCTCGAGTGACGCAGCGAAAAACCGAAAAACCGAAAGCCCAAAACCGAAGATTCCGTCACTCTCATATATACAGCTAGCAGGACATCAAAGGAAAATCGAAACGCCGACATTTAATATCTCAGTAAATATGAGGTATACCGTTTCGATTTTTTCACATTAGTCTTATATCTATGGCCTAACTCTATCCTGAAATTTATAAATTTCTACATGCAGTAGATTTTGAGATCTGGAAACCAATTTTTAAGCGAAAATGGAGAATGTAATGGGCACATATCTATTATCTCCAAAACGGCTCGAAGGATTTTTTAAAAATTAATATATTATATTAATCGGTTTTAGATGAAGCGAAAAAGATTTTGAGCTAACGTAGGAAAACTCTTGTTTTTTATATAATCCAGTTTTAAAATCGGACTCTTTTCCTTCACGTGTTTCCATAGACTTATCATTAGACTTTTTACTCCTTTCTTCCGCGATCAACGTATGCCAAATAATCGCTTCACGAATACAGTTAAAAACTTCTGCATGTAAGAGGTAAATTTATTAATTTTTTTAAATGCGAAAACAGTTAATTATACACTTCTAATATTTAATACATATGTATTATATTAAATTACCATTTATAAGAAAATATTTCGAAATTATAAATTTGCTTTTTATCGAAAACTATTTATATTCATTTTTTAATATGAGGAGATATTTTTTAATTATATGTATTCAATTTTACTGTTATTTATAATAAGGTTTCGATTTTCAAAGGATTAAAAGATTTTCCATTTCTTAGTTATTATTGCTGAGCGAAGACAAAACTAGCACCATTAACCAACCAATCACTCGTTATGTCGTTATTATAGTAGAGTAGATATAAATATTGTATTCATGAGCCAGTCGCGAATGTTGTTTGAAGGAATAACACTCATATGAGGTATTTTATTATTTATTTATTGTTTGTTTATTTATTTTTGTTAGATTGTCCTTTTAGAAATTGTCTTTTGATTTAGTGACGTAAATGGTGAGATAATTGTCAATAGTCACCTGTTTTATCGTTAAAAATGATATAAGGAAATTGGGTAACTTAGGTATATTATATAGGGTATTTATATAACGTAAGTTTTTACTTTTATGTATATAAAATTAGATACGATGTTTTCATTGTGAAATACAATGTTTCTATAGTTTATGTTATGGCTTACTTTAACATTTTTGTTATTGACTAAGCCTAATCATTAATATACCCGATTACATGAGATTTTGTTATTTGTATTGATATGTTTGTGTTTACGTATTTTATTAAGATTATATTTTCGCTATTTTTAAGTAAATTTTTTAAGATACTATATAGCAACGTTAAAATGTTGGCTATACTTTATTAGCTTATGTTAAAGATTGGTTAGAAAAAAAGGGTTGGCGAGATTAAAAAATTTTTGTCGATCAGCTAGTGCTCGACTAACATTTAAGTACCCTATTTTTAAATAAAAAGCATTTAATACAAGGTTTTTCTGTAGTGGACTCTAAGGGCCGCTGGGATGGAATTTAATTTTTAAAAAGGACACATTTTGAACCGGTTTGTTTACAGTCCCATTTTATTGGTAGAATTTTGTGATAATTTCTCGAATGGCTGCTGAATTTTGCATTTTTTGTAAGAAAAAAATCCTTAGATGTAATTTTAAGCAAAATCTCTTCATTCATTTCTTTAATTTGCAAATATTTTAAGTTTTCTTATTTAAAATACTGTGATTAAATGTCCAATGTAAGATTTCCCTTAGTTGAAAATTGTTATGACAGAATTTACACAACTGCAAAAATAATTCATTACTACAACAATACATTTTCAGGGTTTTTTTCCAATAAAATTAAGCTATACAACAGAGGAAAGTTTAGTGTAGGATAATACTTCATACTATATTTACATTGCGGTAATTTGGAGAGTTGCAAAATATAGCTAACAAGTAAAAAAAAATCTTTAGCCTGCGGTTTTTAAAAGACTTCCTAAATATTCACTCGACACGATGCAATTTCCTTACCTTGTATAATTTTTTATCGATAAAACAGGTAATTGACAATCATCTTACCATTTAAGTAACAATCTAAAGTCAAATTCTAAAAGGACAAGAAAATCAAATCAAAATAAGTAAACAAACAATAAATAAATAATAAAATACCTAATATGAGTCTTATTCTTGTAAATAAGAATTTGCATCGCAATCACCGCTCATGAATACATGACTCAAGCGATAGGTTAATTTATTGTTAATTGATAGTAGAGGTGCACAATCTTTTTAAGTGAAGGGCCACTTAAAAAAATGGTTGGGTTGTCGAGGACCACCATCAGTAGCACAGAGAGAATTTTGTTTCGAGGAGATGTGGGGGGGGGGGGGGGTAATTAGCATTATCCATACATACAGCACTGTTCGGTTGCAAATTTGGAAGAATGCACCCACTAGATGGATTTGTCATTTTTATGCGGCTACTTGACAAATTTGTGATTTTTACGTGCCCGTTCAAAAAATTCATGGTTTTTATGTATAGGTTCAACTTTTATGTACAGGTTTCAACTTTTTTACTCAGTGGCCACTGGCCCGTTCATGGATTTTTTTTACTCGCCAGTGTTTTCCAGCACTGACCAATAACAAATTTACAAATACTTGATAAAATATTTACGAAATTTCTCAAACGATTGTGGAATAAATGGCGAAATTCGTCAAATAGTGTCGGGAAAGAAATTGTGACATTTGTCAAATGGTCTCGGGAAAGAAATCGGTCATTGCAGGAAAAAAAATTAATTATGTCTAACTGTCGTGAAAAAATTAGAGAAATTGTCAAATAAGTTCGTGGGAAAAAAATCACAAAATTCGTCAAATGATCTCGGGAGAAATTTGTCTAACAATCGCGGAACAGAATTGCAAAATTTGTCGAACCGCAGCGGAAATAGAGTGCAAAATTTGTTGAACATCAACGGAAAGAAAGTGCACAGTTTGTTCGTTCATGGAAAAAATCATGAAATTCATTAATCGACAGTCTATAAATCGCGAAATTCATCAATCGATAGCAGAAAAATCATAAAATTCATTGATAGTGGAAAAATCGCAAAATTCAACAACTGGTTTCGGGGGAAAATTTTTTTGAATATCGTCAAATGGCTTTGAGAAAAAAAAAATCACAATCCGTCAAATAATTTCGGGGAAAAGATCGTGAAATTCGCCAAATTGTTTCGAAATTTGTCGAGCGACAGTGGCGAAAAAATCTTTTTCCATTCAATCATCGCAATTGGCAAGTGTGACTATTAAGTTTGACCAGTGGTGGCAGTAAAGTCAATCGCCAAATTTTCAGTATTACTTGCCGATTGGCGAATGGCAATTTTGTCCTATATTTTTATGCACCTGATCGATGAAATTCATGATTTTTTACACGCCTGATCGATGAAATTCAAGATTTTTACACACCCGATTGATGACTTCCTTGATTTTTATGCATCCGTTTGACGAAATTAATGATTTTTACATGCTCGATAAACAAAATTCAGGATTTTTATGCATGATTTTCAAATGATATGGTTTCCGTCGGCCAATTAATAAAATTCACAATTTTTCTTCTCTAGACAATGGCGAAATTCGCAATTTTTTTTTTTTACCGTTCGTTGAAAGTTATAATTTTTCCACAAATATTCGATGAAATTCTTGATTTTTCCACGTCCAATTGACGAAATTTGCGATTTTCCATGCCTATCGACAAAATTCATAATTTTGCAAACCCGATAGACAAAATTCTTAATGTTTTCCTACGATCTATGGACAATTTGCAATTTTTTTCTGCGACTGTTCGTTGAAATTCGCGATCTTTCCACGCCATTCGATGAAGTTCGCTGCTCGATCCATGAAATTCACGATTTTAAGTGCCTTATCGACAAAATTCGCAGGTTTTTTCAATTAGTTTACAAAATTCAAGTTTTTTTTTTTCTTTGAGTGATTGACGAAATTTACAACTCCGGAATTACCGATTTTGGCATCTCTAGTTTCTGTTGACTGATTATTGAAATTTGCGTTTTTTTTCTAGCGACAAAATGGTGAAATTTGTGAATTTTCCATGCCCATTTGACAAAATTCGCATCCAGTCGATGCAATTCATGATTTTATGCGCCTGATCGATGAAATTCATATTTTCCTACGATCTATGGACAAAATTTGCAAATTTTTCTCACTAATTATTAAGAAAATTCGAAAATTTTGGATAGGTTGGCATGTATGGTCTCTGCGGGCCACCAGTTACACAACGGGCCACAGGTTGTGCATTCCTAATCGTGATGCAGTTTGGCTCATTCGACTCGACATCGATAGAACTTACGGATTTTAGTTTCACCACCAGGGGCAGTTATGTTCATTTAGAAGAGAGTGCGCCCCTGGCAATGGAAGGGGAAATTAATGGATTTTGGAGTTAACTCGAGTTCTATGGGTCCCATCACAACATGGTTTGATTCATTCAACTTGACATTGACAGGATATATCAATTTTAGTTTCAAGTTTAACAACCAGGGGCCGCTTTCCTATCTCGTGTTCTATGGGCCCGATCACGACGAGGTATGGCTCATTCGACTCGACATCGATAGAACTTACGGATTTTAGTTTCACCACCAGGGCAGTTATGTTCATTTAGAAGAGAGTGCGCCCCTGGCAATGGAAGCGGAAATTAATGGATTTTGGAGTTAACTCGAGTTCTATGGGTCCCATCACAACATGGTTTGATTCATTCAACTTGACATTGACAGGATATATCAATTTTAGTTTCAAGTTTAACAACCAGGGGCCGCTTTCCTATCTCGTGTTCTATGGGCCCGATCACGACGAGGTATGGCTCATTTGACTCGAAATCGACAGCCTGAAAGATTTCAGCTATGTTTGTATAGAACAGAGTGCGCCCCTGGTGGTGGAAGATGGAACTAACAGATTTCGCAGCTAACTGGCGTTCTATGGATCCCATCACAGCTTAATTCATTCGACTCGACATCGACTGGATATATCGATTCTAGTTACAAGTTTCACCACCAGGGGACGCTTTCCTATTTCGGGTCCTATAGGCCCCATCACGACGAGGTATGGCTCATTCGACTCGAAATCGACAGCCTCAAAGATTTCAGCTATGTTCGTATAGAAGAGAGTGTGCCCCCTGTCGGCGGAAGGTAGAACTAACAGATTTTGCAGCTATCGCGAGTTCTGTGGTGTGATATGAAATATCACAATGTTTAAATCATGTTATATTTTTATTTCTTTTGGCCTTTCACGTCGATATTATTTGGATTCAATTCCATATTTATTTTTACGCGAGTTGTTTTGCACCGGGCTTTGATCGGCATTTACCTTCGCTCTTTAGCCGATGTGCTTTCTCTTTCCCATCTGCACGTATTGTGATGACGTCATCGAGCTGCTATCTCGCTCCCTCTTGTGACGTACGCATTAGGTAGCTGTAAAAGGAGGCTCATCTTCTCGGAGGCGTGGTTTATTTGACGATTGCTGCCGCAAATTGAAATAAATGTTTTTAAATGAATTGTTCGGATTTGTTAATTAAGATATTGGCTAATTTTTAAATTCTCTAATAGATTTAAATCTTGTCGTTCAGATACTTTTGTTGTCCCCGTTTCTTACTATAAATTAAAATTTCGTTAATTTTAAATCAGAATCTGTTTTGTTGATGAACTGTCATGTTGTAGTTTTCGTTTCAAAAAAGATTGCGGGCCCTGCCTGCCTGCGGCCGACGATGCGTGGTCCGGAGGAATTCTACGACGATGTCTCCCTGTGTGAATTTATTGCCTGATGGCGCGTAAAAGTTTTAATTGAATTTCTCTTTTTTAAAAAAATAGGATTAATGCTGCATTTTAATTTTTAAAGACATTTCTTCGAGTGGAAAAGATTATCTTTATCAGCCAATGTTTTTATTAAAATAAAAAGGTGACCAATGGATGAAGGCCTCTTTCTTCTCTTCAAGAAAATATGAATAAAAATATTTGATTAATATCGTTAACAAGGCTCCTCTTCATTTTGTGTACAGCAGATACCATGCAAGTAAGAATATTCCTTTATTTTTAATTTCACCACTGCTTGACCTCAAAGAACGTTAAGGGTCTAGCGCAGTGGTTCCCAACCTTTTTTTAGCCGCGGCCCACCAAAACATCTCTAAAATGATGATGCCCCCCTTCCCCCTATAACATATAATTCTTATAAAATTTTTAAAGAATTTACTCCTGATAGAGTAAAAAACATTTAACATTTATCCTGAAACGTGCCGAAGGTAATGGATGAATCAAATATTTTTTATAATCGCCTGATACTCCTCGTAGTTTACTGGTACACGGTCGCCACGTATGCGTGATGCATAGAGCGCTCAGAATCCTTGATTAGAAAAATCAATAATTTTGAATAAAACATTTTTGTCTTATTTAATCACAGAATTTCTGCAATTAAATTACGCAACAATTTCTAATCAGAATAAAACGTGATAAGAGATTCTGTAAAGGAAGGTCGTCAAGTAATTGTTAAATATACACTTGAATAGTTTCATGTGTAAAATTGATTTTCATGTGACATATTGCAGTGCGACTCATTCAATAAATAATCGAAAAAGTTGTTTAAAATTCTAAAATACTTATAAGTCAGAAAAATTATAAAGAATTTTTAAATATATAAAAGTATCTAAATATCTTTAAAAGTTTTATCTATAATTATTCTGGTAGAATTGTATTTAAAACTTTTGAATAGATACTTTTTACAAACTGAATAAAAAACTTATTTTTTTTATTTTGTTTTTGAAATTTGAATGTGTAACTTTTATTTTCAGTCTACAACATTACTATTAGAAAAACAATTGAGAAGGTATGGGTTCACAGAAATTCCAAACTGTCCCCTTGAAAAGTTAAATTGCCCCCCTGATAAGTCAAATTGCCCCCATGTGGGGCGTACGCCCCCCGTTGGGAAACACTGGTCTAGCGAATACAACGCAATAATTTTAAATAAAGAACTTCATTACCATTTTAATATACAAAAGTAATTATTTACACCACAATTGGTGCTGAAAAGGCAGTGGTTCTGAAAGAAAATTTGAATTGATTTAAAGAAAAACTAAATATTTTAGAACTTTTTGTTCTCAGAATAACTTTTTGAAAATTTTTATGATGTGTTTAAATAGAATTCAAGATTTGTTCTTTTAATGAATTTTAAAGAGGATTCTTTAAAGATATATGGAATAATTTATTTAAGAATTTTTGTGTAACGACATATGAAAATATTTTTTAATATTGGAAGTTCTTGTTCTCAAAAATTTCTTCAATTGATTTTTGCTACTTTGTTTGAAGAATTAAATTTTATAATTCTAGAATGAATTTGTTCTTTTCCATCTTGAAGAAAAATATATGTTTTGCTAAATTTGCCATATTTTTTGGAACAATCATTTAAATTGAAATGAATTTCCTTTGAAGAATAATTATATTTTGATGATGCATAATTATTATTCCATATAAATAGTTCTACATATTCTTTTTTTGTGATAAATTATTATAGAACATAATATTTTTCAGGAATGATTAGTGGTATATCTATATTTTTGAAATGAATTATGTATTCTTAAGAAATTTTTTATGAGTTTGAAATAATAAATTGTTCTCAAAAACATATTTCATATTTTAAGAGGCTATGACTTTGGGTTTTTAAATTTAAAAAAAATTATGGCACTATTGCAACAAATTTACAAATTTTATATATTATATTTTAGAAGATTAAATTTTATAAGAAGCATTATTTTATAAATTGTGATTATTGATGCTGAGAAATTTCATTCTTATTATGTCATACTTATTTAATTTATTATGGTCACATTTTCTTTCTGAAGCTGAAATTCTTCACAGAAGTTAGTAGTTGTAAATATCCTACATAACATTCTTCCAGATTTCTATGCTTCAACTCTACAAATTTCAAATCAAGATAGTTTTAACAATAGTTTTAATGTGAATGTTCATAAATTTATTCTTATGCCATCTGTACTGTGATGTTCTATATAATAATCATACAATTTGGCTTAGTGCAAAGATAATCTCAAGTTTACAAATTAGGAATATATGCATTTAAGAATATTTTCAAGTTTATTTTACAACTGTTCTCATGTTGTTTGTAAAGGAACTCTCAGCTGACAAAATATTATATTTGAAAAATTCATGTTGCTTCATTTTGTTTAAAAATATTCCTATGGCAAGTTGTAATTGTTAAATTAAGATCTTTTCACTTCACTATATGTGCAGGCTGTGACAGTTTTCATCAACCAGTATTCTCATGTTGTTCTCAGAAAAGGAATGAAAGCAACATTATTTTTTTTCTACTCTTGAGAAGAAGTAGGCATAGGGCTACTTCATTCCTGTTACAGTTATATTCAAGAAATTCTTTTACATCATCTATATAAAAAAATAAATAAATTTCTATGCTTCATTTTCAACAGTTCCTTACCTGATGAAGTTGGCCATTCACTGATGAGTTGTATCCATTTGTGCTAACCACGTCTCTAATATTTTACTTGTTTTACAGTAAAAAAAAAAAATTATAATACTACACTTACCTGCCTAAATAACTGTTTTAGAACAATAACTTTAAAATTTATGCTTCATTTTCAACTTTGAAGTAACTGTTGAAGAAGAGTCATGTCATGTATGTGTATACTATCCTTACAATGTCGGATTTGCTTCAATATCTTCGATGTTTGTGTCTAAAGCTAAAATAAGATTTACCAATAATCTTAAATATTTTTCTAAAATAATAGCTGTTTCTTGACCTGATTATAGAAGTTTTGTTAGTTGGCCTTTTCTTTTGGTGAGTTGTGCATTATCCTTACGAAATGGATTGGTTGACATATCTACTCCTAAAAGTCAGTGTTGCTATTTTTGCTTTATATTTTCAAAATCAAGAAAATTCTTATTTATTATGAAATATTAAAAAAAAAAAAAAAAAAAAAAAAAAAAAAAAGCTAGTTACTTTCAATAGTGATTTTGTATGATGCATTTTCTTATATTTACCTGTGATTACAAGAGTTGCTATTTTGATACAGGAATTCTCAAGATCAATTTATTTTATTGGGCAAATTCCCCATATTTCAAATATTGTATTGTGCCTTTATGTTTTTATTTGTGAATATACCCAAAGTCTTTACATTTTATTTTGTCATATGCCTCATATTTTTATACAAGAAATAATTAATTGAATGAATTCTGAAGAAATATTATTATTAATGAAGAAATTTGAAGGTTTTAAGTGCCAAGTTAATTTATATACAAGATTATATAAAAAGAAAAGAAAAGCACAGTTCTTAGTACTATTTAACAGCGCCTTTTAATATATATAGAAGTGTTCCATGGTGAATCAAAATTTACTAAGAAATTTTTAAAAAAGTGCTCTATGAATTCATCAATTTTGTCGTCTACCTACTAATGTCTATGTGACTTTCTTCTGTTCCTGATCATGTCGATAAATTTTTCCTATTGTGTTACGTGATGGTGAATGCTCAGTGTCAAGTCACTCAGCTTATCTACAAAAAAAAGAAAAGGAAGTGTGTCATAGTGCCTTGTTTCGGTGCTAAATATTCCCAATTGTGTCGTCATTTCTTAAAAAAAAAATTATGGTGTGTCATCATAAGTGATTGTGGCCAAATTGCTGTGATTTCAATGCCATCGTGTCCACCAGTGTGCCATAAATCTGCAAACATTTTTTTTACTAGCAGATAATATATTTAAAAAGAGATGTAGTGTGTTAGTTGTTAAAAAACTGATTTATTAACTATAACTACCGCATCTCACTATTTGTAAGTGGCTGAACAATACTCATCCCTCATCTGTAATATTTTTTTTTTTTTTTTTACATCAATAGTTATATTCTTAGCTTCAATATTATTATCAGATGTACACAATTGCCAATGGTTTTGGAGATCGCCACTGTCTCTTTTGTAGATTTGATTGTTTTATTTTACATTTGTTTGATTTATTGATAATTTGCTGATGGTTGTGTACCAGAGCTATTAGTATGTTTTTGTGAATTATAACAAATGTATATTCATATTTTGATTTTGCTTAATTTGCACGACTGCTGATAGTTTCTATGGCTAGCATTATTAGCACTTATGTGAATTATGTAGATTCAATTTATACATATTAGCATTTTACAATAGCCAATTTTTGTTCTCAATAACAATATATAGGTATATTTCTGGATGATAATTATGGCCATTACAAAAGGTACACTGTGTTTTTATTTTCTTCCCATGAATGTGTCATTTTTAACTTGTCTTTTTTAATGAAGACTAAAGGTTAAAAAAAAAAAAAAATCCGGGGATCCCCACCCAACCAAATACCCACTGATTCGTAAAAACCATGATTTATCTATGAGTTTATCTTTATACGTATTTAATATTGTATTAAGTGATGTCTTGTATTTCAATGAATGGTACATATTTTGAAAATTCTTACTGAGTAAATAATCCAGTATTTTCAGAGAAATATTTATATTGGTGTTTGTTGATATTACTTTTGCAAATATTTTCAGTTGTAATGAGAAAAGTGGTAAGAGTATAATGTTTCAGCTGTAAAACACCTAATTTCTTTAGACATGTCTCTCTCATATATATATATAAAGTTGCAACTACCCTAACTATCTGTATTTTATATGTGAGTTGTCATTTAGTGCACGATTTGGCTACTTGTGCATGTAGAGTACAGCTGGTTCTTTCAAGTCAATTACGTATTTAGTACTAAATAAAATAAAATAAAATTACAAAAACGAATTGAATATGGTATTATGAAAATTGTACTAAAGATATTTTTATGTATGGCCAATTTTTATTTAGAGTAAGTGAAAATAAATGCTCTATTTTATAAAATATTAAATAAAATTTTAAGTCCTAGGCAGTCGATCAAATACTGAGGGTATTTTGATCTTTGTTGCTTGTAAAGTGCTACTTCTATTTTTAATGGTACCAATTTAAATATTTGATAATGAGCTCAATTTATATATCTCATTTTATATGTCATTTTATATATGCTAATTCTGATTTTATTTAGCATTTGTATTTAAGTATTTTGATGATGAATTTGATGAGATCAGACTAGAAGAAAATGCCATAAATAAGAAGATTTGGCATTTTTATATGTATACTATTGAATATACTATGTATACTTTTGATGTATTTTCTTTTTCTTCTCCCTTCCAGTTTGGTCACCACTATTAATTTTGATTGCAGCAGTTTAACGTTTGGCTTTACTTTAACATTTAAATTTTTTTCTCTCTGTGTTTGGTGTGCAAAATTTTGTCATCCCCTTTCTGTAAAAGGTTTTTATTCATTTTACCCTTTACATCACTTGCTCTGCCAAAATTTTAATCGGTAAAAGGGGGTATTGTGATATGAAATATCACAATGTTTAAATCATGTTATATTTTTATTTCTTTCGGCCTTTCACGTCGATATTATTTGGATTCAATTCCATATTTATTTTTACGCGAGTTGTTTTGCACCGGGCTTTGATCAGCATTTACCTTCGCTCTTTAGCCGATGTGCTTTCTCTTTCCCATCTGCACGTATTGTGATGACGTCATCGAGCTGCTATCTCGCTCCCTCTTGTGACGTACGCATTAGGTAGCTGTAAAAGGAGAATCATCTTCTCGGAGGCGTGGTTTATTTGACGATTGCTGCCGCAAATTGAAATAAATGTTTTTAAATGAATTGTTCGGATTTGTTAATTAAGATATTGGCTAATTTTTAAATTCTCTAATAGATTTAAATCTTGTCGTTCAGATACTTTTGTTGTCCCCGTTTATTACTATAAATTAAAATTTCGTTAATTTTAAATCAGAATCTGTTTTGTTGATGAACTGTCATGTTGTAGTTTTCGTTTTAAAAAAGATCGCGGGCCCTGCCTGCCTGCGGCCGACGATGCGTGGTCCGGCGGAAATCTACGACGATGTCTCCCTGTCTGAATTTATTGCCTGATGGCGCGTAAAAGTTTTAATTGAATTTCTCGTCTTTAAAAAAAAAATAGGATTAATGCTGCATTTTAATTTTTAAAGACATTTCTTCGAGTGGAAAAGATTATCTTTATCGGCCAACGTTTTTATTAAAATAAAAAGGTGACCAACGAATGAAGGCCTCTTTCTTCTCTTCAAGAAAATATGAATAAAGATATTTGATTAATATCGTTAACAAGGCTCCTCTTCATTTTGTGTACAGCAGATACCATGCAAGTAAGAATATTCCTTTATTTTTAATTTCACCACTGCTTGACCTCAAAGAACATTAAGGGTCTAGCGAATACAACGCAATAATTTTAAATAAAGAACTTCATTACCATTTTAATATACAAAAGTAATTATTTACACCACATATGGGTCCCATCACAATGCAGTTTGATTCATTCGACTCGACATCGACAGGATATATCGATTTTAGTTCCAAGTTTCACCACCAGGGACACAATTCCTATCGGGTTCTATGGGGCCGATCACGACGATGTATGGCTCATTTGACTCTGAATTGACAACCTGAAAATGTTCAGCTATGTTTGTACAGAAAAGATTGCGCCCTTTGGCGGAGGAAGATGGAACTAACGGGTTTTGCCATGCATTTTCCTCCTTCTAATTGTGTTACTCTCTCGCTGTATAATTTAAAAGTTGAGTCTTGGATTCCTCTTCTCCTCGGGCCACCACCCTCATATTTTTATTGGGGTCTAAGGGGTCTTTTTTAGCATTTCTTTAAAATTTTATTCTAATGATTAATTTATACCGTATGCTTAATTTCGATTAATTGACATTTTCATCAATAACCGCAAAAAAGTAATGATATCAGTACAAAAACCCTTAACGGGTTAAAAGTTGTGACGCAGCACTTTCTTTTGGCTCTAAGAATTATTAAATATGGGTCTTAAAAGCAATGATATCAAATTTGAGTGACGCTGTGTTAATAATATTTTTTTAAATCATCATTTTCTTTTTAGTTTTATTTATATTCACAGGTGCAATTATTACCTTAACATGAAAAAAAATATAAAATTTATTTGCTGATGCTTTTTCATTCAGATCTCTCAAGAATTCAAAATATTGGTTTTAAAAGAAATGATATCAAAATTTGAGTGACACCTTGACGTGAATTTAGTCGGATTGTTTTAAAATTCAATTTAAATTATTTTTCGTTTGTCTTCTAAAGTATATTTACACATACAAACAATACTTTTAATTTTTCAATACACTGTTAAATATATTACTTTCACTGAGCCTATATTATGTATTGAAATGTATTTATTTCAATAAACTGATTTATGTTTTGTGCCACGCTATCCCAGATCATAAGTACATTTATGTAAATGATTATTTTGCGTCATAGTATCCAAACAAAGGGAAATGTATGCAAGTGGATAATATGACGTAAAATAATCATTTACTTAAATTTTACTTATGATCTGGGATAGCGTGGCACAAAACATAAATCAGTTTATTGAAATAAATACATTTCAATACATAATATAGGCTCAGTGAAAGTAATATATTTAACAGTGTATTGAAAAATTAAAAGTATTGTTTGTATGTGTAAATATACTTTAGAAGACAAACGAAAAACAATTTAAATTGAATTTTAAAACAATCCTACTAAATTCACGTCAAGGTGTCACTCAAATTTTGATATCATTTCTTTCAAAACCCATATTTTGAATTCTTGAGAGATCTGAATGAAAAAGCATCAGCAAATAAATTTTATATATTTTTTCATGTTAAGGTAATAATTGCACCTGTGAATATAAATAAAACTAAAAAGAAAATGATGATTTAAAAAATATTATTAACATAGCGTCACTCAAATTTGATATCATTGCTTTTAAGACCCATATTTAAAATTCTTAGAGCCAAAAGAAAGTGCTGCGTCACAACTTTTAACCCGTTAAGGGTTTTTGTACTGATATATACTACATAGTATGTTGAAATTTAGTTTAGTTAGGAAACGCATAGCACAGTTGAAAATTTTCTTTCAGCAATTTCCATCAAAAATAAACGGAAATGTACTGGAGATATTTTGTGCAACCCTGTATATGATCTATTGAATTTATACACACCAAATAGTATGGGAAAAAATTGTAAAAATTTAACAGCTGAAAACGCACTTTCAGCAATTATTGTACATAGTAACCGAATTCTTTTGTGTGTCCCTGTAAATGAACGATGAATGTTATGCACACTGTATTCTATAGTAAGCATTTTGAACTTCATCTCAGTGATATATATCAATTTCAATATGTTTGAAATAGTGTAATATCATTAAAATACACCACCGATTTTTAAAAATAGACCGGAATGTAACGGAATTCTTTTGAGTGTCCCTGTAAATGAAAAGTCTCCAAAACTTCTAGAAGGTTAACTTTATGAAATTTGTTGATCAGTAAGTTATCTTGATAATTATCAATAATTTGTTTTACTCATTATGTTGCCTTGATATTGATCAATATGTTAGTAAACGCTATCAAAATCCAGAACCCATCAATACATATATGAAGTTAAGTTTTTCGGTTTTGGTTTTTATATTTTGTAATTTCTTTATCATTGCACTTATCTGAAAACCTGTTTTTCATAAACAGTATTAAAAACGCAAAGCAATTTAATGCCAAGGGATTTGGAAGTACAGTAAACCCCCGTTTTTGCGCTTTTCAAGGGAGTGTAAATTGCAGGAAATATTACAGTAGAACACCGCTTTTACACATCAGCGCAATCTTTCACTGGATTTTTATAAGCAACTTTCGCCTTAATTAGGATAAAAAATTTTTTTGTGTGAACGAGGTGAAACTTTCTATACTAAATAATTAGTGGATGTTTGCCTCTGCGGTAATCTGTCACAGTTTACGCATTTCAAGGGGGGGGGGGGTAAAGAAATGTATATATTGAGGAAAAACGTGAATCCCGGAACGTATAGCGTGATTATACTGTATTAAATTCTAGAAAAATGTTCAGTAAAATGCAATAAAAAAATCCTCTTTTAAGTTTTAGCTAAAGTAATAAAGAGTGAATATGGAATTCATAATACGGATTTATTTTATAAAAAAAAAAGCTATTGTTAATTAATATTAAATGACGTCTATTGATTAAAAAAAACGAAATCAATACTAACATTGTTTTTTATCGAAAGGTCAATGCGCAAGAAATATATATCTTATCTATTAATTTAGCGAGATGGCGATAACATTTCGAACGATTCTGTGAAACGATATAAAGTGATTTAGAAAAATATATTATCATGAAACACAAATTACTCAATAAAAATAAAAAGTACTACGATAGATTTCCGATGATTTATAATTTTTCAATACTTTTCTAAACAAATTTTCTTTGTGAAATAATTAACAAACATACTTGAAATATGTAGCGGTTTGCAAAATTCATTTTTTCAAATGCATTTCATGTTAAAAGTTGTTCAATACTTATAGAAAAATTATATTTATTATCTTTAAAAAGAGGTTGATTTCAAATCTTTGAGCATAATGAATTGATTTTATAATGACAAATTTGCATGATAAATTTGCATAATGATAAATTCCCATTAAATAAATAAATATTTTCGTTAGCAAAAAAGTGACATGAATGAATTTTCAACAGCTAAGTCACATTTCTAACATAGTAAGGATTAATTCTTAAAACAAATAATTAAAAAAACGATAACCCCCAACTTTAACAGATTGTTGTTGTTTCTTATCTTATTGAACTTATATTTACTTATGACACGACAGTTGTCTGATATAGTAATTTTGTCATATTTTCTACAAAGTTCATTCGGAATTTGCACAGTTATTTTGTAAAATAATATCCTCATTTTACCGAAAATTAAGACTTTGATTTTTATCATCTGATATTTCTTTGATATCTTAGCCATCCAATGTTATATTTTACAACCCCGTATAGAGAAAAGTGTCGGTAATCTTTAAAAAAATAATATAAATCGGTCAAGTCCGAGTTTTACTCACGCACAAATGGTTCCTTACAAAAAATTATTGATTATTAACTGAACAAAAAATTATATTACAAAAAATCGTTGCTAAAAAAAATAACACATTGTAAAAAACTTTTTTAAAAATTGCCTCCAATAACTGAATTTGACTATTTATTAATATGATTCACCTTACTTAAAGCAAAGACCTTGCACAAAGTTTAAACTTGGCATTGTGCCAAGCTTGATTAGGAAGGCGGTCGAAAAGTTACAGCACCACCTTGGTCCATGCCGCGTTTTTCTAGATAGGTTTCAGTGTTAGAAATTAGCACTCGTTAGTCGTCAAATGCGACTACATTATAGCATTTGACGACTACAAAATTATTCCTGGGCGTCATATTTGACGCCTAGCTTTTTTTAACAATTCTTTTTTGTTTAACTTAGCTAATCACCTGCTTTTGAAAATTTGGTCTCACACCAAACATAATCTCTAAAATGTGAGAGAGTTTGACAGCGATTTTTAGCAGAGAGTAAGAATTCAAATTAACATATTAATTTATGCAAATTTCTAAAATTTATATTGAACCTGCCATTTAGCACTGCTGAATGTGAAAAGGGATTTAGTCAGTTTAATTTAATAAAAAATGTTACACGTAACCGTTTATCTACTGATACTGTTAATGATTTATTAATGGTAAAACTGCATAGACCCAATTTAGCAGATTTTTATCCAGATAAAGCTATAAATCCCTGTAAAATGATGTAGCTGAAGGACGGTTAGACGTCCTGGTTTTAGTATCTAACTTTATTAAAATTAGTCGGTATTGTTTGAGTTTCATCTTTGCAATTTATATGCAGTCAAGCATTGTTAGCAATTAATCGCTTAATGTGAGTTTTTGCTTAACCCCTTCGCAACGAGCGTCCTTTACAGAATCTTTTACCACCTTTTTCAATCTTTTACCACAAGTTTTTCAAAACAGAAATTTTTGCCTAATTGAATCACAGAAATGCAATCATTAAATAAGGCAAAGCTTACAATAAAAGTAACTGGTGGGAATAATCGAAGATTCTGAGCATCTTATGTGTCACGTATACATGTCTCTCGTCCCCAAGGGGTTAACATGAATTAATAATACAGTCCCAACAGATAAGATGATACTATTATTTTAATGGTTAACACACACACAAAAAAGTGGTCCTTTAGATTTCATGTTAACAATATTTGTCTGTAATTATATGTATAGTTTTTTTTTTCTTACTAAATTTAAGTGTAATTATCAACAATGGATAAAATTTTGTTAGGTTTAATTTTGTTTAACATGGTTAAGTGCGTTTTTCTATTAATTTCTAAATATAGTATTAATTAAAAATGCTTTATCAGTTTTACAGTTGCTTCAATTATTATAATATTGTGCATTAAGAACTTCAATAATTTAAATAAAAACAAAATATGCATGCTTTTCTATAAAGTAGGCTATAATGATACATTTATGTGAATTTTAGAAATTGCAACTAGAAGTTTTCATTTGACGCCTAAGATATTTACAGTAGGTGTCATTTGACGCCTACCTTTCATTTCCCAATTTCTATCACTGATAGGTTTCTAATTAATATCTAGACTAATTACCGACAGTTGTTTTGGAAAATCATTATCAACAATCCTTGGATGATTCGGCGTCAATAAGTGCCTCGAACACCCCTCAACTTCCCCGCTGAGTTCCCGCAAAATAAAATTTGTGTGCAATGGAAAAATGTGATTTTCTCAAAAACTACGTGACCTAAGATAATCGCTGTGGTATTCCTGCAAGCTTTAAATAAACCCCTACTACCCTTAATTTTTTCATAATTTCAGTTTCAGTAGATTCGGAAATATTTTTACAGTACATTTTCAACGACATATCTGAAAATATAATACCTAAAATTAAAACAAATGTACGTTTGAGTTCGGTGTTAGGAGATCTTTCGAACGATACCCCATAGGATATACATTTGTTTTTAAAGTAACTTAATTAGCCCCCTTTAAATTTTTCCTAAAAATATTTATGAATGCCTAATAATCTATAAAAATGTGAGTCTATTAGCCTTTATAACTCTGCCAAATTTGAACTTTCCACGTTCCATAGTTTTCGAGAAAAACGGCTGTGAAAGAAGCACGGACAGACACACGAGTGATCTTATAATGGTCCCGTTTTTACTTTTTAATTAAGCAACCCTAAACATATATTAATAATTTGAATTTATACTATTTTTTTAAAGACACTTAGAAAATGAGAAATTCCGAAAAGATCTGAATAATGTTTCCCCACGGAAATTTTCCCGCGTAGGGTTGCTGTTATAACCATTTATCGCCAAAAAGCCTGTTGTTATGACGATGGGAATGGGGTTCCTTGAAATTTAAGTGATTTCGTTTTTTACCTTTACGGCCTTACCTTACCGGCAGACTTTTTTTTTTCGTTTTGTGGTTAATGGAAACAAAAGATGGAATAAAAGAGCAATGGGAATAAAAGAGTATGTAATAACTTTCGTTCCGCCTTTGTTAACATTGACTAACTCAAGGGATTTTGAAATACAAAGGATGTGAATTATCACTTTGCTAAACAACGTGCAATCAATAGAGTGAAAAAATGTCCAGACCGGGGTTCGGTCCCGAATCCCTTGGTATAGCGCGCCAGTGCTTTACCAATTAAGCCATCCGGACGACATTCGGTCTAGCATTCTCTCACTCTTATATGGATAGGCTACAACCTTGCAGCACAAGATGGAACGCCAATCATTAGCACAACTCCTAGTGGCAAACATGTTGTACGAATGATTTATTGGTAAAATACTTGGTGCGCTATACCAAGGGATCGGGGATCGAACCCCGGTCTGGACATTTTTTCACTCTATTGATTGTACGCTGTTTAGTAAAGTGATAATTCACATATTTTGTATTTCAGTAATTTACAGCGTAATTTCAGCTCTGCTGAAAAATTAATTAGTATATAAATATTCACCAATACTGGGTTTGATTTGTCTCATGTATGCCACTACACTGTAAAAAATGACCGATGTTTCTTATTTTATGAAAATATGCTATAACCACGAACAAAAATATAATATAATCTTCTGAGTTATCCGAAATTTCAAATAGCGTGTTCCATTGTCTTTTGAATCTCCAGAAATGAATACATTTTCAAAATTTAAAGAATAATTTATAAAAACAAATTATTTTTAGCTGCCCGAATTTTTCAGAAACGTTTCCGAAGGGATTTTATAGTGTATTAATTAGTGTCCTCAGGCTGGAATACCTGTTTTTCGAATGTCATCCACTCTCAAGTACACGTTTTCAGCCGCATAAGTTAATTTATACATGAAAGAGTAAAGAAATAATCTTAATTTTAATGTTATTGTTAACACTGTTCATTTTGCATGTTTGTCTGTTAAACGTTTTTTTGGAGCATGAAAATGTTTACTTCAGAATGGATAGCATTCGAAAAACAGGTATTCCAGGCTGAGGACACTAATTGATACACTATAAAAACCCTTTGGAAACGTTTCTGAAAAATTCGGGCAGCTAAAAATAATTCGTTTTTATAAATTATTCTTTAAATTTTGAAAATGTATCCGTTTCTGGGGATTCAAAAGACAATGGAACACGCTATTCCGAATTTCGGATAACTCAGAAGATTATATTATATTTTCGTTCGTGGTTATAGCATATTTTCATAAAATAAGAAACTTAGGTCATTTTTTACAGTGTAGGAGTTATGCTCATGTTTGACGTTCCATCTTGTGCCGCAAGGTTGTAGCCTATCCATATAAGAGTGAGAGAATGCTGGACCGGATGGTTTAATTGGTAAAGCACTTGGTGCGCTATACCAAGGGATCCGGGATTGAACCCCAATCTTGACAATTTTTCACTCTAGTGATTGTACGCTGTTTAGTAAAGTGATAATTCAAATCCTTTGTATTTCAGTAATTTAGAGCGTAATTTCAGCTCTGCTGAAAAATTAATTGGTATATCAAGGAATTTTGTTGTTTCGTCCCGCGACCGATTTTCTCTCATTAAGCTTTGGCCTGTCCCTGACTTAACTTTTCTCAGCAGATTTGGAACGGGACGAGACCGTCCCTTTTTCATTTTTATTACTTTATTATTTTTGTAAAATTATCATTAGACTGGGTTCGGACCCGTGCCACATCCGGGACACTTGGACCGGTTCGGGTGCGGTCAAACCGACTAGTTATATATAATGTATACTTTAAATACAAAAAATAAAACAAAACGTTTTCAACAAATGAAAATAATAGCAATCACTGTGTCATTAATGAAGAATCTTCCATAATTCTGATTTAACTTATTAAATACATTTTTAAATTGAGAAATTTGGAGTGCTGCATAAACTTTTAAATTTCAATTCCACTAAATGAAAATAATAGTAATCTTGTCGTCAAAAAATCACGAATACCTTACAATGGAATCAATTTCACTAGTGCAGCACATAAAATAATTATTCTTAAAATCAATACTATCCAAATATTCCTTCATCTCATTCGTATGTAATGTTTTTTTTTTATTAGAAAAAATAATTATAGAAATAATGCTTGTGTTTTTCAAAATTTGACTGTTTAACTGAAGAATTGATAACACAAAAGGATGTACCTTAACAGTCATTAGTTTTATTTTTCTTGAAGCAAAGAAAATTCAAACATTTTGTAATGATCTAATTCAAATCTCAAAGGAATGAAATGAGATCAAATTTGTTTTAAGTAGAAACTTCTGAATCCGAGAGAATTAAAGCATTAAAAAAAAAAAAAGAATGACTTCTTTCATTTATATATATCTTAATTTAAAATTAGCCATCTTTTAAACTAATGGTTCATTATCATTGAATTACAGGAAGAACAACGGATTGGTTCAAACTAATTGCACTTTTTGAAAATGTTTCTGGGAGTTCTAAAGGCTGGCAAGGGAATATTTTCTGAAGTTGAAAAGGCTGTTTCTCACCTGTTAAATTACCCGAAAAGAGTAAATTTTCCAAACTAAATGTTTGTCATTGGAATTTTTCCTTTACAGTAGAAAATCACTTCTTTATTTAAACCAGCTACAAAATAGTTCAGTTTTGTATAATCTACGTAATTTGTCAAAAAGAAAAACAAGTTTAATTATGTGTAATTAAAAGAATTTTTTATATTTTTATATTAGATTTCGTCATCATTTGATTAAAGTTTCATGCCAGCTACTTATTAGTTCAAAACAAAACTTTGATTAGGAAAAAAATACTGTAGAGATATGTTTAGATTTCAATTAATAAATAGCTGCACATCAACTCAATGTGTTACATTTTCATTTTATGACATTTTTCGACTTGGGAGAAAAATAAATCTAATTTTTTCCACATGAAAAAAATAGGGTACTTTTGGGTTATAATAGCCCCCACAATTATTATTATGCCACGAATGCAGTTATGATTTCGCCAAGATTACCACAAAGCTTATATATGCATCATATGTATGCATATATATACTCTAAATGCTTATATGTGTGCCATATACGTCATTACATACATATTATTTACGTCTTATATGCAGTATGTACATCATTATCAAGACGAATTTTCTCGAATTCGCAATCCAGCTAAATCATTTTCTCGTATTCGATTTAGTATAGTAGGCAAGTTTCATAAAAAATTATTCAGCCGTTTTTACGATATTATCCGTAATCGGGAAAATCGCTTGT
The DNA here is from genome assembly GCA_963931845.1 of Maratus michaelseni. Classification (NCBI taxonomy): domain Eukaryota; kingdom Metazoa; phylum Arthropoda; class Arachnida; order Araneae; family Salticidae; genus Maratus; species Maratus michaelseni. The sequence goes on from OZ007590.1 coordinate 231,673,508, forward strand.
TCGTTTAATATATATGATATTGGCAATTTCAAGGAGCAAATATTCAATAATTGGATACAAAGAAATATTCATTAAGGAAAAATATTCAAATAGTGAGCAGGGAAAAAAATGGCATTTAATATTTACGGTAGGACCGAAGCGTCTTCGAGTCCACTCATTGCTTTCAAACTACTTCTCTTCTAGACGCTATAGGTTGTATTCTCATAGGTTTATATACTCATGTTACAAAAAAATGGATGCATATAAAATTATTAGTTATCGATTAATATGCAGAGTTTCTTGAATGAAGATATCGCTTTGTGCTGGTTTTGTGCGCCATTTGCAAGATGCCATTTGCATACAACTTATATATGATTTTTAAGGATGTTCTTCAGGATTCTAAATTGGAATGCTTTATACGATGAAAATAACTTGAAATTTAATAAAAAATATGCATTTTAACTTGAAAACTAAATTATTTTTGCATGCATGAAAATGAAGTCATTTTTATACAACTGGTTTTCATGGTACCAAATTTTTCGAAGAACGAAATGTTTTGAGAAATGTTGTCACTTTTGAAAACATAGTCATTCCAATCGCACAATAAGCAACTTTTTACTACAATTTAGAGTGTCATTATAAGAAAGGGATGACATACGCATATGGCGCACATTCAGACTGCAAGATATAATGGCGAGCTTTTCAAGATTTTATCCAAAATTCTCTCGATCGATCAAACTGTTGTTTTTTGTTTCCATGTATACGTCACCATTTAAAAAAAAAGTTTTTTAACCATTGGGAAAATAGTTGTTGTTTTCGGTCGAGAATGGACCTCTTGGCGTCGTTACTTTATTTTTTAACCCTTGGGAAAATCGTTTTTGTTTTCGGTCGAGAATGGACCTCTTGGCGTCGTTACTTTATTTTTTAAGCGTTTTAAACGAAATTATGTAACTTTAGAAGAATGTTTTTTTAAGCGTTTTTAACGAAATTCTGTAACCTTAGAAGAATTTTTCTTTGAATAGGCAATAGTAATGCATAAAATCGTTACAAAAATGTTGAAGTTACAAAAAGGATAGATGCAAACTATCAAATTTGAAAAAAAAAAAGCCGAATTCAAAAATTGACGTCGGATGAGAAATCGTTTTATAAAGCAAAACGCGATCTTCAACTTTAATTTCTTCAAAATACCTTTAGCTCAGACATAAATCTAAATAAGAGTTAAAGTTATTGTAGGAAGGACCCGATAAAATATTAAGGTATATATTAAGGATAAGGTATAGTAATGGAGAATGCGTTTCAATAACTGCGGCGATGGTTCAAACGAATATTTTTGCGAGGACGTAGAATGCCAGGATCTCTTCAACTGTAGTAATAGAAAATGCGTTTATTTGTAGATGGTTCTGATAAGTATTTTTGAATAATTAATATTTTAAATTAATTTGAAACTAAGCTTTCGGAACGTTTTCCCAATGGTTGTTGTAATTTGTTAAATTACAATTTTTTAAGATTGTTCTCTAGGATCCTAAAAGTGGAATGTGTGACTAGATAAAAATATCATATTTAATACGAATTTTGAATTTTAACTCTTAAAACAGATACATTTTGTATGCGTAAAAATTATGTCATTTTCATCCCATCAGATTCGAAAATATTCAAAGGACGAAATACTTTGACAAACGATGTCACCTTTCAAAATCAAAATAGTGTCAATGAAATCTCACAGCGGTCAAAATTTCACTATAATTTATAGTGACATATAAGAGCAAATGCATATCATGCATATTCAAATTGGAAGACATAATGGGAAGCTCCCTAAGTTTTTATTCAAAATCCTCTCGACCAATCAAATTCTTTTTATTTACCCATTGCTCATTATTATATTATAAAGGCACTCTCTACTATAATTACATGAAAACCACATAATTTGCAAAGTGTAATTTGAGTAAATTTGACTTAAAATACATTATAAATATAATTTATTACTTATAATTAGAAATTTAATAAAAATCATATTATAATTTTTTTTTATGTAGAAAACTTGATTTATATTTTCCTCAAAAATCGAAAGATCTGATTCTATGCGAATGCAATACATCAGGTTGCTATGAAAGTAGTTAATTGATAAATAAGTTTTAAAATTAGTATTTTTTTCCTAATCAAGATTTTACTTTCCATCTGGCATAAAACTTTAATCAGAGCGTGATGAAATGTAAGAACAAGTGGGTAGGTGTGATCGAAGATCGCTCAAAGGGTTTCGTTTAATATTACTTTCTTTAATAAATCCAAATAAATTTCATTTAGCAACGAAAAAAAAAAGTCATGTTTTTTATAAAGTAAAAAATTACCGGTCTATTTTTTCTTTTTATTTTCGAATATCTAAACCAGCCCGATAGCGGGCTAAGCCCGCTATTATATTCTGTCATAATAATATCTGTCATGCGGACTAAATACGATATTTAAAAAAAAAAAGTTTCAAAATTAAACATGTTGTACACCTTCAAAATGTTAAAATATGCGAATATTTCCATAATCGGATTTTTATCATGATTCAATATGTTTCTCAAACTCATATATTTACTATTCTCTATTACTCATATTGATACTCGCTTTGTATTATTCTCAAACATTTGAAAAATCCGTTAAACTTCCAATATGACGTCAGATTTTCTTTTTAATTCTCTAATGACGTAATATTAATCTGCTTTGTGTACATACACATACTCATACTCCTTGTATTATTGAGAAATCTTTATAAATTTCCGTTTTTTTACCACTATGACGTCAATCATTTTTATTTCATATTAATCTTTTTTCAATTGGTGAAACTTTTTATTTCATTTTCATTTTTACGTAGAAATCGTCTGATAGAAAATTAATTATTGTAGAAAGAATTTCATCGTGGATTTTTAATTTTTGGCATCTGCTATAACGAAAAATGTTTAAATTTAACAGGAAAAGGCTGTTAGAATTTTGGTTCTTATCTCTATTTATTAAAATAATACGAATTTTTCAAATTTTAATAGAGCTCTTCATAGGTGGTATTCAGCTATATACACAAAGTTTCAACTCTGTAAGTTACATAGTTTCTGAGAATAGCTCTGTGACAGACAGACAACGGAGCGGGAGTAATAGGGTTTCGTGAGATGAACGAAACCCTAAAAAAGAATGAAAATTTCTTTTAATTACTGAAATTGAATTTGTTTTTCTATTTCGCAAATTAGAATTATCCAAAACGAAACTATTTTGTAGCTGCTTTAAACAAAGAAATGATACTCTACTGTAAGGGAAAAATTCCATTGGCAAACATTCAGTTTGGAAAATTTACTCTTTTCGGGTAATTTAACAGGTGAGAAAAGACCTTTTCAAAATTCAGAAAATATTCCCTTGTCGGTCTTTAGCACTTCCAGGAACATTTTCAAAAAGTGCAATTAGTTTTAACTAGTAGATTGTTCTTCTTGTAATTCAATGATAATAACCAATTAGTTAAAAAGATTGCTAATTTTGAATTAACTGGAGTATAAATGAACAAAGTAATTCTTTTTTATGTTTTATTTCACTGAGATTCGAAAATTTGTACTTACAGCAAATTTCTTCTCATTTCACTCATTTGAGAGTTAAATATGATCATTACAAAATGTTTACATTGTCTTTATCAAATGCTATTTAATTAAATTTCTGTATCGGCTTTCTGTTTATACGTGGTAGAAACCGCATAAAATTAACTTTTACAGTAACAACTATTAACTATTTTGTAAGTAAGTTGAAATAACTATTTTGATGTAAATGTCTTTTAATTTAATGGTGAACCTGATTTGAAACATTTTTGCAATGCTGAAAAAACGTTTTTGATGTAAATGCCTTTTAATTTAATGGTGAACAATATCTGAAACACTTTTGCAATTGGAAGACTAAAACGAACGTTTAAGATATATCTTACATTTCGGCGTATAACACGTTCCGCTGTATAATGTTGACTCATGCTTACAGACTTCATTTTTCTATTTGTGGGTGTATTCACCGTATAACGCACACCTTCTTGTCGAAGAAACTTTCATACGAAACATAACTAACCATAAAATAAAAATTATTATAAAGTATAATACTATTACTTTTCAAATAGATTATTCATTAAGTTTAAAATCTTAGTTCTTATCATAATTTTTTTTTCTTTAATATTTAATACAGTAAAGTCCCGCTATTCCGAACTAATTGGGACCGAGCACTGTTCGGTTTAGCGGCAATTCGGAATAGGCGGATTTCATTAATAATAATCAACGTATTGACTTGTTAAGGCATAAATTAAGTGCGGGGACATCTGATAGCGTCAGCTCTATACAGCGTTGATCGGCTCGTGGTGAACAGGGTTTTAAATGGACAAACAACGTCTAACTCTCTTAGCTTGCAGCAACGCAACGCCTCGGCAACAAACAAACTTCCGCCGATGGTAATAGGCAAATCGGCAAAACCACAAGCGTTCAAAAACAATAAAATCAACTCACTTCCTGTGTATTATAAGAATAGAAAAAAAAAAAGCTTTGATGGAACGCGACTTGTTGAAGGGATGGTTCGAGCACCAATTTGTCCCTAAAGTGGGTTCAATAGAAAAAATATATTGCAGAATTGTGCTCTGCTCATTATAGACAATTCTCCTTCCCAACCAGAAGAAACAGAACTTTTTTGTGGAGACATCAAAGCAGTTTTTTTGCCTTTGAATGTTACTTCAGTACTTCAGCCTATGAACCAGGGTGTATTGCAGGCCATTAAACAAAAATACAGAAAAATGCTGCTTCGCACCTTACTTGAAGAGGATGAAAATGAACTCACAAACCTGCAAAAACATAAGAAAATTACAATAAAAGATTTGATTTACTGGGTGACAGAAGCATGGGATAACACCACTAAAGGCGAAATACAAAAATCATGGAAAAATATCTGCCCTACATTGGAATTTGTTGAAACAACTTTTATACCAGTGAAAGACTGTCACCTTATTTCACTAGTCAAGAAAATCCCTGGCTGTGAAGGCGCAGAAGAAAGCTGTGTTGAGAAGTGGACTGCTGTTGGCGACAATGGCCACCAGGAGTACGGAGACGAGGACATCGTAGCAATGGTGCAAGAATCATCAGCTGAGATCGACTCAGAAGAAAACGAAGAGGAGGTGAACGCTCAAACTGAACTCTTATATCACACACAGACACGGAAAATGCTCTTGACCTCGCCTTACGCTAAGTCGAACAACACGTTTCATGAACACCAAATGATATTATGTTCATGCTGTGATGGCGGAACATTGCATCCTCAAGTCGATTCAGTGCTCTTCGTGAGAAATAAAATCACTGACTTTACTTCTTAAGTGTGAGTAAATTAGTTATTTTTGTGTTTAGCAGTGATTAAAACTGATTCTACAGAAATGTATAAATGGAGTCGACATGTACTGAAAGTAACTAGCCTTCATTCCAATTTGGTTTCAGACGTTTTCATCAAGCTTAGGCTCTATGTATGTCTCTATTTATCTTCTTTGTATAACAATAAATGTACGTTTTTCACGAAGGTCTTTTTAATTTTTCCTGTTTTTAAGTTTAAAAAAAATCGATATTTTTTTTCTGAACTCTGTTCGGAATAAGCGGATTTTCGGAATAGCGGGACTCTACTGTAGTTCATTTTTATAACCAGCGTATAACATGCACAGCACATGTAAATTTCGATCACTTTTCTTGTATCGAAAGTGCGCGTTATATGCGGAGTATACGGAATATGAGATCATTTACTTTGAAAGAGGAAATGTAAATTATGGTATCTTCTAACGAAGAACTTGTTCTAGAACTATTAATTTCCTTTATTCTTAAAACACACATTTAAAATATTTAAATTTTTGTTTGTATGAACGAAAAAATCTATTTTTTTTAAACCTTGTCTCTTAAAGCATTCATGTTTGGAGAATACTTTGACATACATATTTGATTTAGGGAACAAAGCATATTATCTTTAAATAAATATTTGACTTTTTAAATAAGAAAATAACGAGATTACAAAATGAAGGAAATGTTGTTATTTACATATGTTAATGGAACAAAAGTTCAACATTAAGAATAAGCCGGAATTAATGAAAAAAAAACCAATAATAGAATTGAATTACTTTTCATAGGAGTAATAAAACTGCATTTTTTTTCCATCAAAATAAAGTAGATCTTTGAATTAGCATATCATTTTCGAAACTGAATATGATAAAATAAGTAATGTAAATCACAATTCGGACTGTTTTTATTTTCGGAAAAAAAAACATTTGTCTGATCTGAAAATGATTACATTTAAACAATTTTTTAAACTATGTATCTGAAACATCTTTAACTGTATTTTGTTTACAGTATTTATTATATTAGGGATGTAACATTTTAAATAAAATGTTAATCATATTAGGGTAAGAAGCCTATCAAAATTTTAATAACGTATTGAAGATCATAAGAAAAAAAGTTCTTCCGTCTAGTACCAGTAGGAAAAGGCAGATTCCCTATTTCTTGGTTTTAAGATTTTAGCTAATTTTACTGGAAAACACGAAGCTAAAATGCGTGGAACCCAATTAAAGAAGATTCATTCCCAGTTCTCGTCAACATTGAATTTGAATGAGAATATCGCCAAATTAGTCCTGTACAGCCAAGTTGGCTTCATTTATGGCAACCTATTTTTGTCGCCAAATTTGGCGATATTTCGCCAATTGTTGCCAAGCTTGGCGAGAATTTGACGTTGGCGAATATAAATATATAGTGTTAAGCATATAAGAATAGGAACAATGGTTACAACAATGAAAGAAAATTTGCCGAAATCATGTTAACTAAAACTCATAAATTAAACCCGTTTATGGATGAATTCTGCTGTCTTGTTTGAAAATGCCAGCTACCCTAAAATTTGAAACCGCTATATCTCAGCCATTTTTTAAGATAGAGGAAAAACAAAAATTGCTCCGGATAAAGGCCGAACATTTAAAAAAAAACGTTAAGATTTCTAATTTTTTTGTACATCTTTTTGAATTTGAAATCTTTAAATGGCTATCACAGCACCCCCTTCCGGCGGAATATCACTAAATTCAAGTAAAACCTGCTGGCTATAGCCAAAAACATAGAAAAAAATTGCTTTAATTATCTGCATAACATGATACACTTTTCGATGATACAATAGTAAAAATCGAACAAAAGTCGCGATCGCATCGCCCCCTTTTCGTCAAAATATCCCCAAATTTAAGTAGGACCTGCTTGCCATAGCCAAAAACATAGAAAAAAAAAGTGGTACAATTTGAAGCATAACTTCATACACTTTTCGATGATACAATGAGGACGGACAGACAGACATTTTGTAAAAACATGTTTTTCGGAATTTCTGATCCCTAAAACGTGTAAATCCGTCGAAAACAATTCGATTACAATACTTTCTTCTATTATAGATAGAAGAAAGTAATAATAGACATATTCGTTAATTTAAACTTACCGGAGAAATAATAAAATCGTTTATACTTATACTGTTTTGAACAATATGAAACATGATTATAAATTAACTTCCACAGAAGCCAGCATATAAAACATCGTTTAGAGCACCAAACATTGCATACCCGTTTCAGTAAAATTTAACTTAGCAAACATCTGTGAGGTGAGTTGAATGCTATCAAAGCCAATATGTAATATTTTGAACTCTAAACGTTGTTTTATATTGTACTGAAATCTCATATCATTTTCCAAACTACCACATTCATGAAATTATGTTTTAAGAAGTACAATAAATATCAGAAGGTAAAATTTTAACAATCAACATCTAATTAATAAAATTTAAAGTTATTTTATTTATTTTTCACTGAATGCTCAGTTTTTCTTAACCAAACTTTAAATATGAAATTTTTGTACTTGAAGTAAGTAAAAATAATTTTAAAATATCTCTAAATAACAATAAACATTATGTATTTACTATTGGAAAATAAAAGAGCGTGAAAACTTTAGTTTTAAAAATGTATGCAACAGACATGCTGATTGCGGAATGATTTATTAGCCTTTCAGCTTTTAGCAATAGTTTCGATATTTTTCTTTTCACTCAAACAATAAAACTAACTAAAAATACAGCATTTATTTGTTTCTGAAATTTGTTCTTGAAAAGTGATTTTTCAATTGAACTTTAACTGTTAAGTAATATGTATTATCTTTACATGATTTTTAATAGAAGAGAATTATATGTATTGATTTACTGTCATGATGATTTATTGCTTTTGATAACTGATTTTAAAATAAGAATTTCCTCAATAGTTTCTTTTGCGATAACAATTTCTTTTGAATTACATTTTTTTGGTAAATATTTTTTCAAATGATGCATTTATTTATTTTTTTAACGTACTAATTGTTTTTTCAATCAATGCAAATGCCATTTATCATTTTTGTGGCTTTATTGTAGTTAAAAAATATCTAGGATTCTTTAAATTATACACGAGTAAAATCAAACTGAAAAAGTAGTTTTTAATGATATTACTTTATAATTACAATTTAAGGTCATTTCTTGAGGCTGCTCGTCAGTAAACTTCCCGATTCACCGCGCTAATGTTATTCCTATGGGCGTTGGATGCATTCGTACTTTTAAACTATCTCCGCGGATAATTAATATTTTAAACTTTTCTTTGCACTGTTCTTAAAGAATGTCTCTTTTTTCCTTAATTGTCAATTTTTTTCTAAAATATATACTGAATTTTATATGAAATGTTAAAATCTTATTCAGTTTCGCTAAGATTTTAACATATAAAATTATAAATTAAGCACATAGTTTAGAAATATTTTGATAACTGAGAAAAAAAGAGACATTCTTTAAGAACAGTACACAGAAAACAGAAGTTAAACATATTAATTTCATGGGGAGATATTTTAAAAATACGAATGCATCGTACGCCCATAGGAATAACATTAGCGAGAGGAATCGGGAAGTTTACTGACGAGCAGCCTTAATACAAAATTGCTTATTAAATAAAATCATAAAACGACAATATATCTAGAAATTACTCAATAATCAATTTGAAATATGAAAAGTTGTAAAATCTTACGATTTTCTCCAGGTCAAATAAACATAATTTAAACCGAAAACCTTTAATAAATAAAATGCTTTGTATTAAATAATGTAATACAATAAACTTTATGGTAAAAAATATGTTTATTTCGCTTGAACAAAATCGCGATGTTTGCAGTTCTCAATATGTAATAAAAGCCGTAAATAATTAATAGGGTTGACAAAGAGAAACGTATGATTGCATTTAAACAACAAAAATATGCTATAAGCTATAATTAAACATTTAGGCCTGCATACTAATAACAAATAAGTAACCCATTTAGTAAAGTTAAATACAAAAATTTTTTTTTCATTGCGAATATGAATGATTAATTAGTCTGCAAAACAATTTCCGAAGAGACTTCTTTTTGTGGTGTATATTTAGCACTGAAATTCGTTGTATCGGATCTTCAGATTTTTTGCCGTAGTCCTTATAGGTGGTATAAAAGACAAGGTAAAATGCAATTAGCAGGGAAGTTTAAAAAGTATAATTTATCTAATAGTTCAAATTTGTCCACATTGTATTTTTCTGTTTCTACTCCAATAGGCAATGTGGTATATTCTATAGGGTCTATGGTTTCTGCTACACATAACAAATAGTCTCGCATGCTTTTCATATTAGCGAAATTCTTGGAATAGTGAGTATGTATTAAACTATTAGCAGACTACGCCCGCTTCGCTGGTCGGTTTCTCCGAAAGAACCTTGAAGCAAACGAAATATATCGGTGAATTTAACGTATTTTAAAGTAAAACCTTTACCTGGATATCCTAAAATAACATAAAAACGGTTACTTATTTCACTAAGTTATGTTTTTTTATACGCTTTACTATTACGTTTACCATTTATTGTTTACCGTTTTCCATTTATTTGCATGTTTTATAGCTACATTTATTAGTAACGTGAATTAACCTATATTATTCACAACTAAAAAGAAATGGCACATCTAGTATTTGTCGAGAATTAAATAAAAATCAGGCTCTCGTGACATCATAATTCACTTTTATATTTTAACAAAATAATAAGGCCACTATAATTTGTGACTCGTGCTGACACATTGCTGTTATTATTGTTTTACGCAAGAATTTTTCGCTCTGGTACTCCATTATGAAATTTGGTAATTTTTGAAATTCAATATTTGAAAAAAGGCATAATCATTAGATTTGAAATTTATATCAAGAAAAATACAATTTTTTACCTTTCTAACGCAGTTTGTCTAACAATTTTTTGACAAATACTTTTCGAGCAATTAATTTTTTCAGTAACTTCAAATGTTTTATTTTCCGAGATTAATCTGTGGCAACGATCCCAGTTGTCAGCAACACATACCTTTTTATTAAAGAGGATAATGCCAACATAATATTTTTATTAATAATTATTCTATAACCATTCTATCAATAGAAATTTGTAGAAAGTTTATTATTCGTCCAAGAGATTCCATTGTGATTTAGTAAACGTAAAGGTAATTAACCCTCTCAGTGACAAGCCTGTGTTAATACGTCGACTAATCTCCAGGTTTTACTGCAATACAAGCATTTTTTAAATTAAAATAATTCTAAGTATATAATGCAGTTTTAATTCAATGAGTAATGATTGATGCTCTCAAGGTTTAATTAAATAAATTTTTATAATTAAATTTGTATAATTAAATTTTTTATATAATTTTGGAATAATTAGCCTTTTTTAGCATTTAAAATAAAATACAGAGAAAACAACATTACAATTTAGCCCATTTGCTGGACAGTCAAATGGTTAAGTAATAAAATAATTATCAGTTTCAGGTCTAAAATCTTTAAAATCCATAGTAAAAAAATGCAACAACAATTAAAAGACATTTAAATTAATCTACTTCGACAGTATTAAAAATACATTTCTAATTGTTCTTTAAAATAATACCGGTGATAAATGTTTTTACGATTGAAAATATTTTTACAGATGGTGTATATTAATTCAGTAAGAATGTTTTTCAATAACTTTTGTATCAATGTCTTTAATTTTTTAAAGTTTAAATCAAAATTAAATTCAAACTGTGCAAAATATGCACATACATGAAGAAAAAAAAGGAAAAGGAATTTTCCTTTAGTTAACAGACATTTAAAAAATGGTGCAGCTGTTATATGAAGTACTATGAATATTTATTATAGCTATTTGGAGTTCCTGCTCATAGCCGCGACTGAGACATGGATTCTTTTCGTACGCTATTCTTTCACTTTCTGAAGATTTTCTTGAGTTCTAGCAATTGTTGGTTCCCTCATCTTCGACATGCGCACCTGCTACATACCTAGTGGTCTTACAAGGGGACCGCCAAACATGATGCGCACAGATTTTGATGATTTTAAGGTATGTTGTAGGTGTCATACCCTAACTATTCAGGTCAAAGTTTTCTTTCAAATGGCCCTTAGTTTTTGAGAAATTCAGGGTTAAAGTTCAACACGCATTTCAAATACCTATAAGATTAGCAGTCTGTACGTGGTCTCCGTGGTGCTGAGCTAGCGTTCGAGATTCCAGTCTCAGAGGCGAGGGTTCTGTCCCATCGTATACTTTTGTTCTTTTTTTAAATAATTTTATATTTTTGGCGCGTTGTACGTTTTAAGCAGACTTAAGAATTCTGCATCTTTGAACTTTTTTTTATATTTTTCGAAATTTTTATAAAAAATTATATTTGCTCTGCAATTATTAAACTAATATTTCTAGCTACAAAAATCCAAGTTAATAGAAATCGTTTTTTAAAATTTACTATAATTATTTACATTTATGTGTATTTATTTATTATTTATTTATTTATCATTATTTATTATTAGGAAAATATAAAAAAGTTCAGAGATGCAGAATTTATAATTCTGCTTAAAACGTACAACTCGCCAAAAATATCATTTAAATAGAATGGGACAGAACCCTTGCCTCCGAGTCTGGAGTCTCGAACGTTAGCTCAGCGCCACGGAGACCGCGCATAGAACGCTAATCTTATGCGTATTTGAAACGCATACGGAACTTTAACCCCGAATTTCGCAAAAACAAAGGGTCATTTGAAGGAAATATATGATGTGAATAGTTAGAGGTATGACCCCTACAACATACCTTAAAATCATCAAAATCTGTGCGCATCATGTTTGGCGGTCCCCTTGTCAGCATTGACGAAAACTGGGAGCAAATCTTTTGTTATCGGGTTCCTTGCACTTTTCAAGTAAAACTAACTAAAATCTTAAAATCAAGAAATAGGGAAGCTACCTTTCCCCCCCCAGTAGTGGCCAGAAGGACATTTTTAAAATTATATTGATTATAAAAATTCTAAATAACACAGAAAAAATAAGAATTTTACCAGACAAATGTATGGTTTTAAACAACAATAGTTTTAAACATGCTAAGTTAACAGTACTTTTATTTATTAGTTTTTTAAGTGTTAAAACAAAATCCTTCAATGTGACATCCTATCATTAAAAGAAAACTACATTAAGAATCTTCTATTATATTTTTTTGTCTTCTGAAATTGCTAGTAGAATTTCTGAACAGCTTTTTTTCCCACCTATTGCGATTCAGGTATAGTAGCTTCAAAAAATAAATTTAAGGAACATGCCAGGCAAGAAATATGAATAATGTTTTAAACTAAACAAAAATTTGAAGTGATATAAATACATTTTAATTTGAAAGGTCATGAAAATTAAAAAACCTATTAAAATACCATTTCGACATTAAGAAATACTTTGCTAATGTTGTTCATCTGTAAATAACAGATACATTTAAATAACGTCATTTAAACTTATTTGTTTTAAACTTATTGTTATTTATATTTTAAAGAATGTAGATTTTATGTTACAAGTTTTTTTTTTTTTCTTTAACAAAATTACGATTCAGTTTTTAATTATTTTCATTCTAACAGCGCGGAGCACATACAATGATTTTTTATGTTTACCATTTATAAACTTGAAATTGCTTTATGTATATCTGAAAAATAAATCCTATTTAACTAAAAGGCAGTTTCACAATATAACCTTTTGAGAGTATATAAATCTGATTAAAGTCTTTTTCACCCTTGTTCCATGTAAGTTTTGTTTAAAGAAACTTTGGAGCATTTTGATGGTTAGTTTATATTCCTCTTTAAATTTTAAAGACACTGCTAACAAAATAAATATTAGCAATTTTTAATGTATTATTATTAATTATTATTAGCATCATTTAAATCATAAAACATGATTATTTGTTAATGAATTAAAAACATATACCTGGTCAAATTTCATTCTAACGCGAAGAAAGTGGTCATAGATGATCCTTTTTATAACAGATTATCCTTTGCATTCTATATTCAGTTTAACAAATGATCGCTAATAAAATTAAAAAAAAAATTTCATAAGAAAATTCTTTATTAAAACAGATTTCAACAAATAGTTTAATAGAAGAAAAAAAGTATATTCCAAGAATAAAAACTGATTGATGCATGCAAACTACATAAATTTAAATATATATATATATATTAGGGGGCCTACCCCCTGCGAGCTACGCTCGCCAACCCCCGCTCCGACTTCGAGGCCTCTAAAAACATGACAGCGTGCTTTGTTTTAAAAATATTGGTAAATCTGTAATTGGGTTGCCATGCTTTTAACGTTTTAATGAGGCATTTTTTTTATTATCATGGCCTCATACACAGCTGTTGCGACAACTGACGACTGTTTTCGGGATTGATAAGTAAAATCAATTAAACCTTGAAAACCAGCTTGTATAAAATGGTTAGGTTTAAATTGTGGCTACCTCTCGGACTTTTATAACAACGACCTGTATTCTATTCTTTCTTTGCGTTTAAGGATGAGAAAAATCCCATCTGCTTCTGAATAACATTAAGAACCATGGTATTGAAAAGTACTATGTTATAGACATTTTCAGTAACAGGTTTTAATTTTCTCTCTATTTTAGTGCACCATCATGCATATTTTCATGTTATTTTAAATATGTAAATTATTTATTTTAATTAATATCTATATACGAATTTTCTAATAATTATTTATCATACAAAATTAATTAAATATTTTGTGCATGCATGCCTGCATTTATTCGGCATCAATTGATGAGATATTTAAACAAATTTGCTATCTACGATAATTTTACACCATGTTATGTCACTTGAATACTGTCCATAAGAAAATCGAGTACTTTTCCAGTATAGGATCCTTTTCTTTTAGGTTTGGCGTAATTCGAGTTTCAAAAACGGATAGATTCGTTAGTATACATATATTTGTTGCCAAAAGTTATGAAAACAAACCCAATGAACTTTTGATGTTTCTCTATTATAGGCGTCTTGACTCATTTTTAAAAAGCTTGGAGCAATTCGGGCATCAGAAAGTGAGATTTGGTGCCAAATGACATAAACAGCCATGGAAACAAATTCGACGATTTTTTTTGTTTATATGCGTATTTTAATTATATACGTATATTATTATTGTTTTTTCTATACAAATTACTTCTGATTATATATAAAATAGGATAAATGACATTTTACGCTAAACAAATTGTATAAATATTGAAAAAATGCTTCTGAATACGAAATGACAAAGTGAATAGGTTGACAGAAAGTATGTTGCCAAATTTCCTTTTCCGCCAAGGCTATTTTCTCTGTTTCGTCAAGGCCCCATATACTGGAAAAGCACCGAACTTTTATGCTTGTTTATACATGTATTTATATGTATATATACAATTTATTTATAATTGTCTTTCAATTTACCTCTTTTTGTACATAAAAATAGATAAATGGCTTCTTTATATTAAATAAATTGTATAAACATAAATGACGTATTTACATAAATGATGTCATTTGGACGAATTTATTCAAAATACTTTCAGTTTATAAATTAAATTAAATGCTGACAGACGATTGAATCCTGACGATAGAAATGTGATTTTTTTTTTTCAAATTTTCCTGAAAAACATAATTTAATCACAATCTTGTCTTTATTATCGATTGAAATAAAAGATAAATTCAATTTCACTTTTTTGTCACAAAAAAACTGAGTAATTAGTTGCCATCATTACAGAAATGCCAAAAAATTAGAAAAAAATTAATATCTCGAAAACTAATTCCAATTTCAAAATTCTATTACCAGTTTTGACATCCGCGGATTTTTATGGACTATTGGTATTAATTTCACCATCAAGTGTTTAATATTTTACTAAAAATAGCCCTGAAACATAATCAGTCGTTTCATAAAATCGTTTCATAAATTCGTTTCATAAAATCGTTTCACAAATTCGTTTCATTAGGATTTTATATATATAGGGTAGATTTCTCACTGAAACCAAGTTTAAGATTAAAACTAAAGAAATTCGGGGACAAACATGTAAACATTCAGATACATTATAAAAAAACTTCGGAATGATTACTCTCTCAGAAGTTTAATTTTACATTTCTGGATTAGCAGAAAGAAATTACTTTGCTTTTCTAATGGCAGCAGTACAGATGTATGAATAATATTTGTGTTTCAAATTTTCTAAAAGGATAAACTGCCTTAAAATTCATTATTTAAATAACTCAGTAATTAAAAACTTTAAATAAAAATATATGTTAAATGTATAGAAAATTCCATATATTGAACATCGAATTCACCTTTTTTACTTGAAATAACTCAATAATGATTATATAAGTCAATTATTACTGTAATAGGTGTAAATACAAAAACACAGATGTCAAAATTCTTTAGAACTTTTGGCTAAACTTTAGCCATCACCAGATGATAAAACGAGTCGAAACCACAGTTCTGAAGAAGTACACTGGACAGGTAACAATCGGGCGAAACCAACAAACTATAAGACGGAAGCATGGAAGGAAAATGAGGCGATTCCATTGAAAGCTGGTGGGGGTGAGTCAATCAAAAACACCGGTGACACCAAGTAAATTATATCAAATATGCGGAATCTGATAAGATAATACATCATTATATGTATTATTGCCTGCCTCTTTTCAAAATTTCCAGGGACTCTCTGATTATACAATTGTTATAGTGTGGACCGTGTGCAATTATTTTAGCATCATTGAAATATACATCAATATCCTTAACTTGATTTAACCGAGATAGAGCTGTGGATAATTTACCCTCTTTTAGCTTGTATGTTTTTTAATCCTTTGCTTTAATTTGCGAGTTGTCATGCCCCATATGAATAAGTTTTAGATTTAAAAACATTTGCTGCCATTAACTTTAAAAGAGATGATATAAACAACAGATTTATCTCTCTTATTAATGGGATCGATCATTCTATGTACCAGATATTTTAACGTTATTGGTGGCTTTGCAATGAGATTTACATTATAATTCTTAAATGCATATTTAATTCTTTCAAAAAGTTGTGTGATATAACTTTTGTAGACTGTTAATTTTTATATTCGTAAATTAACTTCCTGATAAATTTGTTTAAAAAACGATTTTCATCTGCAATGTCTTTAATTTTATTCAATTCATCATTTAACCCTTTATATCCTGAATTAATTTTCCAGCTACTTTTTAATTGTATTTTTGCATCATTGGATAAGTTTTGGTGCAGAATAAACATAGAAAATAGGAAAATAATTTTTACAGTGTTTTAGTGGTTAATTACCACCATTAATTTTTTATCCTATGATATAAAATAAAACAGTAAATTTCAAATAGTAAACTTCAAATAAAATATAGGAAATGTTGACCTGTAGAGTATAGAAAACAATAGAAAATAATAGTACTAAATAACCGGTAATGAACCACTAAAATTACTCAAATGAAGAACAACATGCATGTTAATTCTATTGCAAAATGGATTTCGAATGTAGCGGGGCAAATTTAAAATCTCTACAATGCAAAGAAAAAGGATATGTGCTTGAATTTGCCATCTCCTGCCTGCTGTCAGAAGTACACTCTTTGTGCCATTATGAATACCGTTAGGAAAAACGGTCATATTACGAATATATAGGTGTTTTATTAAAGTGGTACTTATAAGTACCGTCAGGATAAAAAGGGTTAAATAAACCCCTGAACGAATTTCAAATGCTCTTTTGATATATAAACAATAAACTGCTGCTTTGTAATTGAATGGAACATTACTATTGTAGGATATTGTGTTGTTAGATCTGTAAGTTTTCTATAATGTTTTCTATCCATGCTATGCGTTGAACTATTCCTGATAAGTTCTATATCTAAAAAGGGCAACAAACCATTTTCTTATATTTCACAAGTAAATTTTATTTTGCTATCCATATTATTAGCATACGCCAGAAATTCATTTAATTTAGAAATACCATGATTCATATGATCAGAGTGTCATCAACATATCTAACCCATAATGCAGGTTTAAGGGTTTAAGGGTATATGTAAATATGATGAGTTTTTCAGGAGGTCTCAACTTTAATTCAGCCAGTAATCCAGACATAGGTAAACCCATAAGGGCTCCCTCAATTTATTTGTAATAACTTCCTTTGAATAGAAAAACATTGTTATTAGTAATTAAATTTATACTTGAAATAAGAGTTTGTTTAATGTTATCTATATAACTTACGATGAAACTTTTAATGATAGGTTCAATTTCTTGAACATTAATCGAAAGATATAATGATTTTATATGGAAACTTGCTAGGATGCTGTTATCTTCTAATTTAAAATCTTTAATTATACTAACTAAATCAGTAAATCAGTGGTAGAGTTGATTACATGCTCTGTAGGGAAAAACATAGCTTTAAGTAGTGGTACAAATGATTTTTCAATAGTGTAAGTCGGTGCTGAACATTTTGAAACAATAGCGGCGGAGGGGAAAATCTTTTTTATTGTATTTCAAGCATCTATGTAATCAGGCGGTGACTGCAGTTTTATTGATAGCAAGTTTACCTTTGAAGTCACTCGGCTAAGTACTGTGTTTAATAAGTTCTTAAGTTTTTCTATTAATAGTAGTATTAGGAACTTTGTTCAGTTTTACACAATTCATATTGCTAATTCAGTGCTCCATCTTTGTGATGTAATATCCAGTAAACATAACTGCTAAATTATTCGATTTGTCTGTCTGTATAATGGTAATGTCTGACCTTATTTTAAACTGTTTTATGATATTTGTATGTTTATCTTGTATTTGAGTCGTTTTCTTTAAATGCTTCTGGACATTATTATATAATACGTTTCTAACTTCATTTTTACTGTTATTATCCATTCTGTTAACAATTGTTTCACAATCTGCAATGATAGTCTTGACATTTGGCGGCTTTTCAAACATATGTTTTGGTTACAGTCTCAAGATATTGTGTAGTCTTTCATCCATGCCATGATTAGTAATGTTAATTGTAAAGTTGAAACATTAAACAAATTCTTATTTCAAGTATAAATTTAATTACTAATAACAGTGCTATTCTATTCAATGGAAGTTATTACAAACAAACTGAAGGAGCCCTTATGAGTTCACATATGTCTGGATTACAGGCTGAACTAAAGTTGAGACTTCTTGAAAAAATCATCATATCTACATATACCCTAAAACCTGCATAATGGGTTATATATGTTGGTGACATCCTGATCATATGAATCACGGATATCTACATTAAATGAATTTCTGGCGCATGCTGATAGTATAGATAGCAAAATAAAATTTACTTGTGAAATAGAAGAAAATGGTTTGTTGCCCTTTTTATATATAGAACTTATCAAGAATATCTCCACACATAGAATCGATAGAAAAATTTATTGAAAACCTTGCAGATCTAATAACACAGTATCCTACAATAGTAATGTTACATTCAATTACAAAGCAGCAGTATTTTTTTTTTTTGCATCAAAATTGCATTTGAAATTTTATTTAATTGATGTTTATTTAATTGATGAATTGAATAAAATTAAAGAGATTGCAGGTGAAAATGGTTTTTTAAACAAATTTATCCGGAAGTTAATTTACAAATATAAAAATAAGCAGTTTACAAAAGTTAGTAAAGATATCCAAGCTTCAAAATTTTACAGTATTGATTATATCCCACAACTTTTTAAAATAATTAAATATAATTTAACTGTCATTGCAAAGCCAGTATTAAATTTTTAATTTCTGGAACATAGAATGATATATCTCATTGATAACTGAGATAAATCTGCAGGGAAAAGTCCTCCTGGAAAAGTCAGGGAAATTTATATGGACTTGAAAATTCAGGGGAAAGTCCAAGAAATTTACCATTTCTGAGGAAAAGTTCTGAGAAATTTTGAACTTTCAAGAAAAAAAATAGGAAAATGTTTCTTATAAAACTAAGGTTTTGAAATTGAAGCTCCATTAAACTCAAACTTTGCTCTTCATAAGTACTGTAAAGAGTATTTTAACCTCTCGTGCAAATCATTTTGTCTACTCTCTTTCAGTCCTTCTTTGTAACTCAGATATTTTCAGTTCTAGCTTCAATGAAATTTTCTACAGAATGTTGTAAGATTGATTAGGTGTTTCACTCTGCTTACTTATCTTTGTTTGGTAATTGATTATTAGATTAATTTATTGAATATTTATTATTTGTATTAAAATATGTCAAAGCAATCAGTATTTAACTGTGACTGATGTGATAAAGAATTTCATCCAGATTTGACGAAATGGATAGTACCTGATGCTAAAAGTGTCTGTTCAGCAAAATGTTTGGCATGTAAAATGTTTAGCATGTAAAATGTTCAACAATTTGTAAATTTTGCAAAATATTATGCAGCAAATCAATAATGTGTACCTCAGAAATCAGTTGTGAAAGTTTCACTCTCAAATTCACAACTTTTAAGATTTTTTGTGTGTAACATCACAAAATCTCGATACCTGGAATTTTTTTTTTTTAAATTATTGACCTGGAAAATATGTAAATGTCAGGAAAATTCGTTGCTGATCTGGAATATACTTTCTGAATCTGGCATTTATATCATCCCTTTTAAAGTTAATAGCAGTTCTAAAACATATCCATATGTGGGCATGACAACTTGCAAATTAAAGGAAAGGATTAAAGAATACACTTGACATAAAAAAGGTAAATTATCCACTGCTCTATCCCGGATAAATCAAGTTAATGACATTGATGTATGTTTCAATAATACTAAAATAATTGCACATGGTCCACGCTATAACAATTGGATAATCAGAGAGTCCCTGGAAATTTTGAAAAGAGGCAATAATACATATAATGTATTATCTTATCAGATTCCGCATATTTGGTATAATTTACTTGGTATCACTGGTGTTTTTGGTTTTAATTGACCCACCCCCACCAGCTTTCAATGGCATCGCCTCATTTTCCTACCCTGCCTCCATTTGATTGTTTGTTGGTTTCGCCCGATTTGTTACCTGTCCAGTGTACTTCTTCAGAACTGTGGTTTTCGATTCGTTTTATCCGATGATGGCTAAAATTTAGCCAAAAGCGCTAAGGAATTTTGACATTTGTTTTTAACATCGTAAATGTTTTTAATGTTTTAAAACTGTATTTTTGTATTTGCAGCTATTACAGTAACAGTTAAATTATATAATCAATATATTTGCATTGTGTTATTTCAAAAATATATGTTTTTTTATGAATTTTTGTTATATTTCTTAGAATTTAATTTTAGGGCGGTGGGAACGAAATTTACATCATGAGTGATTGTCATTTAAGAGGAATGGCTGGATAAAATATAATATAATATCAACTTGTTGTTACACTTTATTTCAGTAACAGTGTATTGCATTTTTTCATGAATCATATTTCATTTATGAATATTTTTTTTGTTTCTTAAAACAGAGTTCTTGTTATATCTGAGTTTGCTGGAAACTAGTTCGATTGTATATGCTAATATGAATTGATAACTATTGAAAATACAGAAGCTGTAAATCAAACAAGTTTTGTAAATATTGAAGAGCAATTTTAGATTTGTGGATTTTGTTTTTTTTATTTGTGAAACAAATTCAAGGAATATAAAGTTTAAGTTTCATTAATCTTGTTAGCCAATGCTTTTTTACTATAACAAATGAGATACACGTTAATTTGCATAAGAAATTTTTGCACAGATTAACCTCCAGAATGCCATTTTGAATACTAGTTTGTGAAAAATGTGCATCCTTGGGAAGTTTAAGTGTTAAGGAAGCATTAAGATGCTGCATGAATTTTCTGAGATAGAAAATACAGCAACTCTTGTACTAGACGTCATGGTGGGTATCTATGAATTCATAGAATTTTCAACGGCTTCCTATGTTCTGAGCAGCAAAACAATTTGAATGAAGAAATTTTGAATTGTCTTTAATTTTGAGAGAAATGACGTTCACAATATAGAATGCTCATTTTTAAAGACATTATTATGTATTTACTATCTCTCATAACTTTGTGATGCAAGAATCCTGGAAAACCTAACCATTATCATCTTAGCACTTCGATTAATTAAATATATGTCTAATTATTTTATTGTTTTTTGCATTTCTTATTACTAATTCTGATATTTCCATCTTAATGAAAATATATTACCATTACATCATTATTTTTTAAAAATTAGACAAGTTAAAATTTTTCATTTGTATTCCCTAAGGTTGCGTAAACATACTTTTGTTCTATTTTATTTATAGTGTTTTAAAATATAGCCATAAGTGAAGGTTTTGAGTGAAAGAATACTGTGTAATATAAGATAATGTTGGTAAATGTTTTTGAAAATTAAAGGAACTTCTTAATAAACCGGGCATTTCAAACGTGATTTTTGAATTATTATTTAAATGGTGAAATCTTATTTTCATTTATAAATGTCTATCAGATGGTTAGCACAGTGATAATTTGAGTAATATTATTTTTGAATAGTAATCTTATCCTCATAAATTCCTACAAAATTATTCATATCCTACAATTAAAAAAGATGACTATGCCAATTGTAAACAGTGGTACTCAAAAGCAAAGATCTCCAGAACTCTGCTAACATTAAAAAAAAAGTGTGCATAAACACATAATAATCATAAACACTGTGACAAAAATTCCTCTAACAGTATCAATACATGATATCAACAGTTAAAATCCTTCACTAGGTTTGATAAATGCATTGCCAAACAAAATTAAATCGATCTGTCACTTCAAACAGTCATGTACATTCACTAAATTCAAGTGAAATAAAAGATACTTAACATCAACCAAAACAGGTTTTACTGCCTGTTTCTGATTATTTGGCTATAAGTTTTAGTAAAATGTTAATAATTGAACAAACTGTATTGCATTATATTCTTGATTAAATTATCTTTTTTAGTGATACACGTTATACTTTTATGATATTGCTACACGAAAATGTAGTGTTATGAGCCATAAAACTTGGGAAAAAAAAGGATTTTCCAAAAGGCTATCTTAATTTTAGCCACTAGTACATAATATTTAATGCATAGGAGAACAGACATAATTTAAATCAGTTTATGTTTTCATCCATGAAACTACCAATTTCTATCTATATAAATACTCCGTAAGATTCTAGAAGCTCTCAAAAACACATTTCCTGTACACATTTACATCATGTAGCTTTCACCTTCCTCAGAATTTCACTAATTATCTCGGTAATCTTCTAAGAGAGAGAAAACAAGTAATGCTATGTAATGTTATGAAATATGAAAAAAATATGGATACATTTTCTCAATTTCTGCTTTAATTTACCACATTAAATTCTGTGTAATTTCTTTTTAATTAGTGCATATAGTTAATATTATAATATATTCAAATGGAAAATTTATTGTACTGCATTGTATTGAACTTCTGCTATATTTAATAAGTTAAGATTTATACAAATTGATTTTCTAATTTAATTTTTGTGACAATAAATGAAAAAACTACAATTATAATTACAGAACAATATAATTTATTTTTCACATAAAGTTGTACATTTCCGAAAAAAAGAATCCTTAAATATTTTTTTTGTACTTATATGAATATACAGTATAAATAACTCAGATAATCATTTAACATTCTAAATTCGTCACAATATAGTTACCATATGATGTTAAAACCAAAAACAATAAAAACACAAGAATAACATGACAGCCAAAAACAGAAACATGTTTATAAATAATCATAGCTGAATTAAAAAAACAGATTAAATGTTTTCTTCAATTTTTGTAGAATGAGAGAAGCTATTACAAAATAATAAAATTATCTGAATGCGATTCTCTAGCACAGAAGAGTATTACTTAAAAAAATATTGTAAATAGTAAAATCAAAATAACATCATAGTATTTTTGACTTTAGCAAATCAAGTGAAATTAATATAACATAAAAAAAAATAAGAAGTGAAGCAAACAAACAAACAAACAAAACAAATTATACATTAAGTTTTGTGATAACATTCTGAAAGCATTGTAAAAGTTCATGGGAAAAATAAGAACAAAACAGACAATTACAAGCATGAAGAATGATATACAGGTGATTATTTTGATATTGGAATGTAGTAGCTTTTTTGTAAGTGCAGACATTGAAATAGAATACAAAGAAAACAGAAATAGTATTTAAAGAATAATTCATTTCAGTTTTTACTCAATTTATATACTTAATTGTGCATTAAGTTTATTTGATTTAAAAACTATGAGGTCATGCTATCTTGGCAAAGAGGAAAAATAGAATAAAAACTTACGTAGGCATTTATGTTGCATTTTCTTTAACATGAGTTGTCTCTTTTAAGTTAGTTGCCTTTCCATAAAACACATTTTACATGTCATGTCGAGAATATCTCATTAAATCCTTAGATAAGATTTATATAGCAATTGTTGTCAATTTTTTACTTGTTAGTAAAATTATAAGTGTATGAAATATAAAAGTTAGGATAAAATAGTTTTATTAAATTTATTTTATGACTATATCAATATAATAACCATTCTAATGTTGCATCCCACTCTGTCATAGCGATTGATTCAGTTAACCATTTTTAGATATACACAATTATTTGAAATATCAAAATAAAATTAAAAGTAACAACTAATAAACAATTAATAAAGTGGGGGGGGGGGGGGTGGATATGGTACCAATCATTAGATTTAAAAAAGTTACGATAATTAAAACTTCATAGGAAGAAATTTCATCCATCATACGAATTACTAGGAGAAAATAAACAATGAAATGGAATATGAACATTTTTAATTCTTTATTCTTAATAAAAAAATTCACAAGAAGATATACCATCATAATTTTATAAAGAAAAGTTTAAAACTACAAAGGAATATAGGATAGATGCTATACTTTCTCCATATATTTTTATTAAAGAAAATCAAGGCACAATATCAAAATTGTTGATGTCACAGAAGCATTTTGGATGTTTATTATAAACATATATATATTTTTTAAAGTGTGTGTGTGTGGGGGGGGGGAATGAGGAAAAACTTTATCAATTTATTTTATCAAACTTTTTAAAGCTGTATTCGATATTGCATGATACATTTGCTTCGATTTCCATTAAATCAGTTCCAGTTTTAAAACAGAACCTAAAAATAAGTGCAGCATAGCAAGTTGTCATTTGGAATTATGAACTGCAAAAAAGGCAGGATCAATAAAAATAAAAATATTGCTGTGCACATTTTTTGACAAAATTTATTTTGTCAATTATAAATCTGCAATTGATGAAAGTTAAATGCCAATTACTATTTTCTTCCATTGTAATGTTTCAACATAGAACAACTAAAGTAGAGTTATTGAAATAAAACATATAACATATATATATATTTCAATATAAACCACAACCATAAGGTGCGGAAAACGAATTTTTTTTCATCATATGTTTGAAAATGACACAGAGCTACTTTTAATTGCATTAAAAGGCTCTTTAACAAACATATTCCTTCAATAGTAACATTTATATTTTTTAAATCTACAAAAGAAAAAAAGAAAGAAAGAAAACTATATGTCCATAACAAACATGTAACCAATAAAGGAAAACGTAAAATTTTCTAATGTAATTTAGACACAGTATCACAAACTAATGTACGAAAAAATTACAATTTTTTCACTCAAAATGAAGTCATATAACACAGTCTGAAAAAATAAATTACTTAATGAATATACACAATAAAAATATTTTTATCTTTATAAATAAGTACAACAGTTATAATAGCATAAAAAAATTCTCTGCTAAAGTTCTTGAAAATTAACTAGATAAAGCAAATAATTTACACAATACTGAATCTTCATTGGCATCACTTAAAAAATAATCTTTTCATGATAAACACAGGAGGAAGATTTTTTTATAGTATCTTTTTTGTGATATTGTCCAATGTTTCTGAAAAATAAAATATTTACTATTTTATTACACATAAAGAACTAATTAGCGAAATAAGGGGAAAAAATTAAAAGTGATTTTCAGATAATATAAATACTAGTTTTAAAAAATAATAAAATATTATACTTCTTCAACATTTATTTTAACAATTTACTAAAACAATCCAAACTTAATTTTCATCACATATACCTCATTTCTAATTATTGCATAACTTCATTTTTTACACCATTGAATAGAACAATATATATATATATATATATATATATATATATATATATATATATATATATATATATATATTGTATATATATATATATATATATATATATACAATGTATTTTCAAGTAAAATTTTTTAGAAAACTTAACTTAATGATTTTTAAAATAACTTCCACGCATGTAATTTTTTTATGCAATCATCATTTAACATTTGTTTGCTGCAGTAATGTAAAATTTATTTCCAGCACCACAAAATAAATATAGAAAATTAAAGAGAATTTGGCAGGATTACCACAATATGTGATTTATTGAACTCTCTTGATAAGGAAATTTTCTCCTAGTATCATAGGTGTACAAACAATTTTTAAAATATTAAAATAACAATTATTAGTTTACCTTAAAAATAAATGTAACAGAAATTAGAAACTTTGTTAAATTCTTTTTTGTAAGTTTACTCTGGCGAGAAAAAGAGGGGGGAGGATACAGAAATGCGTGCTTGCATTTCCAAGAGAAAACAAAAATCATAGTTTCAGTCCTGATTTAATGCTGATTTTAATGCCGTTTATCTCATTTCATTGTATGAACAAAAATGACATTTCTTAACAATATTCTGATAGTGTTGGAAAGTGTTTCATAATCTGTGTTGTGGTGCATGATTTTTCGTTCTTATTTTTTTTCCTTAGACTTTTCAGGTGTGCTGGACTGGTAGTAAGCCCGAAATTGTAAATTTACCCCTTTTGTTTTTCGACTATACAAAATTCGAAATAGCGCTAAAATTGTAAAACTTTTGCTTTCCCTCTCTCTTTTTCCGCTTTTTAAGCTCGGGACACAGAATAAAGTTAAAATTATAAAATCAATAACACATAAATTGTAAAATTTTTGCCTCTTTTTTTCGAATTCACGGTTTTAGAAATAATATCTAGTAAAATATTTGAATTTAGTTTTTTTTCCTTCCCCTCAGATTTTTCAGGTCTGCGGAATCCGGGTAATGCGAAAACTGCAAATCTCCATTAAAAATCGCTATATCGCATAAATGTGAACTCTGTTGTACCTGATCCGACCCGACTCATGGATAAAATTTATTCTATTTTTACTTTCTTCTATCTATAATAGAAGAAAATATTGTAATCGAAATTTTTGTCGACTTCCGGTTTTCGACGGATTTACGCGTTTTCGGGGTCAGAGATTCCGAAAAACATGTTTTTACAAAATGCCTGTCTGTCCGTCCTCATTGTATCATCGAAAAGTGTAAGAAGTTATGCTTAAAACTGAACCAATTTTTTTTCTATATTTTTAGCTATGGCAAGCAGGTCCTACTTGAATTTGGGAATATTTCGACGAAAGGGGGCGCTGTGATCGCGATTTTTGTTCCATTTTCACTATTGTATCATCGAAAAGTGAATGAAGTTATGCAGATAATTGAACCAAATTTTTTTCTATGTTTTTGACTATAGCCTGCAAGTCCCATTTGAATTTGGGGATATTTCGACAAAAGGGGGTGCTACCTTCACGATTTTTGTTCCATTTTCTTTATTGTATCATCGAAAAGTGTATGAAGTTATGCAGATAATTGAATCAATTTTTTTTTAATTTGTTTTTTACTATAGCCTGCAGGTCCCAGTTGAATTTGGAGATATTTCGATGAAAAGGGACGCTGCGATCGCTATTTTTGTTTGATTTTCACTATTGTATCATCCAAAAGTATATGAAGTTATGCAGATAATTGAACCAAATTTTTTGTATATGTTTTTGACTATAGCCTGCAGGTCCCAGTTGAGTATTTAAAAAAAAGGTTCAATTTGAAGCATAATTTCGTACACTTTTCGATGATGCAATGAAGACAGACATTTTGTAAAAACATGTTTTCGAAATGCCAATCCCAGTTTGACCAAGAAGTACTTTTCGTAGTTTAGTATAATACATCGGCTGCTCGCATCCAGGTAACCCGACGATTCACAAGCAGCTAATGTACAACAGAATTACTTTTTTTTTTTCTTTTTTTTTTTTTTTTTCTTTTTGGCGGTGGGATAGCGAATTTTGAAGCATTAACATGTATGAAATAGAAGAAAGGTTTGGGATTGGCATATCCGACTAGTTAATGCTATGGGTTAGCTTGCAACACTATCCCCAAAACATAGAACACAAACATTCTACATAAAATTAACAATCTCAAGTGAGAGTGAATAATTCTGTTTTGGCGGAAAATAACTAAATATTTAAGTTAGAAAAATAGATACAAAAGAATCCCGATTATCCGAAATTCGACTTAACCGAAAGACCTCAAAACTCTTTTTTTTTTTTTTTTTTTTTTTTTTTTTAATACGACAAATTTTATTTTTAAACAAGCATGCTATTTATGAAATTGATAAACAGTGTTAACTTACTTATTTGGACCGTTGCGTAAATGCAGACATTTTATTGCATAGACACATACAACACTTAATTTTTTTTACAAGATATTTTGTGATTTTTTTTTTCAACTTTGCATTACTTTAATGCTACTTTATCACGCCACCTTTTAAACAACAACACATCTGACGCTGTTGCATCTTAATGCACTTTAATATATTGAAGTGCCAGTATCATGAACATAGAAATAGATAAGTACTTCTAACAAAAAAGTCTTTCAAAGAAGAAAACCGTAACTCGAAAAATGTTTCAAATAAGTGGCATCTGTGTAGGACCACGGCCAAACTCGATTCTTCCTTCCCTCATACGGCCTTCACAATCACCCCTTAGTTTCGGAATCGTTAAAAGGCTGCTTCGCCGGTAGATGGCGCGATATACTTACCATAAATAATGCTTAGTAAATGTTACTTCTATACATAAAAATACAAGAATCTTTGCAATATATTCATTATAAAAGGTATATATAACATATGTATCTTTTGTTTCGGCGTTTTCTTTACTACAAACAGGAAAAACTAAAAGATTTAGAGATAAAATAAATAAATACAATGCTTTCAGCAATTAAAAATAGTTTAAATAACACGCTACTATAAAATGCAAAACAAACATTATAAGTAAATTTCTATATTTATATACATTTAAATTCTTGATTACTTGAAACATTGATAATTCTGAGCATAAAATGCACAGTAAAAAATTTAAAAAATAATTACTAGTTTCATAATAGTAGTAAGAAAATTAAGCAAGTTCGCCAATATCCGGCAATGAACTCATATCGATTTTTTTTTCTCAAAACATGGATTATTTTTACACGATTCTTAATTATTTAAAATATGTATATATATATGTATATTCAAAACAATTTTCAATAAATTTAATCATTATAGGTACTGATCTGAAATATATAAGCATTATATGTAACATATCTATCTTTTACTTCGGCGTTTTCTTTACTACAAACAGGAAAAACTAAAAGGAAAAAACTAAACAAAACAAACAGGACAAACAGGAAAAACTAAAAGATTTAGAGATAAAATAACTAAATACAACGCTTTAAGCAATTAAAAATAGTTTAAATAACATCCTACTACAAAACGTAAAACAAACATTATAAGTAAATTTCAATACATTAAAATTCTGGATTACTTGAAACATTGATAATTCTGAGCGTAAAATACACAGCAAAAAATTAAAAAAATAATTACTAGTTTCATAATAGTAGTAAGAAAATTAAGCAACTTCGCCAATATCCGGCAATAAACTCATATCGAATTTTTTTTTTCTCAAAACATGGATTATTTTTACACGATTCTGAATTATTTAAAATATATGTATATATGTGTACATTCAAAACAATTTTTAATAAATTTAACCATTATAGGTACTGATCTGAAATATATAAGCATATAGAAATATAATAGAATTACATATAAAATTAAATATTATATTCTAGTTCTGGAAAGTCATGGTATAAAAGTATGTATATAAAAATAAAAATATACTTTCATGTTTCATAATATCAACAGAATAAGAAAACATATTTCGCCAATATCCGGCAATAAACTCATATCGAATTTTTTTTTTTTTCAAAACATGGATTATTTTTACACGATTCTGAATTATTTAAAATATATGTATATATGTGTACATTCAAAACAATTTTTAATAAATTTAACCATTATAGGTACTGATCTGAAATATATAAGCATATAGAAATATAATAGAATTACATATAAAATTAAATATTATATTCTAGTTCTGGAAAGTCATGGTATAAAAGTATGTATATAAAAATAAAAATATACTTTCATGTTTCATAATATCAACAGAATAAGAAAACATATTTCGCCAATATCCGGCAATAAACTCATATCGAATTTTTTTTTTTTTCAAAACATGGATTATTTTTACACGATTCTGAATTATTTAAAATATATGTATATATGTGTACATTCAAAACAATTTTTAATAAATTTAACCATTATAGGTACTGATCTGAAATATATAAGCATATAGAAATATAATAAAATTACATATAAAATTAAATATTATATTCTAGTTCTGGAAAGTCATGGTATAAAAGTATGTATATAAAAATAAAAATATACTTTCATGTTTCATAATATCAACAGAATAAGAAAACATATTTCGCCAATATCCGGCAATAAACTCATATCGAATTTTTTTTTTTTTTCAAAACATTGATTATTTTTACACGATTCTGAATTATTTAAAATATATGTATATATGTGTACATTCAAAACAATTTTTAATAAATTTAACCATTATAGGTACTGATCTGAAATATATAAGCATATAGAAATATAATAGAATTACATATAAAATTAAATATTATATTCTAGTTCTGGAAAGTCATGGTATAAAAGTATGTATATAAAAATAAAAATATACTTTCATGTTTCATAATATCAACAGAATAAGAAAACATATTTCGCCAATATCCGGCAATAAACTCATATCGAATTTTTTTTTTTTTTCAAAACATGGATTATTTTTACACGATTCTGAATTATTAAAAATATATGTATATATGTGTACATTCAAAACAATTTTTAATAAATTTAACCATTATAGGTACTGATCTGAAATATATAAGCATATAGAAATATAATAGAATTACATATAAAATTAAATATTATATTCTAGTTCTGGAAAGTCATGGTATAAAAGTATGTATATAAAAATAAAAATATACTTTCATGTTTCATAATATCAACAGAATAAGAAAACATATTTCGCCAATATCCGGCAATCAACTCACATCGCTTTTTTTTTTCAAAACATGGATTATTTAACAAATTCATAATAATTTTTACAGGTTTTATTATTTTAGAGAATGAACAATTTTTTTTTTTTTTTTTTTTTTTTTTTTGCTGTAGCATTATGTACTCCATTTATGAGAGAATAGTTTTTGTGGAAATTTTAGAATATTGTGTGGTTACAGAAATTACAGAATATTTTTTCAGATTTTTAAAATATTAATTCATAAATCTATCCACCCTACTAGTATATATATATGTATCTATAGGTATATGCAGATTTTATTTCTTGATTAGACTTTAAACATTGATAATTTTTACAGTGAAATATACATTAAATATTATAAAATTAAAATTAAGTAAACTTTAAAATTTTTCTTGATAAAGAGTTCTTACATGCAGATAAATTGGTTTCATTTGTAAAATACCTTGCCATATTTTTTTAAATGATGGGCAAGAATTTTGCACATATTAATGAGCATATATTTATTTTATGCTCGTTTAAGCCACATTCCCCATAAGGGTTTTTTATTAGTCTTGGATATATCAATTCATAAATAGTTTTGACGAACGAAACGCAAAGATAAGGAAATTCTCCATTAGTAATGGTAAGTAATAGCGCCCCCTACGTTCTTCCGGGGAGAAACTCTTATTCCTCTTGAACAAAGGGAAAATGACTTTTTGTTACGGCCGTATAAAGGGAAGGAGAAAATCGAGTTAGGCCGTGCCTATATACAGTTTGGGTTTGTTGCTGTAGGTGGCGCTACCTTAGCAGAGATGCTCGGCAGTATTACTCATCGTAACAAATGATCGTAACAAAATCATCAACAAATATTACTCATCGTAAATAAAGTTTGAAGGAAATTAAAACACGTGTAAACATGAAGGTGAAATCGCTCAGAATACGAATTCTTTCTTTACCTGCAAGCACGAACGCGTTACCTGACTGTGGGGAATTCAGAAGGGTGAGTAGTGTCAGCTGTTAGAATAAAATTAGGAAGTCTCCTTTTTATCCGAAAATTCCTATGGAACCCCGGTCAACCGAAAATCCTTTGGTCCTGTCCCATGCTTTTCGGATAACCGGGGTTTTACTGTATTCCCAGTTGCCATATAAAGCAATTATGTACTAGTAATTTCAGTGCTTCAAAAGAGAAAAGGGTACATCAAATTCTTGTCTAGCCTGCAAGAAAATGTCACATCACAAGATACTACTGAGAGGTTGTGTTTAAAAAAATCAAGGTGTGCCATAATAACAAGTTTCTTTTTTCATCTCTCATAATAATTCATGAAAATTGTGATGGTGAAGTTATTAACAAACTACAGTTGGACATGTATAATACTGATCATATTTTTTTATTATCGCTTTGCAATTTTAAAAGTGCAAGTATTTTTTGCTGAAACAAAATTTCTAAAGATTATTTGATACATTTTCTTTTGATATATATCAACTATTAACAATTTCAATAATTTGCTTGACATATTTCGTCACTGTCTTAAAATGCTATATAAGCAGAATATGTGTAGTTTGGGTTCGATATATATCGCAATATCTTTTTGTGTGTTGTTCAAAGTAAATTTTGGAGATTTATTAGATTTCAACTGCTGTTTCCATCTAGTACTTTCTTATTTAACTTTTCGATTTCAATTTACATGAATATCAATATTTTATGTGCATATGCAGTTTTGAATAATTAAATTTTGCCACATATCAAATTTAATATATGTTGTGTTTTTGTCTGAGTGCGAATGACATATATGAGGGAAGAGAGGGTATGTTCAAAATATTTTCCGTCTTGATCATCTCTCACAACTTGCACCCACGGAAGAAGGGACCTCCTAGGACGCGTAGAGCTGTTGTTCTGAATACTTCGGATGATCGCTGTGGCTTATTATAGCTCTTGAAGGAGGCCGGGGGTGGGTGAGAGGGTCAGACGGACACGAAATCGCAGAGCAGGCAACGGATTCTGCCCGGATTGGGCTAAAATCTCCCGTGGTATAAATCTCTCCATCATTATCAATCAAATACTTAATCTATCCCTAAGGAAGTATTTTCCTTCGATGTATTTTAGTATTAAAAATACCAAACCGCCATTTTGATGCTTAGAAGCTTACGTATTTGTAACCGGTGATCAGGGAAATTGACCCCCCATAAACATAATCCATTAGCAAAAGCAAACAGGAAATGAACAGCCATTAAATAGGTGAACGTTTCAAATCAACAATCAATCTTTTCTCCTTTTTTTTTTTTTTTTTCTTCTTGTAAAAAGGATTTCGCATTTCTCTAACTATTTATATAAAGAATTATAAAAAAAAAAAAAAAAAAAAAAGCTGAAACTGGTTTGCTTTCTTTTTGAAGTAAAATACGGTTAAGATTTTTTAACATAAAAATAGTCAATTACATAAAATAAAATAACGTTTTATTTATTACAAATATTTTTCCGTCTCAACAATGCTAAACTGAAGAAAAACTGGAACGAAAACTCGTGCATGGGTTATAGATTATGAAACATTTTCCAACATTATTTGAATGCTGTTAAGAAATTTCCTTCTTTCATATAATGTAATGAGACATCCAAATAAACAATTTAAAAACACAGAACTCAGTTAAAAATCCATTTTCAAGAATTGCTGTCCATAGCAGTTAATGTATGAGAATCCTTTCGTATAAACCTGTATATGATCTAACAGAATTTTAAACATACTACATAATGAAACTAAAATTTCAATGAGCTGGAAAACGTATAGAGCAACTAAAAAAGTTTTTTTTTTTTTTTAAAGAGAAATGCTACTTATACTAGATGATTATGTATCAGTATTCTTTAGAGCAGCCATGTGTATGAAGGATACAGCAAAATTTGGTTGAGCTAAAAAACATGTAAACTGGTTAAAAGTGCATTTTCAGAAAACCCTTCAATATGATTTTTTTTGGGTGGGGGGGGGGGTAACCTGTATCTTATACGTTTTATACACATCACGTAATATACTAATATTTAATTCTTGAAAACTAAAAATGCACTTACAGCAATTACAATCCATAAATGGAAATATATCTAAATTATTTTACGCAGCCATATGAATTTATTTCAATTCTACAAGAACCTTTTAGCATAATAAAATATAGTTCAGCTGGAAATGCTTAACACAGTTAAAAACACACTTGAGGAATTCACTCCCATAAACTGAAATGCTTATGATTTCTTTCGTGCAGCTCTGCATATGATCTATAGAATTCATACTCACCACGTAATGCACTAAAATTTTGTTACATTTAAAAATGCATACAGGAGCTGAAAACGCACATCCAACAATTATGCTTCATAGTTCTATAAACGAATTACATGTATGCTACTTACTTCATACTCTATAATAGAAAGCATACTGTTGCCCACGTCTGGGACACATACCAATTTCATCATATTTGATGTTTCATAACATCACTAAAATGTACTGCAAATGATTTTTTTCCACAGACCATAATGTAACCGAAAACTTTTGTCTATCCCTGTAAACGAGCTATAACAGCTACCTACCTCATTTTGAATATCAATAGGGAATATGTAGCGTCGAAAACGTATATTTAAATCGTGGAAATTCAAGTCTATTTACGAGAGTCAGAGTGCGGACAAACCGCCAAAAAGATGGAGGGACAAAGATAAGTCATAAATACTTTTAAATTATGTTGAAAAGTGTTAAAAACTATATTGATTATATTTCCTTTTTAAACTTTATATTATCAAACATTACCTAATGTTTCTTGAAATACAATATTGTGAGTTTTATTAACAAGATAAGTTAATTTTTTCATAAAACAGCTTAATTTGGTTTCCAAAAACAGTTACCGTATATACTCGTGTATAAGTCGACCCCCCCCCCCCCCAATCTTACGCAAAATTTTGGAAAAAATTGAATTTTCGTGTATAAGTCGAACTACATTTTTGGTAGTATGTTGAAAGATAATTTGTAATCGAGGATAAAAAAAAAATAATAATAAATCTTCATTAAATTAGTAAACTTTGTACGTTTCTAATCAGACTTCATCTTTTTTTAAATTCAACATTTTAAAATTGTATAATTATGTAAAACAGAAGAAGCTTAAACTATTTTGAAAACTATTTACATCAATTTAATGATTACTTGCTTTTTTTTTTTTTTTTTTTTTTTTTTTTTTTTTTGAAAAATCTATTCAAGCCTTATTTACAAAGGTAAACAACTTCTTAAACTGCTACAATAGATTACTTCTTTGTATTGTAGTACTCTTAGGAGAGAAATCTAGAAGCAATCTCAAGTTAAACTCTTTATAAAAAAGGGATTAAAATGTTGAAAGGGATGCCCCTGTATGGAAGGGAATTCTATCCCAAGAGAAAATGAGTGCAGAACAATTACAGAAACATTATTGTTGAGATTTTTTTTTTATCAATCACCATTGTCCGCTTTTATCTGTCTCTCCAACCTAGACCCACATGTGATTAATTAAAAGACTTGCACATTCACCAATTATCTGTGAAAAAAATATGACTCCGGTATTTCACTCCGGTATTTTTTTTTTCTTTTTACTTACTCGTGTATAAGTCGACCCCCCATTTTCAGCTTCCAAATTTTGTCTAAAATTCTTCGACTTATATACGAGTATATACTTACTTCATAAGCTTTAAATCTAAACAGTTTCAAATATTATTTGGTTTAGTAAGCAACATAAAAAAAATACATACTATACCAAGACTTTCATGCTTTAACAAATTAAATTACATTTAAATAATTGTAATAAAAAAATAATAATAAGAAATTATTTTTTTA
The DNA here is from genome assembly GCA_963931845.1 of Maratus michaelseni. Taxonomy (NCBI): domain Eukaryota; kingdom Metazoa; phylum Arthropoda; class Arachnida; order Araneae; family Salticidae; genus Maratus; species Maratus michaelseni. The sequence continues at coordinate 231,708,939 of OZ007590.1, forward strand.
CAAATTTTTCATGAAATTTCTAAATAATTTAAAAATAATTATTATCATAAGGCAGTTCTCAAAAAAATATTTTTCCCGCTCAACAACGCAAAACTTGTGACACACCTACCGACTTATTTTACATACTTGCATAATGATATTTGCAAGTATGTTTATTAAAATGGTTTGTAATCAAACAGTTTTTATAATTTTCCGATAAGTGAATTACATCTTTGAGCTATTATTGTCTCAGGACAGGCAGTTTGTTTTCGTTCCTGCGCTGTCGCGTCCCAAAATTCAGTTAAAAATACCCACTTTGGCAGCATTTTCTGAAAAATCTTTTGCCTTTATCGAAACGAAAAACAAGTTTGATTAGATAGTTACTTAATAAGAGCACTTGCCAGTTTGATATTGCGAACAAAAATGATTTAAAAAATGCTTCCGAAAGAATCCAGTTTGGATTTGAGAACAGCCTTAATAAAAATCATGCTCCTAAAAGTACACATATATATGTATTCGTTTTGATGTAGTTCAATTATTATTTAGAATTATAAGATACGTTTTCCGTAAATTGGGCGACCTTTCTTGATATTTTCCGTTAATATTGCATTTGATAAGTATAACTTTGATACTTATTCCTTGTGTTTCATATGGATATCTATTTATTTTTAGACAATGAAGAAGTTAACATACTTGAGAAATATGGAAGGAGTTGAAAGTAGAAATTATTTGTATCCTATAATTTAAAGCACTTAAAATACAAAAAAAAAAAAAAAAAAAAAAAAGGTGTGTGTGTGTGTGGGGATACTGTAATCAGTTGTTCTAAAAAATTGGTTTTATTAAAAAAAAAAAAAAAAAAAAAAAAAAAAAAAAAAAAAAAAACGGGGAGGGGGATACTGTAATTAGAGTTGTTCTAAAAAATTGGTTTTATTAAGAAGAAAAAAAAAAGAAGAAGAAAAGTTGGTTTAAGTTAAAGCAGTATATGAATTACAACTCTTAGACCGGATTCTGTTACTATTAAAATATTACACTCTTCTTAATACCATTATTATGCGCGAAACAATTCTGATAATAGCTATTTGTACACTGATATAAGGTAAAGACAGGAGAGATGGCGCGGTCGGAGAGATTGTGCACATAGAGGTTCGCGGGGAAGGAGTAGAGCGAGAGCGCAGCGACTCCAGGTAGTTGTGCAACAACAGTAGTGGAGTGTCTACTTGAAAGTACACGTTGATTGCTTTGAGCGTCTAAGATAAAGTATTGCTATTTTGTTTTGTTTTCCCAAAGTAAATGCTTGAATTTTCATAGCTATTCATCAGAATTTCTGTACAATATCAATAGTACAAAATATTTTAAACTTAAACGATTTCTCATAAGCTACTAATCTATAGAAATAATGTGAACATCAACTGTTCATTTTAGTAGCGGCCATGTTTAAATAAAAGGCCACGCAATCTCTCCTACCAAAATTGGAGAGTTTGCGCATCTGCTACTTAGGAGAGATAGTGCATTGTTCCCATTAGTTTCCATTCTAGGAGAGATTACGCAGCTTATTGGTAAATTTGCATAAAAAATGAAAAATGAAAATGGACTAATTTTACGTTAAACGTGTTATTAAGTTGCATAATTTTATTTTGTAATCTTATCTGGACTTGCTTTTTCAAATTCTTTAATTTTCCCCCCTTTAATTAAAATTTTTTAATCGTTTTTAAATTATTTCCTTTTTCTGATTCTTTAAGCATTAGGTTGAAATATTCACTCCCAATACAATAAAATTTGTGCACAAAAACCTTACAGCAATGTCATTTAAGTGTAATTATTATTGTTAACAATTTAATTGTAGTTATTATTAGTAACAATCTCTCCTACCCATGTGCGCAATCACACCAACCCTGTAAGGAGAGATTGCGCAAAATAACTTTCTTGGTTTTATTACAACTGTTCTATTAAATTGCAACATAACAACAAAATAGCAATGGAAATGCATAAAAAACAAATGAAGTCAAAATTATTCATGGATAGTTTTGCAAAAAATTAATATTTAAAATTTTTATTGCTATTATTTTGAATTGTGCGCAGACTATCCTAGCTTTACCTTATCAGTAATATATTAGTATATGCTACTTTTTTTTTAATTTTTTATTTTTCAAATGCTTTGCACTAGAATTTGAAAGTCTATACAATACCATAACACTTAAGGCGTTTACAAAAATATTTCCCCCAACTCAGCAAATCAAGACAAATATTCACGGACTCCTTTTTTTAAAAATAAATGTTAAATAAAATGTTTAATAATTTGCAGTCACGACTGTTAAAGTAATTTGAAATCGAATAGCATTTCGCGTTTTCGATTACTGTATATCATATTGAATTAGAATTTAATGTTGTCTCAAGACAACCTTTCCTGGGCTATAAAATCCCGAAAATTGACTTAAAGCGCCAACTTGGACAGAATTTTCTGAACGATTTTTTGTCATAGTCAAATTATGGAAAATGCTATTCGATTCCTTAGTTTATGAATAAGGAAGTTGCATATTTTGGGCATTTAAAAATAATAATAACTTCGTGAATATGCCAGAAAGCACCCAATCTGGATTTCACTGTTTCAGTAATTTTTCATTTTTTTAAAATAATGTTTCATTTCCCCAAAAATATATTCTCTGTATCACCTCGCTTTTAATAACCTTAGAAAAATGAAATTAATTGCAATGAAAATTTGATGAGAACGAGACTTAATTTGCTTTGTGCGAAATTCGATAACGTATAGGCAAGTGCTAGAAATTTTCACTTTCCGCGCACAAACAGCAGGAACGGACAGTCCAAACTGAACATTGTTGCTATTTTATGTTGCATCACTGATTAAATTATTGTGTTTTTCCAGCATTTTTCGTGATTTAGATTTCAAACAAAGTAACAGTTGTTTCATATTTTCAGCACAATATATTTACTATTATTAACTATTTAATAAAAATTTCTTCAGTTTTTTTTCTAATAAAATTATTTAGACCTTTTTCTATAAATTTCCTTAAATACCAATAAATGCATAAAGATTAACAATTTGGAAACTTTTTTTTTTTTTTTTTTTTTTTTTTTTACACTATTTATATTTACAGTATTTCAGTAATTGTTGCAAAATGAAATTTCAACAATAACAGATAATTTATTTTCCATTATGGAATTTAAAATATGAAAAATCAAAATGGTTGTTTAATATATATATGACAGCTACTTATTCGAAGTTTGTATATGAAAACATTTATAATTGTTCCAAGTTAAGATCCACCCATACCTTTATTTGAAAGAGTGCATTTGTTTGGATTCAGATATATTTTCCACAAACAACAAAAAAAAATAAATACACACCAATCCTTGTTTTCTGTTTCACTACTCAATTATTGGCCTCTACTCAATCACAGCCGAGTCACCTTATATTTAAATATAGATAACATTTAGCTAGAACGCCCGGCTTTAGATCGAATTTATGTTGTTTTAAATTATTTTATGACGTGTTTTATTATTATTATTAATGCCATTTTATTATTATTATTATGTGACGTTATAAAAACGATAAATTCTGTTAAAATGTTTACTTGATAATAAGCACTAATTTAAACTTCTCTAAAGTAGGCATACATAAAAACTGCTATTTAAAAAATAATTTCATCGTTAAGTATTTATTAGATATGTATAAAATGTTCAGTAAGCTTAAAAATACACATTTCTTATTGTAAATATGAAACACACATCTGACAGTAAGACCGATTTTTTGCATTCTTTGTTTTTTCTAGAAACGTGTCATTAATTGGATTTTTTTTCAGCATTTATTTAATCTGAAGAAAATAATATGAATAATAATAATTATAAATAATTATTAATAATAAATAATTATTAATTATAATGCTAAAATTCATTTCAGCTTAAAAGACGCATAGCATATAGCTAAAAACGCACTTCCGACAATCACCATCCATAGACGGTAATATGTCCAATTTATTCAGAGCAAGCATATATACATATATATGAGTTTATTTAGATTTTACAAACATTTCTTAGAATAATCTAATATAGTTTAGCTGAAAAGTAAATAGCACAGTTCCAAACACCATTTAAGCAACGCACGTCCATAAACGACAGTATCTATAATTTTTTTTGGACAGCCTATATAAGCTGCAGATTTTTTTTCTTTCTTTTATTTTTTTTCCCAACTACGTAATATATACTATAATTTAGTTAAACTTAAAATGCATACCATGTTCTTCAGAAAGCATGTTGTAGTACGCAAATCAAATTTATTATGTTTGAAGTAGAGTAATATCATTAAGGTATATACTGCAAACATTCCATAATGTAACGGAATTTGTTTGCGTGTCCCTGTTTACGAACTGTACAAACTGCTACAAACTGCATTTTCAATTAAGAATGTCCAAAATTAGACCCCAATATCATGTACCAACTACACGAAAATACAAATAAAGTATATTTACGAATATTAGAGAACGGACAGATAATAGACAGAAATTAACTGAAATAACTGTAAAAAAATGCCCCTTGCAGTCGTTTCTTTTCCCTTAAAAATTATTTGTTTAGAACAATTTCCAGGTTCAGTTTTCAGTTTATCTTTCTTTCTTTTTCTTTCTCTTTTTTTTTGTACTAGCTTGAACTTGAAGGTAGTTTAAATAACTTTTTTTTTTTTTTTTTTCCTGCTGCTCTATCTTAAAAAAGAAACAGAGCAAAAATTATATATTTTTTAAATAAATTCACTAGCTTGCGCTTTCTACCATGCTTTTAAAAGCTGCGAGTTTTCCATAATCGGGTTCGGTGCTCACGACAAAGTAACGTATTGTATAGGATTTCTTTTGCAAAAATCATGAATTGCAGTCATGAAAACTTCTTTATAGAAAATGTAGCTAACTGCAACTACTTTATTTAAAAAGTAGCGCCTACAAACTACTTTTCAAAAGTAGTCACTACTTCGTTACTTTCGGATTTTACCAAAAGATTCTATTTATACGCGAAATTAAAGGCACGGATTAAATAATACAGTGACCTTTTGTTATATCGCGTCTGCCCGGTACAATTAAATAAGTGCGATATAATTTGGTCAATTAAAATTTTAAGAAAGATAACATGCAAAAAAAGTTTTGTGTTTGCCTCCAAAATGTTAGTTTATACACACACCTATTATAAAATTCTAAGCGAAATTTTGAGAGATTCATAATACAATTAATACTTAAATATAGTTACTTAAAAAAAAAATCCGGAGTGGCTCCACTCGACTTTTCGAATATTTTACAGAATACTGTGAGTTCAAATAAATAGTAATATAACATTAAATTTTTTTAAAAATGTTCCTAATTTTACAAAGGTAAGAGCTCTGGGGACCTGAAAACGCGAGAAAAATTTAATATACACGCAATCATCCACACATACATATGAAATTTTGTGGGAAAACTTCACTTATGTTTTAGTAAAGTATCTTATTTTTTAAAAGGAGCTTGTAACACTTATTTGCTAAAAAAAGTACAATTTCCGGGAAAGTTAATAGTTTGGGAGCCATAATTAACTGATAAGAAACAGTTTCTCTTTGATCACTAATGGTTTTAGAAATGTCAACCGGACATCGTTAAATGTAATTACCAGTCACATTTACAAATGTAAAATCATTTAAACACAGAAAAAGAAAGTTTACTAACTTTAGTTGAAAGCTGGAGGTGTTCCATCATGCTTTCCTTTGTATGCTAAAATAATGTTATTAACTTTATTATCAGCTTCTTCTATGCTCTTTGTTGGTTCATATTTTATTAATATGTCGGGGCCTTTTAAGAAATTCTTGTAAAGATGTTGATGCAGATTCTGTCAAGTCTCGTAAGGTGAGATGTCTATTTAAGTCTTTAGTACAACCTACAAATTGAATGTTATTAGAACCTATGAGTTTTATCAAATAGACACCAGGCTCCTTTGGAACATCAACTTGCTTCAAATCCTTTAACAGCTCCCATTTTGTCATTTCTGAAAAATAAATTTTAATAAATTCTAAAATCAAGGGGAAAAAAGGTATCACAATAAAATATTTTTTTTTTTAAGTACAAGTATTAACTTTTGCAAAAAAAAAAAAAAAAAAAAATCATTGGTAAAAGTTATTTTTGCCGAATTTCGTTTTCTGCCGCGCAATTGCCCATAGGATTTACATTATACACACTTGGTTTAAAAAACACACTTAATTGTATACAATCGTCATGAAATTTTTATACAATTTCATGTATATCCACTTTTTAGCCACATGTATATCCACTTTTTAGCCACATGTATATCCACTTTTTAGCTGCCAAACGCAGTGGAGTATACTACCATTTTGGATAATGATCCAGTATAAATTTGGTTCAGAAAGTTTGAGATTTAAAGGAAAATAATCTGTTTGAAAATTAAAAAAAAATACGTAGGATTAAGATTGCGTGTGCTTATTTACATTTATAATGCAAACTTATTTTTGCACTATTACTCTAAAATGTTCATACCCTAAATAACCTTTCAAATGTTGTTCCAGTAAAATTTTGGTTTAGATATAATACATTTAGGGGTAAAATAATCAATTTGATAATATAAAAAATTCCCGTAGGATATCCATGTGTGAAAAAAAATGTTAGACCAAAAACACTGTTTTTCCAACTAAATATCAATTTCCAAACGGACACAGACATAAAAAAATATATAAATAAAAAATAAATAAATATATATATATTAAATGACCCGATGTGGAAAAAAAGCAGTAAGACGAAAACACTTTTTAGCTGCCAAACACAGTGAAATTCCCTTTATTAGGTTCATTTGGAAAGATTTTCGTTTAACATATAAATTCATCCAACGCTGATTTTAGGTACATTTAAGGCACGAGCTACTCCGGTCTTTCGTTTAAAAATATAAAATCAAAATAGACCGAAACGTGTGCAAAACTCTGTTCTGCATCTGAAGGCAGTGCTGTCCCCAACATGAAGTTTGTTAGGATAGATTTTCATTTGAAATGAAAAAAATCATACAAAATTGGGGTGAAATCAGTGTGGCCCGCAGCATTAGAATCGTTTAGAAAGATTTTCGTTTAAATATATAAAATCATTCAACATTGGTTTTCGGTATATTTAAGGTCATAATAACGGTCCCGGACAACACTGGGCAGGTCAGCTAGTAATACATAAAATATTTTTACCATCAATCTTATTTTTCATTATTTAGTATCAGCACATACAAAATGAAGTCAAAGAGGTTGAGGGGCGGGGGATATTTATTTATTTCTTGGGAAAAAGGGAATGAATTTTGAAATAAGCTGATGCCTCATTGTAACAAATAAAACACATTTACCATCACTCTTATTTTTTAAATTGTTTGTCTGGAAAGCAGACATGAAGATTTTTTTCAGAGTATCTGCAAAAACTAAGAAATCCAGCGAAGTGGGTTGGTCTCAGCTAGTAAATAACTAAAGTAACTTGGCTATTGGGCATAGGATTAAATGAGTACTTACTAGGATTATCTGTAATATCTTCAATATCATCTTCTTCATCATAATCCTTCAGTCGAGATTCTAGATCCTTCATTGTGTCATATTTCAGTTTGCATAGAAATTCATCTAGTAACTTTTTAATACTCTCGCTAGATTCGAGCATGGCTTCAAAAATTTTGATTTTCCAGGAACACAATTTCTTGTCGTATATTAAGATTGTACGGAAATTTGTTCCTATTTCTTTTTTAGACAAAATGTTTATTTGCTGGTAAAAGTTCTTGACATGCTCGATGAACACAAGTCTAAACATATTGAACTCGAAGATTATTCGTCTTGTCAAATTATTTTCTGGATAATCCATTTTAGTGTTAGCTATATTAAAAAAAATAATAATTAAGTACTGACAAAAAAGAACAATAACTTTTTTAATTTACATAAACTAAATAATGTGCATTATAAAATAAGTACTAGGACTTCCCTCAAAGGGATTAGTCTGAGTGATATTGCTGAGAACATAAGGTTAACAATTACAATATAAATAAAAAGAGCAAATTAAATGATAGAATTACAAAATATCATATATAAATTCATATACACTGTTAAAAAAAATAGAAAAGAAGTACCGTTCATCAGATGTGTTGTCATATTTTTTTTTAACATGTGGCAAAGAATCTCATTTTCTTAAGCGCGTATTACGCAAAACTTGAAAAATAAAAAAAACGCCAGATCTTTTAAAACGCCAAGCTTTTTAAAGTTACGTAATTGGATTTGCAGCCAGTAGATTATTCTATCAAGCGTGGCTTAACACAAATTTAATTTCATTGTTGCACCTTTTTTTGTGTGAATTTAAAATTTTTCTTCCTTGATTATATATCTAATAAGTGATAATTTATCTAATAAGTGTAATCAGATGCAATTTTTTTTAAATACATATATAAACCTGAATAATAATTCATCAGTTTTGTGTTCATAGTTGTTTATATCATTTGACAGTAAATATCAACTTCTTAAGCCTGAATTGTCTCAAGCTTTTTAAAAAAACCACAAGGTCTGTATAACTGCAAAGTACCCTGAGGGCTATATTAGCTACATGTTATTAAGTTAAGTGAAAGTTTCGTTATCGCGTTTGCAGCCAATTGCTTATGTCAGAAAGGGTGGCTTAACGACATTTTAAATTCATTACTGTAACTTTCTTTTCTTTTCTTTTTTTTTTTTGGGGGGGGGGGGGTAGGGGGGAAGGGTTTCAAATATATACATTTAAATTAAAACTTTTGCCTGTTTGTATTATTAACTAATACCTTGTAGACCGAGCTTCATTTGAAACAAATGTAAAAGATTTCTTCTACAGTTTTTTTAGGAGAAACTTTCGTAATTCGGCCCAAAGCCAATCTGAGCATTTAATATCATTATTCTAACTCTTATAGAGTTAAAACAATATTGTTGCTAGCTTTACTCTTGTTTGAGACCAGCCTTGCCTGTGTATCTGAATGGGGAAGAGTTTCGCATCCTATGTCGGTTGGCGAAAAAAAATTTAAATGGTGCCAAAAGGTAGTTTTAGCATCTTACAAAATTTTTCAAGAGAGCGGTAAAACATGTTTTTGAAATATTTACAAACATACGTCTATTAAAGCATGTTTTTGCACCATCTTAAAAATTTAAGCACGATGCTAAAATAAAATTTTATCGCCATATTCGATATTTTAATAAGTAATGAAAATACATAAACAAACTTATTTAACAAACCTAAGAGGCATTTTTGTGATACATAATTGTTATTGTCAGTGGCGTAAATTGTAAACAATTAATAAAAGGCTAGTAAATAATAAATAGCATTTAAAATCTAAAAATGGAGAAGTGGTCCGTGTAAAAATGCAAAACATAACATTATACGCTTGATATATGTAAACCTTTTTTTATTTTTTAATATTTTCGAAAGCACAGATAAAAAGGTAAAAATCTCTTTTCCAAATGCCAAATAGAAAATATACGAAATAGAAAAATATCTGCAAAAAAAAATATTTACATAATACTACATCTGCAAAAAAAATAAGATTTAGAAAAAGTAAGCCAAATCCTGCAGATCCCAACAATCACATCGAAAAACTTAACACCAAAAAAGAACTCGCCAAATCTTACAGCAGAGGAGATTGATTTTTCCGTCTGAATGCAGAATATTAGTTTTTTTCTTGTACGATGGGTGATTATAATATAATTGTTTCATTTGACATACTACATACCGTTTGATATATTGGTACTTTTATGTTATCTTGGCTCAGTTGATAAATCGCCAAATATCGTCCCTATAACATTTTCATATTGAATTCGTTTTATTTAAATTTAAACCTTTCACTCATTTAAATTAAAATACATGCCTTTCATTAATCCCATTTAAAATGCTAAAAAGAGAAAAAAAAAGAAATAATGCCATAAATCGGAACCTTTTATTTAAACACCAAAGAATTTTTTTTTTTTAATTTACACACGCGAAATAAAAAAAGCTGCTATTGCTGAGTTTTGCGCCAAATCTCTAATACCAAGTCTACCAAGTTATTGCGGGGTTTTTCTTTCAAAAAGAAAAAAATCCAGATTAATTTTCGATTTCTACTAAATTGAAATATATTTTATTGTGCTGAATATTAGTGCGTGCATATTTTTTTGCTCCATGTACTCCATGAACTTTTCAATTCCGATTGTCTACGAAAATCTCCCACCGGCGAAAATGACATACGCACATAATTTCCGTGACGTATGTACTTTAATTATGCTTTTTTATCTATTTTTTTAATATAATTTCCAAACGGTTTGACATTCATTCTTGGTAATAAATAGACGTCGTTGTCACCTTTATAGGTACCCACTGTAAAAATTTGAACGAAATCCGTTAAATATTTTTTGAGTTATGCTTGACGAAATGTTTTAATATCTATCGTAGCTATATATGGGGCAAAGTAATACTGCGCTGTGTATGAGTCTTCGTTGCACTCAGACAATTATGTCAACTGAAATCACATTACAGTTAGAAAGTGGTAAGAGCTAAATTTTGGCAGCGAGTTAAGCCCCAAGAACCGCGCTTATGATTTTGCAGTCATATGCCTATCTATACTAATATTATAAAGGAGTAAAAATTGTTTGTTTGTTTGTTTGCTTATTTGTTTGTTTGTAGGAGGTAATCTCTGGAACTACCGAACCGATTTCAAAAGTGAAGGGGGCAAATTGATGGTGACAACCCCTGCTCCAACATAGGCTATATTTTATGTCGGTGTCACTAACCCCAGGGGGGTGCAGGAGCGAAAAACGTTCTAAAATTGCGATCTTTTCAATACTGAAGCAGCTAGAAATTTGAAATTTGGTGTTGTAGTTACTTATAAGATGTAAATGCTCTCTAAGAACAAAATACAAAAAAATTCGAAATTTAAAAGGGTGAAATGAGCGAAAAGCGTTCTAAAAACATTCTAAATTACAATTTCTATGGAATCTCTAGAACTACCGAACCGATTTGAAATTTGGCGTTGTAGTTACTTATAAGATGTAAATGCTCTCTAAGAACAAAATAAAAAAAATCGAAATTTAAAAGGGTGAAATGAGCAAAAAGCGTTCTAAAAACATTCTAAATTATAATTTCTATGGAATCTCTAGAACTACCGAACCGATTTGAAATTTGGCGTTGTAGTTACTTATAAGATGTTAATGCTCTCTAAGAACAAAATAAAAAAAATTCGAAATTTAAAAGGGTGAAATGAACGAAAAGCGTTCTAAAAACATTCTAAATTACAATTTCTATGGAATCTCTAGAACTACCGAACCGATTTGAAATTTGGCGTTGTAGTTACTTATAAGATGTAAATGCTCTCTAAGAACAAAATAAAAAAAATCGAAATTTAAAAGGGTGAAATGAGCGAAAAGCGTTCTAAAAACATTCTAAATTACAATTTCTATGGAATCTCTAGAATTACCGAACCGATTTCAAAAGTGATGGTGGTAAATTGATGGTGACAACCCCTGCTCCAACATAGGCTATATTTTATGTCGGTGTCACTAACCCCAGGGGGGTGCAGGAGCGAAAAACGTTCTAAAATTGCGATCTTTTCAATACTGAAGCAGCTAGAAATTTGAAATTTGGTGTTGTAGTTACTTATAAGATGTAAATGCTCTCTAAGAACAAAATACAAAAAAATTCGAAATTTAAAAGGGTGAAATGAGCGAAAAGCGTTCTAAAAACATTCTAAATTACAATTTCTATGGAATCTCTAGAACTACCGAACCGATTTGAAATTTGGCGTTGTAGTTACTTATAAGATGTAAATGCTCTCTAAGAACAAAATAAAAAAAATCGAAATTTAAAAGGGTGAAATGAGCAAAAAGCGTTCTAAAAACATTCTAAATTATAATTTCTATGGAATCTCTAGAACTACCGAACCGATTTGAAATTTGGCGTTGTAGTTACTTATAAGATGTTAATGCTCTCTAAGAACAAAATAAAAAAAATTCGAAATTTAAAAGGGTGAAATGAACGAAAAGCGTTCTAAAAACATTCTAAATTACAATTTCTATGGAATCTCTAGAACTACCGAACCGATTTGAAATTTGGCGTTGTAGTTACTTATAAGATGTAAATGCTCTCTAAGAACAAAATAAAAAAAATCGAAATTTAAAATGGTGAAATGAGCGAAAAGCGTTCTAAAAACATTCTAAATTACAATTTCTATGGAATCTCTAGAATTACCGAACCGATTTCAAAAGTGATGGTGGTAAATTGATGGTGACAACCCCTGCTCCAACATAGGCTATATTTTATGTCGGTGTCACTAACCCCAGGAGGGTGCAGGAGCGAAAAACGTTCTAAAATTGAGATCTTTTTTATACTGAAGGAGCTAGAAATTTGAAATTTGGCGTTGTAGTTACTTATAACATGTAAATGCTCTCTAAGAACGAAATAAAAAAAATTCGAAATTTAAAAGGGTGAAATGAGCGAAAAGCGTTCTAAAAACTTTCTAAATTACAATTTCTATGGAATCTCTGGAACTACCGAACCGATTTCAAAAGTGATGGTGGCAAATGGATGGTGACAACCCCTGCTCCAACATAGGATATATTTTATGTCGGTGTCACTATCCCCAGGGGGTGCAGGAGCGAAAAACGTTCTAAAATTGCGATTTTGTTTATACTGAAGGAGCTAGAAATTTGAAATTTGGCATTGTAGTTACTTATAAGATGTAAATGCTCTCTAAAAACAAAATAAAAAAAATCGAAATTTAAAAGGGTGAAATGAGCGAAAAGCGTTCTGAAAACATTTTAAATTACAATTTCTATGGAATATGTAGAACTACCGAACCGATTTAAAAAATGATGGTGGCAAATTGGTGGTGACAATCCCTGCTCCAACAGCCTCTTTAATAAAAAACTATGCGTTTCTGACGACTGGGTTTTTCGCTAATTGTTGCCACAGATTAGTCTCGGAAAATGAAACATTTGAAGTTACTGAAAAAAAAAATAGTAGCTCGAAAAGTATTTGTCTGAAAATTGTTAGGCAAAATGTGTTTGAAAGGAAAAAAATTGCATTTTTCTTGATATAAATTTCAAATTAATGATTATGCCATTTTTCAAATATTGAATTTGTAAAATTATCAAATTTCACAATGGAATACCATAGCGAAACCTTCATGCGTAAAAAGATAATGATAAGGGCGACGTGTCCTGGCGTACGAGTCACAAATTATAGTAGCCTTATTATTCTGCTAAAATATAAAAGTGAATTATGAAATGTCAATATTTTGTTGGATTAAAAGTTCGTTATAAGAAATTGACCAGCGTAGCGGCGTAGCTTGCTAGTATATTATAAAACTACTATAATATTCTAACTGTCGATTTTAATTTTAACCAATATTAACAATTTAACATTAATTGATTAAAGTAAAGTTTATTAGTTAATATAGGATGTTCCTTGAGATGGGGTGAACGTTATAGTTAGAACATGCTGTATTCTACTCCAGTATTGGGTTAATTATAGGAACAAAATATAGAAGCCTCATGCGTATTTTATTGTATCATACTTTAAAAACAATCGTGGGTTGTTTAAAAATTACATTTTAGATTTATCGATATATGTATATATATACATATAGATATATTATACATGTTTATATATTTAAAAATTAAAACACATGTGAAAAGCAAAGGATGATATATTATAAAAAACAATGGAAAGGATACTGCAGGAATTAAACTACTTAATAAAATGGAAAAACAAAAATTAGAAAACTATAAATATCTTATGGAATCTTCAGAGGAGCTTCATAAGAATATTCATAGCAAGTATGTGTTATTTCATCAAATATTGTCAGCATTATTGCTAAGTTTGACAACATTAAGCTCATAATAACACAAATATGAAACAAGATACTAGAAAAGCCTACAAGAGTTCATATAACCAAAGAAATAAATAAATAAACTATTATTCAACATAAATCGAAATAAGATCATGAAAAAATATGCAAAACTCAAAAAAAAAAAAAAAAAAAAAAAAAAAAAAAAAACTTGTACTAGCGGGGGAGTTGATGGGCACACAAAATATCTATCGACGCAGAAGTAACCAAGGATATATGATAATGATTTTCAAAAAAAATTTGGTAATTAGCCGATATATTAATTAAGTTACGAGAAAAATAAATTTTCTTATTATGTATCATGTAGGATATCGTTCAAAATATCTCGTAACATCAAACTCGGAAATATATATATTTTTTAATTTTAGGTATTATATTAGGTATTCGTCAAAGATACTGGGAAAATATGCCCCCTCCTATTTACGAATCTACTGAAACTAAATTATTTATAAAGTTAGGGATAGTAGGAGTTTATTAATTAATAAATAGTAGTTAATAAATTCAATGTACGGAACCCTTTGAGCGGGAGTTATATTCGCATTAGACTGATTTTTTTTTAACGACCATCTACGCCAGGCATGGCAAACACGTGGAAGGCCGACAACTTATCTGTGGCCCGGGAAGGCTTTGCCATTTTAATTGTCTTTTATTTAGTTGTTAGAACACGCATGTTGAAAATTCACTTTGCACAAACACACTTGCACCAATCGCGGATTTAGAAATGGCAAACATCAGAAAGATATGTTTATAAGTGTTACCAGTTGCGCGTTGTTTTGTAATTTAGAATGCTACCATCATTTTTGAATAGCAACATTTGTCTTATTTATTCTGCCTTTAAATAAGGGGAATATTTCTCTTTAGAATCTGTTAGCATTCTGAATTTAACCCTTTGTTTCATACTTTAAAGCGGACAAATCCCCAACATTAAATTTGCTATTTTCTTACTAAAAGGGTCACACAGAATGAGAATTTTTTTTTTATGTATGATAATTTAATTTTTTTTTCATTATAACTTGTCTACTATAGTCCAAAATAAAACAAATAAAGTATTTTTAAACTTGCATTTCAATTAAGCATTAAGCCAAAAAGGTCTAAAAGCAATAATTAATAGACAAAATTACATTTAATTAATATTATTGTAGGTTTAGAAACATTTTAGTTCATGCGAAAGTAATTACTGGCATTCTGAAGAGACATCTATATTTATCATATCTCAACAAGACAGTTAGTGGTTGTTGTGGTGCTATCACGATTTTTCTATTGAAAGCATAGATATCAAACAGCAGCATAAGCTTTTAATAGCAACTGCAAACAAAATATATTGGGCAGAAAAAAACAGCATTTTTGTCCACTGTAGTGAACAGTATGCTACAAAGGGTTAAAAATTCCCCCTCATCTGGCAACAGTGATGTATCTAGACAGACATTACACAATTTTCCATTTTAGCTAAAAACCCCAAAAATAACCAATCGGAACGTAACAAAGATCAAGAACTTGTGTCTAAAAATTTAAAGATTAGTAAAATGTTTAAAGTATTTCATTTGAAATTTTCTTTTGCTTTATGTCGAATCTAATACTTTATTTTACTACTCTCTTCGATTTTACGTTACTTTAATCCTATACTATTCTAATAATATTATAAATACAATTGTGTGCAAATGTTTGGCTGAAGCCAGCGTCAAAATGGAGAATTTAATGATCCTGTATCTTTGCATATAGGTTGATTATAACCCGGAAATGAACATAGGCTGGTTTTTGTTTATGTTATTCAAATATTTTTCTTAATAATTCAAAATTTCGTTACTTTCATACAGAATAAATGGACATTTTTTCATGTAATATTTTAAAATCGTTAAATTTATTTTACCGTTGCTAATAATTTATCATTGCCAATAACTAAATCAAACCCCGTAGTAATAATTTTTACTCAACAATTTACTTTCAAGTGAAAAATTTTCCCGTGAAAAATGAAAAGGAAATTAATTACTTAAGAATTAAACAGAATATGAAATGACGTCATATTAGAAATAAAACGTGCGTTTTCAAATATTTGATAATAATACAAAGTGCATAAATACGAGTAAGTATGGAAAGCAAACGAATATGATGTCATTTACCGAAAAATAAAGCGGATTTACTTTGATGTTGAAATAAAATGATCTTGGGTTATCAAATTATTTGTGATAAGTTTCTCTCTTTTTTTAGGGTTTCGTTCATCTTACGAAACCCTATTACTCCCGCTCCGTTGTCTGTCCGTCGGTCCGTCACAGAGCCATTCTCTAAAACTATGTAACTTACAGGAATTGAAACTTTGTGTATAAATCTGAATACTAGCTATGAAGAGCTCAAAATATTAAAATTTGAAAAATTCGTATTATTTTAATAAATAGATATAAAAAACCAAAATTCTAACAGCCTTTTCCTATTAAATTTAAACATTTTTCGTTATAGCAGATGCCAAAAATTAAAAATCCACGATGAAATTCTACAATAATTAATTTTCTATCAGACGATTTCCACTTGAAAAATGAAGATGAAATAAAAAGTTTCACCAATTGAAAAAAAAGATTAATATGAAATAAAAGTGATTGACGTCATAGTGGTAAAAGAACGGAAAGATTTCTCAATAATACAAGGAGTATGAGTGAGTATGTTTATGTACACAAAGCAGATTAATATCACGTCATTAGAGAATTAAAAAGAAAATCTGACGCCATATCGGAAGTTTAAAGGATTTTTCAAATGTTTCAGAATAATACAAAGCGAATATCAATATGAGTAATAGAGAATAGTAAATATATGATATAAATGCTGGCCGATTACACCATGAAACATTACTACATTAAAGACGTGAGTATAAAACATCACAAATTTACTGAATGGTGTATATAAAACGTTTGTAAACACCATTCAGTAAATTTGTGATGTTTTATACTCACGTCTTTAATGTAGTAAATATATGAGTTTGAGGAACGTATTGAATCATGATAAAAACCCGATTACGGAAATATTAGCATATTTTAACATTTTGAAGGTGTACAACATGTTTAATTTTGATTTTTTTTAAATATCGCATTTAGTCCACAAGAAATATATTATTATGACAGAATATAATAGCGGGCTTCGCCCACTATCGGTCTGGTTTATATATTAAAAAAACCCAGAAAAATAGACCGGTAAATTTTTACTTTATAAAAAACATGACTTTTTTTTTTGTTGCTAAATGTAATTTATTTGTATTTATTAAAGAAAGGATAAAGTGTTTTAACAGGAATATTAAACGAAACCCTTTGAGCGATCTTCGGTCACACTTACCCACTTGTTTTCTTTTTCTTTTTCACATGAAATGAATAATCATTTTAAATGTACGCAATATATGTATTTTAAATGTTTGGGCTGTAAATTAAAGTTCTGTGTTTTAAATGAAATGAGTGAAAGATTTATATTTTTAATGAATTCAATACGAATGATGGTGATAGGAATTTGGCGGTTTATCGTCGATTTATCAGTTGGCGGTTTATCGCCTGCACACGACTAACATAAAGATACCATATTTTTAATTGAAATTTTAAAAAGTTAAAAAAAAAAATTGAAAAGATATTGGATGGAAAATGTCAATGGTATGCATCGCAGAATTATCCGTATCGAAAATCAAAAAATTTTAATAAAAATAACTATTTTTTTTTAAAGAAAGTTGTTTTATTCATAAAAGCTAAAGATTTAATATGATTGCGTCAAAGTAACGGCATTTTTCCTCTATCATTTTCCCATAATCGAAACACATTTGTAAATGGTCGTTTCGAACCGGAATTTAATTTTACATTTCTTTTAGTTTTAAAATAGTAAAAACTTTGTTGTCATTTTTAAATATAGCTTTTTTCATAGTTTGTTTCATAATAGATTTTTGTAAAGTCTTGTAGGATGAGAAAAATGGCATAGATTTTAAAACAATGTTTAAGCAAAATTACAATATTTTTTAAACTTAAAAAAACAACTATGTTATCGAAACGAAAATCGATTTTACCGACAAATTCGCGTAATGCAAAAGCAAAGAAGGAAATCAAAAACAAATTAAACTTTTCTTCCAGCCGAATTCTGTAAACTTGAACAAGCCGATCGTGCCAATTCATAATATTATAAACGTCAAAGCGCGTTGTATAAAGTAGAAAAATTTTCACATATAGGTAGAAAATTTCCGAGAATAGAAAGGTTAGGTGTCTGTTTTACTAGTATTCACATTAATTTTGAAGGACATTGTACGTAGCATGACAGCGCTTGAAAGTAAATCCAATTAAAGAAAATTAATTTTTTTAGAACCATCTTAAAAGTAAAAGATTAAAAAAGAAGAGGAAGAAAAAAATATAAAATAAAAATAATGAAAGTGGAAGGAATGGATCCAAAGAGAATCTGGCTATTTTTTTTTTAAATTCAAAAACATATTTTTAGTTAAGAAAATGTAATGCAAAGTTATCAGATCAATAATTTTAACATATTCAGTGGAAAATAAATATAAAATTTTAATGTATGCGAAAGAATACTAGAAAATTGAAATCCCATTTTAATTAACAGATTTCGGTTTATAATTAAACTCTTTAAAAATCTTCATTAATCGAATCCACATTAAATTCGGCAAATGTTATTTGGTGCTAAAGTGTTGTATAGATTCTTTAGGGGTATTTAAATTCATTAAAAAAGACATCGTAGCCGTGGTAACAACAATTGGAAAAGAACCTAATTATGGAAGATTTTCTCTATTCTAAAAAAAGTAACCAACGCTTCACCGCTGCAAATGAATTTTTTGTGATAGGAGGTTTTTCTCGGGTAATATTAGGTTGAGCAAAAAGTTCTGGGAAATTTTTAATCTAATAGCACAGTTGGACGAAATCGAAATTATTCCGCACGCCCGCCTACATTCCAGACGTGGCTCCATCCGATTATGACCTCTTTCGATCAATGCAACAATTGTTCAAGGGCCGTCGATTTGAATCCTTTAATGAAGTTGAAGAAGCATGTCAAGAGCTTTTCGATTCCAAGAAGCCGCCATGGTACTTCCAGCAAATCCGAAATCAGGCAGAACGATGGCGTCGTGGACTATGGTGGACTATGATGGATCGTGGATATGACTACTTTGAAATTGTTGAGAATTTATTTGATCACATGTTCTGTGGGCGGAGTTACGCTCACGGCGTTACGTAATGTGACGTAATACTTACACCGAACTGATTAGAAAACTGTTTTTTTTTGTTAGCTGGAATAATTTTGTATCTAGAATATGGAGCTTCTTGGAAGCTCTCCTGAAATTTATGATTTTTTCAGTCTAATTATCTTTATTAATTTACTGTTCTGTTAAGTTTGTTGTTAAATAAAACCAAGAAAAGACATCAAGACTAATATTATACAACTATGATCACCACACTTCGCCAGAATATTATTTTTTGTTTGTGCTTCCGAATTCACGTTATGCTGATTATTAACAATTTTTCATGGCGCCCCGTAACCCGGGATTTCAAGAAATTGTTCTGAATTCGTCATCGATGTGACTATATAGGAAAAAATATTTATTGCAAGTTTTTTTTTCTTCTCGTGGACTAAGCTCGGATATAAGGTACTGTGAAAACTTTATTATTATTATTATTATTATTATTCTAAAATGGAAAAAATTGATAAGTTGAAGGTAAAACGTAAGCTTGCTTGAACTTCATGCACGAAATTGATTTCTTCTATTGATACATTTATTGAAAGTATTGATACTCAAAGTGACAATGATCAATTTAAACTGTCAGAATATTTAATAAATTTACAAGAAAAACAAGATGAACTTAAAAATTTAAATGAAAAAATTGAAGAATTAATTGATGAAGAAACGCAATTTGAAAACGAAATTCAAAAGTCGCTTGAGTATGAGGAAGCTATATCTGATTCGAAAACCAATATCAGAAGTAAATTAAAACAATTCAAGGTCGAGCAAGCTGAATCTGTTAAAAGTATTAATACTATTTCTAATTTAAATAATACATCACAGAATCCTGTCAATTTGCCCAAACTAAATATAACTACCTTTAGTGGAAATTCTTGGAATTTTATAATAGTTTTGAAAGCGCTATAGATTCAAGTGAATCATTAAGTACCATTGATAAATTTTTATATTTGAAATCTTTTTTAACCGGTGAAGCTTACAAATCAGCAGCTGGTTTTGCTTTAAAAGAAGAACATTATAAGTCTTGTTTAACCTTATTAAAAGAAAGATACGGAAAACAAGACCAGTTAATTAGTTGTTTTGTTAATAAACTATTAGAAATCGAACCTGTTAAATCTTCATCAAGTATTAAGGGGCTCAGACATATTTATGATGAAAGTGAAGTCAGTATTAGGAATTTGCAATCTATGGGTATTGCATCAGATAAATTTGGATATATATTAATCCCTATATTGTTAAAACAATTGCCACATAATTTAGTGGTAGAATTTCACAGAAAAGGGGATCCTAAAAAAATGGGTGATGTAGGAGAATTAATGAAATTTATCAAGTTTGAAATTGAATCTAGAGAGGTTGAAGATCTAGCGTCAGGAATTTCGTTGAAAGGTCAGGAAACGTTTCGTTCGAAAGCTGAAAATTTAAAGAGAAGTTTAAAATAAAAAATAATTATCCGACATCAGTTGCATTAAATACTATTACTAAAGGTGTTTGCATTTTTTTGCGATTCTAATTCGCATACTGGATTAGGATGCAAAATTCTAAAAAATGAACAAAAAAGATTTAAGTTAAAGAAAGACGGACGCTGTTATAAATGCTTTTTCAAACACTTACAGTCAGTTTGTAAAGTAAAAATTCAGCCATGTCAAACATGTCAGAGCACACAACATAATCACTTATTTTTCCCTCAAACAGAATGTAAAAAATTGGTTGAAAATCGAGATCCAAAATTAAAACAAGTTAGCCAAATTCCTGAAAATGAAACATTAATGCAATCTATTCATAAGTTGAAAATTTTGTGAAATAATTATATCACTCTACTGCAAACGGCTTGTGTTCAGGTGGAAAGTGGATCTAAAAAATTATTTGCCAGAATACTGTATGATTCTGCGTCCACAAAAACATTTATTCGGAGTGATTTGGCAAAGGCATTAAATGAAAAAATCTTAACAAAAGTAAAACTTTACATTTATACATTTTCTAACAGAAATCCTACAGAAAAAGAATTTGAATGTGTATTAATAACCTTGAGAAGCAGATATCATCCGTATAATTCTGTTAATGTTGAGGAATTAATTACGGATGAAATCTGTGGTACCCAATTATGTCAAAATATTAATCCCCGGGTTCAAAACCTTATTTCAAAGGGATATCATTTAGCTGATTTATTAGAGGTAAATTTACCAGTTCAATTTTTTTAGGAGCTAATTATATTTATGAAATATTATGTGGATCGCTTACCAAAATAAACAAGCAATTATACTTTCAAACGTCTATTTTTGGAACAACATTAGTTGGACAAATGCCAGATAATTATTCGATGAATTCTATTTCTTGTTTAAATGTAATTTGCTATTCGAAAGAAAGAGATTTAACATGTTTAAATGTTTCGGGTGAAAATTTAAATACACAATTAAAAGCATTTTGGGACCTTGAAGCAATTGGCATTATTGAAAGTAATGAAAAGAAAATTCCTAATTATGAAGTAATAAATGAATTTCAAGAAAACTTAAAATTCGTGAATGGTCACTATGAAACACGCCTTTTATGGAAAAATTCTCGTGATTCGCTTAAAAATAATCTTGAAGTAGCAAAAAAGCGGTTTTCCAGTTTGGAAAATAAATTCCTGAAAGATGAGTCTTTATTCAAAGATTCTATTTTGCTTGATCAAGTTAATGAAGGTATAGTAGAATTGTGCCCTAAAATGTTTTCCGAGAATAACTGTTATTACATGCCCCATAGACCAGTCATCCGAGAGGATAAAATTACAACAAAAACTCGAATTGTTTTCGATGCTTCGTCTAAACACGCGGATTCCTTATCTTTAAATGAATGCCTGAATCCGGGTCCTAACTTGAACACAAATGTTCTGGATATTATTTTAAAGTTCGGATTACACAAAACTGCCCTTTCAGCTGACATTGAAAAAACCTTTCTCCAGATATCTATAGCGGAAGAAGATCGCGACTATTTAAGATTTATATATTATGAAGATTTTGAAAAAAATAAAGAAATTGTTCCCTATAGAATGACTAGGGCTACTTTTGGTGTCACCTGCAGTCCGTTTATCCTTGCCTGTACTATCAAAAACCATATCAATAAATATAAAGACTCTCACAAGAAAACATTTGAAATCCTTAATTCGTCCCTTTATGAAGATGATTTGTTTACCGGAGAGAATGATGTTGTAGAGGCTTTTAATTTATCTAAAGAAGCTGTTGATATTTTGAAAGAAGGGGGGTGGGGAACTTAAGAAAATTTGAAACTAATTCCGAGGAGCTTAAGAAAAGATGGATTGCTGAGAGCATACCTATTTCTAATTTCGATCCACCAAATAACTCTCTAAAAGTATTAGGCTTAACTTGGACCAATAATGAAGATAATTTGGGAACAGAATTACGTCCATTGTTATCAAAATTAAATAATGATTCTTGTACAAAACGGAATGTCTTGAAAATTGCAGCTATGTTGTTTGACCCGGCTGGGTTAAACACTTCTTTTATTATTAGAATTAAATATTTATTGCAACAATTATGGGTAATGGGCATATCATGGGATGAAAATTTTTCTGGTGAGTTAGAAAATGATTGGAAAACTGGGATTTCAGAAATACAGGATCTCTCACAACTGAAAATTCCCAGATATTACTTTAGCGCCCTGATCATGGAAAAGGAGGGTCTACAATTACATATTTTTACAGATGCCAATCAATCCTAAAGCCTATGGCGCAGTAGTATACTGACGATATCAAACATCTAAAGAAAAATTTAAAACTAGTTTTGTCATGTCTAAGTCCCCTGAAGAAATCCCTTGGAGAAAGAATCCCTTGAAGAAATTAACTCTTCCTCGCCTTGAATTGATGGGAGCAGTTATTGGTGCAAGACTTGCAAATTATCTTAAAAATATTCTCCAGGTATTCGAATTTGTTTTCTAGACAGATTCTGAAATTGTCCTTTATTGGATAAAAGGCTCAAAAGAAAAATGGAAACCATTCGTCGCAAATAGAATTTCAGAAATTCATGACTTGTCTGATCCTTGTTTATGGAGACATTGCGAAAGCAAACTTAATCCTGCCGACCTAATCACTAGAGGTTGTTCAGGAAAAGAATTGGTCAATTCTCAAAAATGGTGGTACGGTCCCGAATTTCTTTCCTTGCCTGAAGATCAGTGGCCCAGAGTTAAAATACCCGCAACTCAAGTGTCTAATGTTTCTGAAGAGCGTTCTCGAAAAGCAGAAATTATTCCTTGTATAGTTAACACAAATAACGCTGATAAAATTCAAATTTTAAATTTGTCAAGGTATAGCTCACTAAGGAAATTGTATCGAGTAACTGCATGGGTATTTAGATTTATTTCCAATATAAAAGTAAAAACAGAAAAACGAAATCTTGCGGAATTATCAGCTGATGAAATAAAAAATGCCGAAAACTTTTGGGTAAAGCTTGTTCAAGAAAAAAGTTTTCCTGAGGTTATAAAATGCTTGAAGCTTAACAAAAATATCCCTAAAGAATCCAACCTTTTGCAGCTAAATCCTGTGTTGTCAGAAGAAGGATTACTTTTGGTATGAGGGGGTTACAAAAGGCTAACATGCCATTTTATGATAAACATGCTATCGTGCTTCCTCCCAAACATAAATTTATTGAATTGATTATTAAAGATTCCCATGAAAGGGTTTTGCATGCAGGAGTATCAGACACTCTGGTACAAACTCGTGAAAAATTTTGGATTTTAAGAGGAAGACAGTGCATAAAATCAGTCCTCAACAACTGTACAATCAGCAAAAAATTTAACATATGTCCTGGTCAACAAGTAATAGCACCTCTTCTAGGTGACCGCATTAACGAAGCACCTCCATTTTCCGTTACAGGTCTTGATTTTGCGGGGCCCCTATATGTGAAGTGGAGTGAGAAAAATTACATCTTACTGTTTACTTGCGCTATCACAAGAGCAATTCATTTGGAGCTTGTGAAAGACATGTCAAGTGCAGAATTTTTATTAGTATTTCGCAGATTTATTTCAAGAAGAGGGCTGTGTGCTATAATCTATTCGGACAATGCAAAAACTTTTAAAAGAGCTGAGCTGGGAATTTGAAAAAAAAATGAGCGGTCAGAGGATTAATAGAAGTGCAACGATATTTTAAGATAATTATTTGAGATAGGAAAACACTTACCACAAATAAATACAGGAACCTTGATTTCTTGTTCCTTTTTAAATCCTCTCAATGTCGTTTCTGTAATTTCTAAGAGTTTATTTATTTTTCTTTCTAGGTAAGATGTGCAGTTAAATAAACTGTTTATATTATCAGCAAATTCTTTAAATGTCTCATATTTAACTCTTGCCAATTTAATTTTTATTTCAAGAGTGGACCCTTGATGACTTGTGGATTCTTGATGTTCAGTATTTTTTTCTCTCTTACATTTTTCTATAGAATTGTTGAAGGAATTTACAATCCTGGAAAAGTCTTCAAACAACGCTTCCAAGAAGCGTTTCATGTCATTATTAAATTCGAGGAGATGTGTTTCCAAAGAACTATCCTGTAAAGAAATAGAAGGCAATCACGTAATTCCCAACTTGTTAGAATGGACATCAATAAAATGTTTCATTTAAAAAACAAACAAAAAAAAACTTTAATAATCAGAATATTTATAAGAGGAAATCTATAAATACTAAAAAAAATAAAATATTTGTCAGGCTATCACGTCAAAAAATTGCCTTGACAAACTCATTGCCAGATAATAATAATAATAATAATAATAATAATAATAAAAAGCAGATTTCACTGCTCACTTGTGATTTTGTCTTTACAAATCTTAATAATATTATAAATCTGATTGTGTGCAAATGTTAGGCTGAAGCCAGCGTCAAAATGGAGCATTTAATGATCCTGTATCTTTGCATATAGGCTGATTATAACCCTTATATGAACATAGGCTGATTTTTGTTTATTTTATTCAAGTATTTTCCTTAATAATTCAAAACTTCGTTATTTTCATAGAGAATAAATGGACATTTTTTCGTATATTTTAAAATGGTTGGTTGGTTTGGTTGGTTTGGCCCAAAGGGCCAGGTTCTGCACCTTTTTTTTAAAATGGTTAAATTTATTTTACCGTTGCTAATACTTTATCGTTGCCAATATAAAATAAAACCCCCGAGTAATAATTTTTAATCAACAATTTATTTTCAAGTGAAAAATTTCCACGTGAAAAATGAAAAGGAAATGAATTATTTAAGAATTAAACAGAATATGAAATGATGTCATATTAGAAACAAAACGTGCATTTTCAAATATTTGATAATAATAACAAAGTGCATAAATACGAGTAAGTATGGAAAGCAAGCGAATATGATGTCATATATAGAAAAATAAAACAGATTTGTTTTGATGTTGAAATAAAATGATCTTGGGTTATCAAATTATTTGTGATTAATTTATCTTTTTTTTTTTCTTTTTGAGATGAAAGGAATTATTTTAAATGTACGTAATATATGTATTTTAAATGTATATGTTGTAAATTAAAGCTCTGTGTTTTAAATGAAATGAGTGAAAGATTTATATTTTTAATGAATTCAATACGAATGATGGGATAGGTTGGCGATTTATCGTCTGCACACGGCTAACATAAAGATACAATATTTTTAATTTAAATTTTTAAAAGTAAAAAAAAAAAAAAATAAATAATTATATATATATATATTGGATGGCAAATGTCAATGATATGCATCGCAAAATTATCCGTATTGAAAATCAGAAAATCTTAATAAAAATAACTATATTTTTAAAAGAAAGTTGCTTTTCTCATAAAAGCTAAAGATTTAATATGATTGTGTCGAAGTAACAGCATTTTTCCTCTATCAGTTTCCCACAATCGAAACACATTTGTAAATCGTCGTTTCGAACCGGAATTTAATTTTACATTTCTTTTAGTTTTAAAATAGGAAAAACTTTGTTGTCGTTTTTAAATATAGCTTTTTTTAAAGTTGTTTCATAATAGATTTTTGTAAAGTGTTGTAGGATAAGAAAAATTGCATAGATTTTAAAGCAATGTTTAAGTAAAATTACAATATTTTTTAATCTTAAAAAACAACAATGTTATCGAAAAGGAAATCGATTTTACCAACAAATTCGCGTAATGCAAAAGCAAAGAAGAAATCAAACTAGTCGTTGGGGGCCACCGTAATACTTACCCATCATGTATATGTATAATGTAAAATATTAAAATAAAAATGTGTAAACTACTTATAAAATGCATTGATATTCAAATAAAATCGTGGCTTGATGACGACATAAAAAGGCTCGATTACTGAATTGCTTGAAAAAGGTTTTTCCTTATAACTCCAAAAATAATACTCCTATTAACTAGCGGTTTATTGCATCTGATTAAGCGTCAAATGTCCAATTAAAATATATATTTGAAGTAAAATTTGGATGAAATACAGGGTCATGAAAAATCGAAGAGTGTGGAAAATAGGATTACAAATATCTCGGCAACTAATTATCCGATCGACTTCATGTTTTATGCAAAATTTATGTTTTTTTTTATTGTTTTTTATATTTACTCCTTAAAATAAACAATTTCGAAAATTTTTATATACCTTTCATCAGAAAGAATATTTCGAGAGTCCGAAAAAAATGTTCCGGTAAATCGTGGTTATTGAAATGAAATAGGCTTCTTCCCATTATTACATACTAAGTACATACCAACTTGCAAGTTTCTATCTCAAAATTTTCGGGAGATAGAGCGTTTACAGACACACAGACACACAGACACACAGACGGACGGCAAATTTTTTTTTCTAAAAATATGTTTTTCGGAATCTCCAGTGTCTGAAATGTGTAAATCCGTCAATTTTTTTTTTCTATTTTCAAAACGATTACAAGACTTACCCTATACTACGTATGATGGGTAAGTAAAAGTAATGAATCTTTTCTTCCAGCCGAATTGTGTAAACTTGAACAAGCCGATTGTGCCAATTCATAACGTTATAAACGTAAAAACGCGTTCTATATAGTAGAATTTTTTTTACATACAGGTAGAAAATTTCCGAGAATAACAAGGTTAGGGGGCTGTAATTAAGTCCATAGTCAATTTGCTTTTTTCTGCGTGGTAAATACTTAATGGTATTTTAGATTATCATTTCCCCGCTCACCTTTGATGCCAACTATGACTGTAAAACATATTAAAAACTATTAGCCGATAATTTTCTAATTTTCTTATTGCTTCATGATGGTTCATACTTTAAACCTGAATCGGTCATGCCATTGTCGTTCAATATTTATTCCTAATCCTAACCCTAATCGTATCCTATCATAATCCTGATAATAACTTAAAAGAATATTCTTTGACACGAATATGTAAATTAAATCAATATCCATAAATGGAATGAATGGAAAATAGAATAAATAGAAATGGCAAAATAAAATAACAAGAAAGTACGTTTATTCGACACCTAACCCTAGAGAAAGCGTAAAAAATTTCAAGCGCATGAAATAAATTAAAATAACCCTATATATACTAACAAAAATATGTAAATTTAGATAATCAGATTTGTGTCGTCGGTATTTATTTGCTAATAGTGTTCTTGACGCGATAGAGAAAATATCGAGGTTAAATTGGGCAGAATTTAAAGTACTTTCTAGCAACCTTTATTTACATTTTAGAATCGCATCAGATTGTTATATCTTTGTGAAATAGCTATCAATGTATAAAATCCACAAGCAGTTTGTTCACTATTTACACCACTTAGCGTGAAACACTTAATTTAATATATACATAAACAAGATAATGTAGTAAGAAATATATAACATATGTCTATGCAAATAAACAATATAATAATGCCCATTTAGCAATGCACACATATACAAATTGTACACCAAATACCATCTAAGATGCACTGTTGTATAGAAGAATTCTGCCAGTGTTGTTTTTCGTTTTACGAGAAGGAATTCCTGGATTTTCAAGATTTTACTGGGTCCTCCTTTTTTCATTAGTTGCAGTTTCATTTTCGCGATTGTATATATTATTTGGCATGAAATTTCACTCTTTTAAGACTGGGTTATGTCAAGTCCCCTATAGCAAACAAATACCGTATGGTCTCCTATAAAATGTGATAAAGCTTTGGTTAATTATATATGTTGTTAATTATCAAGTGAAGTGTTTTGCTAAATTAATGCATTTATTCTTTTTTTAATGTTACGTGAACGAAGTCACGGGTAACAGCTAGTCTTACTATATATGCCAAAATCTTTATCAATTACTTACTTGTCATATTGTTTAGACATTTAAACTAATGCGAAGATTCAATTTATAACTTACTTTATTTTAAACATTTCAAGTAAAATTGTTCCAGAGATTTGACCAATTTCTTTGAATTCATTTATTTTCCGATTTGTCATGAATCATGTTTATTTTTTAAAGAAATTAGGGGGCTCTGCCCCCAAAGAACCACGCTCGCCAAGCCCCATTCTGATACCGCAAACTCTAAAAACACACTAATTTGATCAACTCTAAAATGATTTCGGAAGATTGAATTATAATCAAGCGACCAGTGACGATCTGCTGTAATCGGGTTTCCATTTATTTTCCTTTCACTAAGGGATTTTAAGGCCGAATCAACTGCTGTCGAAAGAGCGAACAACTATTTTCAGAATTGATTAAGCAAGATCAATTAAACATTTCAAAATCAACTTGTGTAAAATGGCTAAGTAAACAATGTCACTGCACCGGGGAATTTTATAAACCCCATCGACCACTATCTAAAAACGAAAAAAGAAAACTGTTGCCAAAATATAGGATTTAACGCCAAAAGTGCGTTACCGTGACGTCACATTCAATTGACATCAGATGCATTACACGTGTTTGTTATGTCATCGAGAGATTTTTATTCGACATTTGTCTGTATTTTTAAGGATATTTTACCCATTTATTAGTTATTTCATTAATTTAATTAATAATAACGATCTTAAACGGCAAGCCATGATATTGAAAGAGAAAAAAAGTTGAAAAATGTTGCTATGCATAGTTGAGCACAACAGATCCGTTTCAACTGACTTCATAAACACGTATCCATCAATCGAGGGGGGTAATTAATAAAAATATTGTAAATAAATAAAAATTTAAGAGTACTTTTTCTCTTTTCATTAATGTATTATAAATTTTATTGTTTAAAGTTACTGATAGTTGACACTTTGATGAGTGCGGCTTTAGATTCCAATGGCAACATTCTTCTATTGGTTTTGGGGGCACTAGATTTAGGCGAATAATTTGGCAATAGTTTTTTTTTCTCTTTATAGTTGTCAACGGTATAATGGAGAAGTACCGAAAATTGGTTTCAGTAAGACGTTTTAAATGTACCGTCTCCAATATGACATAATTTTCAGAATGTTCTTCCTATTATTAAACGTAAAAATATTTAATTGAAGGGAAATATTATTATTTACGCAGTTTTAAAATTTGCAGTAATACGTAAAATATTTTGTCGAAATAAAATCTTGCGTAAATATATTTTTATATTGAAACTGTTTGGAAATATTGTTATTTGAGCATTTTAAATATGTATGTTTCCAATTTATAGCTTTGAACGCGTAAAAATTTAATTATTACTAGATGGTACCCGTCAAAACTTGACGGAAAAAATTACAATAACAATATTAGTAAAATAAGCTTCTTTATTACATAAGTAGGGGTGCTTATAAAACAATCTTTCAAATATTTTATTTAAAAAAAATTCCCCCAGTGAATTACGTTATTATTTCCGATGCAAACTCCAAACAAACAATCCGTAAACAAAATGGAAATCAGTTTGACATTACCGCCCTATTCCTCACGGCAAGAAAGAAAATTTCCTGAACCTATGAAGTATCATACAAATAGCATATCCCTACGTTCATCTCCTATTCAGTCAATAAAAGAACATATTAAATAAGGCACACATCCCCCCCCCCTCTGTGATAATGCAACCGAATGAGCTCCTATGCGCATGTGCATTGCATCTCCCCAAACGCACCGTCGAAATGCGACGCTAAAAAAAAAGTTTTAAAATGTTTTGATCAAAATTTTTAAAATGTCTTCTTTAATCATTGTTCGTTTCAAATCCATATCTTCTGAAACGCATCCATTGTTTTAAGCTAATCAATTTTTATGTAAAGATGGAGAATTTTTTTTACAATAATAAATCAATCTGCAGATAAGGGACATTTTTAATGTTTTCAAGTGTAATTTATTTGTATGGTTTCTTCATTCCTTTACATCAGGATGATTATTTCTTTTCCATAATTAAGAGAAATAATGTAAATAAATAAATATCCAAGATTATTTTTGATTCTGTTTTCATTAATATATGGTAAATTTTATTGTTAAAAGTTACTGATAAATGATACTTTAGTAAATGAGGCTTTTCTTAATTTATTATTATTATTATTATTATTTTTTCTTTTTTTGAGATTTAATGGCAACATTCTTCCGTTTGTTTATTGGGCGCTACAGTTTGGCGAATTATTTGAGGTACTTTTCGGTTAGCAGGGTGCCAATGAAGTATATATGTACATATATATATAGTATATACATACATATATACAAATATATATAATGTATATAGTTTTGTTTTTCTAGTATTGAATTTATGTGGTTTATAGATTTTGGTTGGCTTTTGTGATAATGATTCTGCAAGTAATTTTCCATTGGAGTTTATTATTATGTGTATATACACACACACACACACACACACACACATATATATATATATATATATATATTCTAGCAAGCTACGCCCGCTACGCTGGTCAATTTCTTATAACGAACTTTTAATCCAACAAAATATTGACATTTCATAATTCACTTTTATATTTTAACAGAATAATAAGGATACTATAATTTGTGACTCGTGCTATAGCCAATATACACGCCGGGACACGTTGCCCTTATCATTATCTTTTTACGCATGAAGGTTTCGCTATGGTACTCCATTGTGAAATTTGGTAATTTTTCAAATTCAATATTTGAAAAATAGCATAATCATTAGATTTGAAATTTATATCAAGAAAAATACAATTTTTTACCTTTCAAACGCAGTTTGCCTAACAATTTTCAGACAAATACTTTTCGAGCTACTATTTTTTTTCAGTAACTTCAAATGTTTCGTTTTCCGAGATTAATCTGTAGCAACAATCAGTGAAAAACCCAGTCGTCAGCAACGCATAGTTTTTTATTAAAGAGGCTGTTGGATCAGGGATTGTCACCACATATTTGCCACCATCACTTTTGAAATCAGTTCGGTAGTTCTAGAGATTCCATGGAAATTGTGATTTAGAATGTTTTTAGAACGCTTTTCGCTCATTTCACCCTTTTAAATTTCGAATTTTTTTAATTTTGTTTTTAGAGAGCATTTACATCTTATAAGTAACTACAATGCCAAATTTCAAATTTCTAGCTCCTTCAGTATAAACAAAATCGCAATTTTAGAACGTTTTTCGCTCTTGCACCCCCTGGGGTTAGTGACACCGATATAAAATATAGCCTATGTTGGAGCAGGGGTTGTCACCATCAGTTTGCCACCATCACTTTTGAAATCGGTTAGGTAGTTCTAGAGATTCCATAGAAATTATAATTTAGAATGTTTTTAGAACAGTTTTCGCTCATTTCACCCTTTTAAATTTCGATTTTTTTTTTTGTTCTTAGATAGCATTTACATCTTATAAGTAACTACAACGCCAAATTTCAAATCGGTTCGGTAGTTCTATAGAGATTCCATAGAAATTGTAATTTAGAATGTTTTTAGAACAGTTTTCGCTCATTTCACCCTTTTAAATTTCGATTTTTTTTTTTTTTTTGTTGTTCTTAGATAGCATTTACATCTTATAAGTAACTACAACGCCAAATTTCAAATCTGTTCGGTAGTTCTAGAGATTCCATAGAAAATGTAATTTAGAATGTTTTTAGAACGCCTTTCGCTCATTTCACCCTTTTAAATTTATAATTTTTTTTATTTTGTTCTTAGAGAGCATTTACATCTTATAAGTAACTACAACGCCAAATTTCAAATCGGTTCGGTAGTTCTATAGAGATTCCATAGAAATTGTAATTTAGAATGTTTTTAGAACAGTTTTCGCTCATTTCACCCTTTTAAATTTCGATTTTTTTTTTATTTTGTTCTTAGATAGCATTTACATCTTATAAGTAACTACAACGCCAAATTTCACATCTGTTCGGTAGTTCTAGAGATTCCATAGAAAATGTAATTTAGAATGTTTTTAGAACGCCTTTCGCTCATTTCACCCTTTTAAATTTCCAATTTTTTTAAATTTTGTTCTTAGAGAGCATTTACATCTTATAAGTAACTACAACGCCAAATTTCAAATCGGTTCGGTAGTTCTAGAGATTCCATAGAAATTGTAATTTAGAATGTTTTTAGAACGCTTTTCGCTCATTTCACCCTTTTAAATTTCGAATTTTTTTCTATTTTGTTCTTAGAGAGCATTTACCTCTTATTATAAATAACTACAACGTCAAATTTCAAATCGGTTCGCAGTTCTAGAGATTCTATAGAAATTGTAATTTAGAATGTTTTTAGAACGCTTTTCGCTCATTTCATCCTTTTAAATTTCGAATTTTTTTAAATTTTGTTCTTAGAGAGCATTTACATCTTATAAGTAACTACAACGCCAAATTTCAAATTTCTAGCTGCTTCAGTATAGAAAAGATCGCAATTTTAGAATGTTTTTCGCTCCTGCACTCCCCTGGGGTAGTGGCATCGACATAAAATATAGCCTATGTTGGAGCAGGAGTTGTCACCATCAATTTGCCACCATCACTTTTGAAATCGGTTCGGTAGTTCCAGAGATTACCCCCTACAAACAAACAAACAAACAATCTTTACTCCTTTATAATATTAGTATAGATATATATATTACTGGCGCCGGCTAACCGAAAAGTACCTAATTTGCATGTAGTTCTTTTTTCTTAATGGGACGACGGGATAATGCACGGAATTTCGACGGGATAATGAATATTTTTGATGGTACCAGAATATTTTTCTGTATTTTATAGTTATATTAAGAAATACATATTTTTATGATTTGCTGAATCACTTATTTGTTTACTTTTTCATACATTATATTATTGAAGGTTGTTAGTTCTCTTAATCTTTTAAATATACCCTACTTATATAAAAATAGCGTGTCTTCTCTGTGGTGTTTCGCATGAACGTTGTAAAGGTCAGGTTATTAGATTTATCCAACTGTCATAACAGCTGATGAAGCAGCCATTTTCGGCGATTTTTTTGTTACCTGTAAAATGTTTGTTTTTGGTATAGCCCGAACTAAGAAAAAATTGAGTACTTTTCCATTATACGGACACCATTGTCGCCAAGCATATATTTACATGTATGGCATGGTGTCGGTATAACGGAAAAGAACCAAAATTTGCGATCGATCAAATAATTGAATTTCGTTAAGCATTAAATTTTCTGGTACTTTTCTATTATCCGGTCGACCACTTTTCATAAGAAAAAACTATCGCCAAACTGTAAAATTAAACGCCAAAAATAAAGTGCGATTTACTTGATGTCCGTGTATACGTGTTTGTTACGTCATCAAGTGGTTTTTAATTCGAGATTTGCGTCTATTTTCCTTATGTTTTACTGATTTATTAGTTATTTCATTAATTAAAATAACAATTGTGTCCTTAAATTCACGTTATTTATTTATTTATTTATTTTGATATTTCAATGGCAACGTTCTCCCTTTTATATGGCGTTACTGTTTGGCGATAGTTTTTTGTTATGAAAAATGGTCGACGGGATAATAGAGAAGTACCAATTTTCTTATTTTAAGTCTGAGAAAGAAACAATAATCATGGATTTAATTAATTTTGCAATATGCGGTGCAACCAAAATAATTTTGATTAAATCAGTACATCTATCGCAGACGCACCTGGGTTATTTTTTGGCGCCTAAATGACGATTTTTGCTTTGTATGGCAACCTGGTGTTTCATAATAAATTTGAATATGTGTGTAAATAAATAAAATAAAATAGGTACTTTTATGTTAGCTGGGCGTCAAGGATAACTCTCCAAATCTTGTTTCAATTGGAATCATTTAAATTGCAACATTTTACATGAGATTTGTTATTCATATTGATATGTTTACGTTTAGATATTTTATTATGATTAATTAAATTTTCGAACAAACGAATGCACGATAACAAATCTGTGTCCAAATATCTTTCATTTAAAAAAAGAATGGTGTAATTTGATGCAGTAGTTTGTTCTGACGGATTGTCGAAAGAAATCGCTTAGCGTTTTAAATATATAGATTATACTTTTTTTAATATTCACGGGCAAGTATATTTTTCATTACGTAATTTTATACAATTACAGTTTTTAACACGTGATTATTTAATTTTTTTTTAAGTTTTATGTCTGTTTTTGATAGTCACGTGTAAATACATATTTTTAATGAAAGGGAATAGTATTATGTGCGCTTTTTTAGAAAAAATGAGCTTTTTTAAATATGAAATAAATCTAACGTCCAGTACGCCATCTTGACAGCAGCGACAGAGATGCGAGAATCATCAATCGAAAATTTTCAGGTCCCGGTAAAAGAAACAATTTCATTGAACGTTCGCTAGCCTTGCATCGAGGTATCAAATTACGCAGGAATGAAGTTCTTTCTTTGTTTCGATAAAAAATCACTTTTTGCGCTAATTTTTCGAAACTTTCTTAATTAAGGGCCGACGTCTTCAATACTAAATATAAAAAAAATCGGGATTTTTCCAAATTTTTCGACACCGAGACCGCCGTTTCTGCTCGCTCCACGAGCAGAGCAAACAGACACAAACGACACGAGATAAATTGAAAAGAAATAGCGAAATCCTTAGTTTTTTCTTTTTATTACTATGCAAAAATCTGGATTCGGCTAAAATAAAAAATTATGGGCCGAAATCGAAAATTTTTTGAATCCCTCTAAGCAAGGATGCGCGCTTTTCAGATCCAAAAATCCCATATTTTTAATAATTTTATAGTGCTCGGAAATGTTCCACTATAAAAATTTTCTACCTTTCTAGTGGGAGTTACACGATGTCTGCAGCGGAAGCCAAAAGTTACGACTATAAAAGGGTGCGTTAAAAAAGCGAATCAATTAATTAAAAAAATAAATGCTATTTCAGGTTGTAATTAACTCACAATCTTGAATTTGTGAAACTTATAATCGTGGAGAGCAGGTGATTATAGTCCAGTCAAATTAGGCAGATTTGGGGTCATTTTGGGACATAATTACGAAAGTTTTGAAACTTGGAAATATTGTTTGGGAGGGTCTACTAATGAACATATTAAAAGTCCTGATGGGTAAGGGTTGAGCGCGATGGGGGGGGGGGGGGGGGAGGTAAAAGAAGGTACCATTTTTCGTTTTTTTGTAAATATCTCGGAAGCTATAAGTCCTACGAAACAATTGCTAATACAAAAAATAAAGACAATTAAATTCTCTACAAAACAGGTTCTATACATTTTTCTTTAGAGTCTATAGGTAACGAGATAATCGCATTCAAAAATAAAGAAATTTGTCAACAGTTACACCAGTGCCAGAGAGCGAGTCTTACTTAACATAAACTTAAAACGGACATTAAGCCTTGCGCGGCAGCGCAAGGCTTATTTATTTCCAGTGTGACATCCTAATGTTAATTTAACACAGGAAATCCCATTGAACGAGTTAATTTACTAGAGTTTTTCCCACTTTTTGTACGCGCTTCCACAAATTTTCTTCAAAACACCTAATTCTGTAAAAAAATAAATCCTCCAATCAAAAAACTCTAAATGTAGTAAACGTGGATTCTTTAAATTAAAGTCCAAATACTGATTAAAGTGATAAAAACATAACACGGAATATTTAAAATAATTAGCTAAAATTTGGCACGCGATGATCGATAGATTGAAGAAGCAATAAAAATAAAAACAAATAATAATTTTTCACGTTTCCCAGTTTTGGCCAATTTAAGCACCTGCTAGCCTTGGACATGCGATCTCGTGGTATATGTTTACTATTTCAAAAATATACGAGAATATTGTATTTATCTTTAAGATCCGAAGATGTCACCAATAGTTGTGAACGATCTACATTAAAAAGGTATTTTAAATATTCCGTGTTATGTTTTTATCACTTTAAGCAGTATTTGGACTTTAATTTAGATGTTACTGTCTTTATCAAAATTGGATGAATGTTCGATATTTACTTATCTAGTGATACTGTGATGTTACGAAATGCGTTTTTAAATTTCTCTCTTAATCGATGATTACTAAAATTCAACATGGTGAAAAAATGCAAATTTTCTGGTTGCAAGAGTGATGCACGATACTTTTACAAAGACTATATGCTGGGAGTTTTGTTTTTCCCTTTTCCTAAACCACAGAAAAACTTGAGTAAATGTAACGAATGGCTTTCTGCTTGTGGTATAACAAATAAGGAAAGGGCATGTTTACAAACAAACAGTTCCATCAACCAATCTACCACTGCATTTTTGTCGAAGCTATCATTGCAGGAATCGTCATGGCGACGTAGGCCAATCATATCATAGACCAGTTTAACATAGACCAATCAAATCCCACCATCTCATGTGTATTGTAGGAGCCGTAAAGAACGAACAGGTTTTTCTGCCAAACCAACAGTAGTTTAACCAACAGTGACGTCAGATGCCCTTTCCTTATACAGAAACGATGACTAGAGACTGGTATGTTTGCTCTCGGCATTTCATTGATTTAAATGGCCCAACTGAAGAGTATCCTAACCCTATACAAAGAGTATCTCTGTCTGAACCGTTAAGTGATACATCAAATAAATATTCACGATATTATCGAGGAAATCGTGAAATTATCAAAAATAAAAGAGCCGCATACTATAAAAAATGTAAAAGCCAGATACAGAAGCGTAATACTTCATATTGTTTGCGAAATAAATCAAAGGCTAATAAATATAAGCTAAAATACTGGAAAAAAAATACTCAAATCATAATAGGATTCTCATCTCTAAGAAAATTAATCCTTCAAGATATCGACAGCTTGCTTTAGTGAAAAATCTGCTAGAGAGTTATAAATCAAACATAGCTCAGCAAAGCAGAAGAACAAATATTCAATTTCTAAAAACTCAAATAAAAGCTCAATTACTTGCGCGTAAAGCTATTCATACTAAAAATGTTTTGTATGCAAAGAGTTCATCGGCTTCAGAAAATTTTTCAAACAAATTTCAACAGATGTTATCAAAATCAACTCAAAATATCACTGCAGAAAATTTATGTGAAATAATTGGTGGCGAAAGAATTCACAACTCCAATGCAGAACCCTATTTTTGGGAAATAGCATATCACCCATTAGTTCACATACATTTAGATCATAATTATAGTAGTCATTCCAATTCTAAAATAGAACATATTCCTTTAGGTGATTTACATTTCGAGAAAAACATTGATGGTCATCATCCCAAAACTCTAATGTAGAAATGTGGACCTCTCTGTAACATTTGAGAGAATTCAGTTCGAAGGTTATTGCATATTCTTCATATATTTGCTTCTTCTCAGGGCAGTTCTACAAAGGAATTATTTTCAAACATAGATTGTTGTGAGTATAAATCGTATTACATAAAAGAAGATCAAATGTGTGCTGTTAATGAAATTATTGTTATGAAATTATTGTAACAAATGAAAACGAGATCAATAAATGGACTGTTTGTGACGATAAGAAAATAACAGATCGTACACGTTTTGTAAAAAATCTTGCAGATGTTTACATTTTGCTTCTACAGAAATGTTAAATTAAGAAATTGTCAATATAAGGTAAAATATTTATTCAGCTACAAAAAGAAATATTTTGCTGAAAATTTCATCCTCCATAACTACACATTTTATAACAAAATCAGAATACAGTTGTTTCATATATGCTCATTATTATTTTTTTGCTTCTTATGTGATAAAACAACATAAGATGTTATTAATAGCTTTCACACACGCTTACTAGTGTCTCTTTCCAAAGTGGTTGCAAATGTATTTTACACTATGGCATAAAATTATTTGCAAAAATGAACATGATTCGTTTTATTATTATCATTATAAAGATGAGAAACAATCCGTTAAAGTCCGTTATATACATTTTTTTGTTAAAAATTACTTTTATTATTTTAATTGTTTACAGAATAATCAGTGTTTGAACTGTATATTTCATATTACCAATACTGATTTTGATACGTGCAGTCTTTTACATACTTGCCTCGTTTGAATCTTGTCTGCTTCATATTAAATTGTTATTAAAAAACTTGAGATATTAAAAAAAAGGAACCTGCAAAGCAAATTAAAAAAATAAATTTATTTCCATTTTGTTAAGCCCGAGAAGGGACAGATATTAAAATTATTTTATTTAGTCAATGCTACAATAATGTTGCATTTTTATATTAAATCTTGCTCAGTCTATTTAATCTTAAAAAATTAAATTTAAATTTGAAACATGATATTAAAGCAACTTTAAAACATTTCATTTAGAAATCTAAATAAATCTTCAACTTTTTAAAATTATTTGAACTTCTCATGTTTCTTGTCTGTTAGAATTTGCTACAATACAAATTTTGCATAATGCATGTAAAACTGAAAAAAAGTTGAAGATTTATTTAGATTTCTAAATGAAATGTTTTAAAGTTGCTTTAATATCATTTTTCAAATTTAAATTTAATTTTTTAAGATTAAATAGACTGAGCAAGATTTAATATAAAAATGCAACATTATTGTAGCATTGACTAAATAAAATAATTTTAATATCTGTCCCTTCTCGGGCTTAACAAAATGGAAATAAATTTATTTTTTTAATTTGCTTTGCAGGTTCCTTTTTTTTAATTAATAAATGTTGTGGTCAGAAGAAAGGAAGCCTGAACAATAACTTAATCAAATGACATTTTTTGTTATAATAAAACATACAAAAATTTAAAATGCGTAAAATACAATAATATAGGAAACAACATTATACTCAAGTTATTGATCATTTTGATTACCCCAGGTTCAATGGGAAATTTCAAAAGATGTTGATTTATGTTCCATTTCCATTATGACATCCTTGAAATTAAGTATTCATGTTGGTGAGGTACCCGGATATAGCTGTATTGTATTTTGTTACATTTGGTTCATTCATTCGGAAAATATAAAATATTTTATTTTGTGTCATAATGCTTTGCTATGGCAATTCAGGCGATTTTCAAATTTCCATTTGGCGAAAGAATAAATTTTGGTGGAATTTCATACATTTTTTCGAATAATGTAAAACATTTTGTTTTATAAATTTACTTATTTGACATTCATTTTTTTTTCTTTTACTTTTATCGTTACTTAGCTACTGTTTTTCATAGTCTATAAAAATAATCATTAAAATAATCCCGATTGCGATAGAATAAATGTGAAACGTGGCTGAGGGAAACAAAACATTAGCTAATTTTTTGTAATTTGGTCTGCAACACAGAATTGCGTCAAATATGAACGATGTTATTAACATTACGGTTCTGACTTGAATCTGGATACTACTCGTATTAAAAGGCTATCACAAAAAATACTTTATAGCTCCAAATCATGTTAACAATTTTGTCAATTGGCGGTAGACACGATGATGAATGACTATCCATTAAGTTTAAAAGTCTCCAAATATACCTATTTGGTGGTGATTTTAGTAAGCTAATGCTATAGAGTAAATTAGGATGGATTTAGATAAATTCTTAGATCTAAATATTATAGAACGACAATCAAAACTGTTTTCGGAAACAAAAATTGTAAAAACATTAGATTTCCTGTTCTGCAGATTTGCTTGTAATTATAACTATTATAACTGTATTGTCTTTATAATTATTAATCGCAGGTTTTTATAATTATTATAGTTAATGTAACTTTATAATTATTAATTTAATTAAAATTTCTGTTTTTAAAATTCCATAGCCTTTTATTATTAATATTATTATTAATCAGGATGGTGCAAAATTTTAATTAGATTAACTATTAAAAACTAACGATTAAAAGTTTAATCATGACTAAAGATTGACGATATATATTCAATCGTCAATCTTTAGTCATGATTAAACTTTTAATCGTTAGTTTTCAATAGTTAATCTAATTAAAATTTTGCACAACCCTGTTATTAATAAACCATATTAAATGAGTTATGTAGTGAATATCTTTATGTATATGTACTTATACACATCTATTACATGCGCTACCTACAAATATTTGCGTATTTATAGTGTTAATTATAATGTTATACTAGCTGACCCGCTCGGCGTTTCCCGGGCCCGTGATAATAACCTTAAATATAATTAAAATCCAAAATCTGTTAGTTTCACATGCCACCGCCAGGGGGCACATTCTATTCTAAATAAACCTCTATCCCAACGAAACTCCGTTATTCAACCTATCGGTAGATATGTTAGGTAAGGGAGTGGGGACTCAAATAAGTTTAGGTTAAGTAAGTGCAATGTAAGTGCCGTTGACTCGCTCTCTGTCACTGGTGTGATTTTTGGCAAATTTCTTGATTTTTGAATGCGATTATCTCGTTAACTATGGACTCTAGAGAAAAATGTAGAAAACCTATCTTGTAGAGAATTTAATTATCTTTATTTTTTGTACTAGCAATTTTTTCGTAGCACTTATAGATTACGGGATATTAACAAAAAACCGAAAAATGGTACCTTCTTTTACCTCCCCCTCCTCGCGCTCACCCCCCATCCATCAGGACTTTTAGTATGTTCATTAGTAGACCCTCCCAAACAATATTTCCAAGTTTGAAAACTTTCGTAATTATGTCCAGAAAAAAACCTAATTTGACTGGACTATTATAGCAGTTTTAATTTGGAAAAAGTAGGTTAATTAGATCTTGTAATGTGTAACCCCTTTAAAATGGCCCAATCCCTTTCTTGATGGAGACAGCTGTCTCATGATTCAGTTCTGCGAGAATAAAAAATTCCCAGGTCCTAGTAAAAGAAGCAATTTCATTGGACGTTCGCTAGCCTCCATCGAGGTACGAAAGTACGCAGGAATGAATTTCATTCTTTGTTTCAGAAGAATTTTCCTTTTTCGGTAATTTTTGAGATTTTCTTAGTTAGAGGCCGGCTTCTTTGAAACAGTAAATCATGAAGGCCCGGATTTTTCATAATTTTTTAATACCGAAAGCCTTTTGATACCTGCCTCTAATTTTATTCGGGTCTCGAATTGTATAAAACCTCGAACCGAATATACTTCCGGGTCGGGGACCCTCTGCCTTCGGCACCATATACTGGGCGTGTTGCGCACACACCGGAAGAACCTTTCATTTCCACTTCGAATAGTATAATTCTCTAACCGAATGAACCTCCTGCGTGGATCCCCGCTGTCTGCGGCACTGTATAGCAGTCGTACCGAGCACGCCAGCAAAATCCATTATTTCCATCTTCCACCGCCAGGGGGCGCAATCTGTCCTATACGAACATAACCGAAATCTGTAAAGCTATCGAAATCCAGTCGAATGAGCCAAACCCCGTCGTAATCGGGCCCATAGAACCTGAGTAAGAAAAGCGCCCACTGGTGGTAAAACTTGGAACTAAAACAGGTAAGTTCTGTTGATGTCGAGTCGAATGAGCTAAACCGCGTTGTGATGGGACCCATAGATCACGAGTTGGATGCAAAATCCAATAGTTTCATTTTCCATCACCAGGGGGTTCAACCTGTTCTATACGAACATTAATTGAAATCTTTGAGGCTGTCGATGCCGAGTCAAATAATCCATACGGTGTCATGGTCGGGCCCACAGAACCAGAGATAGGAAAGTGCCCCCTGGTGGTGAAACTCGGAGCTGAAACCGATGAGTTCTGTCGATGTCGAGTAGAATGAGTCAAACTGCGTCGCAATCGGACCCATACGACCTAAGACAATTTGAAATTAAACAGCAAATTCCTTATTTTTTTTTCTATAAAAAAATCTGGATTTTGTTAAAATAAAAAATCATGGGATGAAATTTTTGAATCTCTGTAATGTCAGCCCACTCTAAGCAAGGATGCATACTTTTCAGATTTAAAAATCAATTATGTTTAAAAAAATATATATAGCCTATAGAATTTGCATTCCTTTTAAAAAGAAATTATTTTATCTCCACAAATAACCACAGTGATGTCTACTAGTGTCTGTCTGAGATATCATGTGTTCACAAATAAAATCTTTTTAAGTCTTATTAAACAAAAATTAATTGTAAATTCCGTCCCAATTATCGGAGAAATACCAAAATTATATGTTTAGAATCCTCGTGAAAATATACACATGGATGCATACTTTTCAAATCGATAAATGTAATATTAAAAAAATTATAGGGCTTAAATTATTCTAGTATAAACAAATGTATAAATATAATTAAAAACTTGAGTTATGATAAAACACACTCTTTGAATCTATTTTCACATTGTACTACAAATATTAATTAAAAACAACAAAAATGTCCTAAAAACATATACATACCATTTCATAAAATATTTTACTGAAGGGGTTTTGACTTCTTCATATACAAAACTGTATTTTACATATACAACCGAGTGCTTTCGAGCAAACCTTTGCTCATCTTCAGGGTTCAAAACACAAGTGCACAAATGACGAGCTCGGTTGTATATGTAAAATACAGTTTTGTATATCAAGTTAAAACATCTTCTGTAAAATATTTTATGAAATGGTATGTATATGTTTTTAGGACATTTATGTTCTTTTTAGTTAGAAATGTATAAAGTTCTTGCCTTGTTTCAGAAATAAATTGTTCCCAGACGATTTGTTTGCGATGAACATCTGCTAGAGTATTGAAATTAAAAATTATATTCTTTTCGACTTAAAATTAAAAGTTTATTAATTGATATATTCTCTTCTAATTGGTCGAATTTTCCGAATTTTCCCTTTCTAAAATCGCTTTTTTTTTTTTTTTTTTTTTTTACATCCGTTTGCAAATATTTGTGCGGATGGAGAGATTATTGCGTTTTTTTTATGTCGGAGAATACGCAATACGCTATTATTACCACAGTCAAAAAGGACATTATTAGGGGTGCAAGTCGAATGGGAAAGCTGATTGGTCGGTTGCGATCCTTTCAACAGAGTCCCACTGTAGTCAAAACTGAAATTCTTTCTTTGTTTTGGAAAAAAAGAGTTTATTTTTACCTAATGTTCGAGACTTTCTTAATTAGTAACTTTTTTAATTAAGGGCCGATCTTTTCCATACTTGGAACAATTCTGGGATTTTTCCGAATTTTCTGACACTGAGAGCACCACTAGAGAGCAGACTTTTTGGCGTCACAGACCGCAGACAGACACAGTTTCCGAACATTAATGATAATGAAGATGATGATTATAGGTATACAATCGAGCACAGACAAGGTACGGTAGGCGCAATGTTAACAATTTAAGTAGTAATGCATGTTAATTCATGATAGTTTTAATTCCAAAGTCATACAATCACAGAACACAGACGGGCATATACATGCTATCAAGGAAATTCTAAAAACAAATCCGTATGACATCTATTTCCTTCAAAATAAAGTTCTTTGTAAATGTAACAAAGCGCACAATCTGATAGTTGTACCTGAAGAAATACAGCTAAATATCAGTAAACACGTTCATGACAGAGGTCATTATTTAGTCATAAACGTTCTGAAGAAATCGCTAATGAAGATTTTTTTCATCCCTAATGTGGCGAGTAAAATTGATAAACTCGTAGCAAATTGTGTGACATACCTTTTGCATAATCACAAATATGAGAAACAAAAAGAAAAATTACATTGCTTACCAAAAGACGAGATACGTCTCCAAACTTAGTATATCGATCATTTAGATCCTCTTGAAACGTCTAAGAAAATTAAACATATTTTATGTTTAAAAGATGCATTTACGAAATTTGGGAGGCTGTATCTTTGTAAAAGTACTTCTGCTGCCAAAGAAATATCAACGTTATGTTTTTGGTAATCCAACTACTGTCATTTCCTATGAAGAGCTTTTAAAAGTATAGAATTTGACGATTATTGACAAGAAGGAGATATCAAACACGCAAAAAATTACAACCGGCCTTCTCCGTTCAAATGGTCAGGTAGAAACATTTAATTCACCGTAATTTCTGTAATTTCTAAAATGTTAAAGGATGAACCGAACAAGTGGTTTAAAAATTTCTCCAAAGTTCAACAAGTCATTAATTCTTCTTATAAAGGAAGTATCAAGAAAACACCGTTTGAATTATTGTTTGGTACAAAAACGAAACAAAAATAGGATTTACAAATTTTTTATCTATACTGTGCAATTGCAAATCAATTCATGAAAGATCGAGATGAATTCCGTAAAGAAGCTCAGCAGAATAGAACATTCTTAAAATTCAACAAGAAAATTGCCAGCACTGAAATTTCCGACGCAAGTAAGCCCAAAACAGCTTTCAGTCTTGGTGACTGAAAAATGTAAAATTCGTGTATCCAAGAGTAAGTAATATGTAATTCATTAGTCAGGAGATGGGAGAGCACTTAGAATAACATAGTTTATTATTTAATATAAAGAATTAAATATTATTCAAGATTCATAATGAACTATTTTGTTCATAATTAGTTCAGCTTCAAATGCTGAACTTTCCATATTCATTTTTACATGTTTCTCTCAAGAGAGCCAGGACAAGACTATTTCAAAAGATACTCATTTTTACAAAAATCAAAATAAATTTACAATATGCTGGATTATAATCAATTTAAATTCCAGTATCATAAAACACATTAAATTAGATCTAAATTATTATGAAAAGCTATAAATCTTCATTCAATGACATCAGCTAATTATAAAACTAATAAATCTATT
The DNA here is from genome assembly GCA_963931845.1 of Maratus michaelseni. Taxonomy (NCBI): domain Eukaryota; kingdom Metazoa; phylum Arthropoda; class Arachnida; order Araneae; family Salticidae; genus Maratus; species Maratus michaelseni. The sequence continues at coordinate 231,753,819 of OZ007590.1, forward strand.
TAAATGATCCCAAAATTAATATAAGCCTCATCAAATTTATATCAAGAAATCCCAAAGTTATTAAATTACTAATAAATCATCATTAAGATTTCAACATTATCATAAAGCTAATAAATCTATATTAAATGATTATATTACTACTAGCAAGCTACGCCCGCTACGCCCGCTACGCTGGTCAATTTATCTTAACGAACATTTAATCAAACAAAATATTGACATTTCATACTGCACTTTTATATTTTAAGAGAATAATAAGGGTACTATAATTTGTGACTCGTGCTATAGCCAATATACACATCAGGACACGTCGCCCTTATAATTATCTTTTTACACGTGAAATTATGGTACTCCATTGCAAAATTTGGTAATTTTTTAAATTCAATATTTGAAAAACGGCATAATCATTAGATTTGAAAATTATATCAAGAAGAGTAACATTTTTTACCTTTCAAACGCAGTTTGTCTAACAATTTTCAGACAAATACTTTTTGAGCTACTATTTTTGTCAGTAACTCCAAATGTTTCATTTTCCGAGATTAATCTGTGGCAACGATTAGTGAAAAACGCAGTCGTCAGCAACGCATAGCTTTTTATTAAAGAGGATGTTGGAGCAGGAATTGTCACCATCAATTTGCCACCATCTCTTTTGAAATCGGTTCTGTAGCTCCAGAGATTCCAAAGAAATTGTAATTTAAAATGTTTTTAGAAAGCTTTTCCCTCATCTCACACTTTTAAATTTCGAATGTTTTTAGAATTTGTTCTTAGAGAGCATTTACATCTTATAAGTATCTACCATACCAAATTTGATGTTTCTATCTCCTGCAGTATACAAAAAATCGAAATTTTAGAAAGTTTTTCACTCCTGCATCCCCCTGGGAGTAATGGCACCGACATAAAATAAAGCCTATGTTGGAGCAGGGACTGCCACCATCAATTTGCCACCATCATTTTTGAAATCGGTTCTGTAGTTCCAGAGATAACATAGAAATTGTAATTTAGATTGTTTTTAGAACGCTTTTCGCTCATCTCACCCTTTTAAATTTCGAATGTTTTTAGAATTTATTCTTAGAGAGCATTTACATCTTATAAGTGTCTACCATACCAAATTTGATGTTTCTATCTCCTTCAGTATACAAAAAATCGAAATTTTAGAGCGTTTTTCGCTCTTGCATCCCCCTGGGAGTAATGGCATCGACATAAAATATAGCTTATGTTGGAACAGGGACTGTCACTAGCAATTTGCCACCATCACTTTTGAAATCGGTTCTGTAGTTCCAGAGATACCATAGAAATTGTAATTTAGAATGTATTTAGAATGATTTTCGCTCATCTCACCCTTTTAAATTTCGAATGTTTTTAGATTTTGTTCTTAGAGAGCATTTACATCTTATAAGTATCTGCCATACCAAATTTGATGTTTCTATCTCCTTCAGTATACAAAAAATCGAAATTTTAGAACGTTTTTCGCTCCTGCATCCCCCTGGGGATAGTGGCACCGACATAAAATATAGCCTATGTTGGAGCAGGGACTGTCACGATCAATTTGCTACCAACACTTTCGAAATCGCTTCAGTAGTTCCAGAGATTACCCCCTACAAACAAACAAACAAACAAACAAGCAAACAAAAAAAAACAATCTTTACTCCTTTATAATATTAGTATAGATTATAAACATTAAATTGTATCAAAACATTATAAACAATAAATTAGATGAAAATAATAAGATAATAAATTATATGAAAGTCATTTATAAATTAAGAAATTACATGAAAATCAATAATTGACCTCTATTAGTTCAGAATGTAATTACATCAGTGTTTTTCCCATCATAATCAAAAATAGCATCATTTTCTGGAAACAACTATAAACAACTACTGAGTTATTTCTATGTTATGCTGGATTATGATGAGAATCAAATTATAAACAAATAAATTATAGCATGCATAAAAAACAGATATTACATCCAAACAGTGACCTTGTTACTATTAATAGAACTAACAAGGTCAAGGATTAAAGTTGAAATCTAAATTCCTATGCCCGTATAAAGAAACTAAAATCAAATTAAACGATACTTATGATGTTGAAAAAATTACATCCACCGAAGAACCAATTAATACTACTACTTGTGATGTCTTGGAAGGATTAACTTTAATTTTGTGATCTGCTGAACTTACTTGTTTTTCTCTTTTGTTTTTTTCTTTTTATTAAGTGTATTATACAAGTGACTTTGATGAACAATCCCTTCGATGTTACGCTACTGTGACTGAGCAGACGTAGCTGTGTAATATTCAGATTATGTAAATATTTTAAGAACTGTTTTTGTTTCTTTTTCAAGTTGCTTGTATTTTGCTCCATATCGTTGAGGTAGCTCGAAATATCAGGGCATGTAAAGAGTCTTAGGCACAGTTATACATAAGTGAACAAGTAGGTAACTAATATAAATACGTACTAATAATAGAGTCTTTTAAATTTCCATATCATATATTCTAAAATGAGCAAATCTTGTGTGTGTGTGTGTGTTGTTATATATGCAAATTTTATCTTAAAAACGGTTCTAACGATTTTGACGAAATTTTGTGTCCCGTTTTGGGGGACCAGAAAACAATTGGGCAAGGTCACATGTTTGAGGAAATTCGATTAGTAGGTCATTTTGGGTCATCAAGAGTCAGGGTCAAGCTAATTGTATCTAAAAACGCTTCAAACGCTTTAGACTAAATTTTATATCCTACCATTTTGGGGCACGAGAAGACTATTGGGCTGGGTCACATGTTTGAGAACTTTCGATTAGTGGGTCATTTTTGGGTCAACACGTAACAAGTTAATTTTATCTAAAAAATGGCTCTAATGATTTTGATTAAATTTTGTATTATACGAGTTTCGGGCACGAGGAAATCATTGGGGTATGTCACATGTTCGAGAAAATACGATTAGAGGGTCATTTTTTGGATCACTATGGATCAAGCCAATTCTATTTAAAAAACGGCTCAGACTATTTAGACTAAATTTTGCATCCTATGGTTTTCGGGCACGAGGATACTGTTGGGCTAGGTCACATGTTCGAGAAAATACGATTAGTGGGTCATTTTGGTCTGGATTATTTATAGATCACGCTATTTTTATTTTAAAAACGGCTCAAGCGATTTGAACTAAATTTTGTAACTTACGGTTTTTGGGCACGAGAAAATGATTGGGCTAGGTCACATGCTCGAAGAAATTCGATTAGTGTGTCATTTTGGTCATTGGTCATTATGGGTCAAGCTTTTTTATCTTAAAAACGGTTCAGACGATTTGAACTAAATTTTGTATCCTACTGTTTTGCGACGCGAGAAAATTATTCGGCTAGGTCACATGCTCGAGAAAATTCGATTTAGCGGGTCATTTTAGGTCACTATGGGTCAAGCTAATTTTACCTAAAAACCGCTCAGATTATTTAGACTAAATTTTGCATCCTATGGTTTACGAGCAGGAGAAGACTGTTGGGCTAGGTCACATGTTTGAGAAAATTCTATTAGTGGGTCATTTTGTTCATGGGTTATGGTCAAGCTATTTTTATCTTAAAAACGGATCAGATGATTTTAAATAAATTTAGTATCCTACATTTTAGGGAACGAGAAGACTATTGGGCTAGGTCACATGCTCGAGAAATTTTGATTAGTGGGACATTATGGGTCAAGCTATTTTAATCTTAAAAACGGCTTAGACGATTTGAACTACATTTAGTATCCTACATTTTTCGGGAACGAGAAGACTATTAGGCTAGGACACATGTTAGAGAAAATTCTATTAGTGGGTTATTTTTGTCATGGGTCATTATAGATCAATCTATTTTTATCTGTAAAAAGGCTCAGACAATTTGAACTAAATTTTGTATCCTACAGTTTTAGGGAACGAGAAGACTACTGGTCTAGGTCATATGTTCGAGAAATTTCAATTAGTGGGTCGTTTTGGTCATTTGTCATGTTATTTGAACTCAAAGCTAATTTTGACCGAGCATAGCTCGGTCTTTCCTGCTCGTGAGTCTTTAAAGAACAGATTTAAAGTTGATATATTTTACAATTGACTATATTAAATTTCCATATTTATACTTAAGGTATATACAAATATATACATTGCTGACCTCATTCGAGTCAGCACATTATTCAATATTAAACAATTATTGACAATATTTAAGTAAAACTGAACATTTACATATACAAAAAACAAGTAAAGTTTTAAAATACCCACACGTGCATTTTATGCAAACATTTAAGTTGAATGTTGACAGTAAAGTTAGATATACTTCTTTGGGTGTGAATAATAGATTTAAACAAGTGAAATGAATTTAAAGAATATAAGTAAACATACAATTGAAATCAAACAAGAAAAAAATATATAATTCTTTGGGTACCAACAGTAATTAATAAAGTGTTAAACACATTTTTGGGTACAAACAATTAGAACATTTATTCTCTTTGTGTATAAAAGACAATTTTTAAATGCAAGTAAGACATTTTTTAAAAGCAAGTTATAAAACTTCTAATATTAACTGCCATATCAGTAGCATTAATAAACATATCTTTGAATGCGAAAATTTATTTACACGTTTTAAATTATTTATAATACACTATCAATCGATTTGCTAATAACACATTAATAGTTTCAAATAATTACAGTTAATTAATTAATTAAAAATCCAATGAGAAACCGCCAACATACTTCGAATTCAGATAACAGAATATATAGGCTCTTTGGATGCCAACAGTGAAAATGCTAAAATTTTTAAAACAATGGTATACTTTGATTGCAAAAAACTAAATAAGAGATATTTCGAATATTCAAACAAAGAATAAATATATGTACTCTTTGGGTGCTAATAGTAAATTTGCTAATATTTTTAAGAATATATTGGTTCAAAAAATTAATATTATTTGGGTGCAAATAGAAAATTAAAGATACACTGCTCAAAAAAATTAGGAGAGCAAGCAAATAAAAGAAGAAAACCTTGCGAGACAGCCATGCATGAGTATAAAATGGAGAGTACACATGTATCAATGCGTAATACAGAAAATAAGACGCAAAAAAAATTGAAAGGGAGCTTTAATTCTTTGAAATGATGAAAAGAACATGAAAAGATGGATTAGGGCAACAATTTGGTTACATGTAAATTACAAAAAAGTATTGTTTAGTAAGGATGCAAGTTGTTTAAGGCGTGTGGTTCCCTCTAACAGCTCAGACTGCTGCACACCTGTTTTCCATGGATGTGATGAGGTTATCGATAATACTTTGAGGAATACTGTTCCAATCTTCAAGAATTGCAATCTCCTTGTCCCAGACAACAAACGAAAGCTTTCGTCTTGCTGCAATGTATCGTCCGATTGTCTCCCAAACATGATCGATCTGATTCAGGTCAGGAAAGCATGCTGGCAATTCCATACGCTGTATTGTTTCAGTTTCATCCATGTTCTCCAACAGACGAGCTGTATCCGGTCAGGCATTATCATGCATGAAAATAAAGGAATCACCATGGGTGAAGCGTAAGATATGACATGAGGTCTCAGTATCTCGTCTGTATACCTTTGGGCCGTCAAAGTGCCATTCCAAATGATATGCAGGTCCGTACGTCCACCTATGCTGATTCCAGCTCATACCATCAACCCACCTTGTCTATAATGTGATCGTTCACGAACAAATATGGGGTTATTTCGAGTGCCCCTTTCCCTACATACAAAAACACGTCGAGTGTCACACTCCAGAATGAATAGGGAAGCAGCATTTGACTCCAATCCGTTGCCTTCAATCTTGATGTTCAGCAGCCCAACTTCTTCGAGCCGCACAGGGGCTTGTGGTCAACGGAATACAGGTCATTGGCCTACGTGCATAGAGACTACCGTGATGAAGCATATTTCGCACTGTTTGGCTGGATACCTCGACGAGCTGTTAACAGGATATATCGGTCATCAGTTGCTGTGATGCACGTGGTAGACCTTGCCCTGGTCGACGTCTAACATTTCCTGTTTCTTGAAATCGATTCCACAGCCTTGCAAGGACATTTCTTGAAACTCCAACAGCGTCCGCTACTCTTCGTTGTGTTTGCCCGGATTCAAGTCTATACCTAATACGCCAAGAAATGGATTCCGCTCAATCACGTTGTTGTGACATTTTCAAATCACCCTTTTCTCAAAACAAAAGCTGAGCAATTGAATTTCGCAACTGAGACAGTGAAACAGACATTTCTGAGAAATCCTGATTTCTTCATATATCTCCTTTTTCTGGATTTTGACGTCATGAACTTTGATTTGCATATGAAGTTTTATTTTTCTGTTTTCTGCTATGCTTTAAATTATGGATGTTTTAATTTAAGTTACTTATTGGTGTAAGTATTTGTGTAATTTGGTTAAAACCATGTGCTCCCCTAAATGTTTTTAGCAGTGTATTTTGAATACACAGTCAAATAAATGTCTAACTCAACTTTGATTGGTAACATTTTTGAACACATTTTTTAGTGCAAAATTATACGTTTAAGAGGAATCTTGGAACAAACAAAAGACATATATATCTATGGGTGTTGACAGTAAACCCTTGATTTTTAGAAGAACACAAACAGATAATTTGTTAACACCACAATTAAAGAAATTTATATTCTAAATAGGTTTCCATTGTAAGTACAGGATATTTTGTAATATTTAAGTTCTAAAAGTCCTTATCATCAGACAAATGGTCTGTAGGAGGCATTTGAAAAAGAAACTGGGTATTTTCTAATAAGGACATACATTCTATGATTTTCCGTAGAATTGCCTGTGATTAATTTAAACCAGTTAGATAAGGACACTGAGTTTGTCTTCCGTAAGTGCAATGTTGCTGTGAGCGGGCATTTTAAAACATAGTGAAGAGAATCGCCTCTCTCTCCACACGTGCAGCACGGGGATTCTGTTTTATTAATTTTATACAGATAGGCTGGAAAAGGTCCATGATTAATGGCAAAGATATACAGGTATTTGTGCCTGAGAAGATAATCTTCCGACACTCGCGGTTTTAAAGCATAGGTGAAACGACCCGTCAGGCCTAAGTTCCACTCATTCTGCCAAGAAGCTTGAAGATATTGTTTTAGCTTGCTTTTTAAGTAAGAAGGTGGATAAGGTACAAACTTCTGTGCTATGTTTGTTTTGGGGTCCGTCACCTCTTTTGATAGCATGTCAGCTAACCCATTCTCTGTATTTTCTGAAATACCCCGTATCCATTGAATATAGATTTGTTTTTGTGTTTTCTAAAGATGTTTTATTATTTATCTGACTATTATATTTTTAGTTGATATATCTTCCAGGTCTGTTATGGTTGATAAATTATCAGAGAAAATTATAAACGTTTTGTAAGATAAATTTATTGTCCAAATTATTGAGTCTAAAATTGCTAGTTGTTCTGCCTGATAAACAATTTTCTTCCCGTATTCGCTGTTAATAGGTCCAAATGATTTCTGTTTCTTTAAGCGGACATAAGGCGTATCCTGCCCCGGTGTTTGTTTTAAAGCTGTCCGTATAGACATTTATTTACGACTTTATTTTATGGTTAGAATCCAGAATTTCTCCAAATACTGTTTCGATGTATCTATGTAGCTTTTCATCGCTTTATTTTGATATGTATCTGAGTGATGTGGAAAAGACGGAATCCCCAAGCGCAATATCATACTTTCGTCAGCTAACTGTTTTAATTGGAGAAATAAAGATAGAATTCTAGAATGATGACGGAAGCTGTCGAAGACATTTTACATGCACTGGAGATGAGCAAAAGACTTTGCGATTGTATTGAGGAAATAAAACGTTGAGCCTGAGAGAATGACATTTTTACGAACCAGGTTGCTGCAGTATAGGTTATTTTCTTCTCCAGGATTACATTATACCAGGTTTTCAGCGTACTCTTGAAAATTCTACTTTTGGAAGGCAAATTTAAACAGGTTCTGTACTATTCACAGGATTTCCTCTTTCTTTGCAGAATGAGGCAGAAATGAAAGTGTAGTATTTAGTTTTATTCTCAAGTATGGGATTACATTTTCTGACTTGAGGGAGTGTGAATCCATTTTATATATTGATGGTCTTTTCAAATATCTCGGTCGTTGAAGATTTAATGACTTGCATTTATCGTATGATTTTTTTAATCTTGAATCTTGTGCCCATTTAATGATTATATTTAGTGCTTCATTACTTTGTTTTTCAAACCCCACTCTCGTCCCAACCTCTATTATGAGTAGCAGATCATCCGCATACGCTATTTCATGTATGCATTTCCTCCTTAAAAGATCTGTTAAATTTTGTATGAATATTTTCCATAAAAAAGTGCCAAAACAAGAGACCTGTGGGCAGCCTCTTGAGAGCCAATATATGCCTTTTATTAAACAATTTGGAAAGGCACCTCTATATGAGAGAAAGAAGTTGTTTGAATATATGGTTGTTCTATGTTTAACTGTTTGATTAGATGCATGGTCTGTTCCCAGGGCAGGCTATCGAACACATTCTTGAAATCCAGGAAAAATAGAGAAATATACGAGTTATTTTGCTTGATTATTTTTATTTGTGAGAAGAGATCCTGAATCGCTGTCTCTGTTGACTGTCATTCCGTAGAACCCTGTTGACCTATGAATTTTTCCCCTTTTACTTTTAACGAATAATTTATTCGACATAATAATAACTTCTCGAAGACCTTGCCAAAAATTGGAAGGAGTGCGATAGGACGGTACGAATCAGCTTCTTTTGTGGGTTTTCTTAACTTTAGAGAAAATACCAATTCATCTATTTTCCAGTCGTTTGGAAAATAATTTAAGTGTAATAGCTTATTGCACATTGCTAATAAAATGAATATTTGTATTTTGAAAATATTTCGGATGGTATTACGGTCCATCTCATCAATTTTAGGTGCTTTATTTGCATCAAAAGAATAGATGCCATATTTTAATTCTGGCAAAGTGAAAGGTGGGGCTGTCTTATCTAGTTGTAGCGGTGATTTTAATTGTGGAATACTTGAATGACTAAACATATTTTCCGTTAAATCTATGTAAAGTTATCTTTTTGTATGAGTTAATGATGCTGAAAATGATAATTCGTACGTTTCTGCAGTAAATATCTCCAAAAGCCCCATTCTGTAATTTACCAAAAGGATTTCTTATACTCTTTCAGAAACGGCTCCATGAATAATTTTTTTCAGTTTAATTTAAATTTCAATATTTAGCTCCTTCTAATTTATATTTGTCATATGTTGCTTGTGTGAACGGATGTATTTTTGACTTCCTTCGCAGGGTCCCAGTCAGATTTCTTTGTTTGCGGATCTCTTCGTTCCACCACGTTAAATGGGGACTATAGCTGCGTTTTCTTTTTTAAAAATGTTTTTTACATTGATTTGTTAACCTAGAAAGGAATCTATCATACATCTCATTGTTGGAAGGAAAAGTGGGGGGGGGAATCCAACATTTACGAGGGGGGATGTATAGTGGATACGAGAATATCTTTACCTTTCAGCGGCGTTGTGAATCACTGTTAATAAAGGTAAAGGGGGTTCGGATAGTTTTACTGATTGAACTCTTTGAATTAAATATCTGCTTTTCTTTTTTTTTAAATCTAAAATAAAGAATATAATACACTCTTTGATAAAGAAAATAGAGAGATAAAATTATTTAAAAAAAATCATTTTATTCAATTATATACTGAGATAATAAATAAAATAATAGGAAAGATAGGAACACATTGATTTCTCCAAAATTATCAATTCATAACAAATCATATTCAACACATTTATTTCTCAAGAATATCAATTTATAAGATCAAATTTTCAACACTAACTCCTTTTAATTTAAAGCACTTAATTATAAAAAAAAATCATTATTTTACAGCACAGCATTGTATCGTTGTAAAATTAGAGGCAAATATGCCAAGTATTTAAATTTATAAATAAACATGTGAATCTAAGTTAATTCACCAATTTTTATTTTAATAATCTATTCACGTCGGCTAGCCAGGGAAAATATTTTGGAGGTATCTCACCAATTGTTCTTCTATTGAAGTTCATCTCTAGTCATGATGTAGGACCTTGTTCATCCTTGCACGTCATTAAACAGGGGCACTCATAGATGGATCAATCTGCCAGATTGGAGAAAAGGCCGGGATTCTTTCCGGTGATGAGTCTGAGCTTGACCGCTAGATCTGCTTTCCAAGGGGGGTTTCGGGAGAAATCATCGTACGGCGCTGGAGCGGATCGGCGAAGGCAAGTTCCGTTTCCGCGGGTCTATCAGCAGTCTCCTTGAGGCATACCTTCAGTGCAGATGGCCGGAATTCGAAGAGCATACGGCTGGAAGAAGTCAGCAAAGAAAAGCTACTTGCACCGATGGAGTTATTTTTCTCAAGTGAAGTAGTACCCCAAAAAAATGTCTCTTCTTCTTCTTATTATTATTTGGACTATATCTCGTCCTGGGCGTTGATATATAAAAAAAAATGTATTTCTATTGGATGCCCTTTTTGACCTTATGCAAATTTTAGTTCAGTAAACTCCCGTTGGTCAACTCTTTGAACCAATAATAATGTCTTTTTGGGATGGGTTCATTTTGCAGCTGCACGTGCGGGGCAGTTCTTTGGAAAATGGGTGCGCCTGTCATGCGAGCACTCCTAGAAATAAGATATGAACTTCCTGTTTCCCTAGCTAGCGTCTTCGTAAAATAAAAACCTTTAACACTCGTTTGGGTTGCTGATCACATTCTGTACATAGGAATAATACATACATATTAAGGAAAACAATGTAACATACATAAATATAATATAACATCTAAACCATAAAAAAATAAGTCCAAAGTTCATGTTCTTTATTTAATTATTAAAAATGTGTGAATGATCGTTCCCACATTTATCACCCGTGAAAAAAGGGAAAAGTAGAGTCCCACGGTTGGTGAGAGAATTGTGAATATAGTCCTCATAGATACTGTTTCCTTCATGGTGCTTCAGGTTTATGTATTATTGCCCTTCAGAAATCTGTGCACAGAGTTTTAACATTTTTCGTGGCTAGTATAGTCTTATAAAGAATACCAAAAATCCGCGAAATAAAAAAAAAACACAAAAAGAAACATTTACCTGCTGAAAAACCACAAAGAAATATCAAGGGGGCTCTTTAAATTATGTTATAAATAAATAGAAGCATAAATGTATACTCATTACTGTTGTACAATACATATTTAAAAGATTAAGTAAACATGTTCTAGTATAATGCTTTCTTGAATATGAATTTATGTAACATACAATGAGACAGAGAGCATTTACAGAGATTTTTATTTACAGAGAGCATTTGACAATCGCTCACGGTTAAGTAGGTATTGCGATCATAACAAAAGGGAGCTCCTTTTGTCGTGTGCAGGGGAAAAGTACCCTTACAGGGTTCGCTGATCTACCAGCCTAGACGCGGGGCCCTCCAATGCGTTGCGTAACTGTTGAGCCGCATTGTGCGTTTCACCCTGCTAGTGAAATGGTTGCGCCATGATTCTGACGTAACTTGTTTACGTGAGATGCAAAGGGAAATTAGGTCACCTAGAGATACGTTTGTTTGACGCGTCCGTTTTGTGCGGTATCCTTTGGTATTTTATTTTATTTATATGTATTTAAATTTTAGTGTCAATTAACCTGTATTTATTTTTGTATTCTTTTTTTATACAGAAAGCAATGTAAATCTGCATATAAATACATAGTTCAAAAGTAAGTAAAACACTTATGTTTCTTGTAGGGAAAAAAAAAATGGCGCGTATTTTGAATGTAACCCAACGGATGTCTTAGTATCTTTGTAATGATAATCGTTGTGAATTACGATACCATTGTGTGTTTACCTTATTTGTAATATATTTTTCTCATTATTATCTTTAATAATTTAGGAATTTTGAAGAATGGTGAGTGTGAGTGTTATTTATATCGCACGCTAGTGTGACTATGTTGAATCATTACTGATTGTGTCTGGTAAACATATGTAGTTGCAATTTGTGTGAAAATTTATCTTTATTATTATCAGTGAATGTATATATAACTTTAGTTTTATCCGATTCGTAGCTACTGTGAATTTGGTGACATGTTGCAAATCTGATTTATTTATTTATTTATATATATATTTATTTGTTAATTCATTCTGTGTACGGTGAAAGCGCTTTACGAAGTACTAATTCTATGTATTATTATTATTATTATTATTATTATTATTATTATTATTATTATAAATGTTCTTTGTTAATGTTTCTTTGTTTAATTGATTAATTAATTAATTATTATTTCTACGTTGTGTTGTTGTTTTAATTAGGGAATATTTAATTTTTAATGTGTATTTTAATTTATCTAATTATAAAAATTTGTTTTGTTTAGAAGAGAAGAAGGTAAGATAGTGGGTATTAATTAATAAATGTTTTTTTTTTGTTTTTTTTTTTTTGTTCGGTGTATAATTCTTGTTTCTTAGTGGCCCTCCGCCGACTGTATTCTCATTCCGTGGCGCCCCGGTATAGATTTCTGCCCGCAGATAATCTAAAGATTGCAGTCAAAGGAGAGCTGTCTTAAAAATTTTGGAGGAAAAATTAAAAGGTATGGTGCTTAATTAATAAGTTTTAAAATGTTTAAAATATTTGAATGTGTGTTTTAATTTAAATATAATTATGGTTGTTGTTATAAATTTATTTTATTTCTTTTTATAGATGGATTAAGAGTTTTATGGGTAATTAGTGTCATAATTTATATATAAAATTAACTTTTGTTTGGAAGAAAAAAAAATGTTACTAGAAGTTACTTTAAAAACTTTACTTTAAAAACATTACATGCACGTTGATTAGTGGGAGAAATTATGTTAGGTATCGGGTTTTAAATTTAGAGTACCAATAACCGTTGAGGAGCTTTACGTAAAAGATATGGTTGTGTTTAATATATTTAGCTTGTAATTATATTTATTTATAGTCTGTCGTCTGTGTGTAAGTAGATTGTTTGTGATCTTATGCAATATTGATTCCTGTACATATAGCCTACGTATTAATTAATGCGGTTTGCATGTGATTATGGGATTCCATTTTGCAATATTTTGGAATGGTTTAAAATAATTTTATAGATTTATGTAAAATGGGGATTAATAGCGCGCGTTGTCTGTGTGTATTAAATGCGATATATATAAGTTTTTTTTAGTGGTATTTAAGTATACGAAATGTCTTTGTTTTTCTGTGATACTAATATTTATTTTTCACTTTAAAGGCACCCTCGTTAGTGAGAGCATCTTATTAACAGCATCTGTTTTGAAGTAATCCGATAGTGTATTTCCCCAGATGTGACTTGGTCAAGGCTGCCTCCTCGAGGAAGGTAACGTAATTTTTTTTTCTTCCTTTTAAGTGGGAGTTGCTACAGCGAGAGGGTATTGTGGTGGGGGAAAGGGGGTGTATGCGTGAGGTATTTTGTGTGTAGTGTGTCTGTTGACATTTAAAAGTGGTTTTGAGTGGTATATGAAATAAGGGGAGTGCATTGTAACGCCCATTCTCCTGAGCCTGTGGCCTTTATTATAAATGTGCATGTATGTTAATGAGGTGTGTGTGTTTGGTTGTTGTATGAAAGAGAATATTAATATATGTTGTAAGGGAGGCGTGTGTGGGGGTTGAATTTTATTATCCTAAAATGTAAAGTGTTAAAGAGGAAAGGGGGAGGAGGTGGACTATGAGTTTGCTTATCTTGTTAATGCAAATTATTTTTAATTAAAATTACATGAATTGCTGATGCGCGGGGTTATAGATATATGAGGGAAAAGAAAATTGAGATTTTTATTATTATTATTATTATTATTGTTATTTTGAAATGAAAAAATAAAAGAGGGGGATTATCGATGTGCTTTAGTCATCTAATTTCAGTCTCAAAGTTGGTCTTAAATTTAATTAATTAATATTTGTGCAATATAGAAGAGGGAGGGGGTTATATATGAATTTGTTTTGTCTTATAAATTAATTGTGAGTACTAAAATATTATTTCATTTATTTATTTTTGTTTTTGATGAAAGGTTAAAATTAAGTGTTGCACAGTGTCATATGTGAATCTTATTAAACTTACTTTAAAAAGGGGGGGGGGAGTGTTGATTTTACGTAATTAGGTACCGTAAATTATCTTCTTAATATTATTATTATTAGTGCTGGGAAGCATGAATTTATTTATTTTTTATTTATTTATTTATTTATTTATTTATTATTTATTTATTTATTTATTTATTTATTTATTTATTATTATTTATTTATTTGTGTATTATTATTATTATTATTCTTGCATGTTTGTGTAAAAGTGTGAAAGTGTTTAGAAATTGAATTATTAATTGATTTATTAACCTATTGGGGGGGGGGGGGGGAATGTAATAAAGTGTTTGTTACCTGTCCTTTTTCTTTTTCTTTTTTTTTTTTAAAGGGGGGGATGTTGATTTCATTGTGTATTTTATTTATTTATTTATTTGATTATTATTTATGTTATTATTATTATTGTTGTAATTATTATTACTATTATTTATAGTTGTTAAAAATTATTTACGTTACTCGTATACCTTGGGTATGTATAGTTTTGAAACATGAATTTTAATAGGTCGGAGGTCTGCGCGGTTTTCATTACATATCAAATAGTTGTCATTTCTGAAAATTCTTTTTATAGTGTAGGGGCCCGAGAATTTAGGTTCCAACGCGTTAGGGCGGATTAATTGTTTAAGGTACACTTCTGTGCCGATTTGAAAATTCTTGTGCTTAATCGCAGAATTTTTATTGTATTCTAAATTAATTTTTGCCTGATTCTCCTGTGAAATTTTCTGCACTTCTTGTATATGAGAAAGCCTGTCTTTTACAAAATCACTAAGGTTTTCTATATTTTGGATTTTAAAGTTAGTGAAAGGATTGCGAATTTCTCTTGCGAAAAAGAGTAAGGAAGGTGAGAATCCCGTTGCCCTGTTAACCATAGTGTTGTGTGCTAAGACAAAAAATTCAATTCTTAGATCCCAATCGAAAGAATTTTGTGACATAGCAGCTAGAGAAGCTTTCATGTCGCGATGTGTTCTTTCAAGAAGTGATTGCGATGCAGGCAAATAAATGGAACCGTACTCTGGTTCTATGTTTAAATTTTGTAGGTAGTGTCTGAGATCAGTTGATCTGAAATATTTTGCGTTATCCATTCCGATTTTTTTTACCAATCCGAAAGTACTAAAGTATTTGTTTAGAGCATTTATAATTGTTTTAGTCTCTATATTTCTTAACGGTATAGCTTGTAGGAATCTTGACGATGAGTCAATGATCGTTAAAATAAACTTATTTTGTCGAAATGTCCTAGGCAAGGCGCCGACCACGTCGATTATAGCCTTAGTTCCTGGGATGTAGTTTTTCTCAATTGTTTTAATAGGTAATTTAATGGTGTTGTGTTGTTTGAATGTGTTACATTGAATACATGCCGTGCAGAATTTTTTTATATTTTGGTACATACGATACCAATAAAATCTTCTTTTGATTAATTCGTAAGTTTTTTGGAATGCATAGTGAGATGAGTGTGCACTTTTCATGATGTGAATTTTGAGCGCGTCGGGGGCTATGTATAGTTCTTCCTTATCTGTGGTTGTATTGTTATTTAAAATTAATACATTGTTTTGATTTAGGGCGTATTTTTTAACTTTTTTGTTCTGTTTATTGTGTTGTAAGTCGTGTATAATTTGAGCTAATTTGGTATCTTTTAGCTGTTCGATTTTTATGTTATTTTCAGTTAAATTTTGGTCGACTTGAAATAAATCTGTGATTAGTGAGTGAGTTGTGTTCAGATTGTTAATGTTGCGCGAAACATAGTCGGCTGGGTTGATAATGCCTGGTAGATGAGTTGTGTCGAAATCGAATTGTTGTAAGTCTAGTAGCCATCTAGCAACAATGTCTGATTGTTTGTCGAGGTTAACGTGTTGTGTAAGTGCTTTCGAATCGGTCAAGATATGGAATTTTTTTCCCAAAAGGATATTTCTAAAATACATTACTGATTCGTGCAGTGCTAGTAATTCTAATTTTATGCTTGGGTATCGTAATTCTGTATCTTTAAGTTTACGCCCTGTGAATTCGATGGGGATGAGTTGATCGTTATGTTTCTGTGCTAAAATTCCGCTTGTTGCGACCTTTGAACAGTCCGTGATTAAATAGAATTCCTTATTATGCTCTGGTGGGTGAATCGTTGGTTGTTTTAAAATTATGTCTTGTATGGTCTCAAACGCTTTTTGTGTTTGTGTATTCCAGTAAAATTTTGTGTTTTTTTTAGTTAAGTTTGTTAAAGGAGTCATAATATGCGCGAATTTATGTATTGTGGATTTAAAATAAGTGCAGAGTCCGATAAATGCTTTAACCGCTTTTTGTGATTTTGGTACTGCAAATTTTGAAATTTTAATGATGTTTTTATCTGATGGCGCATATCCTTTTTGATTAATTTTATATCCTAGGAACTCAATTTCTGATTGGTATAGTTTAAGTTTAGTGGGTTCTATAGTGAGATTAAATTTTTCTAGTTGTGTAAGAATGTCGTGTAATGCATCGTGCATCTGCTGAATATTTTCGCACGCAACTATAACATCGTCAATAAAATATTTAATGTTATGTTTTTCTTTGAGGGGGCCTAGTACTTTATCAATTAGTCTGGCAAATTGTCCGCTTGAGATTTTAGTTCCAAAAGGGAGGCGGTTTATGGCAAATTGAGAATCTTCTGTCACAAATGCTAGTTTATGCTTATCTTGCTCTCTCAATTTGATTTGGAAAAAAGCCGAATGTAAATCCATGACAGTGTAAATTTTTTTTCCTGAAACATCTGTGAGAATTTGTTTAATGTCTGGGACAGGGTACGGATCGCTTTCTAAGATGTTATTGAGAAGCCTATAATCTATTGCCATGCGATATTTTATGCGTTTAGGGTCATTAGTTTTGGATGTAGATTTTTTTCTAACGAAAAGTATAGGAAATGCGTAATCTGAATTTGTGTGTTCTATTATTCCTGCTTCTAGAAGGTTTTTAATTTCTTTATTAGCGAATTCTTTAACATTATAAGGGATTTTGTAAGGTTTGGTTTTAATAGGGAAATTATGTTGTAAGTTAAATTGTGGAGTTATGACTGATGTTTCACCGAGAGTTTTGTAAGATTTTGAAAAAGCTGTCGCGTGAGACAATAATATTTCTATAACCTTTTCCTGTACCTCGGGTTCTAAATGTTTAACGTCAAAGTCATGTCTAGAAAGATCTCGTATTCGCATTTCTTTAATTTCATTTAATGTAAGATTGTTTATTTCATATGATTTATCATTGTTATTATTTGTTTCATTTTGCTCTTGTATGTCATATTGTGTGTAAACTTTTCCTACGTGGGTTTTTTTCTGAGGTTTATATTTCTATTGGTTGTGTTTTTAGCTAATAGGTGAATAATATTATCCTTATTGGTTTTATGTAGGGATCTACACATTTCAATACTATGTCTTTTGAAGTTTGGTTCAAAAAAAATTTCTTTTGTGTCTGTAATTTTGGGATATTTAATTTTAATTAGTTTAGTTTCATGTGGTTTGAAATGTACTGTCTCTTTAATTTTTGCATTTAAATGCGTTATCTTTTCGTTTTGATTTTGTGAATTATCCAGTATGTTGTTTTCGTCAATTCTGTATGTGTTGTTAAGTGTAGGATTATGTAAGTGGTTAATTTGTGAATCGTGTGTGTTTTCTGAATTGTTTAAGTGTATGAGAGTGTCTTTAATTTTTAAAGTATAGTTGTTACAATCAAATATAATTTGGTTGTTTTTAAAAAAATCAAAACCTAGAATCGCGTCGTAATCTCTGTTAAAATTATGAGATGTAACATAAAATATTCCGTTCAAGAATAATTTATTCACTTTAAATTTGAATTGTACGCAGTGTTTGAACGGTACTTCGCGGTTGTTGATTGTCGTTATCTTTACGTTGTTCGAAAGATATTTTATTTTGATGTTTGTTTCTTTAATTTTGTTAAATATACTTGGTGATAGGAGACTAATACTTGCCCCGGTGTCCAACAAATTTGAAATATTAATATTTTTTATATTAAAAGTCCAAATGGGAAGTTCGTCTTTAATATTAGAGTTACAGCTGGATACGTATTCAATTTTTCTTTTCTTTTTCTTCTGTAAATTGTCCCTGCGAATTTTTCTGGTATATATAATTAAATTTTGCAACTTGTTCGATGTTTTTATTTTTATGTTATATTTTAGGGCATTTCTTTCTGCGAGGGACCTACGTGTATACTTTGAAGTTAGGTTGGTAGGCCCCTTTAGTAGTTTAAACGTCGTTTTTCTTGCCTCTGCCTATTGTGTCTTTGATTATTGTTTTGGTTATTTTCGTTTGGGAAAGTAATTGTAGGTTGTGTCTGCATAGCTATAGGTGTTTGTTGTTGTTGTTGTGTATCGATTTGTTGAAAATTTTGGTTAGGTAGCATGAGCTGATGAGCGTTACCTGCTGACGCTGAAGGGTTAAATTGTGTTGGGATCATGAGCTGGTGAGCGTTACCTGTTGACGCTGAAAGGTTAAATTGTGTAATTGAGTTGTAATCTTGATTTGGGGATTGTGTTTGCATTACATGGGTTTGTTGAGGAATATTATAAAAGGGCTGAGCAAAATTTTGAATTGGATAATTATAATTATGATTGTAAGTCCTGGGTCTGAAATTTTGTTGATAATTTGGTCTCTGATAAAAGTGACGTGGTGTATTGTTTTGGAATCTAGGATTGTATGTGTGTGAGTTTGTCTGAAATCTTGGACTATTAAATCGAGTGTTTTGTGGTGTGAATGTTCTGTTTGCTGGGTTTTTTGAGTTATAGAAACAATCTTGCGTTTTGTGGTTTGGTTTTTCGCATATGTAACAATATAATTTATTGTTTTCGTGTTGATTTTGTTGTATAGAATCATTAGATCTAAGAGAGTTTACCTGTTCTTTTATCTCTTGAATCTGTTTATTATGTTGTTCTGATAATTCTATTATCGCATCGTAAGTTGTAGAGTTACTTTGTGTTTCTATATTGTTTAATTCGGAGAATTTTTTGTTATTTAACGCAATCTCGATCTTTTTAGCCATTGTTACGGCGGTTTCAAAATTATCTGGCGGGAATTTTTGGAGCTCAAATGAAATATCAGGTCTTAGTCCCTCAATAAATTTTGATAATTTAATTGTGTCTAAGAATTCGATTGCACCTTCTTTTGATGCATGCCCTGAACTCGCCAGATATATGTGAGCTGCTAGGTTGAATTTTTTTGTGAAGTCTGCCACCGTTTGATTAGGCATTTGTTTGGACTGGATGAATTTATCTTGCGCTAACGTGAATGATTTCTCTGCTTTAAATAATGCACGGATTTTAATTTTGAAATCATCGTATTTTTTTTCGTCGCGCAGGCCAGGGGTGTTTATTAAGATCTCTTTTGCAAGTCCTGATAATTTCGATTTAAAAAAAATTAATTTTAAGTTTTCAGGAATATTAGTTGCGTTGGCTATTTCATCGAATTGAGAAATAAAATAATTTATTTCTTGTTCCGGTTTTCCTTCGAAGTTTTGAACACTTGCTAGCAGCGTGTCTACGCTAATTGTTACTTTATTATCCTCCATAATTGGATCTTGTTGCTGAGGTTGTATAATTATTGTGTCTGGCTGGTGGTTTTGACCGCGACCTCTGCGTGGCATTTATTCCGATTTTTCTATTTATTATTATTATTATTCTTATTTGAGTTAATTGGCACAAGATACATATATATAACAATCATTAATAGCATAATATGAAAAAGAGAGAAAAAAAATACACTATATTGAGATATAAATAAATAAATAATAAATATATATATATTCCACAAGTGATTATCATGAGCCCTTTGTTATTTCTTTGTGTATTAATACGAAAATATGCTGTGCTGTGATTCCTGAATTTTATTGATGTAATTATTATTATTATTATTTTATATACTGCTATGATAATAAAATTTGTGCATAGAAAAAAGATGATCTGTAGAGAGTAAAAGATAACTACTAAAGATAAAAGTTCAATCTCCTGGATTAAAACAGGCACCAGAAAAAGAGTAAATGTCGGAAGGAAAAGTGGGGGGGGGGGGGGGGAATCCAACATTTACGAGGGGGGATGTATAGTGGATACGAGAATATCTTTACCTTTCAGCGGCGTTGTGAATCACTGTTAATAAAGGTATAGGGGGTTCGGATAGTTTTACTGATTGAACTCTTTGAATTAAATATCTGCTTTTCTTTTTTTTTAAAATCTAAAATAAAGAATATAATACACTCTTTGATAAAGAAAATAGAGAGATAAAATTATTTAAAAAAAATCATTTTATTCAATTATATACTGAGATAATAAATAAAATAATAGGAAAGATAGGAACACATTGATTTCTCCAAAATTATCAATTCATAACAAATCATATTCAACACATTTATTTCTCAAGAATATCAATTTATAAGATCAAATTTTCAACACTAACTCCTTTTAATTTAAAGCACTTAATTATAAAAAAAAAATCATTATTTTACAGCACAGCATTGTATCGTTGTAAAATTAGAGGCAAATATGCCAAGTATTTAAATTTATAAATAAACATGTGAATCTAAGTTAATTCACCAATTTTTATTTTAATAATCTATTCACGTCGGCTAGCCAGGGAAAATATTTTGGAGGTATCTCACCAATTGTTCTTCTATTGAAGTTCATCTCTAGTCATGATGTAGGACCTTGTTCATCCTTGCACGTCATTAAACAGGGGCACTCATAGATGGATCAATCTGCCAGATTGGAGAAAAGGCCGGGATTCTTTCCGGTGATGAGTCTGAGCTTGACCGCTAGATCTGCTTTCCAAGGGGGGTTTCGGGAGAAATCATCGTACGGCGCTGGAGCGGATCGGCGAAGGCAAGTTCCGTTTCCGCGGGTCTATCAGCAGTCTTCTTGAGGCATACCTTCAGTGCAGATGGCCGGAATTCGAAGAGCATACGGCTGGAAGAAGTCAGCAAAGAAAAGCTACTTGCACCGATGGAGTTATTTTTCTCAAGGGAAGTAGTACCCCAAAAAAATGTCTCTTCTTCTTATTATTATTATTTGGACTATATCTCGTCCTGGGCGTTGATATATAAAAAAAAATGTATTTCTATTGGATGCCCTTTTTGACCTTATGCAAATTTTAGTTCAGTAAACTCCCGTTGGTCAACTCTTTGAACCAATAATAATGTCTTTTTGGGATGGGTTCATTTTGCAGCTGCACGATTTCCCGTGCGGGGCAGTTCTTTGGAAAATGGGTGCGCCTGTCATGCGAGCACTCCTAGAAATAAGATATGAACTTCCTGTTTCCCTAGCTAGCGTCTTCGTAAAATAAAAACCTTTAACACTCGTTTGGGTTGCTGATCACATTCTGTACATAGGAATAATACATACATATTAAGGAAAACAATGTAACATACATAAATATAATATAACATCTAAACCATAAAAAAATAAGTCCAAAGTTCATGTTCTTTATTTAATTATTAAAAATGTGTGAATGATCGTTCCCACACTCATCAAATGAATTTTTAACACCAAAATTTATTCCATGTTCTACTATTTGTTGCTTAAGTACTTTATTAAAATTCTTAAATGGAACATTTTTTGTTCAATATCTGCGTCATGGAAGCTTTAGAATTTTTGTATTTATTGTTATAGTGATCAACCGGTGATCGCCGAAATCCATATCGTTCTTTACTTCCGAATTATCAATGAATGGAAAGAGTGAAATTTAGGCCAATGAGACATCTGGCCAAACCTTTTTATTCTTCCTTCTTTTTATTCCTTAGACAAAAACCGAATTTGTTGTAATTTTTATTCCTAAATACTGAATTTAAGTATCCAATCCAATAAGACTATAAAACAATTACCCGATACTGAAGAATAACAAGGTAATGAGCTGAGAAGATCATATAGCCTTTTATTGGTGACGAATCTTGTAGATATGCTATTTTATATTTTTCTGTCAATAAAGTTTGAAAAAGGGATGATGATACTGGGCAGATTTTTTGTAAATTTATCTCTGCTCTTTTTAAATTATCCATCTGAAATGCTTTGTCATTTAAATATGTATGTGAAGTGTTTAGAACCGTGAATTTTTAAAATCCGAATTGATGAAGTTATTCATATCGCTTCTTCTATGTAGATGTGATTGAAAAATTTCACATTCTACTCCGTTGGAATTACTATAATATAATTGTTTACCTGCATGGTATGCTTCTTTTACACGATTTACACATTGGTGTTCTTCAGGTTTGTTAATTATCGGAAATTTGTCATATTTGTGGTGTTTTGTGCAATATACACAAACTGTGCGTTCCCTGCAGTAAGTATCTGTCTGACAGTTATTGCATCAAATTATTTGAATATATTTATTTATTTTATATGAATTGTAGACTATTAGTAATCATCCTTTAGTTTGTAACAATCTTGCATAATTCTTCTCCACGTCTATTATTGCATGGTAATTACTGGAGTTTTTTCTATGTATTACTCTTCAAACTTTCATTTCTACCTTTTTTTGTAAATTCTAGTTGAAGTTTTTGTGCCAGTTCATCTTGAGAACATGTGTTAGGAATTCCTAGTATAATAATCTTCTGATTTTGTTTAAGGAACAGCTTGAGATTTCGATTGTGGAGATATTAACTTTACTGCTGGCAAAGCATTCGTTTGAATGGCTGTTGCATATGATTTAGTTTGGGACATCATTGCTTTGTCAGTTTAATGTTGTTGAATAGATAAGGTTTCCGGATTGCCTTGTAATAGGGAATGTATCTGAGAGAGATGTTTTTCACTTGTAATTTAGTCCGTAATTATTTGTTTTGGGAATGAATATTTTTTTTGTAGTAAATTCCGTATTTCCACTATATCTCTTCAAAAAATGTTTACGTTATCTAGGTCCATTTTGTCGATCTTCTCGAATTTTTATTTATTTTTATTTTCATTTCTTCCATTTCTTGGAGTAGTTTTGATTGTTCTGTAACTTTATCTTGAAGATTACATTGCTTTAATCTTGCTGATTCTTAATTTTCTTTTGACACAAATTCCTTTAATACTGTTAAGTCTTCAGCTGTGTTTTGGTTTTCTGTTTTCAGTCTTTGAATCTCTTCCTGTTGTAAATCTGTTTGTGTACCCATATCACTGATGTTCTCTCTTTCTGCGTTCTGACGTTTCTAAAGCTTTAATTCAGAATTTCTTCAGTATCTCATTGTGCATTTGAAGTGCGTAAGTTATATATTTTTCAGCCTCCATGTCATTTTTAGATTGATGTTCTTTTAGATGTTTCCAAATCTGTTGCATTATGTCCTCAAGGGACAATTCTTTTATTGTATCATCATTAAACTTTAATAAGGTCGATTTCTGTTTCGAATCTTGTTGTTTCTTCTTCGTAATTTGTTGTATTAAGTCAGAGGCTAATTGAGGATTTTTCTTTCGAATTCTATTGGACTGATGACATATGCTCTCCGGCATAAATAATTGATCTTGTTGATTGTTATTTATTTGTAATTTAATAGACGGGTTGTGAATGTAATTGAATCGGAGTTGAACTTTGAGATGATAATTTGTCATGCAATCTCTCACTCTCAACTAATGGTCCAGAAGATTTTTCTCGAGATTTTTCTGTAAAATCCGGTTGTGAACGACTGTTTCTTAGACTGTAATTACTTCTCTGAGGTAGCTGTTTGATAAGGAGACATAATGGTGTCATTTCCATTGAGTCAGTACTGAAGTTCGAGTCATCGTTTGTTCGATTAACACTAGAGTTCTTATATATTCACTGTCAGAATTGTTGGACGGCAGAATTGTTGGAATAAATGTTCTTGTCATAGTTTTTGGAGTAATTCCTGCGCTGCGGTGTCTCTTCCTATATTAAACTAGCTGTTACCCATACCATTCACGCAATATTAAAATAATAAAAAATCTATTATATAAGCAAAACATGTAACTCCTGATAATTAAAAACATATAACCACGTAAATAACCAACACTTTATCATTTTTTTTAGGATACAATACAGCATTTCTTTGTTCATTAATTTAACTCCATCTTAAAAAAGTGAAATTTGATGTCAGATAATATAAACAATCTCAAAAATAAAACTGCAACCGATTGAAAAAGGAGTCCCAGTTGAACGAAGAAATGATTATCTAGATCTAGAATACCATTAAGTGCTTACCACACAAAAAAAGCTCGTTACAAACATTTTCCAACTTTTGCGCTAATTTTCGCTCTCTAAAGAAAACAAATTTTCTGCAGACCCGATTACAGAGTCTTACCATCCCATTCTTGATTATTTTTAACCTATATACGAAAAAAAATCTATTATAAACAACGCGATTTCAAGTTTATTATTTTGCTTATTTTAGGAGTTGGCACAATTGGCTTGTTCAAGTCTATGCAATTCGGTTCGAGGAAAATTTTCATTACTTTTGTATTTCTTCTTTGCGAATTTTCGATAAATTTTATTATCCATCATGTTTTATAAAATTTAAAAAAAACATTGAAATACATTTAAACATTGTAATTAAATCTATGCCATTTTTCTCATCTATAAAACTTTACAAATATCTATTACAGAAAAAATAAAAATAAATAAATAATTAAAAAAAATTAGAAAAGGCCATTTTTAAAACTAACAACAAAATTTTTACTCCGTTAAAGCTGAAAGAAACGTGTAATTAAAATACGGTTGCCAAACCATGATTTACAATCTTTTCTCGATTTTACCAATGTACTTCAAGGCCTCGAGCCATAATTTTAATATTGTAGAGGTAAAATGATGTTACTTTTTGTAGTGAAGTTTTGTAAATGAAAATGCAAGTTTCTTTTAAAAAATAAAGTCATTTTTATTCCGATTTCCTGAGATAAACACCTTTAAGAATTAATGTTCATGATTTTTTTTTTCATTCAGTCGAGTTATTTTTTTAAAAGTTTATATGAATGAAAATAACTACTTCTTGCTAACCATGACGTCATTTTTGACATGGATCATTTTTCGGGCATATTATTGACATTTGCTACCCAGTTTCTTTTCAGACATTTTTTTTAATGTTTTAAAAATGAAATCAAAAATACGGTATATTTATATGTTATCTGCGTGCAGACAACTAACCTCGGCATCATTTGTACCGGATTCACTTAATTTAAACAGAGATTTAAGTTAAAATACATTTAATACATATATTTGAATTATACTAATATCGGGTGACATACAAAAGAAAGAAAAAGAAAAAAGAAAAGAAAGAAAAGAAAGAAAGGAAAAAAAGAATTAATTGCACAACCCAAGATGATTTTAATCAATATATTATATGGTAGTTAAATTTCATAATTATAATATGGTTAATACTTACGAATTCGCTTGATGATTGTTGATCTGTAACATCAACATGATCAGTTGTACGGAGTGATGGTGAAGTTGAACTAGTTCCTGGAATCTGCAATAAAGTAAATGGATGTTTAGTTTATAACAGAAACACTTAATTATTTCGTAAAAGAAAACAAAAGTATAAAAATAAAAAGTATATAAATAAATGTATATAAATAAAATCAATTAATTAAGAGATAATTATAAGAGAAAGAGTGTGTACCACATAGACATCTGAATGGCCGATGTTTTCAGTCCCAGTCAGATTTCTTTGTTTGC
The DNA here is from genome assembly GCA_963931845.1 of Maratus michaelseni. Taxonomy (NCBI): domain Eukaryota; kingdom Metazoa; phylum Arthropoda; class Arachnida; order Araneae; family Salticidae; genus Maratus; species Maratus michaelseni. The sequence goes on from OZ007590.1 coordinate 231,779,496, forward strand.
GGATCTCTTCGTTACACCATGTTAAATGGGGACTATAGCTGCTCATTCTCTTTTTAAAATGTTTTTTACATTGATTTGTTAACCTAGAAAGGAATCTATCATACATCTCATCAAATGAATTTTGATCACCTTTGTTCTTCAAAATTTATTCAATGTTCTACTATTTGTTGTTTAAGTACTTTATTAAATTTCGTGAATGGAACATTTTTTCTTCTATATCTGCGTCATGGAAGCTTTGGAATTTTTGTATTTATTGTTATAGTGATCAACCGATGATCGCCGAAATCCATATCGTCCGTTACTTCCGAATTGTCAATGAATGGAAAGAGTGAAATTGAGGCCAATGAGACATCTGGCCAACCCTTTTTATTCTTTCTTTCATAGGTCGGGCTACTATATGGGTTGTTTATTATCAGTAGTCTATGGACACTTATTTGGAATATGAGATGATGACCCCATTCATTTTCGTTGGGGTAGCCCCATAGAGGGAGTGCACATTAAAGTCCCCCAGCATCAAACAGTTAGAGAACATTCCTTTCACTTGTTGCCAGTCTTGTAGATCAGCTTGTAAAACCTGGGAAGGTTGCGTATACTGGCAACCTATTGTTATATAACACTCCGTCATCAGTATATTGACAAAAACCGAATTTGTTGTGATTTTTATTCTTAATACTGAATTTAAGTATTCAATAAGACTATAAAACAATTACCCGATACTGAAGAATAACAAGGTAACGAGCTGAGAAGATCATATAGCCTTTTATTGGTGATGAATCTTGTAGATATGCTATTTTATATTTTTCTGGCAATAAAGTTTGAAAAAGGGGTGTTGATACTGGGCAGAGTCTTTGTAAATTTATCTCTGCTCTTTTTAAATTATCCATCTGACATGCTTTGCCATTTAAATATGTATGTGAAATGTTTAGAACCGTGAATTTTGAAAATCCGAATTGATGAAGTTATTCATTTCGCTTCTTCTTTGTAGATGTGATTGAAAATTTTCACATTCTACTGTGTTGGAATTATTATAATATAATTGTTTTCCTGTATGGTATGCTTCTTTTACACAATTTACACATTGGTGTTCTTCAGGTTTGTTAATTATCGGAATTTTTTGTCATATTTGTGGTGTTTTGTGCAATATACACAAACTACGTTTCCTGCAGTAAGTATCTGAATAACCATATGTCTGACAGTTATTGCATCGAATTATTTGAATATATTTATTTATTTTACATGAATTGTAGACCATTAGTAATCTTCCTTTAGTTTCTAACAATCTTGCATAATTCTTCTCCACGTCTATTATTGCATGGTAATTACTGGAGTTTTTTCTATGTATTACTCTTGAAACTTTCATTTCTACCTTTTTTGTAAATTCTAGTTGAAGTTTTTGTGCCAGTTCATCTTGAGAACATGTGTTAGGAATTCCCAGTATAATAATCTTCTGATTTTGTTTAAGGAGCAGCTTGAGATTTCGATTGTGGAGATATTAACTTTACTGCTGGCAAAGCATTCGTTTGAATGGCTGTTGCATATGATTTAGTTTGGGACATCATTGCTTTGTCAGTTTAATGTTGTTGAATAGATAAAGTTTCCGGATTGCCTTGTAATAGGGAATGTATCTCAGAGAGATGTTTTTCACTTGTAATTTAGTCCGTAATTATTTGTTTTGGGAATGAATATTTTTTTTGTAGTAAATTCCTTATTTCCACTATATCACTTCAAAAATTGTTTACGTTATCTAGGTCCATTTTGTCGATCTTCTCGAATTTTTATTTATTTTTATTTTCATTTCTTCCATTTCTTGGAGTAGTTTTGATTGTTCTGTAACTTTATCTTGAAGATTACATTGCTTTAATCTTGCTGATTCTTAATTTTCTTTTGACACAAATTCCTTTAATACTGCTAAGTCTTCAGCTATGTTTTGGTTTTCTGTTTTCAGTCTTTGAATCTCTTCCTGTTGTAAATCTGTTTGTGTACCCATATCACTGATGTTCTCTCTTTCTGCGTTCTGACGTTTCTAAAGCTTTAATTCAGAATTTCTTCCGTATCTCATTGTGCATTTGAAGTGCATAAGTTATATATTTTTCTGCCTCCATGTCATTTTTAGATTGATGTTCTTTTAGATGTTTCCAAATCTGTTGCATTATGTCCTCAAGGGACAATTCCTTTATTGTATCATCATTAAACTTTAATAAGGTTGATTTCTGTTTCGAATCTTGTTGTTTGTTCTTCGTAATTTGTTGTATTAAGTCAGAGGCTAATTGAGGATTTTTCTTTCGAATTCTATTGAACTGATGACATATTCTCTCCGGAATAAATAATTGATCTTGTTGATTGTTACTTATTTGTAATTTAATAGACGGGTTATGAATGTAATTGAATCGGAGTTGAACTTTGAGATGATAATTTGTCATGCAATCTCTCACTCTCAACTAATGGTCCAGAAGATTTTTCTCAAGATTTTTCTGTAAAATCCGGTTGTGAACGACTTTTTCTTAGACTGTAATTACTTCTCTGAGGTAGCTGTTTGATAAGGAGGCATAATGGTGTCATTTCCATTGAGTCAGTACTGAAGTTCGAGTCATCGTTTGTTCGATTAACACTAGAGTTCTTATATATTCACTGTCAGAACTGTTGGACGACAGAATTGTTGGAATAAATGTTCTTGTCATAGTTTTTGGAGTAAAACCTGTGCTGTGGTGTCTCTTCCTATATTAAACTAGCTGTTACGCATGCCATTCACGTAATATTAAAATAATAAAAAATCTATTAGCTAAGCAAAACATGTCACTCCTGATAATTAAAAACATATAACCACGTAAATAACCAACACTTTATCATTTTTTTTAGGATACAATACAGCATTTCTTTGTTCATTAATTTAACTCCATCTTAAAAAAGTGAAATTTGATGTCAGATAATATAAACAATCTCAAAAATAAAACTGCAACCGATTGAAAAAGGAGTCCCAGTTGAACGAAGAAATGATTATCTAGATCTAGAATACCATTAAGTGCTTACCACACAAAAAAAGCTCGTTACAAACATTTTCCAACTTTTGCGCTAATTTTCGCTCTCTAAAGAAAACAAATTTTCTGCAGACCCGATTACAGAGTCTTACCATCCCATTCTTGATTATTTTTAACCTATATACGAAAAAAAATCTATTATAAACAACGCGATTTCAAGTTTATTATTTTGCTTATTTTAGGAGTTGGCACAATTGGCTTGTTCAAGTCTATGCAATTCGGTTCGAGGAAAATTTTCATTACTTTTGTATTTCTTCTTTGCGAATTTTCGATAAATTTTATTATCCATCATGTTTTATAAAATTTAAAAAAAACATTGAAATACATTTAAACATTGTAATTAAATCTATGCCATTTTTCTCATCTATAAAACTTTACAAATATCTATTACAGAAAAAATAAAAATAAATAAATAATTAAAAAAAATTAGAAAAGGCCATTTTTAAAACTAACAACAAAATTTTTACTCCGTTAAAGCTGAAAGAAACGTGTAATTAAAATACGGTTGCCAAACCATGATTTACAATCTTTTCTCGATTTTACCAATGTACTTCAAGGCCTCGAGCCATAATTTTAATATTGTAGAGGTAAAATGATGTTACTTTTTGTAGTGAAGTTTTGTAAATGAAAATGCAAGTTTCTTTTAAAAAATAAAGTCATTTTTATTCCGATTTCCTGAGATAAACACCTTTAAGAATTAATGTTCATGATTTTTTTTTCATTCAGTCGAGTTATTTTTTTAAAAGTTTATATGAATGAAAATAACTACTTCTTGCTAACCATGACGTCATTTTTGACATGGATCATTTTTCGGGCATATTATTGACATTTGCTACCCAGTTTCTTTTCAGACATTTTTTTTAATGTTTTAAAAATGAAATCAAAAATACGGTATATTTATATGTTATCTGCGTGCAGACAACTAACCTCGGCATCATTTGTACCGGATTCACTTAATTTAAACAGAGATTTAAGTTAAAATACATTTAATACATATATTTGAATTATACTAATATCGGGTGACATACAAAAGAAAGAAAAAGAAAAAAGAAAAGAAAGAAAAGAAAGAAAGGAAAAAAAGAATTAATTGCACAACCCAAGATGATTTTAATCAATATATTATATGGTAGTTAAATTTCATAATTATAATATGGTTAATACTTACGAATTCGCTTGATGATTGTTGATCTGTAACATCAACATGATCAGTTGTACGGAGTGATGGTGAAGTTGAACTAGTTCCTGGAATCTGCAATAAAGTAAATGGATGTTTAGTTTATAACAGAAACACTTAATTATTTCGTAAAAGAAAACAAAAGTATAAAAATAAAAAGTATATAAATAAATGTATATAAATAAAATCAATTAATTAAGAGATAATTATAAGAGAAAGAGTGTGTACCACATAGACATCTGAATGGCCGATGTTTTCAGTCCCAGTCAGATTTCTTTGTTTGCGGATCTCTTCGTTACACCATGTTAAATGGGGACTATAGCTGCTCATTCTCTTTTTAAAATGTTTTTTACATTGATTTGTTAACCTAGAAAGGAATCTATCATACATCTCATCAAATGAATTTTGATCACCTTTGTTCTTCAAAATTTATTCAATGTTCTACTATTTGTTGTTTAAGTACTTTATTAAATTTCGTGAATGGAACATTTTTTCTTCTATATCTGCGTCATGGAAGCTTTGGAATTTTTGTATTTATTGTTATAGTGATCAACCGATGATCGCCGAAATCCATATCGTCCGTTACTTCCGAATTGTCAATGAATGGAAAGAGTGAAATTGAGGCCAATGAGACATCTGGCCAACCCTTTTTATTCTTTCTTTCATAGGTCGGGCTACTATATGGGTTGTTTATTATCAGTAGTCTATGGACACTTATTTGGAATATGAGATGATGACCCCATTCATTTTCGTTGGGGTAGCCCCATAGAGGGAGTGCACATTAAAGTCCCCCAGCATCAAACAGTTAGAGAACATTCCTTTCACTTGTTGCCAGTCTTGTAGATCAGCTTGTAAAACCTGGGAAGGTTGCGTATACTGGCAACCTATTGTTATATAACACTCCGTCATCAGTATATTGACAAAAACCGAATTTGTTGTGATTTTTATTCTTAATACTGAATTTAAGTATTCAATAAGACTATAAAACAATTACCCGATACTGAAGAATAACAAGGTAACGAGCTGAGAAGATCATATAGCCTTTTATTGGTGATGAATCTTGTAGATATGCTATTTTATATTTTTCTGGCAATAAAGTTTGAAAAAGGGGTGTTGATACTGGGCAGAGTCTTTGTAAATTTATCTCTGCTCTTTTTAAATTATCCATCTGACATGCTTTGCCATTTAAATATGTATGTGAAATGTTTAGAACCGTGAATTTTGAAAATCCGAATTGATGAAGTTATTCATTTCGCTTCTTCTTTGTAGATGTGATTGAAAATTTTCACATTCTACTGTGTTGGAATTATTATAATATAATTGTTTTCCTGTATGGTATGCTTCTTTTACACAATTTACACATTGGTGTTCTTCAGGTTTGTTAATTATCGGAATTTTTTGTCATATTTGTGGTGTTTTGTGCAATATACACAAACTACGTTTCCTGCAGTAAGTATCTGAATAACCATATGTCTGACAGTTATTGCATCGAATTATTTGAATATATTTATTTATTTTACATGAATTGTAGACCATTAGTAATCTTCCTTTAGTTTCTAACAATCTTGCATAATTCTTCTCCACGTCTATTATTGCATGGTAATTACTGGAGTTTTTTCTATGTATTACTCTTGAAACTTTCATTTCTACCTTTTTTGTAAATTCTAGTTGAAGTTTTTGTGCCAGTTCATCTTGAGAACATGTGTTAGGAATTCCCAGTATAATAATCTTCTGATTTTGTTTAAGGAGCAGCTTGAGATTTCGATTGTGGAGATATTAACTTTACTGCTGGCAAAGCATTCGTTTGAATGGCTGTTGCATATGATTTAGTTTGGGACATCATTGCTTTGTCAGTTTAATGTTGTTGAATAGATAAAGTTTCCGGATTGCCTTGTAATAGGGAATGTATCTCAGAGAGATGTTTTTCACTTGTAATTTAGTCCGTAATTATTTGTTTTGGGAATGAATATTTTTTTTGTAGTAAATTCCTTATTTCCACTATATCACTTCAAAAATTGTTTACGTTATCTAGGTCCATTTTGTCGATCTTCTCGAATTTTTATTTATTTTTATTTTCATTTCTTCCATTTCTTGGAGTAGTTTTGATTGTTCTGTAACTTTATCTTGAAGATTACATTGCTTTAATCTTGCTGATTCTTAATTTTCTTTTGACACAAATTCCTTTAATACTGCTAAGTCTTCAGCTATGTTTTGGTTTTCTGTTTTCAGTCTTTGAATCTCTTCCTGTTGTAAATCTGTTTGTGTACCCATATCACTGATGTTCTCTCTTTCTGCGTTCTGACGTTTCTAAAGCTTTAATTCAGAATTTCTTCCGTATCTCATTGTGCATTTGAAGTGCATAAGTTATATATTTTTCTGCCTCCATGTCATTTTTAGATTGATGTTCTTTTAGATGTTTCCAAATCTGTTGCATTATGTCCTCAAGGGACAATTCCTTTATTGTATCATCATTAAACTTTAATAAGGTTGATTTCTGTTTCGAATCTTGTTGTTTGTTCTTCGTAATTTGTTGTATTAAGTCAGAGGCTAATTGAGGATTTTTCTTTCGAATTCTATTGAACTGATGACATATTCTCTCCGGAATAAATAATTGATCTTGTTGATTGTTACTTATTTGTAATTTAATAGACGGGTTATGAATGTAATTGAATCGGAGTTGAACTTTGAGATGATAATTTGTCATGCAATCTCTCACTCTCAACTAATGGTCCAGAAGATTTTTCTCAAGATTTTTCTGTAAAATCCGGTTGTGAACGACTTTTTCTTAGACTGTAATTACTTCTCTGAGGTAGCTGTTTGATAAGGAGGCATAATGGTGTCATTTCCATTGAGTCAGTACTGAAGTTCGAGTCATCGTTTGTTCGATTAACACTAGAGTTCTTATATATTCACTGTCAGAATTGTTGGACGACAGAATTGTTGGAATAAATGTTCTTGTCATAGTTTTTGGAGTAAAACCTGTGCTGTGGTGTCTCTTCCTATATTAAACTAGCTGTTACGCATGCCATTCACGTAATATTAAAATAATAAAAAATCTATTAGCTAAGCAAAACATGTCACTCCTGATAATTAAAAACATATAACCACGTAAATAACCAACACTTTATCATTTTTTTTAGGATACAATACAGCATTTCTTTGTTCATTAATTTAACTCCATCTTAAAAAAGTGAAATTTGATGTCAGATAATATAAACAATCTCAAAAATAAAACTGCAACCGATTGAAAAAGGAGTCCCAGTTGAACGAAGAAATGATTATCTAGATCTAGAATACCATTAAGTGCTTACCACACAAAAAAAGCTCGTTACAAACATTTTCCAACTTTTGCGCTAATTTTCGCTCTCTAAAGAAAACAAATTTTCTGCAGACCCGATTACAGAGTCTTACCATCCCATTCTTGATTATTTTTAACCTATATACGAAAAAAAATCTATTATAAACAACGCGATTTCAAGTTTATTATTTTGCTTATTTTAGGAGTTGGCACAATTGGCTTGTTCAAGTCTATGCAATTCGGTTCGAGGAAAATTTTCATTACTTTTGTATTTCTTCTTTGCGAATTTTCGATAAATTTTATTATCCATCATGTTTTATAAAATTTAAAAAAAACATTGAAATACATTTAAACATTGTAATTAAATCTATGCCATTTTTCTCATCTATAAAACTTTACAAATATCTATTACAGAAAAAATAAAAATAAATAAATAATTAAAAAAAATTAGAAAAGGCCATTTTTAAAACTAACAACAAAATTTTTACTCCGTTAAAGCTGAAAGAAACGTGTAATTAAAATACGGTTGCCAAACCATGATTTACAATCTTTTCTCGATTTTACCAATGTACTTCAAGGCCTCGAGCCATAATTTTAATATTGTAGAGGTAAAATGATGTTACTTTTTGTAGTGAAGTTTTGTAAATGAAAATGCAAGTTTCTTTTAAAAAATAAAGTCATTTTTATTCCGATTTCCTGAGATAAACACCTTTAAGAATTAATGTTCATGATTTTTTTTTCATTCAGTCGAGTTATTTTTTTAAAAGTTTATATGAATGAAAATAACTACTTCTTGCTAACCATGACGTCATTTTTGACATGGATCATTTTTCGGGCATATTATTGACATTTGCTACCCAGTTTCTTTTCAGACATTTTTTTTAATGTTTTAAAAATGAAATCAAAAATACGGTATATTTATATGTTATCTGCGTGCAGACAACTAACCTCGGCATCATTTGTACCGGATTCACTTAATTTAAACAGAGATTTAAGTTAAAATACATTTAATACATATATTTGAATTATACTAATATCGGGTGACATACAAAAGAAAGAAAAAGAAAAAAGAAAAGAAAGAAAAGAAAGAAAGGAAAAAAAGAATTAATTGCACAACCCAAGATGATTTTAATCAATATATTATATGGTAGTTAAATTTCATAATTATAATATGGTTAATACTTACGAATTCGCTTGATGATTGTTGATCTGTAACATCAACATGATCAGTTGTACGGAGTGATGGTGAAGTTGAACTAGTTCCTGGAATCTGCAATAAAGTAAATGGATGTTTAGTTTATAACAGAAACACTTAATTATTTCGTAAAAGAAAACAAAAGTATAAAAATAAAAAGTATATAAATAAATGTATATAAATAAAATCAATTAATTAAGAGATAATTATAAGAGAAAGAGTGTGTACCACATAGACATCTGAATGGCCGATGTTTTCAGTCCCAGTCAGATTTCTTTGTTTGCGGATCTCTTCGTTACACCATGTTAAATGGGGACTATAGCTGCTCATTCTCTTTTTAAAATGTTTTTTACATTGATTTGTTAACCTAGAAAGGAATCTATCATACATCTCATCAAATGAATTTTGATCACCTTTGTTCTTCAAAATTTATTCAATGTTCTACTATTTGTTGTTTAAGTACTTTATTAAATTTCGTGAATGGAACATTTTTTCTTCTATATCTGCGTCATGGAAGCTTTGGAATTTTTGTATTTATTGTTATAGTGATCAACCGATGATCGCCGAAATCCATATCGTCCGTTACTTCCGAATTGTCAATGAATGGAAAGAGTGAAATTGAGGCCAATGAGACATCTGGCCAACCCTTTTTATTCTTTCTTTCATAGGTCGGGCTACTATATGGGTTGTTTATTATCAGTAGTCTATGGACACTTATTTGGAATATGAGATGATGACCCCATTCATTTTCGTTGGGGTAGCCCCATAGAGGGAGTGCACATTAAAGTCCCCCAGCATCAAACAGTTAGAGAACATTCCTTTCACTTGTTGCCAGTCTTGTAGATCAGCTTGTAAAACCTGGGAAGGTTGCGTATACTGGCAACCTATTGTTATATAACACTCCGTCATCAGTATATTGACAAAAACCGAATTTGTTGTGATTTTTATTCTTAATACTGAATTTAAGTATTCAATAAGACTATAAAACAATTACCCGATACTGAAGAATAACAAGGTAACGAGCTGAGAAGATCATATAGCCTTTTATTGGTGATGAATCTTGTAGATATGCTATTTTATATTTTTCTGGCAATAAAGTTTGAAAAAGGGGTGTTGATACTGGGCAGAGTCTTTGTAAATTTATCTCTGCTCTTTTTAAATTATCCATCTGACATGCTTTGCCATTTAAATATGTATGTGAAATGTTTAGAACCGTGAATTTTGAAAATCCGAATTGATGAAGTTATTCATTTCGCTTCTTCTTTGTAGATGTGATTGAAAATTTTCACATTCTACTGTGTTGGAATTATTATAATATAATTGTTTTCCTGTATGGTATGCTTCTTTTACACAATTTACACATTGGTGTTCTTCAGGTTTGTTAATTATCGGAATTTTTTGTCATATTTGTGGTGTTTTGTGCAATATACACAAACTACGTTTCCTGCAGTAAGTATCTGAATAACCATATGTCTGACAGTTATTGCATCGAATTATTTGAATATATTTATTTATTTTACATGAATTGTAGACCATTAGTAATCTTCCTTTAGTTTCTAACAATCTTGCATAATTCTTCTCCACGTCTATTATTGCATGGTAATTACTGGAGTTTTTTCTATGTATTACTCTTGAAACTTTCATTTCTACCTTTTTTGTAAATTCTAGTTGAAGTTTTTGTGCCAGTTCATCTTGAGAACATGTGTTAGGAATTCCCAGTATAATAATCTTCTGATTTTGTTTAAGGAGCAGCTTGAGATTTCGATTGTGGAGATATTAACTTTACTGCTGGCAAAGCATTCGTTTGAATGGCTGTTGCATATGATTTAGTTTGGGACATCATTGCTTTGTCAGTTTAATGTTGTTGAATAGATAAAGTTTCCGGATTGCCTTGTAATAGGGAATGTATCTCAGAGAGATGTTTTTCACTTGTAATTTAGTCCGTAATTATTTGTTTTGGGAATGAATATTTTTTTTGTAGTAAATTCCTTATTTCCACTATATCACTTCAAAAATTGTTTACGTTATCTAGGTCCATTTTGTCGATCTTCTCGAATTTTTATTTATTTTTATTTTCATTTCTTCCATTTCTTGGAGTAGTTTTGATTGTTCTGTAACTTTATCTTGAAGATTACATTGCTTTAATCTTGCTGATTCTTAATTTTCTTTTGACACAAATTCCTTTAATACTGCTAAGTCTTCAGCTATGTTTTGGTTTTCTGTTTTCAGTCTTTGAATCTCTTCCTGTTGTAAATCTGTTTGTGTACCCATATCACTGATGTTCTCTCTTTCTGCGTTCTGACGTTTCTAAAGCTTTAATTCAGAATTTCTTCCGTATCTCATTGTGCATTTGAAGTGCATAAGTTATATATTTTTCTGCCTCCATGTCATTTTTAGATTGATGTTCTTTTAGATGTTTCCAAATCTGTTGCATTATGTCCTCAAGGGACAATTCCTTTATTGTATCATCATTAAACTTTAATAAGGTTGATTTCTGTTTCGAATCTTGTTGTTTCTTCTTCGTAATTTGTTGTATTAAGTCAGAGGCTAATTGAGGATTTTTCTTTCGAATTCTATTGAACTGATGACATATTCTCTCCGGAATAAATAATTGATCTTGTTGATTGTTACTTATTTGTAATTTAATAGACGGGTTGTGAATGTAATTGAATCGGAGTTGAACTTTGAGATGATAATTTGTCATGCAATCTCTCACTCTCAACTAATGGTCCAGAAGATTTTTCTCGAGATTTTTCTGTGAAATCCGGTTGTGAACGACTTTTTCTTAGACTGTAATTACTTCTCTGAGGTAGCTGTTTGATAAGGAGGCATAATGGTGTCATTTCCATTGAGTCAGTACTGAAGTTCGAGTCATCGTTTGTTCGATTAACACTAGAGTTCTTATATATTCACTGTCAGAATTGTTGGACGACAGAATTGTTGGAATAAATGTTCTTGTCATAGTTTTTGGAGTAATACCTGTGCTGTGGTGTCTCTTCCTATATTAAACTAGCTGTTACGCATGCCATTCACGTAATATTAAAATAATAAAAAATCTATTAGCTAAGCAAAACATGTCACTCCTGATAATTAAAAACATATAACCACGTAAATAACCAACACTTTGTCATTTTTTATAGGATACAATACAGCATTTCTTTGTTCATTAATTTAACTCCATCTTAAAAAAGTGAAATTTGATGTCAGATAATATAAACAATCTCAAAAATAAAACTGCAACCGATTGAAAAAGGAGTCCCAGTTGAAAGAAGAAATGATTACCTAGATCTAGAATACCATTTAGTGCTTACCACACAAAAAAAGCTCGTTACCAACATTTTCCAACTTTTGCGCTAATTTTCGCTCTCTAAAGAAAACAAATTTTCTGCAGACCCGATTACAGAGTCTTACCATCTCATTCTTTATTATTTTTAACCTATATACGAAAAAAAAATCTATTATAAACAACGCGATTTCAAGTTTATTATTTTGCTTATTTTAGGAGTTGGCACAATTGGCTTATTCAAGTCTATGCAATTCGGTTCGAGGAAAATTTTCATTACTTTTGTATTTCTTTTTTGTGAATTTTCGATAAATTTTATTATCCAGTCGACAACATGATGTTTTATTAAATTAAAAAAAAACAAAAAAACATTGAAATACATTTAAACATTGTAATTAAATCTATGCCATTTTTCTCATCTATAAAATTTTACAATTATCTATTACAGAAAAAATAAAAATAAATAAATAATTTAAAAAAGATAGAAAAGGCCATTTTTAAAACTAACAACAAAATTTTTGCTCCGTTAAAGCTGAAAGAAACGTGTAACTAAAATACGGTTGCCAAACCATGATTTAAAATGGTTTCTCGATTTTACCAATGTACTTCAAGGCCTCGAGCCATAATTTTATTATTGTAGAGGTAAAATGATGTTACTTTTTGTAGGTATGTTTTGTAAACGAAAATGCAAGTTTCTTTTAAAAAACAAAGTCTTTTTTATTCAGATTTCCTGAGATGAACACCTTTAAGGATTAACGTTCATGAAAAAAGATTGACGTGTGTGTGTGTTGACAAGTATCCTTTAACTGATTGCGAATCCATTTTGACAGGATTGAAATTGCAATAGAAGTCTATGGCAAAAAACCTGTCTTAAACGAGCAAATTTTTTTTCTTCATAAAATGACAAAGAACGTAGTTTCATATATTCGTTCGCATAGTTTCATATACATACACACATACAGGAATGTATATGAAACATGTATATATTATGTAATTATATATTATGTTACATGTCCCAAAGCGAAAGACCTGTATAAAACGGATATTCATCTTTTAGCCGGAATCATTTCATTGTAGGGTAATAAATTTATAACACGATTGGATCCTAACTGTAAATGCGCGCCCCCACCAATGGCTGAGACGGCCGCTATGAGCGACAGGGGGATTTCGAACCCGGCACCTAAACAGGCTTCGACCTCTCAGGCACTACTGGTGGGGCGCGCATTTACAGTTAGGATCCAATCGTGTTCTAAATGGATTATCCTACAATGAAATGCTTCCGTGCTCAAAAATTGAATGTCCGTTTTATACAGGTCAATACTTTCGAAACGGACAAGCGCGACAGGGACATTCAACAAATAGGAAAACACCTGTTTAAAACGGACTTTGCAGGGACAGTCAAAAGAATTCCGTTACATTATATAAAATACCGTATATTACAATACGCCACCTATTAACTGCAGGTGTGTAAACAGTATAGTATAGGTTATATATTTCCGTGAAGATTTTTTTCCTGAAACCTCATTCCGTTCATTCCGTTATAACCAGGTTCCGCACATTTTTGCTGTCATTCTTTACATAAATTTACTTATTTATGTCACATGTATCGTAAAAAAAACCTGCAAAAGGAAATCTCTTCAGTGCAATCATTTCGAACTTGAGACGGGTTCCGTTTTTGACAGGTTCTTTTTACAATACATGTAACATAAATAAGTGCAAATGGGTTACAAAGTAATACGAACACTCATGAAAAATGGTGAAAAGAGTGATCTAGAAAAATACATGAGGAATTAACCTGAAACTGCAGGTGTGTAAACGGTGTGGAACGGGAAAGTGAATATCCCATTGTGTAGCTCTTGCCTCAGCAGTTAAAAAAAAATTCTTTCATATATTTATATATATATATATATATTTGACTGCTGAGACAAGAGATAAACAGAGTAATATTCATCATTCCCGTTCTACCATCTACCCATATTGGTTCAGTGTCGGGGCTACATGCAGAAATCTTACACCGGCAACCGTTACATTACAGTCTGTGGGGGGAAATCATTTGCGGTTTATTTGAATGATGTTTTACACAATTTCAATTTTGGCGAAATTTGGGACTGTTTTTATAAAAACCTTAAATTTCTCTACGAGTATACATCTCATAAAAATCAACACAGTATATTACAATAAGCCACTTATTAATTAATAATCTCGAGTTTGAACGCTTTTGCTACCCTAGTTTTTTTACAGGGTTATCCAAAAGATTCTTTTTCAATTTGTTGACAAATTGATTTTCGGGAAAAAAATCTTCACGGAAATATATAACCTATACTATACTGTTTACACACCTGCAGTTAATAAGTGGCTTATTGTAATACTAGCAGACTACGCCCGCTGCGCTGGTCGGTTTCTCCAAAAGAACCTTGAATCAAACGAATATAGCGGTGAATTTAACCTTGTATTTTAAAGTAATCTGTACCTTTACCAAGAATATCCTAAAATAACATAAAAACGGATACTTATTTCACTAAGTTATGTTTTTTTAATACGGTTTATTATTACGTTTACAATTTATTACCTATCGTTTTCCATTGATTTATATGTTTTATAGCTACATTTTTTAATAACGTAAATTAACCTATATTATTCACAACTAAAAAGAAATGGCGCATCGAGTATTTGTCGAGAATTAAATAAAAATCATGCACTCGTGACATCATAATTCACTTTTATATTTTAACAGAATAATACGGTTACTATAATTTGTGACTCGTGCTGACACTTTGCTGTTATTATTATTTTTTTACGCGTGAAGTTTTCGCTATGGTATTCCATTGTGAAATTTGGTAATTTTTGAAATTTAATATTTGAAAAACGGCATAATCATTAAACTTGAAATTTATATCAAGAAAAATACAATTTTTTACCTGTCTAACGCAGTTTGTCTAACAATTTTCTGAGAAATACTTTTCGAGCTATTAATTTTTTCCGCAACTTCAAATGTTTCATTTTTCGAGAATAATCTGTGGCAACGATTATCGAAAATCCCAGTCGTCAGCAACGCATACCTTTTTATTAAAGAGGATACGGTATATTATATAATGTCATGGAATTCTTTTGAATGTCCCTGTAAAGTCCGTTCTAAACAGGTCTTTTCCTGTTTGTTGAATGTCCCTGTCGCGCTTGTCCGTTTCGGAAGTATTGACCTGTATAAAACACGGACATTCAATTTTTGAGCATGGAAGCATTTTATTGTAGGGTAATCTATTTAGAACACGATTGGAACCTAACTGTAAACGCGCACCCCACCATTAGCGCCTGAGAGGTCGAAGCCTGTTTAGGTGCCGGGTTCGAAACCCCCCTGTCGCGCATAGCGTCCGTCTCAGCCACTGGTGGGGGCGCGCATTTACAGTTAGGATCCAATCGTGTTATAAATTTATTACCCTACAATGAAATGCTTCCGGCTAAAAGATGAATGTCCGTTTTATACAGGTCTTTCGCATTGCAACTGAACAGTTTAACGCAAAAAATTTTTTTTTTGGCGTTAAACTGTTGAGAATTCTATTTCGAATAATTTCCAGCGAATTATTCTTACGTGTGATTAAAATTAAATGAAATATACACATGTATATTTCATATTTGAAAATTGAAAATAAAGGTTAATCCCTTTAAAATATTACTCGCAGGTCAAAATTAGATTTACTTTGCCTCTTTTTACTTTATTAATAAAATGTAAAACACATATCTATATTGAGTTTAAAATATTTTAATATGTTTAAAAAGGTATATTAACTTCATATCTTAGATTCCGAAGTTTAGCCTCTAGTAACTGAACAGTTTAACGCAAAAAAAAAAAAAAAAAAAAAAAAAAAAAAAAAAAAAAAAAATTTTTTTTTTTTTTTTTTTTTTTGCGTTAAAATGTTCAGAATTCTATTTCGAATACTTTCCAGCGAATTTTTCTTACGTGTGATTGAAATTAAATGAAATTAAATATACACATGTATATTTCATATTTGAAAACTGAAAATAAAGATTAATTTCTTTCAAACATTACTCACAGGTCAAAATTATATATATATATATTTTTTATATATAAAGTTTAATATGACCTTTTATCAATCTTTTCTTCAAGCCATCTTTGGCAGCCATTATATTTTGCATGCTCGATACATTTATGGATTGCATCTCTACTATGTCTTTTTGTCATTACGCTTACCATTTGTCTATGTGTTTACAGTCTTCTCGGTTACAAAGACATTTGCGATCGCACTTTCAAAGAACGTGTTCATCTCATGCGCCTCAGATATTCCTCATCTAAACGTCCCGGATATGACTAAACCTATACTCCATAATTATGATACACATGTCAACAATTTTATCTGTATTCTACGAGATCGACTTCAATGTCAACTCGTTTATCAAGGTCCGGATACTGTCCGGCATCACATTCTAACAAAAACAGTTTATGCTTGCTCGGTGTATTGTAAACCCAAAAAATATTTAAAAGATGTCTTTCCAATATGATTGTTTCCCAATTAGATTTTGCTATTCGCCATCGCGGTCTTCGATTGTTCCCTGAGCCCCTCAGTTTCTCCGAGTCTTTTCCTTTCCAGGAAGTCGATATAGGTCGCGGGTTTTTCATTATTAATGATTTTTTGAGACACATTCCTTATTTTTATACCAACGACCCTACTAATACTCATGTCATTCAAAAAAATTGTTCGCATCTATTCTTACAATGCGCAAGATCGAGGGAAAGAACTCAGTTATTACGTGGCACATACCTCTGAACGTTAGTTTGGAGACGTCGTCGTGATTCACAACGATGACCGAGAAACCTCCGAAAATCCCACCTTTTTTCGCATTGCCCTTTCCCTGTTCATTTAACGGCGTATATGTCTCATCTTTATCGCCATAATGTATTTGATATCGACCATTTAGGCAATAAGGTAGTCGAGAGTCCGGGCCATTTATTCACCAAACTGTTTGTTAAATATCTTTACGGACCCCTCCGAGAAGGGGACTGGAAACTCATTACATCGAGAGCGGATATGGTCCGTGGTTCCATTGACTCGGGGTGTTTGTTACATGTCCTGTCGCGAAAAACTGTTTATTTTAAGAAGGGAAAACGGCGGGTAAAATGACAAATGAACCCCATGAATCGCATCGAGAAATTGGATCGAATGGTGAAATTTTCATTGAAAAGAGCATGGGCTGCTATCGGGAAATTTCGACCCAAACGTATCCTCTCAATCCCTTTTTATTGTACCTGATTGTGAGACAAATGTCCAATAAAGTTTATCATGCCACCCTCGATCCCTATCATCCCAGTCAAGAAGGTTGGTTTTGTAAGTTGGGTGTGTTTGACACCAAAAATGTCGGCCGCATGAATACGATGGTTCGCCATACCATTGTCTCTACCTGTGACCTGTTGGACACCGTTTACCACGAGTCTTTTAACCAGGCTTTTTGGGACCTCTTACAGCTGGTGCCCCAGGCTGACAGCCCTTACTACGTTGTGGTGAACGAAGCTTGTATTCCTGTCAGCAAGGTGTCTTTTCACACCATCGATCTCCTTTCCCTCAAACGGACTTTTGGACGCATTGAATGTTATGCGCGTGACAAATTTATCGCGATCCGCTACAAAATGGGTTTAATCATGAAACAGTTGCCCGAGACCGATATTTGGGTGACCCCGTACGATGAACTGTACTGGGCACGATTGTGTTTTCAAATTGAGGACAAAGAAGAAATGATTCAACGATGGCCGTTTGCGTACAGTTATTTTGTCGATTTAAATCCCTTCTTTCATCATAATGCTTTTCTAAAAAACATTTTGGCGTTTAACGCGCTCAAAAATGCCGTTTTGGCCACCACATCCAAATACGTGCTCTATTTTATGGATAGTGTCTCCACGTACCGACGGACTCCCAGTGACGCTCATGAGTCGCTCATGGAACCGGTGAACGATGACATCTCGCCCCATTTCGTGATCCTTTTACCGCGCGTGGTAGTCACCTATATGAGTTTTTTGGGACTCACACAGGAAGACTGGTCGTGCAGCACAAGGATTTTCGCGGGTTTGACTGTTTTCGATTTTATACCCTTTGACTCAAAGTCAAAGGGACGACATGGGTCATATTTTACACCGTATGCGGAGATGTGGATGAAGAGTCCAATTTATTGGGAACGTTAATCAGTGGCGATCTTTTGGAAGTGGAGCCTTACTCGATTCACATGCGCACGCATCGCCTATCCCCTTGCGAATACCGTCTAACGTTTCAAAGTCGCCTTTCCGAATCGTACAGCACTCTTTAACCGATGACAAACTTATGATTTGCGTGGAGCAGGAACATGTGAGTGGCACGGGGGATAAACTGTGCAGTTTGCATGCACAAAAAGGGGTCATTCGGGTGGTGTCCAAGGTTCCCCAGTTAGATGAAAACGTGGATCCCGTGTTGATTATCAATCCATATTGCATGTTTCGCATGACTACGGGTCAACCTTTGGAAGCCCTGCATCTGGGTGGGGGTCGCGATGCCCAGACAGTACACAATTCGGAGGGTCGTTTAATGGAGGGGGCTTCTGCGTTGTATGGAAAAACTTTTTATTTTGTTGTCGTGTATTTCAGTTGCGAACACATGTACGCTCCAGATACCTGGGTAATGGACAAAGTCATTCACCAGCCCGTGAAAGGAAGAAGTCGACAAGGAGGAATGAAGTTGGGGAATATGGAAGTGAACGCCCTTCGCGGAAACGGCATTGCCTGTTGCTTTGAGGAAAAGTTTTTCGAAGATGGGGACAGAGTTTCCTTGAAAGACAGACCGACGGAAACGGTTCCGCAGGCCATGTGTTTAGTGACGCATGATTTGGCTTATTATAAATGTCTCTTGGAATATGAGAGCTTACCGACCATTCGAATCCGGTAAAAAGGGTCGGAACACAAGAATCGTTTTTTCTAATGAAACCTGTCATTTGCTACATTTTTTCTAATCTCACAAGCGATAAGAAATTAACAACAGTCACATTAGAAAAAATGGTGCAAATGATAGGTTTCATTAGAAAAAAAATGAAGGGTTAAACTGTTGACTTTGTAACGCCATGTTCAGGATTCGATTCCGTCCCGGGTCAAAAATGTGAAACAAACAACTTTATTTTAGCCATTGAAAGGGGTTACGCAAAATCTTGTAAAATGACTAAGCAGTTGAGCATCGTAAAAAATGATGGGTTATCGAAAAACAGAAAAAGTGATGAGCAGCTAAGCATCGTAAGAAACGAATGGGTTACCCAAAAACTGAAAAATGTATAAGCGGTTAAGCATCGTCAATTTAATAGGGTGATTCAAAAACATATAAATAGCTAAGCAGTTGAGCGTCGCAAACCTAAGTGGGTAATTAAAAAATTGAAAAATACATAAGCAGTTAAGCGTCGTAAAATAATCTGGGATATTGAAAAAATGGAAAATGAAATAAGCAATAAAATGTTATAAGAAAAATATGGGATAGTGAAAAACTGAAAAAAATAATAAGCAGTTATAAAGGCAGACAATCACTTAAGATACGAAGTGAATATTATGTATTACATATAATTATAATAATAACATAATAGTTTATATTTAACTATTGTTTTTTAAAATACAAATATTTAAGAATTTCATTTATTTATTATTATTTTCATCTATTTGACATTTATATTTCGCTATGTTTGAAAATTCAAAGTAATTTAACAAAGATTAATCCCTTTAAAATATTAATCGCAGGTTAAAAAAGTCCTTCCGGCCTGTACCGGGAGGAAAAGGTAGCTTTCCTATATCTTCGTTTTAAAATTTTAGCTAATGTTACACGAAAACAGCAAGTTAAAATGCAAAGAAACGTTTACAAAAGATTTGTTAATACTGAATTTGAATAAGAAAGTCGCCAAATTATTGAGCAATAGCCAAACTGGCTTCATTTATGAAAACTTATTTTGATCGCCAAATTTGGTGATATTTCCCCAATTTTGTCGCCAATGTGGCCAATTTTGGCGCTAACGGATATGAATACATAGTTTTATGCGTATGATTGGGAAAATTATTACAACAATGAAAGAAAATAATTTGCGAGTAATTGCGTTAATGTGCTGTTTTGTTTCAAAATGTCAGCCACCCTAGAATTTCAAACTGCTCTATATCAGCCATTTTTTAAGATAGAGGTAAACCAAAAAATGCTCTGGAATCCTTGTATCAAGCCCTAAAACGGAATTAAAAAATAAATTTTAATTTAAATATTTTTTGTATATTTATTTTAGTTTTGAATTTTTAAATGGCCGCTATCTTGAAACAAAATGGCGGACCAAGCTGGCCAACGAACTCGGTCGAGACATTGGTTAGCTTAATACACACAATTAGTTTCACAAAATTGATTTATAAATACGAGTGTTATCGTATGACATAGGTTATATATATTGATTATTGTTGGCTTGCTATAAGAAAACATGTTTTTAGTATAAAAAAGAAATATATAAACCAATATTTCAAGGTATTTAAAAAGAATCAATATTCTCCACATTTTTGTGATATCTATTATGATATTCTACATTATAGAGCAAACCTATTAAATACAAGTCTTTCTAATAAACCTAAATATAAAACTAATAATACACAATTAATTATAAATTTTTCCAATCATGTATTTAATAATATAAATTTACACAATATAATAAACAACATTAATAATAATTTTCCAATAAAAAATTTTACCATTCACAAGACATATAAATATAATCGCACACTTGGACGTAAAATTTTTAATTACAATTCTTTTGTAAAAAATTTGGTCTCTTCAAAGAATTACCCATGTTATTGTAAAGACCCAAAATATCAAAAGTATATAAATACAACACATGGTCATATCATTACTGGTGATCTTAATATTGTAGAACAACCTATTTTACAAAACTTAATGCATAATGGCACAAAATTTCGTCTTCCATATAAGTGTAATATCAAATCCATAATATTGCAGTTTATTCAAGATATTGATTTGTTTATATATAAAATTGCTGTTGATTACAATAAACCAATCGAATATTTCAGTGAATGGAGATTTTCTGTAATTGATAAATTAAAAAATGAAATTATAAAAAATTATCATCATATTACACATGCAGCTTTTAAAAACATAAATAAACATATATCAGAATTACAAAACAAATTTATAATTACTTATGTAGATAAATCTCCAAATAATTATGCTATCATTTGTAAAGAATACTATAAAGTGTTAATTCACAATGCAATCAACACAAGTAATATTTTTAATAAAACTAAATTAAATATTGAAATAAATAACAGAAAATTATTAAATTATCACAAATTACTAAAAATCAAATGTAATAATTTTAATTATCCTTATCTTGTTATAATTCCAAAATTTCATA
This sequence comes from Maratus michaelseni, assembly GCA_963931845.1. Classification (NCBI taxonomy): domain Eukaryota; kingdom Metazoa; phylum Arthropoda; class Arachnida; order Araneae; family Salticidae; genus Maratus; species Maratus michaelseni. Next base: position 231,800,889 of record OZ007590.1, read on the forward strand.
AAAATCCTATTAAATTTCGCACTGTTACCATCGGTTGTAACACATATAATAAAAATGCAAGCAATTTACTACTTAATATTTTAAAGCAGATATATGATATAACGTTAAAACATAATAACCAACATTGCCTAAAAAATAGTTTTCAACTCATTAATAAAATACATAATATCAATCCGGTAAAATTCATAAAAACATTGGATTTTAATGATTTATTTAATAACATTGATATAAAAGACTTACATAAAACAATGTGTATATTATTTAAAGAATTTAAATCTCAATTAAAATTAAAAGAACATATTTCAGTAAATTTTTTTAAAACTTTACTAAATTTTACATTGCATAATAATTACATTATATATGACAATATTATCTATAAACAATGCCAGGGAATTCCGCAGGGCGGAACCGCATCTAGTATTCTCTCTGACCTTTACTTATATTATTATGAAAGAAATATAAGTCCGAACAATGATTATGTATTTTATCGCTATATTGATGACATTATCATATTTTATTTCAATGAAAAAAATTGCACATCACCACTCAATTTTTATCCTACTCAGCTTAAATTAAGCGAAAATGATTTAATTAATAATAATATAAACTTTCTTGACTTAAAAATTAATATTACTAATAATTATAAATTAATTTTTGATATTTATGATAAGAGATTTGATTTCCCATTTAAAGTAAATATTTTTACCAATTATGCTTCATGTTTACATAAATCTGTTTATAAAAATATAATTATCAATTATCTACATCGTATAAAATACTTATGCTCAGATATAAATAAAAACAAAAATATTAGATATATTCGAGATCAAGCAAAAATATATGGATATCCAATTTTTATGATAAATTCAATCATCAACTCTTTTAAATAACATTTATTATATAATTTAAATATAAACATGGTATGTAATAAATTATTGTTTTAGTGTGCGATAACATATAACAAAAGATATAGAAAATAATAATTATAACATACATTATTACAATTATAACATATTAGGAAATTTAATATTTAATATTTGTTTGAACATTATATACACTTTATGTGGAAAATTACAAATATAATATACATAATTACAATTATAACATATTAGGAAATTTAATATTTGATTGAACATTATTTATACTTTGTATAGTTGTGATTGTGCGTTGCCGATCACCTCTGTTTAAGGTATTATTGATGTGCAGTTTTCATACATTTATAAATTAACTTATACAATAACAAATTAAATTATACAATAATAACATTGGTGATTATAACTCATATATATATATCTATTTGCAATATATATAAAAATAAATATATATAGTTTTTATTTTTGTCTATGAATAATTAAAATTAACAAGTATTTTAATTACTGCATTGCATTAATTTGATTGAAAAACAGTAGTAATACTATTAATTATCAACATTATAAATTTTGAGATATTTTGAATTGTTTATGAATTATATAATTAGATATTTAAATTAATCTATAAATATAAAATATATTTACAATGTAGTATAAATTAAACATTAATTATTTAAAAACAAGTCTAATATATATTTAAGTAGTAGTAAAAATAAAACATTAATTATATAATAAATGTCTATAATATCAGTGGATTAACACAGCTGGCAGCAAAAATAATTTGAATTAAAATAATATCTCTTTTACATAATATATTCTTGTTAAGAATATCTGAAATGCTGTGCAAGTTGAATTAATTCTGTGTAGATTTATTCATATAGTAGTATTATATTTTATTTGAATTTTAAGTAAAACTACAAGTTAGTATTGTTTTTTAAAGTTTATTTATATAAATATATCTAATGAAGTGAGTATGTAACTAATAAAGTGGATATTTAACTAAATATTAATTATGAACTATTATAATACCAATAGATGGCGACACTTTACCTTTCAGGTAGTTGTAGATAATATTGTTAATATTATATTTAATTTAACTATAGAGGGAGCTATTGATTGTATATTAATTTTACTTTCAGGAATTAAAATTGGATGGAGTAATATATATTCACGGATATAAATTTGTTATAAGTGTATTAAAACCAGAATTATTTTGAGTGTTTTTGAATCATTTTGTGATTGGGTGTCATTTATGGGGATGTGTTTTAAAAAAAGTGTGCTCTCAACTTGTCTTACAAATCATTTCTCTCAACTCGACTTAGTTAACATGTATGATGCATTGCCATGTGGATGTGAATATTATGTAGACGTTGTGACATTTTAAGGATTCTGTATAATTATTGTGAGTAAAATATTTTATCTACACTTTACGCGTTCATATTTCCAATTTTATTATTTCAAAACTGTTATCTCGTGGTAACTTAGTGAGGTGTTAATTACAGTTTTTTGGATAATCGATGTGAGTGAAATATATTGTATTTTCTTAATGGTTTTTTATTTCCTATTTAAATATTTCCAAATTTTAATATTTCCAATTGTTGTCTGGTAATAATTCAGTGTACCTGGATGATTCTACTGATCTTAGCATTATGCCAGTAGAATTATGAAACACTGAATTATTATTTAAAACACATGTGGGTGCATCCAGGCTGATGAGTACATGTGCATGTGTTTTTCCATGTCCAATTCATATTTAATTCTCATGTGGTCCAATTTTCCATTGTGTATGGTTCATATTTAATTTGTTAATCCATTTGTGTTTACTTAATTGCAACTCCAATTTATAATTTTTTTTCCCCTTTCTCTCTATTTCTTTTTCAATATTCTTTTGGTATGAGTAAAATTTGGCCAATTACCATTGAAGCATCAGCTATGGTAATATTATGTTTGCACATGTTAATTATTAGCTATGTGGTATTCTGTATACACAGTATCATTGATTATCTCTTTGGAGATTTAAGTAGAATAGAACTTGATATGTTTTTTGAAATTCATAGATATTATAATTATATATATATATATATATATATATATATATATATATATATATATATATATAGATAGATAGATAGATAGATAGATAGATAGATAGATAGATATATGGATATATCTATATATATAAATCAACATTTGAACGGAGGGTGGTTTTGGGGTCTAAGGGTCATGATCGGTGAAAATATATCGAAATTTTCCGGAACTGCTTTCCTCCGAACGGCTGCAATAGGTAGCTTTATACTTTTAGGTAGCTTTCAATACAAAAAAGTATAAAGCTACCTATTGCAGCCGTTCGGAGGAGAGCAGTTCCGGAAAATTTCGATATATTTTCACCGATCATGACCCCCAGACCCCAAAACCATCCTCCGTTCAAATGTTGATTTATATATATATATATATATATATATATATATATATATATATATATATATATCCACATATATATATATATATATATATATATATATCTGACCTATGTCATACGATAACGCTCGTATTTATGAATCTATTTTGATGAAACTAATTGTGTGTATTAAGGTCACTAATGTCTCGACCGAGTTCGTTGGCCAGCTTGGTCGGCCATTTTGTTTCAAGATGGCGGCCACTTAAAGATTTAAATTAACTTAAAATCTAAAATAAATATACAAAAAAGTTAAAAATTAAAATTTATTTTTTAATTACGTGTTAGGTCTTGGTACAAGGATTCCAGAGCATTTTTTGGTTTACCTCTATCTTAAAAAATGGCTGAGATAGAGCAGTTTGAAATTCTAGGGTGGCTGACATTTTGAAACAAAACAGCACATTAACGCGATTACTGGCAAATTATTTTCTTTCATTGTTGTAATAATTACGTCGATATTTTTAATATTAATGTATGTATAAAATTTTAAATTTGTATACACCATTCAGTAAAAATATGTGATGTTTTATATTCACTTCTTTAATGTTGTAATTTTCTCATTCATACGCATAAAACTATATATTCATATCCGTTAACGCCAAATTCTCGCCAAAATTGGCGACATTTGGCGAAATATCGCCAAATTTGGCGACCAAAATAAGTCTTCATAAATGAAGCCAATTTGGCTATTGCTCAATAATTTGGCGACTTTCTTATTCCAATTCAGTATTAACGAATCTTTTGTAAACGTTTCTTTGCATTTTAACTTGCTGCTTTCGTGTAACATTAGCTAAAATTTTAAAACGTAGATATAGAAAAGCTACCTTTTCCTCCCGGTACAGGCCGGAAGGACTTTTTTGTATTGAAAGCTACCTAATAGTGTTTACACGCGAAGAAGAATATGCAATATTGAAGTTATAAAAATTATTATTTGACATTTCATTTTTGAACAGTTAAATAATATGAAAATAAAATGTTAAATTATTTTGCCCTTTATTTTTGAACAGCTAAATAATATAAAAATAAAATATTGAATTATATTACAATTGAATTATTTTATAAAAAATTGGAATTTCTACAAAATTCATAACAATATATTTTTTTCATTTAAATTCAATTATGCATAAGAATAATTCGCTAGAAGTTATTTCAAATAGAATTTTAAACAATTTAACGTTTTTTAGGATTTTGTCAAATAAAGTTTATTTATTTAATACTAGCAAGCTCCGCCCGCTGCGCTGGTCGGTTTCTACAAATGAACCTTGAATCAAACGAAATATATCGTTTAATTTGACCTTGTATTTGAGAGCAATCTGTATATTTACCTGGAATATCCTTCCACATTACTGAAAAATGACGTGATTGCGCTATTATATTTTCTAATGTGCAGTCAAAATTTTAGCTGTTAAGGACGAACTCTTTTATTTGGTCATTTACAGTTAAGGTTTGCTGAAGAATGATAAAACTATATGCAATATACTAAAACCATCACTAAAAAATGTCGAACTAACAATGCAAACAAATTAACTAAGGAAATCCATTCAGTAGAAGTTTTTTATAAAGGCTAATATTTGATAATCGGGTTCATCTGATTATAGAACTTTTCCACATAATTCTAAAACTAACAGAACGATATAAAATATACTAAAAATATCCTTATAAATTATCTTCTTAACAATGCAAATCGCAAAAAATACGCCCAGTAAAAACTTTCAAAAAGGCTAATCTTTCGGAATCGGGTTCACCTGACTATATAACTTTCACACATAACTGTTTGACTAAGCAACGTAGAACAATATGTAGTACATTAGAACCATTCCTGCAATAGCATCTAACTAACAATACAATTCTCATGAAAATCCATCCAGTAGTACTTTTTCAGAAGGCTAATCTTTCAAAATCGGAATCAAATGATGAAAAGGCTAATATTTGATTTTAAAAAAATGGTCACCCGATTTTCGAATTTCCCCCTATAATTCTAGAACTAAGCAACGTAGAATGATATGTTATATAATAAAACTCTCCCTAGAAAATTATCTAACACTGTAGGTTCCATCGAATTCCATTCGGCAAAATCTTTTAAAAAGGCTAATATTTCATAGTCGGATTGATCTGATTATAGAACTTCCCAGAATAATTCTATAACTAAGCTACGTAGAACGATATGTTATACAATAAAACCTTCCCTGAAAAATTATATTACAGTTTAAGTTCTACGAAAATTCATTCAGTAGAACTCGAGTTATAAGCAGCCGGAACAAAATTTCATATATATAGAAGTAAATGAAGTATATTGCTATTAATATAGTTTGCATTTGAATGAAAAAAGGTACTTTTCGGTTAGCCGGGCGCCACTGATATATGTATATATATATAGAGAGAGATGTATATATTCATACATATAAATATATATATATGTATGTATATACATGTATTTGTGTAGATATATGTGTATCTATATATCACTGGCGCCCGGCTAAACGAAAAGTACAAAAAAAAAACTACAAAAATGCAGTCTTACACTTAAAAAAAAAACACCTTTGTGCTTAAAATCTCTCATCAAAACTGTTTTTCTTTTTTTTTCTTTTCTTTCTTTTTTTTTAATAAAATTAGTAACAGTTTTTTCTTTTATTTTTCCAGATGTACAGACATTTCAATTCTTTCTGCAACAAAAAAGACACCTTTTGGCTTAAAATAAAATTGTTTGAGGTCAAAAGTAAAGTCAAAATCGCCAAAAACAAAAGATACATCGCCAAATATTGTTTTAATAGAGAAATATTGCCCCTTGAATAATTTTTTAAGAATTACGAACATTCCCAATCATGTTTAAATTAAATATTTTCGTTTTATAATATTCTCTCATCAAAACTCTTTTTTTTCTTTCTTTCTTTTTCCTTTCTTTCTTTCTTTAAAAAAATAAAAAATAAAATTAGTAACAGTTTTTCTTTTCTTTTCGACATGTATAGCCTTTTCATTTCTTTCTGCAACAATAATGATCGCCAAAAAATTAGCAATGGTAACCTTTTCGGCCAAAATAACAGAACTTTCTATCATAATTCTATAACTAATATACGTAGAACGTTGTGTTATATACTAAAACCTTCCCTGAAAAATTATCTCTCGTATAAGTTCCATCAAAATTCATTCGGCAGAACTCGAGTTATAAAGGAACGGAACGAAATTTCCGTTTGTGTTTTATATATATAGTAGATATCATAGCAATGATATTAATTAAATTATTTTTTTCTGATTTAGGTAGAGTTGCTTCCACAGATCACAGCTAAAACGTGGACTCTACTTTAAAAGATGATTTTTCGTGCAAATTTGATATAAATTCGAAAGTGGCCGAAAAGATGTTAAAAAATTCCCACCCAATGAACAGCAACAGTATATTTGTGATAGACTCCGTGTGCCTTACGTATTATGGTCTTTTTTTGCATGCAATAAGGAATCTCTTCAATTCTTTTTGGCAATCTCTTTCGTGTTTCTCGATAGTGTTCGTAATTGTACATATTTCGATTTTTGTGGTATAAATTTAACTGACGACGAAAAAACTTTTATTTTTTTTCAGGAATCAATCGATCGAATCCGACGAGAGTGTTTTATCATTCAAGATTCTCTCTCTAACCTACAGAACTTATGCTTAAAAACCATTGTCCGAACCACGAATTTACACGTGAATCGACGTGTAAAGGAAAATTTAGCATGTCTTTTACCCCAAACAGTCCTTGAACTACTCCTATTTCGGATGGGTTGAATTTCGATGCCAAAATGGGATCCATTAGGCATGAGAGCGCAATTTGTGGACACTTGTGGAGGAGAGGTTTTAAAGAATTTTTTCAAGAAAAAGGACACAGCCCTTCCGAAAGAGTTTGTTGTGTGGTTCCAGAACGATAATGTTCACCCTATGTTGTGTAATCCTAGTTTAATTTTGATAACTATGTGGTTTAAAAATTATAGCAGTTATTTTAATGTATGCATGAAATGTATTAAATGGTGTTTAGAAGACTCTGTAATTAAAAGTCCGTTTAAACGGGAATACTTTAAATATTATCTAATAAATAATTTACATATCATGCAAGATCCCAGAAACTGGTGTGAACGATGTAAGCAAGTACCAATGTTTCAAATTTTAACTGTTCAAGATTGTGAAGAGCAATATAATTCTAACAAATATCCTATTAAAATTCAAATGTTTTTGTAAAAAGAAATAACCAAAAAAAAAAAATAGTTTGTAGTGTCGTTTCAGAACGATAATGTTCACCCTATGTTCAATAATCTTATTTTAATATTGATAAATATGTGGTTTAAAAATAACAGCTTTTGTTTCCATGTATGCATAAAATGTATTAAATGGTGTTTTATAGTTAAAAGTCCGTTTAAACGGCAAATACTTTAAATATAATCTAATGAATAATTTACATATTGTGCAAGATCCTACAAATTGGTGTCAACGATGTAAGCAAGTACCAATGTTTCAAATTTTAACTGTTCGAGATTGTAAATAGCAAATATAATTCTGAAATAAATGCTACTAAAATTGAAATGTTTTTGTTTCACTGGAAGTTATTTCAAACAGAACTGTAAACAGTTTAACGCTAAAAACTTTTAAACATGTTAAAATATTTTAAACTGAATATAAATATATGTTTTACATTTGATTAATATAAAAAAATTATCGATCCTCACGTATAACTATGGAGTAAATTTAATTTTAACCTGCTATTTGAAAAGGATTAATCTTTATAAAAATATTTTCAATTTTCAGATATGAAATAAATATATAAATATTTAATTTAATTTCAATTACACATAAGAATGAATAATTTGTTGAAAGTTATTTCAAATAGAATTCTAAACAATTTAACGCTTAAAAAAAAATTATATATATATAGATAGAGAGGGTGAATCTAAACTCTTGGGCAAAACTTTAAGGGGTGATAGTACACATCAAGACAAACAATATTAAATAGGAAACTAAGTGTCCCAAACGTCTTCCGAATGAGATAGCAGCCCTTAAAGTATAGGGTCCAAAATTTCAAATGATTATAAAAAACGGAAACATTGGTCGATTCGTTTGCGGTTTTCGCTAAAACTATTCTTTATGTCAGTATTTTCTTAAAAATAAATTTTAAAGATAAAGTTCAAAAAATGGCGATAGAGGGTGCTTTAGACTTTGGAGTAACGAAAAACTATTTTTTGTCGTTATTTTTTGCATCTCATTAAATGCTTTTAAAAGCTTAGACTTAAACTTAAATTTTGAGCTCAAAATCTGAATCGTTGGGAGTGGTTAAGTAGCGCAAACTGAACTGCGTTCAGGAGTTGAAATTTGAAACACCTCCCTCCCCCTCCCACTCCTGAACACAGTTCAGTTATTCCCGATCTTGATGTCGTAGACTAGGCAGAAACAATATGAGTTGTAATTTTCCAACTGGATGAAAAATGTCTGGGCCAGGATTTGAACCTGGGATCTCTTGGCTGAAGCTGCCATGCTCTATCAACTGAGCTATCCCGGTTGAATCTGGAGGGCATAATTCATCCAGTTCATGCCCTCCAGAAGCTAGGTGCTTTTATGGTTTTTAAATAGCGATAGAAAATATACATTCTGAAATGTATAGTCTTCTTATAGACACTTATATCAAAGACAAAGCAGAGAGAGAAAAACTTTTTAATGCTATTGAAACGCTCCCTTGCATAAAAAAGAAAGCTAATTGGGCTCTTTCTTGTATTATGTCTCCTAATGCATCTTTTGGCGAGAAACTCATTGCTTTTGCTGCTGTTGAAGGAATTTTCTTCTCTGCTTCATTTGCTGCTATTTTTTAGTTAAAAAAGAGAGGCTTAATGCCTGGTTTGACATTTAGCAATGAACTTATTAGCCGAAATGAGGGTTTATATTGTGACTTCGCATGTCTGATGTTTACTTATTTAATTCACAAACCTTCAAAACAAAAAATAATTCAGATAATATCGGATGCTGTTGCCATTGAGGAGGAATTTCTCACAGAAGCATTACCAGTTGGTTTAATTGGATTGAATAGTAATTTGATGAAGCAATATATCGAATTTGTTGCATACAGACTTTTGGTGGAGTTGAACTGTGAAAAAATATACAATGTTGAAAACCCATTCGATTTCATGGAACACATAAGTTTAGAAGGTAAAACAAATTTTTTTGAGAAAAAAGTAGGCGAATATCAGAAAGCGGGAGTGATGTCTAAAAAAGAAGATCAGAGTTTTACTCTAGGTGCTGATTTTTAATAATGTATTTATCTAAAATATATAAAATAACATTAAGTTAATGAATTAATTATTTTTTCAAATGATAATAACGCTTATTAATTTTTCGATATAGGTGGATTAATTGAACCCAGTTTAACAACGTTTGAAACCAGAAATTCTTATTTTCAGATGAATATTTATTTTCACGTGTACAGTTTGTTTAGTTTCAAACATGTTAAACCTGGATGAAATTAAATAACGTATTACAGAAGCTGGATGATTAAAAAATTACACTTAAATGGCATCTACTACATTTTATTCGAATCATCTCTATAAATGAATACACTACTAATTTCAGTTTTACATTCATACAAATTATTTTCATATATTTTTCAGTGAAATACAAGAATTCCTTTAACATGAAATACAATATGCATAGAGTACACTCAAGATTCGATAGGGACTTTAATCGTGGTAAAACACATTGCATACAAATGAATGCACACAACCTACAAGTCCAAAGTATCACCCTCTGGCTTGGCTTTCTTGTTCAGAGTATTCACATTTATCATCATTTGAGATTTCAAATTTTTATTTTCTTTTTCTAAATCGGCAATGCGTTTCTTGAGCAGTGGGATAATATTAAGACGTAATTTTTGATAGAGGGTAGGATTCCACCATTCATTTTCAATAAATTTATAAAAGCAATTTTCCAAACGAGCCTGCACGTGAACCCATTCTGTGTCATCGAGCAACCGTTCTTCTTTTTCGAAATATATTTTTCGGTTGTTGCCAAGATGTAAAAAGTAGGGAGTCGGTTGATGGGTGGGGAAAAACTCTTTGGATACCGGAAAAACAAAGTTCTTGGGAAGGATGGGAAGATCTTGTACATATATTTTTAATGTATCTTGAAATGTTTTAACATTGGAAAAGAGCTCGTTTGGACTTAACCAAATACATTTCTCGTAAATAAATTGGCGTAGTCCTTTTTCCCAACAACAGGCTAGGACCCATTTAAAACTGGATGGGAAAGCAATATTTATGTAAAAATGGTTCATGCGTGTTTGAACAAGGGCCGATCTTCTGCATCGGGATATTTGTTGACTGACATAAGCGATCGTATTCATTAAATGTCGTGGACATTTTATATACCGGTTGTAAAAATATTTACAGTGATTATACGATTTCTCTTTTTCAGAGTCGGCTAATTTTTTCCACACGTTCTTAAAGAAATGTCCTTTTGGAGCCAAGCAATCATGTGTCTGTGTTGCCTGTAAAGAGCTTTTTTATGGTATCCTCCATCGCACCAACACCAAAAAGGCAAAAGCATCGTGACTCCATCATCTTTTTCCATAACTCGGTAAAACGAAGAGAAACTGACCGCACAAACCTGTACATGATACCGATCGAGTGTGTCTCGAGTAGTGACCTTGAATTTCAACTTGCATGTAAAACAAATAGAAGTCTCGCATATGGTGTGTCATTTTACCTTTTAAATAGTCATCGTCCTCTATTTGGAATACCTCGTGCGCTACTATAGGTATATGATCCAAACCATCTCCTATTAACTCATCACAGGCCTCAGTCCAATTCCAGACGATGGGGGATAGTGTGTAAATGTGTTGTTCACAGATACAGCCTTCTAAAATACACTCCACCACCAACTGTCGTTCCGGTGTTAGATGCACCTTGAAATGTTTCCGTTCTGCCCAATCTTGCATGATTTGAACTTCATTTAAGTGAAATATTGACGTCTTAAAGTTACAAAACCGCATTCTGTAACGCCCGCTACCATCCTCATAATCCTGAATCATAATAAAATCATATTTTTTCAAATGGTAAGTGGAAAACTCAATGTTTGGCAAAAACACATAGTCTTCTAAAAACCCTATGAAATAGTGTTTCATCTTTGTCAACAACTTTCGAAACGTTTCGGACTGCCTGTATGGTTTTATAAAACTCGAATCATAGTCCACTAAAAAATGGTGTAGCGAAATAGTCAAGGAGCATTCGTCTCTCTTTTAAAAAAATCGATGAGACCAATGATCGGTATTGAGGTACCAGGGAGGTTGGAGTTGTCGCATCCATTCGAGAAAGGGAATCGAAAATTTCGCCGAGGTAATAGACCATGCCATGCGGTCTTCTAAGAGAAAAAGGAATTCAAGTATAGTCCATAGCGTCTCTAACTTATCGTGAAGAGGCAAATAATCTCGGAAAAATTTCAATAAGATCTCGGTAGGTAAATCCAAGAGTTCAACGGAAGACTGTCGCGTGGAGAGGTTGGAAGAAGACGCCATTGCCTGCGGGATCTGAAACGTCTTTTAAACATATTTTTCTCTCTTTCTTTTTCTTTTTTAAACATCTCTTTTCTTTGGTCTTTTAAACATCTTTTAAAGTCTATAGGGAATCGTTTTCATTGACCTGCTCAAATGAAGGCAGTTTTCGCGATAAAGGTCAGTCACGGAATCTACAGCTAGAAGAAAGGCGCAATAAGTTATCGACTTAAAATAAAATTCAATAGGCTGGTACTATAAATAAAATAGATTCATTCAGTTGACGACACCAAACAGTACAGTTTGGTGTAAACAGCTTTTTAACTTGAGCAAAAATAAATTATAAACCTATTTTGTATTTTTGAGAAAAGGTAGCTTTCATGTAATTTCGAATCTATTAAACTAACTATACACCTATAAGAAAATTGTTAAGTGTTGAATGTTTTTTTTTCTCTAAATGTGTTGAAATGCACAGTTCAGTTTCAAGTTGAATAAAGTTTTCCAATCTTGGATTATGACACTTTGCAAAAAAATAGACCGAAGGAAATAAGATATCCAGTTTGGATATCCCATTCCCTTCGGCCTATTTTTTTTGCTTCTTTTCATAATCTGATGGCATGCATCAGCCTCAAGGAATATGTTAAGATTATCATGCTCCTGCAGTCTTAGTTTTTTATTCTGAGGCCTCTTTACAGTGTTTTTTAAACTTTTTTTTGTTGTTTTCTTTCACTTCCATTCGGTATCTAAATAGGTAATTCACGTGAAAATTCGTGTAAACCTTTATGTGATTGTCCTTTTCAAGCTCAAATCGGTCATGCGCCGCCATGGGAATAGGGTCGCCCCCACTCCAGCTTAAAGTATTGTAGTGATCCTGAGTTTCCCACTGGAACGGTGACAATATTTAAATTCGTTTTTCACAAACACACCGGGTCCCCCGAAACAGACATTCGACGACCAATTGTCGTTGAGAGATTAACGTCACTCTGAAATGACAGCTGGAATTGGAAACATTTTTTGGGTTCTCTAACAGTTTAGGTTTATTCATTTGAAGCGAATATTCTGCCCAGTTATAAAAACGTAGCGTATGGAAATTGTCTGAAGTCACGTGATCTATCATGATGATTCCATACGGTTTCAAATAGTAGGTGGACATGTCTTCGTCTCTTAAAAACTTATAATCTTCCAAAAAGTTCATAAAGAGTCTTTCCGTATGTTCCAAAGAGGCGCGAAAGAAATCACAAGAGGCCGAGGGTTAGGGCTGGATTATTTATCAATAAATCGGTCAAATATTGATATTTTTTAATTATCGGAATAACGATAGCTAAGCTCTGAATCTGACAATATATCCAATAACGATAGCTAAGTTCTGACTCTACCGATATATGCCAATGACATTTTTTTCCCCGCAGGGCAACTTCGAAATCCAAGAAAAATCGCTGAAAATTCCGTACTAATATCTGAATAATCCTTTCTCCCCACGCATTTATTCCCTGTCCGCTTCATTCAAAGCCCGCTATCCCTTCCAACGATTATCTCTTTTTCGTTGTTATTTCAATAAATCCCGATACATTCTTTGCTTTACTTTTTATTTCCACCAAACCGCATTTCCCACCGTGCGTTCCTTACTGAACAATCTGTTATCGTCTGTGTTTCAATAAAGTCGCTGCTATTCCTCTAGGTCTAGACCTATTGCAATAGTTCACACATATTGATAAGTCATGACGAATAAATAAGCGCTCAAATATGTACGAGTTATTGTGTAGTCGATAATATTACTAGAGCTTAGCAACTGGGAAGCTTGGTTCGCGAGCAACCAATCACAGTGCGGCTAAAATTTTGCATTTCGCCACGTTCGTGAAGCGAAGCGTCGCCACTTTTTCACTGTGATTGGTTATCTTTAAGCGGAGCTTCCTAGCTATTAACGTCTAGTATTGCGTACGCTGAATATCGGCCAAGAGGCTCATATCTGTTTCCCTCTGTGTTTTATCGGTAGTGAGAGCATGAATCACAGTGAATTTAATATATGTTTTCTTGTTATTTCAGCTTAAAATGAACTAAAAAAAATAAGTACTATAAAACTATTTCAAAATGTGATTTGAATATTTATATTTCAAAAAAGATTTCAATGTAGTATTGTATTTATGTATAGTAAATAGATAGGAAGGTGAATTTTTATATTTTTTTTCTATTAAGAATGCTTTGATACCTTAGAGAAAGATTGAAAAACAACATTTCTGCTGCCTCTGTCATCCATTGAAAGCTTGTTATTCAGAAATATATTAGCATTACATATGGAAATAAACCAATTTCAGTTTTTGCTGTTGCTTTTTACTTATTTTATTCATATTAAAATGTTCAACGTCCTAAATTTAAGAACTTTTATTTAGTTTCTTTTTCATAATATTCTCAGTTATAACGAGGCAATGGTGAAAATAGTGCATAAAATAGGAAGAATAGGCAACATACTATTTTAAAGAAAAACACCATCCAATCAATGGTATAAGCCCAAATAGATATTGAACAACGTGTCTTTTTCCTAAAATATTTCTGTTTTGTATAAATATGAAACTATAATATTTAAAGGATGCTGTGTGAGCAAGTAGGTCTAGAGAATTGATTCGTTGCTTTCTACACCTGTTTGTACTTAAATTGCTGCTACCATACCATTTATCTATGGAAATTAACAATTTTTCTATTCCCATACACTTTAAGGTAGTTATCGCGATATATCACCAATATCAATATTAATTCGTTGATATATTGCGATATTAAATTTCTTATATCGTCCAGCCCTACGAGGGTTCATACCTTCCTCGACTACAGTCTACTAAAAAATGGTGTAACGAAACATTGAATGTCTCTTCATCTATTTTCAAATAGAATCGGTGGGACCAGTTATGGGTATTCAGGTACCAACCCGGCTTGATACGCTGTAAAATTTGATAAACTGAAATGAGAAATGGCCCGATGACGCCTGCCATGTGTCACGGTCTTTTAATAGGGGTCGAAATTCAGGCGTACGTAATAAAGTTTGTAACTTATCCTGAAGAGGTAGACGCCTTAAAATAGGGAGTAACACATCGTGGTGTAAATCCAGTAAATGAATGGGTTGTTTGGAAGGTGATGCCATCGTTAGTGTGATGAAAACGTGGATGAAAATCTACTGTATTTCAAGAGCGGGAAAAACGGAGATTTTTATATCAAACGGAAAGACTAGGCCATTTTCTGTCAGGGGTAGATCGTTATATAGATTCCGTTGACTTATTCATACCCATTGTTGGAAAGTTATGAAAAATTCATGACAAACATGAAAAAGGATCAATCTTAGGATAGTTTAAAGAGACGGGTACAAATAAACACGCATATTTTTTTTCTAAGGGAAATGAATTATAATAGAATACAATTTTCCTTTACAAAAAGTTTAGGTTGGACTGCAAATAGATTTCATAATTATTGAATGTTTATAAAATAATAATTTAAATTCAAAAAAAGCTTTCCAACAGAAAATGTATTCAAATAAAAATACAAAGTTACGATATTTGGAGTAGATGCTGCAAGATAAACGTAACATTTCAAAAGTTTAGAATAACATTTTCAAATATTTGCAAGCTGAATAGAGTAAAAACCATATTATTTCAATGCTGAATGAAAGCAAATATTTTGATGAGACTCAAATATGACCCTTGTAAACAGTTCAACGATACATCATAGCAGATAATTATATATAATATAATTGAAATCAAATGAATTATAGACATTTATTTCATCCTTGACAAAATGAGTAAACTTTAATGCAGACAAATTCGTTTCACATTTTTATTTAAGGTAAAATGCGATCTCCTCGAAAATTATATGAGAGGAAACATACCCGATAATATTTCCCTTTTTCGTTTTACTATTAAAATGTAGAAAATATATCTGTAGAATGATTAAAATATTTCAACATTTCTAAAATTACTTTTTCGTTCCTGTTTTTTCCTGTGAGTTATTCTTCCTCACATATAACAGTGGAATAAATCTATCTTAACCTGCGATTAATATTTGAAAGGGATTAATATTTATAAAATTATTATTGAATTCTACACAATTACACAATTAAAAGTAATATATATATATATATATATATATATATATATATAAAAGGATAAAAAATATATAATTTTTTTTTATTAAGTGTAGTAGCGAGTAGTTTGCTGGAAGTTATTTCAAATTGAATTTTATACAGTTTAACGCTATAGCAAAAAATATGTTAGAGTTTTCAATTAAAAGAACCTATATTCAGTAATCCGGGAAGACCGGGTGGAAACCCCTAGTTTTTTTAAATATGTATTTTGACCATTGTCTATTTTTATGTACATTAAGTGTTATGAGGTAACATTTTCAGGTTATTTGCAAGTTTTATTTAATTATTTTTTATTGTTATTTTGAATAAATCATCTTTTTTAAAACATTTATTTTGCTTACTGAGAGTTAAAAGTGTTACAAATTATTTAGTAACAAAATTGTTACGCTTAGAAGAAAATGTTTGATATCTTTGGCAAACTGCTCTAGGAATTTTGGTCCCTCGGATACATTCCACCCGTTTAATGTTTGTGAAACATGAAATCTTTGAAATGGGTTTTACTGACATTTAGTCACACATGACTGTGCTTTGCAAAGTTATCAAATTATCCACGAGGGGTTTTAAGAGGCGTATATGATTTTGTTGGTGAGGCGTTGGATAATATAGAGCGTCACCAATGGCCTCGAAAAACACATTTCCTTTTTCAGCTTGCCCAGTTTCCCAAGAGGGTACAGGTTCGTCGCAAGTTTCAAAAAATAGTTTTCGGTTGTTAAATAAATGAACATAAAAATCTGTGGGATTTACCGTAGGTTGAAAGTGTAAAGACACGGGCAATACCCAATTTTTCAAGATGCCCGGTAAATCTCGAATACAGATTGCAATTAAGCCATTAAATGATATGGCCATGGGAGCTAACATTTGTAGGTCTATGGAAGCATACATTCTTTGAATCAGTTCTAAGATGCCGCCATCCCATTGCAAGGACAAGAGAATTTTCAAGAAAGCGGGCAAGGATTGGGCGATGTAATAATAGGTGCGATGTAATTCTCTTAAGGGTTCGAATGTCCAAGGTCTGAACGGTAAAATCACATTGATCGTCGTTGACTCATCGATTCTAATAAATACACGAATTGCATGGCCGATAAAATGGGTGTTTTTTAATTCTACTCGTTTTATGAAGACACTTAATTTTTTTCCACGTGTTTAGGGGGGTTTTGAACCCGGCACCTAAACAGGCTTCGACCTCTCAGCCACTACTAGTGGGGCATGCATTTACTGTTAGGATCCAATCGGGTTCTAAATGGATTACCCTACAATGAAATGCTTCCGTGCTCAAAAATTGAATGTCCGTTTTATACAGGTCAATACTTACGAAAAGGCCCCACCAGTGGCTGAGAGGTTGTGCTCTCGAAGCTGGTAGACGGGAGGGGCTGGGTTCGATCCCAGTCGTGCCCGTCGGCCTAATCGTTCGGAGTTTTCGTGGTTTTCTTCGAGCCGTGGATTTATCCATGCGTAAATACGGATTAGGTTCCCTTAGAAAGACCCCCACGAAGGGCACTCCCCCCGGGCCTATATCCCTAGTGTAGATAATTGGTCGTCAATAATCAATAATCAACTCAATACTTCCGAAACGGACAAGCGCGACAGGGACATTCAACAAACAGGAAAAGACCTGTTTAAAACGGACTTTACAGAGACATTCAAAAGAATTCCGTTACATTATATAATATACCGGATATTACAATAAGCCACTTATGAACTGCAGGTGTGTAAACAGTATAGTACAGGTTATAAATTTCCGTGAAGATTTTTTCCGAAAATCAATTTGTCAACAAATTGAAAAAGAATCTTTTGGATAACCCTGTAACAAAACTAAGGTAGCAAAAGCGTTCAAACTCGAGATTATTAATTAATAAGTGGCTTATTGTAATATACTGTGTTGATTTTTATGAGATGTATACTCGTAGAGAAATTTAAGGTTTTTATAAAAACAGTCTCAAATTTCGTCAAAATTGAAATTGTGTAAAACATCATTCAAATAAACCGCGAATGATTTTCCCCCCACAGACTGTAATGTAACGGTTGCCGGTGTAAGATTTCTGCATGTAGCCCCGTCACTGAACCAATATGGGTAGACGGTGGAACAGGAAAGATGAATATTACACTGTTTATCTCTTGTCTCAGCAGTCAAATATATATATATATATATATATATATATATATATATATATATATATGAAAGAATTTTTTTTTTAACTGCTGAGGCAAGAGCTACACAATAAGATATTTACTTTCCCGTTCCACACCGTTTACACACCTGCAGTTTCAGGTTAATTCCTCATGTATTTTCCTACTTTCACTTTGTAATCAATGTATTCAATCAGTTTTCACTTTGTAATCAATGTATTAGTTCACTTTCAAAATTATAACATATGGTTAATACTTACAGATTCTGTTGCCGTTTCTTGCTGTGAAAATTCCATAGCATCGTACCATGTTGTAAATCCAGGATTTGATGAAGTGGTAACTGGTACCTGCAGTAAAGTAAATGGATGTTTGGTTTATAACAGAAACACTTACTTTCGTAGAAGAAAATAAAATTATATAAATAAAAAGTATATAAATAAAAGTATTTTAATAAAAGTATATAAATAAAATAAATTTCTTAATTATTCTGAAATTATAACAGATAATTATAAGAGAAACAGCGTGTCTCACATAAACATCTGCATGGCAGATATTTTCCGTCCCAGGCACAGAACGGTACGACAGCTAAAGATTCCGCTAGATCCCTATCCATACAAAAACAATTATTGGTCCAGCCTCTTATAAAACTTAAAAGTTCTGCCCGGTATCGGTTTGGTCTGTTTACTTTTTCGTACTTATGACACTTCCCCTGCCCGTGCAAAAATCAATGAAATCCGGCCCCACATCACACAATTCAATTTCGTCGAAAAATTGCAGATACTATTCTTAAATGCCCATTATTCTAAATCTAAAAGTCTTCTTAAAGTACTTTGTATACATTTGTATGCAAACATATGAACAACTAGTGTTCTGATCCCCTACAAGCTACGCTCGCCAACTCTCATCCGTGGTCTCTTAAAACACGGTCTGTTATAAAATAGAAATCCGGCCCCACATCACACAATTCAATTTCGTCGAAAAATTGCAGATACTATTCTTAAATGCCCATTATTCTAAATCTAAAAGTCTTCTTAAAGTAATTTGTATACGTTTGTATGCAAACATATGAACTACTAGTGTTCTGATCCCCTACAAGCTACGCTCGCCAACTCTCATCCGTGGTCTCTTAAAACACGGTCTGTCATAAAATAGAAATCCGGCCCCACATCACACAATTCAATTTCGTCGAAAAATTGCAGATACTATTCTTAAATGCCCATTATTCTAAATCTAAAAGTCTTCTTAAAGTACTTTGTATACATTTGTATGCAAACATATGAACTACTAGTGTTCTGATCCCCTACAAGCTACGCTCGCCAACTCTCATCCGTGGTCTCTTAAAACACGGTCTGTTATAAAATAGAAAAAAAAGTTGAAAATATAGAAATTTGCCATTTTAAAATAAATTAAAATACTTTAAAGGTATCTATATATTTAAAACGCTAAGCGTTTTATTTCGACAATCCGTGAGAACAAACTACTGCATCAAATTACACCATTCTTTTTTTTAATCAAAGATATCAGGGCACAGATTTGTTATCGTGCATTCGTTTGTTCGAAAATTTAATTAATTAGCCGTAATTTTCAATTAAACTTTTACTGCTGCTTATGACGTCATAAAGTCGGCAACTCCCACTGTTGCCAGGCATAGAGTTATTTTCTGAACTCTGTGGTTCGCCAATCTTTTGACATTAGCTAATAGACCCCTTGCACGTGACGTCACATGCTTCATCTGGCGCCCAAAGATAAGGGAAATGTGGTGTTTTCACATTTGTAAACATAGTGATTTGCGTTTCATTTTTTAAGTAGTTAGAAAAATAATGCAAGAATAAGAAAAATCAAAATTAAACAGAAAGACCACACGTGCTTTAAACGGCAAACGGAGAATTATACTGTTTTGTTTGGGCTCCAGATGTGCACCAGTTTACAGTATCAGCCGTTGCTGTGACGTCAATGCAAGGGATCTATATCAACTAGGTAATATTTTAACATTCTAATATTAAATCTTAAAAAACTTACTTAAAATTAGCTAAATTATAATCATAATAAAATATCTAAACATAAACAAACATATCAATATGAATAACAAATCTCACGTAAAATATTGCAATTTAAATTATTCCAATTGAAACAAGATTTGGAGAGTTATCCCTGACGCCCAGCTAACATAAAAGTGCCAATTTTATTTTATTTATTTACACACATATTCAATTTTATTATAAAACACCAGGTTGCTATACAAAGCCAAAATCCTCATTTAGGCGCCTAAAATTAACCCCAGTTACAGCGCCTAGAATACATTATGTTTATAGAATGACATACATATATATATATATATATATATATACTTCACTGGCTCCCGGCTAACAGAAAAGTACCCCAAATTATTTGCCAAACTGTAGCGCCCCATAAACAGAAGAATGTTGCCATTAAATCTCAAAAATAAAAAATAATAATAAAATAATAATTAGGGAAAGCCCCATTTACTAAAGTATCATTTATCAGTAACTTTAAACAAAAAAATTTACAATATATTAATGAAAACAGAATAAAAAAATAATCTTGGATATTTATTTATTTATATTATTTCTCTTAATTATCCCTTTCGACTGTTGGATAAATGTTTGTGACGTCAGTTTAATTTTATCGATTGTACGAAACTACGAATCACAACATTTTTTCAATGCTTTTTCTACTTTAATATCATAGTTTCGAAGACGTAATTTTTATTTTAATTAATGTTGATTAATTTTATTTTAATAACTAATAAATCAGTAAAACATCATTATAAATACATTTAACGTCGAATTAAAAATCACTTAATGAGAACTTTTTGGCCTAATTTTTTAATTTGCAAGTTAAATTTCGGTGAAAATATTTATCCGCGTGTTTCATAAGCGAACAATAATTCATATTTATTGTGACGTCACTGGAATATTGTTCATTAGGTTTATTTTATCATTATGCATTATAACTTTGTTGATGCCTTTTTTTCATTACAATTAAATACAAAATATATTTTTATTTGTAACATGGTGTTTAAGCATAAAAGTAACTTATACAAAGTACGTGTGAAAAGTTTGCGCCGGTGAAAATGACGTTATGATTAGCTTGAAATGCATTTTAACATTGATAAAACTAAAAAGAAAAATTAATTGTGTCAACATGACGTAATTTTGACTGATTTTTCAATTTTTAATTTTAAAGGTCAGAATTTAAGCCTTTATTGGTTGCTTCATCTTGATTGCATACCTTGATTACATGTTACCAATTACTTTTTTTTAAATTATAAGTTAGAAGATTTCATTTTTTTTATAAAAAAATTCACAAAAGTAAAGAATTTCAGGAAAATTAAAATTATTAAAAATAGTGTTATGGGAAAAAAAAACTTGAAATAATGATCGTATTTTTAGCTAGAATAAATAATGTAAGGCTAATATTTTATAGGGATTATTTTGGTAGGTTTGTTATAAGTTCATTTAACAGTTCCTTATTAGTGGAAAGTCCTATTTCTTCCACTGCGAATTTCTCTTTCGATGTCAAAAAATGATAGTCTACTTTTGGACGCCAGCCAAAACACAGTGGCAATTTTTAGAAATGTATAACGGTTGTGACAACAAACGGCCCTACCGCTTTAGCTTTCATCGCCCTTACATCACTTTTAAATACTACAAATTTCAATTTTTTACTACATTTTACAATTTCATTTCTTACATCATCAATTTGAAAAAAATTAGCTTTCGATTGAAATTTATTTGAAAAATGCCGCTTAATTTAACGACTTTTTAAATAATTTTCAAGCATGAAATAGTTTTCAATTCTATCTCAACAATGATCATCAGTTTGCTTTAATAATGTAACATAGTTCCTGGGAAAGTTGCCCCAATTGAAAATAGATTTTCCTGACCATCATAAAAACTGAAAAAGAAAAATAATAAAACCACCTGATAAATCAATCATAAGATCAGATTATCCAAAAGAAAGAGCATTTTGGCGCTAAACTAAAATCTGTCAAGAAAAAAAAAACTATTTATAGTTTATGATTAATATAAAATTGATATACTGAATTCGTTGATGTATATGTTGCATCAGAATATTGTAGGAACTGTATTTTATTATTTTTTTAAAGATCCATTGGATATTTAACTGCATAAGAAGGAAAAGATCCCCAACTGTGATGGAAAAGGAATAATCATCCTGATTATGTAAATGAACCGAAGAAACCATACAAATAAATTACACTTGAAAACATTAAAAATCTCCCTCATCTGCAGACTGATTTAGTATTGTAAAAAAATTCTTCATCTTTACATAAAAATTGATTAGCTTAAAACAATGGATGCGTTTTAGAAGACATGGATTTGAAACGATCAATCATTAAAGAGGACATTTTAAAACTTTTAATTTAAACATTTTAAAACTTTTTTTTTAACGTTGAATTTTGACGGTGCCTTTGGTGAGATGCAATGTACATGCGCATAGGAGCTCATTGGGTTGCATTATCACAGGGGGGGGGATGTGTGCTTTATTTACTATGTTCTTTTATTGACTGAATATGAGATGAACGTACGGATATACTATTTGTATGATACTTCGTAGGTCCAGGAAATTTTCTTTCTTGCCGTGGGGAATATGGCGGTAATGTCAAACTGATTTGCATTACACAGTTGTTTACGGATTGTTTGTTTGGAGTTTGCTTCGGAAATAGTACTGTAATTCGCTGGGGAGAAAACTTTTAAAATAAAATATTTGAAAGACTGTTTCATACGCACCCCTTCTTATGTAATAAAAAAGCTTATTTTACTAATATTGTTATTGTAATTTTTTTTCCGTCATGTTTTGACGGGTTCCATCTAGTTTATTTTTAATTTAATAAAATATCGTTACTCGCAACTGCCCGCCTCCACCCACATATTCCGGACCTGAAAAATAAAAATAAAAATATTGTGGGAAAAGAAACTATAAATGGAGTTTGTGGTATTTATGCCATCTTGTATAAATACTAGGGGGCTCTGCCCCCTACGAGCTACGATCGCTAAACCCCGGTCTGAGACCACATAATTCAAAAACACTCTGATCTGATCAACTCTAAAACGATTACGGAAGATTGTATTATAATTAAACGACCATTGGCGATCTGCTGTAAACGGGTTTCCATTTATTTTCCTTTGACTGAAGGATTTTAAGATTGAATCAACTGCTGTCAAAACAGCTAACAACTGTTTTTCTGATTGATTAAATAAGATGAATTAAAAATTTAAAAATCAACTTGTGTGAAATGGTTAAGTAAACAATGTCGCTGCATTGGAGAATTTTATAACGATGCTATAGAAAATTGGTTACTTCTCCATTATCCCGTCAACTACTTTCTATAAAAATAAAAGAACTGTCGCCAGAATATATCATTTAACGCCAAACGTGCATGATCGTGGCGTCGTGTTGCATTCAGTTGGCATCAGATGCGTTACATGTATTAGTTATTTCATCGAGGAATTTTTAATTCAAGGTTTATTTGTCTTTTTGATACTTCTCCATTACACCGTCGATCAATTTTCATTAAAAAAAAAAAAAAAAAAAAAAAAAAAAACTATCGCCAAATAAACAAATAGAAGAATTTTGGGCACAGGTGTTATATACGCACCACGTTGGCGCGATTTTTTCAACCGCCAATTTGGTGATAACTTTGTTTTACAATAAATTGTTGTTTATTTACTTTTATTATTATTTTTTTATATCTATAAATTACTGTTATTATGTATATCAATATTTATTTATATCAAACTATCATTTATTCATTTTTATTCAATTTTTATAAATAATAGAAGCTGTGTCATTTATTACGTTATTTTATTTTTATACTGAAATAAAAATTCACGTGTTATTATTGCACTAGCCGCCGCTGGCGATCAGTTTGGTCTCCCTTAAATATATGTTATAAGCATTGTAACACGTTTCTTTTATTCATAATTTATTATTTTTTTCCTTAATCCTCTGCCCAAACCGGAAGATTCTAATAGACAAATCAAGAACTTTTGCGATCATGGTAGCATTTTGCATATTTTTTGTTGTTATGTATTTCATCTTTCTTAACTAAAACAGCCTAACCCACTTAAGCATTTATGCTTCATGTCCATTTGCTTATCAGTTGCAATATGTTCGCTAATGCGGAGATTCTTAATCTTATTAAGTAATTTTCCGTAATTGGGTTCATTGCCAATTGGCGTATTTTAGTAAATACGATTTGATGCAATGAAGTCTATTTTGCGAAAGTCTTTAAAGATATCCACATTTACACGGAACCATATTGTTGCTAAATTTTTTTTTTGTTTCTCGCTAACTTTGGTTGTAGACTCGAATAGGACGATTAGAAAATCTATCATTATTCTCATCTGAAACGTCTTGAATCGAGTATGATTTGGTGAAACATTGAACTTTTGGAAGCCAGTTTTGATAATCACATATTCCCTTTAAGCCAAATTTCTGTCAGCACTTTTGACCCGTGACGTACATTCTGATTAAAATTCACGAATTTCCATCTAGATGCCGAACTATTTCATAATAAAATAAAAGTAATACGCTGTTTTAGCAATCTCTAACAGGTTACATGAAAATGGGGTTTTCTCGCCAAAATGGTGCAAAACAAAAATCGCGCCAACTCCGGTACGTCTGCGACAGCTGTTTCATCAAAACATTTCATTTCAAAATCAAAGTATCGTTTCTAATTTGCACACGCGAAAAATAAAAGCTGGTATTGGCGATTTTTAAAATGCTATTGGCGAGATTTGCGCTTAAATAACATAAAAGTACTTAATGATGTTATGTATTTTATAAATGTATATTAAATTACTATTTTGAACACGATTGGTCATTAACAATGGTAAATATAATTGGCGATTAACAATCATTTTCGGTAATATCTCTTCCTGCCACGTAATACATAAATACCAAATTAACTGATCATTTCAAAATTCGATTCATTAAATATTATTACATGAGTTGTATTTGTTTACGTTCAACTTACGTCAAGAAAAGATTCGGAAGGAAGTTGAGTTGTATAAGCACATCATCAAATGGAAATATGGTAAACTTTAATTGTCTCACAGGTCCTGGTGCGAATTATTTTTTTGACACCAGGCAGTGCTCCAAAAAATCATTCACAGAAAACGTACTTTACGAACGATTATCTCCATGGTTTAATGGTGTAATATTTCAAACCTTCACGACGAATGAATCTTTTTTTTTTGTTTACTTTCATGGACAGAGAATTTGAACTGCAAAACTAATTTTAACTGAAGTTATTGCAGAATATATACATAATTGAACGTAAGTCATCTCTCAAATATTAATTTATTTTGAACGATTTTTCTAAAAATGTAACTCTTATGCAGTTTTATTCGAAAAATAATTTTGAATAGAAATGGCCGCGTGGCATATGAAAAAGCGATGCGGGCATCCCGGAACTGTTGATGACAGTCACATGACTTACGGTTTTATTATAGAGATGCTATTTGAAACTAATATTCAAAAACAAAGTTTTCGCCAAATTGGCGGTTGAAAAAAATCGTGCCAACATGGTGCGTATATGACATTTGTGCCGAATTTTACCATTGGAATCTCAAAAAATTAAAAATAAAATAAAAAAATAAACAAACAAACAAATAAAATAAAAGAAATTCGGAAAAACCCCACTCACAAAAGTGTTAACTATCAGTAAGTTTAAACAATAAAATTTACAATATATTAATGAAAACAGAAAAAAATAATATTGGATATTTATTTTCATTACTAGGGGGGGCTTGGCACCCTGCTCGCTACGTTCACCAACCTGCCGCGTAATCGCGCCCTAGCCAACCCCAGACGTAGTCTTTTCGCGTTTCCATTCTGGATCGCTTCGCGATCCCTTATTTTCTATGCATTCAATTTTTAGATTCCACTTCGTAATTGTTGTAATTTAAATGAAATCTAAATTTATTATAAAAATCAGCTCTATCCATCACCAAACAAATCCAGCCTATCACCTCAATTATTTGTGAAAGATAAAGATAAAAAAATTGAAATAAATTTAAACCAAGGAAAATTAATTTTTCCTGATATCAAGACTTGGTTGGATATTTTTCTCATAATCAAATGGATCATATTTCATAAAAATAGTCGGTATTTTTTTTCGATTGATCCCATCTTTTCGAGTAATGACCCCGTCGAGTTTTAAACACAGAAAACGAGTTTTCTTGAATTAGTGACCTAGCTAGATCGATTTCTTGTGCTCGAATTAGTATAGTCATCAATTTTTGTGAAAATCGTTAGAGCCGTTTTCGATATATAGCAGCATTCTTAGTGCTGAGTTTGTTTTAATAGATCAAAATGACCTTTCCCGAATTCGAAACCTAGCTAGATGGATTTCTCGTGCTTGAATTACTATATGTAACCCGTATCGTGTAAATCGTTTGAGTATTTTTCCATTTATAACAAAAAACATTTTCAGCGCTGAGTTTTTTTTAACACTGTAAAAACGAATTTTCTTGTATTCGAAACCTAGCTAGATCTTTTTCTCGTGCTCGATTTAGTATAGGGGCCAAGTCTCGTGAAAGTCTTCCCAGTCGTTTACGATATCATTCATAATCGGGAAATCCCTTGCTCGTTTAATATATATTAATAATCGGGAAAATCCCTTGCTCGTTTAATATATATGAATTTGGCGACAGTAATTTGGTCAACAGGATAACTAACAAGTACCAATTGTATATATAGTGTTACGAATATTGTAAATAGTTAGTGTTTGTGCTTAAAAATTATGTAAATAGTTCAATTAAGCTCTATTCATAAGCTAATATTAATTTTTGTTGCATTGCAATATCGCAATTTGTTGATTTTTTACAAGCGAGTAAACGTTATTGGATTTCAGTGGAAGTCTATAGAAATTTGGCAAAATACTGGAAAAAGCGCCAAGATGGCGCTAACTTTGGCCACCAAATTTGGCGATATATCGCCAAGTGGGCGACAGACCCGGGTCCCTTCCCCTTGGTAACCCCCCTTGTTGAGAATTTATTTGATCACATGTCTGTGGGGGGGGGGGGGGGGTTCAGCTCACGGCGTTACGTAACGTGACGTAATACTAACCCCGAACTGATTAGAAAACTGTTGTTTTTTTAGTTGGAATAATTTTGTATCTTGAATATGGAGCATCTTGGCTGCTCTCCTGAAATTTATAATTTTCAGCCTAATTATCATTATTAATTTACTGTTCTGTTAAGTTTGTTGTTAAATAAAACCAAGAAAAGACAACGAGACTTTTATTATGAAATTATAATCACCACACAGCGCCAGATATTATTTTTTGTTTTGTGCTTTCGATTTCAAGTTATGCTGAATATTAACATTTTTCATGGCGCCGAAAACGCGGGATTTCATGAATATGTTCTGAATTCGCCATGGATGTAACTATATAAGGAAAAAATATTTATTGCAAGTTTTTTTTCTCGTGGACTAAGCTTGGATATAAGGTACTGTACAAACTTTATTATTATTATTATTATTATTCCATTATGGAAAAAATTAAAAAATTAAAAGCAAAAAGAAATCTTGCTCGAACTTCATACCAGGGCTGTAGCTAGAAGTAAACAATCGGGGTGCTCAAGAAAATGTAGGGGGGCTCATACTCTTTCTCTCTCTCTGACACGTGCACGAACAATCACAGATATATATGATCAAAGTGTTATATAGAAAGGTAAATTAGTGCATATTCATATTGTAGGCATTTTGTTTCTTATTAAACTGTTTATAATAACTTTATTTGATGCTAAGAAAAGTAAAGGTTGCAGACAGGGATGTAATGGAGGATGTACGGTGGATACGCCGTATACCTTCTGAATTATTTGAAGGAATACCGTATACCCTCTTCTCAAAAACTATAGCATATACTTTTTAGGTATACCCTATGTCTAAAGCCCTCTGGTATTTTTACTACTACATCACTGGCTGCAGAATGAAAATTTTCAGTGTATAATTACACTAGTGATAGTGAAATAATAAGTGATGATGTCAATAAGTAAATAAAAAGCGCACAGTTCACCTGTTTCAAAAGAGTTGCAAACTTTAACTTTTTTCTGACTATTCCCTGCCCTTAAGGATTCTAAAGTTATGTTTTTATATGATAAAAAACATTAGAAAAATCAATGGTGTATTTTGCATTTTTTAAATTATTTTCGTATCTAGTCAAAAGCTAAAACCACTTGAATTTAAAATGGTTATAACTCATTAGAATAACTTGTTTTATACTAATAATGGAAAACGCCACAGAATGAAAAAATTCAGTATATAGCTAATGCGAAAGTCAATGTTTGCATCAGCAAAAGGTTGCTAATTCTGAGTATGAGCACATAGGATGCGCACCCAATTTTAGCGGTTGACTCGTAGGTTTACCTTTGTGTTTTCCTGCACCCAAAAGTATGAAAACATGGAGAACTGGGTGCAGAAAAATACAATGGTAAACCTATGAGTCATCCGCTAAAATCGGGTTTTCACGTGTTTTCCACCCAGATATGACTTGGCAGACCGATTGCGTTTTATTATGCGAATCGAGTTTTAACTAATTCTGGAATTTCAGCCGTGAACTCGATGAGGTGTTTGTCTGTGCTGCCGCCTCCCGGTCTACAATATCAGAAGTAAATTAAAACAATTCAATGTCAACAAGATTAAAACAATTTAACAAGCTGAATCTGTTAAAAGTATTAATACTATTTCTAATTTAAATAGTGTATCACAGAATCCTGTCAATTTGCCCAAACTAAATATAACCACTTTTAGTAGTGATCCATGTAAATTCTTGAAATTTTATATTAGTTTTGAAAGCGCTATATATTCAAATGAATCATTAAGTACCGTTGATAAATTTGTATATTTGAAATATTTCTTAATAGGTGAAGCTTACAAATCAGTAGCTGGTTTTGCTTTAAAAGAAGAACATTATAAGTCTTGTTTAACCTTATTAAAAGAAAGATACGGAAAACAAGACCAGTTAATTAGTTGTTTTGTTAATAAACTATTAGAAATCGAAACTGTTAAATCTTCATCAAGTATTAAGTGGCTCAGACATATTTATGATGAAAGTGAAGTCAGTATTAGGAATTTGCAATCTATGGGTATTGCATCAGATAAATTTGGATATATATTAATCCCTATATTGTTAAAACAATTGCCACACAATCTAGTGGTAGAATTTCACAGAAAAAGAGATCCTAAGAAAATGGGTGATGTAGGCGAATTAATGAAATTCATCATGTTTGAAACTGAATCTAGAGAGCCTGCAGATCTAGCGTTAGGAATTTCGTTGAAAGGTCAGTAAACATTTCGTTCGAAAGCTGAAAATTTAAAGAAAAATTTAAAATAAAAAATAATTATCCGACATCAGTTGCATTAAATACTATTACTAAAGGTGTTTGCATTTTTTGCAATTCTAATTCGCATACTGGATTAGGATGCAAAATCCTAAAAAATGAACAAAAAAGATTTAAGTTAAAGAAAGACGGACGCTGTTATAAATGCTTTTTCAAACACTTACAGTCAGTATGTAAAGTAAAAATTCGGCCCTGTCAAACATGTCAGAGTACACAACGTAATCACTTATTTTGCCCCTAAACAAAATATAAAAAATTGGTTGAAAATCAAAATACAAAATTAAAACAAGTTACCCAAATTCCTGAAAACGAAACAGTAATGCAATCTATTCATAAGTCGAAAAATTTGAGAAATAATTATATCAGTCTACTGCAAACGGCATGTGTTCAGGTGGAAAGTGGATCTAAAAAATTATTTGCCAGAATACTATATGAATCTGCTTCCACAAAAACATTTATTTGGAGTGATTTGGCAAGGGAATTAAATGCTAAAACCTTAAGAAAAGAAAAACTTTTCATTTACACATTTTCTAACAGAAATCCTACAGAAAAAGAATTTGAATGTGTATTAATAACCTTGAGAAGCAGATACCATCCGTATAAATCTGTTAATGTTGAGGTATTAATTAATAATGAAATATGTGGTACCCAATTATGTCAAAATATTAATCCCCGGGTTCAAAACCTTATTTCAAAGGAATATCAATTAGCTGATTTTTTCGAAGTAATTTTACCAGTTCAAATTTTATTAGGGGCTAATTATATTTATGAAACACTAGCAAGCTACGCCCGCTACGCTGGTCAATTTCTCTTAACGAATCTTTAATCAAACAAAATATTGACATTTCATAATTCACTTTTATATTTTAACAGAATAATAAGGATACTATAATTTGTGACTCGTGCTATAGCCAATATACACGTCAGGACACGTCGCCCTTATCATTATCTTTTTACGCGTAAAGGTTTCGCTATGGTACTCTATTGTAAAATTTGGTAATTTTAGAAATTCAATAGTTGAAAAATCGCAGAATCATTAGATCATTTTTCTTTAGAATTTGTTCTTAGAGCGCATTTAGATCTTATAAATAACAATCATGCCGAACTTCAAGTTTCTAGCTCCTTCAGCATCGCAAAAATCGCAATTTTAGAACGTTTTTCGCTTCTGCACCCCCCTCGGGGTAGTGGCACCGACATAAAATATAGCCTATGTTGGAGCAGGGATTCTCACCATCCATTTGCCACCATCACTTTTGAAATCGCTTTAGTAGTTCCAGAGATTCAATAGAAATTGTAATTTAGAATGTTTTTAGAAAATTTTTTGCTTTTTTCAGCCTTTTAAATTTCGAATTTTTTTAGACTTTGTTCTTATAGAGCATTTAAATCTTGTAAGTAACGACCATACAAAATGTCAAGTTCCTAAATCCTTCAGTATTGAAAATATCATAATTTTGGAACGTTTTTCGCTCCTTCACCCTCTGCGGGTAGTGGCACCGACATAAAATTTAGCATATGTTGGAGCAGGGACTGTCACCATCCATTTCCCACCATCACTTTTGAAATCGGTTCTGTAGTTTCAGAGATTCCATAGAAATTGTAATTTAGAATGTTTTTAGAACGCTTCTTCCTCATCTCACCCGTTTAAATTTCGAATGTTTTTATAATTTGTTCTTAGAGAGTATTTACATCTTATAAGTAACTACCATACCAAATTTGATGCTTCTATCTCCTTCAGTATACAAAAATCGAAAAAACGTTTTTCGCTCCTGCACCCCCCTGGGGGTGGTGGCACCGACATAAAATATAGCCTATGTTGGAGCAGGGATTGTCACCATTAATTTGCCACCATCACTTTTAAAATCGCTTCAGTGGTTCCAGAGATTACCCCCTACCAACAAACAAACAAACAAACAAACAATCTTTACTACTTTATATATTAGTATAGATAAGGGGGAATTAGCCCCTTGTTCCCCCCCTTCATACTTAACCAATCAATCCCGAAAACTAATCAGGGATGCGCCTTAACACAGTGAACCTATAAATAAAATTTGAAGGAAATGGGATAATTCTGCATGAAAAACCCATTTACATAAATTAAGGAGGTAGTAGCTCACCGTTCCCCCCCTTTATACTTAATCAATTAATCCCGAAAACTAATAAGGGAAGCGTCTTAACCCAATGAACCTATAAACAAATTTTGAAGCAAATAGAATAATTCTGCATGAAAAACCAATTTATATAAATTAAGGGGGGGATTATCCCCCCGTTCCCCCCCTTTATACTTAACCAATCAATCCCGAAAACTAATCAGGGAAGCGCCTTAAATCAGTGAACCTATAAACAAAATTTGAAGGAAAACGGAATAATTCTGCATGAAAAACCCATTTATATAAATTAAGGAGGGGGAATTAGCCCCTTGTTCCCCCCTTTATACTCAGCCAATTAATCCCGAAAATTATCAGGGAAGCGCCTTAACACAGTGAACCTATAAACAAAATTTGAAGGAAAACGGAATAATTCTGCTTGAAAAACCCATTTATAAAAATTAAGGAGGGAGAATTAGCCCCGTGTTCCCCCCCTTTATACTCAACCAATCAATCCCGAAAACTAATCAGGGAAGCGCCTTAACACAGTGAACCTATAAACAAAATTTGAAGGAAATGGGATAATTCTGCATGAAAAACCCATTTATATAAATTAAGGGGGGGATTAGCCCCCCCCGTTCCCCCCTTTATACTCAGCCAATTAATCCCGAAAATTATCAGGGAGCGCCTTAACACAGTGAACCTATAAACAAAATTTGAAGGAAATGGGATAATTCTGCATGAAAAACCCATTTATATAAATTAAGGGGGGGGGGATTAGCCCTCCGATCCCCCCACTTTATACTTAACTAATCAATCCCGAAAACTAATCAGGGAAGCGCCTTAACTCAGTGAACCTATAAACAAAATTTGAAGGAAAACGGAATAATTCTGCTTGAAAAACCCATTTATATAAATTAAGGAGGGAGAATTAGCCCCGTGTTCCCCCCCTTTATACTCAACCAATCAATCCCGAAAACTAATCAGGGAAGCGTCTTAACCCAATGAGCATATAAACAAATTTTGAAGCAAATAGAATAATTCTGCATGAAAAACCAATTTATATAAATTAAGGGGGGGATTATCCCCCCGTTCCCCCCCCTTTATACTTAACCAATCAATCCCGAAAACTAATCAGGGAAGCGCCTTAACTCAGTGAACCTATAAACAAAATTTGAAGGAAAACGGAATAATTCTGCATGAAAAACCCATTTATATAAATTAAGGTGGGATTTAGCCCTCCGATCCCCCCACTTTATACCTAACTAATCAATCCCGAAAACTAATCAGGGAAGCGCCTTAACTCAGTGAACCTATAAACAAAATTTGAAGGAAAACGGAATAATTCTGCTTGAAAAACCCATTTATATAAATTAAGGAGGGAGAATTAGCCCGAGGCGCCTGAAAAGTGTCCCCATGAAAAGTTCCCCCATACGTCATTTTTACGTCACAGCAGATGGGGTCAGATTTCTAGTCCTAGAGAATTTTACTTTCGTCGAAAATTGGAAAACTTCCCCCATGAAAAGTTCCCCCAAATCAGAAGGGGGAAGATTTCCAGTGACATGGAATTTTCTTTTCACTGAGATCTTGAAAACTTCCCCCATGAAAAGTATCCCCGTACGCCATTTTGACGTCACCACAGATGGGGGAAGATTTCCAGTCCTAGAGAGTTTTACTTTCGTCGAAAATTGGAAAACTTCCCCCATGAAAAGTTCCCCCAAACTAAAAGGGGGAAGTTTTCCAGTGCCAGGCAATTTTCGTTTTCACTGAGATCTTGAAAAGTCGAAAATTGGAAAACTTCCCCCATGAAAAGTATCCCCATACTTCATTCTGACGTCATAGCAGATGGGGATACATATCAAGGGGGAACTTTTCCAGTGCTAGAGAATTTTCCTTTTACTGAGAGCTTGAAATCCATCCCCATGAAAAGTGTCCCCATACCTCATTTTGACGTCATAGGATCACATATCCAATGCTAATGCTAGAACTTGTTTCGAGAGCTGAATATCTGGCACTCGAAATGTGTTTCTCTTTTATGTCTAGTTACTATTGTTACTGTGAATTATTATTATACGGACTTGAAGAAATGCGCAGAAGAGATTTAGTGCGTAATGTAAAAGTATCTTGCTTACTTTTCATATTCGATTATCAAACACATACTAAGCGGTCAAAAAGGATTTAAGTATTAATGTTATATAATGTTGCTCAAATCATAATCATCAAAGCAAAACTCATCGAAAACAAAGATTTTTGTATTAGTGGAAAGTGTGTGCATATGATATTTGTTGTTGAGTAGAGCATCAAATGTGAATCTTTAATGAAAAATTCCCATTAGTTATTATTATTATTATTATTATTATTACTTTTTTTTTTTTTTTTTTTTTTTTGAAAATTAAAATTTGCTCTTTCTTTTAATTTTTTGTTAATATTCCCAATCAAATATCCGATATTAATAATTTGACACAGTAATGATCACTTTAACTTTTCTACTATTATATAAAAAAAAACAAGTCATTAAATATCCATCATCAAACTATAACATTAATAACTAGAAATTAAAAATTAATTTTTTGAAGGTATTTCATGTTTTTGGCAAACATTTCCGTAATAATTTGACATCGAATTCCACTAAAAAAAAATATACAGATTTTTTACGCTTGGTAGAAATCACAAACAAGCGAATTTTTTCAAAAATACATAGTTTAAAAAAAAAAAAAAATCTTTTTTAAGGTAATGCAACTAGAAAGAAAAAAATAAACATTATTTAATTTCTTATTTTAGAATTTAAAATTTGTTTTCTCAACGCATAATCGTAAATTAATTAAAATTAAATTACTATTTCATAAAAAGTTTTTTTTTTTTTTTTTTTTTTTTTTTTTAGAATATAAGTAACTTTTATGGATAGTACCAGATTTACAGGTATATTAATAAGAATGAAAGGGGGTGCTTCAACTAACTCATTAACCACATGTTTTCCAAAAATAATAAACAGATTAAGAACTCTTAACTTTTATGCAAATTTTGTGCCAGTGATAGTCCTTTTACAACCAAAAGGTGTTGATATTAATTACCACATGTTTTTTTGCTTTAGCATTTAAAAATAATTATTTTAACTTCCGTAAAGGTGCGCCTGTTGTCTTTCAATTTAAGTTGCTATATTTCTTTTTTATAGAATTTCTTCTAAACACGAGCATTTAAATAGAAACAAAGTCTAAATTAATCTACTTTAAAGCATTATATTTACATTATTTTTTATACATTATTATTAAGAGTGAATGAAATTGGGCTTCAGTACCAAGCGTGAATACTGTCTTTAAGATTTCACACAGTTTTCATATATCCAATTATTTATCTCATGTTTAATATTTTCTTACGTTTTTGTGCCTATAATTTGAGAATATATAATGTGCTAAGTAGAATAATTTAATTAAAAGTAAATTATTTCTGTGAAATACTTCATTTGGAAATAGCATATTTTGCGTAATAATTCAGAGGAAAAGAAACATCGCGAATATAACAGTTTAGAAATTGTTACATAATGTATGCTTAGTTTTATTATTATTATTATTATTATTATTATTATTATTATTATTATTATTATTATTATATTATGCTTTCATTTTATTTTATCTATCTCGTGCTTTTAATGTGGCAAGAATTTCTCACACCATCACTGACGATTTGATTAATTGAAGAACATGTTATATGCCAACCTAAAATGGATATTTGAAGGCTGAACATCAATGAATGATACACTTCCATGAATCATTAATGATTGAATCAAGGTTTTTTTTTTTTTTTTTGTAAAAATGTTTTAACTATTTTAAGATGTGGTGTCCAAGTAATAGCACGCACAGGTTTTAATATTCACAATTGAATTTATCAAGAAAATAAGAGAAATACACTTAAGGCACTGAGTTATATTATTTAAACCTTTATTTCAAATATGTATTTCTATTTATAAACAGACGCTTTTACCTCAAAACATTTCTTTGCGTGAGAGTCAAAGAATGCATATGAATCTGGAAAGTTGTGATACCGATTTAAAACTATTGTGCTAATAAACGGAATATCGATTTACTGACATTGCGCAAATTCCAATATACTCGTATGATTTCATTAAATATTTTAGACAAATACTTTCAATGATTAAGGGTGAAAAAACCGCAGATTTCAGATTACGCTAGATTAAGGAAAAGTGTTTATATTTAAGACCTGCAAGATATTAGATAAAAAATAAAAATCTAATAATAATTAGAAACTAAAACTCAGAAGTCGCTAAACTTTATCATATTGTGAAATTTTAAATTGAAAAACAAAATGTTTTTTTTTTTAAGATAAAATAATTTATATTATGAAAATTCATTGATAATAATTATTGTAAATTATGGTAATTTCTATACGGCGACTAATATCGATTCAAACATACTACAAAAATACCATCGTTTAAACATTTAGTTGTAACAGAAAGTTTTTTGACATGCTTGTCAGATTCCATAATCGTTCGCAATCTGAATGTGTGAATTTCAGTAAAAATACTTGTATATAATAATAAGATTTCAATAGGTAAGCTTCAACTATTCTGTATTAAGGCCTGCAAGCCTCAAACGCATAAGATTAGCGGGTGCTCTAATTCAAAAACCGTGAAATCGAATAGTATTTTCCATTTTCGTAAAAAAAAAAAAAAAAAAAAAAAAAAAATCAGAAAATCTTATAAACGATGGCATTTTGGACAGAATTTCTGGACGCGACAGCTCGCTAAAGGTCATTGTGAGACAACAATCTCTTATAACTCAAAATACATTTGTTTAAATATATATATTCAATTTCAAATCACTAATGTTTTGTATTAATGAGCTCAGGATTTTTTTTTTTGTTTGTTTCAGAACCGTCTTAAAAGTGGTATAAATATGTTTCATCAGACTTAATTATAAGAATCGCTCACTTTATATATATATATATATATATATATATATATATAAGCGGTTGTCTTTTATGTACAATTGGAAGATGTTATGGATTTTACAATTAAATTAAGATATATTTGATTCTAAAACCAGTGAAAACAGACTGTATGTGTAGTGGAAAACTTTTTTAAACGGTAAATTTCATGGTCTTGAAGAAAAGATTATAATTATAAAGAATAAGGTATCTGTTAAGATGAAAACCTTCTTAAAGCGTTCTAATATTAATTAAATTATCTCAAATTAATTATAATAAATTCAAGTTATTAAGGAATCCGCTTTGTGGAACAAAATGTAAGTAACCTTTTCTTATGATAGATATTTTCACATTCGAAACCGGTTCCGAAATGTAAAGTATTTATTTGAAAAAAAAAAATAAAAAAAATAAAAAAGATGTATTTGAAATGGAAAAAAAATAAAATAAAAAACGGAAATGTGCAGATAAATTTGAAAAATAAAAGAAATCATTTAAATTTACTGAAATGAGAGCAGCGAATGTCGAGAAAAAGGTGACATCGGAAAAAATGACGCTGAAAATATAAAAGTTGCACTTTTGTCGGGAAAAGTAAACACGCCTACTAATTCTGTGAAAAATTATATTAGAAGAAAGTTACTGGCACCAAAGATTGGAAATATAGTCTACTTTTAAAAGGCGTACATAAAATTTCCTTAGGAGGCCATCTACAAATAAAAACAGCCCAAATTTTGATTATTTCAATGGCAACATCTAATTTTGACATAAAATTTTAATTTTTCTTTTCAAAAAAGGGTATTTTTCTACTTAGTAAGTAAATAACTGACTTCAAACTAAGTAGTTTTTAAATTAGGTTTATAAAACGTCAAAATGCTGTTTTGGGGGGGGGGGGGCATATCTGGTGCACAGAAAAGCATAATTTGAAAAAATATATATGTTTTATTCATTTCATTTAGCAATAGCTGAAACACATAAAGATGAGGGAAATGGTCATGTTGGCAAGAAAAAATAAATAGACATAGTCATTTCAACAATATAGTAACAAATTTCAATTTGAATATAGCCCCCAAAATATGCGCATTATAAAATAACTAAGTTCTCTGAAACTAATCGTACGAATTTAATGAAAATTTGTATTTTGGCTAAAAGGGTGCAACATTCATTTATGATGTTTTAATTGTGTCTTGCTTTTGAAAGAAAAAAAAAACGAAGATTGAGTTTGTTTTTATATGCAGGTTGTCCCTTAATCAAGTTTTATATGTATCATTTAAAAGTAGACTTTATTATTTCCTATAGTTTGGTACCAGGAACTTTCTTATATACGATAATTTTTTGCAGAGTTAGTAGAGAATGTTTACTTTTTTTTTCCTACAACTATACGTCTATTACAAAGATTAATTCTATATTTAAAAAATAACTAAGTAAAGTTATGTAAAATATCTAGTTTATTTTTGCATAAAATGTATTTCATTTTACATTTTCTCTGTTAATAGAAATAATCTCGCTAATTTTCTTTTATTTTATTTTATTTAAAAAAAAAATGTCATAAGTTAACGTGACAAAG
Organism: Maratus michaelseni; assembly: GCA_963931845.1. Classification (NCBI taxonomy): domain Eukaryota; kingdom Metazoa; phylum Arthropoda; class Arachnida; order Araneae; family Salticidae; genus Maratus; species Maratus michaelseni. The sequence goes on from OZ007590.1 coordinate 231,838,934, forward strand.
TTAATGAAACATAATTTTTCCTATAAAGTCTTTTGTCTTTATTGTAAATTTTACCCTTAAAATTTCTTTTTCTGATTAAAACATAATTTATTTACACACATGTTTTTTATATGAAAACAACATTAACGCAAAAAAACTCAGACACACGTAACTTTTGAAGCTGTAATTTTGATTTTGCATAATTTTTTTAAAGACATAATTTTTTATTGCATGTATTTTTATTTTTTTTTATATATTTCTTTCTTAATATTCTGAAACAATAATATTTATCATAACCTATAAAAATTAAATGGCTTTATAAAAAATTTTATTAGTGTACGACAACAGGCTACTATAATTAGTATTACAATTTAATTTTTCAGCTAACGCTGTGGAGAATAAGTGAAAAAGGTAAATAGGAATATAAGTGGAATATAAAAATAAGAAAGGAATATAAGTGTAAAAGGTAAAATATCAGAAATATTAATTTTATATTCAAATGTTAATAATTTGCAGGTAAAAATTCTTTTATATGTATTATTAAAAAAAAAAAAAAAAAAAAAAAAAAAAAAAAAAAAAAAAAGCTTATTATTTTTAATTAAAAAATGTAAGATCTTTCTTATTTCTTCCACTTTTTTCGTAATCAGTTTATTATCCTGTAAAGTTGTATGTAACTGTGTATCAAGTGGCACGTGAATCCTTTACTCATTTTCTTTTTTTTTTTTAATCCTAAAACAGCTTTAGTTTAATTTCTCCCTATAACCAAAAGTTGAAGTCTTGCAATATAGTGTTTTATTTTCCGGGATTCGGGCATGAGCAATACACATGATTTTTCCTGATTCTATTACTTAATCGATAACTATTATTAAAAACTCTGTGTCTTTATAACGTATCCAAAATATTTTCTTTTAGAGAAGTTTGCCGAAAGCGCATTTTCAGTTACGGTATGCGTTTTGAACTTTAACTAAATTTTTGCATGCTTCTTCGTGTATATAAATTTTTAAAACCACATACAAGGCTACACAAAAGAATTCGTAAGCAATACATCAGGGAATGAGCGTGAATTACTTCAAGGTGTTTTTTTATTTAAAACTAGTAAAACCCGCGGCTTTGATCGCGTAATTCTTGAAAAATGCCAAGTGGTATTTGTTGGCCTATTTTCATTAGAGGAAATTTTACTACCACAGATAATTCAGAAATTACTAATTTAGAACGTTTCTTATCTTTCACCCCCCCCCCCCCGCCCGTGGTAGTGTCACCGATATAAAATATAGCCTATATTACAGCAGGGACTGTTACCATCACTTTTGAAAATGGTTCTGTAGTTCCAGAGATTCCATAGAATGTTTTTAGACCGCTTTTCGCTCATCTCACCCTTTTAAATTTCCAATTTTTTTAGAATTTGTTCTTAGAGAGCATTTACATCTTATAAATAATTACCATTTCAAATGTAAAGTTTCTAGTTCCTTTAGTAGAAAAAAAAATCGAAATTTTAGAACGTTTTTCGCTCTTGCACTCCCATGGGGGTAGTGGCACCCAACATAAAATTTAGCCTATGTTACAGCAGGGATTGTCAACATCAATTTGCTGCCATAACTTTTAAAAAGGGTTGGGTAGCTCCAGAAATTCCATAGAAATTGTAATTTAGAATATTTTTAGAACGCTTTTCGATAATCTCACAGTTTTAAATTTCGATTTTTTTTTAGAATTTGTTCTTAGAGAGCATTAACGTCTTATAAGTAACTACCATGCCAAATTTCATGTCTCTAACACCTTCAATATGAAAAAAAATCAAAATTTTGGAACGTTTTTCGCTTCTGCACCTCCCTGGGAGTAGTGGCACCCACATAAAATATAGCCTATGTTACAGCAGGGATTGTCAACATCAATTTGCTACCATAACTTTTAAAAATTGTTGGGTAGCTCCAGAGATTCCATAGAAATTGTAATTTAGAATATTTTTAGAACGCTTTTCGAAAATCTCACAGTTTTAAATTTCGAATTTTTTTAGAATTTGTTCTTAGAGAGCATTAACGTCTTATAAGTAACTACCATGCCAAATTTCATGTCTCTAAAACCTTCAGTATGAAAAAAATCAAAATAACGTTTTTCGCTTCTGCACCTCCCTGGGGGTGGGGCACCGACATAAAATATAGCCTATGTTGGAGCACGGACTGTCACAATCAATTTGCCACCATCACTTTTGAAAACAGTTCTGTAGTTCCAGAGATTTCATAGAAATTGTAGTTTAGAATCTTTTTAGAACGCTTTTCGCTCATCTCACCCTTTTAAATTTCGAATTTTTTTAGAATTTGTTCTTAGAGAGCATTTACATCTTATAAATAACTACCATTCCAAATTTCAAGTTTCTAGTTCCTTCAGTATAAAAAAAAAATCGAAATTTTAGAACGTTTTTCTCTCTTGCACCTCCCTGGGGGTAGGGGCACCGACATAAAATATAGCCTATGTTGGAGCACGGACTGTCACCATCAATTTGCCACCATCACTTTTGAAATCGCTTCAGTAGTTCCAGAGATTACCCCCTACAAACAAACAATCTTTACTACTTTATAATATTAGTATAGATATGCATTTTTAAGCTCAACTACATATAGTATTCTAAGAGATGTTTGTAGAATATAAATAAATTCATATACAGGGCAGTGCAAAGAAGATGCATGGACGCTTATGGATGATAATCTATATATATATTTGTCTTACGTGGCGTGGAAATAAATTTCTAGTTTATTGTTGGCAACAACCGTAGTTTCCAGAGCTCAGATCAATGAAAAGACTAGATTGTGTTAGACAGATCAGCTCCGCCTCCAATATGGTGGTCAGTGTCAGAGCAGTGAAAATCAAGCTAGCAAATATTAAAAATAAAATAACATGTACGTAATCCAAAGCGTCTGAGATTATTCCTCATTTTAATTATGAGTAATATTGCTAATTTCAAATCAATTCTCAACTCTTATTTAGAATTTATTTATGAACTTCACTTACATGAAAAATCGGAGAAAAGTAAAAATATCAACTGTCTAGGTTGCACCTGCTGCCATCTGTTGCAGAAATCTATAATCAATTAGAATAGTAAAATGTCGAACGAAATTTAAACAATCATTGATGATAAACTATCTTCCTATTACTTAGTGTTTTTTTTTCTAATGAATTTAAGCCATGCTGTACATACAATATTATAGGTGCAACAAGTTTTAAACAAATTATGTTTCCAAGATCCTTTATTTATAGTATTTAAATGATTTATATACTCATTAGTAGCTCCAATTAAATGCATTTTTAGTTGTGTTTTCAACGGAGTTCAATTACTTTTTTACATTAAAAAATTTTTTCAATTTCATATGTTCAAATGATTTATGGTAGTACTTATTCTGGCTAGAATTACTGTAAAAATAAAAAGGGGCGAGCGAGCGAAGCGTGCTGGGACCGCGTAGCGGTCTCAATAATGAATTGCTTCGCAATTCACGGGGGGTTGGAGAGCGTTAGCGAGTAGGGGGCTGAGCCCCTAGTTTTTGGAAATATGATTTCTGTAGTTTTAAGCGTATCTATGCCAGAATTAAATTTCATTTTGATGTGTTACGTGTATAAAAATAATATAAAGGATTATACCAAAGAACTTCTGATTCTATACTAAATTTCAGCAAATTTTGTATAATCTATTCATATCTATAGACTATACACAGATCTGCACAAAAGAATTAAAGTGTTTTTCAGACTTTCAACGGTAATTACTGAAATCTGATTTTCAAATGTGTTCTTTGTTTTCTAAATGTTTATTGGAGTATCTCATTTACATTATTAAACGGCGAAATTTTATTAAAGTATTTTTTAGTGCTGAAAAGTTTTTAATAATATAGGCTTGAAGCATGATTATTCTTTCTTGCTTGTATGTAAAGATGGAATTTTTGAATATATTTTTAACTCACTTCTTGATATGCTAGAAATTGAAAAATTACGTACAAAAGCGTGTTTTGATTTGATTTCATTTGATAGCCTAACAGGGGCTGCTCAGACCAAGGAACCTAGTCCGTAGAGCATTACTGTCTTTCTCGGTCCCGTTTATTAAGGTTTTTAAAATTATTAAATAAATAAAGTTACGCTATTTTGTCATAGCTAAACCCGCTGCTCATTATAACAAGGAAAAGGTTTGAAAATATGTAAATTTAGTAAAATAAATAATACGTACAAAATATGGTCAAAGAATAGATCGCCATGGTCCCAGTGTTACCAGTGGGTACTTTTTTAAAAATTCAGATTTCTTTATTGCCACCAGTTTTTGAAATAGTAAAATTTGACTTATTTAATGACAGATTAAATAAGGCGAAAACAAGGCGGATTATACAATGTCAAAAAAGTAGAGCCAATTCAAAACTATAAATTTAAAAAAAAATTAAACCCAGCAAAATAAATAAATAAATAAATAAATAAAACGCAGTTGACAAATAGTATTTCAGCGTAAAAGCGCAAAAATACTGTTAATATAGGTAGTGCTGTATAGGCTTGCTTCAAATTTATCAATAAATAAAATAAAATAAGTCTTGTTTTTTATTATTTTGTATAATGTATATTACATTATATTTTTAAATATATTAAATAATTGTAATATTGAAATAGATTATAACTGCGCAACAATGAATAGCAGCAATCAATACGCAAAGAATTTCGAAGTGGCTTTTTCTGGCAAAAAGCATGTTCAAGAACTATTATAGTAGAAGTAAGATTCTCGTTTATAAAAAATTAAAAAAAAAAAACAGCAAAAATAAAATTTCAAAACGTGGAAAATGATTATTAACAGAAGTAATTATTCTTGTCACTTTTTATTTGGTTCTTAAAATTCAAACAAATGATGGATTTAATCGGTTTTTTTTTAATATTTTTCCGACGCTTGCAATTTTTTAATAAAAAAAAAAAAACAGTAACATTTTAAAATTTATTATAACGGCAATGAATATGCAATGCATTTCGAAGAGATGTTCCATTCTTCCTCTGTAAAACAGCATGTGCAAGCATTACTATAACATAAGCAAGACTCTCATATATACGAAATTACAGCAGAAGCAAGACTATCGTATATGTACGAAATTACAGGAGAAGTAAGAGATTTGCTACAGATTTAATACTGGTTGCACGTGCTTTGTACCAAAAGAGTTACTCTGTTTAAAACGCATTTCGCATTCATTGCTTTTATTTTGTTTAAGAAGTTTTAATTAATAAATAATTACACTGGTTTATATACTTTCACCGAAATGTATATTTTTTCATAGATTCTAGTGCAATGAGTAAGGGAAAATTATTGAACAAAATCTGTCACGTCTATTTAAAAAAATATTTATTAAATACTTTAAAAAAATAATAACATGAAATATAAAAAGAAAAATTAGAAACGATTGATTTTAGTCTTCTTTTTTATAATTTTCTTGATCTGTTTCTCTTAAAATAGACCAGCAGTAGTCCCCTAACATACTTTCGTCCCAAAAACCTTTGTGCCTGTCTTCAAAAAGTTTAAGGTCTTGGTGAAAACGCTCGTCCTGCTAGTCACTCACGGCGCCCAAGTTTTAAGGAAAAAATCCGGATGTAAATGGAGAAAATGTACCTTCAGAGACATGTTCACACCCAATGCATGATAGTTTTTTTATAAAACAGCAATATTTTTTTCATAATCTTCATCTTTATAATTTCCTAAGAATCTATGGATGACCGTTTTTTTTTTTTTTTTTTTTTGGTGAAATAACTGCTGAAAATTTGACTTCGATTTCGGTAATAAGTTAATTTGATATTTGGTGTCAATAAGTTCCACTATTTTAGATAGTTGCAAGTCTCGCACAAGGTCGTTCAACTCATTTTGTTTTATTAAATGTAGCTTTTTATCATCTTCGATTACGAACTCGTCATAATTTTCACCCTCCATAAACAGATCGACACTATCTTGGCAACTCGCTCTTGACATACCTCCACATACAAGATGTGACAGAGTTTCCGAATGTGATATCGTTTTTGAGACTGATGGAATGTCAGAATATTGAATTTTATGTTTATTGTTTGAGGTAAAGCCTGCAGTTTTTGTCAAACAAAAATAACAGTCATTTTCGTGATTTGAAAGTTCTCTCCACATCATTGGTGATCCAAATTGAAGATACTTTTTTTCTCCCGAAGCCCAGCATATAAGAGTAAGTCTATAGCTTTCACAAAAAAACATGTGGGACCCGCTTTTTATCTTGATTATTCACTGAGAATCCAAAATAATGCACATACGCTGTTTTAGAACATTCCGATATCGGTCTTCCTTTTTTAAATTGTCCACAAACGTAACAAATACGACCAGAATTTAATTTACACACTCTATAAGACATTTTATCAAAAACTAAACCACTTTAGTTCACAAAAACACAAGAAAATAGAATATAGAATCCAAGTTGACAATGCTGGTAAATTGAACGTGACGTGATAGATATATTATAGAATTAAAAATGTGAATATTGAAAAATGTAAAAATTTTAAAAATGTAACGTGATAGATTTTTTTTTAAATAGCACCTTTCATTAGTAAGAGGTAGTATAATAAGAAAATAGGTGTTTCATCAAAAGTATATAAAAAATGTTTAAATATGTAAACCAGTGTTATTTTTACTGCTCTATCTCTTTATTATTTTTATTCATTTTATTCATAATGGTTTCAACTTTGTGGATACACATTAACGCGGTTTATTGCAGTAGATTTATACATGTGTGTGTGTGTGTGTGTGTGTGTGTGTGTGTGTGTGTGTGTGTGTGTGTGTGTGTGTGTGTGTGCGCGTGCGTGTGTGTGTGGGTTCGTGTTTCAGGGGAAGCGCGGACGAAAACAGGTTTACACGCCCGCTGACTGAGGACCCACAGGCAACCGAGGACGTCCTCGGATAGAAAAAAGTCATTTTCTTCCGTTTTTAAGCATTTTTATGATTTGTACAAATTATTATTGGTTTATAAAATTTGTCCTCAGTTGGAGGGTTTTGCTGTTTTCTGGTTGTGTATCGGTGTATAATTGTGTATAAGGGAGAATAAATGGTCCACTGAACCATGGCAATAAAACTTACTAAATGTGTGTCCTCAGATTACCTTAAAATTAAGTCTTTTGGGTATGAGTCCTCTGAATCCATGAGAATTAAGTGTTCTGTGTATGGGTCCTCAGAATACTTTAAAATAAAGTGTTGTGTGTATGAGTCCTCTGAATCCTTTAAAATTTAGTGCTCTGTGTATGAGTCCTCAGAATACTTTAAAATAAAGTACGCTGTGTATGTGTCCTCAGAATATATTAAAATAAAGTTTTATGTGTATGAGTCCTCAGAATACATTAAAAGTAAGTGTTCTGTGTATTAGTCCTCTGACTCTTTTAAAATAAAGTGTTCTGCGTTTTTCCTTTAAATATTTTAAAATAAAGTGTTCTACGTTTAGGGTCTTTGTTCTCATAAAAAAATGCCATTTCTAAATATTTCTCTATTTTTTAGCAAAACTACTTATTTCTTTATAAGGGATAATAAGTACTAATAATTTTTGTAATGTCTTCCAGCAATAAGCTATAAATATAAAAATTTTAATTACTCCTATTTTTATTCTTAAAACCCGTAAACATTGCTAAATTTGCGAACATACAAATAAAATTTTGAAATTTGGGATTGTTTCACAATTTAAATAATTTCATTATATCGGAAATTGAGCGCCTTTTAATTGAGAATCACGATATGTTCCATCGGCCATCTTGTTAAGGTGTAGCTATTTTTAAGTTTGCTAAAAAAGGCTCCTTAAAAAAATATGCAATTTTGGAGAACTAAATACATTTTAAACCTTTTTCTCCATTTCTAATTAAGATGCAGAAATGATTCTTCTTTTTCCCGAAGGCAAAGAATGCAATACAATTTCTATACCTCCTAAAACGGAAACCTGACTAAACAAAAGAACTTTTTTTGGTCTTTTGTGATTCTGTCTTAATGAATTTAGGTAAAAATGTCAACGGTAAAAAAAGGCAACGCTACAAAAAAATAATAATTATGAATACTTTATTGAACCTAAAATTGAGATATGTTAGTTATTAGGGTACATATATGTTCAGTTACATTAAAACGTTATAAGCCCAAAATTGTAGAATACCGCGGCACTCATATATACAGCACTCATATCACATCAAAGAAAACGCAAAAAACCGCCTTTTAATAAATCAGCAAATGCGTGATATATTGTTCTGATTTTTTTCAAAACAGAGCACGCCCTCCCTCCCCCCCACGCCGCCACCACCCCAGAGACAAGGCAAAAAAAACAGTAATTTTCGTATTTATAAATTAAATGAAGTAAAACAAAGCTAAAATCAGTATTGTTTTTATTTTGTTCAAAATCCGCCACTATATTGAATCAAATTCTGTTCAAAAACTTGATTGATTTAAACGGTTATTATAATTTTAAAAGAGGGGAAACACGTAGTAACAGGTATTGACTATATACTTTTAATAAAAATGGCCCACTCATTTCAAAAATAGAAAGTATTCGTACTTCTAGAAATAGGCCGCGGGGTCGCGGGTAATGAGTAATTGGTCATTTCCTGCCCCTGTCAGTGCAGTATCTATTTCTGGCTATTTGAATGGAACTGGGATTTGACCCTCGAATACCAGAAAAAAAATAAAATGTATATTTCGAAGATGTAGACCTCACAAACATTCTGTTATTATTTGTTATTGTGCCATTAATTTGTTTTTTTGTGCTTTCCAATATGGCCAATATTAAATCGTCTTCCGAGAAGAAAATTGTGAAGAAAGAGCTGTTTACAAAGTCTTCTGACTTCCTTTAAACATTCTTTAAATTCAGGCATGTTTTGAAAGTATATAATTGTTTTATATTCATATTTCTTGGAAAGATATAAACATATGCATGCGTTTACAATTCGATTATTATTGTCCGTTTTCTATTATTAATCACATTATTCATAAAAAAATAACGGCATGTGTTTAATAAAGAGCATTATGCTATTAAATAAAACAATTTTACAGTGGACAAATTGGCAGAAAAGAAAGTATTTAAAAATAAATAAATTACAAATAGTCGTTAGGTAATAATACTAAAACAAACGGAATTAATACATAGAAGTGAAATTATTTTTATTAAAGTATAAAGATATAAATTGATGGTCGTGTAATACTCAAATTATTCACTTACAGGCATAAAAAAACAAAAAATACTTTAAAAAATATTTTTTTTTCGTATATCAATAAATGCAGCCGGACATGGTAATTTAAAAAACATATACTTTATACGAATCTGTTTTCAATGAAGAAATGTTAATTTTAATATCGAATGGATATATATAGACAACGATGCGTCGTTTAGGTTCTGAAATCTTTTTTTTTCCTTTTTTTTAAACGTTTCTTTAATGCGTTTCGGTAGAGTAAAGAAATAAATAAAATATATAACGAAAAATCATGCATGCGGCATAGATTATGAAGCACTTTCCAACATTTAAAGAATATTATTAAGGAATATAATAATAAAAAAAAACACATAATGCAGTAAATATTAATTTTTTGCAATTGCTGTCCATATCCGGTATTATGTCACCTTCTGTCGTGCAGTCATGTGCGGAATTTAAACACACCAATTAATGTACTATAAATTAGTTAATTTTACAATTATTTACCAACTGAAACCATACTTCCAGCAATTATTATTGATCATTGTCCGCTCTGTAAACGAATTTTTCTGTGCGAACTTGTAAATGAACTATAAATGCTACTTATTCACACCACACAAAGCGTAACTTAGTCCATCTCAGTGATGAATATCAATCTCATTATGTTTGTAATATTGTAACATCAATAAAAAACATCGCAAACGATTTTCCTCCATACAGCTGAATGTAACCAAATTATTTTGTGTGCCCTGTAAACGCATTATAAATGCTGCATTTTCAATTCCGAACGTTATATAATAAATCTAAATAATATATAAAAATTACATGGAAATCCGAGTATATTTATGAAAGTTATAGAACACGGACAGACTGTTAGACAGACAGACAGACGGCAACCTAATTAGCATTTTTCAACTATGTTTAAAAGTGCTAAAAAAGAAAAGAAAGAAGAAAAACTCTTGAAGCTAGAAAACGGAGGAGAAGAAAATTTCTTATTTTTTCTTATTTATTTGGTGCCTTTATGAATGAGACGAATTTTCTGTCAAAACAGCAGCATAAAATGTACGAAGGAAAATTATAAAAATAAGAAATTTTTTTTGTTATATGTGCCCTTAAGTTATTAAATTGAATAATTCACACACTTACTATTATCATTAAAAAAATGCTGTAATATCTTAATTCCATACATGTTTTAATAATATTAACTGCTAGTTATTTGTAATTTTTTTAATTTTTTTAATATTTTGTTTCCTTCTGAATTATTCGATCGTTTTAAAGTCACGGGTGTTTCATGTACGATTTAATTTAGTAATACTGTTTGTCTTTTAAACTAACTATGCATGACTTTATTTTAGTTATAATATGATTTATAAAATTAACCATTTAACAATTCGCAAAAATAATTAAATTTAAAATTCTGCATATAATTATATTATTTCAAATATGAGACAATAAATTAAAAATGTAAATTAATTACGTATTTTCGAAACATATCTGAATTTAATGAATGTTTGAAAAAAATATTGTAATTTGAATGTTCTATTATTCGATACTTTTATCAGAGAAAACAACTTGGATTTAAGGATAACAAAGTTTTTTTTTAAAGGTAAAAAGAAAAATAATGATAATATGGTTGAGAAGTATACGTTTTACATGTGTTTTCTGAAATCGGAGGATCCAATCTCATTTCGAAACAACAGCGCAAAGGCGTGAAAGCCCATTTTCTAAACAATTGAACAGTTTTCATTAAAACTACGTTCAAACAACACTTGCTACAAAAAATCATAAATTATTTCACTGGGCTTTCTTTTCCAACGGCCTTGTGGTTATCAACAAAATAGGATGTCTCAACAAAAGAGAAGGGTGGTGATAAACATGTCGGGGATCACCTCCGCTGACCACTGACCTGTTGCCGAGCTATAGGAGACTGGCCGCATATAAGAAAGAGACTGACCACATGAAAGTAGCAGCTGTAACCAACTGTATTCTATTTGCAGCTTAAATATAGGTGGATATTAATTATTACGCGTTCCCCGATTTGTAAGGGTCCTAAAAAATATTTTTATTTCATTGAACCACGCGATTTTTCCTGACACATTCAAACAGTAATTTTCTCTCCATTTCCTTAAAGAAATCAGGTTTTCATAGTCATGCGCCTAATTTTTAAATGTCATTCTCTATTTTCCTCTAAATTCCATGTATCATGAGTATATAGTCAATTGCTCTCCGATGACTACCATTTCCTCATTTCATGTTATATACAAGTCTGCCTAAAGCGTCAAATTTGCCGTCATTTTCTGATACATTAGTTTTTGTTTACTTTTGTAGGAAAATGTAAAATGCTGTTCGATTTCCAAGAACCTGATTATGATTACCTGCAAATAATATGTCTTTATCAATAAAAGTATTTCACATATGTGTCAGAAAGTAGCAGATTCAAACTTGAAAACAGATTTAAATACAATATCCACCAAATAATTGAAAATGTTTTTGTCATAACCTTATAATAAACTTAAACTTAATCATGCTTTTTCACCTAATGTTCAATTGTTATAAGAAAAATTGAAAAAAAAAATGTTTTTTAAAGTCATGAAATATCTCTCTATATTAAAAAAAAGTAACCACAAATTATGTTTAAATTCCTGCGCATAGTTTTCGTTTCTATAAAACTTTTATAAGAAAACTGTTTTGACCAACTTTGATTTTAAATATCTCTTAAAATAATTCTTCGATTTAAAAACTGTCTACTTCAGCGTGTTTATCGAACATTTCTTTATAAAACCACCAATTTTTAAATTTTGCGGCGGCCGCCGCTGTCAATTAAGATTTTGTGCCTTGAAGTCTTTCTGGACTAATATCCAGAAAACTATTGCAAATAAAAATTTAAAAATTGGCGGTTTTATAAAGAAATGTTCGATAAACACGCTGAAGTAGACAGTTTTTAAATCGAAGAATTATTTTAAGAGATATTTAAAATCAAAGTTGGTCAAAACAGTTTTCTTATAAAAGTTTTATAGAAACGAAAACTATGCGCAGGAATTTAAACATAATTTGTAAGGATATAGTTGACAAGGTTGGGGTGTGCAGACTGCAATTATTTTTTCAATTTGACTCATTTTTTGAGGTTATATTTCAATTTTTTAATCAAAATTTTCATTATTTTGACGAAGATTTATTTCATATTTCATAAATTCCATTATTTGAACCGTTGCCAATTTGTAAAATAGCGCACGTAATAATATTCCCTTTCAATTAAGAAATGTATGAACACGTGACTATTAAAAACAGAAATAAAACTTTAAAATAATAATTAAATGATCACGTGTTAAAAGCAATAAATGTAGAAAATAACGGAATAAAAAATATACTTGCGCGTGAATATTAAAAAGATAAATAATTAAATTATTCCGCGTTTTCAAAGCATTAAGTAGAGTAAGATTAATTTATTTCGACAAAATATTTTATCTATTATTGCAAATTTTAAAACAGCGTAATTAATAATATTTCCCTTCAATTAAAAGCTATATTTTTACGTTTAATAATTACGTTTAAATCATCGAAATAACTAATAATTGGTAAAATATAATTAAAAATACAGATAAACGTTGAATTAAAGATCACTCGATGACATAACTATACAACGCGTAACGCATCTGGTATCAATTGAATGCGACGCCACAGATATGCACTTTTGGCTTTAAATCCTATATTTTGGCGACAGTTCATTTCTTTTATAGAAAGTAGTAGTCGGGATAATTGAGTAATACCCAATTTTCTATAGCATCGTTATAAAATTTCCTGATGCCATGACATTGCTTACTTAACCATTTTGCACGAGTTGATTTTCAAATGTTTAATTAACCTTATTTTATCAACAGTTGTTAGCTGTCTCGACAGCAGTTGATTCGGCTTTAAAATCCCTTGGTCAATGGAAAATGAATGGAAACCCGATTATAGTAGATATTACAGCGAGCAGCCGATTATAGCAGCCGATTACAGCAGGTCGTTTAATTATAATTCAATCTTCCGCAATCGTTTTAAGGTTGATCAATTCAGAGTGTTCTTACAGTTTGTGGTGTCAGAACGGGGGTTGGCGAGCGTAGCTCGTAGGGGGCAGAACCCCCTAGTATGATAAAAATTTTGATAAAATTTCAAAAACCAAACAAGAACGAGACCTTTCCTTGCTTTCATATACCCCTGCCTACACACATGATGGCTAAAACAAGTAATGGCGGTCAAACAATGTTTTTTTTTTTTTTTTAATTTATATGATTTGACAATATATTTTCTTCCTAATTTCTTTCAACAAACATTGTCGTTTTAAAGAGATATTGCATTATTAACTAAATCTACTACAAACACATATCGCCCACAGCCACAGACAAACCATTATTATAATTTAGAGAAACGTGGTTTTAGAGACTAACTTGAATAGGTTTGACTATTTCTTCACTAATTACCGATTAGCAAAACATGTGTATTTTCCAGGGAGATCTGTATTTCCTTTCAACCTTTCAAAATCTCACGATCTATCACAACATGTGGCTAGTTCGGCGAAACTGGACTTAATTTTTTCTGGTGAAGGAAATGTTCCTATATAAAATGAATTTCAAGAATTGTGGCGCAAGATCATATAACACAACTAAAATGGTTTTGAATTGAAATTTTTGGCATATACCATTGCATGACAGTTAAAAGATATAAATGTTTTTCTCACAGAAATAGTGTTTTTTATTATTATTATTATTTTTTTTTTTTGAGGTAAGTTAAGATATACATTTTGTTGAATTTTGTTGATAAAATAAAAAAGGAGAGAAGGAGCTTTAGAGGAACCTACGGGGAGCTTATGCCACCCAGCCCCCATCTTGTTATGGACCTGGAGGGTGGAGGGGGACGCGCAAGATGCTAAAAGTAAATAAGACGGTAAATGCACTAAATGATTGGTTAATCCTTAAGGTGGTTATCAAATGACCTGCTCAACAACACGAAACTTTCTGACTCATTAGGTGCGTTCGTAATTATATAAATACGTAGCACCTATTGTCGTCGCTTGGTCCGTCCGTCCGCATATACACTCTAAAATTGGGAGGAGTGAGAAGTTGACTCTTTGGAAGAGTGAGAGGCATTCTCACTCTTTTTGGAGTGAATTTTATAAAAATACACTCCTTAAAGAGTGGAATTTTCCACTCCCTAGAAAGGAGTGAAATATGTCACTCCGTTGTCGAGAGTGACTGTCTCACTCCTTTGACAAGAGTGAAATATTTCACTCCGCTGAAGAGTGACAGCCTGGCATTATATAATTTTGTCCATATTTATTTATTGCGAGAAACGAAATTATCATTTTTTTCTTTTTCTTTTGAGGTAGATTTCGTAAGAAATACTACCTATTACATTCTCTCCTATGTTGGAATTTCTGAAAATTTTTGCAGATCTTCGCCGATCATGACCCCTAGAACCCCAAACCCCCCCCCCCCCAGTTCAAAACTTTATCTATCTATCTATCTGTCTGTCTATATAGCTATATCATTTTTTATGGACACGATGACTTCAATAATTTTGCACAAATCTCTTCCAAACGGATGCATATAATCAAGGGACATAAAATCTTGGTCAAGTTCGTTAATGGGCAAAATCGAAATGGGGGGGGGGGGGGGTTGTGGAAACAGAAAAAAACTTCTTAATTATGATACGTATCAAATCCGTTTAAAGTTATTATTACTTCTAGGAAAAGGACCGAAAATTTATGTATGGCAGATTTTTGATATCATTAAAAATGGCCTCAAGCGGGGGGGATAGGAGTTTAAGAAGAAAAAAATTCATAACTTCGTCAATTCACAAGATATCCATCCGCTTCATGGAAAACATGAAAAAAAAATTGAATGCACTTAAAAAAATATTAATATAACAAAGCATACATTTTATTATACACGTGAAATACCACTGCTTCGACCGATCGATGGTGTCTTTTTTTTCTTTTAAACATTTCAATATCAATTTTGCTTTTTAACCATAAATATAAAATAAAACTATGTGGAGAATTGATATTTTATCTTTTTTGTACTACTATTTATTTTTTTATCATTGTTCAGCAGTATATAGTGCGGTTATTTTATTTTTGTGGCAACACTAATTTGAGGAAAAATCTTGCATTTCATTTATAAAAACAATGCCGATTTAATTTTACTTATCCATCATACGTAGTATAGGGTAAGTCTTGTAATCGTTTTGAAAATCGAAAAAAATTTTTTGACGGATTTACACGTTTCAGACACTGGAGATTCCGAAAAACATATTTTTAGAAAAAAAATTTTGCCGTCCGTCTGTGTGTCTGTAAACGCTGTATCTCCCGAAAAAATTGAGATAGAGACTTGCAATTTGGTATGTACTTAGTATGTAATAATGGGAAGAAGCTTATTTCATTTCAATAACCTCGATTAACCGGAACAATTTCTTTCGGACTCTCGAAATATTCGTTCTGATGAAATTTATATAAAAATTTTCGAAATTGTTTATTTTAAGAAATGAATATAAAAGACAATAAAAAACATAAATTTTGCATAAAGCATGAAGTCGATCGGATAATTAGTTGCCGAGATATTTGGAATTCTATTTGCCACACTCTTCGATTTTTCATGACCCTGTATTTCATCCAAATTTCACTTCAAAGATATATTTTAATTGAAAATTTGACGCTTAATCAGATGCAATAAACCGCTAGTTAATAGGATTATTATTTTTGGAGTTATAAGGATGTTTCTTTCAAGCAATTCAGTAATCGAGCCTTTAAAGTTTGTGACGTCATCAAGCCACGATTTTATTTGAATTGCAATGCATTTTATAAGTAGTTTACACATTTTTATTTTAATATTTTACATTATGCATATCCATGATGGGTAAGTATTACGGTGGCCCCCAACGACTAGTTTAATTAATAGCAATATTTAATCAAAAACCATGTTTTAACGAAATGTGGGGGTAGTAGTATGTCAGAAGCTGCTTCAAAAACCTTTCGAAGGAGGATACCTCATTTGTTGTTGCGTGTTTTGTAAATTCGTAGAAAAAAGGATGTTGACAACAGAAATAACATGTATGATTTTAAAATAATAGGACTTTGCAAAATAGCGCTAATTTACTGAAAAGTACGGTCAAAAGATAAGAGTTTATATTTAAAACAAAAATTAAAGTGAAATCACACATTGTTAGTCATAGAATATCCATCTATTTCGTTAGAAGCTTTCTGTCCCCCTGAGCCCCCGTTTCAAATAAATTTCAAACATATGAACAAGGGAAATAAAATTAAAAATTGACTTTTACGGTGGATTCAGGGGGCAGAGCCCCCGCCCCCCACCTCTGACAAAAAAAAAATCTTAGTCCCTTATTTTTTTGGTGTTTAATTATTATAAATTCACCGGGGAATAATAAGTTTTATAATTTTTAAAAACAACTTAATGTCATATTTTAATTTTTAAAATAATAATTATTAGTTGATATTTTAAACAGTAACGGGATTCCAAATTTCCATAAACGATCGCAAAATTCAGATTATGATGAGACCAATCAGTGGTCTCTATATAATGTTTAACGTTTAACCAGTGTTGAATTCAGACACTTTTCTCCGGGAGGGATTTCTGTTGCCCCAGAGGGGACTGTAGAGTTCCTGGGGGGGGGGGGAAATTGCATTTTTTATCTATTAAAAGCATAAAATCTCAAATGTTACGGTGATACCCCCCCCCCCCCTGGTCTACCCCATGAATTCAACACTGATTTCAAAGTTGTATATACAAAATAGCGACCACTCTAGCATTAATAAAGTGTATGAAAATACAGATTAGGTTATCATGGCTTTCAAAAGTTAATGAAGGAATAATATTTTGGATTTTCTGCATCTAAAATCTGAAGCAAAAATATGTTGTATGAAAATTGCTTTTAAATTCTTTTAAATTCGATACATTATTTGCAAGTGTTACGTCAAAATCTTTTTTAAGCTATTTTTCCTCGCTCTGAAAATGTAACAACTGTAGTGAGTATACTATTTAGGTAATTGATAAATTTAACGCCAGTAAATAAAAAGTTTCTGACCGCTGATAAAAAGCTTTCGCTTCATTGCAAATGCTGACGTAATTATTATTTTTTTTAACAGACCGCAGAAGACCACTGCATTCTTTGTTTGGAAATGTGCATGCTGATTGGCTAATAATCAGTTCAACGATTTAGTAGTTAGAAGAGGTGTACGTGTTCGTAGTTTTTACAGCGAAAAATTATGTGATTACATTTTTGTGTTATTCCTTTTGTGTGTCTTACAGTAATGTGTGTTACAGTTACATGTGTGCTACAGTATGGGTGTCTTAACCCCCTGAACGCCGAGCAAAAGGGCAAATTTGTAATGTTGTTTTCTCTGTAATTGTTTTAAAATGCCAAAAAAAGATGAATTTTCAAACTTGATGTAAAAAATTTAATTACGTATATGAGTATAATCCTTGAGAATATTAATCATTACTCGATGTTTTAAAAGTGCGTTATATTTGTGGAATTATATTTATTTAATGAATGCTTCCATTGCAGAGAAACCTACAGCATAGTGTTTTCCCGTTCATCACCAAGACCGTGCTTTTTAAATATTTTTATAAAATCCGACTGGTGAGTTTTTTATTGCAGTCGGGTGTGTTTTTTTTCCGTTTCAAAAGTATTGTATCTGTAACTTTTTTTCAATCAAAAATTTTGATATTTTCAATAATTCGGATTGCAAAACCGTGCTTTTTTTATGTTTTGCCAGAAGTGTTTAAATATTTTTATAAAATTCAACTGGTGAGTTTTTTTTTTGCAGTCGGGTGTTTTTTTTTTTTCGTTACAAAAGGATTGTATCTGTAACTTTTTTTCAATCAAGAATTTTGATATTTTTAACAATTCGGATTGCAAAACCGTGCTTTTTTTTATGTTTTGCCAAAAGTGTTCGCTCAAAATCTTGTTATCTTCAACCATTTCCTAGTATTCCTATGACACGTTATAAATGTTGTAAAATCAACGTTTAATCTGAGAATTATCTATTCTCACTTTATATTTGGATTAATATTATTGGATATGATTTACGATTTTGGATGCGACTAAATAATCAAAAGTAAGTATGATTATAAACAAAAAACGATTAATTTTCGTTTTCAAATAAAACTTTTGTATGAATATTATTACTTATGTATTATTATTTAATTCCTATTTAAATTAAATTGATAAGAATAATGTCTATTTATTACATTTGTATCTTTTTAAATCCAATAAATATATTTTAATGTTAAAAGATTTGTGTATTTTTTATGATTTTCAATTAAATTATTATCAATTTCAAAATTTTCAAAAATAACAAATTTGTTTAATATATCTTTACTTTAGATCTCCACTTTATCAATAATTTTTTTTATTGTAAAGAATCTGGATTATTGATTAACTCACAGCATTGATTTTATTCTTATGTATTCACACAAAAATGAATCAATAATTTTCGTATTATATTTTTTCCCCCAACCGATAAAAGTAAAAAGAAATTCAGAAATACATTTTTGTTAAATGTGATTATATGTTGTTACTCTGACTGTAAAAATATCAGTAATATATTATATATATACTTACTTTAAAATATGCCTTTTTATAAAAAGCAATAACAGAAAATTATCAAATCTTATGCTGAAAAAAAAAAAATGCTGTGTTTAAAACGTCTTTTTTTTTTTTAATAACATTTTGATATGTTAAGGAATTTAATGTTGCTTTGATCAGTATGCGGAATCAGGGCCTGATTACCGGCGGGGCAAACTTCCACCAGACAAAAAGAACAGAAAATCTTCCCTTATTTTTGACATAAATTCTGCATGGATAAGATGTTTAAATAAGCCAAAAATTTCTTTTTAAATTTACTGGGGGAAGTTTGCCCCGCCGGTAATCAGGTCCTGTGCGGAATCCTTATAACATACTCTTTCGCGGTCAAACACCTGTTGTGACCCATCTTTTATATTTTATAATTTGAGATGTACATTTTTTTTTTTGGGGGGGGGGGATCTTTTTAGCCTTTTTTGTGGGAGAGGGGGGTTGATTTTCGTCAAATCTGATTTGTTAAAATTAAAAAAAGTAAAGAAATATATCATTATTTACTTTGCTAAAAACTTTAGTTTTCGGTTTTTCAAAACTCGAGATATTGAAAACTAATTTTAATATTGATTTTTTTATTAATTACTTTTAGTAAAAAAGTTAAAAATGGAAAATAGAAAAAACTAGACTTTTACATCATTACATCTTTATTTGCTATTATTATTATTATTATTATGGAACAATTCTATTCAAATCTTAAAACAAATCAAAGCATACTTCAAGTATAGAAATTTGTACTTTATACTAAGAAAACATACTATATGGTACAAAATATTTATTTTATATCAATTTTAATTTGATGATCCTTTAAACAATTCAGCAGAAGTATTTTTCAATAGTTATTCATCTGAAAAAATCTGATTTGAAGGATAAATAGCTAATTTTTTGATGAAAAGTGTTATTGTTCTTCTAAAACAAAATTACAGTTTTAATCTAATATTGCAGAGTTGAATTTTCATTCTAAAATGATTAAGACAAAAAAATGGCCTTACTAATGTGCGCCGCGAATGAAGTCGTTGCCCACAACAGTGTTCAACGACTTCATTTCGTGTAATAAGGTGGTACAGAAAAGTTATAATCAATATTGTATTTAGTTTTAGAGTAGAATGAAGTTGAAGACAAAGAATATTATTCAAACATGTATTTTTATATGTTCATGTATTTATATATATATATTTGAAGTAATCGAATGTATTTAATTTTTTGCGGTAGTACGTGAGAAGGGCAGGGGGAGGGGGTTACCACTGGCCTCGAATTCTGTTGGGGAACCATCGGTAGCGTAATAAATTTTCTTATTTTTATAAATAGTTAAATCAGTCTTCAAATTTAATATACATTTTCATCTTTTGATATGTTAAAGAAGTTTGTTCAGCTTACCCGAAATTTTCCTTTTTGCGCCAAGTGATATCCACAGTAATCCAAAGTGTTGTAGCGATATTTATCTTATCCATTGATTCACTTATATTGGAGAAATAAGAAATAGTATTAGTAGAAAATAACAATTGTGTGAAATGAGCAGAAGATTCATTTTCCTTTGAATATAATATTATAATTCTTGGCTAGATGTACATGTTTAAAATCGCGTTTTGGAGGCTGCGTATAAGTGCTCCAATTTTACATTATATTAAAATATATTTACATCATATATATACAAAAGCGTCTTAGCTGCTCGGATACATTTTGGAAACTGAAGGGAGATTGTTATTTGAGTTCTGTGCACACGCGCGGGACAAACAGCTGTAGTTTGAAGGAGGGAGATCTGCAGTATTTCTCCAATTAGTTAGTTTCGACAGTCTCTGGTTTTATTCACTGTTTTGCATCTGCGGTTGTCACTTAAAGTACTTATAGTTAATTGGGGTCTGGTTTTTAACATGTTTTTCAATCGTTCGCTGCACGTGGAGATTAATTAACTGCATAAAAAAGGTTTCTCCGTCACTCCCCCGTAATCTCCTGTGTGGGGAATGGTTGAAGATTCAGTTTCTTACGGTGTTTTTCATACACAGGCTTGGGAGTGGGCTTCGTGAGAGTGTCGGCTATCATTTCTTCACTGGGGCAGTATTGTAGATCGATTTTTCCTTCTTCTTTCATAAGTTTGATGTTGTGGAAACGTATGTCGATATGCTTGGATCGCTTAGTATCTTTATCGTTTTCAGTCATTTTTATACAGGACATATTATCCTCAAATATCGTGATGGGTAGTTTTTGTGGAATGTTGAGGTCGCTTAGCAAGTTTGTTATCCAACTTAATTCTTGTGCTGCGTTGCTAGCTGAAACGTATTCAGCTTCGGCTGACGAAAGTGCAATGCAATTTTGCCTTTTTGTAATCCAGTAAATCGGCGATTTTCCTAGCATGAATAGATTTCCTGACGTTGATTTACGTGTTTTCAAGTCACCAGCCCAGTCTGCATCGGCGTATGCTGTTAGGATGGGCTTGCTGTTTGCGCTAAGAGTTAAATTCAAATTTTCTGTAGTTTTGAGGTATGAAATGATTCTTTTTACTGCTGACCAGTCCTTTTGGCGTGGTGTTTCGTTTCTACGACATAATATGTTTACTGCTGCAGATATGTCAGGACGCGTGATTGTTGATATGTAAAGTAATGTGCCTGTCGCTTGTCGATATTTCGTGTTATTAGGTAAAAGATTATCGTCGTCTTCAAGTCTGTTGAATCCAGCAATCATGGGTGTGTAATGAGGTTTCATGTCGTTTAAATTCAGTTTTTTCACTAGTTCCTGTATTTTATTGTTTTGATTTAGGTAATATGTATCGTTGATTTTATTAATGTTTATGCCTAGGTAATTATTCACTTCTCCCAAGTTTTTTAGTTCATATTCTTTCTTAAGTTGGTTTATTGTTTCTTCGATATCACTGTCCTTTCCTGCTATCTGGATATCATCTACATAAATGATGATGTATATCAGATTTTCTTGATTTGATTTAAAGTACAGACATGGATCATTTTTGCTCTGTATGAAATTATTGTTTGTGAGTGTTTCCGATATTTTGGTGTACCAGGCCTTTGCGGCTTGCTTAAGACCGTAGATGGCTTTTTGAAGTTTACAAACTTTTCTTTCATCGCCGGGTTTAATATACCCGTCTGGTTAACTCATATAAACAGTTTCAGTTAATTCACCATGCAAGAATGCTGTGGTTATGTCAACATGTTTCACGTTCAAATTTTTGTGCAATGCAGAGATGAGAAATGCACGTATTGTAGCGTGCGAAACTACAGGTGCGAAAGTTTGATCATAGTCAATACCGAATCTTTGACTATATCCTTGTGCTACTAAACGCGCTTTATAGCTTTGAACATTTCCTAAATTGTCCTTTTTTAGTTTAAAAGTCCATTTTGAGCCGATAATTTTTGTTCCGGGTGGTGGATCTGTTAAAGTCCAAGTGTTATTTTTTCTTAGGCATTGTATTTCATTTTGTGTTGCTTTTATCCAATTTTGTTTATCATTAGTATTTTTCATTTTTTCGATATCTTCCCAATTTTCGGGAATGTTTTCAGATGAACTATTTATGAGACAAACATATCTGTCAGGGGGAATGCCTCTATTTGTCCTATTAGACCTTCTTGGTTCAATTGGTTGCTGTTTGGGCACGGATGGTGTCTCCTCACTGTCAAGTTTTATTTCTAGGTGATTTTCATGTCTATCCGGTAATTGTGTATTGTCATCTGATGTTTTTGTGGTGTTTTGTATCTCCTCAATGTTATCTGAGTGCACATTTTCATTTTCAAGAAATTTTACCGTTCTCGCTATTATAATTTGTTTTCCTTGTGTGTGAATTCTATAACCAGTCGATCGTGTGTCATAACCTGCAAACGTTCCGGTTTGAGCCCTGTTATCGAGTTTTCCTCTATTTACTTTATCGACGTAAAATAGCGCTTTACAACCGAATGTTCTTAAGTGTTTTAAATTCGGTTTAACTCCTTTCCATTCGTAAGGTGTTCTGTTGTTGTTTGCTTTAGTTGGGAGTCGGTTTTGTAAATATGTTGCAGTGTTTATGGCTTCACCCCAAAAATGTTTGCTTAATTTTGCTTGTGATAGCATGCTTCTAGTCATATCTAATAAACTTTTATTTTTTCTCTCCGCAACTCCATTCTGGCTCGGATTATGCGGGACAGTCAATTGGTGTAAAATTCCGTCTGTTTTAAGTATTCATCTATCTCTTGATTTACATATTCACGACCGTTATCCGATCTAATTTCCTTAGGTTTTTTACCGAACTGTTTGTATATCATCGTTATATACTCTTTTATCTTTTCAGCAACTTCGCTCTTTTTAGATAATAAATATATCGTAGTATATCGGGAATAGTCATCAATAAGAGTCATAAAATAAATTTTTCCGCCTAAAGTCGGTGTATCTAAAGGACCACATACGTCACTATGGATCAAATCCACGATATTAGTAGCTCGGTTTGTTGCTGATTTAGGATACGGCATGTTAGTTAATTTAGTTTCGATACAAGTTACGCATGTTTTATTTTGATGTTTACATTTTCCTATCTTTATTCCGTCCGCAAGTTGATTTGTTATTATAGATTTAATCGCGTCATAATCTCTGTGACCGAGTCTGCGATGCCAGAGATCTATGCATTGTTTGCTGTCACAGTTATACGTTATGTTTACATAATTTTGTGGTTCTTCCACATCGTCCATTTCCTCAATAATGTATAAATTTTTCTCAGTTTTCGCCCTAATATATATTTCTTCATCAAAGATCAAATCGCATTTATTATCGTCGAAGATTAGTTTACACCCGTTTTTAGCGGCTTTACTAACCGAAATTAGGTTTGACTCTAAGCCTGGGACATAAAGCACTTCGCGTAATTTCGTTAGTTTTTCTTTTCCTTCGGGGGTTAATGTTTTTATAAAAACTTCTCCTGAACCTAACGCTGTCAGTTTATTACCATTCGCGATCGTTACTGAAGTTTTATTATAATCAAAAAATTTACTAAATAGGCTTTTATCATTACAAATGTGCGAGGTAGATCCTGAATCGAGAATCCAGTTATTTTTGCCTACTTTTTTGGTGATTAATGCTTTATTTTGCGTTTGATCATTTGCGTATTTTCTTTCGTTTGGAATTTTATTTTCTCTACGAGTTTCGGTCTTTTCATAACATAATGAAGATGAGAAATTCTTTTTATTTTTGAATTGATTGTTACGAGGATTTCCGGATTGTACCGTGTTTCTGCTCTTGTAGTGCCAGCATTCGTAAGTGGAATGATTTTTCATTTTACAGTTGTTACAATATTTTTGTTCTCTTCTATTTTCAGTGTGTGTATATCTCCTATTTGTTTTAAATGCTCTCTCGTTGTTGTTATATCCGCTATGTGATTGTTCTGACATTTCATGTTTACGATTATATTCATCCGTTAATTTGTTTTTGATAAAATCAGGGGTGAGCTCATTTTCTGGTCTCGCCTCCAACGCAGTTATCAAAGTATTGTAACTGGGGGGAAGAGAACACAGAAATAGCGCGGAAATATGTGAATCGCTAATATTTTCTCCAATGGCAGTAAGTTTATCTATAATTTGCAAGATATTAGTGATATGCGTGATCATGTTTGCACCCTCAGCTAATTTAGTACTGTATAGTTTCCGTAACAGGTAAAGCTTACTAGATAAATTGCTTCTCTCATGTATATTTTTCAGAGCTTCCCATGTTAATTTGGCAGTATCTAAGTTTTTTACATTTACGATTTGAGAATCATCGATGCTTAGGTTTATTAGAGCTCTAGTCTTGCGATCTTTTTTGTGCCATGCGGGATCGGCTGGATCTGGTGGATCTTGTACTATAATATCGTCGAGTTCCTCTTTAATCAGGAACATCTGCATCTTGAACTTCCATGTACTATAATTCGTAGAATTGAGTTTCTCAATAAATTGAGTATTTTCTTTGATCGCATTCATTATTACTTTTTTAGTGTTCTTTTATTTATTATTATATTTTTAGAAATTTGTTAAATTATCGTTTTTTTTTTTTAATACTGGGATATTCTTTTTTCAGTCTTTCATAATCTTTGTTGGGGAACCGTCGGTAGCGTAATAAATTTTCTTATTTTTATAAATAGTTAAATCAGTCTTCAAATTTAATATACATTTTCATCTTTTGATATGTTAAAGAAGTTTGTTCAGCTTACCTGAAATTTTCCTTTTTGCGCCAAGTGATATCCACAGTAATCCAAAGTGTTGTAGCGATATTTATCTTATCCATTGATTCACTTATATTGGAGAAATAAGAAATAGTATTAGTAGAAAATAACAATTGTGTGAAATGAGCAGAAGATTCATTTTCCTTTGAATATAATATTATAATTCTTGGCTAGATGTACATGTTTAAAATCGCGTTTTGGAGGCTGCGTATAAGTGCTCCAATTTTACATTATATTAAAATATATTTACATCATATATATACAAGAGCGTCTTAACTGCTCGGATACATTTTGGAAACTGAAGGGAGATTGTTATTTGAGTTCTGTGCACACGTGCGGGACAAACAGCTGTAGTTTGAAGGAGGGAGATCTGCAGTATTTCTCCAATTAGTTAGTTTCGACAGTCTCTGGTTTTATTCACTGTTTTGCATCTGCGGTTGTCACTTAAAGTACTTATAGTTAATTGGGGTCTGGTTTTTAACATGTTTTTCAATCGTTCGCTGCACGTGGAGATTAATAAACTGCATAAAAATGGTTTCCCCGTCAAATTCTTTTAGTGCACATCTTCTATACTATGACAAAAAATGAAACACTTTCTATGCTTTAGAATACATATACATATTTTGGCCATAAAGCAGAATTGGGTTTCTTTCAGAAGCAAGACTTGATTATAGCATGGGCAAACTGGGCCGTAGATTTTAGGGGTTCTCAAATTTAGTATGCAATTTTTGTGCAGCTGATATTTTATATCTATTTCAACATTGCACTGATTATAATCATTATTTTGAACTGTTAGAGTAGAATAAGTTTAAAATTAAAAATATATTTATCTAAATACAGTAAAACCTCTCAATAGCGGACACCCCAGAACGACGGAATTTGCCTGTTATTCAGAAGAGTCCGTTTTCTCCGAATAGCAGACAGATGCTGCGGTGTACACTACTGAGAGATTTTATTGTATTTAAATAAATATATTTTTTGTTTTGTAAATTTTTCCTACTCTAAAAGGTCAAAATATTGATTGTACAATGTCGGAAGCGCTTTACGAAAATAGCATACCAAATTTTGGGGCCCCTAAAATCGAGGGAGGGGGGTCATGAACAAGTTTGCCCATGCTTTAATCTGGTTTTGTTCTGCTTCTGTAACAAACCCCAGCCCTGCTTCAAGGTCAAATTTATTCACATTTATTCAAGATTCAATGTGGCCAAACATGGCTGTATTTAATAATGCTTTTAAAAAAAAGTGTGGTCAGAAATGGCTGCCAATTGCTCACAAATCAGACCACAAAGATGGCCGCGATTCAGACGTTTCAAGTGTCTGAAATTCAGACACTATTAAGTGTCTTAAATTTTAAGACACTTTAAAGTGTCTCTTTTTTTAACCATCCGTTTCAGACACTTAAGTGTCTGAATTTCAGACATTTCAGTTTACAGTGAAGAAAGAAATAATATTAACTGATTAAGATTTTGGTTAATTACTTGCCCTTATAGGCATTTTAAAACTATCATATCTTTATAAGGCATGCAATGAAAGCAAACACAATAGTGATAAGCTTGGAATAAAATATTTTAGTTTATTTCTGTCAGTAATCTAATTTAATTCATTATGTAACTCTAATTGAATTTTTCCTTAAGAGTTCAATTACTGTTACAAACTATGAATTAAATAAATATTGCCAAGAAAGTGTTTTATTCCAATCTTTACCACGCTTGTGTCTATTTTCATTGCATGCTCTAAAATATATGATTCTTTTAAAATGCCCATAAAAGAAACATAAAAAAAAATAATTCACTCCATAAAAAGTGAACATTCACTCCTATGAAAGAGTGGCTATTCACTCCTGTAAGGAGTGCGAAATCCACTCCTTTTGCAAGAGTGAATAGTCACTCCTATGAAAGAGTGCATAGCCACTCCTATGAAAGAGTGACTCTTCACTCCTATCAGGGTGAAAAAAATCCACTCTTTTTGCAAGAGTGGATAGTCACTCCTCTGAAAGAGCGAGTATCCACCCCTGTTTAGAGTGAATATTCACCTCTCGGGAGTGAGTATTCACTCTTTCAGAGAGTGAACAATTTCACTTTTGCCTAGAGTAAATAGTCACTCTAAAGAGGTTGGGCAAATTTTGACTCTGCGATAGAGTGAATATCCACTCCTCCAGAGTGAATAGTCACTCTTTCTAATTTAGAGTGTAACAACGCAAAAACTAGCCAACCGAATGGTTTGAAATTTAAGATATATTATCTTTGCAGAAATTTGTCGAGACATTTCAAACTTTATCAAAATCGAATCAAAACTTTAGGAAATATTAATTAAAACATTTATTAAGAAATATGATTTTTTTTTTTTTAAATTGGTGCTTTCTTGTTATAGGGGTTTCCGAGGTTGAATCGTCAAGCGACCGAGATACTTATTTTATGACAGAAATTAATCTGCAGGCGATATAATTCATTTCGCAGAATTAAAAATCATCAAGATCTGAATATTTATATCAGTAGCTATAGTACGAACGTACCTCGTTTGTCACGTTTGACGTACAATTTCCAACTTGTTTTTAAATGCAAAAAAATTACATGCCTGATTATTGAAGCGATTTGGGATCGAAACGAGTTTTCCATTTGTTGATAAATAAATTACTTATCGAGTTATAAAAGATTTGTGTCACGTGACGATACGTTTTTCCCTTTTCTTGTGCTGCAGTGCTGGTAATTTGGTTCAAAACAGAGACTTTGATAGTATTTTTTTGAAAGATTTTCTGCCTTTACCAAAAAATGGAAAACGTCTTTCGGTTACAAAGACTGAATAACAGCACCAACCAATTTAATAGATTTGCGGGAAAAAAAATGAATTAGAAAATGTGTCAGAAAGTAGCCCATTTGGATTTGAGAACAGCTTCATACAGTTTTTTCAGAAGTTATCAAATACTACATTCATAACTAAACCCACCTATCCATATACTTAAAGCTAACCTGCTTTTTAGTTTTTCGTGCAAAAATGCTATTTATACGCATGCGCGAGCATTCAGCTAATCAGCTAGAGGCTTTTACTATCTTCAGACGCGATGTTCCAGCCAATGAGGTGAAGGCTTTTTCCTCTCTCTAGAAGCGTTTGTGTTCCATTTGGTTGTTCGGTTGTTGAAACTTTATAGATTTCTTTTATTAAGGTATTTTTTCATTTTACCGTATTTATTTTCTTTTTAAGTCGTATGTATTTTACTACTTTGAATTTTTTATAACTAACCCTTTTTTTGAGAGAGAGAGAGATTTCGTGGCACGAAATTCCGCGAATCGTTTCCGATGTAAACAAACTAATTTTAAACTTTTAATATGTAATTCTGTGTGATATGATTAAATTCAGGTTTTCTCAGCGACGATCACAGTATTTTTACCAAATAATTTTTGTATTAATCAAGCTTTTTTGGTTATTAAGCATAGCTAAACACGAAAGAAAACTTTGTTATTTTAAGATTTTGATGTGAATTATTTGCGTACATTTATAAGACGAGTTTCACTGAATAATTCAAGAAAAAAAAATCTCATCATTATACATATTTAGTTATGCATTATTAATTATTTACTTGGCCTTTACTTTTAATATTTCAAACTTACAGCTGAATGTAACTATTAAAACATTTGAAATACTGTATTCGTAAAATGAAATTTCAGCTTAAACACTCGACAATTACTTTTAGTTATGCATTATTAATTATTTACTTGGCCTTTACTTTTAATATTTCAAACTTACAGTTGAATGTAACTATTAAAACATTTGAAATACTGTATTCGTAAAATGAAATTTCAGCTTAAACACTCGACAATTACTTTTACTTATGCATTATTAATTATTTACTTGGCCTTTACTTTTAATATTTCAAACTTACAGCTGAATGTAACTATTAAAACATTTGAAATACTGTATTCGTAAAATGAAATTTCAGCTTAAACACTCGACAATTACTTTTAGTTATGCATTATTAATTATTTACTTGGCCTTTACTTTTAATATTTCAAACTTACAGCTAAATGTAATTATTAAAACATTTGAAATACTGTATTCGTAAAATGAAATTTCAGCTTAAACACTCGACAATTACTTTTAGGTTAAATTCAGGTTTTGTCAGTGACGATCACAGTATTTTTACCAAATAATTAAAAGTACTACATGCATGCATATATCTATCTATATTAGAAATTGTGCAGGTTTCTGGTCACTGTTTTGTTTACATATTTTAAACAAAAATTTCAATTTAATAATGCACTGAAAATTATAATGAATGCTTACAATTAAACACAACAACACAAAACAAAAAATTTCACAAAAACACATTATTTCCCCGATATTTTCCCACAACTAATCAATAAATTTCATGATATTTTATTGCGATTTTAAACCATGAACTTTAGTACTTTTCTGTTATACGGACACTATGCCAAAATGTATGTATGTATGTAAATGTATGTATGTATGTTTGGCGACAATGGTGTACGTATAACGGAAAAGTGCCTGAATTATTATTTATATATATATATATAAAATATAAACATAATTGGCGACACAGCAAGTTTTCTGGATTTCTCCCTGTCTCTCTAACCACATTGTTAACAAAACAAAAAATTCACGAAAAACACATTATTTCCCCGATATTTTCCCACAACTAATCAATAAATTTCATGATATTTTATTGTGATTTTAAACCATGAACTTTAGTACTTTTCTGTTATACGGATACTATGCCAAAATGTATGTATGTATGTATGTTTGGCGACAATGGTGTCCGTATAACGGAAAAGTGCCTGAATTATTATTTTTATATATATATATAAAATATAAACATAATTGGCGACACAGCAAGTTTTCTGTATGTGAAAGGCGGAGATGAATTTCATTCATTCAATGACCGTTTTAAAAGTTTCAAGTTTGGATTGAGTGCACCTGAACATAAAAACCGATACCTATTTCTATGTTCATGATTGAGTTATTTGGATATCTTTTCGTATAGCACAGAAAATCATTTCTCCCGCTTTCGTAATACAGATAAATTCTGTTTTTTTTTTTTTTTCATCTTTTTATATCATAAGTACTTTTCTACTTTAAATTTTTTAATTGTCGAGTTTCTAAGCTGAAATTTCATTTTTCGAATGCAGTATTTCAAATGTTTTAATAATTACATTCAGCTGTAAGTTTGAAATATTTAAAATATTAAAAGTAAAGGTCAAGTAAATAATTAATAATGCATAACTAAATATGTATAATGATCAGAATGACATATTAAAATGTGTACAGAATGACATGAAAATTTTAAAAAAACTAAAATTTTGCACTTGCAACTTAATTGTAAATTTCATTGTTTACATTGGAAACGATTTGTGGATTTTAAGAATTTGCTGAACTTCGTGTCACCAAATTACTAAATCTCTCTCTCTCACTCTCCAAAAAAAAAAGGGTTAGTTTAAAAAAATTCAAAGTAGCAAAATACATACAACACAAAAAGAAAATAAATACGGTAAAATGAAAAAATTACTTTAATAATAGAAATCCATAAATTTTCAACAACGACATCAAACGAACGTATCTCATCTTTCGTTTGTGATAAGGAACGCTCCTTTGGCCCCCTCCACTCATTGGCTGAATTGTAAAGGGCAAAATTGGGGGAAAAAATGACTACAGCATTTCTGAGAAAAGAAAAAATCAGAAAATTCACAGAAAATAATTATTTTTGTTGCAAGTTGGGTTAACTGTCTTTATGGTTCGAGTCGATTTCAGACTGAGTGTAGATTTCTGCAAGTTGGATTTGGGTTAACCCGATTTTTCAAAAGTTAGTTCAAGTTCAGTATATTATTTCAGATTAAAACTATACCTATCAGGGCTTGAATTTCAGGGCGGGATTCGCGCGGAAAATTTTGAAATCCCGCCCAAAAAATTTCAGCATTTTTGGAGAAATTTGCATTATTTAATTTACCTGCAACCGAACAATAAATTTCGTGATTTTTTTTCCCCGCAACCGATTGACGGACTTTGTGTTTTTTCCGCGACTGATCGACGAACTTTGTGGTTTTTTCCCTGACAGATCAACGAACTTTGAGTTTTTTCTGCGACAGATCGACGAACATTGCGTTTTTTAAGCGACTGATCGACGAACCTTGCGTTTTTTGGGGACATATCGACGAACTTTGCGTTTATTCCGCAATCGATCGACGAAATTTTTCTTTCTTCCCTGACTGATCGACGAACTTTGCATTTATTCCGCAATCGATCGACGAAATTTGCTTTTTTCCGCAACTGATCGACGAACTTTGCGTTTTTTCCGCGACAGATCAACGAACGTTGCATTTTTTTCTGCGACTGATCAACGAACTTTGCGTTTTTTCTGCGACAGATAGACGAACATTGCCTTTTATAAGCGACTGATCGACGAACCTTGCGTTTTTTGGGGACAGATCGACGAACTTTGTGTTTATTCTGCAATCGATCGACGAAATTTGCTTTTTTCCCACGACTGATCAACGAACTTTGCGTTTTTTGGTGACAGATCGACGAACTTAGCGTTTTTTCCGCGACAGATTGATGAACTTTGCGTCTTTTCCACGATCGATCGGTGAATCTCAATCAAGTAAAATCTAAAGTCAGAAATTTATTTAACAACCTAATTGTTAAGGGTCCCTAACACATTTAATGGAACTTGAAAAATACACTGCATATATAAAACTTAACTTTCTTCCCTTTTTTATAATAAAAATAAACATTTTACATAATCATTCTCAGTTGACTTAATTTTTTCAATGGTATTTTGTTATGTCTGCATTAATGTAATTCTTTAAATAGCACGTAAAAGAATAGTGGGGTTTAAAGATTTTTTTTTCTCCCTCCCAAACATTGCAACTCCCCTCCATTTAAAAATGTTGGTAGGGAGACTCCCGTCTTTGGAAAAATTGAATTTCAAGCCCTGCCTATAATATGTTTGTGTGTATTGAGGTTTGTATAGATGTTTGTGTGTGTGCTGTTTTTAATACAGACAGTTTCATTTTTCACACGAACCTTTCAAAAAATTCACATTCTTTGCGCAATCCTTTAACAAAATTCGCATTTTTTTTCGTGATTCTTTAATGAAATTCGCATTTTTTTCTGTATCTTTTTTTTGTCGAGATTCATAATTTTTTCAGCTATCCTATGACGTAATTCGTGTTTTTTTTTCAGCGATAATTTGACGAAATTTGTGTTCTTTCTGCGATTTTTTTTCACGAAATTTGCGTTATTTTCCACGATTCTTTTATGAAATTTGCGTTTTTCTGTGATCCTTAGACGAAATTTTCTTTTTTCGCAATGCTTTGATAATAATCACATTTTCTCTGCTGCCTTTTGATAAGATTCATGAATTTTCAGCAATCCTTCGATGAAATTCGCGTTTTTTCAGCAATCTTTGAAGAAATTCGCATTTTTCTCGCGATACTTTAACGAAATGTGCGTTTTCCAGCGATTTTTTGATAAAATACATTTTATTCCGCAATTTTTAGACGAAGTTTGGCAAGAAAGCGCTATCTTTGGGTGAAATTTCTTGTTTTGCGATTCCTTGACAAAATTTGCTCATCTTTTGTGTAAATCGCGTTTTTCTGTGGCCTTTTAACAAAATTCACGTTTTACATGATCCTTTGATGAAATTAGTGTTTTTCCCGTGATCATTTGACGAAATCTAGGATTTTTTTCCCGCGAAGATTGATTATATGTTTTTAGTCTGCAGGTGCCCTAAAAAGTTTGTGACGCCTGTCGCTGCATTGCACGCATTCTGCCACGGTGTATCAAACAAACAAAATTCATCCTAAAGAATTATTGTTTCGTTTCTGGAAATGAACAACCGTCAACTCATTGGCTGAATTATAAAGGGTGAAATGTGTAGGCACTGAGTATCATCTATACTATTAATGTCGGTAAACGTCTGTCTGTGTGTGTGTTGTTGTGTCTGGCGTCTGTAAGCACAAAACTCTGCATGCAGACGACGGACATAAGTGCTTTTGGTATAAAAAAATTCGTAAGTGGAGTTTTTAAAATTCACAACATTTTGCGGGAGAAGAGGGGTGCGAACGAATTTAAAAAATGAGTCCGCATCAATAATTATGGCGGCGGGGGGGAGTATGTTTTGCCTACACGGGGCGGAGACTTTTCTTTGTTGACACCACTCATATGATATATCGTTCGAAAGGCCTGTGACTGCCTTTTCATGTTATGCATCTGTGTGGTCCATCCCCCCCCCCCCGCCAATTGGGGCACTTTTCTAAATTTTGCACATACCACTCATGTTATATATCGTTAAAAAGGTCTGTGACCGCTTAATCATATTATGCATCTCCGGTGTCCATCCCCCCACTTTGCCCCCCCCAAGGGGGTACTTTTGTAAATTTTGCACAATCCCTTCATGTTACGTATTGTTGGAAAGGTCTTTGACTGCTTATTCATGTTATGCATCTCCGGGGTCCATCCCGCCACTTCCCCCCCCCCTTTAAGGGGGGCAATTTTCTAAATTTTGTTGACACCCCTCATGTCATATATTGTTGGAAAGGTCTGTGACCGCTTAATGATATTATGCATCTCCAATGTCCATCTCCCCACTTTGCCCCCCCCCCCTCCCCCAAGGGGTACTTTTCTAAATTTTGCAGACAACCCTCATGTCATATATCGTTGGAAAGGTCTGTGACTGCTTAATCATATGCATATCTCTGATGTCCATCTCCCCGCTTTGCCCCCCCCCCCCAAAGAGGTACTTTTCTAAATTTTGCACACAACCCTCATGTTATATATCGTTGGAAAGGTCTGTGACCACTTAATCATATTATGCATGTTCCGTGTCCATCCCCTACTTTACCCCCCCCCCCGAAGGGGGTACTTTTTAAAATTTTGCACACACCCCTCATGTTACATATCGTTTGAAAGGTCTTTGACTGCTTATTCATGTTATGCATCTCCTTGGTCCATCCCGCCATTTCCCCCTCCCCAAGGGGGCACTTACCATTTACTTGCACAACAGCGCTAAATGTGTCAGATGAAAGAAATTCCGCGAGTACATGTGCCAGTGAAACTTAGCCAATTGCTGTTCTTCAACCTAGCTTTAATTCAAAGTGGGTTTTTTATTTATTTGAATTATTCTGCAAAAGTTTCAAACATTTTAAAGCAGCTATGAATTTTATTTTTATGGTACTATCAAGTTTTTTGCCGTCAAATTTTGACGGGTTCCATCTAGTATATTTCTAATGATCAAAACACGAGTTCTGTTTAACACTTTCCAACATAGTGGAAAAGTGTTTATGATTCTGGTTTGTCTCTCTGTCTGCCGTATGTCTCTCTCCGTTGTAATAACTCGCATAAATGTACTCGGATTGTCATGCAATTGATATGTGTGATTGAGGTTCATTATGGCATGTTCGGTACTGAAAATGAAGTGTGTAGCACTTATAGTTCCTTCACAGGGACAATCAAAAGTATTCCGTTACATTACGGTCTATGGGGAAAAATCATTTGCAATTTATTTTAATGATGTTACAATATTTGAAATATATTAAAATTGATGCATATCATTGTGGTGCACTACAAGAGGCTTACTATAGAATATAGTATGTATAGCACTTATACAGCAGGTATGTCAAACTCGTTTACCGCCGCGGACCAAATTAAGTGTTATATACAAAGCCAAAAAAAAAAAAAAAAGATAATATTATTACCATTGCACAGAATAAAATTTGTTCGTATAAAACACATCCACGTTAAAGAAATATGCATGTAAAGTTCAAACGTAAATAAAATTCATAGCTTGTTTTATCTTATTTTTCGAAAAAATACTCGAAATTGCTTTCTATCAACCGAATCAACTGAATTTTATTTATTATTTTCTAATTTGTATTTATTTTAAAAATTGGTTGTGGACGATGACCTGTTAATCTTCTACCTAGCAAAGAAATAGCTGCCAATCTTCCGTATTTTTTTCCAGTGAAAAAGAAAACATATTTCGAATCAAAAAATTTCTTTAAAAATTTGTGTTTTGTATCTATGCTCTACTTATTCTTTTTTATTTTCATTTATTAAATACATTTTCTGGTTTAACGTATGTTGACTTGAAAAATAACAAAAGGTTGGCCGCTATACGCAAAGAAGCCGTACAAAAGCGCGCTTGTTCAAAAAATGTCCACTCCGATGTTTTTCTAATAATGTTTGGCAACATATAAAATAAAATACATTTTCTTTTTGAAAGTTGTTTTGTCAAAATAATAAATTCTATTTGAAAATGCTAATCATGGCCGGATTAGGGGGGGGGGGGGGCTACGGGGCTGCAGCCCCGGGCCCCAATCCGTTAGGAGCCCTCGTCAACAGCTTAAGTTTTATCAAAATTTTGTTTTAAAAATTACTTAAATTTCTAAAACAAAGAAAGAAAAAAGAAATTTTTTGCTTTTAAAATGAAACAACTTTTTCTGAAATAACGAGAGAAAATCGGGTTTCAAGCGTCATCACTTTTTCCTTTTGCAATTCCAAAAGTTCGAAGTACGATTTAAGGGTAGTCGTCACTCCCTTGAAAACACCCGATAGTTATTGTTAAACCTATGGCCAGGTTGCTTTCAAATTTCTCGTTTAAATTTAAATACTTTTAAAAGATTTGTTTTTTGCATAAGATAGCTGAGGTCGATCCGTAATATGACGATTTTTTATTTTTTCGATTTCAGTTGCAGATATGTTTAGTAAAGGTATTTTCACTTTCGGAACCGGTTTTGAAAGTGAAAGTACCTTTATGAAAAAAATCTGCAACTAAAATATCAACCTCAGCTATCTTATGAAAAAAAAAAAAAAAAAACTTTTCAAAATATTCAAATTTAAATGAGAAATTCGAAAACAACATGGCCATACGTTTAACATTAGCGAGCGGGTGTTTTCATATTCTTTTACTATTTTTACCCTACTTTTGCCCAATACCAAAAGAAGAAAACATCTTTACTATTTTCCGCTTCTACCACCTAATCTCAAAAAACATGTGCACGCTCAGGGAAAGAATCTTGAATTGTAAGGTCTATGTGTGCACGGCATACGATTTCTTAGAAATTAGTACAAGGTCAGGACCCCCCCCCCCCTCCCCCAATGCCTAACATCCGACACTTCCCAAGGGCAACCCCCTCCCCAATGATATGACCAGTATCTTTCAACAGTATTTTGCGTAAGAACTGAGAACCATTGGCCAGTGCATTGGGAATCATCTCTGTCGGCATCTCCTGCATAAAAGTCTATGGAAAAAACAAAAAACAAAAAACAGACAGATAATCAAAAAGAATGTTTTGTTCGTAAACTTTTATTTTAATATTATAAGAAGTAGATTTTAGGAAGTGTGTTTGCTTCCCTTTTCCTTTATCTTTAATGTTTTTATTTAATACTAAGTAAAGAAAAGCGTTTATTTAATTGAGAAAAATGCTTATCCTTGAGTATGAGTACATTTAACTTGTAGAAAACCATTGTTTTTACTGCATGTGTTTAGGTGGCTTAAAAAAAAAGAAAGAGAAAAAAAAAGGTTAAATAATATTACACCTCTTATGGGTTCGATTGTTTGTGAAATATTTTTTATCGCCATCTTTTATCTTATCAATTTAAGTTAAGTTGATTAATTATGAATTTCATTATTTAAATGGCTTTACACACATCCTTATTTTATTAAAATTCCCATATTCATATATAAATTATTTCTTTTGTGTAATTTACTAAAAATCAATACGTAAGGTTAAATTGTTTAATATACTCAGATTCATTTGTTTAAGGCGGTTCTCAAATTCCCTGCTCAACAACGCGAAACTACCTGACGTGTTTTCTAATTCATTTTTAAATGTAAAGGCATACAATTGGAAAATCTGACTATTGGTGGGATTTAGGATCGAAAAGCGTTTTAAATTTTTTGATAAATATATTAAGTTATAAGAGATTCTTGTCAAGTGACGACAAGTTTTAATTTTTTCTCGTGCTGCTGCGTCCGGAAATTTGATTTAAAATTCCATCTTTGACTGTATTTTCTAAATGAGCTTCTGCCTTTTCCAAAATATGTAAATCGCCATTCGATTACATAGTTTCTGAATAAGAACACTTGCCAATTTCATGCGTTTCCGAACAAAAATGAATCAGAAATGTGTCACAAAGTAACTCCTTTGGATTTGAGTGTTTAATAAAATTAATCATATTTTGCACATAAATTGACATATTTCAGTCAAACTGGAAAATTTTAGCATATATATATATATTTAGATATTTTAATTCATTCTCAAGATATAGATTCCACTAGAAAAGTAATTTTTTTTTTAAAGTTTGAGGTGTTGCATTTCTTTTAATCAGAAAAAAATTGCTTTTTGTAATAAAAGTTTATCTTACATTTATATTTTCTAACAAAACTAGTGGGCTCTGCTCCCTTCGAGCTACGCTCGCCAACTCCCGTGCATACCCCGCAGAATCGAAAAACACGTTAATTGGTCTAAAAACACGCTAATTTTTTCTATTTTAAAAAGATTATACGATTACGGAAGACTGATTGCAATGAATTTATTTAATAAAATTTCATATATTTTGCACAAAAATTGACTTGTTTTAGTCAAACTGAAAAATTTTAGCATGCATATTTATAACATTTTGCTCATTGTCAAGATATAAATTTAACTTAAAAAGTAAATTTCCTAAAAAGTTTGAAGTGGTGCCATTTTTTTAAATCAGAAAAAAGTTTTTTTTTTTTTTTTTTTTTTCTTTGTAATAAAAGTTTAACTCACAGTTACATTTTCTAACAAAACTAGGAATTTCCGCCCCCAACGAGCTACACTTCCCAAGACTTCACAGGCTCTACAAACACAATGATATGATCTGTTTTAAAAAGATTACTTGATTACGAAAGATTGGATGCTATTATCACGACCAGTAGTGATATTTTATAATCGGGTATCTATTCATTTCCCTTTGACTTGAACATTCCCAGGGCCGCATCCACAGCTGTCGCAACTGCTGACGGTCTAACTGCTGGAAGATTTTTTTCTTTTAGACGCTATAAGAAAATAGTTTTAAATATATATATATCATAATTTTTACCACTGAATGCTTTCCGCACATAAAAATGTAATTATTTGAAAGTTTTCTTTCTCTTTTAATATTCACGTGTAAATATTTTTTCGAATTGAAAAATATTTGGAAATATTATTATTTGGGGTTTTTAAATACAATGCAAATTTCTTCATTAAATGCTTTACACACATAATAACTTAATTGTTTTAAATTTTCCTGTCATTTTTAATATTTGCGTTTAAGTATATTTTGCAAATGGAAAATGTTTAGAAATATTACTTGGGCTTTATAAACATCTAGCACCAGAGGTTAAAAACGGCTTTTTGGAAATAAGAAATAAATATCCATTCAAGTAATAAAATTTTGGATTAAGGAAAAAAAAACATAAACATAAAATTAGACACTATATATATATATATATATATATATATATATATATAACCATTAATGAAACATTACCGTAACACCATATATATATATATATATATAACCATTAATGAAACATTACCGTAACACCATATATATATATATATATATATATATATATATATATATATATATATATATATATATATATATATATATATATATATATATATATTCGACACAGCATTTCATAATCTAATCACGTATATATATATATATATATATATGCCTTCAAAAGAAGGTTAAATTGCTGTGCATAGTTTTTAATCCTATAAAATTTATGTAACTGAATTATATTCACTGATTTCAACATTAAACAGAGGCACTTAAAATAATTATTCGATTTTAAAACTCTATGTTTCACCATGTTTATCATACATTTCTCTATAAAACTATCATTTTTCATGTTTTTCTGTCAATTACAATACTCAAACATTATAGATAAAGATTCTCTAGACGCTTAACATTTTATTACGAGGATTTTGGCGATATTTTAAAAATAGAAATGAAATATTTCTCGGAATGTATTAGAAATGTACATATCCAATGCTGTCAAGATGCTGTTAATCAATGATAAACAATTAATATCTGTTTTCCCAAATGTACTGCATATTGCAATTATAGTATATAGTAGTACCGCTTACAAACTTTGAAGCAGAATGATCATTTTCCAAACTAAAATTAATAAAGAACAGACACGATCGTTTACGCTGGAGCCCAAACTTAGCGGTTTAACACTAATGTCACTAGATAATGACATAACAGAACTGTTTGCATTTCATGATGCCCTGCAATCACTTGGAAATTTAAATACAAGGATTTTTTTTGTCAATTAACTTAATTTTTAGTAATGAAAATCTAATAATAATAAAAAGAAAGCTTAAACATGTAATTAAATTTATTTATATCAATAAACAGATGTATTGAAATTATTTTTAATGTATTCAGTTTTTATACGCCTGGAATATTTCTATTTTTTTTTTGTTTATAAAGTATTTGTTAATTGTATATGTTTAAACAAACTAATT
This sequence comes from Maratus michaelseni, assembly GCA_963931845.1. NCBI lineage: Eukaryota > Metazoa > Arthropoda > Arachnida > Araneae > Salticidae > Maratus > Maratus michaelseni. The sequence continues at coordinate 231,878,378 of OZ007590.1, forward strand.
AAGAGCACTATTGAAGATAACAAACAAATAAACAAAAAAAACGCTCTTTATTAACAATATAAATATTTCCATTTTTAAAATTTGTATTTCAGGATTTTAAAAAAAAATAATCAAAGGTGTGTGTGGGGGGGAGGGGGGATAAATATTCAGTATCGTGGGAAGGAACACAAAATTTCCAGTAGCAGGGGAAGAGGGGGGGGGGGGGCAAAATGTCCAAAATAGCCCCGGGCCAAAGAAATGCTTAATCCGGCTCTGATGCGAATACTATCAAATAACATGATGAAATTGTGAAATTTGCCCTGAGGTTGAAGTTTACTCAGGTGCTTTTATTTTCAAATGAAAACTCCAAGTACTTTGCTATTGGTGGTCTTTTAATAATTCACATTCATAATTTGTCAATTTAAAATGAAAATGCTTACCTTGTTTAACATTTCGTAATTAACAGTTAAAATTTTATGATGGAAAGCCGTCAAATTTTTGTATAAGAAGGTAGATCTGGTAATATTCGTTACCAATATTATCAAGATATTTTCTAAATTGACGATGATTAAGCATGTGTAATATGATATAAGTTTATAAACATGTATCCGTCTTTTATAAATCGATCCGGCTACACAAAATACTTTTTAGCAATGGTACTTTTGCTTATAGTATTTTCAAACTTCTTTAACTGTTTTGCGCATCCTTTCTTCCATTTCCTAGTAAATGATTTTGAATCACGGGATATTTAATGCGATAATAATTATTTTATAAAGTAAATGTATTTTCTCCAATAGGCTTGGTGAAAGCACTCTCTTTTAAGAAGTGTCAATTTCAATTCTGACAGTTTTTCTTTCTGATGTTTGGCCAGATTTTTAATGCTTTGTCCTGTAGCATCTCTTAATGTTCCATTCTTTCGAAACTCCAACAATGTTTGGATATCAACATATAATTTCAGTTTTTCTTTTAATATAATGGTATTGTGAATCAACTTAATTTTTTTTTTAATGTTTATTTTCCGTCAATCATATATATTCATACTGGTAGAGTTTAAACTTAAAAAAAATTTCCTAGGTTGTTTATCAGTATGTTATTAAAATATGTGTAAATCGGTAAAAAGAAAAAAAAAAGAAAGAAAGAAAGAAAGATCAAGCAGGTGGTTTCATTAACAATGACACATTTACTAACCTAAGTAATGAAAATAATTAAAGAACTCAAATCCAAAATATTTTTGTAAAACAAGAGTGGAGAAACTGGATGACATGACGTATTCGGGGGTTTTGCTTCAAGCACAAAAGTGATAATTTATGTCATTTTGAAAGCAAATCATTTAAAAGCCACTTAATTTTATACTTTGATTTTAAAAAAAGTTGTAACTGTTCTTAATTAGCCCGAATTTTATTAATTTTACTATACATTTCTTATTATTTAATAAATATAGCATGTATAAAATTGAAGAGGGTAGTAAAACAAGTTGGAAATTGTACGTCAAACGTTACAAACGAGGTGCGTTCGTACTATAAAAAAAGTTATAGTTCTATAAATATTCAGATCTTGATGATTTTTAATTCTGTGAAATCAATTATATCGTCTGCAGATTAATTTCTGTAATAAAATAAGTTTCTCGGTCGCTTGACGATCAAACTTTGAAAGCTCCTATAAAAAGAAAGCACCGATTTAAAAAAAAAATCAAATTTCTTAATAAATGTTTTTATTAATATTTTCTAAAGTTTTTATTCGATTTTTAAAAAAATTGAAATGTCGCGATAAAATTCTGCAAAGATAATATATCTTAAATTTCAAACCATTCGGTTGGGTAGTTTTTGCGTTGCTATATGCAGACGGACGGACAGACAGACGGACGGACGGACGGACAGACGGACGGACCAGACGACGACAATAGGTGCTACGTATTTATATAATTATGAACGCACCTAATAAAGCAATAGTTTCGTCATAAAACACATAAATATTATAAGAAAAATACTGTAAAAAAATTACGAATCTTTAAATTTTTAGACTCGAGATTTTGCACTTTGTTACATTCCGATTAGTTAACTGTGTATCTGCAATTTCTTGGAGCTAAAATTTAAAACTTTAAAACTGAGCTACATCTGTCTATATACACCAGTTATGTCAAATAAGCGGATTTTTTTTTTTTTTTTTTTTTTTTTTTTTAACTACCACATTTTGAAGAAAAATATTTCCCTTAATTAATGACGAAATAAATAAGACAAAAATTACTATTAAAAAAAGTGGTAGCAATTGTGAATAAAAAAAGCAACTGGCAATACTTACATACATATGTTTGCCATCTCTAAGACTATTTGGTGTAAGTGAGTTCCTCAAAAGTGTATTTTCAGCATGCGTGTTCGAGCAACTGAATAAATGCCAAAATAAATGCACAAGTAAAATGCCAAAGGCTTGGCGGGCCACAGAGAAGTTGTCGGCGGGCCAGTTGTGGCCCGTGGGCCACGTGTTTGACATACCTGCTTTACAGGGACACTCAAAAGAATTCCATTACAATACGGTCTATGGGGAGAAATCGTTTGCGGTTTATTTTATAATGTTTCAATATTTGAAACATACTGAAACAGATATATATCACTGAGGTACATTACAAGAGGCTTACTATAGAATATTGTGTGTATAGCATTCCTCCTTCATTTACAGAGTCACATAAAATTATTTTGTTAAAGTACTGTCTGTTAATAATAATGGTTGGAAATGCGTTTTCAGTTGCGCTTTTAAATGGAACTTTTTCTCCCCCTATTATACTTGATGTGTATAAATCCTATAGGTTATATACAGGGCAGCACAAAACATCTCGAATGCATTTGCGTTTATTGACGGAAATTGCCGATGGGCTATTTTCAACTGTGCTATGCGTATCCTAACTAAACTAAATTTTTGAATTCTATGTAGTATATATATAAAAATCAGTAGATCATACACTGGGCTGCGCAAAATAGTTAGGATCTTTTTCCGAATATTGTTGGTAATTTCTAAAATTGGATTTTTAAATGTGTTATGCGTTTTCCAAATTGTTAACTTTAGCATCAGACTTAGACATTCTTAAACGGTAAATATTTCTATAAAAGCATTTTGGAAGTGTTGAAAAGTTTTACATATTCCATACTTAACGCATGATTTTTTTTTTTTTTTTTTTTTTTTTTTTTTTTTTTTTTTTTTTTTTTACTAGGAGACAGCAATTTAAAACCTCTGTCCCCCCACCAAAACAGGAAAAATCTTACGAGCTTCATCTGGTGACAACTTATTAGAAATATTTCCAAATTTTTAAAATGTTTTTAATTAGTTGTTTGTTGAGACACAAAAACGAATCTAACCATTTGTTCTATTAATTTTTGGGTTTAATTTAACAATTTAGATTTCTTTATTATTAGTTTTTTAGAGTTTAGCGTGTCTGAAAAAAGTAATAGAAATATAATCTTATTTTAAACTCAAAAGGTCACTAATTCAAGAGATAGAAAAATGTTTTTCTAGTTTCAAAAATTGGAAAATGTTTGAAAAAATCTTTTTTAGTTTCTAAACTAAAACTTTTATAGATTGTCAGAAATCATATGGTTAAAATAGACGTATCAGATAAAAAATAAGAAGTTGAAATTTATTTTCTATTTTTCTATTGAATAAGTTTCCATAAAATGTTATTATTATTAAAAAAAAAAAAAAAAAAAAAAAAAAAAAAAGCATGTACTAAGTTTCACATATGCTTTTTTTTTTTCACAGATAATATTTGAGTTATTTTAAGATACATTATGGTTGATGTAGCTACATTGCTAAGCTAAACAAATGTTTATTTTTGTTATTTTTTAGTAAGTTTTATATTAATTTCTGTACAAAATATTTTAGAATTATTCTTTATTCGGGACTCAAACTCTTCCATGAATATCTTACTTCTTTCTTTCTGTATCACCCTTTCTTTACTGTATAAATTTGACATAAAGAAAAACGAAATATAAAAAGTGCTTAATGTGTATTTATAATTCAGGAGAAAGGAAAAAGAAGCACATAGAAAGGACCAGCAATTTGAAGCCAAAACGAAGGGTTGGCTTGATAATGTGTTCAAAAAATAAGACTATATCGTTAACTTTATAGTTCCAGATTTTTCGGAAAATGCAAATTAATAAATATAAAATAATGAATCAAGAGTATGAAGTGTTGTTTTATTTTCCTAATTTTTTTATTTCCTTAATTTTAATTATTTTACGAGCATCCTGATTTGATTACTTTTATAATTTAAAAGAAAACTAAAATAACCCCATATTTATTTATTTATTTATTTATTTATTTATTTATTTTTTGAATTGCCTTTCTTTATTAAAGTGGTTATCAAATTCCCGGCTCAATAACGCCAAACTTTCTTACTTCTTTCAAAACGTCATGGCATAAAATTGGCATGCCTGACTGCTAAATGAACTGCGATTTGGAATCGAATGGCGTTTTCATTTTTTGATAAATAAATTACTTATTGAGTTAAAAGCAATTGCTTTCACGTGATGATAATTTTTTTTCCTTTCGTGCGCCCGGAAATTATGTACAAAACATCAACTTTGACAGTATTTACTGAAAGATCGCCTGCTTTTACTAAAACATTGAAAACACCACTGGATTACATAATTTCTGAATAAAGAACACCTGCCCATTTCATGCGTTTCCGAACAAAAATTAATTCAGAAATTTGTCAGAATGTAGCTCCTTTGGATTTGAAAACAGCCATAATGCTATGCAATAAAGGGCTAATTTGTAAAACAAGTAACTAAAAAAATGCCATTACGAGATATTCAAGATTAAAGTTTTTTAATAAAGTAAAGAAAAATATAAACTATACTATTGTGATTGCTTCCTCTAAAATAGCTTATTTGTTAAAGACTGTATCCTCAGTTAACGTATGTGCAGCATATTTTGAATAATATATTTTATTTTATTGAATTTACGGAGTCTTCGTTTATAAAATTCACATCCCTGAATATCATGGCATATATTGATTAAAAAATAAAACTTGCACGTTTTAAAGGTTGTCAGGCCAGGATGCAGTTTACATGAAAATGAGAAAAACATTTAAAAGTACAGTTACCATCGCCGCGGTGGACAGCCCTGCTCAGAGGCACGCACTCTGTCTGTATTAGATTACACATTTCAAAAATCTTAAAGATAATGTTCTTTACTGAAAGCTGAATAAAATATTTCGATAAACTCTGCCAATTAATTCATAATATAGCCGATCTGGTTCGTTGATCACATAAATTAGAAATAGAAAATGAATTAATGTTTTTCATGCTTTCATGTGTATGTTCCGTTCAGATAATCTTTTATATTTCTCAATTCTTTTACTGCAAATACGGTATTTTTAAAATATTTTCTTCCTTTTTTTTCTTTCGAAGAAAATTATATGACCGTTTAATTTTATAATTAAAAATAATTATAATTAAAAATATCTTATTACTTTATAGTGATGTTTCACTTTATTTATATCATATAGTATTTAAAAATGCATTTAATAATTGATGCATCTTTTATACATAAAATTTGAGATACTAGCGAAAAAAAGATAAGAAAGACAGAAAACAAGGGGGAAAAATCGTTTCATATAATTCATAGGATTCACAGTTAATTATTCACATTAAATATTCATATATTACATAAGAATATATATAAAAAGTTTACATTATTTTGATAATATCGAAAAATCCATATTAAATAGAGTTTGAGTTTCAACCCAAACAAAATTCATGGTTAAGCTGTTTCACTAAGTACTGACTATCAAATAGACTGTTTTCTACCCCGCCCGAGGCGAGGCATCTGTTTGCTTCACACAGCCCGTTCAGCGTCTTTTGTTAATGACTTATTGAGTGACCAGGCTATATTTCCGCTAACAATTCAAACGTATACAGAAGATGAAGAGTGGAAAACGGGTTTAGTACTCTGTACATTCTTCCTTTTATCGTGATTTTTCTCGGAACTAGAGCTCCTATTATAGGAGTCTTACTCGGAACCAGTTCCGGTATTTCTACCAAAATTTTCACTTTTCATTCAGAAGAATAAATGAAAAAAATTTTATTCATTCAATTTTAAAAAAGAACGAAAAATCATGCGTCAAGCATAGATTCTGTAACACTTTACAACACTTCTAAAATAATTTTACAAATCTTTACCATTTAACAACATTAAAAGAAAAATAAATACATTAATTAAGAAAATTATTTCATTCCCGATAATTAAAAATGTTAATAATTAACTAACTATTTATCACATTTCATAGGAGACAATACGGTATTTTTTATTATAGGGACCTTGACATAACCCAGTCTTAAAAAAGTGAAATTTTTTGCCAAATAATCGCGAAAATAAAATTGCAACCAATGCAATAAGGAGGGCCAAATAAAATCGTGGAAATAGACGAATTGGGTAAAAACAAATATCAATTTTACCTGATAAACAATTTTACTTTTAAGTCTTTGTGGAACGTTTTAACATCCTTCAAAAAAACCTTAATTGGAAATAGTATATGCTTTTTCTTTAAATTCAATTCTGCCTCCTTGGTTTAATGTATAGTTGAAACAAATCTTGTTTTCTAAATGACAGTATGTTGACAGGCACTTTTTGTTCTCCAGAATAAATTGATTCATGAAGTTTGTATATGTGAAAATATGTTTTTGTTTTTCGGAAAATTTACTGAAATCAAGATTTTGTTTTCACCATCTATTCAAAGTGAAAATAAATTCTGTTTTTCAGTTTTAATGAGAAAATGGTGTAAAAAATATACTAATATGTTTTATTTCTCCTTTTTTATACACAAATATGGAGTAATTTCCTTTCCGTTTTTAGATAAACTTCGTTAAAATTTACAAAAAAAAAAAAAAAAAAAAAAAAAAAAAAAAAAAAAAAAAAGAAAAGAAAGAAAAAGAAAAAAAATCTTGGAATCTAATTTAATTTTTTTAATTCTGAGAGTTTGTGCGACATCCTCGGATCAAGTAAATCGAGTTGCGTTCAATAATCTAAGAGTAGTTGCGAAATACAAAAACACGGTCAGATTTTAATATAATAGATTCGTGTTCATTTTCCTTTTCTTAAAATTATGATGTGATTTTTAGCAGAAAACTCTCATCTGTATATAACGGATACTCATGCTTAATAATCAGTATAGATAACAAAACATTTAAATTTTTCGTTATAAATATGGCGTGAAACTCATCTACTTTCTATACTTACTGATCCTTGTATTATTAATGTAAGGAATTAATTCACACTCATTTTAAAACATATTGGAAAATTCCCGTTTTATTTCAAATATGAAGTCTCTTTTTCACCAGAGAAATCCCTTTTTAATGACATAATTCTTGTTAATTTTCTTTTCCAGGCAATTAATTTCAATACTGGCATAGGAGAAATTAAGTTATTTTAACGAAATAATATTAAATCTTTAGGTTTTATCAACAAAAATGGAACTGTTAATATTCGTCATTTTTTTTTAGGTAATCGAGTTATTTCTTAATAGTTTTGAGAAATAGTTTTAAGAATGAAATAACTATTTCTCACTATCCATGACATCATTTTCGACATGGATAATTTTGCAGAGCATATTAATGACATTTGCTAACCATTTTCTTTTGAAACTTCTTTTTACTTTTTAAAAATTTAAATAAAATACGGTTTAGTTATATTAGCCGTGCGCAGACGGTAAAACGTCAAGTATTGTTACCATACAAAAGAAAAACAAGAACGAAAAATCATGCGCCAAGCATAGATTATGTAACACTTTCCAACGCTTCCAAAATAATTTTACGAATCATACTCTTTAATAAGCTAAAAGATAACATCTAAGTAATCCGAATACTTTTATTCAGCCCTGTATAGGATCTATAGATTTGTATGTATACTACATAGGATGCTAAATTTTAGTTCAGTTAGGAAACACGTAGCACAGTTTAAAATTCTCCGTCTGGAGTTAAATAATACGGAAATGTGTTCCCGAACTTTTGTGCTTCCCTGTATAGGATCTACAGAATTTATACACACCACGTAATATACAAAAAGCGATTTAAAAATAAAATCGCGTTCCGTAACTTAAAACGCACTTCCAGGAGTTATTGTTAACATACAGTAGAGAATTCTTTTGTGTGTCCCTGTAAATGAACGATGACTGCTATACACACAATATTCTGTAGTAAGTCTCTTGTAATGAACCTTATATAAATTTCAATGCGTTTAAAATAGGGAAACATTATTTAAATAAACCGCAGACGATTTTTCTCCATAGACGTAATGTAACGGAATTCTTTTGACTGTCCCTGTAAAGTAAGTATAAGTGCTATGCACACCCTATTCCATACTAAGCTTCTTCTAATGCACCTTAGTGATATATATAAATTTCAATGCGTTTAAAATAGTGAAACATTATTTAAATAAACCGCAAATGATTTTTCCCCATAGACCTCAATGTAACGGAATTCTTTTGAGTGTCCCTGTAAAAAAACTATAAGTGCTACACACTTCCGTTGAAATAGGGAACATGCTATAGATAACGATTATAACATATAAAAATTGCAGGGCAATCCGAGCATATTTACGGGAGTTAGAGCACGGACAGACGGCCGGACGGCCAGACGGCAGACGGCCAGACAAACCGAAGTCATAAACACTTTTCAACTAGGTTGGAAAGTGTTAAAAAAAGAAAAAAAGTGAAGAAAAAACCCAAGATCATTTTATTTCCCCACTTTATTTTAGATGAATATCCGCTTTATTTTAGATGAATGACGTCATATTCGCCTGTTTCCTATGGTTACGCATATTGAGACCTTGTATTATTATCAAAAACTAAAAAAAGTACGTTTTATTTCTAATAATATTATTTTATCTTATTTTTAATTCTTTAATTTTTTTATTTCATTTTCATTTTTCATTGAAAAATTTTCAGTTGAAACTAAATTGTTGAGTAAAAATTATTATTCCGGGTTTTGAATTAGTTTTCGCAACGATAAAGTACTAGCAACGGTAAAGTAAATTTAACCATTTTAAAATATTATACGAAAAAATTTCTATTTATTCTCTATAAAAATAATGAAATTTTGAATTATTAAGAAAAATATTTGAATAAAATAAACAAAAATCAGCCTATGTTCATTTGAGGGTTATTATCAACCTATACGCAAAGATACATGACCATTAAATGTTCCATTTTGACGCTGGCTTCAGCCTAACATTTGAACACAATCAGATTTATAATATTATTAGGATAGGATGTAAAGAAAACATATTTTTAATTTCCAGTTATAGATGTTATAAATTTATGATGGATATTTAATGACTTGGTTTTATGTAATAGTAGAAAAGTTGAAGTTCAGTTTACTATTTAAATTCGTTTCAATGGGTTATTAGTAGTTCGAAATAATTTATCCTTTTAAAATAAAAATTCAAAACCGTGAAAATGCATTATGATCCAGACAACTGTGAGAGGTTGGGATCTTAGACCAAGACCCCGATTGCTAACCGGTTAACGCGGCACTGCATCCAATGTCTGCTTTGCCAATAAATTGTAGTATTTATGAGGATTTTATTTTAATGTGTCTCGATTTTTTTTTTCAAGAATTACAGCTGTTGAGAATAGGCTCTTCGTTTTCGTAAAATGTTAAAAATGAAAAAAAAAATGAATAATAATAACGATTTGTTCCTAGTCGCTTTAAATTGAAAAAAAAAAAACAAGCAAAGCCCTGAAAAAGTTGCCTTTGCCTCAACAATCGTAGAACAATTTGGTAAAAATAGTTTTTCTTAAACTATAAATAGGCTTAAAATTACACAATGTGCTAAATACTTAAAAGATGACAGAAATATTGAAAGAAAATTTTTATAATTATTTTAATTCACAGTACTTTCAGGCATAAACATAGCCGCCGTCAGAGAATACAATAAACCAATTAAATTCAAAAAAACATATTTTTATCATCTTTTAATTAATCAGCACATTCTATAATTTTAAGTCTAACTTTTAAAGAGGAATTTAGCATTCTATTTATTTATCTAATATTTGCTCATATAAATGGGGTATCACAGATTAATCAATTAGAAAAAAATAGTAATTTTGTTACAAATTCTGTCCAAAAATCAGATTTCTTATGTATTTTATGGTCTACTAAAAGTTAAAATTCCATTTATATTTTTGAAGCTAATGTTCGTTTACAACAATATAATTATTTATTTGTAAGTTTGTTGTACACTAATGACATAGTATCTTTTTTAGTTTGTTCTTAAGATTTGTTTACCTTTCAATTAATATGGTTATTTTTTTCAAAAACACAGTTTTAAAGATAATAATAAAGAAGTTGATAGTTGATTTCAATTCTGCTGATTCAAGAATTATTTGTTTTTGTGTCAAATTATTGATATTGGATATTTGATTTAGAATATTAACAAAAAAAAAAAGAAGAGCAAATTCTTATTTTTCCAAAAAAAAAAAAGTAAATAACTTATGTGAATTTTTCATTAAAGATTCACATTTGATGCTCTACTCAACAACAAATATCACATGCACACACTTTCCGCGAACATAACAAAAATCTTTGTTTTCGACGAGTTTCCATGAACCTTCTAACAGATTATGCTTTGAGCAATATTATATCACATTAATACTTAAATCCTTTTTGTCCGCCTAGTATGTGTTTGAGAACCGAATATGAAAAGTAAGCAAGATACTTTTACATTACGCACTAAATCTCTTCTGCGCATTTCTTCAAGTCCGTATAATAATAATTCACAGTAACAATAGTAACTAGACATAAAAGAGAAACACATTTCGAGTGCCAGATATTCAGCTCTCGAAACAAGTTCTAGCATTGGATATGTGACCCTATATTGAGACGTCAAAATGTGGTATGGGGACACTTTTCATGGGGATGGATTTCAAGTTCTCAGTAAAAAGAAAATTCTCTAGCACTGGAAAAGTTCCCCCATGATATGTATCCCCATCTGCTATGACATCAGAATGACGTATGGGGACACTTTTCATGGGGGAAGTTTTCAAGATCTCAGTGAAAAAGAAAATTACCTGGTACTGGAAAACTTCCCCCTTCTGGTTTGGGGGAACTTTTCATGGGGGAACTTTTCCAATTTTCGACGAAAGTAAAACTCTCTAGGACTGGAAATCTTCCCCCATCTGTAGTGACGTCAAAATGACGTATGGGGACATCTTTTCATGGGGGAAGTTTTCAAGAACTCAGTGAAGAAGAAAATTACCTGGCACTGGAAAACTTCCTCCTTCTGGTTTGGGGGAACTTTTCAGGGGGAAGTTTTCCATGTTTCGACGAAAGTAAAATTCTCTATGACTGGAAATCTACCCCCATCTGCTGTGACGTAAAAATGACGTACGGGGGAACTTTTCATGGGGGTAGTTTTCAGCGCTCCCATTAGCCCCGTGTTCCCCCCCTTTATACTTAACCGATCAATCCCGAAAACTAATCAGGGAAGCGTCTTAACCCAATGAGCCTATAAACAAATTTTGAAGCAAATAGAATAATTCTGCATGAAAAACCAATTTATATAAATTAAGGGGGGGATTATCCCCCCCCGTTCCCCCCTTTATACTTAACCAATCAATCCCGAAAACTAATCAAGGAAGCGCCTTAACACAGTGAACCTATAAACAAAATTTGAAGGAAATGGGATAATTCTGCATGAAAAACCCATTTATATAAATTAAGGGGGGAGTATTAGCCCCCTGTTCCCCCCCTTTATACTCAACCAATCAGTCCCGAAAACTAATCAGGGAAGCGCCTTAACACAGTGAACCTATAAACAAAATTTGAAGGAAATGGGATAATTCTGCATCAAAAACCCATTTATATAAATTAAGGGGGGATTACCCCCCCCCCCCCCCGTTCCCCCCTTTATACTCAGCCAATCAATCCCGAAAATTATCAGGGAAGCGCCTTAACACAGTGAACCTATAAACAAAACGGAATAATTCTGCTTGAAAAACCCATTTATATAAATTAAGGAGGGATTAGCCCCCCGTTCCCCTCTTTCTACTTAACCAATCAATCCCGAAAACTAATCAGGGAACGCTTAACTCAGTGAACTTATAAACAAAATTTGAAGGAAAACGGAATAATTCTGCATGAAAAACCCATTTATATAAATTAAGGGGGGGGATTAGCTCCCCGTTCCCCTCTTTATACTTAACCAATCAATCCCGAAAAGTAATGAGGGAAGCGTCTTAACCCAATGAACCTATAAACAAAATTTGAAGGAAAACGGAATAATTCTGCATGAAAAACCCATTTATATAAATTAAGGGGGGGGGATTATCCCCCCGTTCCCCCCTTTATACTTAACCAATCAATCCCGAAAAGTAATCAGGGAAGCGTCTTAACCCAATGAACCTATAAACAAAATTTGAAGGAAAACGGAATAATTCTGCATGAAAAACCCATTTATATAAATTAAGGGGGGATTAGCCCCCCGATCCCCCCCTCTTTATACTTAACTAATGAAACCCAAAAACTAATCAGGGAAGCGCCTTAACTGAGTGAACCTATAAACAAAATTTGAAGGAAAACGGAATAATTCTGCATGAAAAACCCATTTATATAAATTAAGGGGGGGGGAATTAGCCCCTTGTTCCCCCCCTTTATACTTAACCAATCAATCCCGAAAACTAATCAGGAAAGCGCCTTAACACAGTGAACCTATAAACAAAATTTGAAGGAAAACGGATATTTCTATGAAGAGTTATCGCATTACGTACGTACATACATACATACAGAACCGGCTGGCAAGCTCTCAGGGCTTGACAGCCAGTTTGATAGCTGAAAAATCGCAATTTTAGAACGTTTTTTGCTCCTGCACCCCCTTCTATTTTGCTTGACCAAGTTAACGAAGGTATAGTAGAACTGTGCCTTAAAAAGTTTTCCGAGAATAACCGTTATTACATGCCCCATAGAGCAGTCATCCGAAAGGATAAAATTACAACAAAAACTCGGATTGTTTTCGATGTTTCCTCTAAACAGACGGGTTCCTTATCTTTAAACGAATGAATCCGGGTCCTAACTTGAACCCAAATGTTCTCGATATTATTTTAAAATTCCGATTACACAAAATTTCTCTTTCAGCTGACATTGAAAAAGCCATTCTCTAGATATCTATAGCGGAAGAAGATCGCGACTATTTAATATTTCTACATTATGAAGATTTTGACAAAAATAAAGAAATTGTTCCCTATAGAATGACTAGGGCTACTTTTGGTGTCACCTGCAGTCCGTTTATCCTTGTCTGTACTATCAAAAACCATATCAATAAATGTAAAGACTTTCACAAGAAAACATTTGAAATCCTTAATTCGTCCCTTTATGTAGATGATTTGTTTACCGGAGAAAATGATGTTGTAGAGGCTTTTAATTTATCTAAAGAAACTGTTGATATTTTGAAAAAAGGGGGGATGAATTTAAGAAAATTTGAAACTGATTCCGAGGAACTTAGGAAAAGATGGATTCATAAGAGCATACCTATTTCTAATTCTGATCCCCCAAATAACTCTCTAAAAGTATTAGGCTTAACTTGGAACAATAATGAAGATAATTTGGACTAGAATTACGTCCATTGTTATGAAAATTAAATAATGATTCTTGTACAAAACAGAATGTCTTGAAAATTGCAGCTATGTTGTTTGACCCAACTGGGTTAATCACTCCTTCTATTATTCCAATTAAATATTTATTGCAACAATTATGGGTAATGGGCATATCATGGGATGAAAATTTTTCTGGTGAGTTAGAAAATGATTGGAAAACTTGGATTTCAGAAATACAGGATCTCTCACAACTGAAAATTCCCAGATATTACTTTAGCACCCTGTTCATGGAAAAGGAGGGTCTCCAGTTACATATGTTTACAGATGCTAATCCTAAAGTGTATGGCGCAGTAGTATACTTAGGATATCAAACATCTTTGAAAAATTCAAGACTAGTTTTGTCATGTCTAAGCCTAGAGTTGCCCCCTTGAAGAAATTAACTCTTCCTCGCCTTGAATTGATGGGAGCAGTTATTGGTGAGAATTGCAAATTATCTTAAAAATATTCACCAGATATTCACGATTTTTTTCTGGACAGATTCTGAAATTGTCCTTAATTGGACAAAAGGCTCAAAAGAAAAATGGAAACCATTCGTAGCAAATAGAATTTCAGAAGTTCATGACTTGTCTGTTCCTAGTTTATGGAGACATTGCGAAGGCAAACTTAATCCTGCTGACCTAATCACTAGAGGTTGTTCAGGAAAATAATTGGTCAATACTCAAAAATGGTGGTACGGTCCCGAATTTCTTTCCTTCCCTGAAGATCAATGGCCCAGAGTTAAAATACCCGAAACTCAAGTGTCTAATGATTCTCAAGAGCGGTTTCGAAAAGCAGAAATTATTTCTTGTGTAGTTAACACAAATAACGCTGGTAAAATTCAAATTTTAAATTTGTCAAGGTATAGCTCACTAAGGAAATTGTATCGAGTAACTGCATGGGTATTTAGATTTATTTCCAATATAAAAGTAAAAACAGAAAAACGAAATTTTGCGGAGTTATCATCTGATGAAATAAAAAATGCCGAAAATGTTTGGGTAAAGCTTGTTCAAGAAGAAAGTTTTCCTGAGGTTATAAAATGCTTGAAGCTTAACAAAAATATCCCTAAAGAATTTAACCTTTTGCAGCTAAGTCCTGTGTTGTCAGAAGAAGGATTACTCTTGGTACAAGGGCGGTTACAAAAGGATAACTTGCCATTTTATGATAAACATCCTAGTGCTTCTTCCCAAACATAAATTTACTGAATTAATTATTAAAGACTCCCATGAAAAGGTTTTACATGCAGGAATATCAGACACACTGGTACAAACTCGGGAAAAGTTTTGGATTTTAAGAGGTTGACAGTGCATAAAATCAGTCCTCAACAATTGCACAATCTGCAAGAAAGTTAACTCTAGTACTTTGACTTAAATTTATTCTGAACAAGATGAACCATTTCCTATAACACCTGCTCATTTTATTATAGGAAAACGAGTTTTGTGTTTACCAACTATAAAAGTAAACGATTTAACCTTACCAGCAACCAAAGAAACTTTAGTGAAACGTTTTCGTTTACGTGAGACTATTTTAAACCATTATTGGAGGCGCTGGAAGAATGAATATCTCCTCAACTTAAAATCTGCTCACTACACGGATCAAAATAAAACATCCGATTTCAAAATAAATGATGTTGTGCTTGTGCATGATGAACATTTACGTAGAGCTTTCTGGAAGTTGGGAAAAATTACAAAAACATTTGTTGGAAGAGATGGAAGAACAACGTCTTGTGAAGTGAAAACAAACAATTCAACTATTAAAAGACCAATAAATCTGTTGTACAATCTTGAAATAAAAGACTTAAAACTGAAAAAGAAAACTTTTTTTACTTTCAAAACTCTCTAAAATATTTCTTGATCATATGTATATTGAACTTCTCTTACTTCTCTTTTTTTGAATTTTTCTAGAATAATATTTTTAACTGTTTCTTTTTATATTTTTAGTAGAAGATACAATTTTAAATTGTTTAGTTCATTATTGAAGAAGGTATGTAAGTATCACTGGAATATATATATTTGCATTGTTTCTTGAATTTAATATTTAAAATTTTCTTGTGTTCATGATTTAATCTAGATATCATATCAAACTTTGATTTCCAGGACTATATATTAGTTGTATCTGGACCTGAATTATTTTACATTTAAATAATTTATTTTATATTTGACTGTCTTCTTGAAATTCTTGGGCAAAACTTAAAAAAAGTTTTGTTTTACTCACTTGGTTTCATTTTTGAATTTTGTTATCATGGATTTATTATTATTATTTTAATTTTTATAATTTAATTTAAAATCTTGTACTTGAAACAGATATTGATCTTGAATAATGTTATGTTAAATTCTCTACTTGAATACCTTAATATTACTTTTAATTTGAAAAATGTATACAATTTAGATAATCGAGGTATTATTTGTTAATTGAAAACTAGGTTACTTGTATTGGTGTTATATATATATATATATATATATAACATATATAATAACATATAACATATATAATAATTTTGTATCTTGATTATGGAGCATCTTGGATGCTCTCCTGAAATTTATAATTTACAGTCTAATTATCATTATTAATTTACTGTTCTGTTAAGTTTGTTGTTAAATAAAACCAAGAAAAGACAACAAGACTTTTATTATGAAATTATGATCACCACACAGCGCCAGAAATTATTTTTTGTTTTGTTGTTTCGATTTCAAGTTATGCTTATTATTAACATTTTTCACCCCTATCTAAATTCTCCACTTTCATGTTAATTCCCCTCAAGAAAAGTCAGAAAGCTCTGACCAATCAGATACGTTTCGCAGTATCTACGCAGATTTTCATTGGTCCATTTCCAAACCATTACATTTTTTATATATATAGAAAGATGTTTCTTAGTTATCTCTCTCGGTTGGTGAATAAATGTTTGTGACGTCAGTTGAAACTGATCTATTGTATGTAACTGTTCATAGCAACATTTTTCAATGCCTTTTCAATTTTAATATCATGGCACTGCCGTTTAAGGATGCAATTGTTATTTTAATTAATGAAATAATTAATAAATAAGTGCAACATAATGAAAAATATATGTATATGTCGAATTAAAAACAACTTGATGCTATAACAAACACATGTATTGTCTCTGACGTCAAGTGAATGTGACGCCACATTCATGCATTTTTGTTGTTAAATCCTATAGTTTGGCGATACTTTTTTGTTATGAAAAGTGGTCGTGGGGATAAAGGAGAAGTACCATATTGTTAATGATATTTTAACAATTTATTAGTTATTCCGGTATTTTAAAAATAATTATCAAACGTAAAAATATAGTTTTTAATTGAGAGGAAATATTATTTACGCTGTTTTAAAATTTGCAATAATAGGTAAAAGATTTATCGAAATAAATTAATCTCTCGTGTAAATATAATTTTTAATTGAAATTGTTTAGAAATATTGCTATTTGAGCATTTTAAATATGACGTAAGCTTTCTTACTTAATGTTTTGAAAACGCCTAATAATTTAATTATTTCTAGTTTTAGTATCCACGCGCAAGTATATTTTTTATTAAGTAATTTTCTACATTTACTGCATTTATCACGTGATCATTTAATTATTATTTGAAAGTTTTATTTCTGTTTTTAATAGTCACGTGTAAATACATTTCTTAATTGAAAGGGAATACAGTGGAACTCCAGATATACGTTACCTGAGTTGTACGTTTCCCTCAGTTATACGTTTCAACTCAGCGGTCCCGACCGCTTGCCATTAAAAATTAGCTGAGTTATACGTTTTGAATTACACATTTCCCTCAGTTATACGTTACGTTTTTGCGTCCCCGGACGAATTTGATTTTCATTTATACTGCATTTTGAAACCGGAAACACTGACGACGCGTCCGAGGAGTCTGATTTGAAAGATCCCACTGAAACTTCAGAGCTGCTGTGAGAGCTTTAGACGTAATAAAGCGGTTTGTCAGTGGTAAAAGCAGTAATGATAAGGATGATTATTAACAGAAATGCAAAGTTTGCTGTTCAGTGTCGGCTCTGCCGAAAAGAAACAATCGAAGATTACTGATTATTTCAACAAGATTCAGTAAACTACTGAAATGTCTTTTGATAAATGATTTATATGCCAAGGCGATTCTAATGATTTCTATTAAGTACTCTATGTGTATTAAAAATAATTTTACTAAAGCTTTTCTGATAAAATAACTTCATGTGTATTTTTTATCTACTCTGTTCTATTTCCGAAAGTCATGGGGTGCAGTACTACTTAGAAAACTACTCTTTTCAATATAAAAGGTAACAAACTCTTAAGCGTATCAAAGTTTTCAAGATATATTTAAAAAATTGTTCCGGTATTGAGTTGTACGTTTTACTGAGTTATACGTTTCTTTGTCCGGTCCCGGGCAAAACGTATAACTGGAGTTCCACTCTATTATTATATGCGCTATTTTACAAATTAGCCACAATTGAAATAATGGATTTTATGACATACGAAATAAATCTTCGTCAAAATTATGCAAATTTTGATTAAAAAATTGAAATATAACCTAAAAAATTCCTCACATAAAAAATAATTGCAGTCTGCACACCGCAAACTTGTCAACTTTATCCTTATAAATTATGGTTAAATTCCTGTACATAGTTTTCGTTCCTATATAACGTTTTTCAGAAAACTGTTTTGACCAACTTTGATTTTAAATATCTCTTAAAATAATTCTTTGATTTAAAAACTGTTTGCTTCAGCGTGTTTATAAAACATATCTTTATAAAACTGCCAATTTTTAAATTTTTATATGTAATAGTTTTCTGGATATTAGTCCAGAAAGACTTCAAGGCACAAAATCTTCATTGACAGCGGCTGCGGCGGTTACTTTTTTTTAATATAGAGAGATAATAGAATATATATATATATATATATATAAGCTTTTGGAAATAATTAAGTTTTATGACGATTATTTTAAATATGACGGTATTTCACAAGCAGAAATTTTAAATATTCTGCTTTGTAAATGCTAATGCATGTGATATGCTGAATATCTTTCATATATACAAATAATATAATTAATGCTCAAAAATTTTATAATTATGTCAAATATGTACTAATGTTCTAAATTGTGTTAAAATTCCGATTCCTTTAAGTGTAAAAAATGAAACTTGGCATAGTGGTTACTTTGAAGTCGTAAATTCTCGCAAAGAACGATTGTTAAAGTACTAGAGATTTAAAAGGACTAAATGATTAGAAAACGCTTAAAAATCATGATTAAATTAAAACTACTGGAGCTATAAATTTTACATGTAGGTTTCTATTAGGTTATGATGCTCTTAAAATATAGTAAAAAAAAAAAAAAAACTAGTCGGATGTGCCAGTCGCAAAACTTTCTTCTCTCATAAAGGTTTCACATACACTAAAAACGAATCAGCACCAATTTACATCAAGATCTAATTGAATCTAAAGTTTTATTAAATTCCGTGCATTAGTTCTTGATGTATGAGTTATGACTATCACTAAAATCATGTAAATCCTGAAAAATGCAGCATAGCAGCACCATCTATTGGGAGATTTACACCAAAACCTAATCATCAACAACTTATGTCAACGTCTAACTGAAACTGAAGTTTGATGAAAATCTGTGCAGTAGTTCTTGAGATATAGCTACCGTAAAATATGTGAAAAAAGTAGTATAGCAGCGCCACCTGTTGGGCGTTTTACACTAAAAAGTAATCAGCATCTACACTGGAAATAGAGGTGTCTTAAATCCAGACATATGTGTGTCTAAAAAAGTAATTCAGACATCATAGATATCTAAATTTAAGACGCACAAGTGTCTTACTATAAACATGGTGTAAGCGAACTGACAAGGGGACTGCCAAACATGTTGCGTACAGATTTTGATGACTTTAAAGTATGTTGTAGGGGTCATACCCCTAACTATTCAGGTCAAAGGTTTCTTTCAAATGGGCTTTAGTTTTCGAGAAATTTCGGGTTAAAGTTCAGCATGCATTTCAAATACCCACTAGTTCGCAATCTTGAACAAGGTCTACGTGGTGCAGAGCTAGCGCTCGCGATTTGAGAGCCGGAGATGAGCATTTTGTACTCTCATGCGACTTTTACCTTATTTAAATAATTTTTATATATTTGTCCCGTTATAAGTTTTATGCAGAATTATGAATTATGCATCTTTGAACTTTTTGATATTTTCATATAAGTTCCATTTACATTTTCAAATTTTTCGTGAAAATTTATAGTTTTTGCGCAATTTTTATTCTAATATTTCTGTTGACGAAAATCCAAACTAATTTATGTTTTGATATCTCGACTTTTTAAAATGATTCTTGTTTACATTTATGCATATTTACTTATTTATTTATCGTATTTATGAAATAATGCATTTTTTTATTTGCATTTTCTATTTTAAAAAAATTAAATTATTAAGAAAAATTAACAAAATAATATATCATTTTAATATTTAATTTGTTCTAAATATATTGAAATATGTTAACTGCTGAAATACTAAAATATTTATCATCATCGACATCGACATTTTTAGTTTATTAAATATGGAACTAATTGTGTGATACATATCGCAAAAATATTCTAAACAAATTCCGCATTAAAAATCGGCTTTAAATATATTCTTTACGTAAATTGTTTTAACAATATTGGAAGAATGTATAAATTAGCATATTATATATTCTTTAAATACTTAAATTGTGATAAATATATTAAAAAATGCATTAAATTTGAAAAAGAACTTTTTTCAAACGTGGTATTTGTCTGCAAAGGAAGCTAAACGAAATGGATAAAAATAAAATTTTATTTACTATTTGTACATTTTACCAATTTTTCTTTCGGACAATATTTTAAAAAATATGGTTAAAAATTTTACTAAAAATGTCCTCCATTTAAAAAAATGTAAAAAAAGTCTTCAATAACAATATCTACCACTTCACAAAAGCGCTTCCACCCCCCGCCAGGGCATCATCAGTTGTGATCTTCGGTAAAGTCCGGACTCGCCGAAACAGTACTTCGTCTCTATCAATCAAATACTTCCGGTAGGAAAATACCAGACGAAAGTTCTTGAAAGAGACTCTTTTTTTTTATCCTAAAAAAAACCAAGCTGGCCATTTTGATTCTCCTCTAAACTGATTCCGTCAGGACGCTCCAAACTTCCTCCAAAACTGTAATCGATTAGTTGAATAATTGTCATTAGGGGGTAACTTTACTTGATACGTATAATGTTTCAAATCACCGAAGTACCAATCTATCTTTCTCCGCGTATATATTCAATCTATATTCTCACATTACCTTTTCTCCTGTTGAAAAGTTTTCGGAAGCATCTTTTACGTTTTTATTGTTTTTGAAATAAAATACAATTCAGATTTTTAAACATTTTTTATTACATATACATATAAATATTTATCACATATATACGTATCCACATATGTGAATACATATCCGTTCCGTAGTCTTTTATTTATTCATTTATTTATGTATTTTTTTATTATTAAATGCTTAAAATTGCAGCCATAACTATATGCGAATGATTTGGAATCAAACAGCGATTTTAAGTTATTGATGAATTTATTACATATTACATATTGAGTTATAATCGATTGAAAATAGACTTTGACACTATTTTATCGAAGGTAATTTCTTGTCTTTATAGAGAAAAAATATATACTGAATTTCTTGATATCCAAATAAGAAATTTTACTAATTTCGTAAATTTACGAATAAATATAACTTCTTTGATTGTATTAAGGTGTTTTACAAATAATTTATTATTTTTGGAGAATCGTAAAACTGGATAAAAAAAGGAAACTTCTTCAAACATTTTCTCCCCCCCCCCCTGAAATGAAAAGAAACAGTAAATAAAATTCAGGGGTTTGGATTAGAATTCTCAACTGCGTCGGGTTACCCGCACCTGACCGAACTCGCGGTTCGGGTCGGGTTGTCGCTACATATTTTCGTCGCGGGTTGGGTCCGGGTTTGGGTTGACTTCCATTGTTTCGAGTTCGGGCCTTTTTCGGATTTTGACTCTTGCGAGTTGGGTTCGGGTTGACGAGATTTTTCAAAGTAATTTTCACGATATTTTTTCAGGTTAAAAATCTATATACAATAAGACCTCCATAATGGAAACTCCCGAAAAGCGGACATCTTTTATTCAACGAATACTTTTTCAATTCCTAAATACTCGTACGCTTAAATATATCTCTGATTAGTGGGAACTTCCTAATCTACACACACATGTGCGAGTGTATGTGTGCATAAATTATCACAAATACGATACATGTATTTTTGTTTGTTTGATAGACGAATTGTTGGTAATAATTTTCATATTCCGAGAAGAATAAATGGTTCTTAAAGAAGGAATAATTTGTGATCACATTTTTTTTATAAAGTACTCTCATGCAGTAAATTAAATATATGCTTATTCAGATTGAAATGGGTATTTATTTTCATCTGAAACATAATTCTGCTGAAACTTTTTGTGAAAAGCCCAACAATCCAACTTGCAAAAAAACTTACTATGACACGCAAGAATTATTCTTGGGTGAAACCTACCCACAGAAAGAAAATTAAAGTCATCCTGACCCGAAAAAGAAAGTTAGGGATAACCCGACACGATGCAGAACTGTATTCAACGATGCCGAAGTTTCTATTCAGAGGTTTTACTATAATTGAATATTAAAAATATAGATTAGTCCATTTTATTGTATAAAACATAAAATTGGTATTAGAGATATAATTGTAGATTACTTTTCATTGCATTAAAACATGATTTACTGTCATTTTATGTCGTGTTCGGGTCGGATTGCCGGTTGAAGTATTTCGTGTTTGGGTCGAGTACGACCCGAATCTTCCCCCCTCCACCCCCCAAATTTTGCGAATTATTGAACATAGGAATCTTCACGATCTTCTGATTGCATTTTTATGACTTTAATATTCTATCAAATAAGTCATATGCACCTAAATATGCTGAAATTTAAACTTATTTCATACTAATGCTTTCTACGTTGTGCTTTCTTGTAATACACATTTATTTTACATGACAAAATTAAGCATTAATTCAATTATATATTTTTAGTCATTATTTTTAGGAAACCTTGATGTCTCAAGCAAGCCTGATTTTCCCTTATTTTCCTCTTTCGTTCAAGATAATGGGATTTGTTGTGTTAAAGAGCCTTTATATATATCTTATTATTATTTTACTTAGAAGTAAATATTTACATTCAACAGAATTTTTACTTAAAATTTAAAAAAAAGATATAAACTTTTTTTTATTAAGCAATCTCTTGTTGCGATTTTATTTATACAAACTCCCACCAATAATAGATTTTGGATACATTGACCACGCAGTAACTTTTTAAAGCGAAAATCAGTTCACTGAACATGTTAATATTTTCTTCTTGACCTAAACAATACTTTAAAATTATAAACTAATTCTTCTTCAAGACAGTATCACCTGATTGGCTAACTATTTTGTATAAATCTCAGTATCTGAGCTTAATTTTAAAAAAAATTGCGATTTTTTTTTTTTTTTTTTTTTTTTTTTTTTTTTTTTTTTTTAAGGCAACTGTAAGTCAACATTTTTGGCCTTTAAATTCAGTAAGTAACAAAAAAGATACACTGGTGTTACTAAAATGCTGTAACTGGCACCCAATTTTTGAATATCATTTTATTCAATTTCATATCCTGCGTGTTCTTTTTCGAATTGTTAAAGGATAATCTTCCCAATCGAGAAAATTTTCTTTTAATATGACCAAATACTTTAAGAGCATCTTATGTTACTAATTGCTGTAAATAATCCCATTAAAAAAGGGGGAAAAAAGAGAGAGAGAAAACATTTTATGCTAAATGTTGAATATTTTTTATCTATATTATTTTCTGCCAGTTGTATCATGTAGTGTGCATATGTTTATACGCGTTGACAATGTTTTAAGATAACTCTTTAGGGAACCCGATAGGTTCATTAATGCATGTTAAATTTCATACTAATATACATACAAGCATGACCTTAGACTTACTATATATAGTGTTGGTTGTAGAAAAAAGATTATTTTAACCCTAAAAATGGAAAATTAAATTACAAAAAAGGGGAGAAACATTGTATAAAGGCAGGCCGCACACTGACACGACAGAGCGACATGTAGCGCAAGACAGGAGACAAATTCTGATATTCAAACCGGTTTTTCTTTGTTAAAAGGGTGAAAATGTCTCATGACTTAAGCTTCATGTCGCTCTGTTCTTTTTTTTTTAAAAAAAGGGGGGGGGGAGGAACCAGTTGATTTAAACCACGGTTGATTTAACACAATACTTGTATCGAGCATAATAATTAGCAGCATATGAATTAAAATACAAATGTTATGCTGGATTATGATTATATTGAAAAATTACTCTTTGCAATACTATTAGTATGGGTGAAACAATTTTGGTAATACCATATTTATGCAGCTATATATCTATGATATGTTATTAAAAGATGAAAATTTCTCTTTATTTTAATGATAATTTATAAGTATGAATGAATCGAATTAGTAAAGTAATAAAATTTCAAGATTTTAATCTTATCATATACGATGATTCCTTGAAATAAAACGTGTGATTAAAATAAAAATGTTCCATTTAAAACAAATATCTTCAGATCAAAATTTGTGTCTATTTCTAATTATTAAACTTATTAAAAAGTGCTCGCATTATATGAGAAATACAGTTTGAGTTTTATTTAGACGTAATTAGTACAAAACTGTTTCGTGCCATTTTCTGAGTGCGCTGTACCAATTTACTATTAGACAATTCTAATTTTCATTCACTTGATATTTTTCTTTCTCTGAAATGCGAATTAGAAAGTTTCTATAACACTTAAGGTGGTTTTTTAAATATTTTCCCTCACTCAGTAACTCAAAACATATATTCACCGACTCATTTTATGCATAAATGTAAGGAATTTTCAGGCATGACTATTGGGGTAATTTGAAATCGAACAGTATTTTACATTTTCTATAATTGTATATCATATTGAGTTCTAATTAATTGCTGTCTCAAAACAACATTTCCCGGGTTGTAGAATCCAGAAACTCGGCTTAAAACGCCAATTTGGACGGCATATTCTGAATGGTATTTTGTCTTTATAAAAATATGAAAAATGCTTTCCGATTCCTCAGTCCATGAAGAAGAATAACTGCTTATTTTGTGCATGAACAATAACTTTGTGAATATGTCAGAAAGAAGCCAGTTTGAATTTCAATGCTTAAGTAATTTTTATTTTTTTTTAAATAATTTGTTAATTAATTTTCATAAATTAATAGTAAACCTCCACGCTCACTATTCATATAACTAATTTCAGACATTCTTTTTATAAGAAAGGCGTACTGCACTTGAGGATTACAGTGGAATAACTGACTGTAAGCATTTTGGGTATACTGAAAAAGGGGAATTTCAAGGATTTTTATCAGTTTGTGAGTATTAAGTATAATTAATGAAAAAAAAAAACAGCTCCTCCTTCACATTCTAAATGGTTTCAGAAGTACCATATGTCACACCTGTTTGTAGCTAGCGACCAGATGTTTAACAGAAAAATTCTAACTACTCCGACAGTGGAAAAATAGTAAAGAGTACGAAAATCATTAAGGTATTTAAAATATTGTACAGTACGTGCGGTTTATATAAATTACTTTTAAAAGAAAAAAGCATTTATACATGAAACAAGTCAAATGAAAGAAATTACGTTATATTTGCTTTCTAGTAAAATTAGCCACTTAACAGAATAAAATTGATTTTTACATAAATATTTATTTATAAATAATAAATATATAGTACATGAATAAATATATTTAAATAACAGATTGAACGGTTTATTTTTATTTTTATTTTATTTTTTTCAGACTACGCAGGATGCTGTAACCAAAAGACAAAGAAAAATCATGCGGCCCGTCCCGGAAGATTTTTAATTCAGTTGAAAAATATATTTTAACTATTACCACCCATAGGCAGTACGGTATTCGAATTTATTTATGCAAACATTATGTTTTTATGTAGAACGTTATGGTATGCTAAAACTTAATTCAACGATAAAATTAAAAGTGCATAACACAATTTAAAATTGACTTCCAACAATTTTCGACTGTAATGCATTCGAAATGTTTTGTGCAGTCCTGCATATGATCTTTAGACATTAATATATTTCACAGAATATGATAACATATATTTCAACTGTAACATTGATAACATAACTATAATCGCACTTACACTAATATTTCCATGCTATTATTAAAACGTAAATTGCTTATTTTAATTAATAAGTATGTGCAAATTTTCTAATATGTATTTATCGAATAGTAATTGGTATAAAATAAATCGAAAGTATTTTGCTCATGCATTTATTTCTATTTAGGCTGCATCAAGTGATGAAATATATAAACAAATTTGCTAGCCGCGCTGCTTGTAGAAAAAACCTACGTAATACATTGTATTATGTAGTACATTGTACGTAATACCTTGTACATACCTTTTACATACATTGCACGTAATACATTGTACATACATCTTACATACATTGTAAGTAACCCCTTGTATTACGTGAGTCGAGCTTGTATACCATGTGATTTGCAATGTAAACATCACATTTATAATGTCCATAAGAAACTCGTTTTAAATATATGATGTAATTTTCACCATTAAGTGCGTTTCGCGTGCAAAAATCTAATTAATGTTTTTTTTTACTTCTTTTCTTTTAAGATTCGCGTGTAAATATATTATGTTTGGGAATATCAGTATATGAAAATTTTAAATATGAAATAATTTTCACCATTAAAAGTTTTTCGCGCGCAATAATTTAATTATTTTAGGCATTTTTCATATGACGATATTCAATATTTCGGTACTTTACATATGACGTAATTGTCCCCATTAAATGCGATTCGCGCGTAATAATTTAATTAATTATTTTGAGATTTTCTTACTTTTTTTAATATTCACGTGTAAATGCAATTTGTATGACGTTTTCCACATTTCCTGCTTTTTATACGTGATCATTTTATTATTAGTTTAAAGTTTCCTTTCTTTTTTTAATAATTACGTGTAAATACATTTTTTATTTGAGAGGAAATATAATTCTTTGCACAGTTTTACAAATTGACAACAACATAAAAAAAAGACCTTTTCTAAATATGAAAAAAAAATATCTTGAAATAACGAAAATTTGAATAAAACATTTAAAAAAAAAAGAGCTCTAACGAATTAAATAAAAAAAAAATAAGCGCAGTTTGCACACAGCTACACTCTAAAAACGACGTTTTCAAAACTGAGCATGTTACATAGTCAAAATAGCTTTGAATCAAAATGACTCAAGTTTGAAACATGTATATATACTTATTTCTGTAAACATGCACACACTTAAGAATAAAACATAATGTACTCATATTTGAGTATGTCCATGTTTCAAAAATGAATATAAATTGACATCTATGTCTTTAGTTTTTAATATTTCCATGTTTCAAAAATGTGTTTGAACTGATTCTAATCATTTTTGAGTATGTCCATGTTTCAAAAATGAGCATAAACTGACCTCTATGTTTTCGGTTTTGAATATGTCCATATTTAAATATTCTGAGTATTTCTGGTATTTCAGAATTGAAATCATTGGGTCGTCCTATTTGAAACAAAAAGTTTCATAACAAAATGAAAACATCGATTTGCTCAGATTTGAAAGTGTCATTTTTCTCAGTGTAGCTTGAGAAGTATATCCCTACAAAAAAATAAAGATAAAAATAAAATATATTTTTATGCATTGTTTTGTTCCTAAAAAACTTTTTTAATGGGACGATTCTGACCGACTTTAATATTAAAAATCTCTTTAAATAATTTTTCGATTTAAAAGCTGTCTATTTCAGCGTGTTTATCAGAGATTTCTCTATAATAATGCTATGTAATTATTGTTAGTATAATTATTATTAGTAGTATTATAATTATTATTATTATAGTTATTATTATTATTATTTTCATCAATGCATTAAACATGCGAGATAAAACATTTCTTAATTATTTTAGCAAAGAAGATTGTTGCAAATTCATCATTAATTGTCAGAAAACTATACCAATTTTTGACTTCTCTTTCAGACACATATAAAATACAAGCATTAAAATTAAAAAAATTTCTACTTATATAAAATAACTGTGTTTTTAACGTAAAAGGACCACTTTGCTGAAGAAATATAATTTCATGTAATTTTCCAAGTTGAACTGACAAGAAAGATAATCAACAAGAAAGGATTTATCTTAATGGTTTAGTTTATTGCTTTTCTTACTTAATGGTTAGAGAAGTGTCATCTTGAAATTAATAGTCACCTCGAACATCTTTGGACGAAATCTTGTAATTAGTGGCCTAATCGTTTTTGAGGGGAAGATATTTTTTCTGAAAAGGGTTCGGAAATGTCCCATTTTTGAAGTTCAGTATTTCGCGTTTCTTCAAACACGTTTTAACTTCCTTCCCTGTCATCTCCATTCGCTCGTAGGGGCTGTCAGAGGAAACAACAGGGTATCTGGGGAATTTGTTCGGCGAAAGAGGACAGAATCGTGATCTTCAACTCGCCTCCTCTCCATTATATATATGACAGTTGGTTGAAGAGCTCCCCCTATCGGCATTCAATATTCTCTCTCTCTCTCTCTCTCCCCCTCTTGCAGAATTTTTTCCAGCTCTTGCAAGGTTAAACACTAAAACCCCAATAAAACTTGAAACCCTACAAATACAGAAAATAACTAACTACGAAAATTTACATAACGCTTTAATAAGGGAATCAATAGAAATCAATGCATCCAAAGGCGCATGCAATGACATGGTACATACATTACTTGATTGCCGCTGGAAAAAAATGTTGGAAGAGGGGGAGAGAGAGAGAATATTGAATGCCGATAGGGGGAGCTCTTCAACCAGCAGTCATATATATAATGGAGAGGAGGCGAGTTGAAGATCACAACTGACGATGCCCTGGCGGGGGGTGACAGCGCTTTTGGGAAGTGGTAGAGATTTTTATTGAAGACTGGTTTTACATTTTTTAAATGGAGGACGTTTTTAGTAAAATTTTTAACCATATTTTTTAAAATAATGTCTGAAAGAAAAATTGGTAAAATGTACAAATAGTAAATGTACAGACATTAATAAGTGAATACCTGTTTTTAATTTTAAAATTTTATTTATTCTGATATTACCGTGACAGTCGTTGCAGACGATTTTGTTTTTCAAATATTTTTTATATGTATTGTAATTTACAAACGATTTTTCATTTCTAGTTGAATTTTTCTGCATGGCATCGACTTGTCAGAATAAAAAAAAAATTGTAATATATTAATTTTTATTTGTGCAAATCAAAAATGATGTTGAGTTTGAACTTTACAGTTGGATTTAAATAACATAAAATATATACATATAACTGGCTAAAACTTGGATATAAGCGTTATTGATTTAATATTTTACTACTCTTTTCAAGATATGTTGCTGGCATTACCTAATCATACATACCTTTAGAAGATTTGAGATAAAAAATATTTCGTATAAATTATAAGAAAATATAAATTTTCATTTAAAATTTCATAAAGTTAAAAAAGTATTATTTTAGAACGGTTATTAAAATATAAAAGGTAAATAATAAAAGAAATTCTAGACATAAATTAGTTATAAGTTCGTCAATAGAAATATTAATTTCAAAACTACACAAAAAGAAAAAAAATGTAAATTTTTACGAAAAAGTAAATGGAATTTATTAGGAAAATATCAAGAAGTTCAAAGAAGCAGAATTCATAACTCTGCATAAAATTTGTAACGCGACAAATATATAAAATTTATTAAAAGAGGTAAAAAGTCGCATGAGAGAACAGAAGCCTCACCTCTGTCACTCAAATCGCGAACACCAGCACTGCACCACGGAGACCTTGTTCAAGATCACGAACTAATGGGTATTTGAAACGTATGCTGAACTTTAACCCGAAATTTCTCGAAAACTAAAGCCCATTTGGAAGAAATCTTTGACCTGAATACTTAGGGT
Organism: Maratus michaelseni; assembly: GCA_963931845.1. Classification (NCBI taxonomy): domain Eukaryota; kingdom Metazoa; phylum Arthropoda; class Arachnida; order Araneae; family Salticidae; genus Maratus; species Maratus michaelseni. The sequence continues at coordinate 231,907,995 of OZ007590.1, forward strand.
ATGATCCTTACAACATACTTTAAAATCATCAAAATCTGTGCGCATCATGTTTGGCGGTCCCCTTGTGAGAAAAATGTCTGAATACTCATGATATATCTGAAAATAGGACATTTAGGAGTTCAGACGCTTAAGTGTCTGAATTTGATCCAGTTTTGTTCTACATGTGATGACCGTGATGTAATTGTATCACTATATATGCCAAAACCATCAAAGGATGATCTCTAATTGATGAAAAAAGTTATAATTATTTTCAATTTAGTAACTAGTATTAGTTAATAGACAAGGTAACTTAATAAGACCATAAGATATATGTCAAAATTTTACAAAGCTGCTTATAAATCTTGAAAATAAGTTTTTTGTGTGCATTATTTAAATAACTCTTTTTAAAAATATATTCAAACATTATGGATGTACGCTGGGGGTGTGGGGTACAGGAAAGACGCCTTCTTCTAAATATTTGAACGTAATAAAATATATATCTTGAAATTCAAAGAAACATGGGTGCCGGCAGAAAGAAATGTAGGAAGGAACCAGCTATTTGAACAGATATGCCTATGGTCCACAGTCTAGACCAATTTTTTAAAATGCAGATTATAAAGTTTAAATATGCTGAACTAGGAATATTTTGACAAACCGCATCGTGCGACATAATTTTTAAATATGTTAAATTTCATACTAATATACATACAAGCATGACCTTAGACTTACTATATATAGTGTTGGTTGTAGAAAAAAGATTATTTTAACCCTAAAAATGGAAAATTAAATTACAAAAAAGGGGAGAAACATTGTATAAAGGCAGGCCGCACACTGACACGACAGAACGACATGTAGCGCAAGACAGGAGACAAATTCTGATATTCAAACCGGTTTTTCTTTGTTAAAAGGGTGAAAATGTCTCATGACTTAAGCTTCATGTCGCTCTGTTCTTTTTTTTTTTAAAAAGGGGGGGGGGGGGAGGAACCAGTTGATTTAAACCACGGTTGATTTAACACAATACTTGTATCGAGCATAATAATTAGCAGCATATGAATTAAAATACAAATGTTATGCTGGATTATGATTATATTGAAAAATTACTCTTTGCAATACTATTAGTATGGGTGAAACAATTTTGGTAATACCATATTTATGCAGCTATATATCTATGATATGTTATTAAAAGATGAAAATTTCTCTTTATTTTAATGATAATTTATAAGTATGAATGAATCGAATTAGTAAAGTAATAAAATTTCAAGATTTTAATCTTATCATATACGATGATTCCTTGAAATAAAACGTGTGATTAAAATAAAAATGTTCCATTTAAAACAAATATCTTCAGATCAAAATTTGTGTCTATTTCTAATTATTAAACTTATTAAAAAGTGCTCGCATTATATGAGAAATACAGTTTGAGTTTTATTTAGACGTAATTAGTACAAAACTGTTTCGTGCCATTTTCTGAGTGCGCTGTACCAATTTACTATTAGACAATTCTAATTTTCATTCACTTGATATTTTTCTTTCTCTGAAATGCGAATTAGAAAGTTTCTATAACACTTAAGGTGGTTTTTTAAATATTTTCCCTCACTCAGTAACTCAAAACATATATTCACCGACTCATTTTATGCATAAATGTAAGGAATTTTCAGGCATGACTATTGGGGTAATTTGAAATCGAACAGTATTTTACATTTTCTATAATTGTATATCATATTGAGTTCTAATTAATTGCTGTCTCAAAACAACATTTCCCGGGTTGTAGAATCCAGAAACTCGGCTTAAAACGCCAATTTGGACGGCATATTCTGAATGGTATTTTGTCTTTATAAAAATATGAAAAATGCTTTCCGATTCCTCAGTCCATGAAGAAGAATAACTGCTTATTTTGTGCATGAACAATAACTTTGTGAATATGTCAGAAAGAAGCCAGTTTGAATTTCAATGCTTAAGTAATTTTTATTTTTTTTTAAATAATTTGTTAATTAATTTTCATAAATTAATAGTAAACCTCCACGCTCACTATTCATATAACTAATTTCAGACATTCTTTTTATAAGAAAGGCGTACTGCACTTGAGGATTACAGTGGAATAACTGACTGTAAGCATTTTGGGTATACTGAAAAAGGGGAATTTCAAGGATTTTTATCAGTTTGTGAGTATTAAGTATAATTAATGAAAAAAAAAAAAACAGCTCCTCCTTCACATTCTAAATGGTTTCAGAAGTACCATATGTCACACCTGTTTGTAGCTAGCGACCAGATGTTTAACAGAAAAATTCTAACTACTCCGACAGTGGAAAAATAGTAAAGAGTACGAAAATCATTAAGGTATTTAAAATATTGTACAGTACGTGCGGTTTATATAAATTACTTTTAAAAGAAAAAAGCATTTATACATGAAACAAGTCAAATGAAAGAAATTACGTTATATTTGCTTTCTAGTAAAATTAGCCACTTAACAGAATAAAATTGATTTTTACATAAATATTTATTTATAAATAATAAATATATAGTACATGAATAAATATATTTAAATAACAGATTGAACGGTTTATTTTTATTTTTATTTTATTTTTTTCAGACTACGCAGGATGCTGTAACCAAAAGACAAAGAAAAATCATGCGGCCCGTCCCGGAAGATTTTTAATTCAGTTGAAAAATATATTTTAACTATTACCACCCATAGGCAGTACGGTATTCGAATTTATTTATGCAAACATTATGTTTTTATGTAGAACGTTATGGTATGCTAAAACTTAATTCAACGATAAAATTAAAAGTGCATAACACAATTTAAAATTGACTTCCAACAATTTTCGACTGTAATGCATTCGAAATGTTTTGTGCAGTCCTGCATATGATCTTTAGACATTAATATATTTCACAGAATATGATAACATATATTTCAACTGTAACATTGATAACATAACTATAATCGCACTTACACTAATATTTCCATGCTATTATTAAAACGTAAATTGCTTATTTTAATTAATAAGTATGTGCAAATTTTCTAATATGTATTTATCGAATAGTAATTGGTATAAAATAAATCGAAAGTATTTTGCGCATGCATTTATTTCTATTTAGGCTGCATCAAGTGATGAAATATATAAACAAATTTGCTAGCCGCGCTGCTTGTAGAAAAAACCTACGTAATACATTGTATTATGTAGTACATTGTACGTAATACCTTGTACATACCTTTTACATACATTGCACGTAATACATTGTACATACATCTTACATACATTGTAAGTAACCCCTTGTATTACGTGAGTCGAGCTTGTATACCATGTGATTTGCAATGTAAACATCACATTAATAATGTCCATAAGAAACTCGTTTTAAATATATGATGTAATTTTCACCATTAAGTGCGTTTCGCGTGCAAAAATCTAATTAATGTTTTTTTTTACTTCTTTTCTTTTAAGATTCGCGTGTAAATATATTATGTTTGGGAATATCAGTATATGAAAATTTTAAATATGAAATAATTTTCACCATTAAAAGTTTTTCGCGCGCAATAATTTAATTATTTTAGGCATTTTTCATATGACGATATTCAATATTTCGGTATTTTACATATGACGTAATTGTCCCCATTAAATGCGATTCGCGCGTAATAATTTAATTAATTATTTTGAGATTTTCTTACTTTTTTTAATATTCACGTGTAAATGCAATTTGTATGACGTTTTCCACATTTCCTGCTTTTTATACGTGATCATTTTATTATTAGTTTAAAGTTTCCTTTCTTTTTTTAATAATTACGTGTAAATACATTTTTTATTTCAGAGGAAATATAATTCTTTGCACAGTTTTACAAATTGACAACAACATAAAAAAAAGACCTTTTCTAAATATGAAAAAAAAATATCTTGAAATAACGAAAATTTGAATAAAACATTTAAAAAAAAAAGAGCTCTAACGAATTAAATAAAAAAAAATAAGCGCAGTTTGCACACAGCTACACTCTAAAAACGACGTTTTCAAAACTGAGCATGTTACATAGTCAAAATAGCTTTGAATCAAAATGACTCAAGTTTGAAACATGTATATATACTTATTTCTGTAAACATGCACACACTTAAGAATAAAACATAATGTACTCATATTTGAGTATGTCCATGTTTCAAAAATGAATATAAATTGACATCTATGTCTTTAGTTTTTAATATTTCCATGTTTCAAAAATGTGTTTGAACTGATTCTAATCATTTTTGAGTATGTCCATGTTTCAAAAATGAGCATAAACTGACCTCTATGTTTTCGGTTTTGAATATGTCCATATTTAAATATTCTGAGTATTTCTGGTATTTCAGAATTGAAATCATTGGGTCGTCCTATTTGAAACAAAAAGTTTCATAACAAAATGAAAACATCGATTTGCTCAGATTTGAAAGTGTCATTTTTCTCAGTGTAGCTTGAGAAGTATATCCCTACAAAAAAATAAAGATAAAAATAAAATATATTTTTATGCATTGTTTTGTTCCTAAAAAACTTTTTTAATGGGACGATTCTGACCGACTTTAATATTAAAAATCTCTTTAAATAATTTTTCGATTTAAAAGCTGTCTATTTCAGCGTGTTTATCAGAGATTTCTCTATAATAATGCTATGTAATTATTGTTAGTATAATTATTATTAGTAGTATTATAATTATTATTATTATAGTTATTATTATTATTATTTTCATCAATGCATTAAACATGCGAGATAAAACATTTCTTAATTATTTTAGCAAAGAAGATTGTTGCAAATTCATCATTAATTGTCAGAAAACTATACCAATTTTTGACTTCTCTTTCAGACACATATAAAATACAAGCATTAAAATTAAAAAAATTTCTACTTATATAAAATAACTGTGTTTTTAACGTAAAAGGACCACTTTGCTGAAGAAATATAATTTCATGTAATTTTCCAAGTTGAACTGACAAGAAAGATAATCAACAAGAAAGGATTTATCTTAATGGTTTAGTTTATTGCTTTTCTTACTTAATGGTTAGAGAAGTGTCATCTTGAAATTAATAGTCACCTCGAACATCTTTGGACGAAATCTTGTAATTAGTGGCCTAATCGTTTTTGAGGGGAAGATATTTTTTCTGAAAAGGGTTCGGAAATGTCCCATTTTTGAAGTTCAGTATTTCGCGTTTCTTCAAACACGTTTTAACTTCCTTCCCTGTCATCTCCATTCGCTCGTAGGGGCTGTCAGAGGAAACAACAGGGTATCTGGGGAATTTGTTCGGCGAAAGAGGACAGAATCGTGATCTTCAACTCGCCTCCTCTCCATTATATATATGACAGTTGGTTGAAGAGCTCCCCCTATCGGCATTCAATATTCTCTCTCTCTCTCTCTCTCCCCCTCTTGCAGAATTTTTTCCAGCTCTTGCAAGGTTAAACACTAAAACCCCAATAAAACTTGAAACCCTACAAATACAGAAAATAACTAACTACGAAAATTTACATAACGCTTTAATAAGGGAATCAATAGAAATCAATGCATCCAAAGGCGCATGCAATGACATGGTACATACATTACTTGATTGCCGCTGGAAAAAAATGTTGGAAGAGGGGGAGAGAGAGAGAATATTGAATGCCAATAGGGGGAGCTCTTCAACCAGCAGTCATATATATAATGGAGAGGAGGCGAGTTGAAGATCACAACTGACGATGCCCTGGCGGGGGGTGACAGCGCTTTTGGGAAGTGGTAGAGATTTTTATTGAAGACTGGTTTTACATTTTTTAAATGGAGGACGTTTTTAGTAAAATTTTTAACCATATTTTTTAAAATAATGTCTGAAAGAAAAATTGGTAAAATGTACAAATAGTAAATGTACAGACATTAATAAGTGAATACCTGTTTTTAATTTTAAAATTTTATTTATTCTGATATTACCGTGACAGTCGTTGCAGACGATTTTGTTTTTCAAATATTTTTTATATGTATTGTAATTTACAAACGATTTTTCATTTCTAGTTGAATTTTTCTGCATGGCATCGACTTGTCAGAATAAAAAAAAAATTGTAATATATTAATTTTTATTTGTGCAAATCAAAAATGATGTTGAGTTTGAACTTTACAGTTGGATTTAAATAACATAAAATATATACATATAACTGGCTAAAACTTGGATATAAGCGTTATTGATTTAATATTTTACTACTCTTTTCAAGATATGTTGCTGGCATTACCTAATCATACATACCTTTAGAAGATTTGAGATAAAAAATATTTCGTATAAATTATAAGAAAATATAAATTTTCATTTAAAATTTCATAAAGTTAAAAAAGTATTATTTTAGAACGGTTATTAAAATATAAAAGGTAAATAATAAAAGAAATTCTAGACATAAATTAGTTATAAGTTCGTCAATAGAAATATTAATTTCAAAACTACACAAAAAGAAAAAAAATGTAAATTTTTACGAAAAAGTAAATGGAATTTATTAGGAAAATATCAAGAAGTTCAAAGAAGCAGAATTCATAACTCTGCATAAAATTTGTAACGCGACAAATATATAAAATTTATTAAAAGAGGTAAAAAGTCGCATGAGAGAACAGAAGCCTCACCTCTGTCACTCAAATCGCGAACACCAGCACTGCACCACGGAGACCTTGTTCAAGATCACGAACTAATGGGTATTTGAAACGTATGCTGAACTTTAACCCGAAATTTCTCGAAAACTAAAGCCCATTTGGAAGAAATCTTTGACCTGAATACTTAGGGTATGATCCTTACAACATACTTTAAAATCATCAAAATCTGTGCGCATCATGTTTGGCGGTCCCCTTGTGAGAAAAATGTCTGAATACTCATGATATATCTAAAAATAGGACATTTAGGAGTTCAGACGCTTAAGTGTCTGAATTTGATCCAGTTTTGTTCTACATGTGATGACCGTGATGTAATTGTATCACTATATATGCCAAAACCATCAAAGGATGATCTCTAATTGATGAAAAAAGTTATAATTATTTTCAATTTAGTAACTAGTATTAGTTAATAGACAAGGTAACTTAATAAGACCATAAGATATATGTCAAAATTTTACAAAGCTGCTTATAAATCTTGAAAATAAGTTTTTTGTGTGCATTATTTAAATAACTCTTTTTAAAAATATATTCAAACATTATGGATGTACGCTGGGGGTGTGGGGTACAGGAAAGACGCCTTCTTCTAAATATTTGAACGTAATAAAATATATATCTTGAAATTCAAAGAAACATGGGTGCCGGCAGAAAGAAATGTAGGAAGGAACCAGCTATTTGAACAGATATGCCTATGGTCCACAGTCTAGACCAATTTTTTAAAATGCAGATTATAAAGTTTAAATATGCTGAACTAGGAATATTTTGACAAACCGCATCGTGCGACATAATTTTTAAATATATCAACTTAAATATACAAACATTTACAATTTATCAATATTAAATATTGAAAAATAAGTTTCTACCAACATTTTTGAAAATGCATTTTTAAAGTGCAAATTGAATTAATAGAATTAGGAATTAATGATTTAATAGAAAATGAGAAAAATGTTTTATATTTAAATGTTTAATGAGATTTTTAAAAATGTCGCGTCGTCAGGAAATCTTTAAACTTGGCATAACAGAAAATTTTTAGACCTTGATGCAAGACAATGTTTTTGTTTTAATTTATATTTAAAAAAATGAAATTCAATTATTTGTCATGCCAGTGTTAGATATAACTTTTCTGAGCAATGGGGAAAATGTAGGTAACAGTAACTCTTACAATTAATTAAAACAAGAACGAAAAATCATGCGTCAAGCATGTATTATCGAACACTTTCCAACCCATTCAGAAGAGTGTAACAAAATTTCATCATTTAATAAGTTAATGTAAGTAAACAATTTGGAAAACGTACAACCTATTTGAAAACAAATTTCGTTAGTTATCAATGATATCGTTAGATAACAACATATTTTTGTTTCTATGGATAGTTAATACTAGTTTATAAAAAATAAAAATTACATTAGTTTTCTAAAAAAAAATTAAATTTTTAGGGTTCCGTACTTAAAAAATAAACACAGAACCATTATAAGATCACTTGTGTGTGTTTGTCTGTCCGTCCGTCTGTCATAGACATTTTTCTCGTAAACAATGGAACGTGGAAAGTTCAAACTTGAGAGAGCTATAAAGTCTATTGAAAGCATATATTTATAAATTATTAATCATTCACAAATATGTTTATGAAACATTTAGGGTGGAAGGGGGGTAATTAAGTTACATGCAAAAAAAAAATATATATATATTTTTGTATATTGTGTAGGGTATCATGTGAAAGCTCTCGTAACACTGAGCTCAAATATATATTTTTACGTATTATACTTTCAGAGATATAGTCGAAAATTGGTTTATGTACCGGAACGCAAATTTTTCCCCATTCACTGTCCATTCCAGCGAATGATTTGAAAAGTCAATGCCGAAAACCGTATCTTAAGTATTTTTCCCTATTTTCCCCATTTATTATATTTTCCCCTCTTAGTTGCGTTATATACCAGTCACCACCAAGGTTTATGTACCAAAATATGTCCTCACACTCTTCTATTTTCGAATATACTGAAACTAAAATAATTATGAAAAAATTAGGAATTGTGGGAGCTTATCTAAACCTTGAAGGAAAACAATAGCAATTATCCTTGGACACGTAGTTTTTGCGAAACTCGCATTTTTCCATTACACAAACTTTACTTTGCGGACGGTCATTGGGTAGTTTGAGGAATGAGATAATATAGTGAGATCTTGGAAACACAACTAAGAGGCAGATATAAATGGGAAAAATATGGAAAAATACTTAAGAAATGGTTTTCGGCATTGACTTTTCAAATCATTTGGAGGAATAGAGAGTGAATGGGGGAAAATTTGCGTTCTGATACATAAACTGTTTGAGGGCCACTCAAGATACTTATCGACTCAGAATCCCTCAGATTTTGTTGATAATGATTTTCTAAAATTTTTTTTGGTAATTAGCAGAGCTAGTAATTAAGTGACTCATTTTTTTTGTACTAGGTGCTCTACCCCCTGCGAGCTACTCTCACCAACACCCGTTCTGACACCGTAAATACTAAAAAAATGTTAAATTGATCAACTCGAAAACGATTACGGAAGATTACATGATAATTAAACCACCAGTGGCGATACGCTGTAATCGGGTTTCCATTCATTTTCATTTGACTGAATAATGTTAAAGCTGAATCAACTGTTGTCGAAACAGCTACCAACTGTTTTTGTAATTGATTAAATAAGATCAAATAAACTTTTGAAAGTCAACTTGTGTAAAATGGCTAAGTAAACAATATAGCTTCATCGGGAAATTCTATAACGATGCTAAAAGTAAATTAGATACTTCCCCATTATTCCGTCGACCACTTTCCATAAAAGAAAAAAAATGTCGCCAAAATATAAGACTTAACGCAAAAGTGCATTACTGTGGCGTCACATTCAATTGACGTCAGATGCGTTACACATGTGTTATGTCGTCGAGTGACTTTTAATACGACGGCGACGTTTATCGGTATTTTTAATGATATTTTACCAATTTATTAGTTATTTTGTTAGTTTAAATAATAATTACGACCTTAAAGGGCGACGACATAACATTAAAAGAGAAAAAGCTTTGAAAAAATGTTGCTATGCATAGTTACGTACAACAGATCCGTTTCAACTGAGGTCATAAATACTTATCCACCAGCTGAGAGGATAATTAAAAAAATATTCTAAATACACTGCAAATGTGTGAAACACCTTTGCAAAGCTAAGTTGCCATAATAATGCACACTTCGAACTAAAAACGTTTAATCGTGTTTCAAATTTGTTACGATTGTGTTACTCGAAAAAAAAAGATTGTCCGCGAAAGTGTTGTTGGAAATTACAAGGACAAGAAATGTTTTCCGATTGTGTTTCCATCTAATTTTAAGAACACATTCAAAGTCTAAGCGCTTTACAAAACACTTTTAAAATACATTCAACTTTGATTTTACAACACTTTTCAAACACTTTAAAAAATGTTAGACCTCATCGGAAGAAGTAATATTCAGAACAGAGGTGTATGTTTCCAGGGAGTCTCCGCCTCCATTGTTCTGTGAACCGGTTGTTTGACTTCTGAGGGAGTTTTGGTGGACTATGCAGTAGGGTGGAATGAAACTTTTTTTCTTCAAATCAAAATGGGCCGGTGTGGGAAAGTTGCTCAGTCACATCCTCATTCTGAATATAAAATATTTTTGAAAAATATTAATATTTAGTACTGCCCCAAGGTCATTAAATGTTTAGTAAAAATTTTCTCATTTCTTTGTCAAACTTATAAATTATTCAAATATTATTAATACTAATTAAATTAAAAAAGATGATCCTTAAATTATTATAATTACATATTTACTAGCATGTGCTCACGTCAAAAATTACGTAAAAATGTTATTTTAAATTTTGAACGTTTACTCATATTAGTCTGACATATTATTTCATTTAAACAGACGATATAAAATGAAATATTGTGTGGGTTTTAATTGGATATCTAGTATAGGGATTTCTGAAATGTTGTCTTACTTTCGTCATGTGTTATGTACGATTATTCCAACAGTGGAAACTCATCAAAATCATTAAACTGTATTTGCAAATTCAACCACCAGAGGAAGAATATATAGTACTTCCTATGCTTTTAACTGTATTTTGAATACTAATTTTTGCTTAAGTGTAGACTGCGTAAAAAGTTTGGAATAGTTAATTTTAGGAATAAAAAAAATCCATATTTTTTCTCTATTAATACGCTATTTTTTATTTTTTAAATGTGAAAAAAGTGTTAGTTTGAATCAAAACTTTTATTGAAAGTAGCTTAATCAACTGTTTTTTCTTTTGCGCAAGTTTGACAGCTAGGGGTAGGTAAAGTAGACATAAAAATATGCATAGATTAAATAAGAAATTAAAAAAAAACAACAAAACTATTTGGATGTGTCAATCCCAAAACTTTCTTCTATCTCATACACGTTAACACTTCAAAATTTGCTATCACATCACCAATAAAATCAATATTTTTCATTGTTTTTTTTAACAACTGAAGTTGCAAGATTCAACTCCCCTCCTTTTCCGTCCACTCCCCTTCAATCCGATTGGCTTTTGCTTACTAGATGGGAAGATCGGCACACAAACAACCAATCAAAGTTTGCCAATGTTAATGTTTCGCCAACCTATGACATAAAAGAAGAAAAAATTGATCTGTAGTAAAATAATTTAGAAAAATTTAGAATTTTTTAATAATGCTAGTTAGATTTTCAACTTTACGTACCTGTGTTTAAAATCTATCGTAAACGAGGGTTAACTGAGAGCAGAGCAACCCCCCCCCCCCCCCCCCCCCCAACACCACCTCCTGATAAAGAAAAGAGATTACTGTTTCAATTTATCTTTTTTGAGAAATTTCGATAGAAAATTTTTTTTACTGTTTAATATTTTTTACTTGTTAAATTTCTTTATTGCTTTTTATGCTGATATGTTTAAAAAATTGTCTTGTATGGGCATTTCTAATTTTAAAAAATTAGTGCACGCTTAAAAAACGAAAAACTTGAGCTAATAGCATGGAACTAGATTTTGGCTTTCCAGGGTGCTAGCGTAGCCCCTACGATGGCTCACTATGATTGGTTGCTTGCGAGCAGAGCTTCCATGTTATTAACGTCTAGTAATAGAACGGAGGTGATAGAGTGATAGCATTTGTTAGAGAATTTACGCTGTTAGCTTTAGATAGTAAAAATATGTCGTCAAAAAGAAAGCGATTTTCTTTGCTCGAAAATGCTGAAATCATCAGGGAGGTCAAATATTACAATGGCAGTAAAGTTGATTTTGCTAATTTAATTGGAATCCATATTCAACTTAGCAAACAATTCTAAAGCAAGATGATTAAATGGAGAAAAATATGGAAAAGATGGGAAAAATTGCTAAAAAAAGAAAAAAATGTGAAATCGTCACCATTTGAGGAATTGGAAATTTTCCTTTTTCAATGGGTCAACGAAGTTCGTGCAACAAACATCCCTATAAATGGTCCTGTTTTAAAAGAGAAAGCAATAGAGATTGTTTCTAAATTGTGAATTCAGGGATTTACAGTTCAAATTAGTTGATAGACCATTTTAAAAAGAGGCAGAATTTATTCTATAAATCTATTTGTGGCGAGTCTGCTGACATCGATTCTAAGACTATCCCAGAGTGGATCGAGAACATATTGTCGTCTTTGATACAAGATTATTCTAGTAAAAACATTTTCAATGCTGACGAGACAGGATTGTTTAAAATTTTTCTTACTGATAAGACTTTTGCAGAAAAGGTGAAAACTGTCAAGGTGGGAAACTATCCAAACTTCGATTGACTGTTTTGATATGCACGAATGCAGATGGGAGTGAAAAGATAATATCATTAGTTATTAGAAAATCCAAAAAACCGAGGTGTTTCAAGAATGCTTTTCTGTTGAGTATGACTCAAACCAAAAATTATTGATTAAAAAAACACTTTTTGAAAACTTTCTTCGCAAATTGCACAGACAAATGTGCTTACAGAAATGTAAGATTATTTTGTCTGTTGATCGATGTACAGCCCGTGTTGTACATTTAAAGTTACAAAATGCGAGAATGAAATTTTTCCCTGCCAGTTGTACCAGTAAAATTCAACCTTCCTAATTGGGAATCATACGATTGTTCAATGTAAACTATGGAAACAAACTTTGATAAAAATCTCTTCTTAATGTAGAATCTGGAGGCAGAAAAACTTCGATAAACGTTCTAGAAACTCTTCATATGATTTTTTCTTCATGGCAGAGTGTCGGAAGAAAATATGTATCAAATTCGTTTGCAAAAGATGATTTTCCGGAGAACAGAGGTGGTGATTTTGAGTTCTCTCAAAATAACCTCTCTCTCCTTTCTCGGAGAGAGAAAATAAAGATTCTAATGAAATGGTTGAGTGTTATTCTTGCTCAGATATAGATCGTTAGGATTATCTGTCTTGCAATTCTAACATCGTCAGATCAGAGATTCTGACTCCATGTGATTTGAAAGATCCAGAATTGGATAGTTCGGATAATGATGAACATGATGATGAGGAAGATAGAATTTCTTCTGCTACAGAAGCCATTAAAGCTTTATAAACAGTGAAAGCATTTATTTCAAATAGTGAAGACCAAGAGAAAAGTTTGCAAAAACTTATACATGTTGAATCTGCGATTTCTGATGAAGTTGCTAAAAAGAGAATGCAAAGTAAAATAACCGATTTTCTTAAATTATAATTTAGAAAACCGATGTCTAAGTCACTATGCAAATGAAGGAATAAAAGGTATGTTACTGAAATTTAGTTTTTATTTTATGCTAAGTGTTTTGTTTTATCTTACACCGATTTAGTGTTTTCCTGCATATAGCGTCATTTCTTTATGGTCCGTTGAATAACGTTAAATAGGGAATTCACTGTATTTAAAGTATTTATTTCTGTTAGTGATTCTGAAACAGTATGAAATACTGAAATCTTTTCCTATGTCTAATTATGTATAGAATTTGTTTATTTATCTAGTATCTCTCTATATTAAGAAAAGTAACCACCACCGGCGCCGCAGCCGCAGCCGCTGTCAATGAAGATTTTGTGCCTTGAAGTCTTTCTGGACTAATATCCAGAAAACTATTGCATATGAAAATATGAAAATTGGTAGTTTTATAAAGAAAAGTTTGATAAACACGCTGAATCAGACAGTTTTTTATTCGGAGAAATATTTTAAGAGGTATTTAATATCAAAGTTGGTCAAAAAAGTTATCTTTAAAAAGTTCTATAGGAACGAAAACTATGCACAGGAATTTAACCATAATTTATAAGTTTGCGGTGTGCAGTCTGCAATTATTTTTTTAATTTGAGTAATTTTTTAAGGTTATCCTTCAATTTTTTATTCAAAATTTTCTTTATTTTGATGAACATTTATTTCATACTAGCTGTTACTCGTGACTTCGTTCACGCAACCATTAAAAGAAGAATAAATACATTAATTAAGCAAAATATTTCACTCCCGATAATTAAAAACGTGAATAATTAACTAACTATCACATTCGTAGTTACTAACTATGTTTGAATGTCATAGTTACTAACTATCACATTCAAACATTTTATCACATTTCATAGAAGACAATACGGTATTTTTTGTTATAGGGACCTTGACATAACTCAGTCTTAAAAAGTGAAATTTTGTGCCAAATAATCGTGAAAATGAAATTGCAACCAATTAAAAAAAAAGGGCCAAATAAAATCGGGGAAATAGACGAATCGCGTAAAAACAAATGTCAATTTTACCTGATAAACAATTTTACATTTAACGCCTTTGTGAAACGTTTTAACAGCCATCCTTCAAAAAAACATCAATTGGAAATAGTATATGCTTTTTCTTTAAATTCAATTCTGCCTCCTTGGTTTAATGTATAACTGAAACAAATCTTGTTTTCTAAATGACAGTATGTTGACACGCAATTTTTGTTCTCGAGAATAAATTGATTCATGACGTTTAAATATGTGGAAATATGTTTTTATTTTTCGGATAATTTACCGAAATCAAGATTTTGTTTTCACCATCTATTCAAAGTGAAAATAAATTCTGTTATTCAATTTTAATGAGAAAATGGTGTAAAACTTATACTGATCTGTTTTATTTCTCCTTTTTTATACACAAATATGGAGTAATTTACAGAATTAAAAAAAATCTTGGCATCTAATTTAATTTTTTTAATTCTGAGAGTTTGTGTGACATCCTCGGATCAATGATAACCGGTATTAAGTAAATCGAGTAGTAGCGAAAGTAGTAGTGAGTAGTTGCGAAATACAAACACTCGACCAGATTTTAATATAATAGATTCGTGTTCATTTTCATTTTCTTAAAATTATGATGTGATTTTTAGCAGAAAACTCTCATCTGTATATAATGGATACCCATGCTTAATAATCAGCATAGATAAAAAAAACCATTTACATTTTTCGTTATAAATATGGCATGACACTACTCTACATTCTATACTTACTGATCCTTGTTAATGTGAGGAATTGATTCCCACTCATTTTAAAACATATTGGAAAATTCCCGTTTTATTTCAAATATGACGTATATTCCCCCCCCCCCCCCCCCAGAGAAATCCCTTTTTAATGACATAATTCTTGTTAATTTTCTTTTCCAGGCAAGTAATTTCAACACTAGCATAGGGGAAATTATGTTACTTTAACGAAATAATATTAAATCTTTAGGTTTTATCAACAAAAATAGGACTATTAACATTCGCCATTTTTTTTTTAGGTAATCGAGTTATTTCTTTTAGTTTTAATAATAAAAACAACTATTTCTCTCTATCCATGACATCATTTTCGACATGGATAATTTTAGCGGAGCATATTATTGACATTTGCTAACCATTTTCTTTTCAATTTTTTTATACTTTTTTAAAATTAAAATAAAAAATACGGTATAGTTATATTAGCCGTGCGCAGACGGTTAAATGTCAAGTATTGTTACCATACAAAAAAAAAGTAAAGAAAAAACCCAAGATTATTTTATTTCACCATCAAAGCATATCCGCTTTATTTTCGATGTATGACGTCATATCCGCCTGTTTCCTATGGTTACGCATATTAAAAACTTGTATTATTATCAAAAACTAAAAAAAGTAAGTTTTATTTCTAATAATATTATTTAATCTTCTTTTTACTTCTTTAATTTTTTTTATTTCATTTTCATTTTTCACGTGAAAATTTTTTAATCGAAACTAAATTGTTGAGTAAAAATTATTATTCCGGACTTTGATTTAGTTTTGGCACCAATAAAGTATTAGCAACGGTAAAGTAAATTTAACCATTTTAAAATATTATAAGAAAAAAATGCCCATTTATTCTCTATGAAAATAATGAAATTTTAAATTATTAAGAAAAATATTTGAATAAAATAAACAAAAACCAGCCTATGTTCATTTGAGGGTTATAATCAACCTATATGCAAAAATACAGGATCATTAAATGCTCCATTTTGACGCTGGCTTCAGCCTAACATTTGCACACAATCAGATTTATAATATTACTAGCTGTTACCCGTGACTTCGTTCACGTAACATTAAAAAAAAAGAATAAATGCATTAATTTAGCAAAACATTTTACTTGATAATTAACAACATATATAATTAACCAAAGCTTTATCACATTTTATAGGAGACCATACGGTATTTCTTTGCTATAGGGACCTTTACATAACCCAGTCTTAAAAAAGTGAAATTTCATGCCAAATAATATATACAATCGCGAAAATGAAACTGCAACTAATGAAAAAAGGAGGACCCAGTAAAATCGTGAAAATCGAGGAATTCCTCTTCGTAAAACGAAAAACAACACTGGAAGAACTCTTCTATACAACAGTGCATCTTAGATGGTATTTGGTGTACTATTTGTATATGTGTGCATTGCTAAATGGGCATTATTATATTGTTTATTTGCATAGACATATGTTATATATTTCTTACTACATTGTCTTGTTTATGTATATATTAAATTAAGTGCTTCACGCTAAGTGGTGTAAATAGTGAACAAACTGCTTGTGGATTTTATACATTGATAGCTATTTCACAAAGATATAACAATCTGATGCGATTTTAAAATGTAAATAAAGGTTGCTGGAAAGTACTTTAAATTCTGCCCAATTTAACCTCGATATTTTCTCTATCGCGTCAAGAACACTATAAGCAAATAAATACCGACGACACAAATCTGATGATCTAAATTTACATATTTTTGTTAGTATATAAGATTATTTTAATTTATTTCATGCGCTTGAAATTTTTTACGCTTTCTCTAAGGTTAGGTGTCGAATAAATGTACTTTCTTGTTATTTTATTTTGCCGTTTCTATTTATTCTATTTTCCATTCATTCCATTTATGGATATTGATTTAATTTACATATTCGTGTCAAAGAATATTCTTTAAAGTTATTATCAGGATTAGGATAGGACACGATTAGGGTTAGGATTAGGAATAAAAATTGAACGAAAATGGCATGAACGATTCAGGTTTAAAGTATGAAACAGGATGTCTATTTACATCATGAAGCAATAAGAAAATTAGAAAATTATCGGCTAATATTTTTTAATGTGTTTTACAGTCATAGTTGACATCAAAGGTGAGCGGGGAAATGATCATCTAAAATACCATTAAGTGTTTACCACGCAAAAACCAAATTTTGCGCCAAATTTCACTTGATAAAAAAGAAAGACAAATTGACTATGGACCTAATTTTAGGCCCCTAACCTTCCTATTCTCGGAAATTTTCTACCTATATGTAAAAAAAAAAAGAAAAAAAAATTCTACTATATAGAACGCGCTTTCACGTTTACAATGTTATGAATTGGCACGATCGGCTTGTTCAAGTTTACACAATTCGGCTGGAAGAAAAGATTCATTACTTTTTGATTTCTTCTTTGCTTTTGCATTACGCGAATTTGTTGATAAAATCGATTTTCTTTTCGATAACATTGTTGTTTTTTAAGTTTAAAAAATATTGTAATTTTACTTAAACATTACTTTAAAATCTATGCAATTTTTCTTATCCTACAAGACTTTACAAAAATCTATTATGAATCAACTTTAAAAAAAGCTATATTTAAAAACGACAACAAAGTTTTTCCTATTTTAAAACTAAAAGAAATGTAATATTAAATTCCGGTTCGAAACGACGATTTACAAATGTGTTTCGATTGTGGGAAAATGATAGAGGAAAAATGCTGTTACTTCGACATAATCATATTAAATCTTTAGCTTTTATGAGAAAAGCAACTTTCTTTTAAAAATTATAGTTATTTTTATTAAGATTTTCTGATTTTCGATACGGATAATTTTGCGATGCATATCATTGACATTTGCCATCAATATTTTTATTTTTATTTTTTTTTAATTTTCTTTTAACTTTTTAAAATTTAAATTAAAAATATGGTATCTTTATGTTAGCCGTGTGCAGACGATAAATCGCCAACCTATCCCACCATTCGTATTGAATTCATTAAAAATATAAATCTTTCACTCATTTCATTTAAAACACAGAACTTTAATTTACAACACATACATTTAAAATACATATATTACGTACATTTAAAATAATTCATTTCATGTGAAAAAGAAAAAGTCCTTCCGGCCTGTACCGGGAGGAAAAGGTAGCTTTCCTATATCTTCGTTTTAAAATTTTAGCTAATGTTACACGAAAACAGCAAGTTAAAATGCAAAGAAAACGTTTACAAAAGATTCGTTAATACTGAATTTGAATAAGAAATTTGCCAATTTATTGAGCAATAGCCAAATTGGCTTCATTTATGAAGACTTATTTTGGTCACCAAATTTGGCATATTTCGCCAAATGTCGCCAATTTTGGCGAGAGTTTGGCGCTAACGGATATGAATATATAGTTTTATGCGTATGATTGGGAAAATTATTACAACAATGAAAATAATTTGCGAGTAATCGCGTTAATGTGCTGTTTTGTTTCAAAATGTCAGCCACCCTAGAATTTCAAACTGCTCTATCTCAGCCATTTTTTAAGATAGAGGTAAACCAAAAATGCTCTGGAATCCTTGTATCAAGGCCTAACACGTAATTAAAAAACAAATTTGAATTATTATTTTTTTTGTATATTTATTTTAGTTTTAAATTTTTAAATGGCCGCCATCTTGAAACAAAATGGAGGACCAAACTGGCCAACGAACTCGGTCGAGACATTAGTGACCTTAATACACACAATTAGTTTCATCAAAATCGATTCATAAATACGGGCGTTATCGTATGACATAGGTCAGATATATATATATATATATATATATATATATATATATATATATGGATATATCTATATATATAAATCAACATTTGAACGGAGGGTGGTTTTGGGGTCTGGGGGTCATGATCGGTGAAAATATATCGAAATTTTCCGGAACTGCTTTCCTCCGAACGGCTGCAATAGGTAGCTTTATACTTTTTTGTATTGAAAGCTACCTAAAAGAAAAAAATAAGAGAAATTAATCACAAATAATTTGATAACCCAAGATAATTTTATTTTAACATCAAAACAAATCTGTTTTATTTTTCTATATATGACATCATATTCGCTTCTTTTCCAGACTTACTCGTATTTATGCACTTTGTATTATTATCAAATATTTGAAAACGCACGTTTTATTTCTAATATGACATCATTTCATATTCTGTTTAATTCTTAAATAATTCATTTCCTTTTTATTTTTCACATGGATATTTTTCACGTGAAAATAAATTGTTGATTAAAAATTATTACTCAGGGGTTTTATTTCATATTGGCAGCGATAAAATATTAGCAACGGTAAAATATATTTAACCATTTTAAAAAAATCTGCAAACCCGGGCCCTTTGGGCCAAACCAGGCAAACCAACCAACCATTTTAAAATATACAAAAAAATGTCCATTTATTCTCTATGAAAATAATGAAATTTTGAATTATTAAGAAAAATATTGAAATAAAATAAACAAAAACGAGTCTATGTTCATATGAGGGTTATAATCAACTTATATTCAAAGATACAGGATAATTAAATGCTTCATTTTGACGCTGGCTTCAGCCTAACATTTGCACACAATCAGATTTATAATATTATTAGGATTAGGATTTCATAAAATCCATTATTTGAATTGTTGCCAATTTGTAAAATGACACACATAATAACATTCCCTTTCAATTAAGAAATGTATTTACACGTGACTATAAAAACAGAAATAAAACTTTAAAATAATAATTAAATGTTCACCTGTTAAAAGCAGTAAATGTAGAAAATTACGTAATAAAAAATATACTTGCGCGTGAATATTAAAAATAGAAATAATTAAATTATTACTTGTTTACAAAGCATTAAGTAGAGAAACTTACGTTACATTTAAAATGCTCAAATACTTTATTTCCAAACAGTTTCAATTATAAAGTATATTTACACGAGAGATTAATTTATTTCGACAAATCTTTTACCTATTATTGCAAATTTTAAAACATCGTAAATAATATATCCTCTCAATTAAAAACTAGATTTTTACGTTTGATAATTATTTTTAAAATACCGGAATAACTAATAAATTGTTAAAATATCATTAACAATATGGTACTCCTCCATTATCCCGTCGACCACTTTTCATAACAAAAAACTATCGCCA
This sequence comes from Maratus michaelseni, assembly GCA_963931845.1. Lineage (NCBI taxonomy): Eukaryota > Metazoa > Arthropoda > Arachnida > Araneae > Salticidae > Maratus > Maratus michaelseni. Next base: position 231,928,203 of record OZ007590.1, read on the forward strand.
AACTATAGGATTTAACATAAACATGCATGATCGTGGCGTCACATTCATTTGACGTCAGAGAAATTACATGTGTTTGTTATGCATCAAGTGGTTTTTAATATATATACATAAATTTTTCATTATGTTTTACTGATTTATTAATTATTTCATTAATTAAAATAACAATTGCATCTTTAAACGGCAGTGCCATGATATTCAAATAGAAAATGAACATTTACATACAATAGTTCAGTTTCAACTGACGTCAGAAACATTTATTCAAAAGCCGAGAGGGATAATTAAGAAAAATAATGTAAATAAATATCCAAGATTATTTGTTTTCTGTTTTCATTAATATATTGTAAATTTTGTTGTTTAAACTTACTGATAGTTGACACTTTGGTGAGTGGGGTTTTTCCAAATTTCTTGTATTTTATTTATTGTTTTACTTTTTTTAGATTCCAATGGCAAAACTCTTCTATTTGTTTATTTGGCGCTACAGTTTGGTGATAGTTTTTTTTAATGAAAATTGATCGACGAGATAATGGAGAAGTACCAAAAAGACAAATAAACGTTGAATTAAAAATCCCTGGATGAAATAACTAGTACGTGTAACGCATCTGATGTCAACTGAATGCGACGCTACGTCACGAACATTCACTTTTGGTGTTAAATCATATATTTTGGCGAGAGTTCTTTTCTTTTATAGAAAGTAGTCGACGGGATAATGAAGAAATAACCAATTTTCTATAGCATCGTTATAAAATTCTCCGATGCAGCGACATTGTTTACTTTGTTAGGGTGTTTTTTTCATTTATTTTAAATTTTCCATATTTTCTTTTTTTTTCTATATAAGGTGTAGTCCCCCCCCTTTTTTTTTAATAACCGTAATGTTTTTCATTTAATATTCTCTTTATATTATTCTATATAAATTTTACTATTAATAACACACCTCTTTCTCTACTGTTTCGTAACATTAGTTCTGAAATAATGGAGTTAAAATACCTTTTCTTTCTTTTAAATGTCTAAGCTAAAACAAATTCATTATCTCTTTTACTACCTACTTTTCATAACTTTTATATATTCCCTGTAAGATAATTTCACTTGCAGGGTGGTCATTTCTATCCATGGGAATTTTTACAGCACTAGGACACTTGAGCAATAAAAATCTATTTCCAGGGGGACAGATGGTAGCTCGTATTGTCAAGAGTTTTATGACTCCAATTATTCTGTTTTTACGTAAACAACTTTCTCGTTGGTGGTCGCCAAGAGGCAGCAGTTGCTTATCTCTACGTGGAAAGAGAATCGAGAACGGTACAGCTGCCATGCCAATCACCCCTATGGGAAAGTAGTTCCACCCGCAAGAGAGTGGCGGCCAATGGTTTTACGTAAGGTATTCGCAGGGAATTTCCCCCCCCCCCCCCTGGTATTGCTCAGCGCGGGAGAATGTAACTGGCGAGAAAGGGTTTCGGGGTTTTTCGGGAAGGCTGAGGCCTTTCCTCTCCCCCCCTTAAGAGTTTTTTTTCTCTCGGATGTTGACCAGAGAATTTGGTGGGGCATTGGAAGAAGTATCGAGGAGATGAAATGTCACCTATGACTAGTACTCTCCGGCAGCCGTGGATTGTCTTTTTCTAAAATATGATTGCTAAGAATGAAAGTATTCTGTAAACTTGCATGCGGGATGATAATTTTACACAGAAGCTGATGTCTGGAAAAAAGTATTGCTTTGCAGCTATCATTAATAGATACCGATAATGCTGTGTTGCATCCTTGTGTACCCAGCCTCCTACGTCCCTCTATGAGCAAGCTTAGTACTCTTCTTAAGTTAATAGTAGAGAGTGTAGTTAATAGTAAAGAGTTATCCCCCTCAAACCGCTTAATGTGTGAAGAAGATGAGAAAAGGTATCCCCGAGTCGCCAACAGTTTGTTGCGAAATCCATTTTTTGTCTCCATCGAGCCAATGTATAGCTAGATACATACTCCGTCTTACCTGAGAAGTAACAAGGAAATAAAACCATGAGTTATTCGAAGAGTGTTCCATATAAATGAAAGAGACTGTCAACAAGTAGTCGAAACTGCCTAATATTTTTCGTTTGGTAATCTACAATTACATATATGTGATGAATCTGCTATTGAAACTTCGGTAAATATGTTTCTTTTTATTAATTCAATACTGCTTACTGTCACTATTTCTACAATCAGTAGATTTTAATACATATGTATGTAAATAACTTTCCTATCCACAAAAATATATATATATGTCTCACATAATTTACAAATACTGATAAATTGTTGTTCTAATTGGGAAATCAGCAATAAGTTAATAAATTCAAATCCATGTTAGAAATGTCTCTTTTCTGTTTTATTTATATTGCAGAAATTCATTCCTTTTTTTTATGCTTAAGCCAAATTTGATTGTTAAGATGATGATGAGATTTTTTTTTATATTGAAATAATCAAGATAGATAATTACCAAATACTTAATTCTTACTGAGATTAATTTATACTATGATTGTGATTCCAATTAATTCTCTTTTGTCAATAAAAGTATAATATAAGTAAATTTAAATTCTCAATTTGTTTCTGAAAGTGTTTACTAATTTAATTTTTTTTTTAAATATTAAATTGTTTCTGTAAAATATTGTGAAGTGTTTTTTTTTATAAAAAAAAAAGGATAGAATGAATAAAGTAAATTTAACCTGCTCTTTTTTATAGCAAAGGAATTGAGGATGAGTATAAGCAATTTAACATTAGCAATCTTTAATTCTTACAGATTTTATTAGCTGTATTTAAGATAACTAAATTACAACAATTTCTTATTAAAAGAAAATTGTTTTACTTACCTTTTTCTTGGTATGATACTAACCACTATATCATTCATGCGCATGGTTTTGGCGAGTTGGTACATTGATATGCTCGAGTTTTGTATCTTTAATTAAATTATCTATTTCTTTATTTTAATTAACTAACTTCCCTTTTTTTGTGCCTTTCGAAAATTGTGGAAGGATTCCAGGACCCTTTTTTATTCTTTTTTTGTTACTCAAAATTCATCTTGTAAAATTTTAATGATTTTTATTTTTATTATCATAACAATGTTCCAATCCGCCAAACCACTTGTTGGGTATAAGAGGTATTGCGATAAATGAAAATTTTGTTGATGCCCTTTTTATAAATTTATTCACTGACTTAATTAATTTTAGTTATTCAAAATTTATTTGGTTTGTTTTGTTTATTGCATATCTCTGTTTAAATTTTTAATTAGTAATTGTGTAAAATTGTTTTCATTTCTAATTTCAACAAAATTCATTCTTTTGGTTATTTATCACTTTATCAAATACCCCAACAACTTAAGCATTTTACACAAGTTGATTTTTAAATGTTTAATTGATCTTATTTAATGAATCAGGAAAACAGTTGTTCACTGTTTCGACAGCAGATGATTAGACCTTAAATTCCCTCAGTCAAAGGAAAATGAATGGAAATCCGGTTACATCAGATCGCCACTGGTCGTTTAATTATAATACAATCTTCCGTAATCGTTTTAGAGTTGATCAAATCAAAGTGTTTTTAAAGTTTGCGGTGTCAGAACGGGGGTTGGCGAGCGTAGCTCGTAGAGGGCAGAGTCCCCTAGTTGTATATACAGTAGAAGATCGATTTTAGAAACCTCTTTTTAACGAATTCTTCGCTTTTGCAAACTAATGTATAGGTCACGACCAGCATCCCATTGAACTAATGTTAAAATCCGCTCCATGTTACAAACTAAAATCACGGAAACTTTCTTTTGTACGAACTTAATTTTTTAGCACGTTTTTAATTTCTCTTTTGCATTACATCGAAAAGTAGACGGGGGGGGGGGGGGAGATGATTAGGGACTGATAACTGGGAAGGGTGGAAGAAAGTTCTGGCGTGCAAGTTTGAGTTGTCACATGTCAGTGGGGAAAGAAGTGAGGAGGTATCAAAAGAACTTCCAAAAGAAGGAGAACCACCTTAAACACTTTGTTGTCCTGTCAAAATTCAAAATTTTTTCTAACTTGCTTTTATTTTCTCTTTGGCATAAATACATTAATTTACACTTTTGACGTCTTCCTGCCTAACATTTGGCAACGGTAAACATCAACTTTCCTATTTAAAATTCTTCTCTATTCTTAGGAAAAAAAAATTATATATTTATATTTTAATTTAATTGTATTGTACTTGTGTTTAATTATCTTTTGGCATCATAGTTTGTAATTATACTTTATTTATTATGTATTTGAATTACATCGCTTTTCATTTTCTATTTTGGCATGAAATTTTAGAAAAAAAAAACCAATAGAAAATTGTATGGCTCTGTTGGGGCTTCCCCCCCTCCCCTATACTCACCTTCAAATCTGATCAAGAAGCAACCGCAAGATGCATCTGCATTCTTCACCGTAGCTCGCTGCGAGAACTCCTCCAGATCACCATCAACATCACGATGAACTCTGCATAGATGGACCCAGCTCGATTAGCGGTAAACATGGGCATTACGCCCCATGTAGGCACACGCAAACTGATTCTTGATTCTTGAAAAGAATTTTTCTTACACTACGACTGGATATTGTTCGGTGTTCGTATGCAGTGGCCTGGTTATCAGTTATGCATAGCTATCTTTCATTTTGTCATTCTCATATACAGTGAGTCCACGTATAATCTGACCGACCTTTATTTTCGCAACCGTAGGTCCTATATGCATACTTCCAATTACAAAAATGGTTTAAATAAAGTAAAGAATTATTTTTAAAGCGATTTGGGTAAAGAAAAACATTTATTAAAAAATTACGAAATTTAAATTTTTATACGGTCCTCCAGTCCTATAAGTGATATTTAGTAAAAATTTACTGTGACACCAACAAGTAAGACAAAAAAAGTCCCATTCATCGGATAATTATTAATGTCCGTGAACGCCTGTGTGTGTGTTTCTGTCTGTGCACTCCACCTTTGTACACGCAAAGGCTCCGGGACTAATCGACGCACCGACGCCGGACGCGGACCGAAAAATTCGCAAAAAAGGCGCGACACTCAAGTTTCGATCGGGTAGGGCCTCCGAACGGGACCCGGGGCGTTATTAATCGACGAAACTGTTTTAATTACCGACCGAAACCCAACTCGGAAAGGAACGCAAAACAGCAAACATTTTCGCCTCCGAACAGGTTGCCGGTCTCCGTCGGGTCGGGGAAGGAAAAGACGGCGGGGTTCCCAGGGAGCGATTTAAGCCCCAAACCGCAGCGCAGGTCCGACCCGTATCTCCGGAAGTCGGGGGGCCAGAAATTCGGAAGTCGCACGTACGCAACCGGGACGTCGTCAGGTTTCATGAATTCGAAAAATCGTTTCCGTACGACGATTAGAACCGAAATCGACCGATAAAAAATTATTTTTCTTATCTTTCCGCGCTGCGTTTCCCGGATCGCAGACGCACCACCAGACGATTGTCTGGATGGATTTTCAAGAGGCCAGGAGGATTTTCTTCGACGGAGGTCAGGTCACGTAACGTTCAACTGGGGTTTTACAGAGGGGGGCCCATCTCTGATTCTAAGGGGCGCAGCAATTCCAAACTTTGACAGGGCGACGCTAAACGGATTCTGCTTTCAGAATATCTAAAAATTATTGTCATATCTTCATTACGAGCCGATATATTATTTTATTGTATAATTAATCATCGTTATTTGTATAATTAAAGCAAAAGAAAGATTTCCATTACAGTGCCGGCTAGATATTAGGATTTTAAGAAGTAGGCCGCGTCTAAAAACTGCATTATTATTTTAAGATTTAGTATTTTAAGTTTTTGTTTTAGAGTGGCAACCAGATATTATGATAGAGAAAAGCGGGCTTCGCCCGTTATCGATTTTTTTTTTTAGTTTTAAGTTTTTCTACAGCTCACTGTCTTTGAACTAGAACTCAGGTAGTCTACATAAGTTGTTTGAGGAAAAGCAGTGTCATCGCCAACCCCTCCCCCCCCCGCTTTTTTCTTTTAACTGTGATCCGTTTCTATAACTAAGAAACTATGTTACGGATTTCCACCAAACTGTTCGAACTAGAACTCAGGTAGTCTAAATAAGTTGTTTAAGGAAAAGCAGTGTCATCGCCCCCCCCCTTTTTTCTTTTAACTGTGGTCCGTTTCTATAACTAAGAAACTATGTTACGGATTTCCACCAAACTGATTCCAAACATCATAATTAAAGTAATCTAACGTATACTGCAGCGCGTGCGCAGCACGACTGCTATACGGTGCCGCAGGCAGCGGGGACCCGAGCCCGAGGTTCTTTCAGTTAGAGGTTTATACTATTTTATGTGCAATTTAAGGGATTATCCGGTGCCGATGGCAGCGGGGACCAGGGTCGGAGATTCGTTCATTTAGAGGTTTATACTATTCGATGTGCAAATTAAGGGATTTTTTTCTTTTAACTGTGGTCCGTTTCTATAACTAAGAAAGTATGTTAAGGATTTCCACCAAACTGATTCCAAATATCATAATTAAAGTAATCTAACGTATACTGCAGCGCGTGCGCAGCACGACTGCTATACGGTTCCGCAGGCAGCGGGGACCCGAGCCCGAGGTTCGTTCAGTTAGAGGTTTATACTATTCTATGTGCAATATAAGGGATTATCCGGTGCGGGACCAGGGTCGGAGATTCGTTCAGTTAGAGGTTTATACTATTCGATGTGCAAATTAAGGGATTATCCGGTGCGTGCGTAGCACGACCGGTATACGGTGCCGAAGGCAGCGGGGACCCGGGTTGGAGGTTCGTTCGGATCGAGGGGGATGCGAGCCGGAGAATACAAAAGTTTCGAGGCACCGATGTAAATTAGGGGCCCGCTGGCGGGCGAAGCCAGCTAGTCCCTAATATTAAGGACGGTAAACGACTGTGTGTGTTTCTGTCTGTGCATTCCACCTTTGTACACGCAAAGGCTCTGGGACTAATCGACGCACCGACGCCGGACGCGGACCGAAAAATTCGAAAAAAAGGCGCGACGCTCAAGTTTCGATCGGGTCGGGCCCCCGACCCGGACCCAGGGCGTTATTAATCGACGAAACTGTTTTAATTACCGACCGAAACCCAACTTGGAAAGGAATACAAAACAGCAAACATTTTCGCCTCCGAACAGGGTTGCCGGTCTCTGTCGGGTCGGGGAAGGAAAAGACGCCGGGTTCCCAGGGAGCAATTTAAGCCCCAAACCGCAGCGCAGGTCCGACCCGTATCTCCGAAAGTCGGGGGGGCCAGAAATTTGGAAGTCGCACGTACGCAACCGGGACGTCGTCAGGTTTCATAAATTCGAAAAATCATTTCCGTACGACGATTAGAACCGAAAAAATCCTTTAAAATCGAGCGATAAAAAATTATTTTTCTTTTCTTTCCGCGCTGCGATTCCCAGATCGCAGACGCACGGACAACCGATTGTCTGGATCGATTTTCAAGAGGCCAGCAGCATTTTCTTCGACGGAGGTCAGGTCACGTGACGTTCAACTGGGGTTTTACAGAGGGGGGCCCCATCTCTGATTCTAAGGGGCGCAGCAATTTCAAACTTTGCCAGGGCGACGCTAAACGAATTCTGCTTTCAGAATATCTAAAAATTATTGTCATATCTTCATTACGAGCCGATATATTATTTTATTGTATAATTAATCATCGTTATTTGTATAATTAAAGCAAAAGAAAGATTTCCATTACAGTGCCGGCTAGATATTAAGATTTTAAGAAGTAGGCCGCGTCTAAAAATTGCATTATTATTTTAAGTTTTAGTATTTTAAATTTTTGTTTTAGAGTGGCAACCAGATATTATGATAGGGAAAAGCGGGCTTCGCCCGTTATCGATTTTTTTTTTTTAGTGTTAAGTTTTTCTACAGCTCACTGTCTTTGAACTAGAAATCAGGTACTCTACATAAGTTGTTTGAGGAAAAGCAGTGTCATCACCAACCCCCCACCCCGCTTTTTTCTTTTAACTGTGGTCTGTTTCTATAACTAAGAAACTATGTTACGGATTTCCACCAAACTGATTCCAAACATCATAATTAAAGTAATAAGGACCCCCTATAACATTTTTAAAAGTTTCTGAGTTTATACCACTCTTTTCGAATAATAATATCAGATTTTATACTTTGATTTCACATTATCTCGAGTTCTACGAGTCCAATCGGAACGCGGTTTGGCTCATTCGACTCGATATCGATAGAGGATACTAGAGCTTATCGGTTTTAGTTCGTTTTTCACCACCAGGGGGCGTTTTATTATCTCTGTTTCTATGGCCCGGATTACGACGGGGTTTAGCTCTTTCGACTGGATTTCGACAGCTTTACAGATTTCGGTCATGTTCGTATAGAACACATTGCGCCCTCTGGTGGTGGAAGGTGTAATTAAAGGATTTTTCAGCCAACTCGGGTTCTATGGGCTTACATCACGACGCGGTTTTGCTCAATCGACTCGACGTCGATAAAGGATACTACAGCTTATCGAATTTTGCTCCGAGTCTCACCACCAGTGGGCGCTTTCCTATCTCCGGTTCTACGGGCATGAAAACGAAGGGGTATGGCTCATTCGACTCGGCACCGAAAGCCTTAACGATTTCAGTTATGATCGTATAAACAGATTGCGCTACCTGGTGGTGGAAGGTGGAACTAGCGTATACTGCAGCGCGTGCGCTGCACGACTGCTATACGGTGCCGCAGGCAGCGGGGACCCGAGCCGGAGGTTCGTTCAGTTAGAGGTTTATACAATTCTATATGCAATTTAATGGATTATCCGGTGCCTGCGTAGCACGACCGGTTTACAGTGCCGAAGGCAGCGGGGCAGGGTCGGAGATTCGTTTAGTTAGAGGTTTATACTATTCGATGTGCAAATTAAGGGATTATCCGGTGCGTGCGTAGCACGACCGGTATACGGTGCCGAAGGCAGCGGGGACCCGGGTCGGAGGTTCGTCCGGTTCGAGGTTTTACAAGATTCGAGATTTTCTACAATTCGAGGCACCGATGTAAATTAGGGGCCCGCTGGCGGGCGAAGCCAGAAGTCTAACATTAAAATTGACCGAATTATGAAACTTTGAAGTGCATGACTTATACCACTTTTTTGAACATCAAAACAGATGATTTCGGCGATGCTTTTACGGGTCGTATATAAAGTACTTGAACTTATTTCAAGGTAATATCTGCGCTTTGAAAGAAATCGTACAACGATTACGATTGAGTTAACTTTTATTAGTTAAGTTTCAGATTAGTTAAAATAATTGTATTTTAACATATGTTTTATTTTGTAAGGATTTGAGGCTATGATTTCTTTTAACAAAAATTATGTTATTTTCATAAGGTTTTATTTAACTTGCAACGAACATCTTTTGAGTTTAAAATTTGTACTCTAACTTTAACTCACTTTTAAAAGTCCGATCGAAGTTAAATTTTACATACTGACTTAAATACGATGACAATGTAATATTATTATGATTTTCGACGCTTACCATCTTATACATACCTATACTAGACGATAACACAAAAAAATTCGGATAAATTACCGTCAACAAGTTTAAGAAAGAGTTTTAGATTAGATAACATAAACCTGCGATGGTTGTGTTTTTTAGCTTTTATAATTACGTTTTATGTATTTTTTAACACTGAATAAAAAAATTACCTTCACTTTTAACCATCATGTCAGGATTTTTCGAAAATCGTAAATTTAAAATTTAAAAAATAGCGAAAAATCTGATACTATGAAGTATATGTAAGACTTTTTTATTCAGTTTAATTTTATTTAATTCAATAATTTATTCAATTTTTTGGCTTATACTGGGCTTTTTACAGTTAAACAGCTCAGGGGTCCGATGAGGTTGGGAGGGGAGGGAGAAAATATTTTAACTTTGGGCTTTTTAACTTTGAAATTTGCGATTGGAGAAAAATCCTGACGCGATGGTTTAAAATAAAGGTCATTTTCGGATTCAACGCTAAAAAATACATAAGAATCAATTTTCAAAAGCTAAAAAACATGGCACAACCTAAAATTTGAAAGACAGTGTAATCTAACAGCATTTTAAAATCTGTATCATTTTGTAAAGAATTGAGGCTGTTGTTTTTCAGACTTTTATTTAATAAAAATTCTGTTATTTTTATCCTCTTATATGTTCAGTAAAAATTGTATATTTTGAATTAATATGTCAGAATGATTTTATAGATTTCACATTAGATTGCAATTGTTAATTTTGCTCTCAACTATTTTTTTGATATATCTGACGATTTCTACTACATTTGTGAATGATCCCTAGTTCGCAGCAAAAAATTTACTCCGATTTTAAAATGCTATTACTAGGTTAATTTTAATGTTAGATGAATGGTACTTTTTTTGTCTTACTTGTTAGTGTCACAGTAAATTTGTACTAAATATCACTAATAGGGCCGGGATCCGTATAAAAATTTAAATTTCGCAATTTTTTAATAAATGTTTTTCTTGACCCAAATCGCTTTTAAAATAATTATTTACCTTATTTAAACCATTTTTGTAATTTGGAGTATGCATCTAGTACCAACGGTTGCGAAAATAAAGGTCGGTCAGGTTTTACGTGGACACCCTGTATGTTGTATATACTGTCTTTGAGATTTCTTTAAAGTCCCCTGAATAACGTTAAATCGGGAATCCACTGTATTTAAAGTATTTATTTCTGTTAGTGATTCTGAAACAGTATGAAAAACCTTTTCCTATGTTGTATTATGTATAGAATTTGTTTATTTATCTAGTTTTGTATGTCTAGATAGTCATTTTCATATGTGTTGTTTATACTGTCTTTCAGATTTCTTGAAGATGTCCATGGCCTGATTTTTACTATCTAGGGCCCTGGAGCAAGCATCATTCTAAGGGGTCCCCTTCTAACTATCCATAGAAACTGTTCATGAATTCGCTGAAGCGACTAGTACTAACTTCATACCTGTTGTATGTATACATAAATTTCGTACCAGGTACTATTCACATCTGTATACAGGGCATTACAGGAAAGATGGTTAAGATGGAAAAAAGGCATAATCCTATTTCAAGCCACCATTTGGCGCTTTTTAAAAATGATGCCACATTGACGATTTCTAAATTATTTACTTACATTTATCATATTGTAACGCACAATAAGCAAGTGGTAAAATGTTGCCATTCTTAATTTTCAAATAGTTACACATAGAAAAAGTAATTTATTTAGCGATAAAAAGTCACTGGAAAATAGATTGCATTTATACAAGAGTAACAATGTAACGATTGTAAAATTTTATTAGTTCAAAACAATTTGGACAAAAGAATTATAATTTAAATGCAGAATTATTAAATTAAACCATACACAGTTGATTTTTAGGGTTTCGTTCTTCTCACGAAACCCTATTACTGCCGTCTGTCACAGAGCTATTCTCAGAAACTATGTAACTTACAGAAACTTTGAAACTTTGAAACTTTGTGTATATAGCTGAATATCAACTATGAAGAGCTCAAAATATTAAAATTTGAAAAATTCGTATTATATTAATAAATAGAGATAAAAAACCAAAATTCTAACAGCCTTTCCCTATTAAATTTAAACATTTTTCGTTATAGCAGGTGCCAAAAATTAAAAGTCCACGATGAAATTCTTTCTACAATAAGTAATTTTCTATCAGACGATTTCCACGTGAAAAATGAAAATGAAATAAAAAGTTTCACCAATTGAAAAAAATATTAATATGAAATAAAAATGATTGACGTCATAGTTGTAATAAAACGGAAATTTTCAGAGATTTCTCAATAATACAAGGAGTATGAGTATGTGTATGTACACGAAGCAGATTAATATCACGTCATTAGAGAATTAAAAAGAAAATCTGACCTCCTATTGGAAGTTGAACGATTTTTTCAGATGTTTGAGAATAATACAAAGCGAGTATCAATATGAGTAATAGAGAATAGTAAATATATGAGTTTGAGAAACATATTGAATCGTGATAAAAATCCGATTATGGAAATATTCGCATATTTTAACATTTTAAAGGTGTACAACATGTTTAATTTTGAAATTTATTTTTTTATATCGCATTTAGTCCGCGTGAAAGATATTATTATGACAGAATATAATAGCCGGCTTCGCCCGCTATCGGCCTGGTTTGGATACTCGAAAAAACGAAAAAATAGACCGGTAAATTTTTACTTTATAAAAAACAAAAAACATGAGGTTTTTTTTTTGGATTTGTTAAAGAAAGGATAAAGTGTTTTGAAAGGAATATTAAACGAAACCTTTTGAGCGATCTTCGATCACACTTACCCACTTGCTTTTAGATACTGCATTTATGAGTGAAATAAAATATTTTATTTGACAAATTTAATAAGATAGATATAAAAAAGATAATATGAGTAAAAAACAACGTTTTTATACACATTTCATCGATATTACATAAAAGTTAACGATTAATGGGAAGTTGAAAAAACGAAAATACACGAAATTCGTTAATGCCGCGATCTCTGTACCGCACGTATGATCGCTTTGCGAACACGAAACCGAAAAAAAAACATCACTGGATACAGCAACCTCGTCGTATCGGAATCCCAAGAAATACACGAAATTCGTTAATGCCGCGATTACTGTACCGCACGTATGATTGCTTCGCGAATATGAAAAAAAAAACATCACTGCATACAGCAACTTCGTCGTATCGGAATCCCCCCCAAAACACGAAATTTGTTAATTCCGCGATCACTGTACCGCACGTATGATCGCTTCGCGAACATGAAACCGAGAAAAAACATCACTGGATACAGCAACCTCGTCGCATCGGAATCCCAAGAAATACATGAAATTCGTTAATGCCGCGATCACTGTATCGCACGTATGATCGCTTCGCGAACATGAAACCGAAAAAAAAAATATCGCTGGATACAGCAACCTTGTCGTATCGGAATCTAAAAAAATACACGAAATTCGTTAATGCCGCGATCACTGTACCGCACGTATGATCGCTTCGTGAACATGAAACAGAAAAAAAACATCACTGGATACAGCAACATCGTCGTATCGGAATCCCAAAAAATATACGAAATTCGTTAATCTCGAGATCACTGTACCGCACGTATAATCGCTTCGCGGACATGAAACCGAAAAAAGACATCTTTGGATGCAGCAACCTCGTTGTATAGCGATCACAAAAAATACACAAAATTTGTAAATGCGGCGATCACTATACCGCATGTATGATCGCTTCGTGAACATGAGACTTCCATAAAAACTGCAGGCAATTAATTCTTATACTGTTCTAAAGTAACAAGAGTAACCACTTACAAACATAAAAAAAAGAAGAAAAAAATCAAGCTTTAAATAAACAAGCAGATGATGACATTTTTTCAATGCTTTTTTACTTTATTCTATCTATAATAGAAGAAAGTATTGTAATCGAAATTTTTTTCGACTTCCGGTTTTCAACGGATTTACACATTTTAGGGGTCAGAGATTCCGAAAAACTTGTTTTTACAAAATGTCTGTCTGTCCGTCCGTCCGTCTGTCCGTCTGTGTGTCCTCATTGTATCATCGAAAAGTGTATGAAGTTATGCTTCAAATTAAATCTATTTTTTTTCAATATTTTTGGCTATGGCAAGCAGGTTCTATTAGAATTTGGGGATATTTCGACGAAAGGGGGCGCTGTGATCGATATTTTTGTTCCATTTTCACTATTGTACCATCGAAAAGGGTATGAAGTTATGCTTCAAATTGAACCTAATTTTTTTTCTATGCTTTTGGCTATGGCAAGCAGGTTCTATTAGAATTTGGGGATATTTCGACGAAAGGGGCCGCTGTGATCGATATTTTTGTTCCATTTTTACTATTGTACCATCGAAAAGTGTATGAAGTTATACTTCAAATTGAACCTAATTTTTTTTCCATGTTTTTGGCTATGACAAGCAGATTCTATCAGAATTTGGGGATATTTCGACGAAAGAGGGCGCTGTGATCGATATTTTTGTTCCATTTTCACTATTGTACCTTCGAAAAGGGTATGAAGTTATGCTTCAAATTGAACCTAATTTTTTTTCTATGCTTTTGGCTATGGCAAGCAGTTTCTATTAGAATTTGGGGATATTTCGACGAAAGTGGCCGCTGTGATCGATATTTTTGTTCCATTTTTACTATTGTACCATCGAAAAGTGTATGAAGTTATACTTCAAATTGAACCTAATTTTTTTCCATGTTTTTGGCTATGACAAGCAGATTCTATCAGAATTTGGGGATATTTCGACGAAAGAGGGCGCTGTGATCGATATTTTTGTTCCATTTTCACTATTGTACCATCGAAAAGTGTATAAAGTTATGCTTCAAATTGAACCTAATTTTTTTCTATGTTCTTGGCTGTGGCAAGCAGATTCTATCAGAATTTGGGGACATTTCGACGAAAGGGGGCGCTGTGATCGATATTTTTGTTCCATTTTTACTATTGTACTATCGAAAAGTGTATGAAGTTATGCTTCAAATTGAACCTAATTTTTTTTCTACGCTTTTGGCTATGGCAAGCAGGTTCTATCAGAAGTTGGGGATATTTCGACGAAAGGGGGCGCTGCGATAGCCATTTAAAAATTTCAAATTCAAAAAGATGTGTAAATTCAAAAAAATTAGAAATCCTAAAACTTTTTTTCGTTAAATGTTCGGCCTTGATCCGGAGAATCCGGAACAATTTTTGTTTTGCATCTATCTTAAAAAATGGCTTAGATATAGCGGTTTGCAATTTTAGAGTGGCTGACATTTTCAAACAAGATAGCAGAATTCATCCATAAACGTGTTTAATTTATGAGTTTTAGTTAAAATGGTGTCGGCAAATTTTCTATCATTGTTGTAACCATCAATCCTATTATATGCTTATCACTATATATTTATATTCGCCAATGTTAAATTCTCGCGAAACTTGGCGACAGTTGGCGGAATATCGCCAATTTTGGCGACCAAAATAAGTTGCCATAAATGAAGCCAACTTGGCTGTAGAGGACTAATTTGGCGATATTCTCATTCAAATTCAATGTTGACGAGAACTGGAATTGAATCTTCTTTATTTAGGT
Source organism: Maratus michaelseni (assembly GCA_963931845.1). Classification (NCBI taxonomy): domain Eukaryota; kingdom Metazoa; phylum Arthropoda; class Arachnida; order Araneae; family Salticidae; genus Maratus; species Maratus michaelseni. The sequence goes on from OZ007590.1 coordinate 231,943,223, forward strand.
TCCACGCATTTGAGCTTCGTGTTTTCCAGTAAAATTAGCTAAAATCATAAAACCAAGGAATAGGGAGGCTATCTGTTTCTGTCGGTTCAGGCCAGAAGGACTTTTCGTAGTTTAGTATACATCGGTTGTTTGCATCCCTGTAACCCGACGATTCGCAAGCAGCTGACGTACAACAGAATGACGAAAAATATTGATTTTATTGGCGATATGATAGCGAATTTTGGAGTATTAACATGATTGAGATAGAAGAAAGTTTTGGGATTGGCACATCCGACTAGTTTCTTTTAATATCATGACATATCCATTTAATGACTTAAGTGTTATTTAATTATATAAAAAATGTTTTAAATAACTAATAAATCATTAAACATTATTAAAATACAAATAAACATCGAATAAAGAATAACTTGATGACGTAACAAATACGTCATACGTAACAAACGCGTCATCACAAAAAATATCATAGCTCAGCCTTTCCAACAATAAAAGAGCTACATCTGGCTGACTATCGACGATTTGGCAAGATTTCGCCAAATGGTGGTCTCAAATAGGAACCAACCTGTAATAGAATTTGTTTATTTATCTAGTATTGTATGTCTAGATAGTCATTCTCATATCTGTTGTATATACTGCCTTTCAGATTTCTTGAAGATGTCCATAGCCTGATTTAGACTATCTAGTGCCCCGAAGCAAGCATCATTCTAAAGGGGCCCCCTTCTAACCATCCATAGAAACTGTTCATGAATTCCGCTGAAGCAACTAGAACTAACTTCATACCTGTTGTATGTATACATAAATTTCGTACCAGGTATTATTCACATCTGTATACAGGATATTACAGGAAAGATGGTCAAGATGGAAAAGATGTATTCCTACTAGTATTTTATGAAAAGGTACTAGTAGCAAAACTCAGGGCTAGCTCTGAGGAAAACTAGTAGAATAAATTATGGATTGGTTGGCGGAGTATTTGTTTGCAAATTTTCCTTTAATTATTATCTACGTTAGTCATATGATGTCTGAAAGAAAAATGACCCCAATTGGTCATCATGAATGCTTTAGGGAAATACCATTAATGAATTTTTTTTTTTTTTTTAAAGGACTACTAAGTTGTTATAATAAAACTTTAATCATTAGTATTCTAATAATGTAATTCGTTCTGTTTTGCGGGGGGATATGGAAAGCAAAAATGCGAAAGGGAAGACCGCACTACCTTCCCAAATTCTTGAAAATGAAAGCATATTGGTCACTTTTAACCAATTTTAATCTTTAATGAAATTCTGATTACTACCATGGGGTACCCCTCAAATAAAGAACCTGGGGAATCTGCACCTCACGCCCTTGCATAAGTCAGGCTCTGAAGATGTCAACCAAACGGAATAGATCATGCTTGACTTTAGATGTAGAGAAGAAAATCTTGAAAGAAGTGGATGCGAGAACTGTGACAAAGGTTGAAATTGCTAAACGATATGGAATACCGAAAAGTACATTGAGCGCTATCATCAAGGAGAAACAAAATGTACTTGCCGTTGGAAACGCATCTGATGAAGTTGCACCTTCCCGAAAATATTTTTGGAATGAAAAATTTCCGGATCTTGAGAAGCTTTACTGCTTGGCTTTAGAAGAGGAGAAACAAGAAAATTCCCATTGACTGAAATCTTTTGAAAGAGCAAGCTGACATATTTGCCTCGAAACGAGACGTGGAGGATTTTAAGGGTTCAGATGGTTGGTTGCAAAAATTTAAGTTAAGACATAGTCTGAGCTTTCTAAAATTATGCGATGAAAGTGCAGCCGTGGAAATACCCATCACAATGGATTAGAAAGAAGGAAAGCTGAAGTATCTGATCGCCGAATTTGCACCGGGAAATGTTTTCAATGTGAACGAAACTGGATTATTTTTCAAAATTATTCCAGAAAATATATTAGCCATTAAAGGTGACGTATGCAATGGTGAGAAAAGGATAAAACAAAGACTAATCATATTGCTTGCTGCTAATATGACTGCTTGGAGAAAATCACAATTCTATTAATCGGGAAATATAAAAAACTGGATGTTTCAAAACGTTAAAAATCTTTCATCATCATACTTTTCCAACAAGAAAGGATGGATAACTGTCGAAATATGTGAGAAGTGGTTGAGAGAGTTGGACCAGCATTTTTTGAAAAAAAAAAAGAATCGAAAAATTCTCTTGGTAGTAGACAATTGTACTGCATACATTGAAGTTCCTATACCCCAGGCGATCCTAGTGGTGTTCTTTCTACCAAACTTCACCTCAGTTTTGCAGCCAGTGTATCAAGGAGTGATTCATTCTTTCAAAACGAAATACAGGAGACTGCTTTTGAAAAGAATCAAACTTAATTTAGAACTTGGAAAACATTAAAACTTTGATGTACTCGGTTCGCTGCATTTATCAGTTACCATATAGTAGACAACTGTACTGCATACATTGAAGTTCCTATACCCCAGGCGATCCTAGTGGTGTTCTTTCTACCAAACTTCACCTCAGTTTTGCAGCCAATGGATCAAGGAGTGATTCATTCTTTCAAAACGAAATACAAAGAAACAAAATGCAATCACAAAAATTTAACCTAAAGAAAAAAAATAAATGTTTTGGTAATTTCATGCCCGCAAATCTTACAGATAGCAGTCTTCTTTTTTCGCCAATAGCAGTTTTATGATTTGAGTGAGTGCACAAATTAGAAACAATGATTTGATGTTCAAATAAAATATTTTAGTTTCTGTTATTATTTATTATTGAAAAAAAATTGTATTTTAAATATAATGTGTGAAAAGAGCATCTGTTTTAAATGGATGTATCATTTAAATTTTCGAAATGAATGCAATACAAACGCTGGCGATGGGAACAACATTTAGCGATTTATCAACTGCGCTCAGCTAACGTAAGAAGTTGCTTCACTCACACGAAAACACACCCTCGCTAATGTTAATCCTATAGGACAGTTATTTTATAATATCTCGTTTACATTTCAATATTTTTTTATTATTATTATTATTTTGCCGAGGTTTATCTCTATGCAGGCCGTTTTTTACTTTTTCGATTATGTTTACAAGTTTTTTTTATTAAGATGCTTTCACTTTCGGAACCGGTTTCGAACGTGAAAGTATCCTCATTGAAATAACTGCAACCAAAATCGAAAAAATAAAAAACAACCTGCATAGAGATCGACCTAAACTATCAAGGTAAAACTAGTCGGATGTGCCAATCACAAAACTTTCTTCTATCTCAGTCATGTTAATACTGCAAAATTCGCTATCACATCGCCAATATAATCAATATTTTTCGTCATTCTGTTGTACGTCAGCTGCTTGCGAATCGTCGGGTTACAGGGATGCGAACAATCGATGTATACTAAACTACGAAAAGTCCTTCTAGCCTGAACCGACAGGAACAGATAGCCTCCCTATTCCTTGGTTTTACGATTTTAGCTAATTTTACTGGAAAACACGAAGGTAAATAGCGTGTAATCTAAATAAAAAAGATTCAATCCCAGTTCTCGTCAACATTGAATTTGAATGAGAATATCGCCAAATTAGTCCTCTACAGCCAAGTTGGCTTCATTTATGGCAACTTACTTTGGTCGCCAAATTTAGCGATATTCCGCAAACTGTCGCCAAGTTTGGCGAGAATTTGACGTTGGCGAATATAAATATATCATGATAAGCATATAATAGGATTAATAGTTACAACAATGAAAGAAAATTTGCCGAAACCATATTAAGTAAAACTCATAAATTAAACCCGTTTATGGATGAATTCTGCTGTCTTGTTTGAAAATGTCAGCCATCCTAAAATTTCAAACCGCTCTGTTTTAGCCATTTTTTAAGATAGAAGTAAAACAAAAATTGCTCCGGATTCTCCGGATCAAAGCCGAACATTTAAAAAAAAAATTTAGGATTTCTATTTTTTTTTAATTTGCACATCTTTTTTAATTAAAAATTTTTAAATGGCTACCACAGCGCCCCCCTTTTGTCGAAATATCCCCAAATTGTAATAGAACCTGCTTGCCATTGCCAAAAACAGAGAAAAACTAGTCGGATGTGCCAATCCCAAAACTTTCTTCTATCTCAATCATGTTAATACTTCTAATTTCGTCCTCACATCGCCAATAAAATCAATATTTTTCGTAATTCTGTTGTACGTCAGCTGCTTGCGAATCATCAGGTTACCGGGATGCAATCAACTGATGTATACTAAACTACGAAAAGTTCTTTTGGCCTGTACCGACCGGAACACATAGCCTCCTTGGTTTTACGATTTTAGCTAATTTTACTGGAAAACACGAAGCTGAAATGCGTGGAACCCAATTAAAGAAGATTCATTCCCAGTTCTCGTCAACATTGAATTTGAATGAGAATGTCGCCAAATTAGTCTTCAATAGCCAAGTTGGCTTCATGTGGGGCAACCTATTTTTGTCGCCAAATCTGGCGTTATTTCGTCAATTGCCGCAAGCTTGGCGAGAATTTGACGTTGGCGAATATAAATATGTAGTGTTAAGCATTTAAGAATAGGAAGAATGGTTACAACAATGAAAGAAAATTTGCTGAAACCCTGTTAACTAAAACTCATAAATTAAACCCGTATATGGATGAATTCTGCTGTCTTATTTGATAATGTCAACCACCCTAAAATTTCAAACCGCTATATCTCCGCCATTTTTTAATATAGAGACAAAACAAAAACTGCTCCGGATTCTCCGGATCAAGGCCGAACATTTAACGGAAAAAACTTTTAGGTTTTCTAATTTTTTATGCATCTTTTTGAATTTGAAATCTTTAAATGGCTATCACAGCGCCCCCTTCCGGCGGAATATCCCCGCATTCTAGTAGGACCTGCTGGCTACAGCCAAAAACATATTACAAAATTTCGGTTTAATTATCTGCATAAGATCATACACTTTTCGATGATACAATAGTGAAAATCGAACAAAAATCGCGATGGCAGCGCCCCCTTTCGTCGAAATATCCCCGAATTCAACCTGGACCTGCAGGCTATGGTCAAAAACATAGAAAAAAAATTGGTTCAATTATCTGCATAGCTTCATCCACTTTTCGATGATACAATAGTGAAAATGGAACAAAAATATCGATCACAGCGCCCCCTTTCGTCAAAATATTCCCAAATTCTGATAGAATCTGCTTGCCATAGCCAAAAACATAGAAAAAAAAAATTAGGTTTAATTTGAAGCATAACTTCATACACTTTTCGATGGTACAATAGTGAAAATGGAACAAAAATATCGATCACAGCGCCCCCTTTCGTCGAAATATTCCCAAAATTGATTCAAAACTAGTCGGATGTGCCAATCCCAAAACTTTCTTCTATCTCAATCATGTTAATACTTCTAATTTCGTCCTCACATCGCCAATAAAATTAATATTTTTCGTCATTCTGTTGTACGTCAGCTGCTTGCGAATCATCGGGTTACCGGGATGCAATCAACTGATGTATACTGAACTACGAAAAGTTCTTTTGGCCTGTACCGACCGGAACAGATAGCCTCCCTATTCCTTGATTTTACGATTTTAGCTAATTTTACTGGAAAACACGAAGCTAAAATGCGTGGAACCCAATTAAAGAAGATTCATTCCCAGTTCTCGTCAACATTGAATTTGAATGAGAATATCCCCAAATTAGTCTTCTATAGTCAAGTTGGCTTCATTTGTGGCAACATATTTTTGTCGCCAAATTTGTCGATATTTCGTCAATTGCCGCCAAGCTTGGCGAGAGTTTGACGTTGGCGAATATAAATATATAGTGTTAAGCATTTAAGAATAGCAACAATGGTTACAACAATGAAAGAAAATTTGTTGAAACCCTGTTAACTAAAACTCATAAATTGAACCCCTTTATGGATGAGTTCTGCTGTCTTGTTTGAAAATGTCAACAACCCTAAAATTTCAAACCGCTATATCTCCGCCATTTTTTAATATAGAGACAAAACAAAAATTGCTCCGGATTCGCCGGATCAAGGCCGAACATTTAACGGGAAAAACTTTTAGGATTTCTAATTTTTTATACATATTTTGAATTTAAAATCTTTAAATGGCTATCACAGCGCCCCCTTTCCTCGAAATATCCCCAAATTCTGATAGAATCTGCTTGTCATAGCCAAAAACATAGAAAAAAAAATTAGGTTCAATTTGAAGCATAACTTTATACACTTTTAGATGGTACAATAGTGAAAATGGAACAAAAATATCGATCACAGCGTCCCCTTTCGTCGAAATATCCCCAAAATCTAATAGAACCTGCTTGCCATAACCAAAAACATAGAAAAAAAATTAGGTTCAATTTGAAGCATAACTTCATACAGTTTTCGATGATGCAATGAAGACACACATACGGACAGACGGACGGACGGACAGACGGACATTTTGCAAAAACATGTTTTTCGGAATCTCTGACCCCTAAAACGTGTAAATCCGTCAAAAACCGGAAGTCGAAAAAAATTTCGATTACAATACTTTCTCCTATTATAGATAGAAGAAAGTAAAAAAAATTGATTCAATTTGAAGCATAACTTCATACACTTTTAGATGGTACAATAGTGAAAATGGAACAAAAATATCGATCACAGCACCCCCTTTCGTCGAAATATCCCCAAATTCTGATAGAATCTGCTTGCCATAGCCAAAAATATAGAAAAAAAATTAGGTTCAATTTGAAGCATAACTTCATACACTTTTAGATGGTACAATAGTGAAAATGGAACAAAAATATCGATCACAGCACCCCCTTTCGTCGAAATATCCCCGAATTCTGATAGAATCTGCTTGCCATAGCCAAAAACATAGAAAACAAATTTGGTTCAATTTGAAGCATAACTTCATACATTTTTAGATGGTACAATAGTGTAAATGGAACAAAAATATCGATCACAGCGCCCCATTTCGTCGAAATATCCCCAAATTCTGATAGAATCTGCTTGCCATAGCCAAAAACACAGAAAAAAATTAGGTTCAATTTGAAGCATAACTTCATACACTTTTAGATGATACAATGAAGACACACAGACGGACAGACGGACAGACAGACATTTCGTAAAAACGTCTTTTTCGGAATCTCTGACACCGAAAACGTGTAAATCCGTCGAAAACCGGAAGTCGAAAAAAATTTCGATTACAATACTTTCTTCTATTATAGATAGAAGAAAGTAAAAATGTGGTTCAATTTGAAGCATAATATCATACACTTTTAGATGGTACAATAGTGAAAATGGAACAAAAATATCGATCAAAGCACCCCCTTTCGTCGAAATATCCCCAAATTCTGATAGAACCTGCTTGCCATAGCCAAAAATATAGAAAAAAAATTTGGTTCAATTTGAAGCATAATATCATACACTTTTAGATGGTACAATAGTGAAAATGGAACAAAAATATCGATCACAGTGCCCCCTTTCGTCGAAATATTCCCAAATTCTGATAGAACCTGCTTGCCATAGCCAAAAACACAGAAAAAAATTTGGTTAAATTTGAAGCATACCATCATACACTTTTAGATGGTACAATGAAGACACACAGACGGACAGACAGACATTTTGTAAAAACATGTTTTTCGGAATCTCTGACCTCTAAAACGTGTAAATCCGTCGAAAACCGGAAGTCGAAAAAAATTTCGATTACAATACTTTCTTCTATTATAGATAGAAGAAAGTAAAAAAGTTTAAGAAAATTGAAATGCAAACGAGATATAAAATAATTGTCCCCTAGGATTAACATTAGCGATAGGGTGTTTTCGCGTGAGTGAAGTAACCTCTTAAAAGTACTCTTTTTTATTACTCTATTTTATTTACCTTAACTTGATTTATCCTAATCCTAATCCTAATAATATTATAAATCTCATTGTGTGCAAATGTTAGGCTGAAGCCAGCGTCAAAATGGAGCATTTAATGATTCTGTATTTTTGCATATAGGTTGATTATAATCCTCAAATTAACATAGGCTGGTTGTTGTTTATTTTATTCAAATATTTTCTTTAATAATTAAAAATTTCATTATTTTCATAGAGAATAAATGGACATTTTTCCATACAATTTAACCATTTTACTTTATCGTTGCTAGGGCTTTGATCGTTGCCACAAAAATAAAAACACGAAAAAATAATTTTTCCCCAACAACTAATTTTCAATTGAACGATTTTCACGTGAAAACTGAAAATTCAAAAAATTCAAAAGAAGGTGAATTTCCGTGATATTTGAAACAAAAATATGGAGTATTTGTTATTATACATGAAGTATGAATATCGGTTAAAATAAAAAGATATTTTTCTGTCAAAAACTGCGTTATAATTAGAAGGAAAAGTGCAACAATAATTATATTATTAAAAAATAGATTTCTCTTGGACCATGGAGCTATGAAAAGGATCCTCCTCGGCTTGGACAAATATGACGTCATAAATAAAACATGTATATTCCAATAGTCGTAATAATACAAGGAGCATGAATATCAATGTATAATGAAAGTAAATAGATAATGGATGTAATATTTAAGATGAAAAACTGAAATATTTTTTATCGATACTGATTAATAATTAGCTTGAATACCAATTACACACAAATGTGATTTTTCCGCTAAAATTTACGTCCTGATTGCCAGAAAAAGAAAATTAACAAGAATTGTGCCATTTAAAAGAGATTTCTCTGAGGAAAAAGTGACGTCATATTTGAAATAAAATGGAAATTTTCAAATGTGTTTTAGAAGGAGCGTGAATCAATTCATTACATTAATAATACAAGAATCGGTAAGTTTAGAAAGTAGATGAGTTTCACGTCATATTTAAAACGAAAAATTTAATTTTTTTTTTTTTTTAGCTTTTTTTTAGCTACCGATTATTATGCATGAATATGAGTTACATACAGATGAGAGTTTTTTGCCAAAAATCACACCATGATTATTAGGAAAATAAAAATAATTACGAATCTATTATATTAAAATCTGACCGCCTGTTTGTATTTCGCAGAGGTTGTCATAAACTCTCAGAATTTAAAAAAATGATTTAAATTCCGAGATATGATTATTATTTTTTTTTATATAAATTTAACGAAGTTGCTCTAGAAATGGCAACTAAATTATTCCAATTTTGTGGAGGTCCAATTTTTAAAAAAAGAAGAAATGAAACGGGATAATATATTTTTTCTCATTAAAACTGAAAAAAATAATTTATTTTCAATTTGAATACATGGTGAAAGAAAAAAAAATCTTGATTACAGTAAAAATTTTTTTAAATAAAAACGTATTTTCACATATTCAAACTTCATGAGTCAATTTATTCTGGAGAACAAATATCGTCTGTCAACATATTTTCATTTAGAAATAAAGATTTTTTTTTCAGTTGTAGTACAGCGCCTAGAATATAGGCGCTGTAGTTATACATTAAATCAAGGAGGCAAATTTAAGCTCCATGCATTTAGGTCTACAATTATTGCTCCTTATTCACAAGAATTGAATTTAATGAAAAAGAATATACTATTTCCATTATCTTTGAAGGATGGCTATTAAAACGTTTCACAAAGGCGTTAAAAGTAAAATGGTTTACCAGGTAAACTTGACATATGTTTTTACACAATTCGCCGATTTCCACGATTTTATTTGGCCCGCCTTTTTTATTGGTTGCAGTTTCCTTTTCGTGATTATTTGTCACAAAATTTCACTTTTTTAAAACTTAGGTATGTCAAGGCCTCTATAACACAGAAATACTGTATTGTCTCCTATGGAATGTGATCAAGCGTTAGTTAATTATTTACGTTTCTAGTTATTGGGAATGAAATATTTTGCTTAATTAATGAATTTATTCTTATTTTAATGATACGTGAACGAAGTCACGGGTAACAGCTAGTAATATTATAAATCTGATTGTGTGCAAATGTTAGGCTGAAGCCAGCGTCAAAATGGAGAAATGAATGGCCTTGTATCTTTGTATATAGGTTGATTATAACCCTCAAATGAACATAGGCTGGTTTTTGTTTATTTTATTCAAATATTTTTGCCATTTTCTCATTAAAACTGAAAAAAATTATTTTATTTTCAATTTGAATAGTTGGTGAAAAATCTTGATTACAGTAAAATTTCCGAAAAATAAAAACATATTTCCACATACTCAAACTTTATGAATCAATTTATTCTGCAGAGCAAAAATCTGCTGTCAGCATATTGTCAAGAAATCAAGATTTGTTTCAGCTATAGATTAAACTAAGGACACAAATTTTCTGTTACATGCAAACGTAACACTTGCAATTGCAAAGCTTTTTGCAACCCCACATTACATGCAAACGTAACATTTACATGTAATTTGCACCAAAATTAATTTTAATTTGAACCGCAATAAGTGTTAATTTGCAATGAAAATTACATGCAAAAGTAATGTTTGCATATAATTTTGGGTTGCAAAAAGCTTTGCAATTTAAGTGTTACATTTGCATGTAATTTTGGGCTGCAAAAAGCTTTGCAATTGAAGCTCCTTGCATTTAGGTGTAGAATTACAGCTCCCTATTCACAAGAATTGAATTTAAAGAAAAAGCATATACTACTTTCAATGAATTATTTTTATGTGATGGCTGTTAAAACGTTTCCCAAAGTCGTTAAAAGTAAAATGGTTTATCAGGTAAAATTGACATTTCCTTTTACCCAATTCGTCGATTTACACGATTTTATTTGGCCGTCCTTTTTCCATTGGTTGCAGTTTCCTTTTCGCGGTTATTTGGCACAAAATTTTACCTTTTTTGAACTGATTTATGTCAAGGCCCCTATAACAAAGAAATATCGTATTTTCTTCTATGAAATGTGATAAAGAGTTAGTTAATTATTTACGTTTTTAATTATCGGAAGTGAAATATTTTGCTTGATTAGTACATTTATTTTCTTTTAATGTTACGTGAACGAAGTCACGGGTAACAGCTAGTAATATTATAAATCTGATTGTGTGCAAATGTTAGGCTGAAGCCAGCGTCAAAATGGAGCATTTAATGATCCTGTATCTTTGCTTATAGGTTAATTATAACCTCATATGAACATAGGCCTGTTTTTGTTTATTTTATTCAAATATTTTTCTTAATAATTCAAAATTTCTTTATTTTCATAGAGAATAAACGGACATTTTTTTGTATAATATTTTAAAATGGTTAAATTTCCTTTACTGTTGCTAATAATTTATCGTTGCCAAAACTAATTCAAAACCCGAAATAATAATTTTTAATCAACAATTTGGTTACAATTGAAAAATTTTCACGTGAAAAATGAAAATGAAATAAAAAAATTAAAGAATTAAAAAGAAGATTAAATATTATTATTAGAAATAAAATGTACTTTTTTTAGTTTTTGATAATAATATAAGGTTTCAATATGCGTAGCCATAGGAAACAGGAGAATATGACGTGATACATCTAAAATAAAGCGGATATGCTTTGATTGGTGAAATAAAACGATTTTGGGTTTTTTCTACACTTTTCTTTTTCTTTTGTATGGTAACAATACTTTGCGTTTTACCGTCTGCGCACGGCTAATATAACTATGCCGCATTTTTTAATTTAATTTTTAAAAAAGTAAAAAGAAGTTTCAATAGAAAATGGCTAGCAAATGTCAATAATATTCTCCGCAAATTTATCCATGTCGAAAATGATGTCATGGATAGCGAGAAAGTTTTTTTTATTCTTAAAACTAAAAGAAATAACTCGATTACCTAAAAAAATGACCAATGTTAACAGTTCCATTTTTGTAGATAAAACCTAAAGATTTAATGTTATTCGTTAAAGTAACATAATTTCCCCTATGCCAGTATTGAAATTAATTGCCCGGAAAAGAAAAGTAACAAGAATTATGTCATTAAAAAGGGATTTCTCTGGGGAAAAAGAAACGTCATATTTGTTATAAAACGGGAATTTTCCTTTAAGTTTTAAAATGAGTGTGAATTAACTCCTTACATTAATAATACAATGATCAGTAAGAATAGAAAGTAGATGAGTTTCACGCCATATTTATAACGAAAAATTTAAATATTTTTTTATCTATACTGATTATTAAGCATGAGTATCCGTTATATACAGATGAGAGTTTTCTGCTAAAAATTACATCATACGAATCTATTATATTAAAATCTGACAGTGTGTTCGTATTTCGAAACTATTCCTAGACTATTGTCACATAAACTCTCAGAATTTAAAAAATTAAATTAGATGCCAAGATTTTTTTTTTTTAATTTTAACGAAGTTTTTCTAAAAACTGAAAGTAAATTACTCCATATTTGTGTATAAAAAAGAAATAAAACAGATCAGTATATTTTTTACACCATTTTCTCATTAAAACGGAAAAACAGAATTTATTTTCATTTTGAATAGATGGTGAAAACAAAATCTGGATTTCAGTAAATTATCCGAAAAATAAAAACATATTTTCACATATTCAAACTTTATGAATCAATTTATTCTGGAGAACAAAAATTGCCTGTCAACATACTGTCATTTTGAAAACAAGATTTGTTTCACCTATACATTAAATCAACGAGGCAGAATTGAATTTAAAGAAAGAGCATATACTATTTCCAATTAACGTTTTTTTTTTTTTTTGAAGGATGGGTGTTAAAACGTTTCACAAAGGCGTTAAAAGTAAAATTGTTTATCAGGTAACATTGACATTTGTTTTTATTCAATTCGTCTATTTCCACGATTTTATTTGGCCCTCCTTTTTGCATTGGTTGCAATTTCATTTTCGCGATTATTTGGCACAAAATTTCACATTTTTAAGACTGAGCTATGTCAAGGTCCCTATAACAAAAAATACCGTATTGTCTCCTATGAAAAGGGCTAAATAGTTAGTTAATTATTAACGTTCTTAATTATAGGGAGTGAAATATTTTGCTTAATTAGTGTATTTATTCTTCTTTTAATGTTGCGTGCACGAAGTCACGGGTAACAGCTAGTATATATATATATATATATATATATATATATATATATATATATATATATATATATATATATATATATATATATATATATATATGTAAATGTGGAATTTTGTAACTGATTTAAAACTATGCTAGAATCCTAAAAATTATGTACATAGATAGGTTCTCGGTGACAGTAAAACAGTTTGATATTTTTGTAACTTAATTATAAATTAATTTTATGGAATTTTTATGTTATCCGGGCGCAGGTGAAGGTCACCAAAAATTGTTTACGATTGTTACAACTGTATACGATATTCAACAATGGAGATAATTATGTACCAAACCACGATCTCTAAAATATGCCAGCTGGTTGTGAGATTGCAACAATAAAATATTTAAACACTAAAAACTAGAACATAAAATACAATATAAAGAAAATAGAAAAAGTGATTAAAAGAAAGAAGATTAAAAAAAAAGTGTAATATTAAAAAAAAAAAAAAAAAAAAAAAAAAAAAAAAACCGCTTTATTTTCCATTTTTGATAAATAACTTTATTAGATTCAAAACAAAGTTTATTGGTATTATTAAAAATTGGCAATAAATATATATGTTCATGTGAGGCATGTGGAATATTATATAACGGCTTTAAAAACGTATTTGCTATATTATTTGCTATACCTGGTTTATTGGCCATTTGAAAAATAAATTACAACTTTTCTTTAAGAGAAATTGGATTTTTGGAAATAAATTACAAGAAGGTTTAAAAAAAAAAAAATACATTTTCATTAAAGTCCATATATCTTGGACCTTGGATATTGTGATCGATAAACTGAGTCAAACCTGGCCAAACCTGGTCGTCAATAAATCCGGCAAGTACTTAAAATCTAAACAAAGCAAATGATCTAAAAATGTGCAAAATTCAGAAATCCACAAAGCCCTTGGTCGCAACCTGTGCGATTTTTTTGTGTATTGTATTAGCTCTGACTACAATAAATTCTACGTAACACTTTTTTTATTACTTTTTTTTAATTTTATTTTTTACAGGAAACAGGAAATAGTCCGTAAACACTAAAATGCGTTTCATATTGCTTTATGATTTTAAACAGACCGAAACTGTTGTTGTGAACGCGTGCCTTTTGCTATCACCGATCAGTTTTTACTGTAACTTTCATGGAATAAATGAAATGATACTCTGGATTGACTAATGCTTTTTGCAGATACTTTTATCCTTGATTTTTCTTTTGAAGTTTAAACCTGCATCTAAAAAATATTAGAGAATGCCAAAAAAAAAAAATATTAGATTGCAGTGCGAAATCCTCGCACGGTTCCGCTGGTAATTTTTATTGCTGGAAAGTATAATTACATTTTGTGAACATATTTTGCGAATCTGTACTTAGCCAGGGAAGCTGCGTATCTTGTTTAGTAGATTTATTTCCAAGTATTTTCGATACAGTTTGTTTTAATAGAGTTCTGTATATTAAAAAAAAAAAAAAAAAAAAAAAAAAAAAAATCACAATATTATATTAACTTCGGGTGAAAAGGAATTAGTGATACAAAGCATTAATTCCCTTTTTTCCGAAACTAATATGGTAGTTGGAATGTTTTCTTATTTAAAATATACATATCTATCAAAACAAACTGTATCAAAAATATTTGGAAATAAATCTACTAATCTCTGACTGAGTACAGATTCGCAAAATATGCTCAGGAGATGCGCAGATGGTAGATTTTGTGTCATACCTAATGACGTCAACCTAAATTTGCGCGCATTGGCATTTCCCCCTCCGTCCACAAAGTAGCGCAGTTGTTTCAATTTTGCGGATCTGTTCTAGTATTAAGTTGGAACGCTTAACATGTATATGTATACGTTTTGCGTCATATTCTAAATAACGAAGCTAACGAAAAAGACAGGCTACCGCGGTGTATTCCACTCATCTTTTTTTACAGACCGCTAGTGTGACGTGATGCTCTTTTCGTACACCTGCATTGGTGGATTCGAGTATCACGTGATTCCCGCGGTCTGTAAAATAAGATACCCGTAAAGCACCGCGGTAGCCTTTCTTTTTCGTTAGCCGCGCTAAATAAATGGACATTTTCTAATATTTGGTTATATTTCAAGCAGGCGAATATATCGCCATATTTGTAACAAAAAAAGCATTTCTTAGTTCAGCAGCAGTAATAATTTGTTAATAATACAAGGAACATCAGTATGAATAAATACAGGAAACAGGTGTATATAATGTCATATTTATAACAAAAAATTGAAATAATTTTTACCGATACTGATTAATAAGGAGGAATATCAGTTACATACAGGAGAAAATTTTCTGTCAAACAGTTTATAAGAGATTTCGCTGGGGAGAAATTTGACGTCTTATACATTAATTGCGTAGATGATTATTATGAAATAGGTTGTACTTGTTCAACATAATTTACTTATTTATTTATAGCGCCCCTGGGATGAAATAATATAGTTCAATTTTAAATAAAATTGATCTGGAGGCACGGTAGTGCCTCTGCCAAGTCGAGAGAGAACAGCTGTAAGCATACTTTTCTGGAAGCAATTCAGGGCACTTTTGACCCCCCCATATCTCCGCGCTGGAGTATCCCAAAAAAATTTAAACTTCGTTTTTCCAGAGTATTTGGCACACAAGACCAAAATTTAAAATTACAATTTTCTGTCTTTTCTAGTTCAGACGATATATAAACTCAAACATTCGATTTTTTGTCACTCACTCACTCACTCGCGTTATCAAAAAGATTAGGTAGATCCCGTAGCCCTAGAAACTTGACATTTGGAAAAAAGGTAGTGTTTAGGATACAAAGAAAGGAAAAATTATAAAATCCGGAAAATTCGAAAAAAAAAAAAAAAAACATTCGAAAATTCAACAAATTCCATCAAAATTGAAAATTGAAAATAATACGATCTTGTAGTCTTAGAAACTTAAGATTCGGTGTGAAGGTAGTGTTTAGTATCCAGAAAAAGAAAACATCAAAAACACCAAAAAAAAAAAATCGAAAGCAAAATTGAAAAAATCGAAAATTTTCAAATAATCCGATTTTGTTACGCTAGAAACATGGAATTCGGAATTAAGATAGTATTTAGGATGCAAAATATGGAAAAATAAAAAATCCGGAAAATTCGAAAAAAAATCAAAAATTCGAAAAATTCGAAAAAAATTGAAAAAATTAAAATAATTTGATTTTTTAGCTTTAGAAACTTAAAATTCGCAGTAAAGATAGTGTTTAGGATTCAGAATAAGTTAAAATAAAAAACGCAATAAAATTCGAAAATAAAATTAAAAAAATCGGAAAAATCGAAAAATAAGGAAAATTTGAAAATAATTCGATTTGATAGCGCTAGGAACTTGAAATTTGGAATAAAGGTAATATTTAAGATACTAAATAAGGAAAAATTCAAAAATATGGATAATTCAAAAAATACCCATAAATTAGTGCAGACGATATATGAACTCAAAGTTTCGATTTTTTGTCACTCACACACTCACTCACTCTCGTGTCATCAAAAAGATTGGGTAGATCCCGTAGCTACAGAAACTTAAAATTTGGAATAAAGCTAGTGTTTCGGATACATTGAAAGGAAAAATTATAAATTCCGGAAAATAAATAAATAAAAAAAACATTCGAAAATTAAAAAAAATCGAACAAAATTGAAAATTGAAAATAACACTATCTTGTAGTTTTAAAAACTTAAAATTTGGTGTGAAGGTGGTGTTTAGAATTCAGAAAAAGAAAACATCAAAAACACAAAAAAAAAAATTGAATATAAAATCGAAAAATCGAAAAAAATCGAAAATTTTCCAATAATCCAATTTCGTTGCGCTAGAAACTTGGAATTCGGAATAAAGGTAGTATTTAGGATGCAAAATAAGAAAAAATTAAAAATTCCAGAAAATTTAAAAAAAAATCAAAAATTCGAAAAAAATTGAAAAAAATTAAAATAATTTAATCTTTTGGCTTTAGAAATTTAAGATTCGCGGTAAAGATAGTGTTTAGGATTCAGAATAAGTTAAAATAAAAACGCAATAAAATTCGAAAATAAAATAAAAAATCGAAAGAAATTGAAAAATATGGAAAATTTGAAAATAATTCGATTTCATAGCTCTAGAAACTTGAAATTTGGAATAAAGGTAATATTTAAGATACTAAATAAGGAACCATAAAAAAAATATGGATAATTCGAAAAAAAAAAATCGAAGATTTCGAAAAAAAAAAAAAAAAAAAAAAAAAAAAAAAAAAAAAAAGAAAGAAAGAAAAGAAAAAAAAAAGTGAGAAATTGAAAATAATATGATCTCGTAGTCTTAGAAACTGAAAATTTGGTGTAAAGGTAGTGTTTAGGATTCAGAAAAAGAAAAAATTAAAAACACAACAAAAATTGAAAATAAAATCCAAAAATCGAAAGAAAACGAAAATTTGAAAATAATTCGATTTTGTAAAGCTAGAAACTTAAAATTTGGAATAAAGGTAGTATTTAGGATTAAAAATAAATAAATAAATAAATAAAAAATCTGTAAAATTCGAAAAAAAAATTCGATTTTGTAGCTTTAGAACTTAAAATCCGGCGTAAACTTATTGTTTAGGATACAGAAAAAGGAAAATTAAAACACAATAAATTTGAAAATAGAATAAAAAACTCGAAAAAGATCGGACATTTCAAAATATTTCGATTTTGTAGCGCTAGAAACTTGAAATTTGTAATAAAGGATACAAAATAAGAAAAAAATGAAAAATCCAGGAAATTATAAGAAAAATTCGAACAAATCAAAAATTGAAAATAATTTTATCTTGTAGTCTTAGAAACTTAAAACTTGGTGCAAAGATAGTATTTACTATTCAAAAAAAGGAACAATTAAAAAATTCGTTAAATTCGAAAATAAAATTGAAAAATCGAAATATCTTTAAAAAATCGAAAATTCGAAAACAATTTGATTTTGTACAGCTAGAAAAATTAGTTTTAAGATAATTGTCCTATTAGCTAGTACAACGCCCCTAATTGTTTTATGTTATTTCCACCGGATTATGGTTTTCTTTTCTTTCGTTTACGAATTTCGTTATAGAAAAGTTCCGCTATAGACTGGCTACGTTATAGGCGATTTCTTTATAGACAGGTTTGTTTTCTTTCACATGTTGTACTCTATTTACTTCACATATGAAATATGGATTGTTAAATGATGTTAGCCTCACAAAAATTTTCACAGCTCCCCCTACCCTCCCGACATTACTGGCTGGTTATGGCTTGATAGTCCTTTCTAAATAAAATCATGGTGACCCTAAGATTCACTTGATTTATCTCTAAATTGAACCTAACTGATCCTAAGAAGACGGATCAAAGAATTACTATATTGGCATGACAATCAGTTAACTTAGAATTAAAATCGAAAAATCAATAAATTTATAAAAAGTCGAAAATTTGAAAATAATTCGATTTTGTAGTCCTAGAAGCTTGACATTAGGCAGAAAGGCAGGGTTTAGTATACAAAGAAAGGAAAAATTAAAAAATTCGTAAATAATATAAAAAAAGACTAAAAAAACGAAAAAGAAACACATCGAAAAAAGGAATATAGTTTGATTTATTGGAAATTTCCGGAAATTTAAATTTTGGCTTTCTTTTTATACTAAAAAGTTCTTTTATGTTAAATATCAAGTATCTAGGGCTGCGAGTAATATCTCAGATAGATAGCACCTATCCTGGAAGCAATTGAGAGTACTTTTGACACTTCCCCTCTCACAACTTATTGCTTGCCTAGGAACCTGAAATCTCTTTTTATCTACAGTACTTTGCAAACGAAACTAAAGCTTCAAATTTTTGATATCTGTAAATAATAGGGACAGAGTGTGGGCTTAGCGAAAATCAGTGGATGATCGCCAAAAAGAACCCAAAATCAAGAAAAGGAGGATTACTTACAAAGAGAAGTGAAATCTCATCAAAAAGTCATCTGTAAAAAATGCAGCCAAGTCTCGTAACTCATTTACCGCAAATAGTACTGAGATCGTATAAAGCCAAGTTTAACTATCTTATTAACTCTGAAATTTTCATTCACAAATCACTCCTAGTCTCTACATCTTTAGTTAATTATCATTTTGTGACTTGGCAATTACGCAGCACAGGGAAGTTATTACACCTTACTATGTTATGGGATGGGATGGGATAATTTAATTAAGGCAAATTATGTACGCACAGGGAAGTTATTACACTTTAATATGTTATAGTATTATTTGATTAAGACTAACTATATACATCACACTCTCGTGCTACGTAATTGCCAAGTCACAAAATAATAATTAACTAAAGATGTAGATACTAGGAGTGATTTGTGAATGAAAATTTCAGAGTTAATAAGATAGTTAAACTTGGCTTTATACGATCTCAGTACTTTTTACGGTAAATGAGTTACGAGACTTGGCTGCATTTTTTACAGGTGACTTTTTGATGAGATTTATTTTATGTTTCACTGTATAATAGCTATATAGAAATTTAAAGTAGTTGGCACGTTGGCATAAACATGTTAAAGTTTAATCTGTAATACACATGTTTGTTGCTTGTGAAGCTTAGAAATGAAAAAAGTCAAAGATTTATTTCAATTTCATTCGAACAGATCTAAGTTTTACGGGTGGATTAAATATCATGTTTATTGATTTTTTTTTTTAAAGCTCAATTGGTTTAACCTTATTTATTACCAAAACTTTAACATCTAATGTAAAACCAACTGAATGAAATATCTTAATATCTGCCTCTTCTCGGGACTAAAAATTGTGGGAAATAAATTCTTTTTTTTTTTTTTTTTTTTTAATTTGTTCGGCAAATTATGTTTTTGTTTAATTCATTAATACTTAATTGGACTTCAGCTGTAATCAGGTTAATGGTGAATACTATTTTAGCGGTCAACCCAGGCACTCATGCTTAACTGGGAGTTGGGGTAGATGGTAATTACTTCCATTTGTTGACTGGATAATTGTTTCAAGTAGGTTCGTGACTTCACGAACTATCATGAAGACACAGTGTACAGAAGGCACTGAAAATAATACCTTAAAATATTTATAAAAGAAATGTTTCTTACTCTGAGCGAAGGCATTATTTGAGGTTCTTTTAGTGTAAATTCTTCTGAAGATCCCAAGACTTTTCTTTGATTGTCTAGGAAATATAGTTTATATGTAACGTCTCTAAGAAGATACATCATGTCATTTTCTGCATTAAGAAAAAGAAAAATAAATAAATATTGAAATATATACAGATGGAAGTGAGCGAAATTGCTACACATCTTAGTTGATAATCTTAACAGAAGAACTTAATAATAATAATTACAAAAATCTTATTACAAAATTTAAATTATGACATTTCGATCAAAGTTTTTTTTTTAATTAGAAAGGAGAATGTTATATATATGTTTGTTCTCATACTAGAATCCAGAAAGTACAGAAAATATGTAGAGTAGGGTGGGCCGAAAATATTAAAAAATTGCTTTTCCAGTCGTAATACCGCGGAAAAGTTGCGAATTGGGGAGACTAAAAATGGGTAAAAAAAGAAATAAAATCGGTTATTATATCTTCTGATCGCGCATATGCTGTAAATTTGACCAAAATGTGGAAAAAATGACATTTTTATAAAATGTTACAAAATTTTTAAATTAGCCTCTTCACGAATGTAATAGGTGAAATTTTTATGTAGTAGAATAACAAAACATAATGTTTAAATATTATTTATATCCATCAATATCTTCCGGTCGAGCGTAAGCTCTAAAATTTTCCGAAATTTAGCAAAAATTCACATTTTTACAAAAAAAATTTAAAATTTTTAAATTAGCCTTTTCACGAATGTAATAGCTGAAATTATTATTAGAATAATAAAACATAATGTAAAATATTTTTAAATCCTTAAATTCATCAACAACTTCTGGTCGCGAATTGCATTAATGAAATTTTGAAAAAAAAAATTATAAATAAAGGTAGATCACAGTTCAAGGGAAAAAAAATTAAACTTACCTTTCTTTGTTGATTTCTTTTATTGAATACAAGTTTAAATGTTTGAAAACAAATTATGTTAGACAATTAGTATTATTTATAAACACATTTTCTTATTGAAAAAACTAAATTTATGTGAAGAGAGTCATAAGTCCATGAAACGCATGTTGAACAATTGAACATCATCGTTTTCACTCATTCTTAGATATAGGTACTTTGAAATCAGATTTATGGGCGAAGTTAGGCATGGTTGACTTAGACAGCAGAGTTGTTCTGATAAAACCATCCCTAAACTCAGCTCCACAAACTTTTAATAAGGCTTCAGTTACGAGTTTAACACATTGTTCAACTGCTTGAGTATGGAAAATTCTGGAATGTTATATCCCAGTTAGGAACTGAGCCACTTTGAATATGTGAGTTAATCTCGTCGTCACTGATATACTTTAATAATGGGGGAGAAGATAAATCACAGTCCATCCAGTTAATTATATCCGAGTGTCTTGAGCCTTGAAACTGAGTTTTGGCAGCATGAATGTTCTGATAGTTGTTCTCTTTTGATTTAACTTTATCGCCTTTAGAATTCGTCGAAATGCGAGCTCTCTTATGTTTTTAGAAGTATCTTGCATCATGGCTAACATTAAATGTTCTGGATGAGCGAAAAATCCATTTCGTTCGATCACAGTGTCGACAATATTACGTAAATCTTTAGACAGGTACCTTGAGATTGTATTGCTTGGTACGCAAGTTTTGGTCCCCTTTTATAGTAGTCACTTATTTTACTACTAAACCACATTGGCATGTATGACTTTAGAATAAATACAAATATTTCTTGAAGTTCAGATATTGGGCTTTCTTTACTTATGTACAATCTGAGAGTTCGATTAGCTGTTGTCAACCACCTCGAGTGTGACAAGGGACCAGGATTTCGTACAGGCAAATCCTATTTACAGTTTCCCGACTTTATTGTAATGGAAATATCGAGTAGAAATTGCTGATCTTTACTTAATATACTTATGTCTGTTCTAGGGATCTGACAGTCAATACTCTTGAAGTTTATCATCACTGGACGCCTTTCGCAGCCACTTAGCATTCCACCGATTGGCCCTCTCAAAGATTTTGAACCCGTTCATTTACAGTCAACGTATTGAAACAGATTCCTGAATGGCAGTTTATTAAAATGAAGAAGGCAAACTGCCCATTGTAACGGTTTACTCAAATGCATTTCAAATCGGCGAATCAGAGCGTTTTTCCAACCTGTGTCAACATTAATGCTATCACATCCTATGACAACTAATGTTTCAAGATAAATACCATGACCAGACAAATAAGAAATAATAGAAGTGACAATATGTTCAAAATTTCCAGAAGCTGGAGTGACATGGCCGATGCAGACTGAACCAGGTTTTTGAATTAGCGAGTAATGCTCTTCCTTTTGTACTCAACGGAACCTTTTGAATGAGTTAGATCCACCACTAACATGTTGTCTTTCCTCCCATCCAAATAAAGACCTTGTAGTGAAAATTCGTCAGATTTATTATACAATTCAGGCCTAATATTTTGTTTTTGTCTACGACATGGGAGACGTCAGAATCGGTAATTAATCCAACATCGGTCGTGCAAAACACTTGAGGCGATTGCAGTGATAGCACGATCAGAAACTCCATAACCATCGCTCACTAATGCAATAGATTTTAGCTGAATTCTCATATGTGAAGTATTAGGGGAAATTTTTTTTGGTACTTTGAAATCTTTGTCGCTATCGCTAGAAGGATAAGAAAAATGTTATGACCGTAAAAATGTGATTCGGCAAATTTTAGAGCACACGATTGGAAGATGTTGATGGATTTAAATAATATTTAAATATTATGTTTTGTTAGCGTACTAGATAAGAATTTCAGATATTACACTCGTGAAGAGGCTAATTTAAAAAAATTAAAAAAATTTGTAAAAATGTCAATTTTTTCACATTTTAGCAAATTTACAGCACATGCGCTATCGGAAGATGTAAACCGATTTTATTTATTTTTTTACCCATATTTAGTCTCCTCAATTAGTAACTTTTCCGTGGTATTACGACTTGAAAAACAATTTTTGAATTTTTTCGGCCCACCCTAATGTAGAAGTAACTTAGTTGTTATAGTAATTAAAATATCTAGTATTATAACAATGTTTGTAAGAAAGGTCTTCTCAGGTATCCTAAAAATAACAAGTAATATCAAATGATCCAGAAGTAAACAAAATTAAAAATTACTAATTCCTAAGATATCCAATCTGTATTTCACAGAAATAGACAGGGAGACATAAGGTATTTTAACAGCTAATATATTTAATGCAGAAGCGATACATTTGTTACTAGCAGTTATGACTTTTGTGGTCTCTGTGTAAGTCACTATTTAAACTATCATGTGATGGATGATACAACATAAATCCTCTTGGATGCTGTACAAATTATTGCGACATGTTTCATGGTAATTCTCATTAATAACAGCCAGCGTTCTTATTAGCTTTTGACTATTCAGCTTTTAATGTGTTTTGATTGAATAGGTACAAAGTTTGAGAATTTTTTATCAATGGCATTCCTCAACGATGGGCGGCCGTACTGGACCTGATTATTTAGTTAAACACCACTGGTCTCCAAGATTGCCGGACCTCTCAGTGGGCGATTGCTTCTTTTGGGTGTTTATAAAATACACCATTTCCATGTCTAACCTTCTATCTACATTAGTCGAACTAAAGATATGCATAACAGCAGCCGTGGAAGCAGTGGATGCAGACATGCTCGCAAAAGTTTGGGACGAATTTGACTATCATATAGACCAGGGGTTCTCAAACTATGGTACGCGTACCAGTACTGGTACGCGAAGCTCTGGCTACTGGTACGCAGAAATCCGATACTGGTACGTGGAATAAAATACAAAAATCAGCATATTATTATGGGATTGAAATTGTCTTGGCTTTATTAACTTGGAAATTTTCAAAAAAATTTCGAACGTGATTTATGATCTGTAAACGTTTTTATCTATTTTCTTGTTACTAGAAATGTCTGTTACAGCAGACAATTATTAGATTTATATCGATAAAAATTGAATTTTTAATAAAGACCTAATTTTAAAATTAAGGAATGAATGAAGTACTTTTAATTAGTGGAAGAACTGTTTTTAAACATGCTTTACAAATTGAATTATCTGAAGGTAATGTCTGAATGCTTGGAAGTAGGAGGAGCGTTCGTGAGTATGAGGAGTTAAAACAAAACAACATTCCATGTGTAATTTATAAATTACACTTTAAATGTTGTTTTATTACCCATTGTTCTTTTTGTACTAGAAGAGCGTCTAGGAGGTGTTGAAATAAAAGTCTTATTTCAAACATAATTCATAAATTGATTCATTGTGTTAATTGAAATATTTTTCTTCTCTTGTACAAAAAGTGTTATAGTTTCCTCTTATTTCATGGAAATCAGTTTTTAGAGACTAAGGTTATTTAAAATGGCCAAGAGAGTAAGATTATTGAAATCAAACAAAAACTGTGGTCATATGCAGTGGTATATATATAAATGTATGAAGAAACTTGCAAGTGTTTGCCTACTGAGCGACATTACTGTCGCATTTAAAGGTTTCCAGATTATTAATACGGTTGTATTGAGCCTATGTTAAATGCGCTAACTAAGCTTTAGATAAGAAATTCGTAGGACCTGATTAATGCAGAGGCCAACTAGGCCATGGCCTATGGCCCACCACTGATGGAGGGCCCCAAAATAAATAAAATTGTTTACAAAAAATTTATTAAAAATGCAGTTTTTTCCAATTATTTCTTCTAAAACCAAAAAAGATTTTGATTAACTTGGTAACCATATCATAATATCTAAGGATAACCACCGAATACTCCCTCCAAAAATTCATAGCTATTATCTTGGTTTGAAACTGGCTTCGAAAAGGTACTGGGGCTTGAGCTCCACATGACCTTAATCGGGCTCTGGAAATTCGTTTCTCATTTGAGACACCCTGCCACTGTATCTAACCAGAGAGGAAAGAAATGAACTTATTCAGCTCTCCTCTCCTGTGATGGATTACTGAAGTACATTCAAAAGGATGAATGTAACAGAATTTTCGCTGACGAGAATATCAGAGTACCGTCTAATATCGTTAAAGTCTGTGTCACAACATATTTCTGTGAATGTGCTTTCCCCCCCCCCCCCCCTTTGTTATATGAAAAACAAATACAGGAATAAACTAAACATCGAATCTGACTTATGACTAAAACTTCCTAATATTGAGCCACACATGAGGTAGTTGTGCTTGATAAAACAATACCACCCTTTTCATTAGCCTACTACAACAGTATGTGAATCAGTGTGCGCCAATATGTCATTAAGTATTGTGACTTTTTAACTACACCAAAATACTGTATTTTGATATTGTATGCATTTTTAAAATTTAATGATGATACTACTTTATACTTGAATGTTATTACAAAGCAATCAATTTAGTAATGTAATCATGCATTTTTAAATGCAATAAAACCTGCTATGACGGAAATACAAAAGACCGGAGAGACATTTAGTTTTAGACAGGTTTTTTCTATGTTATCTTTACGTTTATTACCAAGTGGTACGCGGAAGTATGAACTTCGATTTAGTGGTACGTTGGTCTAAAAGTTTGAGAACCCCTGATATAGACATATGCCATGCATTCAAAGGTAGACATATGGAACACCTTTAACTTGGTTCGTAAAAAAACTTTATGATTAGCCATGTAATATAAAGTTAATCTTAAGTGTCCATTTTCAATATTTTTCATAATATACGCACTTTAAATTGGGTGATTCTTTTTGAAACATCCTGTATTAGTGTGATAGTATATAGTATTTTTTCTTTTGATATTATTTGATTGTTTGAATTTAAATTTTTGGTAGTAATAATGTACTTTACTAGGTCATAGAAACTCGACAGAGTTTCACACATTACACTCGACCCAAGTAAGCTTCCTATTATAAAAAATCGTAACATTTAAGGTTCATTTACAGGGTCTCACAAAAGATCTTTTGATATAGGGCTAAAGAGTTGTGTAATTATCCGATTTTTACGCAGTTTGCAGCATTTGAATTGTTTTTATAAGTAGTTCAAATGTTTAATATTTCGTGTAAAAATATCAATTAGTTTTTTATGTATACCACTTTAAAGTGGTTTATTCCTATACGTACGATGAAGCAAAAAAAAAAAAAAATTAAATGGTCTAACTCTTTTCAAAAAGAACGTATGCGCATGATGTTAAAATATGTTACTACGAACGACCTAAGTTAGCTTCCTATTGTAAAACAGAATTGTAGAATTTACTGTTCGTTTACAGGGTAACTCAAAAGATTTTTAAATAAGACTAAAAAGTTGTGTAATTAGCTAATTTTTACGTTGAAGTACATGATTCCTGTACTTAACACAGAGGAAAAACAATAGTAAATTGCATAACTTTTGTCAAATTGGCTATATACACAAGATATTCAAATATGTTACTACATCCTCTCTATTGTAAAGCGGCATCGAAGCATATACGTTTCGTTTACAGAAGATAGTCTCTTAGAAGATCTTGATTACATTACAACCGACGTATATTTACTGAGTCAGATGTATTTTAATGATTTTACACTGTTTCAATCTCTGTAAGGTTTCATTATCTTGCTTTAAAATTTAATATAAGTTCATTTTGTCCGTCTGGAAACTCGTCGATGTTAAGCTCTAAATCTATTAAAATACAGTATTTTCATCGATTAAAAAAACTGTGTTTATTTATAAATATATAATTCTAGCGTATCAGGAATTGATTGAAATAGCCATTTCAAAATTCCAACTTTACGTTCATGCGCTGAGTAATAGAATGTAAAAATGTTACTACCCCAAAATTACAAGTTTTGCGTTTAAATATTTGCCATTCATCGAATCTCCGGCTATGACGAACTTAAAATGCTAAATTTCGTATACAATAGGTGATCTGTAACGAACTGTTCGGTTTACGAACAAATCGGTTAACGTACACTTTCGCGTGAGATTTTTATGTTCGGAGAACGAACACCTCACGAAACAAAGCAATGCCGTGTTTCATATTTACCGAGCTATACTTATTGCCTCTATTGTCAACTTTGAGAACATTTTAACAGTTGCATACATATGTCCTAATTAATTCATGGACTGCCGGAGATTGGGGACCTATATTTTAGGATCACCGAATTGGAATAAACAGAATATATGAACAGAAATCACTTTAATAGTTTTTATACTTTTGCAAACGTTGCGAATTTTATATTTTTCAAATTCTCGAAACGTTGAGTTAAGGGGACCGTGGATCTTCAGTTGGGTTAAAATCGACTAAAAATTCTTATTTGGGCTTATTACTATACTTCAATCTTAACTGCAACATTTGCAAAAAACTGCATGCAATTGCAAAGATTCCTATCAAAGTTACGAGCATTTCAAATTTGACACCGTAATTGAGTTACACTAAAAAATAAAACTTTAAATCGCGTTTTCTATAAATGAGAATTTTCGCCGAGTTAAAATATTCAAAATGTTCCAGGTGTCTTATGTTTTATCCAATTTTCATAAGATTAAGTATTATTGTTAGCAGTGTACTATATTTCAAAACTTGGTGTTAATATGCATGCATTTCTGTACATAAAAGGAAAATTTCGTAGTTATATAACTTTTATCCGTGAAAATCTAAAAAAAAAAAATGTAAACATTGGAAGTTTGTTATTAATTTTTCTCAATATATTGGTAGAATTTTAAAACGCATACCAACTTTTGTTGCAATAATATAAAGCTACCATGTAATAAAGCACCATGTTCCTGAAGCCAAATTTAATGCGCATGGAGCATTTTTAATTAGAGTGATTAATTAATATATTTTAATTAATAAATTAATTAATTATACACATTTTTTAATAAAATTGCTTAATTTACTTATAAAATGTATGAATTACTATGTGTGCAAAATTTCAGTACAATTGAGTGAAAAATGAGAAAAATGGTTTTGAACGTCCACTGTCCCCTTAAAAAACTTAAACAAATAAAAAACTTCTAAGGTGCTCGGTACTTTTCAAAAATAATATATTTAATATGTTAGTATAAAAATCCCTGTAAATTTTTATACTAATAGAAAAAGGTTCGTAGAAAAAAAAATATTGATTATTCTCGGTAAAGTATGCTCCATAAACTTATCGCTGTAGTTGACCGAAAAAAAGGGCTTCTTATTTTTCCACATTTTTCTGAAACTGTAGTATTTTAATTAGTTTGTAAACCACTGTAAAATTGTCTAATTTTTTGTTTTTGAATGTATATAAACGGAAGAGTGATATAAACAAAAGAAAAAGGAAAATAAATATGTCATAAATAATCTGATGAATACAATGTAAGGAAATTAATATAAAAGTTTCCCCGTTGTTATGGTAGCGACATGTACATTGGAATAAGTCACTCAATAAATTGTACCATTCTGATGTATAATTCTGTTTATATCATCACTATTTTTTTTTTTTGCCCCTTTCATATTTTCTTTTCTGAATAAAAATGGAATCCGTATAATTGAAATTAAATACCTTACAAAAAGGAGTGATATCTCATCAAAAACAACTCGTTGTAAATGATCCCGCCAAGCCACAAACCTAAAACGTCAGTCACAAAAAGAAGTGATATCACATAAAAAGAAGCGATATAGAAGTGCATACTCCGAGCCCCGTGTAAAAATCTATCACCACTCATAATGTTTCCAAAGGACTTGGAGTGAGGTACAGTATGTGAAAACTGCTTGGTGACCTGCAGGCTTTTATAATGTTTGCGTTTCCTCCAATTACATATGACTATATTAATTTAATTTAATTTAATTTAATTTAATTTAATTAATTTATTTATTTATTTTGCTCCCATAAAATTGTAAAAAGTTGAAGCTTCTGTGTTGGCATGTCCTTTCTTATTTATGAGATTGAAAAATCAATTTGTTGATTTTATTTACCATTATTTAAACTAGAAACACCACTCTTACGAAGAGGATTTTTTAAGTAAAGATGTAAAGATTTTGAGTTTGTAATATATATAACCATAAATGAAACATTACCATAACACCAACTTAAACTATGAAGTAATGATTAAACCTTTCAGGGGCAAGCACTTGTTCTCCTGTAACGTTGGAATTCCCACCGGAATTTAGGAAATAATTTAGTTCAAAATCAGAATAAGCAATTTTTCAAATTCTTCTTGTCAAAGTTAAAACAGTAAAATTTAATTAAAAGTTTCTGGTTTCAATCGGATTAAAATTAGGTGGTATATAATATATACCACCGCCCCTCAAAGGGTTAAGTATGTAATAATTAGTTGTCAATGAAAGTATTCCCCAACACACTGAATATGGATATATATATATATATATATATCCATAGATCTGGGGAAAAATCCGTTCTGTCAGTTCTTTCGAATCCAAAAATATTTAAAAAATGATGTAACAAAAATTAAAAATTTATTTTTTTCGATTTTCAAAATTGATATACTGCATATATTGTAAAGCCTGCAGGTCGCCAAGCAGTTTTCACATACTGGGCCTCACTCCGAGTCCTTTGGAAACATTATGAGTGGTGATAGATTTGTACACGGGACTCGGAGTATGCACTTCTATATCGCTTCTTTTTATGTGATATCACTTATTTTTGTGTCTGACGTTTTAGGTTTGTGGCTTGGCGGGATCATTTATAACGAGTTGTTTTTGATGAGATTATTTTTAGATATCTATTAGAATTTGTTTCATCCAAAAGACTAAATCAAATCCTCGAAAGGGGGAGGCGTGATGTTTATGCATGCCCTTTTCTGATCTAGGAGCATCCTCTTCTGAAACAAAAACGGGATTTGAATAGAAAGTGGAATGGCTGAGCCTAAGAAGGTTGTCAGCTAGAAAAATAAAAATGATCTGGGTTGACGCCAGTCATAAAATAATTAATTGAAATACTTATTCATGTTAATTAGTTATTTGTGTTGTGTCAAATGTGTGTGATTTAAAAAATTATTTCTTAAAACCAACGGCCTATTAAAAGTCTACCTCACACCCCTTTTCGGAAGGAGGTGACAATGCTAGTACATAAAATTTAACAAATTGCTTAAGTATATATGTAAAAAAACTTACTATCAAATTTGCAGTGAAATTTGTTATTATCAGTAGAAGAGCAGTCGGTTATCTGCTTGGATGCCAGAGAAACTAATTCATTTTCTTCTGCATCCGCTTTAGCTATACATATGTGTTGGTAGATCTCAATGGGCGTATCACAGCATACTTCAAATTCTACATCGATGAAGTCTTCCTCAATGTTTATTTGAATAAACTCAATTTTATTTTCAGGATCCATATTTTTAGTCTGTGATACTAAAAAATAAATAAATAAATAAATAAATAAATCTTGCATAATGCACATATTATGAAATGCTTCCTAATAATACTAACATAATTTCATTTCAAAATAAACAATTAAATAAGAAATACTTTACCAGTGTGAAACAGTTCTGAATTTTAAACAAAAAAAAAATGAAAATATTGTTTGCAAATAATTCCTTTAAAAGAGTATTTGATGAGATTAAGAAAGTAATTCTCCGGTTGTAATAAAAAATTTAAGTGTTTTTAAGTTCTTTATACCTATATAAAAATAATGGTATTTTTTATTTCTAGTCGCTTTAAAATGAAATAAATTACCCAAATTGTTTTTAAAAGTGGAATATATTTGTTTAATATTAAATTTATGCATGGAATATTATTTATCTATACTCCGTGTTATGAAAAGCAACAATTTATTTTTCAAAAATTGCAACGAATTAGAAATGCAGAGGTGGTATCAAAATTCTTGTAATACGCTGTTTTCGCAAGTGGTTTTCATGTGGAAAAAAATTCTTCAGAGTAACAGAACACGGTAAATATTATAAAGTTTTGGTGGAACTTTATTGCCATTTTATACTATACTTTATAATAAAGATTTTCTGCAGGTATTATATTACCTTATTTGACTCAAGTTCACACTTTAAAGCAAATTAATGAAAGATTTTTAGTCAAAATATTTGTTATGTAAGCACTAAATATTTTAAAAACTGAGACTGACCAAATATATATATATTAACATATGTATATATATATATATATATATATATATATATATATTCAAACTTTCTTTAAAAAAGTTTATGTTAAGTTTCTCGTTTGAAAGATTTACAAATTAACAGCTTGCTGAACTATTACCGATACGATTGATCTAAAGAGAGACATTTAGATAACTATACTCACAAATTTGACAATTTATATAAAACTTTTATTTAATATAAAAAAAACAATTTCACAATTATTTTCAGAAAAGTTCAGTTTTTCATAACATATTGATTCTTGTGAAATGTATGATTATTGAGTATTATAAGATATTAAAAAAAATCTATGATATCAATATAATTAATACTAACATAAAGTATTAAACCTTAGCGACTTTCCTTGTCCAAATATGAGTAAGTGAATAACGAAGAAATAATTGCCAAAATATGCACCAACTGCTTTACAGGGAAGTTCCATATTCTGAAAATATCTAAATATGAAAAGTAAGCTATTAAATCAGATATAGTCGATATGACTTTTTAAGGTCATAGCTCCTTGAAAATTTCAGAAATCAGCACCACGTGGTTTTTAACACCAAGAAATGAACTGCCTTTAAATATTACTAGTTTATAAATTAAAAGATTAATGATAAAAAAATACACTGATGACATTAACCTATTTTAAATTAAAAATATAAATATCGAAGTTATGCATCCTTACAAATTTTACATAAATATATCTTGAAAGTGCTTTCATAAAAGCATTTTCTGTTTAGAAATTTTTCTAACCACTTATGCAAAATCATTTAGCTATAATAGCAAAGTTAAATTTTTTTTTTTGCTGTTTGGATAATTAAATATTTGAAACCAATATTAAAGATACAATTAATCTTCTATTTATTATTTAAAATAGGAATGATTCTTCCATATATTTTTGTAATTTTATCTACCTTCTGTAATAATACCCAATGAAACAAAGACAAAATATGTACAGTAATGACATACAGAACCGAATAAAATTGAAACATTTCAGCTATAAAAGCTACGTTTGTTTCTCATAAAAATACATTGCTATGAAATTTCAACAATTGTATGAATGTATCATAATAACGTTTAATTAGGGGATAGAATAAGCTCGAATTTCGCTGTTCCCAAAAGGAAGCAAAAAGATGAGGGTTTGTATCCAAATGTACTAGCTTATCAAAGTTGACATGATAAGAATGAAGTGTCTCTCATTCTACATTTGATACAACCCCTCATCTTTTTGCTTCGTTTTGGAAACAGCGAATTTCGAGCTTATTCTATCGACGATTACTATCAGAATTTTCAAGCTATGTTTTAGAGACTTTCATAAAAGTTGGTCTATACATTTAGATAATATATTATGCAAAGTATATTTTGATTGAATTCGCGCATGCGCAGTGAAACAATATTTAGTAAATCTGCTCATTTTTCATACAATTTTTATTATTTTTTAATTCTGATTGCAGGGTATTGTGTATAATTTTGTTTGTCATATTTTCTGAAAAAAAAAACTTGTTTTTATATTAAAAACTCTGCAAATTATAAGCAAAAAACTTGGTAAAATTTGGGACCGTTTTTATAAAAACATGAATTTCTCTTCGGGTATACATGCTATCTTCATATAAATGAACCCAAATTATTACAATCATAATCTACAGTTTGAATGCTTTTGCAATATTAGTTTTTACAGGATTATCCAAAATATATTCGTTTTTCTGCAATTTGTTGACGGCCCCTTATGGGGCTTCGGGAAAAAATCTTCACGGAAATATATGACGTTTATCATGTTGTTTACACTCCTGAAATTACTGGATAATTCCTTATGTATCTT
Organism: Maratus michaelseni; assembly: GCA_963931845.1. Classification (NCBI taxonomy): domain Eukaryota; kingdom Metazoa; phylum Arthropoda; class Arachnida; order Araneae; family Salticidae; genus Maratus; species Maratus michaelseni. Next base: position 231,976,055 of record OZ007590.1, read on the forward strand.
TCCAGATATTTAACAAAACGTCTAAAATCGCAAGTGACCGGTCATCATTGGCAATATAGTGTACAATAAAACCTTCCCTGAAAAATTATCTTACAGTTTCAGTTCTACGAAAATCCATTCAGCAGAACTCGAGTTATCAGCAGCCGGAAAAAAATTCATATATGTAGAAGTAAATAGAACTATATTGCCATTAATATAGTTTGCATTTGAATAAAAAAGGTACTTTTCGGTTAGCCGGGCGCCAGTGATATATGTATATATATATATATATATATATATATATATATATATATATATATATATATATATATATATATATATATATATGTATATATTCATACATTTAAGTGTATATATATGTATGTATATACATGCATTTGCGTAGATATATGTATATATATATATATATCACTGGCGCCCGGCTAACCGAAAAGTACCAAAAAAAACTACAAAAATGCAGTTGTAGACTAAAAAAAAAGCACCTTTTGGCTTAAAATCTCTCATCAAAACTGTTTTTCTTTTTTTTTCTTTTCTTTCTTTTAAAAAAAAATAGTAACAGTTTTTTCTTTTATTTTTCCAGATGTATAGCCATTTCAATTCTTTCTGCAACAAATAAAGACAACTTTTGGCTTAAAATAAAATTGTTTGGGGTCAAAAGTAAAATCAAATTCGCCAAAAACAAAAGATACATCGCCAAATATTGTTTCAATATGGAAATCTTGCCCCTTGAATAATGTTTTAGTATTACGAACATTCCCAATCATGTTTAAATTAAATATTTTCGTTTGGGGTCAAAAGTAAAATCAAAATCGCCAAAAACAAAAGATACATCGCCAAATATTGTTTCAATATAGAAATCTTGCCCCTTGAATAATTTTTTGTGCATTACGAACATTCCCAATCATGTTTAAATTAAATATTTTCGTTTTATAATATTTTCTCATCAAAACTCTTTTTTTCTTTCTAGTTCTCTTTCTTTTTTTTTTAAATAAAATTAGTAAGATTTTTTTTTCTTTCTCTTTCTCTTTTTTTTAAAAATAAAATTAGTAAGAATTTTTCTTTTATTTTTCAACATGTATAGCGTTTTCATTTCTCTCTGCAACAGTAATGATCACCAAAAAATTAGCAATGTTAACCTTTTCGGCCAAAATAACAGAACTTTCTATTATTATTCTATAACTAATATACATAGAAGGTTGTGTTATATACTAAAACCTTCCCTGAAAAAATATCTCTCGGACAGTGTAAGTTCCATCAAAATCCATTCGGCAGAACTAGAGTTATAAAAGAACAGAACGAAATTTTCGTTTGTGTTTTATATATACTAGGGAATCGAACCCGGGCTTCCCGGGTTACAGAACATAGGCGAAAACCATTTTTTTCTAATTCTAACAGATTTTTCATATTTAATAACAACGTAATTTATTAACAACGTAAAGAATTTTTATAAATAAAATATCAATAATATATTCAAATAAAATTTCGATATTTAATAAAGCGATACTTTTGTATTAACCGCATGCCAGGAGTTCAAGATTTCGCTGTTACTGCAGGTTTTTTATTCTGAAAATTTCAACTGCTTAGGCGCGTAGTCCGAGAACATGTCTGCTAAATTTGCATTTTATTTAAATTATATTATTTTTATAGTTATATTTTGATGAAGTTTTAATTTCCTTCTGTAATATTATCCGGTATTACAAATGCGGATCTATTTATATTGTTTTAAATGCAAACGGATTAGTCTTTCGCAATCGGACTGCACGTGATAGATTTAAAATTAATTCAAGCTTGGAAAGTATTCCATAAATCATAAAATCAGTAAATTAGTCGTCAAATATTAATATGAATTAATCATAAAATAGTTTTCAAAGAAATTGCAATTTATTTATTTATTTATTTTTTTTTTTATTCGATGGTGTAGAAATTGAAATTGTGCGATATTTAGAAGTTAAAAAAGATGCAGTGAAAGCGAAATTTATTAGTCAGTTCGTTGCTACCATAAAAATGACTTCAGCAATGTTGGTTTATAATATAGATTTTTATTATTAATAAACCCTATTATTGACAACATCATTTATGTGTAACTCTCTCTTGACACGGACCCGATTACGTAAGATTAGCATCAAAATTTAATAAAAGGATTTTATTCTATATGTTTGAATCAAGGCAAAATTCGTCTAACGTTGCCAGCAAATACAATTACTATTCTAACAAATACCGAATCATTGTTTTTTTATGTCTTTAACCATACGGTCTACACATTCAAACACTAATTTACTCATCAAGGGAGCTTCATCCTAGACTATGAACTTCGTTTCTCTTATTAATTCAGTAAGGTCAGATTGTTTACTCATGGCACACGTAGATGTTTTGTTCAAATTCAGCGGTATCTTGAATTTTGAATGTGCTATTCTACCTTGATCTAATTACAAAACTGAGATCTCAGAATATGGAACAGCTAACGCAACCATATTATATGATCTCATCATTTTAAAAACTCATTAAGTAAAAATATTTTGTCAGTCCTGGCGCCCCAATAAAATAAACCATAGAATTTTCATTTAAAACAGCAAGCGAAACTTCACCATAAATTGATTTTTGAACGTGATAATCTTGGCGAAAACGATAAAAAGCCAAATATTGTTTTGAGTTTCAATTTTTATAATGAAAAATATTTTTATGTATCACAAACATTCCTTTGGTTTTTAAATTAAATTATTTTGATTTATAAAATTATCGCTCATCAAAACGTTTATTATTATTAATATTATTATTTTGCGTTTTATATAAAATCCGTAAAAGTGTTTTTTCTTTTTACTTTTTAACGTGTCTGTATTAAATTTTAACTAATAATACTAATTTCAATTCTTTAATCAACGATAATAGGTGGTCGCCAAGAGGGGAAGAAAAATTACCAATGGCAACCATTAAACACGAAAAAAGTGAAAAATACCAATTTTTTTTAATTTAAAAGCCATAATAAATCAGCGAATTAAGATACAGTTTTCAAACAAATTGCATTTCAAAGTAGATTTTTTTCTCTATTTAACGGTGTAAAAATTAAAAATGTGAGATGTTTAGAAATTAAAAAAATTGCAATAGTAAAAATTGCAAAACTGAAATTTCCTGGTAAACTGTTGCCATTCGCAAAATGAGGTATGCGTTACGCACGGACACGTTTGGCCTTTATAATATAGATAGATAGATAGATAGATAGATAGATAGATAGATAGTAGATTTTTCTTAATAATTCAAAATTTCGTTATTTTCATAGAGATTAAATGGACATTTTTTCGTATAATATTTTAAAATGGTTAAATTTACTTTACCGTTGCTAATACTTTATCGTTGCTAATACTTTATCGTTGCCAAAACTAATTCAAAACCCGGAATAATAATTTTTATTCAACAATTTAGTTTTCAATTGAAAAATTTTTACGTGAAAAATGAAAATGAAATTTAAAAAAATAAAGAATTAAAATGATTAAATAATATTATTAGAAATAAAACGTACTTTTTTTAAAGTTTTTGATAATAATACAAGGTTTTAATACGCGTAACCATAGGAAACAGGCGAATATGACGTCATACATCGAAAGTAAAGTGGATATGCTTATTTTATTGGCGAAATAAAATTATCTTTGGATTTTTCTTCACTTTTTTCTTTTTTTTTCTTTTGTATGGTAACAATACTTGGCGTTTTACCGCCTGCGCACGGCTAATATAACTATACTATGTTTTTTATTTAAATTTTTAAAAAGTAAAAAGTAGTTTGAAAAGAAAATGGTTAATGTGAATAATATGCTCCGCAAAATTATCCATGTCGAAAATGATGTCACGGATAGCGAGAAATAGTTATTTTTATTCTTAAAACTAAAAGAAATAACTCTATTACCTAAAAAAAATGACGAATGTTAATAGTTCCATTTTTGTTGATAAAACCTAAATATTAAATATTATTTCGTTAAAGTAACATAATTTCCCCTATGTCAGTATTGAAATTAATTGCCTGGAAAAGAAAATTAACAAGAATTATGTTATTAAAAAGGGATTTCTCTGGGGGAAAAAGAGACGTCATATTTGAAATAAAACGGAAATTGTCCAATATGTTTTAAAATGGGTGTGAATCAATTCCTTACATTAATAATACAAGGATCAGTAAGTAAAGTATAAAAAAACAATGGCACTCCGGGAGTGCCAACAGAAGTGAAAACTTGAACAATTACGTGTGTATTTTTTGAATCGTCAGGAAACGTTTTATTGTGCAGGAAATACTTTTAAATGAAGTGTTTTTTTATTCATTATTATAAACTACTACCACAAAAATTATATTACAATTTTCATTTAATGTGCTATTGTACATTTTAATATTATATTATAAATTGAAATATTTCATTATTTTCATTTTTTCTTTTTATATTACTCCCGAACTATATATTACACGCGTAACCATAGGAAACAGGCGAATATGACGTCATGCATCGAAAGTAAAGCGGGTATGCTTATTTTATTGGCGAAATAAAATGATTTTGGGATTTTTTTTCACTTTTTTCTTTTTTTTTTCTTTTGTATGGTAACAATACTTGGCGTTTTACCGCCTGCGCACGGCTAATATAACTATCTATATTTTTTATTTAAATTTTTAAAAAGTAAAAAGTAGTTTGAAAAGAAAATGGTTAATATCAATAATATGCTCCGCAAAATTATCCATGTCAAAAATGATGTCACGGATAGCGAGAAATAGTTATTTTATTCTTAAAACTAAAAGAAATAACTCGATTACCTAAAAAAATGGCGAATGTTAATAGTTCCATTTTTGTTGATAAAACCTAAAGATTTAAAATTATTTCGTTAAAGTAACATAATTTCCCCTATGTCAGTATTGAAATTAATTGCCTGGAAAAGAAAATTAGCAAGAATTATGTTATTAAAAAGGGATTTCTCTGGGGAAAAAGAGACGTCATATTTGAAATAAAACGGGAATTTTCCGATATGTTTTAAAATGGGTGTGAATCAATTCCTTACATTAATAATACAAGGATCAGTAAGTATAGAAAGTAGACGAGTTACATGCCATATTTATAACGAAAAATTTAAATGTTTTTTATCTATACTGATTATTAGGCATGAGTATCAGTTATATATAAATGAGAGTTTTCTGCTAAAAATCACATCATAATTTTTAGAAAAGGAAAAAGAACACGAATTTATTATAGTAAAATCTGACGGTGTGTTTGTATTTCGCAACTACTCCTAGACTATCGAAAGCAACGCGATTTACTTAATACCGGTTATCATTGATCCGAGGATGTCACACAAACTCTCAGAATTAAAAAAATTAAATTAGATGCCAATTTTTTTTTTGTGCAAATTTTAACGAAATTTCTCCAAAAACGGAAAGTAAATTACTCCATATTTGTGTATAAAAAAGGAGAAATAAATCAGGTCAGTATATTTTTTACACCATCCCTAATATTAATTTCGGTAACGTCTGTGTGTGTATGTGTGTGTGTCTGTACCCGCAAAGGCTTTGCGAGTAGGCGACGCACCAAGACCGCTTCGGTACCGAAAAATTCGCAAAAAAGGCGCGGCCCTCAAGTTAAGCCGGGTCGGGAGTCCGACCCGGACCCGGGGAGTTATTAACTAACAAAACTGTTTTAATTACCGACCGAAACCGAACTTGAAAAAGAATTGAAAACCACAAATTTTCGCCTCCGAAAGGGGTTGCCAGCCTCTCGGGTCGGGGAGAATGCAGGGCCGCCGCGGAGCAAATTAAGCCCCAAACCGCAGTACGGGTTTTTAAACCGACCCGTATCTGTGAAAGTCTACGGCCCAGAAATTCGAAAGCGGTACGTACGCAACCAGGACGGCGTCCTTTTTCATACATTCGAAAAATCATTTCCGTACGACAATTAGAACCGAAAAAATCCATTAAAAATCGATCGATAGAAAATAATTTTTTAATTCATTCAACGCGGCAGGTGAAAAATACCACAGAGGGATGGGGCGACAAGATATCTGCAGAGCGGAGAGGCAAGGAGCAATTGCTTTTCCACATGTCATGTGACTTTTAACTGGACGTTTTCCAGCGTATTTCCGAAAAATCTCAAAAATCGTCACATCGTCTCGAAAATTTACAAACGGGAGTAAAAAAAAAATCGCGAATTTTTTATGCTAAAATTCAAAAAATTCGACCAGTAACTTTTAAAGATATCAATTAAAACTCATTAATGAAACTTAAAATGAATTTCTTTGCATTCCAAAAAGACATCTGCTTTTTTTTTTCAAACACTCAATCCAGACGATTCGTCTCTAAATATTTTATTTTCTGAAAGAGATAAAAGGATTTTTCTTTTTTAATAGGCTGTATAAAATTTTCTAATTTTCGGATTTTCCATTCTGAAATATGTGCTTTCTTGCTCAGAGTGGGCTGACATTCCAGGGATTCAAAAATTTTTCGATTTCGGACCATAACTTTTGATTTTAGCAAAATCCCAATTTTTGTATAGGAAATAAAAACAAAAAAAAAGAAGCTAAGAAATTATCTATTTCTTTTCAAAATATCTCCTGTCGTATGGGTCCCATCGTGACGCGGTTTGGCGACTCTATATGGATATCGCTTATATATTTTAGTTCCAAGTTTCACCACCAAGGGGCGCTTCCGGAAATCCGATTCTATGGGCCCGATTACGACGGGGTTTGGCTCTTTCCCGGACATGGATAGCTTTACAGATTTCGGTCATGCGGATTTCCACCAAACTGATACTGCATTACGAGTATTTTAAGTTTTTCTTTTAGAGTGGCTACCAGATATTATGATAGGGAAAAGCGGGCTTCGCCCATTATCGAATGTTTTTTTATTTTTTTATTTAGTTTTAAGTTTTTCTACAGGTCCCTGTCTTTGAACAAGAACTCCGGTTGTCTAAATCAGTCGTTTGAGGAAAAGCAGTGTCATCGCCCCCACCCCCTTCAGGTTTTTCTCTTAACTATGGTCCGATTCTATAGCTAAGAAATCATGTTACGGATTTCCACCAAACTGATTCCAAACATCATAATTAAAGTAATAAGGACCCTCTATAACATTTTTTTTAAGTTTCTGAGTTTATACCACTCTTTTCGAATAATAATATGAGATTTATATATTCATTTCATAATATCTCGAGTTCTGCGAGTCCAATCGCAACGCGGTTTGGCTCATTCGACTCGATATCGATAGCGCTTACATGTTTTAGTTCCAAGTTTTACCACCAGGGGGCGCTTCCGGAAATCGGGTTCTATGGGCCCGATTACGACGGGGTTTGGCTCTTTCGACTGGACATGGATAGCTTTACAGATTTCGGTCATGTTCGTTTAGAACACATTGCGCCCCCTGGTGGTGGAAGGTGTAATTAAAGGATTTTTCAGCCAACTCGGGTTCTATGGGTCACATCACGACGCGGTTTGGCTCAATCGACTCGACATCGATAGAGGATACTAGAGCTTATCGGTTTTAGTTCGTTTTCACCAGCGTTTTATTATCTCTGTTCCTATGGCCTGGATCACGATGGGGTATGGCTCATTCGACTCAACGTCGATAGAGGATATTACAGCTTATCGATTTTTGCTCCGCGTCTCACCACCAGGGGGCGCTTTTCTATCTCTGTTTCTATGGGAAGGATCACGACGGGGTATGGCTCATTCGACTCGACATCGATAGAGCTTACCGATTTTAGTTCGTTTTTTCAACACCAGGGGGCGTTTTCCTATCTCCGGTTCTACAGGCATAAACACGACGGGGTATGGCTCATTCGACTCGACATCGAAAGCCTTAACGATTTCAGTTATGATCGTATAAACGGATTGCGCCACCTGCTGGCGGAAGGTGGAACTAACGTATACTGCAACGCGTGCGCAGCACGACTGATATACGGTGCCGCAGGCAGCGGGGACCGAAATCACCCACTCGTGGACAGCCACCCGTGAGGTATAGGAACAATAAGTCCACGAGGGGAAAAATAAACGCTACCCGACACCGATAGCACCCATCCGTTCCAACCCCCACCGCAGGAGGCGCCTGTTTATTAGATTTGAAACAATGAATATAATTACATAACAATAATAAAATATAAAAGGTAAAAAATAACAATTTTTTGCAAATTGAAAGTTAAATATAAAATATTTTCGAAGTACTATAAGTTCATGATGTCCTAAATTTATGGTATTTTAGTTCAGAAAGTCAATGGTCAGTTCAGTCAATTTTTTTTTTAAATTCTTTCGTAATGAAAGAGAAATTTTTATTGAGAATATTATAATTCTCTTTTAACTTTTGAGAGTTAGAAGGATTGAAAATGATATTACGAAGGTTATATCTCAGAGTTTCGTTCTTATCAAAAGGGAAGTGATGGATCATAAGAGGGCAGCATCCGAATATGTAGTGAACTGCATCTCCTTCTGCTTTATCGCATGGACATCTAGGTGAGGCTCTTTTTCTTATTTTATGTAAGTATTGTGGGAAACTGCCATGGTTACTCAGATAATACGGCAGTGTTGGCTGTTTGCAGAGATAATTTGGATCGACTTTATTTATAATTTTATAGGTATCTCTGCCCTTATTACATGAGTCCCAAATGGCTTGCCAGTCAGAGATGGTTTTCTTTTTAAAATACAATTTTGCTATTGAAATGGGGAACAACAGATCTTTTCTTGATTGATATCGGTCTTGTAAGATGGCTTGCTTTGCTAGGAGATCAGCTCTCTCGTTGCCAGTGTCACCCACATGAGATTTAGTCCATGTTATTATAATGGATTTATCAGGAATTTGAAGTAATTGATTATAAATGTTTTTGATAATGCAGTTTCTAGGAAAAGCAACTTTTAATACTTCCATAGAAGAGTAACTATCTGTAATAATTAGTAGTTTATTGTAGTTGGAGGTAGAGAACCATTTTATTGCTTTATAAATTGCCATTAATTCTGCTTGATATATGTTATTCAGTGGATGATGTCGTATTGCTTGATCATGTATATTATTTCCATCTTTATATATGGTGAAAGCACTGGCTACACCCCCTGGCATGACAGAACCATCTGTGTAGGCTTCCACATCGTATTCTTTTGGATGGATGGATTTTCTATCTTCTATAATTCTGATATTTTGGACTCTGTAGCAATTGAGGAATCGATACGATTTTTCTTTCTGCATTATATTGTTAATGTTTAGCTGTGTGTTATTGATTAACAAATTTCTATTTCCTATTTTCAGTTGGTAGTATTGAAATTCATTCTGTATTTTTATTAGGATTGGAGGAGTTCCTGTAAGAAGATACAGAGCTTCGTGAGAGATAGTCTTATAGGTCCGTATTAAGTTTAATAATGCCAAAAGCTGAGTTGAACGTAGTAATTTGCGGCCATCAGTATTGAAGTTTGGATACCAAATTTCGTAAGCATATAGTATTTGGCGTTCTATGACTGTTTGATACCATATTTTCAGGATGTCTGGTTTGATACCTTTATTAAAGAATCGAAATCCTCTAAATCCGTTTACAAAGTTTGCAATCTTTGTTCGAAGGTCCTTCATGTGATCTGTAAAATTGAATTTAGAATCTAACAATACGCCAAGATATTTAATATTTTTTACTACTTTTATTTTTACATTTTCTTATTTAAATCTAATCATTTTCTAATTTAGATTGCTACCGAAAAGCATTGATTGCGTTTTCTGAGTTGATATTTTTAAACCGAGTTCATCACAGATATTCTTAAAATGGACTATTTTGTTGTTGGTTGTAACTTCCAGGTCTATTACGGTATTTCCCTCTATTGGAATCAAAAAATCATCTGCGTAAACAATAATATCTTCATATAGATTTTTAAATTTTTTTATTATGTAGTTAGCTGTAAGAAGCCATAACAATGGTCCAAGACAGGATCCCTGAGGGCATCCTTTAAATACCCTGAACCACTCTATATATTCATAATGATTTAAGCCTATACTTCTTTTGCTTATATAATTTTTTAGTAAGGTTTTGAGGTATCTGGGTAACGGTGAGTCATCAATTATTTCTGATAATTGGTGCCAGTTTATTGAATCGAAAGCACCTGTAATATCAAATGATATGATGCCCACATAAGTATGTTTTTGTAATAATTGTGCAATTTTCTCTTTAAGTCTCTCCAGAGCTGATATAGTGCTTCTGTTTTCACGGAAACCGAACTGTTCATCTTTTAGATAGTTTATTGCTTCAAGATAAGTTAAAGTTCTATTTTTTATTAATCTTTCTATGATTTTACCAATCATGTGTAGTAGTGTAATTGGACGGTATGAATCAGGTTTTGATGGATCTTTGTTTTTCTTTCTAAAATAGATGACTACTCCTTTCTTCCACGTTTCAGGAAAGTGTCCAAGGTAGAGACATTTGTTATATATAAGCTTCATATTATTTTTTATCAAATTTTCTAAAAATCTGCCATCTACCCGATCATATCCTGGGGCTTTCTTTTTATTTTGTTGGTTAATTGCATATTGAGTTTCTCTATGGGTAAATTTAAAATTGTTATATTCTTTTATTGATAGTGTGTTTGTGTTTTGAAATGATGATTCGAATTCTGAGCTTGTATTGTAATGGTAATGAAGTAACGTTTCTTGAATCTCTTTGTATGTATCAGTTTGAGTTGAAGATTCCATGACAGAGTGGATGAGATCTGTATTTTTTAAATATTTCTGCTTCAGAATTTTAAAAGCAGTACCATACTTACTGTTTGTTTCCGAACAAAATGTTATCCAAGAATCAATTTTAGCTTATTTAATATCTAATTTGTATTTTGCTTTGGCTTTTTTATATTTAATCTTGAGTTCTACAGAATCTGGATTTCTTTTATGTAGTTTATATATAGCATTTAGGTGGCTTCGCTGTACTTTAAGTTTGTCAGTATACCAGGATACATTAATTTCATGAGACAACTTTTTCTTTTTAAGTGATTTTTGCATGATGTTTAAAAGGATAACATTAAATTCCTCTGTCCACTTCTCTAAATCTGGAACAGAATTGACTGCTTTAAGTGTTGAAAGTAATGTTTCTTCATGTTTTTGAAACAGTTTATTGAATTTTTTAAACGTTTCATATTTGGTTTTGAAACGGTATAAATTTCTTATTGTGGGTGTGACATTCAGAGTAAAAGTAATATATCGATGGTCACTTAGTGATTTAAATGTCGAGTCTATTTTCCATGAATCTATAATATTTTTTGAATGTTCACCGCAGAGGGTCAAATCTGGTTTGCCTTTAAACTTGTCTCGTGCAAAAGAACATTCTGAATCAGGATCATTAATAATAGTTAATCTTCTCATTGCTAGATAGTCAAGTAGGATATTTCCTCTAGCATTATTTCTTTTATAACCCCACGCCTGGAGGTGTGCATTGAAATCACCCCCAAGGATAAGGTTCGATGTATCTTCTATGACTCTGGTCCATTCTCGGAAGTCTTCATCAAGATTTCCACTCGGTTTTGAATATTGTGATCCGACTTTAATGAATTTTGATGACAGTGATAGGTTTATAAATACACTGTTATTTGTTTGTAGAGTCTGAATATGAATTAATAAGGGATTGGATACGAGTATTCCCGACGTCTGATTTATTGAATGGTAGAAGGAACATTAAATTGGGATTCCCGTGAAGGTGTTATTACTTTTGTGATAATCCTGAACTAAAGCTAAATCTACTTTATTTTCATGTATGTACTTCAGCAATTGGAGATTTGCAGCCTTACAATTATTAAGGTTTATTTGAACTATTTTTAAATGATTTGGTGGGGTCATGGATTCTCCGAAATAATATCTATTGTCCAATGGGATAGTCTGATTTATTACATATGTAGCATTGGTTGGAGGTTCTACAGTTGAATCTTCTATAGAGTCATCAGAGATATTGAGTGATATTAGTTCTGAGAACGTACTTTTGAAGGATCATAGGAGATAGTAATATTTTGTTTTCGTTTAACAATCTTTGAAAAATTGGGCAGAATCTAGAATTTTCACTATGCCTTTCAATCTTTTCAGGTTTTACTGCGGTTTTATATTCTCTTTCACAGTTGATGCAACGATGACGTTCATAATTTTCTTTTATTTTGCATGTGTCTGTTTTGTGGTTACCTGTGCAATATGCGCATGTTAAATAATAACTTCTACAATTATCAACTGTATGGCCATAACGTTGACATTTATTACACCTAACCACTGGATTGTAATATTCTATACGGCATAAATTAAAATGAATAGGTAATTTTCTTCTTGAAAATAATGCCTTCGCGTAATGTTCTTCTGCATCAAGTACTATTTGGTATGTTTTCATTTTTTGTTTTTTGAGAACTTTTGCTATTCCTAGAGGAAAATTCTGTCCCAGTTCTTGATGTATCTTATCAATTACTTCAGTCTCAGTCACATGTACTGGAATTCCCAGTATAATGACTTTTTTCTTTTAGCATCTCTAAGATCTGCTTCGGCCAAGTCTCTGAAACCTTCTATTTGATTTATAAAATCAATTAAAACCGCTGTTTTTTCGTCCGATTCTGTTTGGACTATGAGCGAGTTTTTATCTCTTCCTAACGAACATGAGATATATTTAAATTTTTTATTATCTGTGGGTAGACCATTTGTCAACTGGATTATTTATATTGTATTTTAGTTGAATGCCTTACAGATTTGGTTAGAAAATGCCTTAGAGAATTTCGTTTTCTGTACAGGCTAAGAATGACATTGTATTTCAAAACAGATCCTAAAATGAAACAAAGCAACTTCACAGAATATCATTGTTTACTTATTATTTTATTTTAAAACTGTTGTCCATACGATTCTAAATCATTACATTAATTATTATTATTTTAAATCTTTTCTCATGTTAAATTTATTTAATTTGTTCTTTTAATAAATACATATGTTCTTATTTTCCTAACAGTATTTCAATTTATTTTTTTTAAATATATTACTAAATAACTGAACTCGGTTTTTTTTTTTTTTTTTTTTTTTTTTTTTTTTTTTTTTTTTTTTTTACTTACACCACTTTTGCTATGTAATAGTAACAAAAATCTAATAATACTCAAATTTTAATAATAATACCAAATTAATATTACACTTCACACATTATTTGCTAATTTACTATTGTTGCTATACCAATTATAGCATAACTTTAAAAATAAAACAGTGAAACCTGTCTATAACAATACTGAAAGGATAAAAAAAAGTATCAATATAGGAAGGTTACATTTATAGGCAAGTTCAAGAATGTTAATTAATTCAGAGTACATAGTAGAATAATTATTATATATTGATGGAATATTAGTTTAACTTTCTTAGAATTATATATGTAGATGGAAAATTATTTTAACTTTCTAGAATTATCTAATTATATAATGAAATTTAATTTATTTCTTATAAATAATCAGAATTTTGCATTATTAAATAAATATATAAAGAGTGTACAGTATAAATAAATCTGATAAAAATAATATTTTTATTACTTTTATCAGATTTGTAAAATTACATGAACAAGTGATTGAAAAGGAATAGGAATTTATAATTTTGATTCTTAAAAAGAGAAATAAATTGCAGGTATTATTTATTCGAATATAAAACCAAAGAAAAATACTTCGCATAAAAAATGTGTACTTGGATATTTAAATGTAGATGATAAGAAGGGAAATATTACTTTTACTTATTCACAGACATTATTTAACATTCACATTTGATTTGATATTTTAAAATATAATAGCAGCATTTTTGTAATGGAAAAAGAAATAAAGTTTTTGATCAATTAATTCAAAGGCATGTTTAGGTGTCATCATCATTTTCCTTTATTAGTATTTTCACTGAACACCAATAAAATTGATTGATTAAAGTTTAATACTCCTCAATATTTGTAGGAGCCTTAAATATATCTTGCAGAATTGATTTGATGTAAGAAAATTATGCACAAATTTTTCATTTTTAGAAACATTCAGTTGATCCAGTTCAAAATTACCATTATAATTGCTGGGATCAAATTAAAGACTGCAAGCAGTTGTAGATGGTTTTATTAGTCCAATTGCTCGCAATTTTTTAACATTTCAGCAAAAGTTCCATACCCGTAGCTAGGGGGGGGGGGGGACCTGGAATTCTTTTTTTGTCCGTCCGAGCAAAACTCGTGAAAACATTTTAAATTTTCCGAACTTTTCTTTATTTCCTTTTTTTCTTTTTCTTTTTTTTTTTTTTTTTAACTTTTTTTTTTCAGACAAGACCGAAATCATAGACATCCATCCCAAAAACCTTATATAAAACTTTTTTTTTTCCTCAATCCAAAAGATATGGAGATTGCGATTTGCGTAAGGCATTTTTGGTTTTGTTGCTCTCTAGAAATCCACTTTACCGCCTCCCCAATGACTCAAATTAAAGGCTTTAGCAAATAATAGAGTTTAAACATTATCCTGTAAACTATTTGACTCAAACTGATTAGCTGTTGCTTGTGAAAATCGTTTTCTTTGTACAACTGTCACTGTCACAGATGAAATTTATTGTAATCTGGCGCGGTTGTTTCACTATTTCATGGTTTGACAGACAGGCTCCCCAAAACAAGCAAATATGTTTTAAAACTATGTATTTTTGTCATTGTTAACTTGGCAAGGTTGCTATAATCCTGGGCCTTTAGGGGCTTTTCAACAAATGTGGAAAATATTTTTTGACGTCTTTTTTTTACACCGTTTTAAATGATAAAAGTTTGTGAAATCAGTATCACATAGAATTGCAATATCTGGAAGGGTTTTTTCAGAGTAAAGATGATTTCTAATTACATTGTAATTGTTATCTATGACCATTTGAATGCTATATTTTATATTAATTAACTGATATACGTTTAATTTACAAATGAGAATTTTATAAAAATTCATTATTCTGTTTTCTATAAGTATAAAAGGTGCTTTTATTTTCTGGTGCCTTCGCGCTTTTTTCATTTTTATTTTTAAGAAATACATCTTTTTTATTCTAATTTTTATTTTTTTTCTCATCTTCTTCCCATATGCAATCTAAATATCCAAATCAGTTACACGGTTTCCGTATGGAAAATGAGAAATAAGTATAAGCTAGAGAAACGGAAAAAAAAATTGGAAATTTAATAAAAATCTTAAAAGAGGATTAAATTTTTTTCAGTGGAAGTCTAGTATACTTTATTAGGAAAACTAATGAACTAGATATAGTCATGAATACTAATTGTTTCAATTTTAGTTAATGTTTCCTTAATTTATTAATTTGAATATACGTACAAAAATTTACAAACAATATTCAATTAATGTTGTTTGTAGAAAAAAACATTTTTACCCGCTCAACTACGCGAAACTTTAGAATAGATTCACGGACTTGTTTCTACATATACAAACATTAAATTTGCAGGCATTATTATTGAAATGATTTAGAATCGAACAACATTCTTCATTTTTTGAAAAGTGGATTGACTTTCGTGCATTTAAGAATATAAATGTGGTTGTGTTAGAAAATAGAGAGTTTCGCCTTGAGATTATTGTTAATAGTCACTTACTTCCACAAGTTTCAGTTTAAAATAGTAACTGTTGCTGTGTGATTCCCAAATAAATATTATTTTATTTCTTTTTTCTTTTCTTTTCTTTTCTTTTCTTTCTTTTTTGGAGTTTTAAAAAGACAAAATGTTTTCTGATTTTGAACATAGAACTTTCATTTTAATAATTTATACAGAATATTCTTTTTTAGTTAATCAAATTTTATATCTTGACGATGGGTTTTATTTATTTTATATTATGTCATGATATGGCTTTTTTTTAATTAAATTTATTTATTATTTATTAAATTATTTCTCTAAAATATTTGTCTGTATTTTTTTTTAAACTTGACTAAAATCTTTTTTTTAATACTTGAATTAAATATTAATATAAACGAACATAAAATATATAAATTAAAATTATTTATTTAAAAAAAACACATACAACTTATTTTGGTCATTTAAAATATTTCATTAACCTATGAAATATTTTCGTGTTTTAAAACAAGGTTTGAAATTTTACTTATAATAATTTAACAAGAAATAATAATATCGTGCCGTTCTTAGATTGTGAAACACTTTCCAACATTATGAAAATATTGTCGCGAAATTTTCATATGTTTTTACTCTGACAAAAAATCTATAAATAAAGTTTAATGTAACTCTTTTTTTTCTTTCGTTCTGTAGATAATATTGAGCAGTCATTACACACTGATCACCACTCGTATGACAAAATTCACAAAAACGCGTATTATAATAAGCATGATGCAAAAAATGTTTAGACACAAAGCTTAGTCTTCAACAAAGCAAGCCATTTTCCTAGAGAAAACTTATGAAGAATTAAATGCAAGGTGTCGATTAAGTCTGCAAAATCGAAAATAATGGCTAACCACTTCATTTACTCATTCAATGTTGAACAATCTTATTTAAATCTTTGTTTTCGTGAAAAATCTTGTGACTTCATCACGCATAATCTAGACCATAATTCAGCTAAAGAAGTTCGTAAAATTTTAATTTCTGGATTTTTACACATAAGTGTTTCACACGAAATTTCACACACAATGTCACCAAGCTATCAGCAAAGTTGCCAAGTTTTCTGCTAAGATCGACATCTATACCGGTCTATACATTCTACCCAGTATTCAGATATGACTGTAAAATGACATCACAAAAACAGCGTACATACACGTAAAATATATTTTGACGGTTTATCCAGTTATAAGCATTTCGTGTCACGTGACGACACAATTTTCCCCCTTTCTTGCTCTATTGCCTCGGATTTCGGATAAAAACGCTGACTTTGGGAGTATGTTCTGACAGATCTTCTGCCTTTACCAAAAAATAGAAAAATGTCTTTCCATTACATAGTTTCTGAATAAGAACACCTGCCAATTTCACGAGTTTTTGAACAAATATGAATTACATAATATTTCATAAAGTAGCATGTTTGGATTTAAGAACAGTCTTAAAATCGGTATTTTTAACCAGGAAAAACAGACTGTCTGTGAATCGACCGAAACACATCATCGCACAAAGACTTAAATATGTTTCCCTCCACCTTCCGCTGCTAACAGGGATGCATAAGCTTAATCAAAAAGAAGGTATTCCACCCTCCCTAACTGGTTTGGAATTATAGACACATATGTATATATTATATTGATATAATGGAGAAAAATTAATTTAAAACACTGATTTTACTGTAAAAATTCCCCCAAAAAATGTAACTTAAAATTTAATTTAAAATTTCAAAGCTTTTAATTTTTCTTTAAAAAATTCAAAAATTATTCAATTTAAAGTTTTAATTTAAGAATTGAAATTTGAAAATTTTACTACAGTTAAATGAAAAAAGGAGTATATTCCTTACATTTCAAAGCTGATCCCGTTGCCCCCGAAACAAAAATCTAGTGACGCCACTGTATACAAAATACTGGAATTTAAAAATATTTCCGAAATGCTTAAAAAAATAACTTTGACTATTCGCTTTTATTTGCTATACATATAAAAATGTATATACTGTCTCTGATAATCGTTAAATAATTTAATTACTTATTAGTAATTTAAATATTAGTGGGATCTGTTCTTGATTTATACATTTGAATGCTAAGTTAATTCCATACTAAATAATAAAATAATTCTTAACAATAAAACAATGTAAAATTTGAAAATTCTTTTAGTAAGATATATTTATATTCTTTTTATACATGTAATTATTTGTAATTTATTGCAATATGTATGATTTGAATTTCATATACGTTCAGAGAAATTCTATATCCGAATTATACCGTTATCCGAATTTTCTTATAGACCCTTCAAGCAAAACTTGTGTAGAAATGAAAAATTTCTTGATACTCCAGAGCAAATTACTTAAAAAAAAAAAAAAAAAAAAAAAAGCGCTTCCGGTCTGTACCGAGAGGAAAGGTAGTTACACAGTTCATGTTATAAAAAATTTAACTCATTTTACTCAAATACCTGAAGCTAAATTGCTTGGAACCCGATTATAGAAGATTCAATCCCGGTTTTCTTTAATACTGAATTTGAATGCGCGTTTCAGCGCATGTATATATGTCAGATATATACATCACACACATATGACACATGCGTATATGTCAGGCATATATATATATATATATATATATATATTGAACGGAGGGTATTTTGGGGGTCTGGGGGTCATGATCGGTGAAAATATACCAACATTTTTTGGAATTGCTTTCCTCCGAACGGCTGCAATATGTAGCTTTTTGTATTGAAAGCTACCTGAAGAGGCTTATTATCCCGAAGCTACTAAATAAGTAAATAAATTGCTCAAGAAAGAAAAAAAGAGAAAAGAAAAGAAAAAATGGAAGTAAATAATAATAAAAAATGTATAACAACCACTTGTTTTAAAATTATCTTATTTAGAAAGTCTTCAGTCTAAGGCATCTTAGATACATAAAGAATTATTCCTTGTAGGTTTGATTTTATTTAAATAAAATGATCTATATCTGAATTTATCTGAATCTGACACCACATGTTAGAAGATTCTACTTCGTTAGCTTATATTTACAGTGATGATATAGTTAATAATCAAGTTTTATTTGTGGAATGAGATGTAGTAGTGTTTCATTAAATATCCCTACTGGGATAAAATGTTAACACATTAGATTGTAACTCATTAATATAAAGCAAGTTATTTACGAAATAGTTTAGAATTTATTGTTTGATAGTTTTTTAAATCAAATGGAAATATAACATTTTCTATTTCTTTCACTTTCTTTCTTCTTTTTTCCCTTCTATGTAAATGCAAATAGAATGTCACCTACCTGTTTACACAGTACAAGGAGTTTTTCGAAGGGGGATTATAAGGAAATCAATCACGCTCAGAAACTAAACTTGACAAGTCTAACCAGATGCGCCCACAATGGACTTCAATAGGCCATTCATTACCAGGGGTGTTTTACAGGGGGAAAGCAATTTCACCATACTGCTGCTAAATTTTTAACAATGTGAGCACCTTGACCATTTATAAACATGCTGAGTGCATCCCAGGAAAACACTTTTCAAGTAAAAAAAAAATGGAAACAGCTTGACCGCGAATGGGTTAAATGGTATATATATATTTTTTGTTTTGTTCATTAGTTTTGGTAAGTTACGAAAGATTAATGACATAAAATATTTATATTATTCCTTTGATACTATATACATTTTTTTTAATGAAATGTTCTTTAAGTAAAATACATTTTATATTTATTTATTTAGCTGTATAAAATAGCGTATAAAATACGCCATTTCAATAACTTTCTATAATTATTTCTCATATTCGTGTCGCGGATGAGAGAGCGTATGAACTTAAAAAACTTAAACTACAAGCTCAAACCCATAACGCGACAACTGTACCACAGAATCAACTGGATTTCAATCAAATGCGCGTAGATATTAAAAATATCCTACCAATATTTATTCCCGAAAAAGATATGTCGTTGTTTATGACAATGTTTGAACGTCAGATGAAATTGCTAAGTGTCCCTAAAGACTTCTGGGTTTCACAATTACTTGGCGTTCTTCCAAACGATATTGCTAAACTTATAGCAAGAGAGCCTGAAGCAATGTTTAAAAATTATGAACATATTCGCGACATACTGTTAAATAGATTTAGGTTAACAGCAGAGAGGTTTGGGGTATTGTTCACCCGTAATCAGAAAAGAAAAAATTCTACATGGAAAGATTTTTACTTTGAAATTCGAAGTTATTTTGAGGGTTGGTTATCGGAATTAGAAATTGATTCATTTGAAAAGTTAAAAGAACTTATAATTGCTGATCAAATTAAAAGAAAGTGCCCACCAGAATATAAAAATCATTACTTAGATGGTTGGGACAAACTAAATGATCCTGTCGTGATGGCAGAAAAGCTTGACATATACGAAAATATCAAACCACATTCTCAAAAATCAGCAAGTAATTCAAAAACGCGTGAAACACAGAAATATGTTTTCCCGAAAACTTCAAATGGTCAGGAATTCTCTAAAAATCAAATAACCAAAACTGAAGCTAACGAACATTTTGGAAATTATAAAAATATTACCCCTTCCCCAAAATATATAAACTCGCGATATGTAAACAATGACAAACATGCAACTGTAACTTGTTATGGATGCGGGAATCCCGCGGTTATTCGTTCGAAATGTCCTAAGTGTAATTCCTCTCTTAAAACAAAATCTAAAGAGTTTAATAGCGTAGATCTGTATACCTGTGTAGCAGACTCTGCCCACCTTCCCATCTTGGATGTCCATATAAATGAATTTTACGGTACAGCGTGTATCGATACAGGTGCAACTAATTCTATTGCTGGAGAAACTTTGTATAATTTTTTAAAAGGCCAAGGAGTTTCTTTTAAGTCCAAAGTGATAACAAGGACTCTAGCTAATGGAGGTAAACTTGATGGTGAAGTTCTATACACTGAAGTAACTATCCAAGTTAAAGGAAAATCTTTTCAAACTGAATGAATTGTTTTGCCCAAAGCAAAAGGAAATCGCACTTTGTTGGGTATAGATTTTTTACAAAAAGCAGGAATTGTCCTTGATATAAAGAACCAGAAATGGTATTTTAAAGATTTTCCTCATCAAGTATATGACTTTTCTTCTGATGATGACCCAGTGCTTCTGCAGAAAATGCCAAACAAGTTTAATTCATGCGTGTTACGTGAAGAAGAGGGGAATCAGCTACTTGAAAACCAAAGAGAAGAATTGAGCGAATTGTTACGAGAATATGAAGATGTGTTCAAACCAGGGGAAGAGCCCACTCCTTTTATAGAACACCATATTCCTACAGGGGACCATGCACCAGTAGCTGGTCCACCCTATTGAATGTCACCTACGAAGAAAGAATTATTAAAGAAAGTATTGGAAGTTTTACAAGAAAACGGTATTATTGAAGAATGTGAATCCCCATACGCAGCTCCTGTTGTTCTTATACCAAAACCTAATGGTGAAATGCGTCTATGCATAGATTACCGAAAGCTGAATGCAATTACGACTCCGGATACTTATCCACTCCCCAGATTGGATGATTTATTACAGGATGCTACTTCTACAGCTTACATGTCAACCATTGACCTGAAATCTGGTTACCACCAAGTTAATGTGACTGCCGCTGATAGAGATAAAACAGCTTTCTTTTGTCCATTTGGAACATTTCGCTTTATTAGAATGCCTTTTGGATTACGCAGTGCTCCTGCAACGTTTCAGAGACTAATGGATAAATTCCGGTATGGATTTAACAATGTTAAAATTTTGACATACTTGGATGATATCATTGTTCTGTCATCGACTTTTGAGCAACACGTTCCGATTTAAGATTATTGTTTGAGAGACTATCCAAGTTTAAACTTCATGCTAACCATGACAAATGTTACTTTGCTCGTTCGCGAGTCAAGTATCTCGGACATTGGATTACAAGCAAAGGCATTGAAGTTGACCAAGAGAAAGTTGCAGCCATTATGAAAATACCCTCTCCAAAGACTGTAAAATATGTACAATCATTCTTACAAACTTGTTCATGGTACCGTAGATTTATCGAACATTTTTCTGATATTTCACGTCTACTAAGTAATCTTACTAAAAAGAAAGTTCAGTGGAAATGGGGAACTGAAGAAGAAAAAGCTTTTGCCACTCTAAAGCAATGCCTCGTCACCACTCCTATATTGCATCAAGCTGATATGACAAAGCCATTCATTCTTCGAACAGATGCCAGTGCATATGCTCTTGGAGCAGTTCTACTCCAGGGCCAAGGATCTGAAGAACATCCTGTCGAGTATGCCAGCAGACTTCTTAATCCTGCTGAGCGAAACTATTCTACCACAGAGCGTGAAGCCTTAGCCGTTGTATGGGCTCTAAATAAATTTCGAGGCTATATTGAAGGTTCTGAAATCACCGTAGCCTCGGACCATCAACCTCTCCAATGGTTGATGAGCCTAAAATCTCCATCAGGTAGATTGGCCAGATGGGCGTTGCAGATACAAGCTTACAATCTAAAAATAGAGTATATCCCAGGAAAAGCAAATGTAGTTGCGGATATGCTATCCCACCCAGATTGTACAGAAGATTCATGTGAAGTGAATACTGTCATAGTGGACTTTCCCATTAAAAGTTCTAAAGACATTCGAGAAGAACAGTTGAAAGATCCAGAACTGAAGAAAATTATAGATCGTTTTGAGACTAACCCCCCTACTACGGATTTAGTTAATTGGACTGAAAGAGGCTATCTAATGAATCAGGGTGTACTGTATCGATATGCCCCTGACTCTGAAGTCGAAGAAGCTCAGTTGGTAGTTCCAATTCATGACCGTGAAAGAATCCTAAAAGAATACCATGATGCTCCGATCGCTGGACACTATGGCGCCGAAGGAACTTTCCGTCGAATTGTTAAAAGATATTACTGGACCGGCATGAGAAAATTCGTATCAGATTATATTAAAGCTTGTCCTGATTGCAACCGGTATAAAGCCTCAAATCAAAAACCAGCTGGACTGCTGCAAACTCCAATTTATGCTCAAAGGCTAGAAACTCTCTCTATAGATTTATTTGGGCTTCTTCCAGAAAATAAAACTGGAAAATGATGGATTTTTATTGTTGAGGATTGTGCAACACGGTGGGTGGAGCTGTTTGCATTATCACAGGCTACTGCTAGGGAATGTGCATTAACTCTCCTTAATGAAATATTTTTACGTTATGGCTTACCCAGAAGGATAGTTAATGATAATGGACCCCAATTTGTGAGCGATGTCATGCAACAATTGTGTCATCTGTTGGACATTAAACAAAGTCTAACACCTGTTTACCACCCTCAAGCGAACCCTGTTGAGCGTAAAAATCGCGATTTAAAACCTCGACTTGCCATTTTAGTAGGAGACGACTATAGCTCCTGGGAAGAGCGCTTATCAGCTGTTAGGTTTGCAATGAATTCCGCAAAATGTAAAACTACCGGTCAAACTGCCGCATATTTGCAATTTGCGCGTGAGATGCGTACACTCGACGATGTTACGCATGATTTAAGAACTGTGATTAATAACGATAATTTCATCCCTGAAATTACCCCATACCTTAAAAATTTCGCAAACTTTCCAAATTACAATCCTGAAGATCAGGTGTGGGTGACTTTACATCCACTTAGTAACGCTAAACAAAAACGGAGTGCTAAATTCATGCCGCGCCGTGATGGTCCGTATACCATCTTAACTCAAAAATCATTAACAACGTATGAAATTGCTCATCCAAATAATCCTAACATTTCGGTAGGCACTTACCACACATCCGCACTCAGTCCATATCGAGGTGCTGATGAATTGCCCGTGCAACCGCTACGGAAGCATGGTCGACCGCCTAAAGTTTCTGATTCCTCGTCGGGACGACTTCGGAATCAGAGGGGGAGGCTATAACAAAATAACTGTCTTTCCCTAAATGAAACAACGTATAGATGGCGCTATTGCCATCTTTGGCAGATATTTTGCCAAATCCGAACTGAACTGAAGAGAGCGAATAACTTTTCGCGGGTCTGTAACTCTGTAGAAGTTGTTAAGCTATGACATGTAGTTAGTTTTGAGAATGGATCTCGTCCCGAGACCAAATGTTGTTTTTTTTTTCTATTGTGTTTTGTGTGTACGCGCCTTCTGCGAAGTATATGTACTGTGTTGTCGTTTTGTGCCGCATATCGAAATTGTGATGCCTTAAGATGTGTGAGTCCTTGACAAAACACCAGACCCACACCAGACCAGCACAAAGACTACATGTTACTTTAACGAAATAATATTAAATCTTTAGATTTTATCAACAAAAATGGAACTATTAACATTCATATTTTTTTTTTAGGTAATTGAGTTATTTCTTTTAGTTTTAAGAATGAAAATAACTATTTCTCGCTATCCATGACATCATTTTCGAAATGGATAATTTTGCGGAGCATATTATTGACATTTGCGAACCACTTTCTTTTCAAACTTCTTTTTACTTTTTTAAATTTAAATAAAAAATACGGTATAGTTATATTAGCCGTGCGCAGACGGTAAAATTTCAAGTATTGTTACCATACAAAAGAAAAAAAAAGAAAAAAAGTAAAGAAAAATTATTTCACCATCAAAGCATATCTGCTCTATTTTCGGCGGGGCTAACGAGAAAGACGGGCTACCGCGCTTCTCCGATTTAGAGTAGTCACGTGATGCTCCCGGTCTGAGATGAGCTGAGCAAATTCAGTTGACTAAACAGACTGGAATTCTGGACTTTATATCCAAGTTATTCTTTAATTTGATAGAATTCATTACTTTACAGTATTATGAAAATATTAAAACGTCTTTTTTATTTCATAACATTGCATTAAATAAAAAACAAGCTGCATAATTTATGGGATGTATTTTAATTCTAATTCTTTTCTGTCTAAAGAAAATACTAATATATACTTCGATTTTTACAGCGACAGAGATACTTTATCATCTTCAACAAGAAGGAGCGGTGTTTACCACATATACTTTTATTTTTTTCATATATATTTTTGCCTAAATATTTTCATGTATTCCGATCAAAGTACGATTAACTTCGTTACATCACTCACTCGGATAAATCGCTCTTTTTTCTGCCTTTACTCGATTAATAAGCGATACATTTCTTCACATTAACAGCATTTTTTAAATAATTGAATGAATATATAACAATAAGCAAATGTAATTCAATGTTGTGAATTAATTGAGAAAATTGGTATATACCTGTAAATTTGCGTTTTCTAGACAAGATAAAACATTTAAGTGCAAATTATCTTTCTTAATTTTTAAATGCTTTTGGTCATATTCCGCTTTTTTGTTCCCGACAAGAACGATATACCGAAGATCTATTTGATAAAGAGCCAAATAACTTTTCTTTTTTTTTCTTTATTTTCTTATAAATATTTGAACAGAGTCATTTGCTAATTGCTGCCTGTTGAACACCTTTTCATGATTTTCAAGTCTGAAAATCGCTTCAGGACAAACTTTGACAGCATTTGGACGCTTCATCTGTATACAGGAACCTCCCTTTTCTGCAGACTTTGGCTTAAAAAAATCATTTAAATCTCTTCTCCTCCCCCAATCTCCCGAAATTTCCGTTGTTGCCTTCTGTACCCCTAGAACACAAAATATAATACAGTAAAACCTCCATAATAAACTTTCCGATTAGTGTTCACCTCTATTTAGCGAACATTTTTTTCAATTCACAACATATATATTTACTATTTTTAAGTTTTTCCCTCTGAATAACTGACACCTCCAAATAGTGAAAAAATATCACGGTCCAGAGCTTTCTGGTTTTAGTGATTTTACTGAATTTTTAAAACAATGTATTTTTTTCTGCCCATCTGTTTTACTTAATTCACCTACGTTGTCAGTAAATTTAGCAGCAATCAAATAATTAAAAATTCAACTCCTTCTTACAGTGTCAACAAAATCTTTGAATCTCAGAGATTTATTTAAACTAATAATCAGTATAAATGAGATATAGAGCAAATATTCATAATGAAAGATATTACTTTCTGATACATTTATAGATGCATTGTCATTCGTAAAGGCATAACATTTGCTAATCTAATGTAAATACCAAGAAACTAAACAGTGTTTCTAAATTCCTGATAAAGGCAAGGTATCTTTCAGAAAATATTGCATGTTTGGCATTTTAAGCCAATTTTAAGGATACGACACTTATGGAAAGGAGGTCATTGGTAACAGATAATCATACTCCAAGATGTACTATGGTTAAATGAAAATAAAAAATGTCTAATTCTTTAGCACTTATAGCATTCAATTTTCAAGTGTGCTCAGTCAAAACCTCAATTTATTGATTTATTATTTTATTATAAACAATTTTTTTTTAAAAATAGGGTAGATGTGCCAGTAATGGACACCCTTAAGGAATTTCTTTAAAAATGATTTTTTAATTAATAGTTATAATTATTATATTCTACTTTTTTTATATTATATTAATCTATCAACAATATTTAATCATGCTCATAGTCACATTTCCCAATGTGAATCAAAATTTAATTGTAAATAACAGAAATAAATCAAAACACCCTAAATTCCAGTGATGGACACCCTCTGTTCCAGAAATGGGACACCCTCTGTTCCAGAAATGGGACACTCTCTGTTCCAGTAATGGACCACCCCCACAAAAAGTAATAAGTAATTGATTTTATGATTGTATCTAAAACCAGAATTTAATGAAAGCATATTAATGAAATAAAATAGTCATTTTCAAATAAATTTAACAATTAGGATATCAATAATTAAATTAATTATTGTCACTATCATAAGATCAATATTTTAATTATTTTAGATAGAAGGTTTAAAATACTAAATTTCAAAGAATTTCATATCAAATTATTGAGTCATTGAGGGGGGAGGGGATTTGGAAGGGTTAGTTTTTTTTAAGTGTCTTGGAGTACCAGTGCATGGAATCATATTTCTTTAGCAATTTCTATAAAATATATAAAATGAATGAAAGTGTAGGTTGAATTTTTTTTAAATACTAAATAAAATTATTTCAAAATAAAATATCAGAACTGACATTTGAGCCCCTGATCGGCAGATTTACTACTTTTATTGCTACTATAAATTTAATATTATAAGGGTTTTTTTATGTATGTAGTTCTTTTGTCAGAGATGAATAATGAAACATTTAAGACAGAAAATAATACATTTTTAAGAACTTGTGTGACTTAAAAAATTGTCTTTTTTTAAATGGGGAGAGTTTGAACCCCATGTGCCCTTAAAGATAATTCTCTGCTTCCTGAGGGTGTTGATTACCACATTATAAAATATGCAAGGTACAGTTTACAAAAAAAAAGATAATTTGATTACAATCTTAAAAAAAATATTAATTATGTGAAATTAATAAAAACAGCTATTTACATATAAATATATATATATATTCAGAGTGCTGGGGAACACTTTCGTTGTCAATAAATTATTACTTACTAAATCATAATTTCATAGTTTCTGTTGTGTTTCGGTAATGTTTCAGTAATGGTTATATATATATATATATATATATATATATATATATATATATATATATATATATATATATATATATATATATATATATATATATATTGTTATTATATTCTGGTAAGGGAAATTTAAAAATTAAATTTGATTACTTAGCTTTTCAGTTAAATAAAAAAAATAATTATGCACCATGAACATTACTGAAATTGCTTTTTTAGTAATGTGCACATGGGGTGTCCATTACTGGATATTGACTCATTAAGCATTCCAGTAATGGGCCATTGGTCCTAAAACCTGAAAAATAAATGAAATTTTTAAAATTGCCATTAGTATGTAAAATTCAAAGTTTTCTATTATTGTCAAAACAAAAACATACAATTTTTTCAAGGAAATAAAAAAATATATCAATTGTTTAAATGAAGCCAGCTCTTAGCATGATCATTAAGATTTTCACAGAAAATACTGTGAAACATTATTTTCTGCTTCCTGATTGGTTTGATTAAGAGTGTCAACAATAACCCAGATTATAAAACAAGCAAGGAGAAATTATAAAAAATATATAAAAAGCAAAATTTTTGTCAGTTATTTGTTTATAAGTCAAAAACTTTGAAAGTGGCCCATTACTGGAAGGGGGTTTATTACTGGCACATCTACCCTATTTAACACATTTATTAGTGGAGTGCATTCAATTTGTTACTAAATAAATTATAATAACATTTCATTCATGTATACATTAAAAAAAAATCATGAATTGTTTAAAGGAACCAAAATTCAAAGTATCATATGTATAGTATTCTAAATATTAATCTGTAATAATATTACAATTGTAGTATTCTGAATATTAAATCTTTAAAAATAATCTGAACTTATTAAAAACTTAAACTTGTTTATATCCTGTTTATATTAATAAGGGGAAACTTTTAGAATGAATAGTGCAAGTAAAGACATATTCATTTAAAATAAAGGATCTTTACTTGTATTTAAACAATACAAAACAAACATTATCATACGAAAGCATATAGTTATCTTTCATTTAAAAAAAATACATCGCCAAGATCAGTAATGCAGTGATGAATTCAAGGGGGGATATTCCATACAAATGATTTCGAATTTTACATTTATTAATGGTCTAGATATGAAAAATCACCCCCGGAAACTTTGTAATGTCCTCCCCCCGGAGCTGCAAAAATCCCTCCCTTAGAAAAAATATATGTAATCAACTCTGCAGAAATGGTTGGTATATTCAATAATAATCTTACGATTTTACTCAGCTGTTTTATCATATAAGTAAAGTTACTGGCATTCTGTTAACTAAATTATCATATATTTATAACGATTTAAAGTATATAACATTGCACAATTAAATATTATGCATATTATATTACAACGGAAAAATGGTTAAGACTTACATTCGATAGATTATCCTACGTATCTTGTCTTCATATTAATGGATGAAACAATACTTAAGAAAACCTTAACAAAAGTAAAGTAAAATAAAAGAATCGCAATGAAAATTGCGTTTGTATTTATTAATAAACTTGGAACAATTAGCTTTGCGTCAAAGTACGTTTTGAGTAAGACCGCGACTGTCATGTGACTTTCAACCGCAGTAGCCCTTTGCGTTAGCCCCGATTTTCGGTGTATGACGTCATATTAGCCTGTTTCCTATGGTTACGCATATTGAAACCTTGTATTATTAAAAACTAAAAAAAGTACGTCTTATTTCTAACAATATTATTCAATCTTCTTTTTAATTCTTTAATTTTTTTTATTTCATTTTCATTTTTTACGTGAAAATTTTTCAATTGAAAGTAAATTGTTGAGTAAAAATTATTATTCCGGGCTTTGATTAAATTTTGGCAAAGATAAAGTATTAGCAACGGTAAAGTAAATTTAACCATTTTAAAATATTATACGAAAAAAATGTCCATTTATTCTCTATGAAAATAACGAAATTTTGAATTATTAAGAAAAGTATTAGAATAAAATAAACAATAAACAGACTATGTTCATTTGAGGGTTGTAATCAACCTATATGCAAACATACAGGATCATTAAATGCTCCATTTTGACGCTGGCTTCAGCCTAACATTTGCACACAATCGGATTTATAGTATTATTAGGATAGGATGAAGTTTTTGTACAATAATAAATCAATCTGCAGATAAGGGCGATTTTTAATGTTTTCAAGTGTAATTTATTTGTATGGTTTCTTTGGTTCCTTTACATAATCAGAATGATTATTCTTTTTCCATCATAGTCGGGGATGTTTTCCCTCTTATAGAGTTAACTACCCAATGGACCTTCAAAAAAATAATAAAATACAGTAACTAGCATATTCTGATGCAACATATACATCAACAAATTCAACATATCAGTTTTATGTTAGTCATAACTAAAAATACTTTCTTTTGGACAGATTTTAGTTTAGCGCCAAAATACTCTATCTTGTGGATAATCTGATCTTATGATTTATCAGGGTTTATATGATTATTTTTTTTTCACTTTTGATGATATAGTTAGGGAAATCTATTTTCAATTGTGGCAACTTTCCCAGGGGCTATTTTACATTATTAAAGCGAACTGATGGCCATTGTTGAGATAGAATTAAAAAAATATTTCATGCTTGAAAATTATTTAAAAAGTCGTTAAATTAAGCGGCAGTTTTCAAATAAATTTCAATCGAAAGCTAATTTTTTCTAATTGATGATGTAAGAATTCAAATTGTAAAATGTAGTAAAAATTTCAAATTTGTAATATTTAGAAGTGATATAAGCGCGATGAAAGCTAAAGCGATAGCGCCGTTTGTTGTCACAACCGTTATACATTTCTAAAAATTGCCACTATGTTTTGGCTGGCGTCGAAAAGTAGACTACCATTTTTTGACATCGAAAGAGAAATTCACGGTGAAAGAAATAGTATTTTGCCGTTAATAAGGAACTGTTAAATGAACTTATAACAAACCTACCAAAATAATTCCTATAAAACATTAAGTCTTACATTGTTTATTCTAGCTAAAAATACAATCATTATTTCAAGGGTTTTTTTATTTTAATTTTCCTGAAATTCCTTACTTTTGTGAATTTTTTTTATTAATAAATGAAATTTTCTAAACTATAATTTAAAAAAGTAATTGGTAACATGTAATCAAGGTATACAATCAAGATGAAGCAATCAATAAATGCTCCAGTTCTAATCTTTAAAATTTAAAAGTGAAAAATCAGTTAAAATACAGGAATAATAATGAATTTTAATAGTGGATTAAAAATAAATGTGTTCTATTTAAAGGATAAATTTAAGTAGTTATCGCCATTTTTTGATTTAAATACTTTGGTATAAATATTATTAAGTGGATTAGGATAAAATGGCTTTACGTATGGATAGTGTAGAACTATTTTAAGAATAAGAATTATTTTAATAAGCTCGGGTCATATACAAAACATTACTAAATGGAAAATTTTTATAGTATAATTTAGCAAATTGCAGAAAAAATTTAATTTTGTAATATATATATATATTATGTATAATATATATATATATATATATATATATATATATATATATATATATACTAGCGACCCGTCCCGGCTTTGCACGGGTAGACAATGTAATTTTTTTATTACATTCATTTTCCTGAATTTCGCGCTCCAACCTAAAACTGTTGCTGAGATATGGCGAAATGACCTAAAACTTTCGAATCCCCCCCCTTTAAAACCCTTCGGGGGGAATTTCTAAAATCGCCGAAATACGTGTTTAACCAATTTTTTAGTAGATTTGTTTTAATTAATTTCGCCCTCCTACATAAAAGCTGAGATGTGGCGAAATGACCTAAAAAATTCGACCTCCCCCCATTTAACCACCTTCTGGGGGAAATTTCCAAAATTGCTGAAATATGTGTTTTATTCATTTTTTCGTAGATTTCTTTTCCTGATTTTCGCGCTCCTATCTAAAACTGCTGCAGAGATATGACGAAATGATCTAAAACATTCGACCCCCCTTTTTGAAGAAATTCCTAAATTTGCTGAAATACGTGTTTAACCAATTTTTTAGTTGATTTGTTTTCCTTAATTTCGTGCTCCTACATAAAACTGCTGCTGAGATATGGCGAAATGACCTAAAACATTTGACCACT
Source organism: Maratus michaelseni (assembly GCA_963931845.1). Taxonomy (NCBI): domain Eukaryota; kingdom Metazoa; phylum Arthropoda; class Arachnida; order Araneae; family Salticidae; genus Maratus; species Maratus michaelseni. Next base: position 232,007,202 of record OZ007590.1, read on the forward strand.
CCATTTAACCACCTTCAGAAGGGAATGTCTAAAATCGTTGAAATACTTGTTTAATCATTTTTTAGTAGATTTAATTTCCTGATTTTCGCGCTCCTACCTATAACTTCTGCTGAGATATGGCGAAATGACGTAAAACATTCGACCACCACCCTTTAATCCCCTCCGGGAGGGGAAATTCTAAAATCCCCGAAATACATGTTTAATCATGTTTTTAGTAGATTTGTTTTCCTGATTTTTGTGCTCTTACCTAAAATTGCTGCTGAGATACGGCAAAATGACTAAAACATTCGACCCTTTAACCCCTTCTGGGAGGGGAATTTCTAAAATTGCTAAAATACATGTTTAATTTTTTTAGTTTATTTTATTTCTGATCTTTTAAAAATTAACTAATATATTAATTCATTTTATCATTACATTCATTAATTATTTTTTCTGAACTTTCAACAATGACTTATATATTTTTACTATTACTTTTTCATCTAACTAATAATTTTACATTGATTTCACTTATATACTTTATTAGTTTCTATAGAAATAATTTAATTTTAAATATAAAATTGATTTACTTTCTCCTAATAAATTATTTTTATTTTCAATTATAAGAAATCAGAATTATTTTTTTCGAAACACGAAGTTTAATATATATTTATATATTTGTATATAACCATATTTTATAAATTTAGGATTAGAGATACCTAGTAAAAATTATTTCTTCTGATCCTTTAAATATAGTCTTATATATTGAATTATTATTATTATTTGTATTAAATAATTAATCATTTCATATTAATTTGAATTATATATATAAATAATTTTTGGATCAATATTTAATTTTAAAATCTAAATTCGATTTATTATTTTTTTTTTCGCTGACCATTTTAAATCATCATATATATATATATATATATTTCTTTTATTATTTCTAATAAATGAGGTTTTTTTCCGTAACTGTAAGAAATCAAAAGGAATCAAAAGTTTGTTACAAATAAGGGTTTTATCAACAGTTTAATATATATTTACATATTTGTATCTATTCAGAATTTGATAGTTAATAGATTAGAGATAAGCATTTTTAAATTAAACAATCTATTTTTTAAAAAATCTTATTTCGATTGTAAAAGTTAATTTTCATGTAAGTTTCAAAATTGAATCATATTTAAGTCATATCGAGCATATTTACTTTTATTATTATTCTTCTATTAATTACTTTTTTCTGATCTTTTTAAAAATTACATATATATTTATGTATTTTATTATTACATTTTCAACTAATTAATAATTTTATATTTATCGTCATTATCAAATCAATAATTTACTTTTAAGTCTAAATTATAACACCAACTTAAAGAGATTACATGCTCTATTGAAATGGCACATTTGGTTTAAAAAAAATACAAACATACCCCCCCCCTCCCCCTGAATAAGAGTTTTGCTTGAAAGATTTTTATTTAAAAATATACATTCTTACAAAATCGGGTTATATAAGATATAAATTCGTGCTGATTATTATCACGGAGCTGGTCAATACCACTTGTCTCATTTAATATACTTTATATATGTGTTGGTAATGAGTATATGTTCGCTAAATGATGTCAATTTTTAATTATGTATGAATTTTTATGAAGCGTCTATTCTGGAGGTTTTACCATATTAATTTTATTTTATTTTTTAAATACAAATTAGTTATTTTCTATTACCTCTTTCAAATTACGATACATGGTATATATTTTTTAATTCTTAATAATGAAGGTGAAATCTCAATTTAGTGAACTTAAGAAATATTAACAACATACAGATTCAGAAAATATAAATAAATATTTATTTTTCTAAATAACAAATATTTCACCAAAATTTAAAACTGAGTTGTGTTTTGCTTTAGTTGTTAAAACTTTAATTTAAGAAACCTATTTTATATTTGGCAAACTTTTTAGTTTAGGATATTTATAAAAGATTATTTTTCGTGCAAATTCTTCACTCCTGTTTAAGCAAGGACATACTTCTATCCAGATGTCAAGAACGATTATATAATCAGCTGCAAAAGTCCCATAATGCAAATATGTTTAGTCAGGTAAGGGTAGAATTTTAACTACAATAAGAACATGAATAGTACTGAGCAACCTCCAATTCCTTTTGATGGATGAAGAATGGATATGTATGCTTACTGGAATGCATGCAATACTTGCAAAGAAAAGTAGTTGAAAGCATGGAACTTAGTTCCATGGTTGAAAGGAGAGAAACGTTCTTCTTCCCAGAATAAGGAGTAAGCTATTTCAAATTTAGCTTTGAGATAACTAAAATAAACAATTGTCGGTACAATAGAAAAATAATCTTTAAAGCAGTCGACCAATGATTCTATAAAAGACAAAAGTATTGCTTTTAAAGGATTTCCTTGTTTAGAATTTTTACACAATACTTCGTTGACAATCATAACAAAGAACTCAAATTTTATGTCAAAGTATCCGTACATTTAGGAATTTTAAATCTCCTGAAATATTAGTTTTGTTAGCTAAAATGAAATTATATTTCAATGAAAAATAGTGCATAATGAAATTTCTATGTATTGAATGTTTTCTCAGGATTTCAAAAGATCGCTAAATGGAGATTTAATTGTAAATTAGTTTTATTTATTACAATAAGAAAAAAAATATTTTTGTTACAGACACAAAATTTATTAACAGTACTTTTTTTCATATTTAACTAGTTACAGATATAGAGTAGAAATGCCCATTCTTTAAAAATTAAGAGCTAAAGTATTATTATTGTCATTTTAAATAGCAGTTTCATGTAGCTAATGGAAAATTAAACGATGTATTTATGTATCTTAGGATGTTTCTCAAATGATCTGCTCAACAACGCGAAACTTTCTGACACATCTTTTGACTTATTTTTAAACGCAAAGACATAAAATTGGCTGGCCTGACTATTGAATTGAATTGAGATCGAAATGAATTTTCCATTTTTTGATAAATATATTATTTATCGGGTTATAATTGATTCATGTTACACGACGACACGTTTTTCGCCTTTCTCGTACTATGGCGTCGGAAATTCAGCTCAAAACACCGACTTTGACGGAATTTTCTGAAAGATCTTCTGTCTTTACCAAAAAAATGGAAAACATCTTTTGATTACAAAGTTTATAAATAAGAACACCTGCCAATTTCAAGCGTTTCCGAACAAAAATGAACTAAAAAATATGTCATAAAGTAGCCAATTTGAATTTGAGAACAGCCTAGCATGCATAAACTCAGAAAAGCTTTTATAGATATATCGTTTAACAACTTGTAATATGGTAATATCAATATTAGAAATCAAATTGAGTTTTGCTTATTCTAATTCTAAATTTAAAATTATAATATTTCTAATTTAAAAACAAGTGTATTTTAAATGTCTTTTAATTTTTGGTTCATAAAAACGTCAATTTTTCTCTTACTTTGTTTAATTGTGATTATTTATAATTTATAATTTAATTGATTTAATTTTAAATATTTTTATTTAATTGGCCCCTTTATCATAGACCCCTGACCCTGATATATGTGGCTTCTAACTAAAATGATAAAACGCATTGTTGTTGTAAATGATAAAACACCCCTTCCCTTTTCCCTTTTATTGTGATGCCGCGTGGGGAATTCGGCTCAAAACGACGACTTTCACAGTATTTTCTAAAAAATCTGCGTTTACAAAATAATAATAATAATAATAATAATAATTAAAGGAAAACATTTTTCTAGTATTACATAGTTTCTAAATAAGACCACCTGCCAATTTAATGCATTTCCGAACAAAAACGAGTTAAAAATGTGTGAGAAAACAGCTCCTTTGGGTTTGAGAACAGCCTTAAATAATTGATACGCTTTTTTTCTAGTTATCAATTTAATATTGTATTGAATATATATCAAAGGGTATGCATCTTTATTTGCAATAAAAGTTACAGAATTCCTGCTATACGAAGCATAAAAATATGCATGTTTTCTATTTACTGACTTCCATAAGAAGAGAAAGAAATACATGAATACCTTATAAACGATTCAGGTACAACGGCCGTGTAGCGTAATCACTAGAGCGTGCTTTTCGTATGCGTAAGTACCCAGGTTCAAATCCAGTCGGCGGTAAGAAAGTTTATTCCGTAAAGTCTGTATCATAACTGTCATGTGATTATGTGTGCGTGATTAATAAAAGTAATGTGTATTATGTAAATTTTTAAAAGATAATGTCCGTATTTATTAATTAAAAATAAAAAAATAAATAAATACTTTTTACATTACGTCGAATAATAATAACTTCGGATGTTTTTTATGCACATTAAGTGACCCTGAAGTCTCCCAAATTCCTCCGGTATTACTTCCTGAAATCTTCCCTAGAACAACCTGAGGAGGAACCTGAAGGAGGTCCTGGGGAGCTCCCTGGGATGCTATGAGGCGGACATTTTCGGTTCCTGAGGACCTCCTGATGACAAATTTTTGCATCCTCAGGGATGCCTGGAGGATGAATGTCAGTCTTCCTGGGGACGTCCTAGGGAAGCACATGTGCTATATGGGGAGGGGGATTTCTAAAATCGCTGAAATACATGTTTAATCATTTTTTAGTAGATTTGTTTTCCTGATTTTCGCGCTTCTACCTATAACTGCTGCTGACATATGGCGAAATGAACTAAAACATTCGACCCACCCCTCCTCTTTAACCCCTCGGGTGGCGAATTTCTAAAATCGTTGAAATAAATGTTTAATCATTTTTTTAGCAGATTTATTTTCCTGATTTTCGCGCTCCTACCTATAACTGCAGCTGAGATATGGCGAAATGACCTAAAACATTCGATCACCACCCCTTTAACCCCCTTCTGGGGGGAATTTCTAAAATCGCTGAAATAGGTGTTTAATTATTTTTTTAGTAGATTTGTTTTCCTGATTTTCGCGATCCTACCTATAACTGCTGCTGAGATATGGCGAAATGACCTAAAACATTCGACCACCCCCATTTAACCCCTTTCTGGGGGGAATTTCGAAAATCGCTGAAATAGGTGTTTAATCATTTTTTTAGTAGATTTGTTTTCTGGAATTTCAAGCTCCTACCTATAACTGCTGCTGAGATATGGCAAAATGACCTAAAACATTCGACCACCCCCATTTAACCCCCTTCTGGGGGGAATTTCTAAAATCGCTGAAATAGGTGTTTAATCATTTTTTTTAATAGATTTGTTTTCTGGAATTTCAAGCTCCTACCTATAACACCTGCTGAGATATGGCAAAATGACCTAAAACGTTCGACCACCCCCCCTTTAACCCCTTCTGGGGGGAATTTCTAAAATCGCTGAAATAGGTGTTTAATCATTTTTTTAGTAGATTTGTTTTTTTGAATTTCAAGCTCCTACCTACAACTGCTGCTGAGATATGGCGAAATGACCTAAAACATTCGACCACCCCCATTTAACCCCTTTCTGGGGGGAATTTCTAAAATCGCTGAAATAGGTGTTTAATCATTTTTTTAGTAGATTTGTTTTCTGGAATTTCAAGCTTCTACCTATAACTGCTGCTGAGATATGGCAAAATGACCTAAAACATTAGAACCCCCCTTTAACACCCGTCGCACAGTGTAAGATTTTGCAAATCTAGCGGGTCAAAATTCAATTTATGAAAATTATGTTAATTAAATAAAATTGCACTTACTATAGATAAAATGGTTCTGTATTATGGAAAAATATATATTTACTCGTTACATTGTACATTTTACGTCATCATTATTACATTATCATAATCATAATAGAAAGGGTTTTCGTCATTTTCATTTATTGACTTTTACGCAGTGTTATTTTATTCAGTGCAGATTTAAAAAATATAAAATACCCAACTTTTACAACAAGAAGAGTCTTTTTTTAGTAAATAGTAATTAAGTTATTAGGTACTGCCATTGTTGTCAGTGTCATCATTAATGTTATCCTCAGGGATGCCTGGAGGATGAATGTCAGTCTTCCTGGGGACGTCCTAGGGAAGCACATGTGCTATATGGGGGGGGGGGGGGATTTCTAAAATCGCTGAAATACATGTTTAATCATTTTTTAGTAGATTTGTTTTCCTGATTTTCGCGCTTCTACCTATAACTGCTGCTGACATATGGCGAAATGAACTAAAACATTCGACCCACCCCTCCTCTTTAACCCCTCGGGTGGCGAATTTCTAAAATCGTTGAAATAAATGTTTAATCATTTTTTTAGCAGATTTATTTTCCTGATTTTCGCGCTCCTACCTATAACTGCAGCTGAGATATGGCGAAATGACCTAAAACATTCGACCACCACCCCTTTAACCCCCTTCTGGGGGGAATTTCTAAAATCGCTGAAATAGGTGTTTAATTATTTTTTTAGTAGATTTGTTTTCCTGATTTTCGCGATCCTACCTATAACTGCTGCTGAGATATGGCGAAATGACCTAAAACATTCGACCACCCCCATTTAACCCCTTTCTGGGGGGAATTTCGAAAATCGCTGAAATAGGTGTTTAATCATTTTTTTAGTAGATTTGTTTTCTGGAATTTCAAACTCCTACCTATAACTGCTGCTGAGATATGGCAAAATGACCTAAAACATTCGACCACCCCCATTTAACCCCCTTCTGGGGGGAATTTCTAAAATCGCTGAAATAGGTGTTTAATCATTTTTTTTAATAGATTTGTTTTCTGGAATTTCAAGCTCCTACCTATAACACCTGCTGAGATATGGCAAAATGACCTAAAACGTTCGACCACCCCCCCTTTAACCCCTTCTGGGGGGAATTTCTAAAATCGCTGAAATAGGTGTTTAATCATTTTTTTAGTAGATTTGTTTTTTTGAATTTCAAGCTCCTACCTACAACTGCTGCTGAGATATGGCGAAATGACCTAAAACATTCGACCACCCCCATTTAACCCCTTTCTGGGGGGAATTTCTAAAATCGCTGAAATAGGTGTTTAATCATTTTTTTAGTAGATTTGTTTTCTGGAATTTCAAGCTTCTACCTATAACTGCTGCTGAGATATGGCAAAATGACCTAAAACATTAGAACCCCCCTTTAACACCCGTCGCACAGTGTAAGATTTTGCAAATCTAGCGGGTCAAAATTCAATTTATGAAAATTATGTTAATTAAATAAAATTGCACTTACTATAGATAAAATGGTTCTGTATTATGGAAAAATATATATTTACTCGTTACATTGTACATTTTACGTCATCATTATTACATTATCATAATCATAATAGAAAGGGTTTTCGTCATTTTGATTTATTGACTTTTACGCAGTGTTATTTTATTCAGTGCAGATTTAAAAAATATAAAATACCCAACTTTTACAACAAGAAGAGTCTTTTTTTAGTAAATAGTAATTAAGTTATTAGGTACTGCCATTGTTGTCAGTGTCATCATTAATGTTTTCGGCACTGCCTTTTTTTACATCCAATCTGTAACCAATATGTCAAAGGCATTCCATAATTCTTATCTGTGCATGTAGTGTCGATAAGCCCCAAGAAAATGTGTGAGCATTACTCGTATATGTTCAAATACATTTCAAATTATTCATAACCTTAGAAGTTGCGTTAAAGATATAGCATTTTTGGGTTGCTTTATTTAAAGATAGAATATTGCGCACTTTGCCATCTAAAATTGTTTCTTCAAATCTGTGCTCTATTTCATTATGTTTGATCATCTAATTCTACTATAGTTGGCACAAGAGCAGTAATTTGATTTCTGACATTTTCAAATTCTTCCATTATTGACTGAAACTTAAATTTTATGGGTCTACAGTAAAGAAGTAGACGAAGGGTGTGCATTTTGCCATAATATAAAGTTTTGATTTTCTTCATTACAACCATATAGTTTTAAACGAACCACAGATGGGATTAGAATATTTGCATCTTCAAAGTTGTTTTCATTTGATTTTTGCTTGTATCTAACTTTATCCACCACTTTCATCGACCCCCCCCCCCCCCATTTAAAAATCATTGTTATACTTTTAACACAGACCCTTTTTTCTTTAGTAAGAATATTTAATATCTGTTTTTGTATAATACAAAGTATTTTTATCACTAAATCTACAACTGATTGTAATTTAACTTCTGCAATTGTTTAAGAAAATATGCAGCTTTCTTCGGATGGATAGCACATTTTTTTTTTCATCTTTTACCTGCTCATAGGATGGATAAACGTTCAAAACTTTTTGTAACGCAGAGTTTCTTGTAATCCCGAATTTTCGGAAGCTTAATTTCATAGTCGTTATTAAAACCAACGCTTCTTCATGAGAATATTTAAATATCGGGTATCCGGCTTCTTGAACGATTTTTTAAAATTTAGTTGCTTGTTTAGGGCTTACAGATATTTGCTTTAACAGACCCGCGGCATCTTTTCGTCCAAATTGTCTTAATTTTAAACACATGACATGTGTGAGTTCATTTAGTGAGTGCTCTGAGAACAATGGATAAACCTTTTTATTTCCGATTTCGGTCCACTTGAACAAAATTTTCTTTGGACGTCCAACTTTTTTAGTCATTATTACTTCTGTCTGGTATATAGAGATTACTTATTGTTATATTCGAATCTAGCCATCTCTTATTCTTCTTTAAAAAACGTTCTTTATGCGATGGCAATTTCTCCATCTTCGATTAATGTCAATCATAAACGAATGGATCAGCCGCTTAATCTGGTCTAACATAACATATGAGCAATGTTGAAGTTTATATTTGTGTAATACATTGTCTATCAAGATATTTTTAGAATTCACTGGCAATGATTTATGTCCAGTAACATAATTTATAAATATCTCATAGAATTCTCTTTTCGAAATTAACACTTTAATACCTGTAAAAAATTACTTATATTCAAAAGTTGCAAATAGTTGCAGCTGAAATTGATTTATTTTATATGTATATGCAAATATAATTACAAAAAAAATTACCTTACAATGTACCAGAGTGTACAAAATTTTTGGCAGCTTTTTTAATTTATCATATGCTATTAAATTTTCAAATAATTTACATATTAACTTACAAGTTTATTTTTAAGAAGTAACACATTTAAATAACTATCGTAATTGTAAAATACAAAGTAAATACTTTGTTGTAACGATTCCATACAATCATAAAACAATAGTTACAAAATAAGTATATTTTTAGCCATAAATATCATTTGCAATTACATCTACAACAATCGCCGCTCTAAAACGGTTTACAGAAAACTTGGTTTTGAGCCGACTTTTGATGGTGTTGTTGTGGAGTGAAACTGCTTTCACTTTATCTCTTTCCTCTTCAATGTGTTAGACGTAATTTAAAATGTCTAAAACTGAAATTATTTAAAATCGATTTTCTGAATTTTTTCCCGCTAGATTTGCGAAATCTTACACTGTGCGTCGGGGGGGAATTTTCAAAAATCCCTTCTTATTGCTTGCCTAGGCCATAACAGCAATCTACAGTCCAAATTGCGTGACCCTGACTTTACTAGTTTTGGCTGTGCGTTGATGAGTCACCCAGTCAGTCAGTCAGTCACTCCCCGTTTCCTCTTTTTATAATAGTATATATATATAATTATATATAATTCTATATATATAATTGATACTTATTATTAATTATATGTGAAATTTATTTTCTGTCACTTTTCTCATTTATTTCCCATTTTCAGATCCAGGACACACAAATCGCGAAAAAAAAAAATCATATTTTTACATTTTTAATCCAAGCTAGTGTAAACGCATTTAAAGCCTTGGTCAAAATGATACAAAAAAGGAAAAAAGGATTAAAATGGCATAAAAAGTGCACGAAAAACCTTCAAGCCGTGGAAATTCCGAGATAAAAAGTCCTTCCGGCCTGTACCGGGAGGAAAAGGTAGCTTTCCTACATCTTCGTTTTAAAATTTTAGTTAATGTTACACGAAAACAGCAAGTTAAAATGAAAAGAAACGTTTACAAAAGATTCGTTAATACAGAATTTGAATAAGAAATTCGCCAAATTATTGAGCAATAGCCAAATTGGCTTCATTTATGAAAACTTATTTTGGTCGCCAAATTTGGCGATATTTCGCCAAATGTCGCCAATTTTGTCGCCAATGTCGCCAATTTTGGCGCTAACGGATATGAATATATAGTTTTATGCGTATGATTGGGAAAATTATTACAACAGTGAAAGAAAATAATTTGCGAGTAATCGCGTTAATGTGCTGTTTTGTTTCAAAATGTCAGCCACCCTAGAATTTCAAACTGCTCTATCTCAGCCATTTTTTAAGATAGTGGTAAACCAAAAAATGCTCTGGAATCCTTGTATCAAGGCCTAACACGTAATTAAAAAATAAATTCGAATTTTTAATTTTTTTGTATATTTATTTTAGTTTTAAATTTTTAAATGGCCGCCATCTTGAAACAAAATGGCGGACCAAGCTGGCCAACGAACTCGGTCGAGACATTGGTTAGCTTAATACACACAATTAGTTTCATCAAAATTGATTTATAAATACGAGCGTTATCGCATGACGTAGGTCAGATATATATATATATATATAGAGAGAGAGAGAGAGAGAGAGAGATAGATATAGATATATATGGATATATCTATATATATTTAAATCAACATTTGAACGGAGGGTGGTTTTGGGGTCTGGGGGTCATGATCGGTGAAAATATATCGAAATTTTCCGGAACTGCTTTCCTTCGAACGGTTGCAATAGGTAGCTTTATACTTTTTTGTATTGAAAGCTACTTAAAACAGACGATAAAATTAAAGGGAAACATTAAGAAGGAAATTTAGAATGGAATTTTGAAGAGGGAAAAATACTGCTGGCGGAGCGCCAAAAAGCATTAAAGACTCTTAGAAAAACAATTAGATTTTTAGCGAGAAAAAAGAAAAATGGATCATAGTATTGGGTCATCAGGAAAGTTCTGCGGTTTTTCAAAGCGAAGCGCAGTTTCGTCTAGTTATTTTGTTACCGCTGATAAGGAGTGACCTTGGATGATCCAGATATGTTCATTCGGTCTTTTCTACATTGCAGTGCAAGGAATGGAGAACCAAAAGATTCATTTTCGTCAATTATGCTCTTTTATTTCAAGAAAAGTAAAAATGCTAGCCAGACTGCTCGTTAAATTTGTGCTGTATGTGGACAAAGTGCTGTTTTCGTTTCAGATGACACAGTTCGAGAGTGGTTTGAGAAGTTTAAGCGCAGAAATTTCAGCCTCGAAGATGATGCCGCTTTGGACTACCAACATCTGTAAAGGAGGACCCCCTTAAAAGTCATTAAAACTTTTAATCTATGTTAAAATCTTTTTCATTTAACCTTTTACTTCGTCTTAAATATTGCGTTACTTGGATATATTATTATATATAGCCATTATTATTGAATTCTGCGGTCTTTCAAAGAAAAAAAAAGTTGCGCGAACATGGTTAAAATTAAAAAAAGTTAATATTTAAGAAGTTATGCGATTTGTTAACTTTTAAGCATAGTTTGTTGACAATAACACTGTTAAAATGAACGCTGTTTGTTATTAAAGAATGGAACTTTTTCGGTACTGAACATGCCGCTGAGATTATTTACATAACCTTTGATTGCTTCGGTACAAACAACTAATAAAAGTTTAAAAAAATTTAAACACTCTTTTATAAGCATTCCATGTTTATCTTAAAAATCACGCCTCATTTCCTGTCTACAATTCATGTAGTTCAACGAAAATTCCGTTACAATATGTTAATTTAGCGTGGACTCTGATTATTGATAATTCTCCAATTTGATTTACGTTAGATAGAAAGCGCGAACTAGCAAATTTATTAATATATACATAATTTTTACTCTGTTTAGTTTTTAAGATATGGTAACACACACACAAAAAAAAACATTACTTAAACTATCTATTCAGTATTTCTAAATTCTTTTCTCAATGTATAGTCATAATTTAATTAATATTAAACTATTAAATGAGAAAAGAATATATTTTTAAAAATATTACTGTTTATTTTTTTATATTTTCTAAATTTTTGTGTTTAAAAAGTTTCACTATTGCCGTTTCACAGTCAGTTGGTATATTTTGGCGAGAGTGGTTTGGTGTATAATTAACTCCATTGTTTATGTAACTCGTAAATATTTGTGACCATAAATATTATTTGGCGATTTATCAAATGCGACCGGCTAACAAAAGAATGCCCTAAATTTACATAGTAAATTTATAATTACGTTCGAAAACATTGCATTGTCGTCGGATGCAACCTGTGTGTGCATAATGTTTATAATTCTAGCATATCAGAAAGTGAGTGAAAATGCGTTTACAAAATTCCATCTTTACACACAAAAATTAAGTTAAATTAAATAAAAGAGTGTAAAAATAAGTCTACATTTAGAGCGGACTGAAATTGTTTAAAAAATGATCACTGCAGAAGGTCGTTCACATTTTATGGAAATGATTTTCTAAGTTAATTTCTACGCATAAATGACATATTCTTTGCAGCAATTTAACTTTGTTGGATAGCCTTGAACTTTGGCAATAGCTCTGACTCAAAATTTCTATGATAATAAAAATTCCTTGTTAACAGTCATGTTAATTTTCCCCGATACCTATTGTAAAACTTTCCAAAGTCTTTTCAATGTTCGTGAATGCATTTAAACAATCCAAATTCAGAAAAAGGCCATTGATGAGGGATGGGGGTGCATCAGGTGATTTTACATACATTTGTTCAATTGAAACCCAATTTATTTTCGTTTGGGATTCTTTCTTTGCTAAATATGCGTCTGTTGAGTTATGGAAGAGCGACTTGGAGACTTTGTTCATATGAAGCTCAATTAATGTCTTTTTCATATAAAGCTGGAATTTCTTCTTCAAAAATAGGTTCTAAAATAATTTACTGATAGTAAAGAGAAATCACCTTAGCTTTACTGCCATTATTTACTTTGAATTTAATTTCATAACAAAATCCAGTAGCAATCATGAATTCTTTTGGAAATTTTTCTTTACGTTCACAAACCAATTTCTTTTTTTTTTTTTCTATTAATTGAGAAAATTACTCTTCTTTTGATACACGCACTTAAAAAAAGCCATGTTTCATCAGTGTACGATAACTTTTTCACGATAAATGTCTTTACGATAAATATTCACGATACATTTTTTACGATAATTTATCACCACTTATGCGTTTGTTAAAGCGAGCGTTAGAAAGTGGAATCCACAACACATTGGACGACTTTGGAATGTTTTCCAAGAGATGTGGGAGAAAATTGATATTATTGTATGATAGTAAGAGAAAAATCGATTAAAATTTGGAAATTTGGAAATTTTGATCCAGAATTATAATCAAGAGTCAGAGCTATACAGTAGTGTAAAATTGTCGCAAAAAAATATATATGTTCAGAAATTAAGTGAAAATCGTTTCCATAAAGTGTGAAAAACGACCTTCTATAAATGGAGATATCATTGAATTAAAGTGAGAGTACCCCTAAACATAAAAAAAAAATTCACTCCATGTTTGATATCCGTACTCTTAACTGTTATTTAATTCAGAGTAATAAAACAAAATATAGTAAAGACATTACCTAATAATTCACACGATCTTCAGCTCATTATTCCTCATAATGAAATAAAAATTATACAATACTAGCAAGTTTGCCCGCTACGCTGGTCAATTTCTCTTAACGGACTTTTAATCAAACAAAATATTGACATTTCATAATTCACTCTTATATTTTAACAGAATAATAAGGCTATTATAATTTGTGACTCGTGCCAATATACACGTCAAAACATGTCGCCCTTATCATTATCTTTTAACGCATGAAGGTTTCGCTATGGTACTCGATTGTGAAATTTGGTAATTTTTGAAATTCAATATTTGAAAAACGGCGGATTTGAAATTTATATCAAGAAAAATACAATTTTTTACCTTTCAAACGCAGTTTGTCTAGCAATTTTCGGACAAATACTTTTCGAGCTATTATCTTTTCAGCAACTTCAAAAGTTTCATTTTCCGAGATTAATCTGTGGCAACAATTAGCGAAAAACCCAGTCGTCAGCATCGCATAGATTTTTATTAAAGAGGCTGTTGGAGCAGGGATTGTCACCATCACTTTTGAAATCGGTTCTGTAGTTCCAGAGATTCCATAATAATTGTAATTTAGAATGATTTTAGAACGCTTTTCACTCATTTCACCCTTTTAAATTTCGATTTTTTTTTTATTATTCTTAGAGAGCATTTACATCTTATAAGTAACTACAATGACAAATTTCAAATTTCTAGCTCCTTCGGCATACAAAAAATCGCAATTTTAGAACGTTTTTCGCTCTTGAACCCCCCTGGGGTTAGTGGCACCGACATAAAATATAGCCTATGTTGGAGTAGGGATTGTCACCATCAAATTTACCACTATTACTTTTGAAATCAGTTCTGTAGTTCCAGAGATTCCATAGAAATTGTATTTTAGAACGCTTTTCGCTTATTTCACCCTTTTAAATTTCGATTTTTTTTTAAATTTGTTCTTAGAGAGCATTTACATCTTATAAGTAACTACAATGCCAAATTTCAAATTTCTAACTCCTTCAGTATAAAAAAAATCGCAATTTTAGAACGTTTTTCGCTCCTGCACACCCGTGGGGTTAGTGGCACCGACATAAAATATAGCCTATGTTAGAGCAGGGGTTGTCACCATCAATTTGCCACCATCACTTTTGAAATCGATTCTGTAGTTCCAGAGATGCCATAGGAATTGTAATTTAGAATGTTTTTAGAACGCTTTTCGTTTATTTCACCATTTTAAATTTCGAATTTTTTAAAATTTGTTCCTAGGGAGCATTTACATCTTATAAGTAACTACAATACCAAATTTCAAATTTCTAGCTCCTCCGGTACACACAAAATCTTAATTTTAGAACGTTTTTCGCTCCTGCACCCCTTTGGGGTTAGTGGCACCGACATAAAATACAGCCTATGTTGGAACAGGGGTTGTTACCATCAATTTGCCACCATCACTTTTGAAATCGGTTCTGTAGTTCCAGAGATTCCATAGGAATTGTAATTTAGAATGTTTTTAGAACGCTTTTCGTTTATTTCACCCTTTTAAATTTCGATTTTTTTTTAAAATTTGTTCCTAGAGAGCATTTACATCTTATAAGTAACTACAATGCCAAATTTCAAATTTCTAGCTCCTTCTGTATACAAAAAATCGCAATTTTAGAACGTTTTTCGCACCTGCACCCCCCTGGGGTCAGTGGCACCGACATAAAATATAGCCTATGTTGGAGCAGGGGTTGTCACCATCAATTTGCCACCATCACTTTTGAAATCGGTTCGGTAGTTCCAGAGATTACCCCCTACAAACAAACAAACAATCTTTTCTCCTTTATAATATTAGTATAGATAAAACACCATTAATTACCTCTTGTGTTAATTGAGTTTCGGAACAAATCTTCACTTAACATTAACTGAAATTAACCAACTAAATTTTATATTAAGATATCACATAAAAAAGTGATCATCAATAAAGAGACTTGTCATATGTAGGAATCAACATCATTATTTTAAATTAATGGATTGCGGAAGCATAACCTCTCCAAGCCGATATTTGTCTAATGTAATGAATAATTGTTGTGGGTGCAGAAGTTCGTATTTCATAATCCATCATGATGAAATATGATTATTTTAAAACTAATAAATGATGAGCACAATTCAAGCTGATATCTGTTTATATTTCCACTTGTAGAATTTATTGAAAAGGTTACGCATTTATTAAATGTTTGAAGTTAAAAAAAAAATATTTTAAGTGTAAGAAACCATTAATCATCTTTCTTTGACATAATGACAAAACTCTGGATATTTTTTAAGCTAATCAAAGTCATCAAATGGTCCTAGAATATTCCTCCATTAATTTCATTCTTGAGCTTTCCATTGGAAATATTTATTTTCGTTATAAATGTGTTTAGTTTGCAAATCTTATACATCTTACAATATGAAAAATTTGTACTCGGAGTGAAACAGTTCCTTTGTCTTAAAATTTAATTTCGATTTTTGTTTCATAATAGTTAATCTTAATATATGTAGATCTGATAGAGATACATGGTTTTCAGAAATATATTTAAAATAACACAACCATAACCAACTTAAATAAAAATTATATATTGGGAATTCTTATTGAAAATTTAAAAGTTAAAAAATATATGTAGGAAGTCTTTCATGATCGCATACATATAAAGTCATGTGCACACAATTGAATACACAATTGATTACAGTTGTCTATAAACAACTTTATTATGTAACTTTTGGAAATGAAATCATGACTTGTTTTACGTTTTTATTTTCTTTGTACTGTACAGTTTATATGCTCGTATATATTACCGCCTCCGAAGTTTTGCGCTAAAATTGACTCAATTCATTTTGAAAATTAGTCAAGAATACACGAAATCCCATTTATTAAAACCAACGGATCAAAGAATTATTATATTGGCATGACTAGCAAGAATTTTAGTTATAGAAAAAAGGAGCACATAAGGGATAGAAAGTATAATTAAAAGACTACAGCACTTGTAAAATTACACTAATCAAAATAATTAAAGGATAATGTAAGTAGTATATAAAATAACGGAATAAGCGATATTTGTTTTGCAGAAAATAGAAAAAGAGAGTCACAAATGCAAATTTTTCTCATTTTCAAACTTCGGAGTATGCAAAAATTGAGTTGGACGTCAAAAACGACGCTGTAGCGACAGCGAATGAAATTTGGCTTTCAACTTACTGAAACACAAAGCGAAAAACAATGATCGACATTCAGTAAGTGCTTTGTTTCGATGAGTGCTATGTATCAATGAAGTTATTTAATCGAGTCAGAAGCTTGGAGAGTTGTTGGTCGCTTAGAGGGGGGGGGGGGCAAACACAAGCGGAAGTAGCAGAAGCCACTGGAGTTTCACAAAGTGTGATTTACAGGATATGGAACTGTTTTTTGGAGACTGGAAATGCAGACCAAGACCAGGGAAAGGTCGTAGACCTGCTACAACGTATAATGACGATCGATATTTAACGCTAACGGCTTGGAGACACCGAAATATGAATGCCACTCTTCATCAACAACACCTTCCCTCGGCTACTGGCACCACAATTTCGACTCAAACTGTCCGAAACCGGCTCCATGTTGTAAGTCTGTATGTTCGCAGACCAATGGTATGTGTTACGTTAACAGCAAGACACTATGGCGCCCGCATGGATTGGGGAACAGAGCATGTGAACTGGAGGAGAAATGAATGGCGCAATATTCTTTTCTCTGACGAGTCCCTTTTTTTGTTCATCCTGATAATAGGCTTATTTTCATCTGGAGGGAACGTGACACTAGAAACAATCCTGCGTTCGTGCAAGGAAGTGTCAGATTTGGCGTTTTGTAGTGATGATCTATGCTGAGATTTCCATTGATGAGCACACGACCTCCACATCAATCAAAATGGAGCTCTGACCGGCCAGCTATATATGGATGAGATCCTCAGACCTATTGTATTCCGTTACGCTGCAGCAATCTTCATGCTAATGGACGACAATTACAGGCCACATCGTGCTCACTTGGGGGAGGATTTCCTTTTCGAGGAAGTATTTATACGAATGGAATGGCCAGCGTGTTCTCCGGACATGAACCCAATAGAGCATGTTTGGGACATTCTAGGCAGAATATTTGCTGACCGCCTACCACTTAAAAAAACTCTTCAAGAACTGGAAAGAGCTCTTCTGGAGGAGTGGGACAGAATACCCCAGCTCCTCGTTAATAGCCTCATTGAGCCCATGCTTCAAAGGTATTCAACGTTGCTGGCCGTCCAGGGAAGCCATAACCCCTACTAAAACTATTTTCTTTTAGAGAAACACCTTTTTTATTCGTTTTCTCTCATATGAACAAATTGTGTTTTTTTCCTTTTGTATCTAAATGCTCAATACAATACATTTTTTTCTGCCAAACAGGTGTAATTTGTTTCCTCATATAGCCGACCACGTCTGTCGATCATGTATCAATCATCTCAACAATTCCCAGCCGCAAGATCCATCCATAATCTCAATATCCTTTAATTGTTTTGACCAGCGTATATCAAGAAGAAACCATCCAGATATATTTCAAAATATTTTCCCCTCTAGTCTATACTGTCCATTCGTTATAAGATAAACCATAGAAATTCTAACACACAAAATTCAATATGTAACGATACAGCATCATTTATCTTAACCGAAATTATGGTTTGAGACGGTTACGAATACCATGGTTGCGAGTATGAAAATAAACATCAAAGTAATAATAAAATAAAATAACCTGAGTAATATGAGAGAGAAAGTGTAAAACGTGAATGATGGCGTTTCAATTCATTGCATTATAGATCGTGCAACTGTGGAATATTGTCATTTGTCGTGAAAAAAGCTTCGGTAAAGCAGACAGTTTTGCACAATTTTTTTAAAAAATATTTTGACGGTTTTTATTTAACATATTTTAGCAATTAATGAAGTAAATTTTTTCTGGGTGTTTGGAATTGTTACACTAAAACTTAATTATGATATTTACTAAAATCTTTCTATCACCTCACACTAATAACAACACTGGGCATCAAACTATGAAGAAAGGAAAGCAATATGTTGAGAAGGCTAATTATAGGAAAATTGACCTTTCAGTACACTGAAGAAGAAAAAAATTGTTGATTTTACAGTATAATACTGACACCCCAGCTGAAAGTATTATAGCGAAAAATTAACAGTAATAAACAATAAAATAAGCAGTATACGCTACCGCGCATGCGCGGTAGCGTATTACTGCTTATTTTACTGTTTATTACTGTTAATTTTACGGTATAACACTTTCAGCTGGGGTGCTAGTATTATACTGTAAAATCAACAATTTTTTTTTGCAGTGTAATAAGGTAGAATCCATGAACAAGAAGACTAAAAATATCCAAGAGAAGTCCGGTGTGTAGCTGTATTCCCATCTTTTTAATTTTTTAAAAATATGCTCTTTTAAAAATCCTATTTTTAGATTGTCGTTTAAAATACACCCAAGGTATTAGCCAAACCCTTTCAATTAGTTAAACCTATCATATAATTATGATGTAAATCCGATTTTGAAACCAGTATTTTAAATTTGTAAAAATGACAGTCATGGTTTATTTAAGAGAAAAAATAAAATTTCTATATAAGTGTATTGGCGACAGGTGTTCAAAGTATCATAACTTTCCAAGTTATTTCATTGTTAGTACATTTTCAGATTGTGGGATACCCTAATTTCGAATACAAAAAAAGTTCGTTGTAGTGTGCCGTACACCCTTAAAGTCAAAGTTTGTATGTAGAATTTTGAATTATCCTGTATATACAATTGAAAACATAGCTTGATTTAACTAAATTTCATTTCCTTTTTCGAAAAATGCTAGAAATCTATCAAAATACTAGGGCTTTTTAAAGTTTATAATCCTCTTTAATATATTTTGTTTCAAAAGTAGTGTTTGCTTAAAAACATATGTTGTTTAATAGTTTCATTTTCTGTCTAATTTCTAATTTAAAATTAATATGGCTAAAATATAATTTTCACCTTATGTAATATAAAAAACTTTAAAATTGATATGAAATTTGTTTTCAAAATTTTACTATATGGACTTCTTCTTTATTTTGAAATGTTAAAGTAAATAATCATTGAAATAATAATCACAGAAAAGTCTCAACTATCAGAATTATTTTAACAGAAAAATTTAATTGTAATTGAATATTCTTAATGAAAACTATTCCACTGTGTCTTCAGTCGCAATTTATAAAACAAAATTAGCGAAATTTAATTAATTTTTCAGAAATGCAATTATAACACTACAATGAGACAGAAAGTCAGTTTTTACTCTAATTAAATTTCATTTGCAAAATAAAGCTTTGAAAATTACCAAAATAATAATTAAAGGAAATGATTTCAGACCTTCAAAGTTAGATTACGTTACATAACATAAAGATTCCACGTTCGAATGCAAGTTATTTAAGACTGAAAGATTAGAACTTTGTTCAAAAGAAAAAAAAATCTGTTTATGACTCTTCGAAAAGAATCTTTTAGTAACCCACAATTTAAAAGACGTTTATGAAAAAACTAACAAAAAAAAGAAAAAAAAAAAGAAGGAAAAAAAAAGAAGGAAACAACTGGAAATACAACCAACTTATGAAAATTACTATATTAACCTCTTTTCAACACTTTCCAACATAGTTGAAAAGTGTTTATGTATTCAGTTTGTCTGTCCATTTGTCTGTCTGTCCTTCTTTAACTGGCGTAAATACTGCCGGATCGCCATGTAATTGGTATATGTTTTTGAGGTTGACCGCAGCATATTCGGTATTGAAAATGAAGTGTGTTGCATTTATGGTTAGATTACAGGGACAATCAAAAGTATTTCGATACATCACGGTCAATGGGGAAAAATCGTTTTCAGTGCACTGTTTCAATCATAGCAAAATTGATATGAGTCACTGCGGTAGAGGACAACATGTTTTCTATATAGAATAAGTAGCAATTATAGTTTGTTTACAGGGATACTCAAAAGTATTCTGTTACATCACGGTCAATGGGGGAAAATCGTTTGCAGTACATTTTAATGATGTTACATTGTTTCAAACATAAGGAAATTTATATGCGTCACTGAGGTGGATGGCAACATGATTTATATAGAGTATAGAGTAAGTTTATAGTAACGCACAAAAGTATTTCATTGCATTAATGTATATGGTGAAAAATTGTTTACAGTGCATTTTAATGAAACTGAATTAATGAAATTGAAATGAAAAACATGTTTTCTGTAGATTTATTAAGTGCGTAGACTATTTCGTTAATTTACAGAGACACTCAAAAGATTTCGGTGAACTGACTATGAGCCATGACTTCTGGATTTAAGTTTTAAGCTGTGATATGTATTTAAAATGTTTATTTTTAGAGTATTATGAGGTGTGTATTTCATATATAGGGTTGCACGATATAGAATTCGCACACGTTACGGGCTGTGGACAGCAATTCCTGAAAATGAATTTTTACTACGTTGTTATTTTTTAACGTTCGTATTAGATATCTCATTTCACTGTATGAACAAAAATGACATTTCTTAACAATATTCCGTGTTGGAAAGTGTTTTATAATCTATGTCGTGATTCATGAGTTTTCGTTCTTGTTATAATATTTAATCAAGACAACTTGTGCCTGAAAGAAGTAATTTTTCCGTCTACGACAACGACATATTTCATTTTATATTTTATACATTTTATACATCAGTACTTTTATTAATAAAAGTACTGATTATTTCATGATATTTTAATTAAATTTATTTTAGCTATACAAATTTTGCAGTCAAAAAATATTTTTAAGTAACTTTGTTGGGTGATGAGTGTAGCTCGTCATTTTAACGTTATCTAGGAAAGACTCATGACGGGATACACACGTCATTTTACTGCAAGAGGTTAATAGACAATTAAACCTTATAAAAGCTTATACAGTGGTGGAAAAAATTATAAAGCCGCTTGAAAATATGATATAATTAAAAAACAAAATATAGAACATTTATGAAATTTCATACATATATATTATATGCTACACTGTTACAAATTTGCAGCAAACTGTCCAGTCATTTGACCGTTTTTATAAAAAACGGTTACATAACGACAATTTACTCTATTCTCACCATAATATGGGCAATAATATGGTCAGAATAGAGTTAAATTACTGTTATTTAACCGTTTTCTATAAAAAAAACGGTCAAATGACTTTACAGTTTGCTGCAAATTTTTAACAGTGTACAAGGAAGTAAAGGAAAAAATAAATTCATTAATAACTACATTAATAAAAGATTAATAGACTTGAGAAAATTTTCTGTACAAAGAAAGTTGGAAATAATTATAAAGTCGATACATGTATTTCATCAATAATCGATGTGAGACCCATTTTTTTCGAGGACTTTGACTAATCTTTTGTTCATTGAATCTATCAGACCACCCAAAGTACTTGCATCAGTATTATTCCAGCAGTTTTTAAAAAAATTCATCAAATCTAACTTTAAATTGAATTTTCGTCCATTTTTGTAAACATTTCGAGCTAAAATTTCTCAATGATTTTCTATTACATTCAGATCGGGTCTATGAGCTGGCCATTGAAGGCATTTCACCTGATTAGCTTCCAGCTAAGATTTAGTTGACTTCGAAACATGAACGGAAGCGTTGTCCTGCTGAAATGTCCAGTATCCTGAAGCTATAAGAGGATCAAATGGGTAATAAATTATCTCCTAACATTTCTTGATACATAACCCAATTCTTTTTGTTATGCATGAAAACAATTGGAGTGGTTCCACAGGCAACTAATGCAGCCCAAACCATTACCGAGCCACCTCCAAATTGACACTTTGAAAAAATATCAGGCTCCTGTCGTAAATCATGCCAAAAATATTTATAGCCGTCGGGTCCATCGAAATTAAATTTCTTTTCATCGGAAAAGACAACATCTCTCCAATTTGTGCCTTCGGTTACATGTTTTCGTGCAAAGTCTAAGCGAGCATTTTTGTGGTACTTAGAAAGAGGTGGTTTTCCTTTATTTTTTTTAAATTGAACAATGGGATTGTTACTTAAAACATTTCTTACCGTTCGGCTTGTACATGGTAATTGTAACTGTTCTTGAATTTGGGCATGCGACATTATTTGTCCGCAAACTAGCTTCCGGATTTGTCTTGATTGCCTTACAGTTAAGGATTTCGGTCTTCCTGTATGCTTCTTACTGCCGTAATCTTCGGGATTTCTGAGAAAACTGTTTACTGCAGCCTTGGACCTTCCTATTTTTCTTGAAATATTAGAACCAGACATTCCAAATTCATTTAAAGTTAATATTTTAATTTGTTGATCATCGGATAACTTTTTCCCGCTTGGCATTGTATTAAACAAACCAAATACAAAATGACTGCACGTAACGCGTTTACATTTACCTAAACTTTCATGGCGACCTATTTTCTTAAGTCTGGCATTATGCCAAATGAGGCTAGAACCATCGGCTTTATACTTTTTTCCAAGTTGTTTTTCGTTGGTTGTAAGAAATTAGCATAATTTATGTTCCCCCTTCCGTTTTTCTAAATAAAGTTTATGTGTATTATTGCAATGTTGATCATGCAAATGAAAATAGAATTTGCGTTATCAACAATTCCATTACTGTTTGAATTTTGTAAATTTTTCTATCGGCTTTATAATTTTTTCCAGCACTGTATATCATGATATATATTATTTCTGTTGTCAACATCCCCTTTTCTTTGCATTTACAAAACTCACAATAATAAATGAAGTATCATTGGAAAGGTTTTTAAACCGGCTTCTGACATAGTATACTAAGATTTCGTTAAAACATGTTTTTGGTTAAAAATTGCGGTGATTTAAAAATTAAATCCGCATTGTTTTCATAAATGAAATGAAATGTTTTTCTCAAATCAATGTTGTCACAAAAATAAAATACCGCATTTTGTTGCGCTCAACAATAATTATAAATAGTACAAAAAAGATAAAGTGTTGGACGTCTCATTGTATTTTATATGTATTCAATTTATTTTTCTTTGCCCCGTGTTTTTCCAGAAGCGAATGACGTCCTACTCTAATATAGTTGAAATATGATTGTTAATTTTTTATTTCTCACGCGTACCTTGTGCTATGTCCGATAAAGTTTTACTGTAACTTTGATGGAATAAATGAGATGATATTGTGACTTGCCTAATGTTGTTTGCAGATATATTTAATCCTTAATTTTTCTTTAGAAATTTAAACTTGTATCTAAAACATATTAGAAATTGGTAAAATATATTGGACTCAAGTGCGAAATACTCGCCCCTCTCACGGGTCCACTGGTTTTTAAAAATTCAGTATTCCATTTCTATTTAAATGGGAAAAGTTTTTCCTTTCCAACATACCTTAAAAATTTTAGCATTTTGTATAAAACATCTACATATTAGCTTATAGGTTTAAATTTATCTTACTTACATGCCGCAAACAAAGAAGGGGGAAATTCCCATAACCCGTGCCGGTAGATTTGGCGAGTTTATTTTGGCGATAAATGTTCGATGTGGTTGTTGCGGTCTTCAGTCTCTGGGGTTGCTTTTTTTAAACGATATTTTTCTGTAAATGTAACGTTATGTAAATATTTTTTGTGCATTTTTTATAGATGTTTTTCTATTTCGTATATATTATATATTAAAAGTGTAATGGCAGTTCTGAACGATATTTTAACTTTTTTATCTGTGCCTTTCGGAAATATTGAAAAATAAAAATAAAAGATTTATATAAATCGTATTATGTTTATATGGACCAATTCTCCATTTTTTGATGTTAAGTGCTATTTATATGAGATATATCCCCAAGTACTAGCCCCATATACTAGCAGGCTTTGCCCGCTACACACGTTGGTTTCTCCAAACGAACCTTAAATCAAATAAAATATCTTTATGAATTTGACCTTGTGTTTTAATGCAATATGGACCTTTACTTGGAATGTCCTTCCGCATTTCTAAAAACAATACCAAATCAAAATTCGCCCAGTAGAATTTAAAAAAAAACCCTACTCTTTCATGATCGGGTTCACATAATTATAGAATTTTATCTGATAAATTCTATAACTAAGCAACGTAAAACAATATGCAATATACTAAAACCTCTTTTGAAAAGTTATCTAATACTGCCAGTTTCATCAAAATTTGTTCAGTATTACGTTTTAGAAAAGCTTCACTTTTAAATCGGGTTTACATGATAATAGAACGTTTTTACATAATTCTATAAGTATAAGCAATGTTAAACAATAGACAATATACTAAAACCATATCTGAAAAAATATTTAATAAACAATGCAAGACTCATCGAAATCCATGCAGTAGAATCTTTTAAAAAGGCTAATATTTCATAATCGGGTTCACCTAATTATAGAACTTTCCCGCAATAATTCTATAAACAAGCATTGCAAAACGATATGCAATATACTAAAAAAAATCCTGACAAATTATCAAGTAACAATGCAAGTCTCATAAAAATCCGTCCAGCAGAATCTTTAAAAGAAGGCTAATGTTTGATAATCGGGATCATCTAATTATAAAATATTCCCCCCATAATGCTATGAGCAACGTAGAACAATGTGTTATACACTAAAACTTCCTCTAAAAATATATCTAACTGACAGTGCAAGTCCCATCAAAATCCATTCAGTAGAACACAAGTTATAAGCAGCCGGAACGAATTTTCCATTTGCATTGCAGTAGAAAAGTAGAAGTAGATAATAGAAGTTGATGATGTCATAAAAGACACACAATAAAGGTATTAAATTCTTCCAGAATGTTTTATTACATAACTTTTAAATAATTATTATCTGTATTTGCAAAAAATAGTGATTACACAAAACATAAAAACCATCATTTTACTTTAGGATTGTTATTTTAAAAATGTTTATGTTCAAAATATATTTAGCAACAATATTTTATTCTTCTTTTCCGATACCTACAGCATAAAATTTGTCTGTTGAAAATCTCTTAAGGAAATTCTCAGATAGCAGTAATAAAGTAAAAGTTTAAAAAATCAAATAACATCCCATAAAAAATAGTTCAGTCATATGGTATACAGCGTAATAAATCCATAAACATCCATGAAAGGAGAAGGATTACGAAAGTAATAATCCATAATGACGAAGATTTGATATCTTAAGTATTTTATTTTTGTGGGCTCTCATATGTGATTAGGAGATATATATTAGAGTTATTACCGGTAAACCTTTTCTGGAAAATATATGAAATCCTTTCATCAACAATTTATACATTACCTAAATGTAACTATTTGCTTTTATAGTCCAGGAACAGCGTACGAAAAATTATTAGTCTTCGCTTTTTATTTGTCTTCTCATGTATTTACACGGCTGTAATCCAGAAACCTTTGATAAATGTCTTTCAACATGAATTCAAGTTCTTCGGAAGAAGTTTTAACAAACTTTGTAAGGATTTCATACCAATAAATTACCTTGTTTCTCAATCGTATTAAAAATAGTTAGCGATATATTTTATCAGTTCATATCATGAAAATTTTAAGGATTAATTTAGGATTTTATATGATTTGAATCACAATTTATAAATTGATAAAGGACATTTTTATTGTTTTTACGAAATGGTTTTGTTCTTATGTATTTATTCAGCAGTGCACATTGTTCAAGGATACTTTTAATAACTGGTTTCCAAACTCTTTGGATGATAATAATAAACTTTATAAAGAATTACAAATTAACTTGTTTTTGAATCGTATAAAACATAAATGTTAGTAATTTCTGTTTATTCATATTATAAAAATTTTAAGGGTTAATTTAAGATTTCACGTGATTTCACTCACATGTTGTAAATAAAAGGCTTTTCAAAATGAACTAATATATATATATACCCTATATATAGATATTCCTAACAGAACGAATTTATGAAATAAACTTATGAAACAACTAATTCGGATATTTTAAACGAATATGTTAAATAATTCTTCATAACAAAATAAAAACTTCGTCCACTTATTATCTACCCTATCTATATAAAAATACAATGAAACAAAAAAGGCTTTGTAATGAAACGAATTTATGAAACGACTAATTCGGATATTTGAAAAGAATATATAATTTGGCGGTAAATCTTGGTCACTTGGCGATTCATTCTTAGGGGCCGCTATAACACGAAAGTACTAAATTTACAATATATTAATGAAAACAGAAACAAAAATATTTCATCCTTTGGGGAAGCTATAACACGAAAGTACCAAATTTCTACTTTATTTTTCATATCTGATAATTTGCATTTATCCCTTTTGTAACGATTTTAAGCATTTCTATTGCCTATTCAAAGATAAATTCTTCTAAAGTTACAGAATTTCATTAAAAATGCTTAAACAACTCTTCTAAAGTTACAGAATTTCATTAAAAACGGTTAAAATAGTAAAATGCGAAATTCATTGGGTCCATTCACAACCGAAAGCAACAATCATTTTCCCAATGGTTAATAAAATAATTTTTCATAACGGAAATAAAACTTCGTCAATTGCTATCAAATTAGAACCAGGTATCCGAATGGATTAGAGTATGTCAAAATTGGTCTCAGAATTTCAAAACTTGAATTAGTTTTCGAGTTATTAATGTTTTTGTAATTTTTAATTTCATTTCTGTAATGATGGCAACTAAATTACTCTATTTTTGTGGAGAAAAGGTAAAAAAAGTTAGGGATTATTAGGTTTATTTTTGGGACGTCATTTCCAAATTGAAATTATCTTTTATTTGAATAGATAGTGAAAACAATATTGTGATTGAATT
Organism: Maratus michaelseni; assembly: GCA_963931845.1. NCBI lineage: Eukaryota > Metazoa > Arthropoda > Arachnida > Araneae > Salticidae > Maratus > Maratus michaelseni. Next base: position 232,034,482 of record OZ007590.1, read on the forward strand.
ATATTTTTCAAGAAAATTTGAAGGAATACAAACTTATTTTCACATATTCAAGCTTCAGGAATCAGTTTAATTTAGAAAACTAACAAGTTTGAAATTGTACGTTAAATGAAACAAATGAGGTCGTTTCGTGCTGTAACCAGTTTTACAATGTAAAAAAAAAACCATCGTTATTATTTCAGTGAAATAAATTATACCGTCTGCTATGAGCGAAATGAAGAAGCCTTTTTTTCCCTTGTGTTTACAGATGCGAATTTTTTTTCGTGCACCAGGCAGCGCTGTAAAATTCGCCATGAAGATCGTGCTTTGCGAATTATTACCTCCATGGTTTAATATTCTATGACTCACGATGAATGAAAATGACACGATTAACAACGGATGACAACGGCTGACCACCCCGGGAACCCAGCTTTTGCTTTAAAATAATTTTGAAACATTTGAAAACCAAATTTCAGCGATTATCTTCCATAGTATGAAAAGTATCCGAAATATTTTGTGCATGTCCGTATATGATTTAGTATTGTTTATATACTAAATAGTATGCTAAAATTTAGCTCAGTCAAAAACACAGTTAAAACTTCCCCATCAGCAATTTCCTTCAATAAACGGAAATGTACTCGAATTCTTTTGTGCAGCCCCGTATATTATCTATAGAATTTATATGCACCAAGTACTATATATATGCACCAAAAAAATTTCTTACATTAAAAAATGCGTATCATAATTGAAAACGCACTTCCAGCAATTACCGCTCATACACTGTATTGTAACCGAATTCTCGCAGGTGTCTCCTGAAATGAATGAACTACGGCAGTCATCATTTAGCGCATATTAGTGATGTATATTAATTTCAGTTTGTTTGAAATAGTGTAACATCATAAAATACATTGCAAACAATTTTCCCCCATAGATCAAAATGTAACGGAATTCTTTTGAATATCATTGTAAAGGAATTATAAATGCTACACACTTCAATAGCGAATATACCATAGTAAACCTCAATAACATATATCAATTGCATGGCAATCCGAGTACTTTTTACGCGAGTTAGAGCACAACCAGACAGACGAACAGACAGACAGACAGATGCCCAGACAAACCGAAATCAACCATTTTTAACTATGTTTGAAAGTCTTACAAAGTTTGCGTTTGCCTTGCGCATAAATATGTATATTCTTTAATTATTGTTTTTACTTGCTTTCTTTCCTTCTTTCTATTTTCCTGTCTATTAGATTGCAAAATATTATATTTATTCATACACATACTCTGTGTCCCATTCATTTCGATATTTATTAAAAATATCAGTGATAGGGACACTAAAGTCAATTTCTTTAAAAGATTTTGAGTGACTGAAAGAAGAATCAAAAGAGAACTTTTGATGATATATGTATTAATTTTTTCAAATGTTTTCATTGTACTTCTTAACATTACTTTCAACAATCTATGAACTAATAAATATAGACACACAATAAAGGGAATAAGAAATTCTGACGGACCTATAAACGAAATAAAAAAATTTAATGTATGCACTTCAAAGAAAAATGCGAATCTTGATGTGTAACTTTTATAAAAGGATTTCTCGATAGTGTAAAAAAAAATAAATTGTTTTATTTGTTTATTAATATTTTTACAATAATTTTATAATATAAATTGAAATGGAATTTATAAAATATGATTAAAAATTCTAGAACCAATCTCAGACTGTTTTCGATATTAATATTTCTTTCATGAGTGATAATCATCGTTTTGCTCAATTTGAATACCGATTTCAGAAATGAATACAGAAAACGTCCACAGCATAAGATATTCCTGCGGGCGGTAATCCTTGTAATTCCTCTTTCATAATTATTCAAGATAAAAAATTATTAGAAACATTTAGAGTTCATATTACATGTGATGACAAACAATTTTTGCGTAAGAAACCAATCCATTTATTAGGTCAACAATACAAGGTGACTCAGTCCAAGCCGAACATGTATGTTTGTTCATGACTATTTCATGAAAGAATTTTCTTCGTTCAGGAAAATTACCAATATGGCTTTATGGTGGTTTTTGGTGTCTTGTGGACAGAATTAATTATTATTACCAACAATTAAATCAAAGTGTACATTTCTGTCCAGCATCCTCCCCATAATAGTTATCTGGTTGTCCTGCCAGTCTTTTGTTTAAATTCAAGTTTAAATATTATAGAGTTTAAATACGAACCTGGTAGTTATTGCGGCACAAAAAGTTATCTGTTATCGTAGTGTTTATTTTAAATATTATAGGGTAGTTACCGAATTTTAAATTATTGTGACAATAAAGAAGATATTTTAACGATTTTTAAACAGACTAACTTGGAATGACCACTATTCGGGTGCAACACTTGAACAACGCTGATACTGTCGCTCTAAAATTAAGAATGTATTTGATAGTACATATGTTATCACTCACCTGTTACAATACACGTTCCGCACTTTCCGTAATGTCGTTACATTTAACATAAAAAAGTTGGAAATTTCGTTAAGGCTGTACTCAAATCCAAACTGACTGGCTTCTTCCTGAGACACTTTAAAATTTATTTTCGCTCCCAAACTCATAAATTTGGCAGGTTCTCTTATTCAGAACCTTTTAATCGAACTGTTTCTATTTTTTTTAATGGCAGACATTCTTGAAATTGCTGTCAAAGTTGACGTTTTGTACCGAATTTCCGGACGCAACAGCCCTGGAATGGAAAAACACTGATGTAGTGAGTCAATAATCAATTATAACTCAAAATGTGATTAATTTACTGGAAAATGAAGAAAAAGGTTCGCTTAGAAATCACCTTAATAATCATACCTGCAAGTGTCATGCTTTTTGCGCTTAAAAACGAGTCAGAAAATATGTCAGAAAGTTTCCGTTGTTGATAAAAAATAAAGAATGTAATATGTATTTTGGTATTTTTATGTTAAAAGGGCGCAAATATCGCCAATAGCACATTTAAAAAATATGATTTAATTAAAAAATACACTTTATAATCAATTAATAGTTTAATATTAACCCCTTCGCGACGAGCGTCCTTTACAGAATTTTTAATCTTTTAACACCGGTTTTTCAAAACAGAAATTTTCGCCTAATTGAATCGCAGAAATGCTGTCATTAAATAGGGCAAAGCTTACAATAAAAACTAACTGGTGGGAATAATCGAGGATTCTGAGCATCTTATGCGTCACGTATACGTGTCGCTCGTCCTCAAGGGGTTAATGAAATCAACATATTCTATCAAACGCAAACTTATTACGTAATCTAATAGATCAGATTTTCAAAATATAAAGCTATCAAAAAATTACAAAAAAATAAATTAAGTTAACTGTATACTTTGGAAATTTCTTTTCTAATTGTTTCGCTCTATAGGGCGTAGAGAAAACGAAATATCCCTGTTAAATTTTTCACAACATACGTGAGAATGAGGTAAAACCGCTTACCTTATTGTTAATTGGATCTTGAAGCTAAAATTTCCAAGACAATTCAATGTAATTTCGCGTACATACTCAGCATTTCTCGTTGTACCATAATGTCATTATGTATATATGATTAGTTTATGGCATTTTTATTAATAAATTCTGTTTGGAAAAAGTCAAATAATCCAGTCTTACTTGGTGGTGTATAATCTTGTTACCCGGAACAATTAATAATAATTCTCGTACTCATTTAAACACTCTCATTTTCTTAGAAACCAGTTTATTTGCAAATAATCTCACAACTCAAAATATTCCGGACAAGATAAAAAGCAGAATTACACTCACAATATGAAACCATAACTTATTCACATACAAAAGAACACACTCGAAAAGAATTCGAATCGAAAAACTAAAAAACAAAAAGTAATGTCCTTTTCACGCAGCTTAGAAAAAACTACAGAATTAAAAAGGGTAATATCTTTAACACACAGCTTGTAGTTTTGATAGCAAAATTCTTACATTTCAGTATGCCTGCTTTGTGCGACATCTGCCAGTATAAATTTAAATAACACTTTATCAAACAGGTGGGGTAAAACTGCATGGATATATTAATGTTATGGAAAATAAAAAAGTGACTTTAGTTTCTAAAGGAATAAAGTATTTTTATTTATCTTTTCAACCAAGTAACTGAGCCGACAACATTTCAATTACATGTCTAATGATTTAATGTTTGAAGATAAAATGGGAGTTATCTCCATTACAAATTGAGAAATTTTTGAAAAGAAGTTTAGCTTTTTAAAAGTTTTTGAAAATCACAGTCACTCTTGTCCTTGTAGTTTCGACAGGCCTTTCTTTAAGCATTTTGTAGGGGCTCATCAATCATTGTTTTCCAATATACCGTTTTAATCCGCGTCTTTCCCCAAGGAAATGACAATCGAAAATCAAGCGTAAAAATGGTAAAAATGATTATATAAATTCTAGAAACAGTTTAATTGTTGGAAATACTTACTAAATTCCTGATACACAATAATACAAAAAGCTTCAATAGCTTTAAATGTGTTCATATTTTGAAAAATAACGAAATATTTTTTTCAACTTAGCAATTACACAAATACCAGTATATAGATAACGTAACGGCCGCTTCTTTTTCTTGCCTAGAACTAAGTATTTCAACCGTTACCCACCAGTGACTAGTGTGTACTCAAATCGAGTCAAAACTAAGGTATCCACTTTCACTCGCCTACACAGTTTTTTCCTGCTTTCCCCTGTATCCTATTTCACGAAAGCTGCTTTCACGAAGATGCTGAGAGAAAAAAGTTTTTACTATCTGTATAAAATTTATACACATTTTTCAACAGTTAAACATATTTTAATATAACTAAAGGATACTACAGAACAAAAATTGTATCATAGGAATATTCATTCTATAAGTGCTACACACTTCAGTTGAAATAGGTACCATGCTATAGATAACGACAATAACATATAAAAATTGCAGGGCAATCCGAGCATATTTACGGGAGTTAGAGCACGGCCAGACGACCAGACGGCCATACGACAGACGGCCACACGGCCAGACAAACTGAAGTCATAAACACTTTTCAACTAGGTTGGAAAGTGTTAAAAAAATGAAATAAATATCACTTTTCTTACAACTTTTCACAACGTCTGAAGATTTAGGTAATAAAGGTATTAAGTATTTGTTTACTTTAGCTTAAAAAAATATTTTTCTTTCATTAAATTAAAAGAAAATTTAAAGCTTTTCTTTCATATTTTAAGTTTTTAAATATGTCTTTGTCTTCTGATTTTCTCGAATCAAATTTAATCCAAACAAATGTCAAAATTTTTGAAGGGAAAATTTCAAAATGTCTGTCAAAATTTTGTTGCGTCATAAAATTAAGTACAGACGGAATTGTTGAAATTTAATAAGCTTCTTGAAAAATAATTATCGTATTTACTGGCGTATTTTTCGCACATTTTTCCGAATTCTTTACGGCTCAAAATAGAAAAGACCAAAAATAACCTTTTTTTAAAAAAAAAGTATTTACTGATATTAATTTTTCGAGAAGAAAAACTAGTAGCAACTAAAGATAGGATTGTTTTTATGATAAATATAACATTTTACTGAATAATTAATATATTTACTATGAAATGTTAAGATAGTGCTATTTTGCATGCTTGTAGCTGTAAAGCATTTCAGATTATACAATACAGCCAGTGTTGGACGTTATTGAAAATTTTAAATACATTTTCAAAATACTTTTGTATTTTGTGTTTCAAGGGGATCAGGGACACATTTTAAAAAAGTTTTTATTTATTGACTTAGAATTCTGAACTTTTTTGTGATGGTTAACCATATAATTTGTAAACAAAATCAAATCATAAAACTTCTCATAAAGTTTTTTTTTTAAAAATTATTTTATTTAATTTTTTTAAGTGGGGTAATTTAAAATCGTGATATCTCGGAATATTATTCGTGAAATTTCAAATATCTTTCATTTAATTAAATAGAAATATGTAAGTTTTACTTATTATTCAACATTTTTTTTAAAAATATGAATTTTTTAAAAAATTACAAATATCTAAATTAATTTTTTTTTAAATTATGTAACTTATTTAAAAAAATTGTAATTTCGAAAGTAAATATATATTTTTTTCAAATTTGCTAAATCAAACATAATGTAAAATAATTGAACACACATGTTCCAAACTTAAACGGTACTTGACTTATAACTATTTAAATACGAGAAAGTTTAAAAAACCCGTCATGCAGAAAAATGCAAAAAACGTTTCCGTGACAACCACTATTTGAAAGCCAGATTTTGAAAACAGAATATCAATATATCCTGTTTTAGTTAAGATAGAAACATGGTTTAAACATCATACTAAGCGAAAAAAAAAAAAAACAGAGAATTTTGTAATACTTACAAAAAAAATCTTGAAAAAGAATTATCGTATATTTTGCTATTTTTTATTAATAATTGGTTATTAATTTGCTATTTTTTATAATATATTTCAAAAATTTGTATATTTTTATGTCTTGGGCCCCCTTAAACTGATCAAAATAAAATAATTTGGCAGTGAATTTTGTGATCCTTTTTCCAAGTATTTTGAAATAAAATACTCAAGAATACTCAAGATACATTTCTTCAGATTTCAGAGTCTCGTGTTTAAACCATAAATCAGCCATTCACAACGGGATTTTTTTTTAATCACTTGTTATTGTTACCAATAATTTTTGATTCCCAACACTAAACTAAAAGATATGTAAGATTTATAACTGAAACACTGTGATGGCTTTTTCTCAGATATCGTTGAAAGCTTGAAAAAATGGTGGATCATTTATCTAAACTTAAACTGTAAAAAAAAAGAATGTTTCTTAATCTACGAATATATAATTATTCTTTAAATACTATTTCTGTTTTCTTTGTATTCTATTTCAATGTCTGCACTTACAAAGAAGCTACTACATTCCAATATCAGAATAGTCACCTGTATATCATTCTTCATGCTTGCAATTGTCTGTTTTGTTCTTATTTTTCCCATGAACTTTTACAATGCTTTCAGAATTTTATCACAAAACTTAATGTATAATATTTGTTTTGTTTTTTTGTTTGTTTGTTTGCTTCACTTCTTATTTTTTTATGTTATATTAATTTCACTTGATTTGTTGAAGTCAAAAATACTATGATGTTATTTTGATTTTACTATTTACAATATATTTTTTAAGTAATACTCTTCTGTGCTAGAGAACCTCATTCAGATAATATAAATGCTGGACATTTACACCATGAAACATTACAACATTAAAGACGTAACATTAAATTAAAATATTATATATATTTCCTGAGGATGACCATAGAAGGTGGTCGAAACGTCTATATTTTTAATTTTAATGTATGTATAAAATTTTTAATTTGACATTTGTATACACCATTCAGTAAATTTGTGATGTTTTATACTCACGTTTTTAATGTTTCTCTCTCAGATAGTTTTATTATTTTGTATAGCTCCTCTTATTCTACAAAAATTGAAGAAAACATTTAATATGTTTTTTAATTCAGCTATGACTGTTTATAAGCATGTTTCTGTGCTGTCATGTTATTCTTGTGTTTTTATTGTTTTTGGTTTTAACCTCATATGGTAACTATATTGTGACGAATGTAGAATGTTAAATGATTATCAGAGTTATATTATATATTCATGTAAGTACAAAAAAAAAAAATTAAGTATTCTTTTTCTCGAAAATGTACAACTTTATGTGAAAAATAAATTATATTGTTCTGTAATTATAATTGTAGTTTTTAGCTCACAGGCTATCAAAGCCTGAGAACTTATGTGCCCGCCGGTTCTGTATGTACGTATGTATGTATGTATGTTCGTAAAGCGATAACTCTTGATAGAACTAACCGTTTTACTTTAAATTTTGTTTATAGGTTCCTTGTGATAAGGCGCTTCCCTGATTAGTTTTGGAGGTTCATTGGTTAAGCAAAAAGGGGGGAAACGGGGGGCTAACCCCCCATAATTTAGATAAATGGGTTTTTCATGCAGAATTATCCCATTTTCTTCAAATTTTGTATATAGGTTCATTTTGATAATGTGCTTCTGTCAATAGTTTTGGGAGTTCATTGGTTAAGTATAAAGGGGGAAGGGAGGGGGATACCCCCCCTAATTTAGATAAATGAGTTTTTCATGCAGAATTATCCGATTTTCTTCAAATTTTGTATATAGGTTCATTTTAATAAGGTGCTTCTGTCAATAGTTTTGGGGGTTCATTGGTTAAGTATAAATGGGGAAAGGGGGATAACCCCCCCTAATTTAGATAAATGAGTTTTTCATGCAGAATTATCAGATTTTCTTCAAATTTTGTATATAGGTTCATTGTGATAATGCGCTTCTCTGAATAGTTTTGGGGGTTCATTGGTTAAGTATAAAGGGGGAAACGGGGGGGGGGGCTAGAACCCCCTTAATTTAGATAAATGGGTTTTTCATGCAGAATTATCCCATTTTCTTCAAATTTTGTATATAGGTTCATTTTGATAATGCGCTTCTGTCAATAGTTTTGGGGGTTCATTGGTTAAGTATAAAGGGGGAAAGGGGGGATAACCCCCCCTAATTTAGATAAATGGGTTTTTCATGCAGAATTATCCGATTTTCTTCAAATTTTGTATATAGGTTCATTGTGATAATGCGCTTCTCTGAATAGTTTTGGGGGTTCTTGGTTAAGTATAAAGGGCGAAAGGGGGGCTAATCCCCCCTTAATTTAGATAAATGGGTTTTTCATGCAGAATTATCCGATTTTCTTCAAATTTTGTATATATATTCATAGTAATTAGAGACTTCCCTGATTAGTTTAATGGGTTCATTAGTTAACTATGAGGGGGGGGGGTAATGGGGGGATGACCCTCCCCCTTAATATATTGTTGATTTCTTTATTTTTCGAAGGGCATATTTCAAATTCTTTGAAATAAGAGTATAATATACAATTAGTGTGAATAGCCTGTGAGCTCAATGTCCTCAGTTTAACTGGGCAGTTTTCTTTTTTATTTCATTTACTGTCACAAAAATTAAATTAAAAAATCAATTTGTATAAATCTTAATTTATTTAATATAGCAGAATCTCAATACAATGCAGTACAATAAATTTTCCATTTGAATATATTATAATATTAACTATATGCCCTAATTAAAAAGAAATTACACAGAATTTAATGTGGTAAATTAAAACAGAAAATTGTGAAAATGTATCCATAATTTTTTTCATATTTCATAACATTATATAACATTACTTGTTTTCACTCTCGTAGAAGATTACTGAGATAATTAGTGAAATTCTGAGGAAGGTGAAAGAGCTACATGATGTAAATATGTAAAGAAAATGTGTTTTTGAGAACTTCTAGAATCTTACGGAGTATTTATATAGATAGAAATTGGTAGTTTCATGGATGAAAAAATAAACTGATTTAAATTATGTCTGTTTTTGTATAGTTATAAAATTAAAATAACCTTTTAGAAAATTATTTTCCCCCCAAGTTTTATGGCAAATAACACTACATTTTCGGGTAGCAATATCATAGAAGTATAACGTCTATCACTAAAAAGATAATTTAATCAAGAACATAATGCAATACAGTTTTTTCAATTATTAACATTTTATTAAAACTTAAAGCCAAATAATCAGAAACAGGCAGTAAAACTTGTTTTGGTTGATGTTAAGTATCTTTTATTTCACTTGAATTTAGCGATTGTACATGACTGTTTGAAGTGACAGATAGATTTAATTTTGTTTGGCAATGGGTTTATCAAGCCTAGTGAAGGATTTTAATTGTTGATATCATGTATTGATACTGATAAAGGGATTTTTGTCACAGTGTTTATGATTACTATGTGTTTATGCACACTCTTTTTTAAATGTTAGCAGAGTTCTGGAGGTGTTTGGTTTTGAGTACCACTGTTTCAATTGGCATAGTCATCTTTTTTAATTGTAGGATATGAATAGTTTTGTAGGAATTTATGAGGATACGATTACTATTCAAAAATAATACTACTCAAATTATCACTGTGTTAACCATCTGATAGACATTTATAAATGAAAATAAGATTTCACCATTTAAATAATAATTTAAAAATCACGTTTGAAATACTCGGTTTATTAAGAAGTTCCTTTAATTTTCACAAACATTTACCAACATTATCTTATATTACAGTCTTCACTCAAAATCTTCACTTATGGCTATATTTTAAAACACAATAAATAAAATAGAACAAGCGAATGTTTACGCAACCTTAGGGAATACAAATGAAAAATTTCGCACAAAAATTTTAACTTGTCTAATTTTTGGTAATATAATGGTAATGTATCTTCATTAAGATGGAAATATCAGAATTTTTAATAAGAAATGCAGAAGACAATAAAATAACTATACATATATTTAATTAATTGAAGTGCTAAGATAATAATGGTTGGGTTTTCCGGGATTCTTGCGTCACAAAGTTATGAGAGATAGTAAATGCATAATAATGTCTTTAAAAATGGGCATTCTATATTGTAAACGTCATTTATCTCAATATTAAAGACAATTCGTAATTTGTTCATTCAAATTGTTTTGCTGCTCAGAACATAGGAAGCCGTTGAAAATTCTATAATTTCATAGATACCTACCATGACGTTTAGTACAAAAGATACTGTATTTTCTATCTCAGAAAATTCATGCAGCATCTTAATGCTTCCTTAACACTTAAACTTCCCAAGGATACACATGTTTCAACTGGTATGCAAAATGGCATTCTGAAGGTTAATCTGTGCAAAAATTTCTCGTGAAAATTAACGTGTATCTCATTTGTTATAATAAAAATGCATTGACTGAAGATTACTGAAACTGAAAATTTATATTCTGTGAATTTGTTTCACAAATGAAAGAAACAAAATCCACAAATCTAAAAATGCTCCTCAATATTTACAAAACTGTTTTGATTTACAGCTTCTGTGTTTTCAATAGCTATCAATTCAGATTAGAATATACAATCGAACTATAGTTTCCAGCAATCTCGGATAAAACAAAAACTCTGTTTTAAGAAGCAAAAAAAAAAAAAAAATTCATAAATGAAATATGATTCAGGAAAAAATACAATACACTTTTACTGAAATAAAGTGTAACAACAAGTAGATATTATATTATCTTTTATCCAGCCATTCCTCTTAAATGACAAACACTCATGATGTAAATTTCGTTCCTACCGCCCTAAAAATAAAATCTAAAAAATGTAACAAAAATTCATAAAAAAACATATATTTTTGAAATAAAACAATGCAAATATATTGATTATGTAATTTAACTGTTACTGTAATAGCTGCAAATACAAAAACACAGTTTTAAAACACTAAAACCATTTACGATGTTAAAAACAGATGTCAAGATTCCTTAGCGCTTTTGGCTAAACTTTAACCATCATCGGATAAAACGAATCAAAAACCACAGTTCTGAAGAAGTACATTGGACAGGTAACAATCGGGCGAAACCAACAAACTATAAAATGGAGACAGGGAAGGAAAATGAGGCGATGCCATTGAAAGCTGATGGGTGTGGGTCAATCAAAACCAAAAACACCAGTGATACCAAGTAAATTATACCAAATATGCGGAATCTGATAAGATAATACATCATTATATGTATTATTGCCTCTTTTCAAAATTTCCAGGGACTCTCTGATTATCAAATTGTTATAGCGTGGACCGCGTGCAATTATTTTAGCATTATTGAAACGTACATCAGTGTCATTAACTTGATTTAAACGGGATACAGCAGTGGATAATTTACCCTTTTTTATGTCAGCTGTGTGTTCTTTAATCCTTTCCTTTAATTTGCAAGTTGTCATGCCCACATATGAATATGTTTTAGAACTGCTATTAACTTTAAAAGGGATGATATAAATGCCAGATTCAGGAAGTATATTCCAGATCAGCAATGAATTTTCCTAACATTTCTATATTTTCCAGGCCAATAAAAAAAGAATCCAGGTATCGAGATTTTGTGATGTTACACACAAAAAAATAATGAAAATAATGAATTATAAATTTAATTATTAATAACAATGTTTCTCTATTCAAAGTAAGTTATTACAAAATGACTGAGGGAGCCCTTATGGGTTCACCTATGTCTGGATTACTGGCGGAATTAAAGTTGAGACCTTTTAAAAAACTCATCATATTTACACATACCCTTAAACCTGCATTATGGGTTAGATAAGTTGATGACACTCTGATCATATGAATCACGGTATTTCTAAATTAAATGAATTTCTGGCGCATGCTAATAATATGGTTAGCAAAATAAAATTTACTTGTGAAATAGAAGAAAATGGCTTGTTGCCGTTTTTAGATAAGAATTTATCAAGAATATTTCAACACATAGCATTGATAAAAAACATTATAGAAAACTAACACATCTAATAACACAATATCCTAGAATAGTAATGTTCCATTCAATTACAAAACAGCAGTATATTGTTTTTATATCAAAAGAGCATTTGAAATTAGTTCAGGTGCTTATTTAAATGATGAACTGAATAAAATTAAAGACATTGCAGGTGAAAATCTCTTTTCAAACAAATTTGTCAGGAAGTTAATTTATGAATATAAAAACTAACAGTCTACAAAAGTTAGTAAAGATATGCAAGCTTCGAAATTTTACAGTATTGATGATATCCCACAATTTTTTGAAAGAATTAAATATGCATTTAAGAATTCTATACATTCTCACACAGAATTATGTAAATCTCACAGAATTATGTAAATCTCATTGCAAAGCCACCAATAGCGTTATAATATCTGGTACATAGAATGATAGATCCCATTGATAACAGAGATAAATCTGTTGTTTATATCATCCCTTTTAAAGTTAATGGCAGCAAATGTTTTTAAATCTGAAACATCTCGCTCGCACGTGCTCTTACGCGGTAAATGTTGCGCGCGTTCTACAGTGAATAACTTTTGTTGTACGTGTGCAAATTACGTTCTGCAAAATGTGTGATCTTCCGAAAGGTAAGAAGAATATTTGCACATATTTATTTTATGTAATTCATTATAAATTATGTCTTATAAGTGAAAAGAAAAGACACACGAAAAAATCACGTATTGATGCACAAAGTAAAAGTTAATTAACGAAATACTTTTTATCTTGCGTTATCCAGAGTTCTCACTGTAGTTACGCAATTCCTGATGATGTTTTCTCATGAAATATCAAAAAACCAGCTGCATTGGTTTGCATTCTTGGAAGTATAGTTGTTTTTAAGTTTAACAATTTCAAACTGCTTATATGAAATAATGCACTGTATTTTTATTATTAATAATACAAAACATTTATATTTCACAAAATATAAGCTCTTTTCATTTATTTGCTTACCATATTGAATGCGCTAATGTATTTTGTTTTCATTATAATATCAAATTAGTACAAAGTAATCTCCAGAATCCCCTTAAACAAACTTTTACAGATTTTTTTTTTTTTATAAAAATGTCCGCCATATTGGATTTGCTATTTTGAATTTTTGAATTTTAATATCAAATACGTAATCAGCGACTTCAAAAACTCCCTTAAAGAAACTTTTACAGAAAAAAAAACAATTTAAAAAAAAAAAGTCCGCCATATTGGATCCGCTATTTTGAATTTTTGAATTTCGATATCAAATTCGTAATCAGCGACCTCAAAACCTATATGTAAAAAATTTTAGAAGGATTTACAACCTTTTTTGATTTTCGGCCAGCTTTTTTCGATTTTTGACCACTGTGCACCGGTGTTTTTGATTGACTCACCCCCACCAGCTTTCAATAGCATCGCCTCATTTTCCTTCCATGCCTCCATCTTATAGTTTATTGGTTTTGCCCGATTGCTACCTGTCCAGTGTACTTCTTCAGAACTGTGGTTTCGACTCGTTTTATCCTCTGGTGATGGCTAAAGTTTAGCCAAAAGTTCTAAAGAATTTTGACATCTGTGTTTTTGTATTTACACCCAACAATTGACTTATATAATCATTATTGTGTTATTTCAAGTTAAAAAGGTGAATTCGACGTTCAATATATGGAATTTTCTATACATTTAACATATATTTTTATTTAAAGTTTTTAATTACTGAGTTATTTAAATAATAAATTTTACGGCAATTAATGAATTTTAAGGCAGTTTATCCTTTTAGAAAATTTGAAACACAAAAATTATTTATACATCTGTACAGCTGCCATTAGAAAAGCAATTTCTTTCTGCTAATCCAGAAATGTAAAATTAAACTTCTCAGAGTAATCATTCCGATGTTTTTTATAATCTATCTGAATGTTTACTGGTTTGTCCCTGAATTTCTTCAGTTTTAATCTTCTGGTTTCAGTGAGAAATCTGTTATAAAAAGAAACATCTATGGCCACTTTCTTCGCGTTAGAATGAAGTTTGACCAGGTATATGTTATCAATTCATTAACAAATAATCATGTTTCATGATTTAAATGATGCTAATAATAATTAGTAATAGTATATTAAAAATTGGTAACATTTTTTTTTTGTTAGCAGTGTCTTTAAAGTTTAAACAGGAATATAAACTAACCATCAAAATGCTCCAAAGTTTCTTCAAACAAAACTTACATGGAACAAGGGTGAAAAAGACTTTAATCAGATTTATATACTCTCAAAAGGTTATATTGTGAAACTGCCTTTTAGTTAAATAGGATTTATTTTTCAGATATACATAAAGGAATTTCATGTTTATAAATGGTAAACATAAAAAATCATTGCATGTGCTCTGTGCTGTTAGAATGAAAATAATTAAAAACTGAATCGTAATTTTGTTAAAAAAAAACAAATAAACTTGTAACATAAAATCTACATTCTTTAAAATATGAATAACAATAAGTTTAAAATAAATAAGTTTAAATGGCGTTATTTAAATGCATCTGTTATTTACAGATGAACAACATTAGCAAAGTATTTCTTAATGTCGAAATGGTATTTTCATAGGTTTTTTAATTTTCATGACAAAACCTTTCAAATTAAAATGTATTTATATCACTTCAAATTTTTGTTTAGTTTAAAACATTATTCATATTTCTTGCCTAGCATGTTTCTTAAATTTAGTTTTTGAAGCTACTATACCTGCATCACAAATGGTGGGGGAAAAAAACTGCTCAGAAATTCTACTTGCAATTTCAGAAGACAAAAAAATATAATAGAAGATTCTTAATGTAGTTTTCTTTTTATGATAGGACTAGCATGCTACGCCCGCTGCGCTGGGTCATTTTTCTAAATGTACCTTAAATCAAACGAAATGGCTTTGTATTTTAAAGGAATGTGGATCTTCACCTACAGATGTTACCTTAGTAAATATTTTCAAACGAACCTTGAATCAAACGAATTATATCAATGGATTCAGCATGTATTTTAAAGCAATAGGGACGTTCACCTGGATTTTCCTTCAATATTGCTGTAAACGATGTGAACGACATTGCGTTATATTATATTATACATTGGACAAAATTTGGGCTAAAAGAAGAAACTCATTTAGTTGTTCATTTATAGTAGAGTTTGGTAGGGAAATGAGGCCATTATGAGATTATGACAACAGTAATTAACATGTTCTCTAGTCAACATACTACTAAAAGAGAAAGCATTACAATGATTGCGTAGATTGACCATTGAACTTAAATAATGTTCGAGTGATTCATTTTCGTCTGTAAGTTCTTGAACCTCCATGTGAGATTCTGGTAACGTAAGTATAATCTCACTCTATGTTACGATATATTTCGCAATATACGTCCTCTTCTGACAAGTCTACTACGGTTTTTCATCTTTCGATTCCAGCAGAGTAAATACAGTGAAAATTGTAATAAATTGTTTGCACATAAAGCACAGTGTTTAACTTTCATATTTAAAAAATGGTGAAACATAAAAAAGTGAATTTTTAAAGCTGAATATGAATAAAATTAAAATGACGCCATTTTCACTGTCTTTCCGTTTTCTTAGACCAGTTGCATTCGTGTAATCGTTAATCTGAAAAAAAAAAACAATGATTAACTCTGGTCGAAGAATAAACCTCTAGTTTGTATCCAATAAAATCTTCCTAATCTTCCATAATCTTGCCGATATCCAAGTTTGACGTCAAACATTAAAAGTGCTTGAAACGATATGGTTACTAATGTACCAGAGTTAGTTACAAAACGAAGTTAATTACGCGCCAAGCTATGTTCCATTAAATAATGTCAAATTACTGTTAATTCAATTAGAGATCTTTCATTAACGAAATTCCATACTTTAAATAAAACTGAGAATGATAAAGTTAGTTATGCAAAATGTTTAGTAATATTATTTTTGGTGAATACTTAAACCGAAAATTTTTTTGCATTTCTCTAAAGAACATAATAACACGCAGAAATAAATTCATTTCTCACTATGTTTAGCTGCTAGGGATGTGTGTAGGTCGAAAAGGCTTTATAATGATCGAAAAATTATCTAATCAGAATTTCAGGTACTCGTTTTTTCTTATCCAGCCTGAAATGATAAATCGACAAATATTATTTATTCCATTCGCCACCATTGACATTACAAAGTTTTTCCGTACATTGAAAGCGCCAAAACAGTGGCTGCGATGTTCTGCTCTCAAAGCTGGCATAGGGGAACCCCTGTCGCGCTCGTTGACCTAACCGTTCGGAGTTTTCCGTGGTTTTCTTCGAACCTTGCCGTAAATACGGGTTAGGATCCCTTAGAAAGACCCACACGAAGGGCACTCCCCCCATGGTCTATATCCCTCGTGTAGATAATCGGCCGTCATAAAATCAACCAACCGTACATTGGAAGCATGGCTTTTTTGGTAAAACTTTGCTTCATAATGAAAAAACCCATAAATTTAGCAATCGCTAATTTCAAAAGTCGCCTAATCTTCTATAATCTGAATCGTCGTCCAGAGTAACCTTCAAACATAAACGAAACATCCAACAATATAGTAAAAATGCCAACTGGCAGGTGACCGGAATACGGACAATTAGTCTAATGTCTTCAACCTTCCTGACAGAAGGGAAGAAAGATATGCAGAAAAAACTAAAAAGAAATGACGAATCAAAAAGAGCATCGAAAATTTATTTCAGCAAACAATTTTTATTGCAAAATGTAGCCTTTTGTGATAGTAATAGCGCATAAATGCACACATGTCCTTAAGAATATTCTTTGGTTCCTAACTTTTGAAACAGTGAATATTTTTATAAGTGAAATTGGCGATATATTAAAAAAATAATAAAATAAAAATAAAAGAATAGACAATATTCGCTGGTCTGAGTTCGAGGCTATAAAAATAATATGTTTGGTGAAAACAAACCGGCATGTTTCCGTAGTAAATTTTTAAATGTCTAAAATTTAATTATTTTACAATATGTGTTTGAGTGGCAGACATTCACTAAAATTTAAATATTTGATCCCATATTCATAACAATAACTGCTATTTATATAATTTGCATTTGAATATAAAAATTTACTCCAAAAAGGATCTTGTATACACGAAAAAACACTATTATTGCTAATACCGCCAAAGCTGATGTCACGCTTATGTATTTTTGGCATAAAATCACATTGCTTGGCGATAAAAGTAAAATCAAAACCGTAAATAAACAAATAACATGTAACTCATAAATGCAATCATTTTTACAATTACATCTGCTAGTTCCTCCTGGAAGACACATATGATAGGAGAGTTACATAAAAAAAATTAACAGAAAGGAAAAAAGGAAAAAAAAATACTCATATTTTATTAAATCAAATTATCAGATGCATCATTGTTAACCTCACGCAAACGATAAATCGCTATATATTGACTTAATCATTAAAACAGATTTTTTTCTTTTTTTTTCTTTTTCTTTTTCTTTTTTTCTTTTTTTTTTTCGGGAAGGGGAGGGGAGTTTAAATAAAATTAATAACAGAATTTTTCTTTTATTTTTCTATGTGTTTGCATTATTTTCTGATATAGCCGTTTCAATTCTTTCGCCAACGATAATAATCGCCAAAAAAATGACCTATGGTAACCTTATCGTCCAAATTAACAGAACTTTCCATCATAATTCCATAACTAATATACGTAGAACTATGTGTTATATACTAAAACCTTCCCTGAAAAATTATCTATCCAACAGTGTAAGTTCTATCAAATAAAGGAACGGAACGAAATTTCCGTTTGTGTTTTATATATATAGTAGATAGATGTCACATTGAAGGATTTTGTTTTAACATTTAAAAAACTAATAAATAAAAGTACTGTTAACTTAGCATGTTTAAAACTATTGTTGTTTAAAACCATATATTTGTCTGGTAAAATTGTTATTTTTTTTCTGTGTTATTTCGAATTTTTATAATCTATATAATTTAAAAAAGTCCTTCCGGTCTCTACTGGAGGAAAAGGTAGCTTCCCTATTTCTTGATTTTAAGATTTTAGTTAATTTTACTCGAAAACACGAAGCTAAAATGCAAGGAACCCGATAACAAAAGATTTGCTCCCAGTTTTCGTCAATACTGACAAGGGGACCGCCAAACATGATGCGCACAGATTTTGGTGATTTTAAGGTATGTTGTAGGGGTTATACCCCTAACTATTCACATCATAGATTTTCTTCAAATGACCCTTAGTTTTTGCGAAATTCGGGGTTAAAGTTCAGTATGCGTTTCAAATACGCATAAGATTAGCATTCTGTGCTAATCTTAATATTTAAGGTCTCCGTGGCGCTGAGCTAGCGTTCGACTTGGAGGCGAGGGTTCTGTCCCATTCTATTTAAATGATTTTATATTTTTGGCGAGTTGTACGTTTTAAGCAGAATTATAAATTCTGCATCTCTGAACTTTTTTATATTTTCCTAATAATAAATAATGATAAATAAATAAATAATAAATAAATATACATAAATGTAAACAATTATAGTAAGTTAAAAAAAAGATTTCTATTAACTTGGATTTTTGTAGATAGAAATATTAGTTTAATAATTGCAGAGCAAATATAATTTTTTATAAAAAATTCGAAAAATATAAAAATAGTTCAAAGATGCAGAATTCATAATTCTGCTTAAAACGTACAAAGCGCCAAAAATATAAAATTATTTAAAAAAGTATAGGGTGGGACAGAACCCTCGCCTCCGAGACTGGAATCTCGAAGGCTAGCTCAGCACCACGGAGACCACGTACAGACTGCTAATCTTATAGGTATTTAAAATGCGTGCTGAACTTTAACCCTGAATTTCTCAAAAACTAAGGGCCATTTGAAGGAAATCTTTGACCTGAATAGTTAGGGTATGACACCTACAACATACCTTAAAATCATCAAAATCTGTGCGCATCATGTTTGGCGGTCCCCTTGTAAGATCATTGGGTATGTAGCAGGTGCGCATGTCGAAGATGAGGGAACCAACAATTGTTAGGACTCAAGAAAATCTTCAGAAAGGGAAAGAATAGTGTACGAAAAGAATCAATGTCTCAGTCGCGGCTATGAGCAGGAACTCCAAATAGCTATAATAAATATTCATAGTATTTCATATCACAGCTACACCATTTTTAACACTTTCCAACCTAGTTGAAAAGTGTTTATGACTTCGGTTTGTCTGGCCGTCTGGCCGTCTGCCGTCTGTCCGTGCTCTAACTCCCGTAAATATGCTCGGATTGCCCTGCAAATTTTATATGTTATAATCGTTATCTATAGCATGTTCCCTATTTCAACGGAAGTGTGTAGCACTTATAGTTTTTTTACAGGGACACTCAAAAGAATTCCGTTACATTGCGGTCTATGGGGAAAAATCATTTGCGGTTTATTTAAATAATGTTTCAATACTTTAAACGCATTGAAATTTATATATATCACTAAGGTGCATTAGAAGAAGCTTAATATGGAATAGGGTGTGCATAGCACTTATACTTACTTTACAGGGACAGTCAAAAGAATTCCGTTACATTACGTCTATGGAGAAAAATCGTCTGCGGTTTATTTAAATAATGTTTCACTATTTTAAACGCATTGAAATTTATATAAGGTTCATTACAAGAGACTTACTACAGAATATTGTGTGTATAGCAGTTATCGTTCATTTACAGGGACACACAAAAGAATTCTCTACTGTATGTTAACAATAATTCCTGGAAGTGCGTTTTAAGTTACTGAATGCGATTTTAATTTTAAATCGCTTTTTGTATATTACGTGGTGTGTATAAATTCTGTAGATCCTATACAGGGAAGTACAAAAGTTCGGGAACACATTTCCGTATTATTTAACTCCAGACGGAGAATTTTAAACTGTGCTACGTGTTTCCTAACTGAACTAAAATTTAGCATCCTATGTAGTATATATACAAATCTATAGATCCTATACAGGGCTGAATAAAGTATTCGGATTACTTAGATGTTATCTTTTAGCTTATAAAAGAGTATGATTCGTAAAATTATTTTGGAAGCGTTGGAAAGTGTTACATAATCTATGCTTGACGCATGATTTTTCGTTCTTGTTTAAATGTCTATTAACTAAACGAAAATTCATTTTGCTATTTTTTTCCATGTATGTGCATATTTTGCACAGCTTGAATTTAATTTTGATTTAAATTTTGAAAAATCAAAGACATTGATACAAAAGTTACTAAAAAACATTCTTACTGAATTAATATACACTATCTATAAGGATATTTTCTATCGTAAAACATTTATCACCGGTATTACTTTAAAGAACAATTAAAAATGTATTTTTAATACTATCGAAGTAGGTTAATTTAATAAACGTCTTTTAATTGTTATTAAATTTTTTACTATGGATTTTAAAGATTTTAGACCTGAAACTGATAATCATTTTATTACTTAACCATTTGACTGTCCAGCAAATGGGCTAAATTGTAATGTTGTTTTCTCTGTATTTTATTTTAAATGCTAGAAAAGGCTGATTATTCCAAAATTATATAAAAAATTTAATTATAAAAATTTATTTAATTAAACCTTGAGGGCATCAATCATTACTCAATGTATTAAAACTGCATTATATACTTAGAATTATATTAATTAAAAAAATGCTTATATTGCAGTAAAACCTGGAGATAGTAGACGTATTAACACGGGCTTGTCAGTGACAGGGTTAATTACCTTTGCGTTTACTAAATCACAATGGAATCTCTTGGACGAGTAATAAACTTTCTACAAATTTCTATTGATAGAATGGTTATAGAATAATTATTAATAAAAATATTATGTTGGCATTATAGTTTAATACAAACTCACTATTCCAAGAATTTCGTTAATATGAAAAGCATGCGTGACTATTTGTTATGTGTAGCAGAAACCATAGAACCTATAGAATATACCACATTGCCTAGTGGAGTAGAAACAAAAAAATACAATGTGGACAAATTTGAACTATTAGATAAATTATACTTTTTAAACTTCCCTGCTAATTGCATTTTACCTTGTCTTTTATACCACCTATAAGGACTACGGCAAAAAATCTGAAGATCCGATACAACGAATTTCAGTGCTAAATATACACCACAAAAAGAAGTCTTTTCGGAAATTGTTTTTCAGACTAATTAATCATTCATACTTGCGATGAAAAAAAAAATTGTTGTATTTCTTTAACTTTATTGAATGGGTTACTTATTAGTATTCAGGCCTAAATGTTTAATTATAGTTTACAGCATATGTTTCTTGTTTAAATTCAATCATACGTTTCTCTTTGTCAATCCTATTAATTATTTACGGTTATTATTGCATATTGAGAACTGCCAAACATCCCGATTTTGTTCAAACGAAATAAACATATTGTATACCATAAAGTTTATTGTATTACATTATTTAATACAATGCATTTTATTTATTAAAGGTTTTCGGTTTAAAACATGTTTATTTGACCTGGAGAAAATCGTAAGATTTACAAATTTTCATATTTCAAATTGATTATTGAGTAATTTCTAGATATATTGTCGTTTTATGATTTTATTAACAAGCAATTTTGTGTTAAGAAATGACCTTAAATTGTAATTATAAAGTAATATCATTAAAAGTCCACGGTGGATTACTACTTTGTCAGTTTGATTTTACTCGTGTATAATTTAATGAATCATAAATATTTTTTAACTACAATAAAGCCACAAAAATGATAAATGGCATTTGCATTGATTGAAAAAACAATTAGTACTTAAAAAAATAATGCATCATTTGAAAAAAATATTTACCAAAAAAATGTAATTCAAAAGAAATTGTTATCGCAAAAGAAACTATTGAGAAAATTCTTATTTTAAAATCAGTTATAAAAAGCAATAAATCATCATGACAGTAAATCAATACATATAATTCTCTTCTATTAAAAATCATGTAAAGAGAATACATATTACTTAACAGTTAAAGTGCAATCGAAAAATCACTTTTCAAGAACAAATTGCAAAAACAAATAAATGCTGTATTTTTAGTTAGTTTTATTGTTTGAGTGAAAAGAAAAATATCGAAACTATTGTTAAAGCTGAAAGGCTAATAAATCATTTCGCAATCAGCATGTCTGTTGCATACATTTTACTTACCCATCATACGTAGTATAGGGTAAGTCTTGTAATCGTTTTGAAAATCGAAAAAATTTTTTTGACGGATTTACACGTTTCAGACACTGGAGATTCCAAAAAACATATTTTTAGAAAAAAAAATTTGCCGTCCGTCTGTGTGTCTGTGTGTCTGTAAACGCTCTATCTCCCGAACAAATTGAGATAGAGACTTGCAATTTGGTATGTACTTAGTATGTAATAATGGGAAGAAGCCTATTTCATTTCAATAACCTCGATTAACCGGAACATTTTTTTTCGGACTCTCGAAATATTCGTTCTGATGAAAGGTATTAAAAATTTTCGAAATTGTTTATTTTAAGTAGTAAATATAAAAAACAATAAAAAAACATAAATTTTGCATAAAACATGAAGTCGATCGGATAATGAGTTGCCGAGATATTTGTAATCCTATTTTCCGCAATCTTCGATTTTTCATGACCCTGTATTTCATCCAAATTTCACTTCAAAGATATATTTTAATTGGAAATGTGACGCTTAATCAGATGCAATAAACCGCTAGTTAATAGGAGTATTATTTTTGGAGTTATAAGGAAAAACCGCTTTCAAGCAATTCAGTAATCGAGCCTTTTTATGACGTCATCAAGCCACGATTTTATTTGAATTGCAATGCATTTTATAAGTAGTTTACACATTTTTATTTTAATATTTTACATTATACATATGCATGATGGGTAAGTATTACGGTGGCCCCCAACGACTAGTTTAAAACTAAAGTTTTCAGGCTCTTTTATTTTCCAATAGTAAATACATAATGTTTATTGTTATTTAGAGATATTTTAAAATTATTTTTACCTACTTCAAGTACAAAAATTTCATATTTAAAATTTGGTTAAGAAAAACTGAGCATTCAATGAAAAATTAATAAAATAACTTTAAATTTTATTAATTAGATATTGATTGTTAAAATTTACCTTCTTATATTTATTGTATTTAAAACATAATTTCATGAATGTGGTAGTTTGGAAAATGATATGAGATTTCAGTACAATATAAAACAACGTTTAGAGTTCAAAATATTCCATATTGGTTTTAATAGCATTCAACTCACCTCACAGATGTTTGCTAAGTTAAATTCTACTGAAACGGGTACGCAATGTTTGGTGCTCTAAACGGTGTTTTATATGCTGGCTGCTGTGGAAGTTAATTTATAATCATGTTTCATATTGTTCAAAAAAAGTATAAGTATAAACGATTTTATTATTTCTCCGGTAAGTTTAAATTAACGAATATGTCTATTATTACTTTCTTCTATCTACAATAGAAGAAAGTATTGTAATCGAAATTTTTTTCGACTTCCGGTTTTTGACGGATTTACACGTTTTAGGGATCAGAGATTCTGAAAAACATGTTTTTACAAAATGTCTGTCTGTGCGTCCTCATTGTATCATCGAAAAGTGTATGAAGTTATGCTTCAAATTGAACCATATTTTTTCTATGTTTTCGGCTGTGGCAAGCAGGTCCTACTTTAATTTGTAGATATTTCGACGAAAGGGGGCGCTGCGATCGCGATTTTTGTTCGATTTTCACTATTGTATCATCGAAAAGTGCAGGATGTTGTGCAGATAATTAAAACATTTTTTTTCTATGTTTTTGGCTATGGCCAGCAGGTCCTACTTGAATTTGGTGATATTCCGCCGGAAGGGGGCGCTGTGATAGCAATTTAAAGATTTCAAATTCAAAAAGATGTACAAAAAAATTAGAAATCTTAAAATATTCTTTCGTTAAATGTTCGGCCTTTATCCGGAGAATCCGGAGTAATTTTTGTTTTTCCTCTATCTTAAAAAATGGCTGAGATATAGCGGTTTGATATTTTAGGGTAGTTGACATTATCAAAAAAGACAGCAGAATTCATCCATAAACGGGTTTAATTTATGAGTTTTAGTTAACATATGATTTCGGCAAATTCTTTTTCATTGTTGTAACCATTGTTCCTATTCTTATATGCTTAACACTATATATTTATATTCGCCAACGTCAAATTCTCGCCAAGCTTGGCGACATTTGGTAAAATATCGCCAAATTTGGCGACAAAAATAAGTTGCCATAAATGAAGCCAACTTGGCTGTAGAGAACTAATTTGGCGGTATTCTCATTCAAATTCAATGTTGACGAAAACTGGGAATGAAAAATCTAAAATCGTGTTCCACGCATTTTAGCTTCGTGTTTTCCAGTAAAATTAGCTAGAATCGTAAAACCAAGAAATAGGGAATCTACCTTTTTCTACTGGTATAAGCCGGAAGGACTTTTTTCTTATGATCTTCAATACATTATTACAATTTTGATAGGCTTCTTACCCTAATATGATTAACATTTTATTTAAAATGTTACATCGCGAATATAATAAATACTGTAAACAAAACACAGTTAAAGATGTTTCAGATACATAGTTTAAAAAATTGTTTAAATGTAATCATTTTCAGATCAGACAAATGTTTTTATCGAAAATTGAAAACAGACTGAATCGTGATTTAAATTACATATTCAGTTTCGAAAATGATATGCTAATTCAAAGATCTACTTTATATTGATGGGGGAAAATGCAGTTTTAGTATTACTCCTATGAAATGTAATTCAATTCTATTATTGGGATTTTTTAATTTTTATTTAATTTAATTTTATTTTGCATTAATTCGACTTATTCTTTATGTTGAACTTTTGTTCCTTTAACATATGTAAATAACAATTTTTTTTTCATTTTGTGATCTCACTATTTTCTTATTTAAAAAGTCGTATATTTTTATCGTAAGTATATTATTTAAAGATAATATGCTTGTTTCCCTAAATCAAATATTGTATATCAAAATATTCTCTAAATATGAATGTTTTTAGAGACAAGGTTAAAAAAAAATAGATTTTTTTTGTTCATGTAAACAAAAATTGAAATATTTTAAATGTGTGTTTTAAGAATAAAGGAAATTAATAGTTCTAGAACAAGTTCTGCGTTATAAGATACCATAATTTACATCTTCTCTTTAAATATAAATGGGCTCATATTCCGTATATTCCGCATATAACGCGCACTTTCGATACAAGAAAAGTGATCGAAATTTACATGTGCATGTTATACGCCGGTTATAAAAATGAACTATTAAATATAAAAGGAAAAAAATAATGATAAGAACTAAGATTTTAAATTTAATGAACATTCTATTTGAAAAGTAATAGTATTATACTTTATAATAATCTTTATTTTATGTTTAGTTATGTTTCGTATGAAAGTTTCTTCGGCAAGAAGGTGCGCGTTATACGGTGAATACACCCAAAAATAGAAAAATGAAGTCTGTAAGCATGGGTCCATATTATACAGCGGAACGTGTTATACGCCGAAATATAAGATATATATTAAACGTTAATTTTATTCTTCCAATTGCAAAAATGTTTCAGATATTGTTCACTGTTAAATTAAAAGGCATTTACATCAAAAAAGTTTTTTCAGTATTGCAAAAATGTTTCAAATCAGGTTCACCATTAAATTAAAAGACATTTACATTAAAATAGTTATTTCAACTTACATACAAAATTGTTAATAGTTGTTACTGTAAAAGTTAATTTTATACGGTTTCTACCTCGTATAAACAGAAAGCCGATAAAGACATTTAATTAAATAGTATTTGATAAAGACAATGCAAACATTTTGTATTGATCATATTTAACTCTCAAATGAGTGAAATGAGAAGAAATTTGCTGCAAGTAGAAATTTCCGAATCTCAATGAAATAAAACATAAAAAAGAATTACTTTGTTCATTTACACTCCAGCTATTTCAAAATTAGCCATCTTTTTAACTAATTGGTCATCATCATTGAATTACAAGAAGAACAATCTGTTAGTTAAAACTAATTGCACTTTTTGAAAATGTTTCTGGAAGTGCTAAAGACCGACAAGGGATTATTTTCTGAATTTTGAAAAGGTCTTTTCTCACCTGTTAAATTACCCGAAAAGAGTAAATTTTCCGAACTAAATGTTTGCCATTTGAATTTCCCCTTTACAGCAGAGAATCATTTCTTTGTTTAAAGCAGCTACAAAATAGTTTCGTTTTGGGTAATTCTAATTTGCGAAAAAGAAAAACAAATTCAATTTCTGTAACTAAAAGAAATTTTCATTCTTTTTTCTTACATTTCGTCACACTCTGATTATAGTTTTATGCCAGGTGGAAAGTAAAATCTTGATTAGGGAAAATATACTAAATTTCAATTTTATTTATTAATTAACTACTTTCATAGCAACCTGATGTATTTCATTCGTATAGAATCAGATCTTTCGATTTTTGAGGAAAAAATAAATCAAGTTTTCTATATGAAAAAAATATTTATAATATCATTTTTATTAAATTTCTAATTATAAGTAATAAATTATATTTATAATGTATTGTAAGTCAAATTAACGCAAATTACACTTTGCAAATTATGTGGTTTTCATGTAATTATAGTAGAGAGTGCCTTTATAATATAATAATGAGTAATGGGTAAATAAAAAGAATTTGATTGGTCGAGAGGATTTTGAATAAAAACTTTGATAGATTCCCGTTAAGTCTTCCAATTTGAGTATGCATCATGTGCATTTGCTCTTATATGTCACTATAAATTATAGTGAAATTTTGACCGCTGTGAGATTTCATTGACACTATTTTGATTTTGAAAGGTGACATCGTTTGTCAAAGTATTTCGTCCTTTGAATATTTTCGAATCTGATGGGATGAAAATGACACCATTTCTACGCATACAAAATGTATCTGTTTTAAGAGTTAAAATACAAAATATTTGTATTAAATAATACTTCGTATTAAATATGCCATTTTTATCTAGTTACACATTCCTAGAGAACAATCTTAAAAAATTGTAATTTAACAAATTACAATAACCATTGGGAAAATGTTCCGAAAGCTTAATTTCAAATTAATTTAAAATATTAATTATTCAAAAATATTTATCAGAACCATCTACAAATAAACGCATTTTCTATTAATACAGTTGAAGAGATCCTGGCATTCTATGTCCTCGCAAAAATATTCATTTGAACCATCGCCGCAGTTATTGAAACGCATTTTCCATTACTATACCTTATATCCTTAATATATACCTTAATATTTTATCGGGTCCTTCCTACAACAACTTTAACTCTTATTTAAATTGATGTCTGAGCTAAAGGTATTTTGAGGAAATTAAAGTTGAAGACCACGTTTTGCTTTATAAGACGATTTCTCATCCGACGTCAATTTTTGAATTCGGCTTTTTTTCATATCTGATAGTTTGCATCTATCCTTTTTATAACTTCAACATTTTTGTAACGACTTTATGCATTACTATTGCCTATTCAAAGAAAAATACTTCTAAAGTTACAGAATTTCGTTTAAAACGCTTAAAAAATAAAGTGACGACGCCAAGAGGTCCATTCTCGACCGAAAACAAAAACGATTTTCCCAATGATTAAAAAATAAGGTAACGACGCTAAGAGGTCCATTCTCGACCGAAAACAACAACTATTTTCCCAATGGTTGAAAAACTTTTTTTTAAATGGTGTAAACAAAAAACAAAAGTTTGATCGATCGAGAGAATTTTGGATAAAAACTTGAAAAGCTTGCCATTATATCTTGCAATCTGAATGTGCGCCATATGCCTATGTCATCCCTTTCTTATAATGACACTCTAAATTGTAGTAAAAAGTTGCTTATTGTGCGATTGGAATGACTATGTTTTCAAAAGTGACAACATTTCTCAAAACATTTCGTTCTTCGAAAAATTTGGTACCATGAAAACCAGTGGTATAAAAACGACTTCATTTTCATGCATGCAAAAATAATTTAGTTTTTAAGTTAAAATGCCTAATTTATATTAAATTTTATGTTATTTTCAATGAATAAAGCATTCCAATTTAGAATCCTGAAGAACATCCTTAAAAATCATCTATAAGTTGCATGCAAATGACATCTAGCAGCGGAAATGGCGCACAAAAACAGCGCAAAGCGATATCTTCATTCAAGAAACACTGCATATCAATCGATAATTAGTAATTTTATATGCATCCATTTGTTTGTAACATGAGTATATAAACCTATGAGCATACCACCTATAGCGTCTAGAAGAGAAATAGTTTGAAAGCAATGAGTGGTCTCGAAGACGCTTCGATCCTATCGTAAATATTAAATGCCATTTTCTTCCCTGCTCACTATTTGAATATTTTTCCTTAATGAATATTTCTTTGTATCCAATTTTTGAATATTTGCTCCTTGAAATTGCCAATATCATATATATTAAACGAACAAGCGATTTTCGTGATGATATCATAAACGGCTGAATAGTTTTTCATGAAACTTGCCTACTATACTAAATCGAGCACGAACAAATGATTTAGCTGGATCCTGAATTCAAGAAAATGCGTCTTGACAGGTTAAAACGAACTCAGCGCTGAAAATGCAGCTTGCTATAAATCGAAAAATGCTCAAACGATTTTCACGAAACTTGCTTTCTATACCAATGCCCTTAAATAATATATGAATGGAGCTGAATTATACTGAATGGAGCACGAGAAAATGATTTAGCAAGGTTTTGATTTCGGGAAAGTTCGTTTTGACAGGTTAAGCTCAACTGCTCACTGAAATACTGCTATAATTTAAAAATGGCTGTAACGATTTTCACAAAACTTGACTCCTAAACCAATTCGGGCACGACAAAGCTATCTAGCTAAGTCTCTAAATCGGGAAACTGCATTTTATATGGTTAAAACTAATTCTTAACTCAAACTGATGGCATTATAGAAACCAATTACGATAATTTTTAAGAAATAAGCTTCTTCGAATACGAGAAAACCACCCAACTAAGTCTCGACTTTGGAAAAATTTGTTTTGAAATGTTTAAGCAATTTTTTTTTTTTACATTTAATCTTCCGTAATAGAAATTATCGCCAATACAATTGGTCATTGATCATTAACCTGAAAAGGATGATCTCGTAAATGGCGCTGACGGTTTACCTTCTATGCTAAATCGAGCGCGAGATAAGAGCGGCCTATCTTTATCCCGAATACAGTAAAATTCGTTTTAAATGGCTAAAACAAATAAGGCTAAACCAAATTGTTTTTATCAAATGTTTATTTGCTATGTTTAAATATTTGAATTTGTTACTTTTATGTTAGCTGGGCACAGGTGATGAATCACCAAATATTGTTGTTTCTACCACCATAATTCGTATTAACTAAATATTTAATAAAAAATTTCTAGTAAGTACATTATACTTCATCTTCTACTTGTCTCTATCGCACAAGAGCATATAATAACAGTCAAACTTACCTTTCTTTGATAGATAAAACCTTTATTTGAAGAAATAAATCGCAGTAACTTCGTCTACTAAACTTTTTTATTACGATTGATCAGTGCTTTACAAGTTTGATAAAATCTGGTAGCCAGAAAAAATGCCAGTCGCCAGTAAAACACAACCCCTCCCCATTCTCTCCCCTTTCATTAATTTAGAAAAACACACAAGAGTTTTTTTTATGAATTAAGTGAGAAAAAATAATAACAAGCATAGTTTAGAATTATTAGTTACATAGTTCAGAATAGTACATAATTTAGAAAGATAGTATAAACTATGTTTTCTACTGAAACTTATAAAACTTATAATCACTTATATTATGTTGACAACTTATATAAACACAAAAATCAGATTTAAAACGTTGAAAAAAAAATCGGGCATTTTTTAGCATAGTATCCAATTTTAGATGCCACAGAGACTGGATTGACACTATTTCTTACTGTTTTATTGAAATATCTTCTCTCCCACACATTCTAATCACGTGACATATACTAGCTGGCGATAGCTGAAAATGATGGTGTTTTCTGTGCATGAGTTGGAAAATACCTTTTAAATTTAGTTCTTCCATTATAAGTACGAGAGAAGAGGAAGATCACTGCTTGTCACGCACGAGTGGGGGTGGGGGAGAGAAAAAATGCAATTTGTGGTCATTTCTTATGTCAATATTTTTACAGAAATCACCCCGAAAGATGAAATCCTTTTGGTCGCCAAATCAAAAAACTTGGTAGCCAGTGGCGACCTGGCGACCGCATTTGTTAAGCCCTGCGATTGATAGTATAAGAACGTCACTACCTCCGCCAAGGGCAACTAATCCGATGGGGCATCTAACTTAACTTGGATTTAACCTATAACAGCATTTTTGCCCATGGCGCATGCTCAGATTGGAAGATATAATGGAAAGCTCCCCTCCCCTAGTATTTTCCAAAATCCTCTTGACCAATCAAGTTGTTTTTTCTTTACCCATCTCTCTCCATTGTATTATAGAGGCACTCTACTATAATTGCATCTAAATCCCATAATTTGCAAAGTGTAATTTACGTGAATTTGACTTGAACTACATTTTAAATATAGTTGCTTACTTTTGATGTGAAACTTATAAAAACTGGTACTATCAATATTTTTGGTACTATTTTTGGTTATAGCGTCACTCGAGGATGAATCGTCAAGCGATCAAAATTTATTGCCAAATTATCAAGCATATATGACATTACAATAACATATGATGTAATATAACATTTCGTGACGCATATGGCCTACTAAAAACATATATGACGCATAAATGATGTATATGTGTGACCTGCGTATAAAATTATACTAGTAAATCTGCAGATCAGGAGCCTCAACGTCAGCTCTAAAAGTTATTGTTTTTTAATCTCACTTGTCGTATTATTAAGCATCTTACAATCCACAATTTAATTTTTTTATATTGAATACATATTTATAGGCATATAAACTACTTTGGAGGTTTCAGAAATTAGAAGCGTTAAACTAAATACGGTTTATGCAATGATATTCTTAAATTCTTATGAACTTCTTATTCTTGTAATTTTTTAGATAAAAAAATACATTTCTTCAGGCGGGCTATGCCTAACTGGCTCCCTGGCTGGTAAGCGTATTAAATTTATATCCGTTATTTCCTATTGATTGTGTGAATGATTCTAATATATCTTGGATTTCGTTCTATACAGTGGTTTTATTAGGATAAGCAACAATTTCGAAAATAATTTCATGTTATCCTAATACCAAAATAGCAATATTTAATTACCTGCCAACCACGAAACACCTACATCTGATGGATAAATTGAATAATATCTCATGTACAAAAGCAACTTATAAAATGCAAACTAAATCTACTATTTTTACTTATCTGTATTTTAGAAATATAGCATCATTACAATTTTTGTTTCGAAAAAACAGTTTCGATGGTCATATTATAATATTTATTTTACCTAAGTACATCTTGATTTAACTCAAAGTCAATAGCTTACTAAAATCCCCCCCCCCCCTCCAAATAGGCATATTTGAAAGCTTTTAAACGTATTGAGTAATCATTCATAATCGTGCCCACTGCCAATTCACTAAATAGCAAACGTGATTTGACGCTATAAAGTATTTTTGTGATAGCTTTTATGTTCTCAATTTAAAGTAATTGCAATATTTCAGGATCGTTTTATTACTCTAATTTCTTTAGATTAACCACATCGTTGTGTACGAGAGATTTTATCCTATTTTTAAAATTACATTAACTTTTCAACGACGAAACATCCACATCTGTTCCAGAAAATGAATAACATCTCGTCTAAGAAATATACATATACAAATGTAAACTAATACTACGACTTGAATCCATATTACACGTTCAATGTTTTTGTAATTTTCGTTTGGAAAAAAATATTTCGTAATCATTGTATAGTAGTTAAACGGCAACTTGTACCAAAATAAATTCTCTTTTATGTCAATAGAATACGAAAATCACCTGAAAATAACGTATTTTGTTAATAAAGAATTGCAGTAAAATAGTGCAAGTTATTTGAATTTTATTATTTTGATATTCTTTTAAATATGGTTGCAAATGAAATATAGTGCTTTAAAATATAGTTGCTAAGCAACTAATAAATTAAAGAGCAAAGTAAAAAGAAATGCATTTTAAAATTTGTAAAAAATATGAAAATAAAAGTTTTATATTTCCCGAACAGATGCAAAAAAAATTACAATAATTTAAACAATTAATTTTTAAATTCTAATAAATATATCGGCTAATTTTCGAAGCTATTGGATATATTTAAAACCTCCATATCGAAAATTTAACATCCATAATTTTACGTTTAAATCCGTTATTCAAATATGCAATTTTCATTTCATGAAATTTGAAAATCGTCTGCATTCTCATAAAAAAGCATTATGACCTAAAAAGAAATGTTCTATATTTTTCGAACGAATGAACCAAATACAACTAAAAACTATACAGCTAATACCGGGTACCTCACCAACATACCTATCAAAAATCAACCTAATCGGATCATTTTACCTAATCGGCAGTTATCGCGGAACAGACAGACAAACAGACGGAAACAAAAAACTTTTCGCGTCTCCACAGTGAGCCTTTACTGACGTTTCGGCAATGATGTATATACGGCATATAAGACGTAAATAATATGTATATAATGACGTATATGGCCCACATATAAGCGTTTAGAGTATATATATGAATATATAAGTTTTGTGGTAATCTTGGCGAAATCCTAACTGCATTCGTGGCATAATAATAATTGTGGGGCTGCTATAACCCAAAAGTACCCTATTTTTTTAATCAACAAGAAATTAGATTTATTTTCTCCCCATATCGAAAAATGTCATAAAATGAAAATGCAATACATTGAGTTGATGTGCAGCTATTTATTAATTGAAATCTAAATATATCTCTACAGTATTTTTTTTCCTAATCAAAGTTTTGTTTTGAACTAATAAATAGCTGGCATGAAACTTTAATCAAATAATGACGAAATCTAATATAAAAAATATAAAAAAAATTTAATTACAGAAAATTAAACTTGTTTTTCTTTTTGACAAATTACGTAGATTATACAAAACTGAACTATTTTGTAGCTGGTTTAAATAAAGAAGTGATTTTCTACTGTAAAGGAAAAATTCCAATGACAAACATTTAGTTTGGAAAATTTACTCTTTTCGGGTAATTTAACAGGTGAGAAATAGCCTTTTCAACTTAAGAAAATATTCCCTTGCCAGTCTTTAGCACTCCCAGAAACATTTTCAAAAAGTGCAATTAGTTTGAACCAATCCGTTGTTCTTCCTGTAATTCAATGATAATGAACCATTAGTTTAAAAGATGGCTAATTTTAAATTAAGAGGAATATAAATGAATGAAGTCATTCTTTTTCTTTTTAATGCTTTAATTTTCTCAGATTCAGAAATTTCTACTTAAAACAAATTTGATCTCATTTCATTCCTTTGAGAGTTGAATTAGATCATTACAAAATGTTTGAATTGTCTTTGCTTCAAGAAAAATAAAACTAATGTCTGTAAGGTACATCATTTTGTGTTATCGGTTCTACAGTTAAACAGTCAAATTTTAAAAAACACAGGCATAATTTCTATAATTATATTTTCTAATAAAATACATTACATACGAATGGTATGAAGGAATATTTGGATGGTATTGATTTTAAGAATAATTATTTTATGCACTGCACTAGTGAAGTTAATTGCATTGTAAGGTATTCATGATATTTTTGGCGACAAGATAACTATTAGTTTCATTTGGTGGAGTGAAAATTTAAAAATTTATACAGCACTCCGAATTTCTCAATTAAAAAATATATTTATTAAGTTAAATCGGGATTATGGAAGATCCCTTATTAATGACACAATGATCGCTATTATTTTCATTTGTTGAAAGAGTTTTGTTGTACTTATTGTGTTTAAAGTATTCATTATATATAACTAGTCGGTCTGACCGGACCCGAACTGGTCCGAGTGTGCCGAAAAAAATAATCCCGGACGTGGCATGGGTCCGAAACTCATTCGATATTTAAGATTTCGGAATATTTTCCCAATGGTTATTGTAATTTGTTAAATTATATATATATATATATATATATATATATAAATGTTTATGTTCAAACTATATTTAGCAAAAATATTTTATTTTTCTTTTCCGATACATACAGCATCAAATTTACTAAGCTGTTGAAAGTTTCTCAAGGAAATTCTCAGACAGCAGTAATTAAATAACATTCTATAAAAAATAGTTCAGACATATGGTATACAGATCAATAAATCCATAAACATGTATGAAAGGAGAAGGATTACGAAAGTAATAATCCATAATGACGAAGATTTGATATCTTAAATATTTTATTTTTATGGGCTCTCATATGTGATTAGTAGATATATATTAGAATTATTACCGGTAAACCTTTTCTAGAAAATATATGAAATCCTTTCATCAACAATTTATACATTACCTATAATGTAACTATTTGCTTTTATAGTCCAGGAACAGCGTACGAAAAATTATTAGTTTTCGCTTTTTATTTGTCTTCTGATGTATTTACACGGCTGTACTCGTTATATCTAGAAACCTTTGATAAATGTCTTTCAACATGAATTTAAGTTCTTTGGAAGAAGTATTAATAAACATTGTAAGGATTTCATATCGATAAATTACATTTTTTCTCAATCTTATTAAAAATAATTAACATTATATTTTGTCAGTTCATATTATGAAAATTTTAAGGATTACTTTAGGATTTTATATGATTTGAATCACAATTTATAAATTGATAAAAGACATTTTTATTGTTTTTACAAAATGGTTTTGTTGTTATGTGTTGATTCGGCTGTACACATTGTTCAAGGATACTTTTGATAACTAGTTTCGAAACTTTTTGGATGATAATAATCAATTTTTTAAAGAATTACCAATTAACTTGTTTTTGAATCGTATTCGTATAAAACATAAATGTTAGTAGTTTCTGTTTATTCATATTATAAACATTTTAAGGGTCAATTTAAGATTTCACGTGATTTCACTCACATTTTGTAAATGAAAGGTTTTTCAAAATGAACTAATATATATATCTACCCTATATATAGATATTCCTAACAAAACGAATTTATGAAATGAACCTATGAAACGACTAATTCCGATATTTTAAGCGAATATATTAAATAATGTTTCGTAACGAAATAACAACTTCGTCAATATATTATCTACCCTATATATATATATAAATCCAATGAAACAACAAGGGCTTTGTAATGAAACGAATTTATAAACGACTAATTCGGATATTTGAAAGGAATAAGAAGATAAAGCCAGGAGAGATGGCGCGGTCGGAGAGATTGCGCACATAGAGGTTCGGGGGGAAGGAGTAGAGTGAGCGCGCAGCGACTCCAGGTAGTTGTACAACAGTAGTAATGGAGTGTCTATTTGAAAGTGCACGTTGAGTATAAATTGGCATGAAAAATGAAAATGGACTAATTTTAAGTTAAACGTGCTATCAAGTAACTTAATGTTATTTTGTAGTCTTATCTGGACTAGCGTTTTCTGATTCTTTATTTTTTTCCCTTTAAATAAATTATTTTAATCGTTTTTAAAATTATTTCCTTTTTCTGATTCTTTAATCATTAGGTTGAAATATTCACTCCTAATACAGTAATATTTGTTCACAAAAGCCTTACAACAATGTCATTTAAGTGTAATTATTATTGTTAACAATTTAATAGTGAAATAAATTGTATCTTCTGCTATGCACCCAGAAAAAGAAATTGATTAAAACTACAGAACATGTTTAGTTGAGTACATTTTGGTTGTTTTAGCAAAATTGAACCATTTTACTTGAATTAACAAAATATTTTTTGCTGACGATACAAAATTTTTTTTTGGAATTTCAAAAAAAAAAAAAAAAAAAAAAAAAAAAAAAAATTTTTATTCAAACAAAATTTCCATTGACCTATATTTAAACAAAAAGTTTTGTTGGGTTAACCAAATTTTTGTTGATTCAACAAAACTTTTTTCTGGGTGTGAGTGAAATGGAGAAGCCTTTCTTTTTCTTATGTTTACAGATGCGATTTTTTTTTCTACACCAGGCAGCGTTGTAAAATTCGCCATGGAGATCTTGCTTTGCGAATGATTAAGCTCCATGGTTTAATATTCTATGACTCACGATGAATGACGATGTCACGATGTCACGATGAACAACGGATGATAAGGGCTGACCGTCTGGGAACCCAGCTTTCGCTTTAAAATGCCTAACACATTTGAAAACCCAATTTCAGCGATTATCTTCCGTAGTATGAAAAGTATCTGAAATATTTTGTGCATCTCCGTATATGATCTATAGTATTGTTTATATACTAAATAGTATGCTAAAACTTAGCTCAGTCAAAAACACAGCTAAAAATTCCCCATCAGCAATTTCCTTCAATAAACGGAAATGTACCCAAATTCTTTTGCGCAGCCCCGTATATGATCTATAGAATTTATATGCACCAAGTACTATGCAAAAAAATTTCTTACATTAAAAAATGCATATCATAATTGAAAACGCACTTCCAGCAAAAACCGCTCATAGACTGTATTGTAACCGATTTCTCATAGGTGTGTCTGGAAATGCTACTACTGGAATAAACTACGGTAATCATCATGTAGCGCATCTTAGTGATGTATATTAATTTCAGTTTGTTTGAAATAGTGTAACATCATAAAATACATTGCAAACAGTTTTCCCCCATAGATCATAATGTAACGGAATTCTTTTGAATATCATTGTAAAGGAATTATAAATGCTACACACTTCAATAGCGAATATACCATAGTAAACCTCAATAACATATATCAATTGCATGGCAATCAGAGTACTTTTTACGCGAGTTAGATCACAACCAGACAGACGGACGGACAGACAGACAGATGCCCAGTCAAACCGAAATCAACCATTTAAAAAAAAAAAACCCGAAATCAACCATTTTTCAAAGTTTGCGTTTGTCTTGCGCATAAATATGTATATTCTTTAATTATTGTTTTTACTTGCTTTCTTTCTATTTCCCTGTCTATTAGATTGCAAAATATTATATTCATTCATACACATACTCTGTGTCCCATTCATTTCGATATTTATTAAAAATATCAAAGTGATAGGGACACTAAAGTCAATTTCTTTAAAAGATTTTGAGTGACTGAAAGAAGAATCAAAAGAGAACTTTTGATGATATATGCATTAATTTTTTCAAATGTTTTTATTGTACTTCTAAACATTGCTTTCAACAGTCTATGAACTAATAAATATGGACACACAATAAAGGGAATAACAAATTCTGACGGATTTATAAACGAAAAAAAAAATTATGTATGCACTTCAAAGAAAAGTGCGAATCTTGATGTGTAATTTTTATAAAAGAATTTCTGGATAGTGTGATTTTTTTTAAATTGTTTTATTTGTTTATTAATATTTTTATAATAACTTTATAATATAAGTTGAAATGGAATTTATAAAATATGATTAAAAATTCTAGAACCAAGTTAGAATGTTTTCGATATTAATTTTTCTTTCATGAATGATAATCATCGTTTTGCGCAATTTGAATACCAATTTCAGAAATAAATACAGAAAACGCCCATAGCATAAGATATCCCTTCGGTAATCTTTATATTTTCTCTTTGTTTAATTATTCAAGATAAAAAATTATTAGAAACATTTAGAGTTCAAAATACATGTTATGACAAACAGTTTTTGCGGAAGAAACCAATCCATTTATTCGGTCAATAATACAAGGTGACTCAGTCCAAGCCAAACATGTATGTTTGTTCATGGCTATTTCATGAAAGAATTTTCTTCGTTCATGAAAATTACTAACATAGCTTTTTGGTGGTTTTTGGTATCTGGTGGACAGAATCAATTATTATTACCAACAATTATATCAAAGTATATATTTCTCTCCAATATCCTCCCCATAATAGTTATCTGGTTGTCGTGCCAGTCTTTTATTTAAATTTAAATTTAAATATTATAGAGTTTAGATACGAACTTGTTATTTATTGCGGCACAAAAAGTTATCTGTTATCGTAGTGTTTATTTTAAATATTATAGGGTAGTTACTGAACCTTCAATTATTGTGACAATAAAGAAGATATTTTAACGGTTTTTGTGAACAGACTAACTTGAAATGACCACTATTCGCGTGCAACACTGGAACAATACTGATCCTGTCACTCTAAAATTA
The DNA here is from genome assembly GCA_963931845.1 of Maratus michaelseni. Lineage (NCBI taxonomy): Eukaryota > Metazoa > Arthropoda > Arachnida > Araneae > Salticidae > Maratus > Maratus michaelseni. The sequence continues at coordinate 232,073,040 of OZ007590.1, forward strand.
AGAATGTATTTGATAGTACATATGCTATCACTCACCTGTTACAATACACGTCCCGCACTTTCCATAATGTCATCACATTTAACATAAAGGAAAGTTGGAAATTTCGTTAAGACTGTTCTCAAATCCAAACTGGCTACTTTCTGAGACATTTTTTAATTTATTTTCGCTCCGAAACTCATAAAATTGGAAGTTCTCTTATTCAGAAACTTTCTAATCCAACTGTTTTTTCTATTTTTCGGTAATGGCAGACCTTTCAGAAATTGCTGTCAAAGGTGGCGTTTTGAGTTGAATTTTGGGACGCACCAGTGCTGGAATGGAAAAACACTGATGTCGTGAGACAATAATCAATTATAACTCAAAATGTGATTCATTTACCGAAAAATGAAAAAAAAAGTTCGATTAGAAATCACTTTAATAATCATACATGCAAGTGTCATGCTTTTGCGCTTAAAAGTTAAACAGAAAATACGTCTTATAGTTTCGCGTTGTTGATAAAAAATAAAGAATGTAATATGTACTTTGGTATTAGGTAGCTTTCAATACAAAAAAAAATATAAAGCTACCTATTGCAGCCATTCGGAGGAAAGCAGTTCCGGAAAATTTCGATATATTTTCATCGATCATGACCCCCAGACCCCAAACCCACCCTCCGCTCAAATGTTGATATATATATATATATATATATATATATATATATATATATATATATATATATATGTCATACGATAACACTCGAGTTTATAAATATTTTTGGATGAAATTGATTGTGTGTATTAAGCTCACCAATGTCTTGACCGAGTTGGCCAGCTTGATCGGCAATTTTGAAACGAAATGGCTGCCACTTACAGATTTAAAACTAAAATAAATGTACAAAAAAGTTAAAAATTCTAATTTATTTTTTTCTTAAGTGTTAGACCTTGATCAAGGATTCCGGACCATTTTTTTTACCTCTATCTTGAAAAATGGCTGAGATACAGCAATTTGAAATTCTAGGGTGGCAGACATTTTGAAACAAGATAGCAAATTACAAAAATCCAACGATTAATTTATGATTTCTCGCAAATTATTACTTTTCATAGTTGTAATTTTCCCAATCATACGCATAAAACTATATATTCATATCCGTTAGCGCGATACGTTAAGCTTGGCGACACTTGAAGATCAAAAATAAGTTTTCATAAATGAAGCCAACTTGGCTATAGTTGACTAATTTGGCAAATTTCTTGTTTAAATTCAGTATTAACGAATCTTATGTAATCCGTTTCTTTGCATTTTAGATTGCTGTTTCAAGTAACATTAGCTAAAATTTTAATACGAAGATATAGGAAAGCTACATTTTCCTCCCGGTACTGGCTGGAAGGACTTTTTTATGTTAGAACGGCGCAAATATCGCCAATAGCAGATTTTTAAAATATTATTTAATTTAAAAATACGCTTTAATCAATTAATAGTTTAATATTAATGAAATCAATATATTCTAACAAACACAAACTTATTACATTATCTAATATATCTGATTTTCAAAATATAAAACTATTAAAATATTACGAAAAAATAAATTACGTTAAATGTATATTTTAGAATTTTTTTTCTAATTGTTTCGCTCTATAGGGCGCAGAAAAAAACGAAATATCCCAGTTAAATTTTTCACAATATACGTGAGAATGGGGTAAAACCGCTTACCTTATTGTTAATTGGATCTTGAAGCTAAAATTTCCAAGACAATTCAATGTAATTTCGCGTACATACTCAGCATTTCTCGTTGTACCATAATGTCATTTTGTATATATGATTAGTTTATGGCATTTTTATTAATAAATTCTGTTTGGAAAAAGTCAAATAATCCAGTCTTACTTGGTGGTGTATAATCTTGTTACCCGGAACAATTAATAATAATTCTCGTACTCATTTAAACACTCTCATTTTCTTAGAAACCAGTTTATTTGCAAATAATCTCACAACTCAAAATATTCCGGACAAGATAAAAAGCAGAATTACACTCACAATATGAAACCATAACTTATTCACATACAAAAGAACACACTCGAAAAGAATTCGAATCGAAAAACTAAAAAACAAAAAGTAATGTCCTTTTCACGCAGCTTAGAAAAAAACTACAGAATTAAAAAGGGTAATATCTTTAACACACAGCTTGTAGTTTTGATAGCAAAATTCTTACATTTCAGTATGCCTGCTTTGTGCGACATCTGCCAGTATAAATTTAAATAACACTTTATCAAACATACCGCCCCTCTTGAAACCTCTGAGGGGGGTTTCAACTAAAACACTACAATTACAGCCATTGCCGAGAGAACAAAAAAAATTATATATATTAAAAACATGAAATAACAAAATTCAAAACATTAACATTCAAAATAATAACTACAATATACATAAATGAGTCACAGTTAATTTAAGTTATACAAATATATAATACAACCAATAAAGCAATTTTACAATATTACACAATTTCTCAGCAAAAACAAAAACAAAACATGGACTAATTTTCCAAAGGTAATACGGCAATTTTTGAAACTGCTCTTTTGAACACTCCATTTTGAGTTTTCACTTTCACAACTCTGACCCTATTGTCATTGCCAAAAAATACCTCCTCAATTCTTCCTAATAAATTTTATACATAGGTTCATTCTGATAAGGCGCTTCCCTGATCAGTTTTGGGGGTTCATTTGTTAAGTTTACATGAGGGAACTGGGGGCTAATCCCCCCCCCTCCCGCTTAATTTACATAAATAGGTTTTTCATGCAGAATTATCCGATTTTAAATTTTCAAATTTTATATATATGTTCATTCTGATAATCCGATTCCTTGATTAGTTTTGGGGGTTAAATTGCTAAGTATAAAAGGGGGAGGGGAGACGGGGGCCGATCCCCACTTAATTTATATAAATGGGTTTTTCATGCAGAATTATCCGTTTTGTTTCAAATTTTATACATAGGTTCACTCTGATAAGGCGCTTCCCTGATCAGTTTTGGTGGTTCATTTGTTAAGTTTACATGAGGGAACTGGGGGCTAATCCCCCCCCCCCCCTTAATTTAGATAATGTGTTTTTCATGCAGAAATATCTGATTTGTTTCAAATTTTGTATATAGGTTCATTCCGATAAGGCGCTTCCCTGATCAGTTTTGGGGGTTCAATGGTTAAATATAAAAGAGGAACAGGGGCTAATCTCCCCCTAAATTAAATAAATGGGTTTTTCATGCAAAATTTCCCAATTTTCTTCATATTTTTTATAGAGCTACATTGTGATAAGGCGCTTCCTTTATTAGTTTTGGGGGTTCATTGGTTAAGTATAAAGAGGGGAACGGTGATTATTCCTCCCCCTTAATTTAGATAAATAAGTTTTTTATACAGAATTATCCGATTTGCTTCAAATTTTGTATGTAGGTTCATTGTGATAAGGCGCTTCCCTGGATCAGTTTTGGGGGTTCAATGGTTAAATATAAAGGGGGAACAGGGGCTAATCCCCCCATCTAAAATAAAGAAATGGTTTTTTCATGTAAAATTACCCAATTTGCTTCGTATTTTGTACATAAGTTCATTGTGATAAATCGCTTCCCTGATTAGTTTTGGGAGTTCAATGGTAAAGTATAAACGAGGGGAACGGGGGCCAATCCTACCCTTAATTTAGATAAAACGGTTTTTCATGCAGAATTATCTAACTTGCTTAAAATTTTGTATTAGGTTGTTTTTGATAAGGCGCTTCCCTGATCAGTTTTGGGGGTTCAATGGTTAAATATAAAGGGGGAACCGGGGCTAGTCCCCCTAAATTAAATAAGTGGGTTTTACATGCAAAATTATCCAATTTTCTTCATATTTTGTACATAAGTTCATTGTGATAAGTCGTTTCCCTGATTAGTTTTGGGAGTTCAATGGTAAAGTATAAAGAGGGGAACAGTGATTCTTCCTCCCCCCCTTAATTTACATAAATGGGTTTTTCATGCAGAATTATCCGATTTGCTTAAAATTTTGTATATAGATTGTTTCTGATAAGACGCTTCCCTGATCAGTTTTGGGGGTTCAATGGTTAAATATATAGGCGGGACAAGGGCTAATCCCCCTAAATTAAATAAATGGGTTTTTCATGCAAAATTACCCAATTTCCTTCAAATTTTGTATATAACACATGGGCTGATAATTTCCCGGTCTGGCACACAGATGGCGTTGCAATTGCCGAACCGATGTTTTTTTTTAGTAAATACGAACCTTTAAAAGGTAGCAGAAAAGATGTCATGATGATTCGCCGTGTGGATAAAACGTTAGAGTGGTTTTATTTGAACAACTTTGTTGATAAACAAAAAAAATGGATAAACAAGAATTTCAAGAATTGTATTTTGATGGGAAAAAACACCGTTCAAACAAAAGCTTGGCTTGATAAGCATTATCCGGACATTGCACCAGGTAAATCAAACATTATTGACTGGTTTGCTGAATTTAAACATGGTCGTACGGACACCAGTGATGCACCACGCAAAAGAGGTGGTTACTCCGGAAAACATAAAAATAGTCCAAAAAATCGTTTTGGGGAACCGTAAAGTGAAGTTGCAGGCGATAGCTCAGACTCTGAAGATATCCAAGAAACGTGTAGGTTTTATTTTGAATGAGCATTTGTCTATGAAAAAGCTGTTGTCAAAGTGGCTGCCGCGCGTGTTGACTTTTGACCAAAAACAACAACGAGTCAATGATTTAGAACACTGTTTGGAGCTTTTTCGTTATAAAATTATGTTATTTATTATTAAACTATTATTATTATTTATTTATTAAATTATTATTATTAAATTATTATTATTTATTATTAAAGTTATGTTATTTATTAAAGTTATAAAACTCATAATGTTTTGTTAAAAAGTTGTGTTTTCTTTATTAGACCGGGAACTTATCAGCCCATGTGTTAGCTTCATTGTGATAAGGCGCTTCCTTCATTAGTTTTGGTTGTTCATTGGTTAAGTATAAAGAGGGGGACGGTGATTAATCCCCCCCCCCTTACTTTAGATAAACGACTTTTTTATTCAGAATTATCAGATTTGTTTCAATTTTTATATATAGGTTCGATGTGATAAGACGCTTCCCCGGATCAGTTTTGGGGGTTCATTGGTTAAATATAAAGGGGGGAACGTGGTCCAATCCCCCGTAATTTGGATAAATTGATTTTTCATGCTGAATTATACAATTTGCTTCAAATTTTGCATATAGGTTCATTGTGATAAGGCGCTTCCCTGATTAGTTTTGGGGGTCCAATTGCTAAGTATAAAAGGGGTGGAACGGGGGCTGATCCCCCCTTAATTTAGATAAATGTGTTTTTCATGCAGAATTATCCAATTTGCTTCAAATTTTGAATATAGGTTCATTCTGATAAGGCGCTTCCCTGATTAGTTTTGGGGGTTCATTGGTTAAGTATGAAGGGGGAATGGAAGCTAATCCCCCCTAACTTAGATAAATGGTTTTTTCATGCAGAATTATCGAATTTTCTTCAGATATTGTATGAGGTTCATTGTGATAAGTCTCTTTCCTGATTAGTTTTGAGGGTTCATCGGTTAAGTATAAAGGGGGGGGGGAACTGGAGGCTAATCCCCCCTCCTTAATTTAGATAAATAGGTTTTTCATGCAGAATTATCCGATTTGCTTCAAATTTGGTATATAAGTTCATTCTGATTAGGCGCTTCCCTGATTAGCTTTGGGGTTCTTTGGTTAAGTATAAAAGGGGGAAAAGGGGTTAATGCTCCCCCTAATTTAAATAAATGGGTTTTTCGTGCAGAATTATCCGATTTTCTTCAAATTTGGTATATATTTTCATTGTGATAAGGCACTTCCCTGATTAATTTTGGGGGTTTATTGGTTAAGATTAAAGGATGGAACGAGGGGCTAATCCACCTTAAGTTAGATAAATGGGTTTTTTATGCAAAATTATCTAGTTTGCTTCAAATTTTGTATATTGATTCATTGTGATAAGGCGTTTCCCGCATTAGTTTTGGGGGTTCATTTGTTAAGTATAAAGGAGGGAACGGGGACGAATTCCCTCCCCTTAATTTAGATAAATGGGTTTTTCATGCAGAATTAACCGATTTGCTTCAAATTTTTTATATAGGTTTATTCTGATAAGATGCTTCCCTGATTCTTTTTTTTTTTTTTTTTTTTTTTTTTTTTTTTTGGGGGGGGGGGGGGTCATTTGGTTAAGTAAAAAGGGGGAACAGGGACTAATTGTCCATTTTAATTTAAATAAATAGTTTTTTCATGCCGAATTATCCAATTTGATGCAAATGTTGTATACCGGTTTATTTTGATAAGGCGCTTCCCTGATTAGATTTGGACGTTTATTGGTTAAGTATAAAGGACGTAAATAGGGGAGCTAATGACCCCCCCCCTTCTAATTTATATAAATGTGTTTTTTCTTTGAAATAAGAGTATAATATGCAAATAGTGTGAATAGCCTGTGAGCTCAATGCCATCAGTTTGACTGAGCACTTTTATTTTTATTATTTTATTTCCAATTTAATATATATAAATTTTTTTAATTAATATACCTTTTAAAAAGTTAGTATCCAGCCGAATATTTGATAATCTGCTAAATCACTATTTGTTACATATCGTAAAATTATTGTTATGTTTTTCTACTATATTCCTGTGGCACCATTTTTTTTTCTTTTAATGCTGATTGTGAAATCCCATATAGTAACCTATGTAAATTTTAAAGAAATGATAAATTCCGTTATACAATTATCAAAATATAGCTTTCACCAGCAGGAAACAGATGTCCAATGCTGGTAGAGTACATTTTTAAAAATTTCCTTAATTTTTAAATTTTTTAAAAATTTTATGAATTTTGAATTCTTTATTCAAAGGAAAATTTTCAAATATTTTGTTCTTAAAAATACTTATCGCTGAAGACGAAGTGTCCCCTTAATCATTCTTTGCTCTTGTGCTGTTTTTTTATATTTTTAAATATACATTGTCACTAGCAATTAGTACAATAAAAAAAATTAATATTATTACTGTTATTATTACAGGATAATACTGCAGTGATCAATGTCGCCTTACAGCTAGAACAGATCATCCTTGCCTACTAGAGAATGAGGATGTTAGAAAGGACGTCAAGGTGTTTTCGTATGTTGATGGTGTGACACTTTTTTCGGAGAAATGTTCAACTGAGTCAATTTCGTTGCTCTAGCATCCTACTGGGTGTTTAATTAAGACTGTTATCAGGCCGGAATCTAGGCAGGCTTTTTTACTAACTGCATCAATTCTAAAGGAATACATACATGCCAATAGCATATACATAGCATAAATACAGTGCTGTAATTTGTTTTATTAAAACATTTTGATTTATAGTTTTGTTGAAAATAAATTTTATTTTTCAGTATAAATGTTTGTTTTATTTTTTCTGTCTTTTGTTGTTAGCCAGAAAAAATCGAGTAATTTATAAATTTTTAAAAAAATAGTATTTAGTCAATTTAATGTTTGTGTAAATTAAATGCACTTGATTTATTTTAATAAGTTTAAGTAAAAAAAAAAAAAAAATAGCACATACATATTTGCTAAGAACGATTTTTTATTGAATTCACTATTTTATAGATATTTTTTCTGAATTATTTGCAATTTTTAATATTCTGCTATTAAGTGATCTGCCATTGAGGAATAAAAGACTCACAAACATTTATTTCTTTGTTATTAATCATGATAAAAAAAAATTGTAATCAATATACTTTTTAAAAAGTTAGTACTCAGCCGAATATTTGATAGTCTGCTAAATCTCTATTTGTTACATTTTGTAAAATTATCACGTTTTTCTACTATATTCCTGTGGCATCATTTTTTCCCCTTTAATGCTGATTGTGAAATCCCATGGTAACATACGGAAATTTTAAAGAGGTGATAAATTCCCTTATACAATTATCAAAATATAGCTTTCACCAGCAGGAAACAGATGTCCAATACTGGTAGTGTACATTTTTTAAAATTTCCTTATTTTTTAAATATTTTTTTAAAGTATCTTTACTTTAATTTATATTTAATATATATATATATTTACTGGCAACTGGACTTCCCTGTAAGTAAGTGCTTATATATTCCATATTTTTGCTTTTTTCATTTGTAAAGAGTTTATAAATATTATTCACAAGTCCTTAATTTATTTCTTCAAAATAAAATGCAGGTTTTAAGTTATCAAATTGGCTTTTGATAAGTTTATTTAGCTGATTCACCAGATTGGTGTTATAACTTTTACTTCAATATAATCTTTTGTTAAAATATTGTATGCAAGTACATGATTTTGGAAAGAAATTTTTTTAATTACTTTTTTTTACAGCAATTGGTAAATTTTGGTATCTTTTGAAATCTAAGCATAGTTTCATTGCCAATTTCTTCAACGTTATCTAATCAGTTATAATACAGAAAGTTCAGAAATCTTAAAATATTTAGATCAATAATTGAAATTATATTTCAGCACTATAATCTCAATTTAAATTAAATAATTGCTAAATAACACTTGTGTAGTCTAACAATTTTTAATCAGAGTTCATTGATTTAAATCAACTGGATTTCAATCCTGATTTAAATCAACTGATTTATTTAAATACACTTTTTTTTTTCAAATTTAGGTTAAGATATTTCATTATAAATATTATTTTTGACAACAATACATTGTAAATTTAAGGACTGGGGGAGACAACACTCAAAATCCTTGCTTTTTGAATTTTATTTAAATCAAATATCACACTTAAAGATAAAAATTCTAATTTAAAAATAGAGAATCTCAGCTGAGAAATGTTAAAAGATTAAAGCATAAATTTATTTGTTAAAAAAATATGTACAAATCTTATGTGAATTTTTTAATACAAAAACATGGAGGGTTTCTGCGAGGATTTGTAAAATGTTAGAATAAATAAATATAGGTCAATCAAAAGTATATTTATTGTTATTTATATTGATATCTCATGACTTCATTGTGCACATGTAAATAACAAATGGTTCGATATTCCAATGTAATTTAGTTATGGAAAGACTCGGAAAATAAAGATTCCATGGTTAGTAATACTCTGAAATGTTTATATATATTTTTTAATATAATTTTAATTACTTATAAATGTAAACTAATAAACAACTAAAGTGTTAAAATCTTTAAAAAATCAAACACCTGATTTAAAAGTATCTTTTATTTTAAATTTTAAAAAAATCAAACTTTAATTCACTGCAAACTCTGTAATCGCTTATAAAGAACTCATAAAGCTGGAAAATTGGTGTTTCTTTTCAAACATTTTAATAACAAAGAATAATTTTTTCAGATCCATTGAAATTTATACCCAGATAATCATAATTATCTTAAGTATTTTTTATATATGCTCCAACTTCATTAAATGAATTAATGTATGTATTTCAGAGTAGTGTATATAATCTGGAATAGGTATGTTTAAAGGAATACTGTATATAATCCAGATCTAGAATAGAATGCTTAAAATTTCAATTTTTTTTTCTGAATAAAATTCTTACATTATCTTTTATATTCTAAGATTTTTAATCGAGAAATTTGGTCAAAACAAAAAGATTTAGCTTTTAGTAATGAAGAGTTTATATGCTTTTTATTTTATCAAAGGGGTAATTTAAGGTGGTATATATTTTATACAGAATAGGTCAATAAAAAGTATATTGTTAAATTGCAGTTAGTGTAAATAAGTGATATATAACACAAGACAATTTGTTTACTTTATTTCCTGTTTTCAAAAGTAAAAGAGAATTCACATTTTCAAATTATATCATTTTCTGTTGCTCCATTTTTTAACTATATTTTTAACTGTTTATATATGATTAAAATATTTCAAATTAAACAAGTGAATGAGTTTCTCTATATATTTTTAATTTCAAATAAATTTAAATGAGCTTTTCTAATTATTAATTTTAATGATTTAGTAAAGGTTATTTTACTTTAAAACGCGTAATTTTAAAATTGTATTTTGAAAAAAAAATAGCTGATTTAAATTTTAACAAAAAATGATTTTCATTTACTGAGCCTTTTTGTTATGTAATTTTCAGTTGAGCTTCAAGTTCAAAGTCTTGTACATTTTCAAATTGTATGGCTTCTGATAATTGTTTATCATCAACGTATTTATTAGGGTTAGCTGAATTCTGTATATTCTTATAATTTACATGACTTCAAAAGTTTTTAGATTTACTTTATTATTATTATTATTTTGTGTGTGTGTGTGTAATAGAGCAGAAAAGCACCCAAATTGGGTTATAATAGTTAGGTGCAGCAATGTTCCTAATTGGAAAGTGTCTCTGTGACACAAATTGGGTATAAAAAGTGACAAATTTGAAATATATGCGCAGGGTGTATTTGGGGACAAAAAAGAACATTTAATCTCCAAACTGTCACTGTAAAAAACAAAGTTATTCTTCTGGAAACTGTCTTTTTTAATTTAATGTTGAAAAAAATAAGCTTAGAGGGTCATATTCATGCCGAAATTGTAGCAAATTCAATAGATACATCTAATTGGGGCATCATGTTTGGCTTTTTCAGTAAATGTTGCCCTATGATAACAAACTGGAATTCACTCAGTCAAGTAGTTTTGAAATTATGAAAATTTAAAGTTTGTAACTCCTAATCTGTAATCGTTGCAAATCAGACTGTAATGTGGGTAGTGTTTTAAGCATAACTTAAAAACTACTTAGCGGAATCAGCTGTGATTTTTGATTTGCATATTTGAAGTTTTTAGAAATCTATTTCTATTAAAATTAATTTTTTAATTAATTTAAAAATACATTTTTTTTATAAATTAAACCATAAAATAAACCATAATCTATAATTTTTTAACCGAAATAGATTTCGAAAAGCTTCAAATAAAATATACGAATATAAAATTATTACGTCAAGTATTGAATTATATAAAAAAAACTCCACCAGCTGTTTAACATTAGGAGTTCCAAACTTTAAACTTCATAATTCTTAAACATTTTGACCTAGTGACTTCCCTTTTGGTATCTTTGAGAAAAAGTTACCGAAAGAGGCAAATATAATGTCAAAGTTAGATGTACATATTGAAAAGTTTGGAGTTCTGTGCAACTTAAGAACGAAGACGACCCCATAAGCTTGTTTTTTTTTTTTGTTTGAGGCGTAAATTAAAAGAAGTTCTAGTTTTTTAAAAAGGGGCGGTCACTATTGTGATTAAAAAATGTTTTGTATGTCCTTTGTTTTGGATATACAGCAATAGAAAGTCTTTCCAGTACCAATAAAACTTCAATGTTAGTTGCATACACTTCATACGCATGCAACATGTCATACACTTGTGCTACACCCAATGACATAAGTGTGGGTTTTAAATATCCAGTCCAAATTGAAAATATTTTGTTCCGTTTTTAATATCTTATTTAACAGTTTTTGGCATCACCTAAATATTTAGTGCTTGGGGCAATTATCTCCCACACACACTTCACCACTGGCTACACCTATGTATATTCTGGCACTAATAAGCTGGCATCTCTGTACAGTCCACTTTGCTATACAGACAACAGATGAAAAGGTTTGTTTTGGACACTATTTGGACTTTCTTTTATATCGCTTAAAAAATATATTTATTTTTTTATTTTTTTTTTTCCTAGGAAACATATACACATATTCTAAAGAAAATAAAAGTATATTATGTATTTTATGAACATAAAATCCATTTCATTGTGTACTTTTTATTTATTTATACACTTTTCTTTTACGAGAATGACTTCTCCTTGTTTATAAAGATACTTCTCTAGCATTCCTTGTATAAAATACTTATTTAAAAAAAATGTAAATACCCATGAGCTAAACGTATCAGTATTACTTGTAACAAATAAATAAAATTTCAAGCTGATTCTGTATTGTAAAGAAACTTTTGTTATAATGGGAGGCCTGCTCATAGATTGGCACCCCCAGACGTAACGCTTATACTAAATTTGGAGGACATTGGTGCCACGAACAGATTTTACGTGCACCAACTCCCATTAACGTACACGGTCTCACAGCAGCGGCAGTCAAGAGAGGTTGTCACCGTCTCAAACACTGACCTTGGTCGATGCTGTTTAGCTTTCGGTGATCTTACGGGAACCGAGCTTAACCGTCCGCGCCACTGCGGGACGTTATTAACTTTTAACAACCTATTGTCGTAATACATGCTGCATGGTACTTTTACTTATTAAGTCGAATGGTGAGTATATTGCGGCAAATTTATTTTATTATTTTAAAAAATATATATAATATTTAAAAAATACATGTATTGCAACCTATAAAATTGTTAACAGAAATCAATTTCTAGAAGATCTAAATATACGAATCCAAAATTAGAACTGTTCCCACCAAGTCGATTTTGTGTGATGCTTAAAATACTACATGCATTGCAGTTTTTTATTTTACAACTATTAAAAATATGAAGTGACCACGAATTTTATAGAATACCGTGTAGTCAGATAAATTTTTGACACAATGAAATAAGCTGAATTCAAACACTGGATCTCCCTTTTCTAAACTGGAGACATTATCTCGGAACCATTAATTCTTGACTACACCGCCGCAATTTTTATCACTTATATTCGGTCACACTTCTGTGTTGATTTTTCCTATAGAATTGATCGCAAAACGGTTTCAAAATGTTTTAAAATTGATTTTAATACCTAACCTGTTGGCCGATTTGTAAAAAAATCTAAACAGTTCTTGCGACTATGGTTTATAATATTCGCCAAATGGGACTTCAATCGAAAGTGCTGTTTGGAAGCTATCGTGTTCACCCTTACTTGCACACACATGTATCATGATTACAATGCTTTCGTTACACTCTGTGTTCGGAGTTTAACATTGGGAAATCCAAATTTTTAACCTTCACAAATACTAATCTACTTGACCGAATGATTTTCCGTATCTTATCCTAGAGTAAAATTTTACAAAGATTTCAAATATGATGTCAAAATTAGGTATTCGTATTGAAAAATTAAATATGAAGAGGGCCTCCTAAGCCTTTTCTTAAAAATATATAAATTGACATAAGACATAATTCCTAAGTGAATGGCTATTTTCGTTTTTTTTTTTCTGAACAATTTAATGATTAAAAATGATTGGATGTTTGTTTTGGTCTACTGTACACATGTCCTAAACATTTCACTAATTTCCGTAGAGTTTTTTGATTTCATGCAGGAATTCCTTTTGACTCGCCATTGTCGAATGAAAAGTTTTCAATTCAACAAATATAAGTAAGCATATTTATATGTATATTTATAAATCATTTTAAAAATAATTTTGAGAACTTTTTTTGCAACTTTTTCTTTCTACTTCAATATCTATCATAATTTAATTATAAAACTTAACACCAGTGCAAAGATAAAATCACCCCAAACGCATCTTTACTTTTACGTTTGATCTCAGTGTCTTTTAAAAGTATTAAAGAAATACGAACACTAAAGTCAATTTCTTTAAGAGTACCAAGGAAAAAACAAAAGGGAATTTTTGATATAATTTTTGGAAACATATGTATTATTTTCTTTGAAGAGCTTTCGTTCTGCTTTTTAAATTTTATTTAGAGTATATTTCCGAAATAAACACACGCATTAAAAAAGGAATAAAAGAACGTGCTGAAGTTATAAGAGAAATTCGAAAGTTATGTATTTGAAAGTAAAGAGCTACTTTGGATTTGGAATTTTTACGTTTGATCTCAATTGCGATAATGTAACTGGCGATAATGTATGGGCGATAATGTCTACTGGCGATAATGTAACTTATTTTAATTGTTGTATTTTTTCCCCCTAATTCACAGTATTTAGACAGTGATTATTGGGAGTGATTATTGGACAGTGATTATTACAGCTGACGCCACTTAGGGCAAACATTTGATGTCCCTCAGGACAAAAGTCGATCTTAAGGCTTCATATATATATATAGTGACTGTAGTCTATATATATAATCTATATATAGTATATTTTGTATAACTATATATATATATAGAGAGAGAGAGATCTACTATTGTATATATACCTAGTAGCTCTAGTCGATCAATTTGGTGTACGAATGATTACGAGTTTACCTGATTGGTGGGAAAATGGGGAGGGGGATTGGTTGATAGGCATACATGTTTGTACACATGCCCGTACCGTATACGATATTTTTGTCAGCATTGCAAGCATGTTAGGTTATGTCACATGTCACATCACGGAAACTTTATCATAGCGGACAACAGGCAACATAACGAATGTTTTTTCATCAAGTCAAACCGAGTAAATATTAAATGAAGTGTCTCGTTAAGACAGTTACAAGCTTATATATTTAATATCATAGATTAACATACAAGATAGGACAGTTACAGCAAAATATGTAATGGCAGCTATAATATCGTCACTAGTGACAAGGGGGGAAAACTAACAAGCTTCCGAAGTTTACCCATCTATATGAAATCTGTTTATGCTCTATTTTTTAACACTTTACAACCTAATTGAAAAGTGTTTATGACTTCGGTTTGTCTGCCGTCTGCCGTCTGTCCGTGCTCTAACTCCCGTAAATATGCTCGGATTGCCCTGCAATTTGTATATGTTATTGTCGTTATCTATAGCATGTTCCCTATTTCAACTGAAGTGTATAGCACTTATAGTTTTCTTACAGGAACACTCAAAAGAATTCCTTTACATTATGGTCTATGGGGAAAAATCATTTTCGGTTTATTTTAATGATGTTACACAATTACAAACACATTGTAATTGACATGTATCACTAAGGTGTATTACAAGAAGTTTATTATAGAATAGGGTGTGCATAGCACTTATAGTTACTTTACAGGGACAGTCAAAAGAATTCAGTTACATTACGTCTATGGAGAAAAATCGTTTGCGGTTTAATTAAATAATGTTTCACTCTTTTAAACGCATTGACATTTATATGTATCACTAAGGTGCATTACAAGAGGCTTACGACAGAATAGCAGTCATCGTTCATTTACAGGGACACCCAAAAAATTATCTACTGTCTGTTAATAATAATTCCTGGAAGTGCGTTTTAAGTTGCTGAACGCGATTTTAAATTTAACTCACTTTGTATCTATTACTTGGTGTGTATAAATTCTGTAGATCATATACAGAGCAGCACAAAAGTTTGCGAACGCATTTCCGTTTATTGACAGAAACTCCAGAAGGAGAACTTTGAACTGTGCTACGCGTTTCCTAACTAAACTAAAATTTAGCATCCAATGTAGTATATATACAAATCTGTAGCTCATATACAGAGCTGAATAAAGGAATTCGGATATTTTTCCGAATATTGTATATGTTGGAAATATATGTTGGAAATTCCTGAAATTACGTTTTTAAATATGTTATGTGTTTTCCAAATTGTTTACTTAGATGTCATATTTCAGCTTATTAAACGGTAATGATTTGTAAAATCATTTTGGAAGCGTTGGAAAGTGTTGCATAATCTATGCTTGACGCATGATTTTTCGTTCTTGTTTAATATCTATTCTTTTCGCTTCGAGGCAGACGATTCTCTTCAAACTGGCCGCTCGCTGCTGTGTTAAGTTTCTTTTTAAATGACTTCATTTTATATTTTATTTTATTATTATTGAAACAACAGTTCTTTTCACAACTTTTTTAGTATGGTTAAAGATGTTAAAGTATGTCATGTAGAATCATGTCTGCATACAAATTGGAATTTTAAAACTTTCGTTTTCCGCTTTTCCTACAAAATTGAAACTGTAAACATGTAGCATTTATAAAAGGAAAATCATTAATAAGATAGTCTTTCAAAAGGAGAAATATTCCGTCTATGAGACGTTTCTTCCCCCTTGTCACTACTGGCGCTGCGTTCGTCATGGCGTTACCATTACGCCCTATGATAGTGTCCTATCTTGTGTATTAATCTATGATTTAATACTAGCAGGTCGATTTTTCCAAATGAACCTCGAATGATTAAAACACCTTTTAGTTCCACCTTCCAGCGTCAGGGGGCTCATTCTGTTCTAAACAAACTTCTTTTCGACGAACCTCCAGAACGGGACCCTGCTGCTTACGGCACTGTATAACAGGCGTGCTGCAAAAATAAATTAGCTCCGCCTTCCACCATCAAAGGATTTTATCCCCTAAATTTATTTTCCCACATTTTTAGGAATTTGTATACTCAAATCGGCAATCCTGGAAAATGTACCTTTTATCGAAAAATAAAACTGTTCCATGAAATTTTACAAAAATGTCCTATATTTTGAAGGGATATTTTTTACAATGTAGTATCAATTTAGTACATCTAGTAATATTTGGTAGAATTATTAGTGCATTTTTATGGTAGACCCACCTTTGGTCAATTAGCAATATAAATCTTTAGTTCAGCGATTAGTCACCTGTTGACTCAGACTTAATTCTAGCTGTTGGTTCAACACGCAGCAAACATTTAGGCCAACAAAAGCTAGACGGCCAAGCTCGAGTATTGATTAAAGAAGCTACAAAATAGTGGACCAATGATAGCAGAACAATTCTGTATTGCTTGAAAATTTGTGCTTGAATTAATAAAAAAAGACGATTGAGTCATATCTCACAGACAAAGGACGATTAAAAAAAATCAAATATCGATATTCTTGAAATTTAGGCTGAATCGAAAATAAATGTTTTCAGCGTTTATAGACACAATCACGCCTACCAAATTATGACCAATGTATTAATGTACTTAGGTATCTGTAAAAAAAGAGATGTAAAATAGGAAGCCCTAGCGTTGGTATCTGTAAATCTACTGCGTTATTCTCTGTTCAGCTAATTTCCGGATTTCTTAAATACCAGATGACTTCTTATAGAAATTTGTGTAGCAAATGGATTTGACACAGTTTCAAACGGGAAATATAGTGGAGTCTCCTATCCAAACTCCGAGATATATTACCAATATGAGAAACTAGAGACTATTATTAATAAGAAATATAATACTTGGTACTATGCCCACGTGTTAAAACTTGTAATGTCAGTTATTACACAAGAAAGTAAAATGACTTGAGTTGGTCAAAACATTCGCACTCTATGAAAATACAAGGTCTGCATCCTTTTCTCTAGCTCAGTTCGACCCTTATTTATATATACATTTGAGATACATTACAAAATATTTCCTGCTGCATATTGCGCATTTAAAATCTATTGTTTTCAGACTGGGTTACAAACAAATCTTTGAATAGTTACGTCTAAGAGTAGTTGTTTGAAGTGAGCTTTAGAGGTGTAATACATTTATTCTTTAGGTAAACGGAAGTTATGTGCGATATCTCACGTGTTTATCATCTATAGAAATTATTAGAATTGAAAAATATTACAATACATTTTTGTTAATGGGTAATTATAACTTGACGTTCATTTGTAAGATGTTATGCATTCAATAGATGAGCAAAATTGTGATCCCTGTATTGTGAGTTTAGTATCTATAGCTCTCTCAAACAGATGCAAAATACAATATTTGAATACATTATTATTTATAGATAGTAAGAATTGGAATGTATTTGTATGCTGCTAGCTCAACAAATATGTAACATGCTATACTGTATGTGTAACGTCCATAATTTTTACAAATGACCACCAAAAACAAGGCGAATATACATAGTTTTACAACAGAATAGAATATTACAATATATTAAAATTAAACTGTCCAGCACTGCAAAAGCAACATATATAAAGAATGAAATATATAGAATAGTATAACAGTGTACCTTGGTGACAAATTTTTCGACTTACAGCGACTATACATTTGGCAGCAAGCAATTGAGAATTTGAAAAATTAAACCGATGATCCACCTGTCGTTAATTCGAGAGAATATTCTAGAAAACCTACAGAAATTTATACAATTTTCTAGGAACAATAAAATTTAAAAAACAAAATTTTTTAACCAAATATATAAGCAGAACCACTCGAAAATCAGTGAATTAGTGAAGTGGCAAATACTTGTCTGCAATTTTCCAGACTTAAGATGACTTTTTACTGTGCATAAAGCAATGTGTTGCTTGTTAGTTGCTTCCAAGATTACAGACAGCGATTTGAATTTCATAAATTTGCGTTTTGCTACCTATATTAATGTACTTTTGTGATACTTGTGGTACATATTGTTCATAGTATTTATGAAATATTCGCCAAATAAAGTGCATTGAGTTACTGAAAACATTTGTTTACACATCTTTTACCACAAAAAAGACGCTGATTTTCTAACAGTATATAAAGAGTGAAATCCAGCTTATATTGTCAATGTTAGGAAGTATTACATAATCGATGTGTGACGTAAATAATCATTCTGCTTTTAAATTTATAATCACTGGAATTCTGAGATTGGCATATTCACTTATTAAAAAAATCAGATAATGATCAATCTGTGTAAAATACGGAATACAAAGCGGTTCTGAATAGGATGTCGGCAAAGTTGGATTTTCTGAATGTTTTACGTAAATTTGGGTTTTGATTCTATAAACAAGTCGTAATCTTACTTATAGATTATTGGTTCATGGTACATGGTTTATGATCGTTACATGTAATTGTTTTATACATTTTTATACATAAGGAGTTTAAAACTATGATGCTATTTTGCATTAAAATTGCCTTTTTTAACATTTAGCCTATTCGTGATGGACATCCCATGAACTTCTTTTAATCTTTGGACACTATGTTTTAGAAACAAAATTTTTCGTCTTATGTCTTCGCTAAAGTACTACGATAAAAGTAGACATTTCTGTTAAATATTACTGATGTTCAAATTAAAATATTTTGCCCAGTATATACAGTACATATAGACACGTATAATTGCGACGAGTGTAGTCTCGAAAAAGTTAAATTAATGAAATATGAAAATATGTGTATACTTATTGAAATAAGTACAAACTGAATTGTCATCGTTTTAATTGATTATAATGAAAAATGTGGTAATATTCTGTTATTTAATATTATTTCATAGTAAATGACATTTTACCAAATATTTCATGACTAATTTTCCAAATATTTTATGCAAAAACACATTAGTCTCCCTTAATTATATGTACAAAATACATTTTTTGTTGCTAATGTAAGTTATACATAATGAGAAGAAGTACTTAAAAGAATACTTTAGTGCTGCCCAGTAATATCACTTGAAAGTCATTTCTAATCACTAAAAAATATAAACACGAAATAAAATCACCTACAATTAATTAAAATTGTCTTAGCTTTGTTTCTTAACTCATTATCTGTTTGAATTTATTTAGGTGCACAATTTCCTTTTAATAAATAATGCCATTAATTGTTTTAGAGAAAAGTTAATTTTCAATTTCAATTCAGACACAATACTTCCTTTTAACAAATGATACCATATATTACTTAAAAGATAAGTTAATTTTCAATTTCACTTGAGAAAAAAAAACTTTCAAATAAACAAAGTCTGAAAATGATTAAATCAGATCTCTTGAAAGTCTTTGTTTATTGCCTAGAGAAAAAAATATAATGCATAAAACTCTAATGATTATACAAAGCCTTTCAAGTAAAAGATTCTTAAATAAACCATATTAGCTCTTCAGTATTTGTACTGAAATTCCATTATTATTTCTTTATACTAAGTTCAGAGCAGTTATTGTTTTGACTTAAAGCTTTAATTAACTATATATTATTTGATTTATAACAAAGGCTATAGGGATAAATTAAGTGACTCAGTATTTCGTATCAATCTTTTCTGACGCCATTCAATTACGCACACTTTTATGATCGTCATTATATTTAAACTCAAAAGTATGAGATATTATTTAAATGCATTTCAGATTTTAATGTGAGCTTGTTTAAACTTGTTGGAAACTGGATGCTTTTTAAAACGGTATTAATCACTTGATTTTTATTTTACAAATACTTTATTTCAAACAGATTAAACATCTAAGAGTGTTGATGTCTTCATTTACGTTGACCCGCTACCCTTTGAAATTATTTTTCATTTCAGTATTTTATAATGTATCTTTTTGACTATTATTAAAACAAATAATGAAGGAAAATAATTTAATAAAGAAAAAAACCTTCAATTTTTTTGGTAAAATTTATAAAATGTTTTTCTTTTTAAATTTAAATAAATATTAAAACCCTATGAAAAAAAAACCACAATGGATAGTTCAAATAATAAATCTATTTCGTGAATCTAGATTGGAGAGCCAAACATAATAATAATAGTTTATTAACATCACATTTACATAAGAATATAATTCACAATGGGTTTCCTGAATTTTAAGCTTTAAAACAGATTCCACAGTTTTATTAAATATCAAGAGCCATTTCAGCATTCTGATATAAATCCATGAACAGTATTAATCATGAAACTTGCTTTATTTTAACAAGGCTTATCTAAAACAAAACCATTATATATATATGTTAAAAAAAACATATCAAAGGTGTGTAACCTCATAATATATTTTCCATAAGGAGTCAAGAATGTAAATTGGAATATAGGCTACAAAATCATCCCAAGAAGATAATGAAAAGTATAATCTAGCCCCAGTTTGATTTTGAGCTCTAATTTGTTCAAGAAAAATTTAGATGATATTTGAAGCATATTTTGCAGATTGCAACAGATTTTCTTCTTTAAACTACATTTATAACTTACTAGTGGAAATATATTTTTTTTAAACTCCGTCATTGTTTGCCCACATCGTTTCGATTGATCAATGATAAAAAAATCAGCGATATTCTCAAGCTATAGGAGTGTATCTCCCTTTAAATGAATATTTCGGTAAGAGATATTTCTTTTTATCAAGCACATTGTTATATAACATATATTTTTCAAGGTGTATGATATTCACTTCCTCCACACCACTAAAATAAACTCTCGAAACAAAGTCCAAGGACCTGGATTCAAGATTCCTCTCAGGGCTGTTAGCATGACGTGATAACGATTTAACAATAAAAACCAACAGTTTATTAAATCACTTTACTATGATCTAGAACAGTGAAGTAACAAGTTTGATTTTAAGCATAAGACGCTCTCCCGATTATACACTACATTCGAAGTGTGTCCAAAACAATTGAAGGGTTCGAGGCATGAGAATGCTAAGCCACATCTGTAAACATCAGAGATATATCAATTTGAAAGTTAGATCAAATACTCAAATGAAAATATATAACATAAAGTTTCTTTTTACAAATTTCTTAGTAACGGTTGAGATATTCTGAATAACAACATGGCATTACTGTAATAATACTGCTATTTCGTCTTTTGTAAATTAGTTATCTTCATTGGGGGCAGAAAATCTGGCGCAAAAACGGAACTTGGGCCATATCCTGCCGCCGAGTGACATTAAAAACAGATAATATATATGATATTATAATTTCCAATAATAAGCAACAGATTGCAGTGTCAAATTTATTTCACGAAAAATATGGCTTGTCACGTTGTTGCCACAACCCCCTCAATTCTCTTTTCCAGAAACCCAATCCTTACCCAATTTTAAACAACTAAATATACTTCGTGAGAGCAAAAATCAGTTTATTCTAAGTAAATGAAAACATTGCTTCTTACCACACCCGCAGCCTTGCAGTAAATTCACTTTCCACGTGTTGAAACCTTCAGTACTTAGAGCGTTGATAGACACTAGACAGCCTTGATGACAGATTTTGATAGCATAGCTAGAATATCTTAGAGCAAGATACTCTGTAAATCCGAAATTTCCTGCTAACACCTTACTATATATCATCGCTACACAGCTACAGTTACTAAATTAACATATATTTGCAAATTAAAGGTGACAACCGATTTCTGGAAATTCATTTTGCGAAATTTAAAGAAAGACAGAATGGATTTCTCATTCATGCACGCATATTAGCCATTTTGGACAACAAGCTTGAACACAAAACCACAAAACTCATTCGTCCGCTAGAGTATCGTTATAAAAGAGTAGCCAGGCAACCTGCCACATTCTTTTTTAGGCTGTAGGAAGTATTTATGACACTTAGTTTTAATCCCCAAATATAAAATTTGTATACGAATTAAATTTCGAATTCAATTTTGCTTTTATATTGTACATGACGAAAAAATGTAATGACTTTCAAATTGATTGTTCTTAAATTCTGGTGATAGTTAATCTTTTCATCATTCTAGCAAACAGAATTATGATTAATCGGGTTAAATAAATGGATGATGTTGTAGTTTAAGTACTTTGATATATGTTTCGTCTCCATTTCTGTTGCATTATTTTCTGAAATTCAAAGTTCTCTTTTTTCCGAGGTTTAAGACTACTGCTATACAGTTCAAATAGTGTAATACTTTTTACAGCTAAATAAAACACTGATAATATAATGAATACTGTACCATATTTTATACGTTGTATTTAACACATTGCATACGTATTTAATACATTAGGAAATCATGGTTCATATTTCGATAGAACTATGTATGAATTCATTAAAAATGAGTGCATCGAAAGATAAATTAATTAGTGTATACTTTGTGTAATTGAAATGCTATTATTTTTGGAAATAAATTTCGTTTAAATTTATTTATATAAAGTATACATTATTCCTCATGCTTAAAAAGCATGAAATATTGCGTTTACAAATTCAAAATTGCCAAAATAGAAATTTCTTTTTCCGGTGACTGTACTTTTTTTCGATTTAAAGGGATTTCACAAGCTAAAATCGGAAATTGCTACAATATTTGTAAACATATCCGGATGTATGTAATTTAGAAATCTACATTGCATTACGATCAGGAATTTTCATTTTTGTACTATACCGAAAATAAATTATAATTAGTTAAATTTTTTTTATTCTATTCAAAATATATCTTTTATTAGAAATTCCAGTATTTTCAAACAATTACAATAAAAGGCTCTTAATTATTTAGATTTTTAATTTGTAATAAAAATATAAAGAATGGTGTATTAACAATTTTTAATGGTATTTGCAAGGTATGATACACAAAGGAAATATATAATTTGAAAATAGTTTTATTGTATTAAGATTTTGCCTTTTTATCAAATTGCGAGAATTATTCAAAATTTCAAAGAAAATATTTTTTAAAGTAGTTATTTATGAACTTAAGATTCAAAACATATTCACAGAAAAAGTGCAGTTTAAATATATGACCTGCAAAGTACATTAGGCTTTGTTGAAATTCCGTTTTATGAGTCATAATGTTTATACTTGAACAGATGTAAAAAATATTTAGAGTTCTCTTGAGACAAAGCGATAATTTCATTGCTAGAATTTCTGGTATCATATAAATTTTCTTTTTTGAGAGTTTAAATATGTACAATTATTTTGGACATTATATTTTTAACAATAAATATGAGCTTTTTAGCCATTAAATATTTAGCATGGTGTAACTGTAATTACAATAAGTAAAATGTAATTTTCCATGTAATTTAACTGAAAATCCTTGTTCAATGAAATTGTTTAAAAGTAAGAGTTTTCAGTGGTCCCGATTCCGTTCGTAGCGCGGAAAATGTATTGCAAGTAGTTTGTTTCCACGTAAAACATCGTTTCAATATTTTTACTTTATGACTGGATCTGAATACAGTACAAGGTAATTAAATAGATCTTTGTCAGTTGAAATAGTCAAATAATATCTAGATACCTATTTTATTTCAAGGAACTTTTTTTTAAATATACAAAGTTTACTTTGCGCATTCTTAAAATTAATTCATTTATTCTTCATGTATCAATGTAAAGTACTTTTAAACTTGAAATTGAATTCTTTATACTGAAAACCGCTGACTTAGTTTGAAGAATTTTCCGTTATTCGGGATTAAATGAACAAATTGGAAATATCGTTAAAAAAAAGGAAAGCTATTGGCAACACAGTTGCTGTTAATCTTGTGAACTTTCACCAAAATACTGCATATATTTGAGAATTTTAGAACGAACTGTTGCGACAAAAATGATTAAGTCCTCGAGTTTCGAAATAAAATTTTGATGTAGGAAAAGAGTATTGAAATTATAACTGGGTTGAATCGACATTTCTTAGTATGATTTGAACCGCAAGGGGGCGCTAATTCGTTGTTTTAGGAGTATAATCACGTCATCGTGTACCTAGATGAAATTTGTGCCAAATTAAAACTCAAACAATATATATTAAAAATATTTTTAAATGCCCGGTCATATACCGATCATATGCCCTGCCAGAGGGTAAGACCCTCAAGCAGACTAAAATTTATGAAAGAGAAAATGACATAATTTACTATTGCGATCCTTTAAACATAGCGTTACATATTGCCCTATATATTACTTCATCAACAAGTTTCAAGTAGAATTAATTATGTAGAAGCAGATTATTAACAATAAGTGAAAGAGTGATTGGTCTGGTCTGCATATCTGGACATAATATGAGTAGAAAGGGGGGGGGGAAATCATCATTTTGACGGCACTAACTCGTCATCGAGTTTCAGCATGAAATTTTAACATGTTATAGATATCAACTGATACAATACAAATATTTTAGTCTGAGTAGTGATATCTTGGTACGATATGAAAAGGACGGTGCGCCATTTTATTATCTTGGCAATACTATAACGTCATCGAGTATATGTATGAAACTTTAACATGTTGTAGATATCGATTTGTATATTATAAACCAGAAGGACCCGTGCGAAACTTTCGCACTGCAATCTTTGAGATTATTTCCTGGTACGTTTTAGCACTAATTTTTAATTAACTGATTTTTTTTTAAATCAAACAACGCGTTTTAACAATATGTGGGTGTACTATCTCAGAAACTTGTTCAAAAACTTTTCGAATGATACCTCATTCATCGTTGTATGTTTTGTATGTGCATAGAAAAAAAAGATGTTGAAAACAGAAATAATATATATGATGATTGTTTGTGTATAAGAAAATGGGAATAGATTGCCAGAAAAGTTTTTTCCAAATTATTTTCTCTTGCCAAGGTCATTTCTCTAGATTGCCAAGACTCCTATACTGAAAAAAAAGAGGGAATTATAAAAAAAAATTGAAACACTGAATCTAACGTTTAGGGAATTCATATGAAAGCATTTCCTCGGATTTTGCAAAACTGTTCCAGAAATGTCTTAAATACATAAATCAATATTTGGTACACCAATTTTTTGCAACCCTGTGGGAACTTAAACACGGGATGTTCAAACTTTGTGGTTCAGCAGCCATTTAAGTGACGTCAGACTTCTCTGGCGTATTAACAGCTTAATGAAATATTAAAAAATAAAGTTACTTCTCTATTATCCGGTCGATCACTTTTCATAACAAAAAACTATCGCCAAATTGTAAGATTAAACGCCAAAAATGCAGTCCCATTTACTTGATGTCAGAAGTATTATACGTGTTTGTTATGTTATCAAGGTGGTTTTTAATTCGACATTTGCGTGTATTTTTCATTATGTTTTTTGATTTTTTAGTTATTTCGGTACTTCTCTATTATCCCGTTGACCACTTTTCATAACAAAAAACTATCGCCAAACTAAGATTAAACGCCAAAAATGCAGTCCCATTTACTTGATGTTAGAAGTATTATACGTGTTTGTGATGTCATCAAGTGGTTTTTAATTCGACATTTGCGTGTATTTTTCATTATGTTTTACCGATTTATTAGTTATTTCATTAATTAAATAACAATTGTGTCCTTAAATTCTTATATTTTATTTATTTATTTATTTTGATATTCCATTGGCAACGTACTCCCGTTTATTTGGCGTTACAGTTTGGCGATAGTTTTTTGTTATGAAAAGTGGTCGACGAGATAATAGAGAAGTACCGTTCTTTCATTAATTAAAATAACAATTGTATCCTTAAATTTTTATATTTTATTTATTTATTTATTTTGATATTCCAATGGCAACGTTCCCCCGTTTATTTGGCGTTACAGTTTGGCGATAGTTTATTGTTATGAAAAGTGGTCGACGGGATAATAGAGAAGAACCAAAATAAATACTTACAATTTTTGTGAATCCTAATGAGCTGTTTATCTAAAAGGAAGATAATCCTTAAATAACGCAATCTACTGGTGCTCCGATACAGTACGCATATACACAGCCATGATTAAAAAAGGAAAACAAATAAAAATAGCTGATGCACGCGTAAAAATTAAATAAAATCCCAATTAAAAGCCCGATATTTTTCAAAAAGTACGCGCAAGAAATAAATCAACAATTGTATTTCAATTGCATTATAGGATGACGTCATCTGATAATGTAGTATTTTATTTTGGTGGCAACACTGATTTGAGAAAACCTTTCATTTCATTTATGAAGACAATGCCGATTTAATTTTTAATTTTCAGCAAATTTTAATCAAAAACTTATTTTAGCGAAATGTTAAGTGTGCTATGTCAGAAGCCTGTTCAAAATCCTTTCATATGGCATCTCATTCGTCGTTCTGCGTTTCGTATTTTCTGAGAAAAAGGGATGTTGACAGGAGAAATAATATATATGATATGCAGTCTACTTTGGGATATTTAGTGTGATATTAGCTGGGGGGGGGGTGTCCTTTTTGCGGTACTATCATGTCCTTGAGTTGCGACATGAGGTAAACTGAAACATTCCTATTACGATAATCGATATCTATAACATGTTAAATTATCAGTTCGAAACTAGATGGTATGAATACCGCAGATATAATGAATTGGCGCCCTTTTCTTTTGATATCGTTCCAAAATATCGCGCTTCAGATTCAAATATGTGTATTGTACTATGCGAAGTCTATAACATTTTACAATGCCATTCCGACACTCGATAAGGGGAAATACCCCTAAAATAAAAAAAATGGCGCCCCTTCTACTCATATCGTACCAAGATATTACGAGGCAGATAGAAATATTTTTATTGAAATAATCCATATCTATAAGATGTTAAAATTTCATTCCAAAACTCGATGACGTGATAGTGCTGCCAAAATGACGAATTGACGTTCTCTTCTGCGTTTATCGTACGAAGAAGATATCACGAAACAGACTGAAATATTTGTTTTACACTAATTGATATCTATAAGATGTTAAAACTTCATGTTAAATCTCAAGGACAAGATCATACAGCCAAAATAACTATTTGGTGCCCTCTCCAGGTCATATTGTGCTTAGATATGCCGAGGCAGATCAGTCATTTTTTCACTCATTGTTAATAAACTGCTCCTACATAACTCGATGACGCAGTACTATATAGGACGATATAAACAAGGTTGCGCCGCCAGCGGCCTGAGGGGCCTTCGACCACCGAGCCCAAGTCCTGAGGGACGTATAACGCGGACGATCGGATTTGTCTCTCCGTATGCACTTCGGTCGGTCGGGGGACCACCACCTGCAGACCCTCCAAACCCTTAGACCCATGTGTGGACGACATAAGTCGTTATTAGCCCATTATCAGAGGAGACCACCGCAAAACACTTAGGGACGGGCCGGTGTCCCCAACAGTTTCGGAGCTGGACACCCATGAGGGAGCCAGGTCCTGGGCCTTAAGTCAGGTTTCCCCGACCCGCACTTGCTTTACCATAACTCAAGGGATGTGGAGACCTACAAAGGTAACAATGGTTCCCTCTTGTAATGGGTTGTGAAAAGGAATTGGGTTAGTGCAAACAAGAAAACTTAACTTCAAAAAGAACAACGAATATAATTCAAATATGCACAAATCAACAACAACATGACTGGAACAATATCACTAATAGAATGCCGGCTTATGAGACAACTCTAAAGCCTGCGAACTTTATGCACCATTACCTCCTGCATCGCGGAGGCGCGGGCAGTTGGGATTGCGTTCGAACACGGTCTTTGACCGCGAAGAGCTCGGTGATTGTGGCCAGCTCTTCTGCGACCCAGGTTGCGATCTAATGTAAGAAAGAGAGGACGGTGAATTATCACCCGAACGCCTTTCTAGTATAGCCGTCCAGGCACAGATCGCGCGGCGAGCG
Source organism: Maratus michaelseni (assembly GCA_963931845.1). Taxonomy (NCBI): domain Eukaryota; kingdom Metazoa; phylum Arthropoda; class Arachnida; order Araneae; family Salticidae; genus Maratus; species Maratus michaelseni. The sequence continues at coordinate 232,100,869 of OZ007590.1, forward strand.
CGTCCGGAAGTCACGAGGAAAGAACTGACTGATTGTGCACTCGCCAACCCACAAAAACAAGTGGAGTCATGATGGAAAAAGCGAGCCTGGTGGTCACCGAAGGTACCGTGTCCTGTGAAGACCTGATTTACGTAAAAGTCGCCCTGCAGTCGACGAGTGCCGACGCGCGGGAAGGATTCATATGTCATGCGTCCGGTCCCTGAGTGGTCCCATCTCTCTTGCCTCTTGGACAAGGCTCGGCCAAAGAGATGTTTGTTTCCAGCCACGATTTTTAATTCCAACGATTTTTGATCCACATCGATCCATCCATTTTTCCACATCGGCAGATTGTCGCGTTGTAGCTTCCTTAGCCAGTGCATCCGCCCTTTCATTAAAGATGTGACCTACATGAGCCCGAATCCAATGCATATGAACTTCGACTTCAGTTATTTTTATCAAATTCCTAATCTCGGCAATGGCCTTGTGCTGTGGCACAAGTCCGTGAAGCGCTTGGAGCGCCGATCTAGAGTCAGAGAAGACGTCAAGTTCCCCGAGATCTCTTTGATGGGCATGGGTGATTGCTTCCTTGATCGCGTAGACCTCGGCCGCAAAAACTGCCGCACCATCTGTGAGACGGAACTGGCTCTCCGCTACTATCTTGTTCTCTGACACGGCAAGGAACGCACACCCGACGGTGTTGTTCTCCTGTTTGGATCCGTCCATGTAGTACGAGCACGTGGTTCGCGGAGTCAAATCCGCGGTCCAATGGACCCGCCAAAGATCCTCGAGCCTGGGAGAGGGCCTCCAGATGTCGATCGATTCAAAGTCTAGTCCGGTACTGTCAACACTCTTCTTCCATCGGACAAGGGCCGTGTAGTCCCTATCCAGTTCCGGACGCAAGTCGAGGGGGACAACCCCTGACAAGACGTGCAGCGCATCCGTGGAAGTCGTTGCGTAGCATTTTGTTACACCTAGGAGGAGGTTCCACTGCATGCTGAGCAACCTGTTTTCTATCACTACCTTGCTTGATACCAAGTAGATGCCGCATAGAGAATGATTCTCTCTGCTATGATCAAATAGAGCATCTTGCGGAATTTCGGTCTCAGACCTCAGTTGACTGCTGTGTGTGAGACGGTTCATTTTATTCCACACCTTAAAAGCCTTCTCCTGAACAAAGGTTAGGTGATACAGTAAAATATTATGATTACGAAGTGTCAACTAATTTCTTCTCGAAACTTGATGACGTAATAGTACAGCTAAAATTACTAACGAACGTCCCCTGCCGCTCATATCGCACTAAGATATGCTGAGGCAGAACAGTAATTCTTTCATATACTGTTAAAAATCTTTTCCCACATTATAATTTCATTTCGAAACCCACCCTGTCTAATTAATTCAATTTTAATTTAGATTTTAAAATGTCTCATGATGTGAGGGAAAACGGACTAAATAAAACGAAAAATGTTCGGTCATTATTATCAGAAATATATATGTCTATTGATTTTTTTTCGTCTATTGTTTAAAAAAAAGCTCTGCATATATTTTTATTAGAACTAACAAGAAAATTGTTTTACTTATTGATTAAGTTTTGATTCCCATTTTGGAATTTTATAGGTGTGATTATACTCAACAAATCTAAAAAAAAAGATATATATAGCAAGAATTTTAAGAGAATATTTCAACAAATTCCCAGAAAATGTCTTGTACCTGTGAATACAGTATTGCCAGTATAGCGAGTATTTTAATTCAGATGTTTACCAGAATTTCCAATCAGTAAAAATCCCCTTTTTTAATCTGTCATTAAATAAGACAATTTTTACTGTTGAAAATTTCTGGTAATTTTTTGAATAAAAACATCCACTAATGGGCCACTTGTTCAATCCTTTCTTTGAATTCAGACTAAACATCTTTATGATTTTTTTCCTTTAATAAGTGTAAAAATAAAGATATGAAATTAACTATTTCTAAACAATACTTTATTTCTCATATTTCTTCAGTGTATTTGCTAACAACATAACTTCTTTTTTGTTGTTTAAGAAACTACAATAGATATTTTTTTTTTTTTTGTAAAATCTACATAAGTATGTTCATATATGTTGACGTCTTTGTATATTTGTTTAGACATTTCCCAATACCTGAGATACTCCATCTGGAAATATTATTGAATAACAACAAATATACATCTTTATGCTAACAATAAACTTTCGTTTGTTCGCCTTCCTGTGTTGTAAAGAAGATCGAAACTCTCATTATCTTCCAGAGATAAAGTTATTGATAGAGGAAAACAAAGTTATTTCTCTCGACCTCCTGAAAGTTATTTATTGGATGGAGAACAGTAGTCAAATAGATGTTCTCTATTCGTGGGAATGCAATTTATTTCTTGCCTAACAAGCATTGAATCGCCTGTAATATTTTACTGACCCGAACCTATTATAAGAACAACCGTATTCTTTTCTAGACACTTTTTTGCTTCAGAATTTTTACCTATTAGTGTAAATTTATTTTCTATTATTATTATGTCTTATTATTCTATATAATTCTATTTTATATTGTCTCATTTTGAGAAGGTACAAAATTATAATATTGTTTTTAACCGACTTCAAACAAAGGACACTATCCAATTTGTTTGTATATTTTATGTTAAATGTTTGTTTGTTAAAATGCGCAATCTTCGAACATATGCTTGAATTTTGATAATTGTTTTTCTTAAAAAGGGATAGTTTTGATAGTGGTTTTATATATTTTTCGCCAAGATTAAAAAATGTTAGATCTGTCTATCTGTCTGTTTTTATTAATTGTTCTAGGCTCTAACTATCGCAAAAGTCGTCATAGAATTTGAATGTTATTTAGATACAAAAAAACTATTTTACTAATAATAATCATTGTATCACGTATAGATTTTTTTCTGACACGCGTCATATTTTCAATATAGGATCGTCTACAGCGTGTCAAACCTGAGCTATGCTGGTAGAAATGAGGTTTAATGTCAAAGTGCATTACAATAAAGGGTTATCACAAAAAACTTTGTTATTTAAAATACGCCAACTGGCCTGCAAAAAATAAATATAATATAGGCAATGAAAGTAGTAGGTTAAAATACAAATTTTTGTAAATGAATCTATTTGTTTCTTTAAAAATTACCAGTTGGAATTCATTATTATAAACGATGTAAAGAGTAATCAATTTCGTTTTCTTTATGCTTTAATTACATTGGTTTTGGCAAGAAATTGTTTTATGCTGAGATGTATAAGCAAATTTGTATTATTTATTATGTAATACTATTTAATAATTTATATTGTTTTTCTTCAACAATAGACGTTTGTTAAAAATTATTAATTAGTAAATTACACACAGCGAAAAATATAAAATTCAATAAATAGTTGTATAAAAAATGTTTAAACTACATTTAATGTTTATACTCTAATATCTTGTAAGTGAGACATAAAAAAAAAAAAAAAAAAAAAAAAAAAAAAACAAAAAAAAAAACAGATCATACTTTAATTTTTGGAAGTCAATGTATTATTACAGTAAAATTAATTCAGTCTTTAATAATGGCAAAATAATGCTAAAATAAATCATTTCAATAAAATTTGTAATTAAAAATGTCTATAAAAGACAGAGACTAAATCAGTGGTGTAAAAAGTGATTCATTATTTTGTTACTCTTGAATAAAATATCCTATTTAATGAACGAAAATCCAATTTTCTGCTTGCTTTAATTTTCTCGAGGATTCTGTCATTTTTTATTGAGAAAATCTTTTCTCATTAGAATTTATGATATAAGAATTTAAGTATAAACGCATTAGAGATCGTGTTAAATAAAAAAGAAATATACTTAATTTCAGCCGACTACGGCGAAGTGAAAAGTAAAGCATATGAAAATAATCTTATGTTTATATACAATCTTCTGATAATCCATGATAACATTTAATTTATCAAAGCGATGTTCAGAGATCAGTGTTAGAAAATATATTAAATGGGATTTAACAATTTAGTGAGTGTGGGAATTTTATTTCTCAGTTGCCATTATAAATTGCCCCATTTGATACTTACTTTGTTCGTTCCTCTGAACACTAGGCCTATTTTAAAATGCTCCACTTTACCAAACTAGAAGAAGCAGTTGACTCTTAATTTTTGTATATAAATATTTTTATTTAATGAATAAAACGAGCAAAATCTACAATTACTAAAAATGTCATTTTCTGCAGCTAGATTTATAAATATACTAGCAAGCTACGCCCGCTGCGCTGGTCGGTTTCTACAAATGAACCTTGAATCAAACGAAATATATCGTTTAATTTTACCTTGTATTTGAAAGCAATCTGTACATTTACCTGGAATATCCTTCCATATTACTGAAAAATGACGTCATATTATATTTTCTAATGTGCAGTCAAAATTTTAGCTAGTAAGGATCAACTCTTTTATTTGGTCATTTACAGTTAGGGTTTGCTAAAGAATGATAAAACTATATGCAATATACTAAAACAATCACTAAAAATTATCGAACTAACAGTTCAAACACATTAACTAACAAAATCCATTCAGTAGAAGTTTTTATAAAGGCTAATCCTTGATAATCGGGTTCATCTGATTATAGAACTTTTCCACATAATTCTAAAACTAACAGAACGATATGAAATATACTAAAACCATCCTTACAAATTATCTACTTAACAATGCAAGTCGCAAAAAATACGCCCAGTAAAAACTTTCAAAAAGGCTAATCTTTCGGAATAGGGTTCACCTGACTATATAACCTTCACACATAGCTGTTTGACTAAGCAACGTAGAACAATATGTAGTACACTATAACCATTTCTGAGATAGCATCTAGCTAACTAACAATACAATTCTCATCAAAATCCGTCCAGTAGAACATTTTCAGAAGGCTGATACTTCATAATCGGAATCAAATATTGAAAAGGCTAATATTTGATTAAAAAAATGGTCACCCGATTTTCGAATTTCCCCCTATAATTCTAGAACTAAGCAACGTAAAATGATATGTTATATAATAAAACTTTCCCTAGAAAATTATCTAACAGTGTAGGTTCCACCGAAATCCATTCGGCAAAATCTTTTAAAAAGGCTAATTTTTCATAATCGGATTGATCTGATTGTAGAGATTCTCATAATAATTCTATAACTAAGCTACGTAAAAAGATATGTTATACAATAAAACCTTCCCTGAAAAATTATCTTACAGTTTAAGTTCTACGAAAATCCATTCAGTAGAAATCGAGTTATAAGCAGCTTGAACGAAATTTCATATATGTAGAAGTAAATAGAAGTATATTGTCATTAATATAGTTTGCATTTGAATAAAAAAAGATACTTTTCGGTTAGCCGGGCGCCAGTGATATATGTACATATATATATATATATATATATATATATGTATTATTTTATATAAATATATATAAATGTATATGTATATAAATATACATACATACATATATATATATATATATATATCTTTTCAATATTCTTTTCAATTATAGCTGGTTGAAAGTATTGAGTTTTATGATACCATAATTTAGCCCAGTTGGCACATAAATCACTTTGATTAACTTCTGTTTAAAATACATAGTTAGTATAGCTGCATTGCGCTTTTAATGGTGTATTTAATAATAATTTAATAATAATAATTTTAGAATATTATTATTATTTCTTGGTATCATTTGTTTATCTATTGAAATTTCAATTGCATTTTTTAAAATCTTATTCAGGTTCTTTTAATTTTTTTTTTTTTTTTTTACCAACATTAATTTTGTATTGACTTATGAATGCTAGGGGATTCTATATTGTTGTCTTTTGATGTTAGCTTGCTTAATGGGACTTTATGTATATATGTATATATTTTTATAATATAGCCTTATTATATTTAATCAAGTATCAAAAAGTCAATCTTATTATTTTTATTTTTAATTTATTTTAATTTATTTTATTTTATTTTTTATTTTTTATGGATATTCAAGTACTTTATAACAATAAGGTTGATTCAAAACATTTTTATCTTTAAATATATTTTTATATGTATCTCTTGCAATTTCTATTGCTTTCAAACAATTATGGTAGTTATTAGTAAAATGTTAGATACTGGCATTTTAGGCCTTGGTTGATCCAGGACTAATGCTCGGTACAGGAAGATTATTAGGGATCTTCCTGGATCGTTATCAGATAACCTATTCTATTGTCCCAAGCCTGTACTATGTTTTCGTGAGTGTGAATCAAAGCGTTGCCTTACATGTCCATTAGCTGATAAGTCACAGATTTCAAATAATAACAATCTTAATTTGGTAGAATTTTGCAAAGCATACAATGTAATCTATTCATTGAAATGCAATTCGTGTAATATGGAATATATAGGACAGTCTCGAAAAAATTACATAAGCGGCTAAATTTACATCGTTCTCATATTGATAAATATAAAAAATCTAAATTTCAAACAACTCATAATATTGAATATACTCATTTCAAAAATCATGATTTTAAAAATATTACTATTAAAATACTTAAAATACAAAAAAATTTTACTGAACGACTTTTTCTAGAATCTAAATATATAAGACATTTTAATACTACATATCCTTATGGATTAAAACAATTAGTATACAAAAAATCACATCCTGTATTTTCAGATTTAACTAAATATGAAAATTATAAAAATCTTTATTCAGGATTAAATTTTTCAAACATAAAAAAAACTTCAAGATCTGGTAGAGGTAAACATAATAACAAAAAATACACTGATGATATTGTGATTCAAAAGGAGCTTGATGATCTTGAGGCAAAATTTTGTAATGATTATTGTTGGCTTGATATAAGAAAACATGTTTTTAGTATAAAAAAGAAATATTTGAACCAATATTTCAAGGTATTTTAAAATAATCAATATTCTACACATTTTTGTGATATCTTTTATGATATTCTACATTATAGAGCAAACCTATTAAATACATGTCTTTCTAATAAACCTAAATATAAAACTAATAATACACAATTAATTATAAATTTTTCCAATCATGTATTTAATAATATCAATTTACACAATATAATAAACAACATTACTAACAATTTTCCAATAAAAAATTTTACCATTCACAAGACATACAAATATAATCGCACACTTGGACGTAAAATTTTAATTACAATTCTTTTGCAAAACAAATGGTCTCTTCAAATAATTACCCATGTTATTGTAATGACCCAAAATATCAAAAGTACATAAATACAACACATGGTCATATCATTACTGGTGATCTTAATATTGTAGAACAAAACTTTATTTTACATTTATTTTACAAAACTTAATGCATAATGGAACAAAATTTCGCCTTCCATATAAGTGTAATATCAAATCCATAATATTGCAGTTTATTCAAGATATTGATTTATTTATATATAAAATTGCTATTGATTACAATAAACCAATCGAGTATTTTAGTGAATGGAGATTTTCTGTTATAGATAAAATGAAAAATGAAATTATAAAAAATTATCATCATATTACACATGCAGCTTTTAATAATATAAATAAACATATATCAGAATTACAAAACAAATTTATAATTACTTATGTAGATAAATCTCCAAATAATTATGCTATCATTTGTAAAGAATACTATAAAGTGTTAATTCACAATGCAATCAACACAAGTAATATTTTTAATAAAACTAAATTAAATATTGAAATAAATAATAGAAAATTATTAAATTATCACAAATTACTAAAAATCAAATGTAATAATTTAAATTATCCTTATCTTGTTATAATCCCAAAATTTCATAAAAATCCTATAAAATTTCGCACTGTTACCATCGGGTGTAACACATATAATAATAATGCAAGTAATTTACTACTTAATATTTTAAAGCAGATTTATGATATAACGTTAAAACATAATAACCAACATTGCCTAAAAAACAGTTTTCAACTCATTAATAAAATACATAATATCAATCCGGTAAAATTCATAAAAACATTGGATTTTAATGATTTATTTAATAACATTGATATAAAAGACTTACATAAAACAATGTGTATATTATTTAAAGAATTTAAATCTCAATTAAAATTAAAAGAACATATTTCAGTAAATTTTTTTAAAACTTTACTAAATTTTACATTGCATCATAATTACATCATATATGACAATATTATTTATAAACAATGCCAGGGAATTCCGCAGGGCGGAACAGCATCTAGTATTCTCTCTGACCTTTACTTATATTATTATGAAAGAAATATTAGTACGAACAATGATTATGTATTTTATCGATATATTGATGACATTATCATATTTTATTTCAATGAAAAAAATTGCACATCACCACTCAATTTTTATCCTACTCAACTTAAATTAAGTGAAAATGATTTAATTAATAATAATATTAACTTTCTTGACTTAAAAATCAATATTAATAATAATTATAAATTAATTTTTGATATTTATGATAAGAGATTTGATTTTCCATTTAAAGTAAATATTTTTACCAATTATGCTTCATGTTTACATAAATCTGTATATAAAATATAATTATCAATTATCTACATCGTATAAAATACTTATGCTCAGATATAAATAAAAACAAAAATATTAGATTTATTCGAGATCAAGCAAAAATATATGGTTATCCAATCTTTATGATAAATTCAATTATCAACTCTTTTAAATAACATTTATTATATCATTAAATTATTAACACTGTATGTAATAAATTTTTGTTTGAATGTGCGATAACATATAACACTAGATATAATATTACAATTATAACATACATTAATACAATTATAACATATTAGAAAATTTAAAATTTGATTGAACATTATATACACTCTGTATAGTATGTGATTGTGCGTTGCCGATCACATATGTTTAGGGTGTCATTGATGAGCAGTTTTCATACATTTAAAATTATACATGGATAACATTGGTTATTATAACTCACAAACTTATCTATTTGCAAAGTGTATAAATATATATATAGTTTTTTATTTTTATCTATGAAATTAAATTTAATAAGTAATTTTAATTACTGCATAGCATAAATTTGATTGAAGCACAGTAGTGATAATAATAATTATTTAATTTGATATTAAATTAATCTCTGAAATCTAAAATATAATTAAGTATAAGTATAAACAATACATTAATTATTTAATAACAAGTCTAAAATATATTTAAGTAGAAGTAACAATAAAAAATTAATAATTTAATTATAAGTTTATAATATATATCAGTGGTTTAACACAGCTGGCAGCAAAGCACTTTGTTTTAAAATAATATCTCTTTTACAAAATATACTTTTGTTAAGAATATCTGAAATGCTGTGCAGGATGAATAAATTCTGTGTATATTTATTCATATTGTAGGATTTTATTAGAATTTAATATTAAAACTACAAGGAAGTATTGTTTATTAAAATTTATATATTGATTAAATTTAATGAAGTGATTATGTTAATAATAATATGGATATGTAACTAAATATTAATTAATAATAATTATAATACCAATAGATGGCGACACTTTACGTTTTAGTTAGTTGATGATATTATAGATATTATTTTGAATTTAACTATAGAGGGAGCTATTGCTTGTATATTAATTTTACTTTCAGGAATTAAAATTAGATGGAGTAATTATATAGTCACAGATATAATTTTGTTATAAGAGTATTATCAACAGAATAGTTTTGTGTGTTTTTGAATTATATTGTGTTGGGGTGTCATTGATCGAGTTGTGTTTTTAAAAAAATGAGCTCTCAACTTGTCTTTCAAATCATTTCTCTCAACTCGACTCGAATGTCAACATGTTTGATACGTGCCATGTGGAATTGATCATTATGAAGAAGTTGCTATATTTTGAGGATACTGTATCATTCTTGTGAGTAAAACATTTTTTCTACAATTTAAGGGTTCAAAATTCCAATATTATTTCAAAAATGATATCTGGTGGTTATATAGTGTGGTGATTTATAAAGATTTTAGGATAATTGTTGTCAGTGATATATTATATATTTCTTAATGGTTTTTTATTTACATTTTACATATTTCCAATTTTAAAATTTTCCAATTGTTGTCTGGTAATAATTCAGTATACTTGGCTGATTCTACTGTACTTAGCATCATGCCAGTAGAATTATGAAATACTGAATTATTTTTAAAACACATGTGGGTGCAGCCAAGCTGACGAGTACATCCACATATGTTTTTTCATATCCAATTCTTGATTGGTTCTCTTGTGGTCCAGTTTTTCCACTGAATAATGTTCATAATTAATTTATTAATCCATTTGTGTTTACATAATAGCAACTCCAATTTATAATTTTTTTCCCCTTTCTCTCTCTTTCTTTTTAAATGTTCTTCAGGTATGAGTAAATTTGGCTAATTACCATTGAAGCACATGCTATGGTAATTTTATGATTGCACAACTTAATTAATAGCTATGTGGTATTCTGATTACACAATATCATTAATTATCTCTTAGTAGATTTTAGTAGAATGATATTAGAACTTGATATGTTTTTGAAATTCATAGATATTATAATTATATATATATATATATATATATATATATATATATATATTTTATATATATATATATATATGTATGTATATATTCAAACATATAAATGTATATATATGTATGTATATATATGTATTTGTGTAGATATATGTGTATATATATGTGTGAGTATACAGTGTGATTCATACATATCGAAACAATAGGCTATCTGTTTAAATATTTCTCGTAGACAAATACTTCCAATTGCAAAGTTTCATAAAAAAAGGTGCAAAATTTGATGAGAAGTTGCTACTCCATGGGGGGTCTATTTGAGAAAATACCAAAATTAAAGTTTTATACGGCCCCCGTAGGATAAAATTTCCAATTAGGAAATTTTTCCTTATCCGTTCCTTAATTAAACAAAAAAAATCCATCTTGATATCTGCAAAACTCATGGAGATATGTCCGTTTTAATAATTCATGAGGTTTCAAGGGATCAGACACAAATTGAAATGCGTGTAATTCAAGAAACAATGTTACTGTAAGGTGTCCGGGAAACATTTTATTTATTTATTTATAGAGTTAGAATTTTGAATTTATTGTGATGATTAGCCATATAATTTGTAAACAATCACATCATAAGACTTGTTACAAAAAAAAAATAAAAAATAAAAAATGCAGAGTAATTTAAAATTGTTATAATTCGAAATATTATTTGTCGAATTGAATTTTTTTCCTTTAATTAAACAGAAATATATAAGTTTTAATTTTCATTCAGCATTTTGAAAAATATTAATTAAAAAAAATATTTAAAATAGCAATTTAACAAAAAAAAAAAGATGCAACTTATTTTAAACAAATCATATTTTCAAAGGTGAATAATTTTTTTTCAAATTTGCCGAATTAAAATTTAAGTAAAATATTTGAAAAAGATATATTACAAGTTTGAACCATTTATAGAGGTTATATAAATTTAACTTATATAAATTTAAAGATGAGAAATGCTGAAAAAAACTTAATGATGCTGAAAAATGCATTTAAAGTTTTAAACAAAGATTGGGTCCTAATAGAACGTTTAAATGCTTTTTAAAAGCTTCCAGGTGAATAAGTAACTCCTTCTTGTAGCTTCAATTTCTGATTACGATAGTTTGGCTCTCGGGTACAGATATTAAATTTGTTTAACGCATACCCTAGTCTCTCATACAAATCTGGTATACAGCGAAATTTACAACGTTTAAGTTTATTAGAGATATAAATTTCTTTTATGCACTTTATGTTTCAGGTCGGGTTTATTGATATGATGCGAAAGAAAACCATTTTCAAGGGCGGTGCACTTAATTTTATTTAATTCGTTATCTAGACAGGTGTCTGTGCATATTTTAGATCGCTGCACAAGCCGAAATTTGTACAAAAAATTCCCATTTATATTAAGATACAATTAAGATTATTTGAAAGAATACTACATACATGTTTATAAGAAAATTTTACAGTATAATTTAGATTACTATGTTTTCGCATGACAAAAACATAGCTGCCAAACCTCCCACTAATTCTCCATAATATGTAGATTAATTTGAATCAGTTAACCCCTTTAAAACTAGAAATTGTTTAATGAATCTTTGACTTATTTAATTTAAATGTTAAAAGTCGAATCATTACTACATTTAATAGAATTTCTTAAAAGAGTTTCTGGTTCGAACGTATAGAACCTGGGTCAAATAAACACACTTATAACTGAATATTAGTGAGAGCTTGGCATCTATTAAAAAATACGCAATAGCAACGTTAATGAATATTTATAACTATTAGACTGTTATATTCGAATAAAGATTTATTTTAAAAAACTCTGTCGTTTCGAAAAAATGAAAAATAGGTTTAAAAAACATCATAACTTTTGAAACCGTATAACAAAAAAAATATTTTTGAAAATATTTCTGTGTAATTTATAAAATATTATTTCCAATGATTCCGTTAACAGAAGTTTCATTATCGCTATTACTATTTTTATAAAACTTATTGCCTTCCCGACACGTCCTAAGAACAATAAAGACACGGTCCTGCCAACGGGCCGTGCCGATTACGACCCTGGGACCAATCTCGGCTTCATGCAGACCTCTAGCATACTTCTCAAGCAAGTTTAACGTAAAAATCTATACGCTAATATTTTATTACTGGAAGTTAAGGCATCGTCTTAGATCGATTTTAATAATGTGTAAATGTATGGTCGATCCCTAACTTGCATTGCAAATGAACTGATATCGCGTCTGCCAGAGGTATGCTTAAGTGGTGTAAGTCACGAATTTTGGATTTTAATATCTATGTGAATTTTGCAGATATAAAGATGGCATTTTTTTTTTGTTTAATTCAGGACTGGATAAGGAATAATTTCCTAATTGAAAATTTTACTCTACGGGGGCCGTATAAAAATTTAATTTTTGTATTTTCTCAAATAGACCCCCCCCCCCATGGAGTTGCAACTTATCTCATCAAATTTTGCACCTTTTTTTATGAAAATTTGCAATTGGAAGTATGTACCTAGGAGCAATATTTAAGGAGATAGCCTATTGTTTCGATATTTATGAATCACACTGTATATACATGTAAATATCTATCACTGGCGCCCGGCTAACCGAAAAGTACCAAAAAAAGAAAATGCTGTCGTACATTTGAAAAAACACCTTTTGGCTTAAAATCTCTCATCAAAACTGTTTTTATTTATTTTTATTCTTTTTAAATAAAATTAGTAACAGTTTTCTCTTTTATTTTTCCAGTGGTATAGCCATTTCAATTCTTTCTGCAACAACAACAACAAAAAAAAAACACCTTTTGGCTTAAAATCAAATAGCCTTTTCATTTCTTTCTACAACAATAATAATATCCAAAAAATTAGTAATGGTAACCTTTTCGGCCAAAATAACAGAACTTTCGATCATATTTCTGTAACTAATGTACGTAGTACAATATGTTATATACTAAAACCTTCCCTGAAAAAATAGCTATCGAACAACGCAAGTTCCATCAAAATCCATTCAGTGGAACTCGAGTTATAAAGGAACGGAACGAAATTTCCGTTTGTGTTTTATATACATAGTAGATAGAAGAAGTAGATATTGAGTACACCAATTCTTTTTACTGACAAGACGATGGACGGATTAAGCAACTAAATTATTAGTATCATACATGAACGTATCAAGGAACAAAACTTTTTACGCTATCCAAACTAAAAAAACAAAAAATCTATGTTGTTAAATGAAACTCACAGATAACTTTGGATTGATTTCGGATACACAGTCTTTGTTTCTAAGCAGTGATGGAAGGAATTTACGTATGATTATACATAACCCCGGAAAGTTGGGTGACGAGCTGAGGCCAACGGGTTCTGGAATCGGCGTCTGATTCGTAACACCTCTTTTTAACACTTTCCAAACTAGTTGAAAAGGGTTTATGATTTCGGTTTGTCTGCCGTCTGGCCGTTCTCTAACTCGCGTAAATATACTCGCATTGCTCTGAAATATTTGTATGTTATTGTCGTTTTTTATAGCATGAACCTTATTCAAAATAAAATATTTAGCACTTATAGTTTTTTTACTGGAACAATCTGAAGTATTCCGTTATATTACAGTCAATGGGAAATAACCGTTTCAATTGCATTTTGATGACGCTATGCCATTGGAAACATGATGAAATTGATATATAATTATGAGGAGCATTGAAACATGCTTTTTGTAGACAATGGGGTACAAAGCATCTTTATTCATTTGCAGGTCAAACAAAAGAATTCTGTTACATATTGTTCTACGTGGAAAAATTGTTTACAGTGTAATTTAATGATGTTTCAGTATTTCAAAAATAATGGAAATTATATGCAAAACTGAGGTGCACTGTAAATTGCTCGCTTAAAAGTGTGGCGTGTATTGCATTTATTGTTCATTTACAGGGATACACAAAAGATACCGGTTACATTATGGTTGCGATAATTACAGTTTACGTGTGATAAGTGCGTTTTCAACTTTAGTTTACGTTTTTAAGTTTAACTAATTTTTTTCATAGCACGCGGTTTGTATAAATTCGGTTGATCATAAACAGGACTACACAAGGGAAGTCGTAAGCATTACAGACTACGGGAGTGAATTGCTTAAGGGTAGTTTTTAATTGTGTTACGGATTTTCCTACCGAACTATATTTAGTAGACTAATAGAAGTTTGTGGAATATAAATAAATTCATATTTGAGAAGATGCGAAATAATTCAATGCAAAGAACAAGAACATTGTCGTTTACGGTTGGTAATTGCTGGAAGTGCGTTTTAAGTTGCCTTATGAGTTTTTTACCTTTTAGCTTAATATGTGGTGTGTACAAATTGTCTTCAGATAATATACAAGGCTGCACAAAAGATTTCAATCATTCACTTGGGAGACCTGAACACATATTTTTTAGAACTTTCTAGAACATTTTATATATTTTTTTAATTTATTTATTAGGCATTTATAGCCCTTTTTGAGAATGAGGGCTCACTGCAGGTCCCTTTAGAATGTCCTCCCAGGTCAAATTCTGGATTCACAACAGGTTTTCTCCGCAGATGAGTTTCATTTTTAACTGGGTTCGTAATTAGTTAGATATATACGTAGCACCTATACTCGTCATCTGGTCCGTCTATTGTTCCGTTTCAGAACCGGTTCAAACTGGTTCCAAAATTGAAAATGTCCACTATAAAAAAACTGCAATAAAAATTGAAAAAGTAAAAACTAACAACACCACTTCACTGACCAAAGGGTCACCGGTCATAGTTTTCAAGATGTATGGCAATCCCGGTCTCCGTATATAATTCGATGTGACTTTTGGCTCTGGAGTTATTTGAAGTCAAAGGTCTTTCTTATGCTTGTATTCACCATTTACTTCAACTTAGAAAATCTCGGTCGAACGCTCAAATGAAATTGATGATTAACCTGATTGGACTGATCGCGGCCGAAGACCAATCAGTATAATGATTAAGCGTTCATGATTAAGCCCCATTGAGCGTTCGACCGAAGTTTTCTAGGTTGAGGTAGACGGTGAATACGAGCATAAGTGGGATAACAAACCTGATTGCCTTAAAATACGTCATAACACAGACAGTGGGGAATATTCTTTCTGACACGCTACGTTCGGCCGTAGAGAATGTTGTGCAAAGAATGCAAGGTGTAGTCCAAGAAAACGGCGGTCACGTTGAATGTGGTCGAATTCCTCGCCGGGGAAGTTAATGTGGTGAATAAAGTGCGACTTTTCACGTATGTTATTAATTTTTCCTGTTTTTGAAGCACTTTGTAGCATTGTACAGCGCCACATTTCTCACTATAGGCGATATTTTGAACTATTTTTTTTTTCTCGAAATATTTTTTCTCCATGTCGTCAATAGTCTCCTTACCAAGTTTACCCAATTCCAGTCATTAGAACGAGTTACAGATGGCTCTGAATAGCGTCAGTTTTAAAAAAACCTGTATTTAAAATTTTAATATCAATAGACGCTTTATATTTTTTGGAGTGTTTATTTTTTTTTTATAAGAAACTGTGTTTAGTATTATATAATTTTTGTGAAAAGTACAGTTTTAATTAAACGCTAAAAAAATCCTTTAAGACTTCAACTGAAAAAATTCCTCGTATATTTTACAGTGGAAAGATTTATTTTCTGCCGGGAGCAGGGAATTAAAAGAGATTAAGATTTTAACGTTTTGTGTTTCTTAATACTTCGATATCATACTTCAGTTTTATATATTTGTTCTTGACTTATAAAACTTTAAGTTTAAAAATTTTTTTGACAGACAAAAGTTTATAATTTCATTTAATAAACTAAAAATGGGGATAAATTGTTATAGATTTATAAAAATTACAGTAGAGTGTAGTTTCTATTAATTTCTGAACTTAACACTCTTTCTTGAAAATCCTTAAAGAAACTCTTGTTTTTTTTATTTTACTTAAAAATGACTGTGTGAAAACTGGACTTAGTAAAAGACTCGATATGCTTTTACAATTGTTATAAACCGTTATATTTCAACGTGAAACAATTTTTCTCCAAACTGCTTCCAAAGTATACTGATGTAACAGGTACATTTGTGATAGTTTAACTTGTGAAATTCCCTATAACATTTGGCATAATTATTCTTATGAAACAAAATTTGAACAGCTTTTTCTATAATGTAAAGATGATGGATCGATTACCTAAATAATTTTAGATGTGTTATAAACCTTGAAGAGATTTTTGTTTTATAAAATAAACAGAGGGTAAACTGATTTTTTAAAGAAAGGATCCGAAGTCTTTAAAAATGTGTAAGTTTTCTAGTTTGAGCAACATATTCTTAAAAAAAAATCTGAATATAAAGTAAAAAATAAGATAGTATTAAGTACCTTCTGACAACATTTTATATGAAAAAAATTATATACTTTAAATAAAATGGTTGAAAAAAGTTGGACTAGAATTTCGATTCAGGCTTTGTTGTTGATACTGGTTTCAATTTAAACTGAGATCCTGTCTGATTTGCCATTGTTAGAAAAGAATTATCACTGCGACATTATGACCAAACAATTTACGCATTTATTGGTCAACATTTTACCAGCTCTCTGTCCAACATTTTAGCAACTCATGCTTGAACTCTCACAATTGTTTATGGTTCTACCGGAGCTACAAATGTTTTAACAATGTTTCACTATCTTATGGTTGCAGTTATTGCAATTCCAAAAGTTGGTTTAATCCAACATTAAATTTTTGACAGGAACCAAATCATAAACTTGAGATTTTCAGAGCACACGAAACACTGAGCGTTTAAAAATTTTGAAGGTACCCTGCCTCGTACCCTTATCCAAATATTACCTTTTGAAATAGCATACAAAGCTCAAAATGATTTACTTTGAGAGTAGAATTATTAAAGTTAAATGTTTTATATGCAAAGGTTGGGGAAATTATCATGGCAACATTTTCGTCTATTTGGTAATACTGAGTAATCATGGTACGTGTTGATTGATAACTTTTTTTTTGGGTTAATCTGGCAACATAATTACAGTACGTTCTGAAGGAATACATTTTTGGTTAATCGGCTAACATTGATATAGCGGCATGTGGTCAGGAGAACTATTAACAGAGCTATTCACCGCACTCAGTATCCTCAAGCTATTCCTGTGATTAGGTGAAACAGCAACTGTGTAGCGAAAGTGTACCGCTCTAAAAATATGTTTTTGAGAATGGAATAGCGTGAATGATGAAGGTTTAATGTGGATCGTAGCAAAACTGAGAGGAAATGTTATATGGAACTCCAGGAAGCATGTGACAATGGAGCATTGCCATACCAAATTGTAGATAGTAAATTGTTCTGCAGGTTATCGTAATTTTGCGATAAATAATGAGAATTTTGCCACGATATTACTTCACACACTTATACTTTTACTTAAGTTATAATTTTTTTGGATTAAAGCTATATATTAAAAAGAGATTTTACCTTTCATTTACTTGTGAACTTACATTATTTTAATCGTCAAAGTTTATTTGAAGTTATTAAATTATAAGACATTCAGCTCATTCATTAGATTCATGAAGGATTCTTAAGAAATTGAACCTAACATTTTAAAAAATGCAAACAGTTTTAATCTTTCCATACAAATAGTTCAATTATTTAAATTTTTTTAAAATCTTTTAAAAACTCACAAGAAATTAAAAGCTTACGCGTTGTCGAATTACAATATATCAGCACATTTTCTAAAGAGTTTTATAATAAACGGAGCTCCAAAATATTATGCGCATTTTAAGTTATTTATCTCGAAGAAAGAACAATTTAATATGGTTTGCGAAGTAACTTATAATTACTTAAGCAGTAATTGGAACTGGAATTTGTGCGAGTAAGTATATCGAAGCTTATTCAAATCTACGATATACAGAACGTCTTTTCAGAATTATTTATTTGAGAATTTAAATTTTGTAAATGTTGAAAACTATTTTTCTAAATCGCTGAACTAAAAGGCATTTAGGAAGTTGTTTTAAAAAAAATTAAGCTCATTTAGAAAGTGAGATTTTTTTTAGATTTTGAAATAAGGGGTCCTTTGAAAATTTCTATTCTATTCTTTTCTATCAAAGCCAAAAACTATCAATTCGCTTTATTCTGTTTACCTTTTGTTAAGATACTTCGATTTTTACAAAAGTGCAAAAGTTATGTATGTTAGTGCCGATTTTTACTGCATCTACCCCATATCGAGCGTACATTTGTTTTGTCAGTCTGTTACATACTGCCAATGGAGGATGAAAAGTTGAGCGATTGTTGAAGTATCAGCATAATTTTATAGTGTATATGTTTCTTTTCTCATAAAGGCATATTTATGCATGATTTTTTTTCACCCATCAAATTTTATATACCGAAAAACAAAGGCAAGACATATAATAGTCATGTTTCATAAAAATCATATAGTGTCATTGTAATCAGGGAAATCGTTTTTAATCACATTGTCCTTGCCATAAAATCTATATTATACAGAAAAACATGTTCGTGAGAAACGCTGATGTTATTTTGATGGTGGTAAGCACTTGACCAATTTATGTCGCATTTTTCTCAAATTTGTTGATTTCTAAACCCGGATTGTTTTTTCTGGTATTTATTAATAACCTATTTCGCGTTAAAGTTTTTTTAAAAGGGTGAATATGAATATGAGAAGTACGTATCTAAATTTTGAAACAGTGAAAATGACGTTATGTTTAGATTTCATTGAAAACATAAATTCTATGATTATATGTAAATAATGTAATTTTTGCTGATTTTTTATTACGTAATAACAAATATCAGACACTCAATTTGTAACTTCATCATAATTACCTAACTTGATTACATGTTACACAGATTACTTATACGAAAAAGTTTCATTTTTCAATAATTTGAAAAATTGAAGATAATGGAAATAGTATTTTGGTAACTTCAGTTTAAGAAGGCTATATTGTTTTAAGAATATTGTATTTTTGTAAATATATTATAAATTCTATGAAACAATTCCTTTTTAAACATTTAATTTCATCAAATTTCGATGGATTCCATCTGGCATTCATAATATAACTACTATTTACCACAAAAGAAGTCTCCTTCTTCATAATCAGTTTTAAGAATGAAATTTATAATGATGATCGTAAAAATCATGTCAATATCACTAAGCATTGATCATATATTAAATTCAGAATTACATAATTTAATATTCTACAAAATCCAAAATGTAATGAAACTCGATTATTTGCATTGTATGAGTATATTTCAGAATAAATGTGAGTAAATTTCTGTAGTGATAGTACATTTTTATGATATATACTGAATTTATTACATAAAACAAAATAAAAAAAATCATTGAAGAATTGTAAATTGCTCATACTTCAAAACTATACATTCGTTTATTTCTAAATACTATTATTTTCTTATTTATTTTTCTTAAAATTGCAGGTTTTCGCAGATTATTTCTGGCAAAAAGATGATTCCTCACGTAATTTTTGTACATATGTTTGGTAGTTTCATAATATTAACAATTGTTATCGTAGGAAAATTCCATATTGAAAAAATTACATAAATGAGTTTCTTTTCTTTTCTTTCTTTCTATTTATGTGTATCCTTGATATCAATCAAAATAGATTTAAATAAGACTGTCTATTTCCAAGAATGATTCATTGTATAGATTTAAATAGATTGTTCATAGCATTGTCTGCTTTTCTCTTTCAACATCCGAAAAACTCTAAATCTAGATGCATTAATTTTCTCACTGTCACATTAAGATATACGAAAACTTTATGTTATACAATATTACTTGAATATATATCATGCTTATTTAAAAATATAATGTCTTGCGGTAAAAGAATTTTATATTATCTCTTCTTTTCCTCATATTACAAACCTTATGAAAATTTCAATTTTGCAAGATTAATGACTTGATCTTAATGATTTTTAAAGAATTTTGAAATGCCGCAAAATGCGAATACATTCAATTTCGTTTTTCCTTTTGTATTCCCAAAATAGTTTTTTTTTACCTCAACAATAAATATATTCTAAAATACCATATTTCATTGACATCCATTTTGTACATTAATAGAAAAACATGTGTTTACACAAAAGTTATGATAATTTAAGTTTGGAGAGAAACGGATATATAAAACTGTATTGAAGAAATTAAAGAACTAGTATAAATACTATGTCAGACCCTGTGCAATATGACGGGTGAAAAGAGTAATTAAAAGCAGATTAAATGAGAAATCCTCCACACATTATATTTACTGAAAAGTCTAAGAAAGTTTTCACTATATATATATATATATAATACATATATAAATATATATATATATATATATATATATATATATATATATATATATATATATATATATACATATACATATATAAATATATATATATATATATATATATATATATACTAATATTATAAAAAAGTAACGTTTGTTTTTGGGTTTATAGCGGATAATCTCTGGAACAACCGAGCTGATTTAAAAAATAATGGTGGCAAAAAGGCATCTCTGCTCTAACATAGACTATATTTTATGTCCGTACAACAACCCACCAAAAATTGCAGAAGGAAAAAAAAAATACGATTTTTGTGATTATATTCTGGATCGAAACTTAAAATTTGTTTTGTGGAGGTTGGTTACTATTTAGATGCAAATGTTCGCAAAGAGCAGTTTCTAAAATCCGAAATTTAAAAGGGATGAAACGAGCAGAAAACGTTCTATATTACGATTTATCTAATGTTATGGATGACATTCTGTTAGCGATAGAAACTTGAAAGTTTACATGGCTGTTATATTTAAGACGTAAAGGGTAGCCCAGAACAGTTTTTTGAAAATTCAAAATTTGATAGAGTCCAGGAGCAAAATCTGTTCTAAATTTGCGATTTATGTGGTACAGTAGTTATAGGAGCTTGTAATTTGGCATGGTGGTTACTTTTAAGATGTAAATGGAACGGTTTAAAAAAATCGAATTTAAAATAGGGAAATGGGCGGAAAACGTTCTAAATTACAATTTAGTTGATATTGTTAGGGGTAGAAACCTGAAATTTAGTATAGTAGTATTTAAGATACAGACAATCAGTATAAACAGTTGATCAAAAATTCGAAGTTTAACTGCGAAATGAGTGCAAAATGTTCTAAAGTACGATTTATTTAGAATTGCCAGAGAGAGAAACTTTAACTTTGATGTCTGTTATTTTTAAAAATTCGAAATTTAAAAAGATGCAAGAGAAAAAAAGTTTTTAAATTGCAATTTTTGTGATACTGTTGGGGCTAGAAACTTGAAATTTGACATAACGGTTTAAAATAAAAATTGAAATGACTTTCTGTAAGAATAATAGAACATTTTAAGAAATGAACATTCAAGATTATACAAAATGGATAACAACTTCAAGTGTTTGTAGATAACTTTAGAAGTGGGACACTATAATCTGTGTTTTCAATTTTCGCGAGCATTTTACAATAAAATATGAAAATAAAAACCTTTTTATTCTGTAAAGACTTCGTTTGTCATTACTTGGTCCATGTGTGAAGATCAGACTGCGATCTAAGTTGAGTGGCGTCTCTTATGTGGCTTAGCTCTCCCTTTTATCTTTTATGACTGTTTGGATGTAATATCATTTTGTAGGCATACTATAATTTATTTGTTTATAAATTGATTATAATGGGAAGAACCCTCATGTAAATACATTTTGAACTAATAGAGATAATTTATTATTCTATAATGATGTTCACATAATTTATTACCTTATAATGACTTTCATATAATTTATTATCTTATGATTTTCATCTAATTTACTGTTTATAATAGTAATATAATGATTTGAAGGTCATTTAATATAGATTTATTAGCTTTATACTAATTTTGGAATCTTAATGATGATTTATTAGTAATTTAATAACTTTGGGATTTCTTGATATAAATTCATTTTGGGATCATTTAAATAGATTTATTAGTTTTATAATTACTTGATGTCACTGAAATGAAGATTTATAGCCTTTTATAATAATTTAGATCTAATTTAATGTGTTTTATGATATTGGAAGTGAAACTGATTATAATCATGCATATTATAAATTGATCTTGATTTTTGTTAAAAAGCTCAGTCCTGACTCTGCAACCAGGCAGAGAATACATGTTTTTTTGGCTCTGTTTCAGACAGAGAATTTGTACTTGAATATGGAAAGTTTAGCATTTGAAGCTAAACTAATTATGAACAAAATAGTTCAACCTCATTTTTGAAAACTTCTTAATTCTTTATATATTTAATAATAAACTATATTAATCTTATTCAAATGTGCTCTCCCATCTTTTGAATTCGTGGACATACTACTTATTTCACTTGGATACACGATACATACATATACTTTTGTGCAATGACTTTCTTAGCATGTTTAAAGTTAAGAGTTTAGGTTAATTTTTTTGTACATTTCTTTACATGATCTATAGATCTGTATATAGTGTACTATCATTTAGCTATAAATAAGTACTATCATTTAGCTTATTTAATCTGTTAATTGTATGCAATAGGTAAGGGCATATTCCTCTTTTCCTCTGCAAGTGTAAAAATTCCATGAAAAGAACATGCTGTAGAAGTTCTTTGATATGAGGCTACGGAAGTGAGGCTTCCAGAACCGTATCGCACTTGCGAGATTATGTTTGCGAAATCTTCAGTAGCCCTTCGCACCCCCTTCCGAAAACTCGATATTTCTCTCTCTGTCTCTTTCTTTGCTTTTTAAGAGACAAAAAAAATGTGTTTTTTTTGCAAGAATGTTTGCGGAATATGGGTCTTAGCTTCAGTGGCCCTGATGTAAAGTACTGCTTGTACCGCTGGTTTTTACGCACTGTCCAATATACATCAATAAATACATACATTACACTATTTTTCGCATCGGACGTGTTTTCGGAATTACATTAGTTTCGCTCTTCTTGAAGTACCGCAACTTGGGATCATTTGGGCCCAAAAATGGCGAATTTGTACTCTTTTTTTTTTTTCTTTCTACAAAATTACAGCCTTAAAAACATTTTTTTTTTATAACCGAAATTTTACTATTGTTGTGATATTATTTAAAGCTTTTGGCCAACTTCAAACCAATTTCTTTTAACATATTTAATACATTATTGAAATTTGAATGATTCAAGGAACCCCCAAGTTTTGAGTACTTGGGCGAAAGCTTTTTTCTTTTTTCGTGAAAATGATATCTAAATAGACGAAGGACTCAAGCTGGAACTTAGATGTAGCAATAACATACGTAGAACCATTTTACTTTCTTATAATGTTTATTTTAACTTGAAATCAAATTGAAAAATGCATGAAAAATGCATCATAAATTGTGTGATACTGAATGAGATATTTTAGTAGCAGTTTATATTTTGCTAACTTGTCCTAATAAGAGAGAATAATACATGAAAAGTTACCTTACATTGAAGGGAATAATAATAAAAATACTTTTCATCAGTATCTGTTGTGTAATTTTTTTCAATCACATCTGTTGTAGCACAAAATATCCATAGACCTACTTATTTGAAAAAACACTGATGTGTCTGTCTAAGCATTTTCCCGTTCTATTAGCATGAATTAATACAGAGAACATTAAAAAAAGTCATGGTATGATGATAAAAGCTTGTCAAATGAATGAGAATAATGGGTTAGAGTAAAATGGTTACCGATTTCGTCAACTCTGCGAAATAAAGATGATTTATTTAAAAAAAAATGACTGGAACGATTTGAAAAAAGTCTTATATGTGGTTGACTAATGTGGTTAACAAAAAACTAATACTGATCTGCCAATTATATTTGAAATTATGTTCGAAATATATTGGAATATTATGTTCGAAAAGATGATCCAAACCATGAAAACTAACATTTACTACCTTCAAAAACTAAAAATAATTGCATTCACTTAACAAGTAGACGCAACGGGTATGTTGTGTTATTAGAGAAATAGAATTAAATATCTTAGTAAAGGTTATGCTATAAATGAATCACATTATGAGACACATTCAGAAAAAGTGAAATAAAAAATGTCCTTCCGGCCTGTACCGGGAGGCAAAGGTTGCTTTCCTAGTCCATGTTTTTAAAATTCAACTCATTTTACTCAAACATCCGAAGCTCAAATGCTGGGAATCCGATTATAGAAGATTCATTCCCGGTTTTCGTTAATACTGAATTTGAATGCGAATTTCAACATGAGAGTTATAGCATAACAAAAATTTGATTGTTTCAAATTGTCAGTCACTCTACAATTTCAAACTGCCATATCATAGCCATTTTTTTAACATAAAGCCAAAACAAAAAAATATTCTGGAATCCTTGTATCACGATCTAACACTTCACTGAAACAACCTTTTTGATTTATAATTTTCATACATCTTTTTGAATTTTAAAATTTTTTAAAAAAATTAACTTGCCGCCATTTTGAAACAAGATGAAGCTGGCCAACGAACTCGGTCGAGACCTTGGTATGTTCTATACACATGATCAGTCACATTCATATCGGTTCATAAATACGAGAGTTACAGCATAACAAATATCAGATTGTTTCAAAATCTTAGCCAGCGAATTTTTTAAAATATAGCCAAAACAAAAAAATGTTCCAGAGTCCTTGTATCACGTTCTAACACAGAACAGAAACACATAACAGAATTTTTTTTTACATCTTTTTGAATTTTTAAAAAATAAATTTTTTTTAACTGGACGCCATTTTGAAACATGATGGCGGATGAAGCTGGCCAACGAACTAGATCGAGATCTTGATATGTTCTACACACATACTCAGTCACATTCAAATTGGTTCATAAATAAAAGAGTTACAGCATGACATATATCAGATATATATATATATATATATATATATATATATATATATATAATCAATATTTGAACGGAGGGTGGTTTGGAGTCTAGGGGTCATGATCGATGAAAATATACCAAATTTTTTTGGAATTGCTTTTCTCCAAAACACTGCAATAGGTAGCTTTTTATAATGAAAGCTACCTGAAATGCGATTTTTTTTCTTTGGTAGTTATAAAATTTAAAAAATACCTTGCTTGAAACGAAACATAAAATATAAAAATTTGTGAAACAAAAAATAAATTTTTTTGATTGCACTTATGAATCGTACTATAAAGTGGAAGTAAGAGCAGCACAGCATCATTGATAGAAGTGAAAGAACTTTAAAGGAGAAAACATTGAAAAAAAGAAAGATTTAAAAAATTCATCTGATTTCTAATTGTGCGTTAGATTTCGAGAATTTTTAAAATAAACACAGAATTTCTAAACATATATTGTCATACTATATTTAATTTTGAAAGTTTTTCAAATTCTTTGTACTTAGAATATATTTTAATTCGTCATCACAAACATATATTAATTTTTGTTCATAATCAATGTTATTGGAATTAAATAATTTTAAGAATTCAACATTAATATATAACTGCACGGTATGCTGTAATTGTCTTAAATAAAAAAAATTCCAGAACGTCCCTTGTCAAAAAAGTTTTATCCAACTTTTCAAAAAAAAAAATTGATTTCCTTTTTCATTTTGTTTTGCTCCGTCTATCGTATTTATTTCCCACCGTGTAAAAAAAATATACGGATACATGCACACATTCACAGAGATACGGACACGCACACAAAAACAGCACTTAATTAATAGAAATATAAAATTCGAAATTATAATGAAACATGCTTAAAAAATAAATAAAATCTCAACAAAATATTTATCCTAAATAATTTTCAAAACATATTGTTACAACATATCGTTTTGTAATAAAATAAAACCAACAATTTAGATAAAGGTTCTAATAACATCCAATAAGAGTTACGATTTGAGATACCAAATATTTTATTTTCGTGAATACATGTGAGGGATTAAGCTAAAAAAAATTGTGATATCAACAAAACTTTTACAACAGAGTTTAGTGAATAGACTATAAAAGTAGAAATTACATTGTGTTCATTGCAACTGTTTGCTTTTTTATGATTCTAACATACCAAACAATAAAAAAACTATCCAAAGATTTATTTACCTTTTCTCTATTGGTATTTATTTATCTTTCCGTGATAACGTTAATGCAATAAAAAGGCAGTGTAAAAAAGTATCAAAAGATAAAACTGTAAACGATCTTTAGATTTCTTAAAGAATGTAACAATAATGCTGCCTGCATTCTTATAATGCTAGGAACAAAAATGAAAAATTTCAAATTAGTTTCAAAGTTTTTTTTAAAGCTTTCACTTAGTTATTATTATTATTTTGTTGTCATTGTTAAAAGTTATTATTTTTGCCACAAAAAAAGCTATGTGTTTATAAATACCTACTCCATAAACCTGGGTTACTTGCAAACTGCATTAGAAGATATCTGAAACTATAGTATAAATAACTGGAGAAAATAGCCTTAAGTAGCGGAAACTTTTACGAAAGTTCAATGTAACCTCAGAATTTAGAAAATGTTTCTTTTATCTGTAGTACCATTTGATGAAAATCCAGAAAAGCATAGTCTTTCGAAATGAACAAAAATGTTTCTGAATTTAAAGGACATTCCCCATAAACTTCGGAAACATATAGTGTGTCCGAGGTTCCTGATTGGTTCTTCTACGACAAATTTCTCAACATAAGGGAAAACCTTCCGGAATCATGGATAATTATGAGGTTACAAAGAATTTTCATAAATGTTTCTCTTGTATCAAAAAAGGTTTTAATAATATTTACATTTTATACTATGCTGGTGTAAATTCAGTGTGTAAAATGCGTTAATATAATTTCTTTTCATCGAAAAACTAGTATGCTGTAGCCATCACAAAAATTTCTTCTATACCATTGAAAGATGTTAATTTAAAATAGCATCTACGATTATAAATATAAAGCATAGTGCATTTCTTCGAATATAACACGTTACAGTGATCAGTGAACTAAAAGAAGAGCAAAACAGCAGCATCCCATGTTGAATATAAATTATTTAAATTAGATCAATATATATATTTTTAATCATTAAATTCAAGTATAAAATACGGTGCTTTGCTACACACTAGAATACAAGATATAGCTATAGTGTTGATCGTAAAAAAGTATAGGTCTAAAATTCCGTCATCGGGTCCACAGCTAATGAGCGATTCTGCTAATTATGCGAATAAAAGTGTATGAGAATTATAAGAATAGAGTTAATAATACCGCGAACCACACTCGATAATTTCCATCAACTGATTTTAGTCCTGAATAGAAATCTTTCCGCATAGAATAGCAGCTCTTCCTGCTGAGTGATCAGAATAAAAATTAAATCTGCATATATATTCATGTATATTCATTTTATATATTCATGTCAAGGTCTAACATAATATGAACTTTGATGTATTCTGCGCATTAGTTTAAAAGTTATTAGCTATCACGGAAATCGCGAAAAATGCAGCATAGTAGCGCCAACTGTAGGGTGATATGTGCCCAAACCTGTTAAACATAATTTTATATCAAGGTCTAACTCAATCTGAAGTTTTATTAAATTCCGTTCTTTACTTTCTGAGCTACAGCAGACACAGAATTTGTGTCACATAGACTAACAGACACACAGACACACAGACAGACTCTTTCCACAAATAGTCAAATCATGTTCGGGACATCCAAAAACATATAAATCCATCAAAAAAAAAAAAAAACAGTAGTCGAAAATTTTTACGATTCTAATACATTCTTTTTATGTATATTGAAGAATAAGAGCTATTTCTCTCGTCGTTTTATTTCCGGACACATATAGTGTAAGTAAATCATTGTGATAAATTCCGATTATGGACATTTTGGCATGTTATTACATTTGAGGTTTCCTAAATCAGTTATGGCTCTTTCTAAACCTATTCATATGTATGCATGTGTATTAGAATTTCCTCATGTTTTAAGATTTGCTGATCCCGTTTTTGGAGGTTTTTAGATGATGAAAGCTTGTATGCATATCCGTGAGTGAACACGATATAATTCAAACTGTGCTTTAAACGGATCTCCCATTAGGTGGCGTCTGTCGCAAAGGCTGATTGACTTTCGTACAAATTAGAAAACGGGTTTGATATTTTAGATTATTTTTAACTATTGTGTGAATAGAGAAAACCGATAAGAATTCTTCTGTAGGTAGCTTCCATTACAAAATGTAAGAATATACCTATTGCAGCCATCCGGAGGAAAACAATTCCGGAAAATGTCGTTTCATTTTCACCTGTCATGAACTGCAGATCCCCAAAACAACTCTTCGTTCAAATGTTGATACACACACGCACACACATATGTATAATTTTTGTCATGCGATCGCGCTCATATTCATTCGTGTGTATAGGATTTACCAAAATCTCGATCAAATCCATTAGGCCGCTTCATCCTGTATCTTGTTCCAAAATAGCATCCATTTAAAGATAAAAAATTCTCAAAAAAAAAAAAAAGAAAGAAATACAAAATTTCTTTTCTTAAATCTGGTTACAAGTCTGGATAGAAGGATTCTGGAGCTTTTGTTGTATTCTTTCTATCTTGAACAATAGCTGAGATACAGCAGTTTGAAATTCTAGGGTGGCTACATTTTTTAAATCAGAGAGCAGATTAAAAATAAGAGATTTTTACATAAATGGGTTTATTTTAAGAGTTTCAGTAAAAGTGGTTTATAACAAATCTATTTTTATTGTTGCAACAATGTTTTCTACTCTCATACGCTTAAAGCTACATAGTCATATTATAAAATGACCATATTTAAAAGAAAAATTAAATTGCTGTTTATACATGCACTGCACACGCTCGCGCAGATTACATACGTAACGGCATCTGTAAGAATCAAATTATCACCAAATTCAGCAGTTCTTGGCGAAATATTGCCAATTTAATAGGTCGCCATAAATGATTTGTGATAGCTTATTAAATTTACGAAATTCCAACTCAAATTCAGTATTGACGAAAACTGGAAATATTCTATAATCGGGTTTTAAGCATTTTAGCTTCATGTTTTTCAGTAAAATAAGCTGGATTCTTAAAACCAAGAAATAGGGCAGATACCTTTTCATGCAGGTTCTGGCCGGCAGGAGTTTTTACTACATTATGCTATTGAATATTTTTATTGCTCCCCCTCAACTTATGTTGATACAATAATGGTATTTCACCAAAACGTGATTTAATTTACTAATTTTTTTAAATTAAAAAAAAAAAAGTAAAAACAATTACGTGTTTAGTTAATAATACAATTTAATTAATTATTTAATTTAGTTAAAACAATAAATAAACATTATGCATCAAACATATATTTTTTAATACTTCCCAGCATTATCAGAATATTTTAACAAAACTTCACTGTTTAATAAAATAAAGAAGATATCTAAGTACGCAAGTTAGAAAATTCATAACATATATGAAAAGCAGATTTACACAATTACAGTTCATAACCGAAAAAGTACTTGAATTCGTTTGTGCTGCACTGTATAGGATCTATAGATTTATATATACTTTACATAGTATGGCAAAATTTAGTTTTGTTAGAAAAAGGAATCAAGAATTAAGGGGTCTCAGGACTCTTAATCCTTTAAAATTTTTGAATTTTGAATTATTTATATTTTAAACTCCTATCTTTCCTGAACATTTTCGTGTAAATGTTTTCTTGAAATTCCCATTAGAACAGACGTTATGGCTTTTAGAATTATACCCACTCAAAGCTGAAGCATACTCAAAGCTGAAGCAAAACATCATTTTTCTCAAAATGATGTTTTTGGGCACAACGCGCATGATATCTCAAAAACTTATCAATATTTTTTCCTGAAAATTTCCAAAAATATGTGTCATGTTAGTCTACATAAAGTGAACCTAAAATTTCATTTTTATTATTAAAAATAAATATATTTTTTAAGTGGTTATAATGTTGAAAATTAAAAAAAAATGTATTAGCTCAATACAACTTTGCATTAAAAATATAAAAATGCTTTAAATACAAATTTATTGAAGTTCAGTGTAATTATTACAATATGAAGTATAATTAGACTCCAAAATTTTTATTCTAGATGCAAAAAATATTTTGTAATCATGCGCGTAAGCTGTCATGTCAATTTTCAGCTCGATAAATGTCTAACAGTTTGAAGCACCCTATAAATATTAATTCTGCATCTTGTAACTTTTTAAATATGTGAAATGAAAGAACACGCTTACATCTTTTCATCCCAATAAAAATTGTGTTTTTAAATCATGTACATTTGAAGATATTAAATGTTAAAAATGGTCCTTTTTTTCATTTTTTCCAATTTTAAGAGTCTTGAGACCCCTTAACCTTCAATATTTTCTACCAACAGATGGAAATGTTCTAGAATCCCCCACCCTTATGTAAAACTATATATATATATTATCTACACATTTTTATACATGCCTCATATAAAGCTAAAATTTAATTCATGCAACTAACGCATAACACGGCTAAGAACACACATCCAGAAGTTACCATACATAATCGTCAATGTATCCGGTTCTTTGCGGTTACATCTTCTATATATGCTAGTTCAGCTAGAAAATACATAGCTCCATTTTAAGCCGCCTTTAAACAATTCACGCCTATATACAGTAATGCTTATAAATCCTGTACATGATCGTTAAAATTTATAACACACCACGTAGTATGCAAAACTTTAGTTAAACTCAAAAACGCATACCATAACTCAAAACTCACTTCCATTAAAATAATTTTACACTTGAAAAAACACTTTACAAAATCAATGGATCATCCAGATTTGTTCGGTTTCAATAGTGTTCAATGAGCTATTGAACTCCTTTTATCCGTTAAGAGCAAATGATAAACGGACGTTATCAGAAAGCATTTTAAGTACATAAGGGCTCAACTGAAGTATTATGCGATTAACAGAGCAAGATTTTATTCTGAAATTAAAATTTCAGAATAGTTTTTAATGTGGATGCGTTCATCCAATCAATTTCAAGATAAGTAAATGTGATATTATTCTTCAACTAAAGATTAACGAAAATAAAATAAACGTAATTTAAGATGGTAGGTTTAATTTTATTGCTAATTTTGTGGGATTAAGTTAGAATATTTATTTTGTCTATTATTGCTTTATTTATTGGTTTCAGTTTACAATAAATTATTACAGATAGTAATTCACATTTTATGCTAATTGCCAGCTATGGAGGATGTAGAATTCGCTTGTATATATGTTCTTTTTGTGTATATCCACGCCTAAATGTTGAACGGATGTTAATATTTTCATTATTTTGGGAAGATAATAGTCTTCAAGTAGCCTTATTTTAGTATCATCAAAATTTAACGATAATATATTTGTCTGTCTGTCTGTTATTTTTCTCATTTTGTCTATTATTGCTTTATTGATTGGTTGCAGTTTACAATAAAATTTAACATATAAAAATTCGCATTTTATATCAATTTCCAGATAAGGAGGCTCTACAATTCGCTTGTACATATGTTTTTTCATTTATGTCCATGCATAAATGTCGAACGGATTCTACGATTTTCATTTTTTTGGAAAGTCCCTAGTCTGCAAGTATTAGTCTTGTTGCATTATCACCAAAATATAACAATAAAATATTTGTCTGTCTGTTATTTTTCTCTTTGTCTATTATTGCTTTATTGATTGGTGGCAGTTCAAAAAAAAGTACGGATAGAAATTCGCATTTTACAACAATTTCCAGCTAAGGAGGCTATATACATACGTTCTTCTCGTGTATGTCCACGGAGAAA
Organism: Maratus michaelseni; assembly: GCA_963931845.1. NCBI lineage: Eukaryota > Metazoa > Arthropoda > Arachnida > Araneae > Salticidae > Maratus > Maratus michaelseni. The sequence goes on from OZ007590.1 coordinate 232,133,071, forward strand.
TGTTGAACGGATGCTACGATTTTCATTATTTTTGGAATGGTTCTAGTCTGAAAAAGGTCCTATTTCAATATCATTTCAATTTAATAATAATATATTTGTCTGTCTGTCTATTATATTTCTCTCTCTTTTTAGGTAGATTTCGCAAGAAATACTACCTATTACATTCTCCCCTAAGTTGGAATTTTTGAAAATTTTTTGCACATCTACGCCGATTATGACTCCCAGAACCCAAAAACACCCCCAGTTCAAAACTTTATATATATACATTTCTATCTATCTATCTATCTATCTATGTCACTTTTTTATGGACACGATAACTCCCATAATTCTGCACAAATCTCTTCCAAACTGATACATAAAATCAAGGGGCATAAAATCTCGGTCAAGTTCGTTAATGGCCAAAATCGAACCAAGGGGGCGGACATGGGGGGCTTTTTGTGAAAACAGAAAAAACGCCATAATTTCTTAATTATGATACGTATCGAATCCGTTTAAAGTTATTGTTACTTCTAGGAAAAGGGCCGAAAATTTATGTATGACAGATTTTTGATATTAATAAAAATGGCCTCAAGGGGGAGAAAAAAGGGGGGTTTTAGTTGAAAAAAAATCATAACTTCGTCAATTCAGAAGATATCAAATCCGCTTAAATTATAAATCTTCTTAATATTATTTTTTATATTGACAAGTTTTTTATAGGACCAACCCTTATAGCAAAACAAAATTAAAAACAAAAACAATCCCTGCCGGCTCTCCCCGGAAACAAGTTAGGTTTCGAAGTGAACGTTTCCAAAATGCTGCATCATGGCAAAAATGTCTTTTCTTCCGCAATTTCCAATAAACAGGCGCCTCACGGTCTGCGTCTTCGAAATCTACCTATGCCTGTAGGCCGAGTCGTCAGGGATTTTTTTTTTTTACTTTAGAGACTAACTTTTAACATCAAAATGAGGGATAATATCATGAAAGGGAATAATAATGAATGTGAATTAGAATCTCGCACCAGTCGGTAATTAATTTTTTTAGCAAAGGGACACAACTCGCAGTTCGGTTCGGGCCGGGACGGCCGTACTTTGTTTCGATGTGAGTAGGGTTTAGTTTAATTGCTTCGGGTTAATTTTGACACTTACCGGTTTGGGTTTGGTAAAACGATTTTCAAAGAAAATATCGTAATATTGGTTCATATGGAAAACCTGTATATTTTAATATAAACGAGTATATAACTGTTTACTTTTTTATATAAAGGATAAAGTTGAATTTAGAGATGTAATTACTTATATATATATATATATATATATATAATAAATACAACTTTTGTAAATAGTAACCATTAAACCGCATAAATAATCGTCAATAGATAAACCGATAATTACAATACAATCCACAATACATAAATACATAATACGTCCAAAAGTTTAAGAATCTCAAAATTAAAATAAGCGGTAAAAATACATAATTTTATAAGGAGAAAAGTTATTTTAAAATTGTCAGAAAGCTACCGACCGATCTGCACATTTTATAGTTTAAACGATTGGGCTTGATCATGTAAAGGAAGGACTATGAGCACTAAGTAATCCATATTTCGCAGAATCTCTTCATGGGGATAAAAGCGTTGTCACAAAAACACGAAGGTACGAAACAATCCCCTGAAGGCGGTTTTATTTTTTTTTTCTTAAAAAATACTTTTTTGAAAAGAAATTTAATCTTCTATATACTGCGTTTCTAAATTATGATATTTCTAAAGACAATCTAATTATAAAATTTTATTTTTTTAATTTTGGGTTTTTTCTCTTATGATTTATCTTTTATTCATTTTTAATCCAGGAAATTAATTTACATTTAAAGTAAAGAATTGACTTTTATTTTCACATGATGATAAAATTTATTATATCTCGTAAGTCTTCCATTTAGAAAGTCATAAGACAACTATAAAAAATGACTTAGAATTTTATTTACTAAGAAATCAAACGAATTCTGTATACATTTAAAAACAATTAGATCGTTAAGGCAGGAAATCGTGTTAACTTTCTGTAAAACAAAAATATGACGTAGATTATTTATAGATCTTACGAAAAAAGCAGAAGTTCATTGCGCTCTGCACACCGATTGCTCCAAAATAACATTACCATTTATTTTGTATTGAAAATAAGCCCATTGAAAATAAGCCCTACAAACAAGCTGTTCTCTCTCGTTTCTATAGACACACCAACAGCAAAGAAGGTATTTTGCCTCTTCTCGAAAAGCAAGAAGAGAAACTTTAGGTAATTTTAATTTATCTATTCTAAATTCAGTTTTGAAATTACATGGAATCGATACAGTGCAAGAAATGAATATGTAGTAACTCCCAAAAATAGCTTGACAAATAAAATTAAACTTCACTGAGTTAAAGGATAGATTGAATTATAAAATATTTAACAGACATGTACAAGTTGTGAAAAGGTAAAACATCTTAGTCCGCATAGTGACGCATCTTCACCTATTCTTTTCATCCCATTGTCTGCCGCTGTTTCAAACTTTAACTTATCTCACACGTCACTCCCGGGAAGTTGACAAGACTTAAGCAAGCGCCACTGAACTCTGATGCTGCCATCTATTGAAAGGAAAGAAAGCTCACTGGAGATGGAAGATCTCCTTAAATATGCGAGATTTAAAATAAGATACCTTTTTGAAAAAAATCGCACGAAAGGAAATATTCGTAAAGCTCATTCTACAGCTATATAATACGAATTGGTCTATTCTCAAGAAGGCATTATCGGGTAAATGTTCCTATCTTTATTATTAAAGTTTATATAAATGATTTATTATGTTTGGGTAGACATTATTATATACTAGATCGACTGCAATTCATTTCTCTGTTCTTTATTTGTTTTTGTAAAACCACCTAAACTACTATCAGTCGAAAAAATATCATTTATCTTATAAAAGAGAGTTCATTCTTTTGCATTTTAATTCTATATCTCAAGTTTATAAACTCTAAGTTTTATATGAAACCCAAGTTTTATATGAAAAATATCACTATTGTAATTTAAAAAATGATTTTTTTTTTTTGCATTATCTTACCTTTCCCAATTTATAGACATAATGTTTGTGTAAATATAAACTAGAAAAATATTGACTTTCGTCTGCTGAACTTCATTTTCCATAAAAATTTTAAATACATCATTTATAAAAGAAAAAGAAAACAAAGTGGAATTTTAAGCAATGATTGCGAAAATAGTGCCATTTTAAAAAAATTGCGGAGGTCACCGCGAAAATTTGTGCCATGATAAACGCACAGTCTTATTAATAAATGCTATTAATAAATGCTATTTTGTAAAAAAAAAAAATACTTTACAATGTAGCCAATTTTAATGTCAGTTACGTATTTATTATAAAAGGGCTTATTCTTGTTTATAATGGAAGGGCATTCTGCCTATTTATTTGGCTGTTTTAGTTTCTGTAAGTGGCCACTTAGGTAAATTGCAGATACTGATTATAAATAAACCGATGGTAAACATTCAAAATTTGAACAATTTAGGCATTTATTGGATTCCCTAGTTCACGCCAACTTTACGCCTTCTCTAGGATTAGGTGTATGTCTAAAACTTAGGAAGCCACAAGACAGAAGAAACCTAACTGTAGTAGTTTAAACTAATAAGAGTGAGCATATTATTAAAGATAGATTAAGTTTTGAAATAATCAATTTCAAAACAAATATAGTAATTACATAAAACAAGAGAAAAGTAAACTGATAAAATGTTCAATTGTTCAGAACAGTCGAGATATAGGGGGAAATGGATAAGAGAAAATACTTTTCAAAAATACAGTTTTTGTATTTTTAGTAATAACAGAGGATATAAAAGTGAAAAATAAAGTATAATAATTTTAAATATTTCTTTATATAATATAAGCAATTATAATATGGTAGTAATGAGCAAAATGTTAGATACTAGCAATTTAGGCCTAGATGTTTTCAGGACTAATGCTCGGTGCAGGACGATTAATAAGGATCTTCCTGGATCGTTATTCCATAACCTATTTTCTTGTCCCATGCCTATGCTCTGTTTTCGAAAGTGTTCTTCTAAACGATGCCTTACATGTCCTCCAGCTGGTAAGTCACATATATCAAATAATCACAATTGTAATATGATAAAATTTTGTAAAGCATACAACATGATTTATTCACTGAAAGGCAATTCGTGTGATATGAAATAGATGTCAAACGTGTAATAATTTATATAGGCGGCTAAATTTACATAGTTCTCATATTGAGACATTTAAAAAATCTAAATTTCGGACTACGCATAATATTGAAACTCTACTCCTTTCAGAAAACATAATTTTAATAATATTACTATTAAAATACTTAAAATACAAAAAAAAAATTAAATGAACGACAGGAGATTGATGATATTGAGGCACAATTTAGTATTGATTCTAATTGGTTTGCAATAATAAAACACATTTTCAGTATTAAAAAGAAATATTTGAATCAATATTTTAAAGTATTTAAAAAGTGTCAATGTTCTCCACATTTTTGTAATATTTTTCTGATGTTCTTCATTATTGGGTCAACTTATTAAAAATTCAAGTATTTCTACTAAACCTAAATACAATACTAACAATACACAACTTATTATAAATTTTTCTAATCCTGTTTTGAATAAAATCAATTTACAACATGTCATTAACAACAATTGTAATACTTTTCCAATAAAAAATGTTATTATTCACAAGACTTATAAATATAATCGCACACTAGGACGTAAAAAATTTAATTATGATTCTTTTTCAAAACAATTAGACTCTTCAACAAATTACCCTTGTTTTTGTAATGACCCACAGTATAAAAAATATATTAACACCACACATAGACATATTATTATTACTGATCTCAATATTGCCCAACATAATTTACAAACATTAATGCATTGTAGTACAAAATTTCGCCTTCCATACATGTGTAATACTAAATCTATTATAATGCAGTTTATTCAAGACTTATTTATATGCAAAATTACTATTGATTATAATAAACCAATTGAATTTTTTAATGAATGGAGATTTCATGTTATAGTAAATTCAAAATTGAAATTATTAAAAATACTCAGCATATTACACATGTAGCTTTTAAAAACATAAACAACCATATAAAAATAAACTACAAAATAAATGTATTATCACTTATGTAGATAAATTTCCAAACAATTATGGTATTATATGTAAAAAATACTATAAACACTTAATTCACAATGCCATTAACACAAGTAATATTTTTAATAAAACTTCATTAAAAATTTAAATTAATAATGGAAAATTATTAATTTTTCACAAATTACTAAAAATTAAATGTAAAAATTTAAATTATCCTTATCTGGTTAATATTCCAAAATTTCATAAAAAATCCAATTAAACTTCGCACAGTTACTATAGGCTGTAATGCATATAATAATACTGCTAAAGATTTACTTCTTAATATACTCACTCAGATATATAATATAACGATAAAACATAATAATCAACATTGTTTAAAAAACAGTTTTCAGCTTATAAATAAATTACAATATATAAATCCTGTCAAACTCATCAAACCATTAGATTTTGATGATTTATTTAATAATATTGATAGCAAAGATTTACACAAAATGTGTATGCTTCTTAAAAATACAAATCTCAATAAAATTTAAAAGATAATATTTCTGTTAGCTTTTTAAAACTTTATTAAACTTTACTTTGCATGATAATTATATCGTTTATAGCGATATAATTTATAAAGAATGCCAGGGAATTCCCCAAAGAGGAAATGCTTCCAGTATTCTCTATGATCTTTATTTATACTACTATGAGAGAAATTCATTAGTTAATATTGATTATTTCTTTTATCGCTATATTGATGATATTATTATTTTTAATTTCATTGAGTCTAATTGCACATCTTTACTCAATTTTTATCCCAATCAACTTACATTAAGTCAAATTGATATGATTATTAATAATATAAATTTTCTTGACTTAAAAATTAATATTAATGATAATAATAAATTAATATTTGACATTTACGATAAAAGATTTCACTTTCCATTTCATGTAAACATTATTACGAATTATGCTTCATGCTTACGTAAATTAATTTATAAAAATATAATACTCAATTGTATACACATAATAAAATATTTATGCTCAGACATGAATAAAACAAACATATTAAATTTATACGTAACTAAGCAAAACTAAATGGATATCCTAATTTCTATTATGAATTTTAGACAGGTTTTCCATACTAGATTTGCATATGAATGTAAAATAAAATCGAGGAGTTGACAGAATTATTGGTCACAGATCAAATTAATTGAAAAATACCCCCAGAGAGATTATTCAACTCTTTGCTGAGGAATTACGAAATATTAGGGAAGTTAATGAATTGGTCGAGAAAATAAATGATTTTGATATGTTGCTCAGAGGGTGTAAATCCTCAATGCTATATAAGCCACAAAATATCGCAAGTAGGGTGGAAAAGGATAAAAAATAGTGACAAAATACGCAGCGGAATAATATAAGACGAGGCGAAAAAGCTATTGATTCACGAGTTATTTGTTATTATTTCAAACTGCTTGATCATATCGCCGCCAAATGTACGAACAGGAATCAAACTAGCACTCAATCGTATCATAGTAATCCGGTTACGAAAAAAAATGAGAACGGCGTACAGAGAAGAAATGTTATGAATTTATTAAAAGACGAAAATGACATCAATGCAGAAACAAAGATATGTATTGTTCCAATAAATAACAAGCTCACGAAAATAACAATTGATAACGCAAGTGATATAAGCTTGATGAATAAAGAATACTACAATGAAATAGGTGCGCCTGAGTTATTCCAAGAAGCGGATTTGGAGAAGAAAAGATGAAGTTAATAGGATTCTTTGAGCACAAAATACAAGTAGAGACGGCGTGAAATTAACAGATGATTTTTACGTAATGTCACATCTAAATTGAGACATATTATTGTTAGGTATAAATGTAGTATCAGGATGCGATTTATCAGACACAAAAGAAGGCGTCAAAATAAAAAGTCTCGCCAAGAAAGAAAATGCTAAGGGCGAAAACATCGTATATTTTAGATATGTTAAAGTATTGAAAAATACTGGTGAAATTTTAAAATGTGTGGCCAGCAATACAAGTGAAAATGCAGCAATGAAAATACAGTGATCTCTCACTTATACGCGATATTCAGTAATTACTTTTTCATACCACTATTTTAAAACACTAAAATTCGATTTATAAATTCTGCGATTTAAGAAGCCGAAAATTACCTTATAAAAAAACTGGCGCGGAAAAATGATTTCCGTGTATCACGTATAAGTGAGAGATCACTGTAATGAAAAGATCTCGTGAGGAAGAATCAAATGCAATGAATAAGAAAAAATATAATGAAAAAAAAGAGGTATCACGATCAGTGCATATGTATGTTATGGTCAATAATAACCGGTTAGTATTAATAATTACCGGGTTTATCACATTGACAGTAACATGTATATAAACATGTGACATATTGCATGCATTGTTAGTTTAACTACTAATTGATCAATCAATCAATAGATTATTTTAAATCAATTAATAACCAGCTGATCAATCAATCCACATATATTTTTCATGAAACACGAAAGCAGTTTTTCACATCCTTCTTCTGTTCTTCGAAAAAATTTCCCATTAAAAACAAGCGTAAAATTGCATATCGTATGGTATTGCATGTCGAAAAGTAAAACATTCTATTAAAATTGTATTTTTTTAATATAAACACTTAATGTATGAAAATATTTAAAATAATAAAAATAATATATCTTTATTAAACCAATTCTCTGAAATATCATCACTATGAAAAAAAAAAATAACTGCTTGAAACTAAGAATTTTTTTAAATTTTCTCAACATATCGAATATTCTTGAATAAATTCCTGAAACATAGTCTCCAGCAAGTCGATTTTTTTAAACACGAATTTGATACGTCCGCCTTTAGGCTGCTCGTCAGTGAACTTCCCTCGTTAATGTTAATCCCATGGGGGTAGGATGCATTCGTATATTTAAAATCTCTCTTCAGGAAATTAATATTTTAAATTTTTGTTTTCTGTGTACTCTTCTTAAAGGATGACTCTTTTTTTCTTAGTTATCAAAATATTTATAAAATATGTGCATGTGCTTAATTTATAATTTTGTGTTAAAATCTTAGCAAAACTGCATAAGATTTTAACACTTCACATAAAATTAAATATATATTTTAGAAACATTTTAACAACTAAGAAAAAAAGAGACATCCTTTAAAAATTGTACACAGAAAACAAAAGTCAAAAATAGTAATTTACTGAGGAGATATTTTAAATATACGAATGCATCCTACGCTCATAGTATTAACATTAGCGCAGGGAATCGGGAAGTTAGCTGACGAGGAGCCTTAAGAGCACAAGTCATCCAAAGAAACGCGCAAGCTTATGTTAAGTCTAATTGGAAGGTTATTTTCAGATTTCTCGCTCACTTTTTAATATTTTTAAATGATTGTTTTTGCATAGGATAGCTGAGGTTGATCGAAAAAATTTGAAAGAGTTCGCACACAAGAAGTATACCCCTATGAAAAAACAAGAAAATGTCTTCTTGCGATCGCTTTTACCGCTAAATATCCATATTTTTTTCGAGAAATTTTCATTTAAAAATATACATTAATATAAAATCGGGTTAACCTTCTCACCGCCGCGACCTGATATATCCGTTCACTAAGCTGCAGGTTTCACCGCAATACAAGGTTTGTTTAAATTAATATAATTCTACAAATATAATGCATTTTTAAAACATCAAGTAATGATTGATACTCTCAAGGATTATACTTATATACGTAATTAAGTTTTTTATCTCAAGTTTAAAAATTCAGATTTTTTAAGCATTTAAAAAAAAATTACAGAGAAAACAACATTACAAATTTGCCCTTTTGCTCGGCGGTCAGGGGGTTCAAATTTGAGGGGTTTTTTAAGGTTATTAACACGGCCCGGGCAATGCCGGAGAGTCAGCCAGTTGCATATACGTTACAACAACAATGGAGTTAATATGTGCCAAACCACGCTCATTAAAATAGGCTAAATGTCCATGAAACTGCATATATGACACATTTTAAACTAGTGCTCGCGAATATACGTATAAGACGTTTAAAACGTATTGTAACTGGTAACGATTTTGGATAGGTATGATATGGGAAAAAGCCTTAACTACGTATACGTTTAAACGTATATATACGTATATTCACGAGCACTATTTTAAACACTAAAATATAGAAAATAATAAATAAATTAAAAATAATGAGTGCAATTCATTTAAAAAATTCGCCTTTATTTAAGTTCAAAGAGTTTGTCTAAAACAATTTATTCACCGAGAAGTTTTCTAATTGTATTAAATAAAATAAACAACATTCTAAGACGATTGGAATATAATTAATTAGCGAACAATTTTTTCCTAATAGATTAAAAATAACTGCTCATTCATCATTTTCATATAATTAATCGTCATGAAAAAAAAATACTAAAAAAAAGATATCCAATTATGTAAAAAAACAAGAATTTATTTTTAAATTTAATTTTATTAAATAATGGAAGATTAGTAAAAACTGTAATATGCTTAGAAAAAATGCAACTTGCAAAATATAACTGATGAGATAATAAATAATAGTTTCATCTCTAAATTATTTTTTTCTACAAAGAAAGATTTAAAATATTTTGAAATCTTAATTAAAGAAAATCCCTTCTTATTTCAGCTGTAGTCGTATTTAATATAATACTGCTTGTTTCTCCATTCAAAATATGCTTTAGTCGAAATTTTCATAAGGTTTTATTTTCATAAGGATTAATTCAGACATTGATTAGGTGAGATTAAAAACGAGAATTAATTTTAAGATAAAAATTATTTCCATTATTTTTAGAATCTAAATAAAGTAGTTTCCTAAACATATTATGGACTGAAAATTTTATTGTTTAAATAGTTCGCGACAGTTAAATAAACGCATTTATATACTGTATTGATAGAAAAATGGTTAGTTGTAAATAGATATGTAATAATACTTGAAATTTACATGTAAAAATTGCAAAGAGGACAAAACTCTCCTTTAGTTTAAATAGTAAATTTCTAAATATCCTAGCTGATGGTCCACGTCCACGTTACTGCCATGGAACTTGGAAAACAGTCTACGCAGCCATACTCAACCTGCGACCCGGCGATCTTTTATGTGTGGCCCGAGACACATAATCTTTTCTCTCTATTTATAAAATTCATTGAGATAGGTTTTTAATATTTGCACTGCACTTTTATTTATTTTCATGGGAAGACAATTTTCTGTTATTTATAATTACTAATTTAAATTTACCTTAAAATATCTTAAATGACGTTTCCTTAGTCAAAGTTCTTTTTACATGTAGTTTTACCTGTGCTATAGTAGTGTATACATTTCTTAACCCTGAACTCTAAACAAACATTATTCCAAATTAATTTAATTTGCACTCTATATTTCTATATTAAAAAAAAAGTTTTTGCAATGAGAAAAAAAAACTGATTTATTAAAAAAATCCCCCTTTTTTTTTTTTTTTTTTTTTTGAGAATTTGGAATTGCTGCATTGTTTTTACGCTTTATATCTATGATATAGCTAATAAGGCTTATTAGGGTTAAATATTTGTCGCAGAAAAAATTGGCAGCAAAAAGTTTTATACCACTATTTCAAAACAACAATCTTTGCGGCATTTGCAACAGAAATCTGTATTTTTTATATTATTATACAAGTGTGTTGCGGCCGCCTAACGTCACAAATACATGTTTGCGGCCCGCGAGGAAAAAAGGTTGAGTACGACTGGTCTACGGAGTATTCTGTCAGTCGTAGTGCCGACATCCCACGTTTGATTGACGTTGGCAACCGTTTCGGACACATTACGGCTACGTTTGAATTCTTGCAAAATCACTAACCTATTGTGTATTCGCTCACACAGTTAGTATTCGCTCCTTGGCGTCACATAATGCTATGATCTTACTACAATAACCATCTTATACAAGTCTATACATAATCTATACAAGTAGAGTGATCCCATTGACTTTGCAGGAGCATTTGGTAATTCTTACGCTGATACATGCCTTGTAACGGGCTCTGCAAATTAGATTTTCCGGAATGGGTAACACCACATTTCTTTTTCTAGATGCTCGAAACTTTATCAAGTAAGTTACTTAGAATTTCTGTACATTTTAATCGATAAATATTGCATGTTTTATTGTTACCATGTCATTGATAATATAATAAGCTATGTTTTAAGACCCTTGATTAAAGAATATCTTTAAATGATAACGGCTGTCTTTCAGTAATTGTTGGTCTAAAAATGGGCTAGTCTCCAAAAGGCTAACATTAAACCTCACATCAATCTGGTGGTCATCTTCACAACTGAACCCATTTGATATCTCTTCCACTTTGCATAGATCAAAGTCATAGTAACTTTCAAAAGTTTCATAATTTTAATTAGTTTCCAAGATATTGACTTAAAAAAAAAATTTAATACAATATTTGTAATGGTGTCAACTTCGTTTTTCCATCGTTTAAAAAAAAAAAAAATGCAGAAAAGAAAATCTATATGTTATGACGACGGCCTACGTAATATGATTAAAATTTTGAAATTATATATCTTCGAGTGATTTTTGAAATTCTATATCTCCCAATCTATAGAAGATAAATGTAAGAAATCAAGAATAGGGCTATGTTATTGGCTAGTAAAATATGTGATTTTTGAGGTTCAATATCTAGAACTTATAAAAGATAAATGTATGTGATTAAGGGTGTCGAATAGCTGTGATAATCATATTACGTCAGAGAAATTGTATTCATAAATCTCAATTACGTTTCGTTATATGGGAGTTCGAAAATGGTTCGAATGGCTTCGTGTAAATAGTGTAGGGCGTGCTATATAAACTTAGCCTTTGCAATGCTGTGCTCTATGATTAGGAGTACATTAAATTGTTATATTTAGATTTAATAGCGTAATTTTAATTTAATAGCCCATTTGAGTATTTATCGGAGGAACTGTTGTAGAATGAAATAATCGATACCTATTTTAAAATGGTTGGTATCTGCCTTTGTAAATTGAGTACTATTTAAATGTTAAATTTGTAAATTCTATGAGAATTTTTAAAAAACTGTATGATAAAGAAGTACAACTGTACAACTGCTTGATGAACCGAGGAATCAGCATTCTTTTCATAAATGAAATGAAAGGTTTTCTCAAATCAGTGATGCCATAAAAATAAAATACCGCATTATATCGTGCTCAACAATGATTATACAAAAAAAAATAGTACAAAAAAGATAAATTGTGACGTCTCCACACGTGTTTTTTTTATATTTATGATTAAAAAGAAAAAATCAAATTCAAATGTGTAGAAGGAAAGGACACCATCGATCGATCGAATCAGTGGAATTTCACGTGCAACCTAAAATGTAAGCTTCATTGTATTAAACTGTATTTTTTATTTATTCAATTTATTTTTTGAATCCCCTTTTTTTCCCGACACGAATCACGTCATCCTCTAATGATGTAATTTTTTTTGTCCTTACGAGTGCCTTTTGTTATCTCCGATCAGTTTTTACTGTAATTTATAGAATAAATGAGATGATATTCTGGATTGACTAATATTGTTTACAGATTTTTTTTATCCTTCATTTTTCTTTAACAGCTTAAACCTGCATCTAAAAAATATTAAACTGCAGGGCAAAATCCTCGCAGGGGACCTCTAGTAATCACATATTTTTCTTAGTATAAATATAAATATGTTCTTGATAATGGTCACACAAAATGTAGCAAAAGTTGTAGAGCAGTTCAATTTATTTAATCGATAATTATATGCATTTTTTAAAAATTTAAATACTTTAAATGCAAATATTTTTATTTATATTAGTATATTTTTAATGCAATTTTTAATTTGTAAAAATATTGTTGGGTGTTAAACTTTACTTAATTAAAAAGCATTCGAATAAAAAAATACAAAACATAGAACTTCTTTTCCTGAAAATATGACAGTAATTAAAATGAATTATAGCCAAAAGTATCGCAGAAATCATTCTGTCGGAAGCGGGATTCAAACCCACGTTCTATGCAGAGAGCCAGAGCATAAAAGAACGCTTTAGACTACTGGGGTACGCTGACCGCAATCGAGTGTACTATAAAACTGAACAGTTTTAGATTTAATCTCACGCTTGCGGAAATAGGTAGTTTTTTTTTGTGAATCTTAAACAAATCTCTTTTCGTTTCAATATATAGGAATTTTTACATTTTGGAAGTCAAACGCAATATATTTTCTCATCAAATCAATGTTTTTTAAATTCAATGACGGTACGAAGAAGCATTAAAAACTGAGCCTTAATTTTTATATATATGTAAAATTATAATATTAATAAAATAATATTAATAAGTATAAAATTAATAAATATAAAATTAATATAAAATATTAATAATTATATATAAATAATATTAAGGCAAAAATATTCCGCTCACAACATTTTAAATCCAAGGAATACCAAATGAAGGACAGATAATGCAGTGATTTAAATTTCATTAGTGTTTCTAAAAAAGACTTCTGCAAGACGTTTGTAAAATCAACTGCTTAGGTTTAAGAAAAAAAAAAAGCATTTAAAATAACTTCCTTTGATTCTATTATTGTGATTTATTTCGAAAATTCTCCATTAGAGAAAGTTTTCTTTTAATAAGTAATTAAATTATTTATTGAAAGTGAAAGTTAATTTTTAATTCTCATTGAAAAATCTTTTTTTTTTATTTTATCTAATTGTAAACTAATTAGTTAGAAAAACGTATTTTTACAAATAAAATTAATTACAAGTAAATAGTAGAAAACGTTATGTTAAAATTTTAACAGAAGAATCATTTTTGTATATATATTTTTTGTATATTTCTTATTTACAATATGTGTGTTTTATTAGTTATCGGCGTAGTTATATATCTTATATTAACTGTGATTGTTTCAAATCACACTGAGAATTTTTAAAATTCTATAAAAAAATTTAAATAGAAAACTTTCAGATTTTAACTAGTAGAAAAGCGTTGTTCTTTTTTTATGTCAACAATTTTAGGTGCGGAGTACTTTTTCTTAAATAGTACAATTAGAATAAACTATTATTCAAACTATAAACAAAGCGTTTATTTCAAACATAGTTATTAAAAAATATTTCTAAATTATTTACAAAAACGGTAAAGTTTTCTGCAATTTTAAGTTGAAAAAACTTTTGTTGTTATATTACTATGTTTGTACGTAATTAAATTAAACAAAGTTAAGCAATTCAAGTGAAATAACCACGATTTTTTAAAATAATCAACTTTCCAACAACAGCCGTTAAATTAAATTGGAAGTTTGTTTTTACTTAATCAAAATTAAACAATTTTTTAAATAGTCCGAAGCTAGAATGTCCAACTATAATAATTTGCAACATCAAAAATTACTTTGTTTCATCAAGCAGTTTTTACATGGTTCATTTTCAAGAGATTTTAATGTTTTTTTTTTTTTGTATTAATTAAATTACGCTCTATTATATAATACAAAGTGTCTAGTAAATATTAAGCATTTTTTAAGATCTTCGAGAATTAAAGATATTAAAGACTTTTTATCAAATAACTTCGAAAGATAAATTTTAATGAGATTGAACATTAGTTACAATTGAAGAAATTAGAAACCGGAAAATTGTGTCGCTACATAACTAGTTAAAAAAAAAATAAATAAAATAAAGGTACTTTAAATTTAGGATGACATTTCCTTTCGCATAAAGATACTATTTTTTTTAGTTAAAATTACATTATTTTTTAAAATATAGCTTTCAAGATATTTGAATTTTATTTTCAATCAGATAACAAAGGATTTGTAAAAAAAAAAAAAATTGCAAAAGTTTTTTTTCATTTTTTATATACGTTTAAGTTATCTGACTTTTTTTTCCTATTTTTAAATTTTTAGGCCATTTAAAAAAATGAATAATCACCACGATATTATATTCAAGTTATTTAGGTTATTATAGATTATACGTTATTTAGGTACATAGTAATACACAACTTGTTAAGAGTATCGCCGTATTGTGTATAATTTTTTTTGTCTTTTTGAATTGATCCATCCAGAATTTTAACACAAGATAATAAGAACACAAATCATGTGACTGCTCTAAAAAGATACTGGGCTAACCGCTTCGAGTTTCATATGGCCAGACGGCCATTTTTACTCAGAATTGTTTTTTTTTAATAAAACTTTATAAAAATTAATTTTTTAGAAAGATAAAAAAATACTTTCTGAGAGATGATCTATATTCAAATATTTATATATTCACAGATAATTTCAGTTGAAAGTCGGCTAGCAGAACCTATCTCGTATCATCGAAGTGAACACAAGATATTCGTTTTTCTGTGAGCGAAAAAAATCAGTAATCAGGAAGATAATCATTCGCTAAGCAAGCTCCCCAACGATAACTTTTGCTGCGCTCCCTGGCGTCTAAAAACAATTCGCGTCCAAAAATCAACGCAGTTAAAGTTAGATGAAATGCTATTCAATTCAACTTCTTTCCCGGTTGTTTCTTGTTTCCTCACCCGGATTGACCTTGACCTTGACGTAAGTTAAATGTAAACAAACTCATTTCATGTAATAATATTTAATGAATCAAATTTCAAAACGAATGATCAATTATTTTTAGGGATTCTAGAAAGAGCACTTTAAGTGTTGTAAAAACTCCTTAACAATATCAAGAAAGAAGAGTAAAGAGAAAACAATGGGATAGATATGGGTGTCTATCAGAAAGTTGATGAATTCCACACCAAGTGAGGGAAATAGTTAAAAGTGGGAGATACTCTGTGAAAATGTGTTTTACAATGTTTCAGGCTCTCATTAAATGGCTTCCAAAAGTTCTCAATTTCACTAAACCGTACTTTCTAAAATACATAAATAAGTGACCAGCACAATTATGAAATATTAACCAGAAAACTTAGTGGGTACTTTTCTGTTATACAACAGCATGCCAAAATGTATCCTAATGCCACATTTATTTTAACCTTGGCCATCAAAAGAGTTTTTATTGCAAAACATACCAGAAATTGCTATTTATTGAACTTGCTATTTATTAAACGCGAATAATTTTTTTATTATTTAACTGTAAACATACAAAACATCAGAATTTGCTATTTTTCGAATCAAAAATACTTTTTATTAAGTTATTACTAACATCCATTTGGCAGTTAACTGATGATGAAGAAACTGCAAAAAAAAATTTTCATTGCTGTGGAATTATACATGAAGTATTTTTGCGAGATTCCGGCTATGAACATTTCACAGTAAATCACAAATATAATTTTGTTGACTGTTTAGAAAAAATGTTCCAGTTATGAACGATAACCAAATAATTTTCTAAATAGTACAATAATTTATTGATTAACGAAGACATCCTATTTTTTAATTTTAAGTATAATGAATATATTTAATTGAAAAATAGAAGCGAATTTCTTTTTTCAAAATTATTTCTCCAATCTGTAATAAGAGAATATAATATGATTTTTATTAAAAAAATAAAGAAAAGAAAAAGGAACAAAGCTGAAACAAACAAAAACCAAAATTGAAAAATTAAGACAAATAAGGAACTGAACGTTAGTGAATGCACATTTAATTAAAAAAAAAGTAATGAGATTGCGAAATAGTTTCCATCACGAAAGGAATGATGCGCGATTTAGGAATAACGTAATTTCAATTAGTTTTTAATTTAAAATTATGTATTAGAATTTTCTGTCACTAAAATATAGAAAAAAATGAACATCAATTTCCTGTTATCAGATTTTATTTTCAGTGGATTTTACTTATACAAATATACATAATATAATGAGTAACATTTAAAATCTCATTAAAATTTCACTGATATGAACTAAGATATTGTAGTTTCTAAGACTATTTCGATTTATCAATTCTAATTTTAAAAAGTGTTTATTGATTTATTTAAGAATAATTTTTGCATAATTTGTATAAAAGCATGATAATTTAAATATGTAATTAACAATATCAACATTTGCATATAGAAATTACATTTACAATGATTTTTCTTTGGGAAAAACAATCTTCGAGAATTTTTCTTTTCATTTTTATTGTTTAATGTAATAATAAAAAAAAGTAAATTTATACAAACCTAAACAGGTATTATGACTTATGAAAAAGAAACATTTAATTGAACTTGAACAAAAATGTATTATACCTTAAAATTTGTGCATTTTTCATATGTAGAATGTAAATTTCTTAATCAATACAATACATTTCAGAGACTATGAGACTTAAGTAAAAATCCAGAATATATTTAGTCCTGTGCATGGAAAATGTCCCATTTTGACCCAAGTATTCATGAAAATAGCAATCCTTTCCGCAGGTTAAAATACACTTGTAATGATAAACTGTAATGGTTTTTATGTCCCTGATAGATTAAAATAACTTCGGATGATAATTCACTCAAATAATGTTTCAATGTAATATTTCTCCGAAAACACGTTTTATGTTGTTTTACCTTGTTACATAAAAATAAACTAATTTAGATTTATGTTTCCTAAAAAATTAAATTTCTTTTTATTCACGATTTCTTGAACTATAAAATAAAAATAGCTTGAAATTTGTGTTTATTGAAATAGAATTCATAATTTATTACCACAAATAAAAATATTTCAAAGATTAATGGTTTAGTTTCCATACGAATACTCAGCTCAGTTTTTAATCTTACGCTTTTGGAATTACTTTACAAATTCCGAGATTCTGTGGACAAGAATTTTCTAACGCTATTAGGTTTTCCTTTAACAGTGGATGATGTAATCTTATTCAAATGGGGAATTGTGCACCAATAATATTAAAATTTCAGAAATATTCTTTTTGTTCCTAAATGTTACATGAAAGAAAATTATCACTCAGATTAGCAAAAGTAATAATAATTATCTGTAATAGATGAAAGTTAATGAACTTAACTGTAGATTTTTTAAAATATATAATTGATTGAAACATATCACCATCCTTGATTCGTCACAGCATGAAATTATAACTTTATTAAAAAAAAAAACCAAGCTGCCGAATGTCTGTATTTGCTTGTATAATCACCTCTGTAAGCTTGGTCTATAAATTGCAAATTGTGATTACCCTACCAGTTTCTCCTTCGTTTTGCATATTCATTTTAAGCTATTAAAGAAAGGTAATTTTGTTTACGTGTAGGAAACAAATGTTTATTATTACATCACGTATTCATAGATTAAAAATTTAAATTCCTGAAAATTTGTTTAAAAAAAACCCATAAAAACTCTTTTGGTCCAATTCCTTAGTTCTTATACGTAGTAACAGGACAGAGTGAGTGATTGAAACTTTCAAGTTCATTGTTTTAAAATGTATTACAGAAAACTAACATTTCAATTCGCTTGAAATAATAGTTGTTTTCATTCGCCATCAAAAATTATTCGCTTGAGTGTTTTAATATTTAAATGTTTATGAATACAAAGCAAATTTTGCTTTTTCCCTTCTCTGACATTATTTTATTAAAAACTAATAATTATATCTAAATTTATAAAAGCAGTAAGGTTTGGGTAGATTAAAAATTGTGAGTTGTAATGAAACTTGTTTTTTTAAAAAAACTCGTTTCTTTTTAAAAATATGACGTCATTTTCACTCACTAAAGCAATCCGCCTGGCTTTGAAAGTAAGGTCTCAAACGGAACGTAAAAATTTTGAAATGTAACAGACTGTAAGTGAAACTGCGTGTGTTTTTAACGCTTTCCAACATAGATGAAAAGTGTTTATGAATTCGGTTTGTCTGTCTGCAGTCTATCCGTGCTCTAACTCACGTAAATAGACTCGAATTGCCATGCAATTGATATATGTTATTGAGATTTGTAACGGCTTGTTCGGTATTGAAAATGTCGTGTGTAAAATTTATCGTTCATTTGAAGGGACACTCGAAAGAATTCTGTTACATTAAAGTAAATGGGGATAAATCGTTTTCGGTGTACTTTAATAATGTTATACTATTTCAAACATATTGAAATTGATATATATCACTGATGTGCACTTTAAGAGTCTTACTATAGAATACGGAGCAGCAGTGTAGATAGCATTCATCGTTCATTTACAAGGACCCACAAAAGAGTTCGGTTGCAGTACTGCCTATCAATAATAATTGAATAATAATTGCTGGAAGTGCGTTTTTAGTTGTGGTAAGCGTTTTATATTTAAATCATATTTTGCATATTACTTGTTATATGTAAATTCTGTAGATTCTATATACGGCTGATCAAAATATTTTGAGTACATTTCCGTTTATTGGCGGACTTTGCTGTAAAGGAATTTTCAGCTATGCTATGTGTCTTCTAACTTAAGTAAATTTTAGAATACTATGTAATATATATTCAAATCTATTTATCATATACAGGTATGCATAAAAATGCCAATACCTTTCCGAATATTGACGGTGATTGCTGGCATAGGGTTTTCAAATATGTTATGTGGTTTCCAAATTGCTTACTTAGACATCATCTTTCACAATATTATACTTTGACGTTTCGTTAGAGTATTCAGAATGCATGTTGTTGGAAAGCGTTTCATAATTTATGCTTGACGCATAATTTTTCTTTCTTGCTTAAACGTGACGTCACTTTCTGTTCACATGTCTTATTTTGTATTTTTAAAATTGTAATGAGATATTGACGTAAGTAAGAAGAGTAATTCCTTTATTATTATTTTAATAATTGCATTATTAGCATCGGACAATAAAAGAAAAAAAAATGTTACAGCCATCATAAAAATACAAAAAAGTACAAGTAAAGAAAAAAGGATAACGTGTTTTACTTTCACTTTTATCTTTGCTCTCTCATTTTAGGGGATTTTCACTAAAAGTAATATTTAAGCACATTTCTGGTCATTTCTTTCCTTAGATCCATAAGCCAAAAGCCTTTGAAAACATTTTCTGTTATGCAGAACAGAAAAAAATGTCAAATGAGGATGTTCTAACTACATATTCAGAAAAGGAATGGTAGTAACTCTGGTCTCCTTGATAAATGGGAAAATATATATCACCATAAAAAAGGTTTGGGCCCTAAAAATTTGGTATGCAATTTTCGTAAAGCTAATATTTTAAATCTGTTTCAACATTGTAGTGATTATAATCAATATTTTGAATTTTTAGAGTAGGATAAGATTAAAAACAAACACTATCTTTATGAAAATACTAGATAAATATAACTTTTGCAATTTTTTATAAATCTATACTAATAAAGGAAAGTTTCGCTCTGTGTGTGTGTGTTTGTCTGCGATGGCTAGCAAAATCTAGCCAACCTGGAAGTATGAAAATTTAGGTGTAGATAGTCCAAGACCTGGCCTGGTGCACCTGAGTCTCAGAATTTTAATATTTTGATAATTACTCAAGATATTAATTAGAATCTCATTAAACATAGCATCGAAAAGGCCATCCTTTTTATCAAAGTGGCTAAAGAAAAGCACCCCTGTTCAGGATTTTCAAGTGGAAATGAAGGATATCGAAATTATTTTACTAATTAGCGAATTTTAAGAAAACTAATTAAGGTATCGATTGGAAAATTTATGAGCATATGTAAAAGAATTTTCTGTATCCGACAGAGCAATTTTTGAAAAATTCGGCCGATAATTTTTCTTAATTTTTGCAAAAAACTACCAAAAATCTGACGGCGCTAATGAAAAATTGATCCCAGAAAGCTTCAGACAGGAATCAGGTTTCATTAAAAACTGAACTACAAAGAGATCTGTTTCTCTGACCGATCTCTCTATTTAGTTTGCGAAAATGAAAGGAAATAATTGCCAATTTTTACTAACGAACAAAAATTAAGATAACTAATTAAGATATAGTTTTTTGAATTCGAGAATGGGAAGGTGTGCCATCTGGCGGCCATTTTAGCGTAGCGTCTTCGTTATGTTCTAATTAGCAGAAAAATTTAATTATTTTTTAATGATCGCTTTAATGTAGGGGAAAGTGGTTTACTAGAACAAATTATTCGTTATATGGGGTATAATTCGTTTGCGGGTATGGGGAGGGAGGGGATTAACGCCTTGCTCCGATTTACACAAAACAAATTTCAATGAAGAAATTTAACAATTTTAGCTTCACCCGTAGCGTTTTATAACTGTTATGTATAGAGAATAACGGAACTTTCAAATGGCGATTTTCGTAAAAATTAAATTTATGTTCCTAATAAAAATACACAACCCGTATTTACTTGATGTTTACCAACAATCAAAGTAAATGATTTGTTGTTGAGCACTTGCATTCTTATCTCGGGTTTAATGGGCCCGATCCCAACGGTGTTTGAATGAATCGACTTGGTTTTCGATCTCCAAGCAGATTTTAGTTCCACCTTCCATAGCGAGGGACCGCATCATTTTCTAGAGTTCAATGGGCTCGATTTCGTTCCCTTGATACAATGGATTCCCATGTTAAATGTTCGTACAGAACAAATTGCGCACCCTGGCGGTGAAAAGTGGAACTAAATGATTTTGCAGCCCGTCCGCAGCTTGTTATACGTTACCGAAGGCTTGCGGGGACACGTGTCAGATATTTGTTTGGAAGGTGGTTAGTATGGAACAGAGTGTGCCCTTTGGCGGCGGAAGGTGAAACTAAACGATTTTGCAGCATATGCGCTGTACACCTACTATACGGTGCCGCAGGCGGCGGGAACACGTGTCGTAGGTTCGTTTATATCAGAATGCACCCTTGTCGGCTCAAAGGGGAAATAAAGGATTTTCCTCACGTGCGCAGCACTTTTAAATAAATAATATCCTACTAAATCGGGTTAAAGATATAAAATCATATAAAATCATACAAAATTTAGGTTTGTTTAATTTTATCACGGGTCCGGGCTACGCCGGGCGGGCCAGCTAGTAATAAATACAGTATTATTAGTTTTAACTGTTTTATTATATTTTGCCCCTAAAAATATAAGTAAATATAATGCCGATTTTTTTGTTTACATCAAATGGCAATGAACGGCAACACAAGTGAAAAACATCGAACACTATCGACTAAAATATTTTCATTAAAGTAGCAGTATTGCTTGAAAATGAAAATTATTGACTAGTAAGGTTAAGGGATGTCAGTTATATAAGTCTATATCATTTTATGTATACCAGGAATAAACAGTCTTTTTTCAATAACGAAATGTTAAATGCATTTTCTGAAAACTTGGAATTTCATTTGTGGTAAAATTTAGTACTTCAAAAGTTTTACAGGTATTCTTAAGAAATGTTTTATGCATTGATTTTTATATAAATATATATAAACTAGCCGGTCTTCGCCCGTCTAGCCGGTCGTTTCCGAGTGGGGCCCAGATACATAGTGCTGAATTCGCTGAACCGCCCTGATTTCGCTTGAGGCCCAGAAAGTGCATTTTATATACAGCTAGAAAAATATAAATAAAATACTTTAAATTAAAAGTATACCGAAATAACTAATAAGAATATAAAAAAGCACTTAAATAAAGATTTCGCGACATAATTTTTTTTTCATGAGCCTTCTGACATATACTACTGGGCCCTAACCGTGATTATTTAGGGGTGAGGCTCAAGTAGTACTTTGTATCTGGGACCCAATCGGAAGCGACCGGCTAGTATATAATAAAAAATCAGCAATAGTTCTGTTTTTTGTCTAATCTTCCGCAATCGGGTTCATAGCCGATGTTGCCCACAAACTCGCTCGCTCTAAAATCGCTGGAAAATACATGATTAACTACTTTTATTGTAGACTTGTAAAGCGGAGTTTCACATTCTTAGTTAAAATTGCTGCTGAGATACGGGCACAATTACCTAAAATTTTTGACTCACAGTGTGACCCCCTTGATGGATTATTATCTAAAATTGCTGACGAATGTATGAAATACATTGAAAATGTGAAGTCAACAAAATTTTTGACCCCCCATTTAACCCACATAGTGGTTGAATTTCTAAAATCGCCTTAAATAAATGTTTAACTATTTTCTAGTACATCTGTTATCTTAAATTTCACGCATCTACCTATTACTGAGATATCGCAAAATAACATAGGAAATCCGACCCCATTTAACCCTCTTTAGTGGCTGAATTTCTAAAATCACGGAAATACATGTTTAACTATTTTTTAGTAGATTTGTTATCCTGAATCTGTGACTTCAAGTTCATAACTAAAAATGCTGCGCACATTCGAAATGACCTAAAAATTTCGACCCCCATTTACCCCCCCCCCCATTAATGGGTAAATTTCTAAAATCGCTGAAATATGTGTTTAATTATTTTTATAGCAGATTTATTAACCTGAATTTCATGCTCCTATCCAAAACTACTGACGAGATATGGTGAAAAGGTGAAATAATATCGACCCCCCCCCCCCATTTAACTCCCTTAGTAGTTGAATTTCTAAAATCACCTAAAATTCATGTTTAACTATTCTTTAGTAGATTTGTTATCCCGAAATTCACGCTCCTAACTATAACTTCTACTGAGATATAGCAAAATGGTGTAAAACATTCGACACTCATTTAACCCACCTTAGTGTCTGAATTTCTAAAATAGCTGAAATACGTGTTTAACTATTTTTTCAGTAGATTTGTTATCCTGAGTTTCATGATTCTACGTATAATTTCTACTGAGATATGGCAAAATAACCTAAAATATTGGACCTCCTATTTAACCCCCCTTAGTTGCTGAATTTATAGTATCTATATTTTTTGTAGATTTGTTATTTCGAATTCCGAGCTCCTAACTAAAAATGCTGCTGAGATATAGCGAACAGGCAAAATGACCTAAAATGTTCGACCCCCATTTAACCCCCTTAATTGAAGGATTTCTAAAATCGCTGAAATATGTGTTTAGTTATTCTTTAGTAGATTTGTTATCCTGAAATTCACGTTTCTATCTAAAACTGCTGCTGAAATATGGCAAAAACGCGAAATGACTAAAAACTTTCAACCCCCATTTATCCCCCTTAGTGGTTGAATTTTTAAAATCGCTGAAATTTGTGTTAGACTAACTTCTAGTACATTTGTTATCTTGAATTTCGCGCTTTTCACTAAAACTGTCGTTGAGATATGGTGAAAAGGCAAAATTACCTAAGACTTTAGACCCCCATCTAACCCCCTTAGTGGTTGAATTTCTAAAATCACTGAAATATGTGTTTAATTATTTTTGTAGTAGATTTGTTATCTTGAAGCTCACACTCTTACCGAAAACTGCTGATGAGATATGGTGAAAATGTGAAGTCACCCAAATTTTTGACCCCCCATTTAACCCACATGGTGGTTGAATTTCTAAAATCGCATTAAATAAATGTGTAACTATTCTTTAGTAGAACTGTTATCCCAAATTTCAGGCTCCTACTTAAAACTCCTGCTGAGATATGCCAGACAGACGAAACTATCTAAAACTTTTGACCCCCTTATGCTACGAATTTTCAAAAATCCTTTCTTAGTACACGGCTACATTGTGTAAAGAACATGTCTTCCAAATTTCATTGTTCTAGGAGAAACGGTTGAGGCTCGGCGTTGATTATGAGAAAATCAAGCTACTCCTTTATAAGTATAGATAGCACAATTCTTCCATTTTGATGAGCAATATATTTTCATAGGTAAAGTTTAAACTTAAAAAAAATCTTTGCTATGAGTTATTTATGAATAGGATTATCTGTTTTAACACTTTCCAACGTAGTTGGAAAGTGTTTATGAATTCAGTTTGTCTGTCTGTCTGTCCATGCTGTAACTCGCGTAAATATATATGGATTCACATGCAATTGATATATGTTATTAAAGTTTACTATGGCATGTTCGGTATTGAAAATGAAGTGTGTAGCACTTATAGTATTTTACAGGGACACTCAAAAGAATTTCGTTACATTACGGTCTATGGGGAAGTATTATTTGTGGTTTATTTTAATGACGCTACACAATTTCAAAAACATTGAATTTGATATATATCACTGAAGTGCACTACAAGAGGCGTACTGTGGTACATGGTGTGCATAGCGCTTATATTTATTTTACAGAAACACTCAAAATAATACCGTTACATTACGTTCTATGGAGAAAAATCGTTTGCGGTTTATTTTAATAATGTTTCACTATTTCAGATATATTGAAATTGATATTTATCACTAAGGTGCATTACAAGAGGCTTACTATAGAGTAGTATTATGTGAATAGCATTCCTCGTTTATTTACAAGGATGTACAAAAGAATTCGCTACTGTCTGTTAACAATAATTGCTGTAAGTGCCTGTTCAGTTGCTGAATGCGTTTTTAAATGTAACTTATTTTTTGTTTATTACTTGGTTATGTATAAATTCTATAGATCATATAAAGGGCAACACAAAATTTCTCGAGTACAATTCCGTTCATTGACGTAAATTTCAGAAGAATTTTAAACTGTGCTACGCGTTTGCGAACTGAACTAAAAATTAGCATTCTATGTGGTATGCATACAAATCTATAGATCATGTACAGGGTTGCGCAAAGAATTTGAATATTTTTCCGAATATTGTTTATAATTCCCGAAATTGGGTTTTTAAATATGTTATACGTTTTCCAAATTGTTTACTTAGATATCATCTTTCACCTTATTAAACGGTTATCATATGCACAATTATTTTGGAAGTGTTGGAAAGTGTTACATAATCTATGCCTGACGCATGATTTTTCGTTCTTGTTTTTAATTAATAAAACATAAAACTTGATGGCTTCTTTATGAATTAACATACATCAATAAATATTTCTTATATTTAAAAAATTTGAAATTGAGGAGAAAATGTGGAAGAATTAGAACTAAAATTTGGAAGAATTAAAAAGAAAATTTGGAAGACTTAGAATGAAAATTTTACAGTAATATTGTGGTTATTTGTCAGTAAGAGACTAAAGTTTTTAAAAAAGAAAAACAATCTATTCATATGGTGGCGACTCAGGAAAAATCAGGAAATACTTTTTAATTTAGCAAGGAGGTTTTAAAATGAACCAGAGAGCAGTGTCGGAAGTGGAAGATTAGTAAACATACAGGATGTTTCTAAATCTTGAAACAAACTTTCAGTAGAGATAACACATTACAGGAAGACAGAATGACAGTCCACTTATTCCATAAAAAATAATGGGTGTCTCACTACAAACTAAATCCGAATTTCTTTTCACAACTTTATAAATAAAGAAGGCTATCGTATTAACTTTCCTTTGTATGAAACGTGACGACATAGGATACGACTGAATTTTGGTCAATGACACGGTATATATCCATTCAGTGGCAATCTGAATAACGGAATGTCTAGCTCTGTGTTGTTTGGGCTCACAAAAATCTTTAGAATTAGAAAAGTTGGTCAGGAACTCTAGGAATGAACGGAAATTACTAATCGAAACAGTTCTATTAGCATAAACAACGCTGAGACTGATACTTCATATGAAAAGAAAATGTATTCCAAGGAGTCAATAACTTAACAGATTAAACTATTGTCACTTATCAGTAATTCAAATCGGAACAAGATAGAATCTGAGTTTACCATTTTGTAGATTAAGTGTGTGTCAAGAAAACCTTGACGTCTATTAAAGGGGATATCACTGTGCGAAAAGAAATATTTAGTTTGTCTGTCTACTGGTCAGAAATCGACTTCTGTTTGTTGAAGTAAACAGGGGCGGAATTTGGGAGAGGCTAGGTTTCCACCTCCCCTTACCCAAGGAATTTGAGATCTCAGAATATATCAGTCATCCCATGTCATACTAAAAAATAAAAAAATTGACATAGCACAAAAGCTAAAGTAACTTGTCAAATTTGAGTAAAATACGATCATTACCATTAAATAAACCCCTTTTAGTACAGAAATTAATACTTATGAATAATATTTTTTGAAGCCTGGGTAATTCAATATATTCAAATTGAGACATATGTATCATTAATGAATTAATGAATACTTTGACTACTTTAAAATATATATGTGACAATAAAACCAGGACCTGCCGCAATGATTGTTTCTATTTGGACTCCGCATTAGAGTGTAATCTACCCTTGGATATTTAAGAACGCATTAACACAAGGAATATATCATATGTGTAACATCACATTTCATGTTTTACACATAGTAGCAGTGGTTTATGTAATTTTATTACACAACAGACATTTATGTGATTTTAGGACACAAATTATTTTAATGTTATTTTCTAAAGATAATTTTTTCTTAAGCTATGCTTGTTCCTTAAGAATTTTTAGAAACACCTCATAATAGAAATTTCCTCGGATGTTTTTGACTTACGAGGAAAATTTGATTCATTACTGGAAGATCCACTGAAAAAAAAATCCAAAGTAAGGAAATACATTAAAAAATAATCCATAATGAAATTATTAACAAAATGAATCAAACTGCTCTACAATAAAGCATTTGAAGAATCAATGATGCTAAGTATTTTCCAGTAATTTGTTTTTGTATTCCCAGCATCAGTCATCAGGAACAAATGTTGATGGTAATTATACATGTAATAGATGGTGTATAATCAAATGCTCCATCACACATATGTGAATATTTTGTCATTTTTTTAAGACAGAAGAAAAGGTGAAAATTTGTACAACACTATCTTTGCACATTAGAACTAGATATTGAAAATATTCGTAGGTGAGGATATGATAACGGTACCAATCAGATACATACCAGAAAGGCAGCAAATTTTATTTATATCACGTGAAATGTCACAGCAACAACTTCTTTTTGAGAGATATGTTCAATGGCAAATAATTTCTTTGGAACCCAGGCTCTTATATTCAAACTTTCTAACTTCATCTTTACCGCAAAATTACAAAATTCTTTATTTTTAACTATCGCCAGCGCCATTACAACGACTGCTGACTGCTAACCTGTAACGTTCTGATTGGCTGACACGTAAGAATTTTATAATATGATTTATGTTTTGCTTTGAATTTTCGTATTTAAATTAGGAGGGGTGTAGGAGGGGCAAGCCCCTTCCTACCTAAGTTTCTGCCGGGGTTCATGTCTCTTAATGCTACATATCTCACTATTTAAAAAAAATTAGGGTCCTACACTTTTCCCTCTGTATACGCCAATAAATGTATGCAATTGTTTGGTAAATGAACTTGTACAACTTTGACGCATGCCCTAAGGTCTAATGAAGCTACTTTTATAAAGTAGTTAAAAATTTAGTGGGTGGCAACGTATTTTAAACACCTTTCATCTATTGGAAAGTTATCTGATAAGGCTGAAATATATAGTGATACAACTGTAACACAGGAATCACACATATGATACAATTGTATAACATTCAGACACTTAAGTGTCTGAATTTTTAAATGTCTTAATTTAAGACATCATTATTTAGATATTTTTCCAGTTCGTTTATACCCTGATCATAGTAAAACACTTATGTGTCTTAAAAATCAGATCTATGATGTCTGAAATTTAATAGTTAGACACTTAAGGTTCCGAATTACTCTTTCAAGCACACATGCGTCTGAATTTAAGACGGCTCTATTTGTAGTCAGTATGTGGTTAATAGGACATTTATTTAATCGAAGTTTGCACATCTACAAGACATAAATTAAATGCAGGGGGATTAAAATTGATTTCACTTTTTATAAATGACAATAATTCTTTGTAAGAAACGATGGGAAAAAATACGCTTTAATATTTAACATTTTTAATATTTAACAATAACAATTGCGTATCTTATAACGGATCTCTGTTTCTCCCCTTGGTCATATACGAACAATACATTCCGTTTCATGCCATTGTGAAGCATGTTTGTATGTGTACAAAATTGCGGCATGATTCATATCTGGAAGATATCCAAGTAATTTTTGACTGCAACTGTTGGGTCAGTGCGAAAAATAAAATCGCACAACTTTGATATTTAAATAGCACAGAAATCATTGATTTTAGGTGACTTCATGTGACCTACAGGAGTCACGTAAAACTGTTATAAAATGCGCAAAAAATTTTTGCAATACTTTCTGTATTGTGTTCAAAAGTGTTTTATCCTATCTTTGATTAGAATGAAGTTATTGTCATTTATAGATAGGAAACTCATTTCGATTACCCTGTATTTTTGAAAAAAAATATTATCTGATATTTAAATTTTACAAAAAATACGGTCAAATTGATTATACAAACATTTGAAGTTATGAAATATAAAGATTTTCTATTATGCACTATTTTGAAAACAAAAATTACCTCCAACATAGTCGAAAAGTGTTTTGCCTTTTGTTCATCAGTAATCAAATACATTATCATGGACGGTTATTTCTTGCAGCGCGTTTTCAATCTGAATTATATTTCACAGTAATATTTAGTGCGTTTATGACCGATAGTTCTTATTCAGGACTGCCCAAAATCATTCTAATACTTTACCATCTATAGGCAGTTAGTCATTAAAATGCTTTTCAATGAGTTTATAAGTTTTAAATTGAATAAAATTTTATTTCTGATATACAGTGATGATAATGTATTACCCACACATGCATTAAATGAAAAAATACAGATATTTGTGAATAATGGATATAATGAAATAATTAATATTGAAGTCGGTCCCAGCAGCGAGCTTGTTAACTTGGCGATTTTGGCGGCAATAATGTTCCAAAAATAAAGGCTTCTACCATACTTTAGAGCCAGAGTATCGAGAATATTGTCTAGATAACTTGTGATATGCATTTTAAATGTAATATGGAAGTAATCATGTAATGTTAATTGAATGCATTATTATAAATTCTTATGCTAATTTTTTCGTAAATTTTAATTCTTTTTTATTTCTGGAATATAATGATTATCTGTATATTTCGATGATTTCTTATGGTGTTAAAATTGCGAGTCTGTCTTCTTTGCATTTGTTTGATGTTGCCATTTCTATTGCTAACGCGTTTTTTTAACGCTGCTTATGGTTTTCACCTTGAAGACAACTTCGCGATGAGAAAAAAAATTGTGTTGTCATTTGGAATTTTCGAAATTTTGTCACTGTAACCGAATTTGTGAGAGCTTGATCATTGTTTTTCAACTCATTCTCGAGTCCATCCCATAGAATAACTGCATCTAAACAGGCATTTCGTTACTTTGAACGGTATGGGTGCAAAGGGTTCATAAAAAGCAAAGTTTTATTAATACTCACCCTGAATTTGACATCTAGTATACTAAAGACATAAAACATTAAATGAAATAATACTCTGAAAATGTCAAAGATAAAATCTTCAGCTCAATGAAATATAAGAAAAATCAAATGGTTTTATAAATTATCGACATAAAAAAATATAAAACTTTTTTTGAGATATATTTTATTCATTTAAAATAAAAGATAAGTTTGATTTTTAAAACAAAGCCCTTTTTATAGTTACTTGTGATGCTTAAGGAGTCTCCTTAGATTATTTCGAGTGAAAACTAAATGTGTCTTATCTTGTCCCTTGCTATAAAACAATTTGAAACGGTGCTTTATTTTATTTAGAACTAGCAAGATTAGATAACACCATTTCGTACGTTTATTGAAAAAGAAAGGAAAGAAAAAATGCCACACATTTATAACAAATTTTAATCCCAATTATGAACCAGTAAGGTTTCGCATGAAAAGATTAAAATAAGTAAAAAATTTTGCATATTTGTTTATTTACTTTTAATACTGTCCAATTATTTTTAAACAAAAATGTAATTTAATTCATAACACTTACACAATTTTATTTTTTCATATTCTGATGATACCAACCATGATGTCAAGAATAAAGTTGTTAATATATTTATACCATACAAGTAGTAATTTTCCCATCTGAACGAAAAAAATGTATCCAGTCTGAGACTCAAACCCAGAACCTTAGGGTTTAATTGCCAATGCTCTTCCAATTGAGCTATTTCGACGACATCCCAGCCACACAATATTCGCTCAGAAGAACCATTTTGTCATGATATCTGGACTGTTATTTGAAACAGCACAATAGAGTAAACTGCAGGTAAAGGAACTCTAACAAACTATGGATGAGTAATTACATTATAATTATTTTTAACACAATCAACTAGTTGGTAAATAATTCATACGAGTAGTAATTTTTTAATCTGAGTTAAAATGTGTTCAGGCTAGAACTCGAACACAGTACATTTGGTTTCAATTTCTAGTTCTCTTCTTTTGGAAGAGCTGTATACAAGACAATTATGCATTAAAATAGTTCAAGTATCCTTGTAAAAAAACTATGTATGGTACGATGACTATTTTTAGTTTAAAAACCTTCCTTATTGAATCCGAATATTAGTGTAAAGAGTTTTGTTCAAATCCGTTCAGTAGCGGCCGATAACAGAAGCTGCTATTTTTTAACTCCATTAACAGCTAGAAGAGCTACCATAAAAGCTAACATTTTTATACATGTGTGATCATTTTTAAATAAAAATATTAACATATGTTTAATTTCATCTTTGAATCATGCTATGTTTCTCATCATCAGATAAATTATATTAATTATTTTATAAGATATGCGATTTACTTAGCAGATATTGAATGAGTAGAACTTTTTAATAAATTTGCTTTAACTGCAGTTAACGAAAAAAATTAAATTTCTAGATTAATATAAAAAATTAACTTTTTAGATGAATGAAACATTCCAATTGAGATGATTTTGTTTACTCGTTGTTGAATTCTATGCAAATTCGAACAGGTTGTATATAATAATTCGGAAAATCATTAAGATTGTACTCGTATATTGCTGCTTAAATTTTTATCTTTTCGTTTGGCTATTTACGGTACTAATGTGCTGCAGACTCAAGTAAATGGCTGTCGTGTATGCGGTGTACCGTTGTGACCATACAGGAGAACGAGATAGTTGTTTTTGAAACCATTTATTGAGGATGTACAGCTACAAATTAGACTACAATCACATACGAAATGGATAGTTAAAATATTTCAAGATTCTGGTATTTCCAGTCTCTAAAAGTGTTCTAAAGATGGGTCCGGCAGTGTCCAGTGTATTATATCTCTTAGTTAGAGATTTTTGAGAATGCAAGGGAGAAGTTTTCTCCAGTCATCCACAACATACAGATACACATAAAAGAGACGTTTCTCTCACAAGTAAAGGTACTATAGTCAGTGGCGGCGAATTTCGATTTTTATAGCTCATTCGATTCGTCTCATCGAGCTAAGTAATTTGCTACCTCGCATATCGGCTATTGAGTTTTGATAATGACAGAGGGCCGGGTCAAAGTTTAAAATTTCGTTCATTGAAAACCAGTTGCCGTCTAAGAAATAAGTAAGATTTAAATTTATTTATGGTTCTTACATTAGCATGCATTGATGATAGTCAAATTCGACACTTCCGAAAAAGTGAGTGAAACAAAAATATACCGACAATGTGTGGTTACAAAGATTTTTGCTCGTAATTCGGGAAAAAGTTTTGACAGGATGAAGAAAACTAGACGAGGACATCATAACTTGCGAAAATCTGCCTGTCAAGTAGCATACGAATATTTTATCTGCAATTAAAAATTCTTATAATAGCAGCAATAATATAATCTTATAGTAGTTATTAGTAATGTATGGCATTGTAAACTTAATTAGTAAACTTAAATCGCACTTATTTCTTGGAAGGCCCCTGTTTTTCACTGAACGAAATTTTGAACTTTGATCCGGACCCCTGTCATTATAAAAACTCAATAGCCGATATGCGAGGTAAAAAATTACTAAGCTCGATGAGACAAATCGAATGGTCTAGAAAAATCGAAATTCGCCACCACAGACTATTGTACCTTTACTTGTTAGAACTCGGAACTGAAACTTCTTTGGAGTCTCATTTGAGAGCCTATGTACACATTTCTTGCGCTTTTAAGTGGCTTGAGAAGATCTCAAGAGTTTATAAGTGGTGGTAGAATTGTGAAACTATCGCTGTAAGAATAACGTCAGGTGGCGACTTCTTATTATTCGTATAGTCTTAGATGAAGTGTTTCTAAGTAGATTAAACGGCTACTCGAGGTTGATCAGCACTGAAAAAAGGAAACAGTCTGTCTGGCGTGTTGCGTCAGAATCAATTCAGGGGATATAAAATGTTCTTATTAATGAACTCAATTTTATAGAGTAGGACAAGTAAGGTCGTCAAAGTCTTCCCCACTCCCAGAAGTTTTTACACAGAAAAGTTATGGGCACTTCTATATTCATCATTCACAGGTAGCATCATAATAATACATGAGTTATTATAAGTAATGGTAAATAGCCTTGTGAGAAAATGCTAATTTTGACGTTAATTAACTTTAGTGGATTTGTTTGTAAAAAATGCTTAAAATCATATAATATAAAAATTACATGAACGACATATACACCGTTATATTCTCTAAATAAAACAACAGAATTTCGCTTACAAGCAAGACTAATTATAGAATAGTTATATTTTCCATATACACAAAACAAATTCACAGTATATAACAGTTATAACTAAGTATTTAATACTCTTTTCAAGATCCTCTAATGTTATACTATTATATTTATATGCGAAAAAAAACTTTTATAAATACAAAAAAATTAAATGAGTAATTAACCATTCATTTAATTTTAGCCTTTAATTATACAGATAAATGAAACAAGGTAAATTTTAATGCTACATTATGCATAAATGTAATCATGTAATTACGAATAAGTAATTACCAAAATTTTAAGATATTTTAATATAATATGCACTATAATTCTTTGAAAGAACTTATTATGACTTTTTGCATACATAAATTTTAGATTTATTGATATGCATTAAGAAATAAATAACTAAAAAAAAAAAATGAAAAACATAAAAAAACCTCTATCAATCTTTTTAAAATTGCTTACGGAGAATTCTAAAATGCTTCGCGATTTTGCAATAATAATAATAAAAAATCTCTCTCTGAACGGAGGAATAGTCTGTTCTCAAGTATGCTTTCTGTTCTTCCTTAGCAAAGAGAAAAAAAAAAGTGTGAATGGTGATGATGATTTCGAAAGTAAGTGATCCTCCCGCTCAGAGCGATCTCCCTATTTAAATTTATCTTTCTCTGCGCCTTTCTTAACACGAATGTCAGCGGATTGACTCGCAAGATGCTTAATCTATTGATTATCTTTTGTGATTTTTTTCAAAATTTAGAGGGCATGTTTTAATGGTGAGTCATACTTAATTAAAATGATCACAATATTTATATTATACCTAAAAGATTTAGTATACAATATTATACAGCCTTGTCTATAGTCTATGTAGCTATGCCTTATAAATTTCAGTAGAACACCTTATATTTTCTTACTAGCTGAGTTCACGACACTGAATATTCCAAATGCGATTAAGAAACAATTTACAAATTTAATGTCATTTAGTAGCACAAGTTACTAACGATGCTAATTTTCCTACTTCCGGAAAATCAGAAATTCGAACAGATGAAATTACAATTTCATTCCTAGCTGAGACATTTTCCTCATACTTAATATGAATTAGATTTTTTACTACAGGAACTTTTCCATATAATGTACCGTCATGAATGTTAAACTCAGAATTTTCCATCAAACTTAGTATGAGTGGTCGGGCATTCTATGGTTTTCTCACCTTGATTAGTATCCCTTGTAATGTTATTATCACGGAACCTTAGCTTATCGAATCCACATTGACGGAATACCTTTATTTCGTCCAGACTGGGACGCCCAACTTTCCGCTTTATTTTCTCGACTAATTTCAGTGAGACAATCTAACGGATGATCTATAAATTTGGATGCGTTCTGTGGGTACTAACCTAAATCAACTCTTGTTCATACTATAACACTCAGCAGTCAATTTAACCTTTGTTAAAACATGTTCTAACCAAACATCTTCTATGCCAGGTAATTTCGGGCAATCATTAAAACTTTCATTAGTTTCAATATATTTTGCGGCTTGGTTCCTATGAAGGAACCTTTTAAATTCTTATTACTAAACCTTTTCAATGATTGCACATTTTTCTTTCTTTGTAAGGTTACAGAAATTTAATTTTTTACTGAGACAAAGAATTCTAATATTAAACTTTCCTTTTGAAGGTGACTTATTCTTAGCTACCCTTTTTTCGGCATTATTTTCTCTTCTAAATTTCCCATATTTGTCTGCGTTTTCAAAACTTAAGTTTAAGCTACTTGACTTTGACAGGTTGATTAACCTCCTATACATTGATGGTGTAATGGGGACCGGTCAAGTTAACTCAGGTGTTACCTCTGCCATTATATACATTTCCGGGGACTTTTGTCTATTTCCCTCTCATAACGCAATCGGTAACATCACGATCTCCGCCCATTACATCTTACCTATGACAGGTACTCCATTTAACGTGACCTCCTGTTTCATTTTTGGGAATCAGATCTCTTCTCAATACCGTCATTTCGGTTCCAATATCCTTAATACCTTCCACATTTTGTCCACAAAACATTAAGATTAATTACGGGCAGCGAATTCTTAAAGTGCTTTCTTAGATTCGGGTTATAGAGTTTCTCGGAATTACCCCTTTAGCTCTGACAAATAATTCTTCTTTTTCCTGCCTCATCATTTCCGGTATATTATTTATCTGTTCGGTCTCTTTATTTTTATAGAATTAAAGGCAAGAATATTTGAGATGATTTGGTGAATGACAATGAAAGCATCGCGGCTTTACTCTCCTATAAAAATATGTTTCTTTCTCAGCAAAGGCGCGTTTCGTCTCAGAAGTGTGTGTGTGTGTGTGGGGAGGGGGTGAGGGAATGTATTGCAGTTTTCATGCACTGATTCTGTCAGGGAATGTTAAACGATACTTATCTCCCTTAATTTTTCTGGATTTTGGAAATGATAATTTGAAGTTTTTATAATTATCGAATAACTTCGGCCATGGTTTTAACCTTTTGATTACGGAGTTGGAAGAAAGTACGTCCTAGCGACAATTTTTAATTATAATTGCACCACTTTTTGAAAAATAATATCTGCCATACATTTATACTAGGATATTTAAAGAAATATCTATCATATAGAAATTGTTTTGTAAATTGTGGTACGAATGAATATAAAAGTAGTCGTCAGTACTGGCCCGTAATCAAAAGGTTAATAAGAGGACATTTGCCCATACATTCTTGTGTGTATTTTAAGTGAACTGGATGATCTCATGAAAGTACAAGGGCGATGGAATTATGGAAGTATCACTATCAGAATAACGTCAGGTGGAGAGTCATTATTATTCGTATAGTGTCAGAGATTCTAAGTGGAATAAATGGCCATTCGAGGTTTCCAGCGCTGAAAAAGGAGAACAGTCTGTCTGGCGCATTGTGACAGAACCAATTCAGGGGCTATTAAAAAGATTCCTGTTCATGAACTCTATTTTAATTAAATTATATATATGGAAATTAAGGCCATCACAGCGATAATACAAAAGAGACTTCGCTGATGCTCAGTAAAATTAGATTTCCTCAAGTATCCAAAAAATTTAATAATTTGTGTATGTGTTTCCTGTATCAATAAATTTTTGTATAAAAATCAGCTAACTAGCAAGCTTCATAAGTTCTTGTTTTATCAGTTTATTAAAGAATAATTTTTAAAAAGTGTAATACAATAATATACAATATAACAAAATAGCACGTTATGTAAATGTATAAAATGACAAATATAATATATTAATTTAATAAATAAGTTTTTTTTCAATTTTGAAGGCTTATTATTAATACACTGCTTTACATTTCATATCACATCAAAGAGAAAATTCTGCTAATTGTGCTTTATTTTATTAAAGAGATGGCAAACGTTTTTTGCGTGCTATGGCCAAAAATTCAGAAACTATTAACGTAGTAACTTGAAAAACTTTTTCATATAAAATACTTCAGCATTTGCCTATTTTTACGAAACACTGGTTAATAAAATCAATTGCTTTCATGTATTAAATAACTAAGAAAAATATTAAAATGTGATTTTCCTGTATATTGGAATTGGACTATTATTTAATGAAGTTTTGATACTGAAATATAACTCATTAATGTGTAACGTACATAAGGAAAAATTCAAATTTTTTATTATATTAATTTTAATTTATTATTAATGCAACATCTAACTTATAATACTTCCAAAAGCATAAAAATAATGTATTAATTTATGAGATTTTTCTGTTGTACGTTCGACGGAGAATGCTCTATTCTTGGTTAATATTGTGTTATTGCTTTTTTCTATATAAATAAGAAGAAAGTATTGGAATCCACAAAATTTTCACCTTCCGTTTTTGGATGTAATTACACGTTTTGAGATGTCAGGAACACAATTTTACTATTTTTGGAAAATTTCTCTCTGTCTGTTGGTCTGTCTGACTGCTAGTCTGTTTGTGACACGAATTTTGTAGTCGGTCTATCTCGAGAACTAATGCACGGAATTTCACCAAACGTAATTTACCTTGACATGAATTGGTGCTGATTAGGTTTGTGGTGTATATCTCCCAACAGGTGGCGTTGCTATGCTGCATTGTATACGATATCCATGATATCTACAGCTGACGATCCACGGATTTTCATCTAACTGCATATTATATTATATTTTGACATAAATTGGTGCTTATTAGGTTTTTGTTTTTTTCACGATTTCTTTATTAGTTGTATCTTAAGAACTAATGGACAGAATTTCATTAAACGTTATATTCAGATAGACCATGACATAAATTTCTTCTGATAATATATTGGTGCATATTGATCATAATTCGCCCAACAAAAGGTGTTGCTATTGTCGCGTTGTTTTTTCGCCATTACCGTAACTAGGGAGTCGAACCCGGGCTTCCCGGGTTACAGAACGCAGGCGAAAACCATTTTTTCCCCTAAATCTAATAGATTTTTCATATTTTTATTTGTCAAAGTTGCTGCATTTAGTGATTTTTTTTACATGTTTCTTTGCTTTTCTTGTGCGTGAAGCGCTCATACATGCGGTATCCATCCAGTTTTTTTTTGTACTAAGCGTTCATACATGCGATATAGTGATCGCAACATTAACGAATTTCAAGGTTTTTTTTTTTTTTAATTTTTTTGGTATTATTAATACCAAAAATTATAAATACCATTCGCTGCATCCAGGGATGCTTCTTTGTTAATTTATTATTCATCATCTTATGAATGCGATATAGTGATCGCGATATTAACCAATTTCATGTATATTTGTTTTTTCCAACTTCGCAATGACCGTTAACATTATTTGTAATACTGATGAAATATGAATTAAAACGTTGTTTCTTACTGCTCATATTAACTTTTTATATGCATTTTTATTAAATTTGTGAAATATATTTTTTTATATTTTATTCATAAAAATGCAATATCTAAAACAATATCTTCTGTTTATATTATCTGTTAAAATATCCGATGTTTGTTTATGGTGTAAACAAATAATTTTCTTTTAAATTTTAAAATTATTACGAAGCTTCCTTTTCTCCAAAATCGTCTGAAATAATCAAATTTTGTATCCTGTATAACGCTACTCTCATATAAAGGCACCCTATTCTTGTGACGTTATTTCAAAATTCATTAATTTTACTACTTGTAACTATTTAAAAATTTATAATGGCAGCATTCTTCCATTTGTTTATTGGGCGTTTCAAAATTCATGCTAAAAAATTATTTTATAAGCCATAATATATCAGGCATATAGATATAGTTTTCAAACAAATTGCATTTGAAAGTAAATTTTTTTCCCTCTATAACGGTGTAAAAATTGAAAATGTGCTATGTTTAGAAATTAAAAAAATTGCAATAGCAAAAATCACAAAACCGAAATTTCATCGTCAGCTGTTGCCATTCGCAAAATGACGTATGCGTTACGCACGGACACGTTTGGCCTTTATAATATAGAAGATAGATAACTGCATCTCAAGAACTAATGCGCGAAATGTTCTGATACTTTATTATATTCAATTAGACTGACATAAATTAATGGTGTTTACATTATGGTGTACATCGACCAAATGATGGCGCTGCTATTTCGTGTTTTTAAGCATTTGTGTGATATCTATATCTTAGTATCTGTTGGATGGTACTGCACAAAGTATTATATGTAAGTTGCGTTTTCTCAATATCAATGCTGATTCAATTTTGTCTTTGATCTCTCAACAGGGGGCGATAATTTTCTATGTTTGGGAAATTTTTCATAATCAGTTCTACAACCAGTTGATGCGATTTAGAGACCGTGGTTTGCCATATAATTAACTCCATTCTGGAAACTTTTGTACACTTGCAGCTACATTGTTGCCAAGATTACATTTTATTTGCCAACTTTGGCTGTTGATCAGATCTTGAAATATTACTCCTATACTTTTTTTGACGGGCATTAGAGCTATCTCCCTTTCCATTTTGTATAAATTCACAAAAATTTATATTTGAAATCAATGGTAGAACAAATATATATTGATAACATTTTTAATTGTAATACCCAGCAGATTGCGCTGTTGTGCTGTGTTTTTAACGCACTGATCACTGTAATTCTGTGTTAAATTAAATAAAAATGCACTATGCTTTATTGTCATAATTGTTGGTGCTATTATAGATTAATATATTAGAATAATATAGAAGAATGTTTTGCGATGGCTACAGCATATTAGTTCACTATATTTATTTTTAAAATGACTGTATTCTGTATTTCACATACATCTGTTCACATTTTGTCTTACTTATAATAAATTAAGTTTCATCATGCATTGCAATTTTGAGGACATAATTTATTAAAAATAATACTTTTAATTTCTAACTTTTAAAGTATAATCTAAACTATTAACTTATGCAATCTTTCATTAAATTTATTTTACCTTGGATAATGTGTTATTCATGCAAGCTCAAACTACGTTTGCTGAATTAAATGGTTTTACTAATGTTTAGTAAATGATGTTTAGTCTTTTTAACGTAGAAACGAGATAATATTCAATTTATAATTTGAAATATGTAATAATAACTCGCTTATAAATGTTTTATTTTCTTGCACTAAAATTTTTAGAATATATTAAACAGTAAGTACATTTTAACTCGTATAAAACATCATTTTAACTCATTTTACAATTGTTTGCTGTTGATATTGTCATAAAGCTTTACATATTAAAAATGAATCCAACATTTAAAAAAGCAAATAGAAGTACCCTAATTTTATGGCTTATATAAGTTAAGAATGCCAAAATATTTAGAAGTACAGCATTTTTATTAACTTTAAATTGTCAGTTACTGAGGTATGAGTTTAAAAAAATAAACTAATCTGTGTTAAAGCGCCACATCTCGGTTATTTAAACATAACATACAATTACTTTTATAAATGAATTTAAGTTAAGAGCATATTTTCTAAGCATTCCCTCAAAAGAATTAATTACGAGTAATTTTTATGCTAAATAAGTAAAAAAGGCGTCTTTTATATGCCGTAAATTTTTTTTATTGCACTTTTGGGGAATACTCTGCATGCTTAAATGACTTGAAAATGATTATTTTAGCTGCTTCGCATATAATACATAACATTTATCAGAACAAACTGAAAAATGTATAAAAGCTTTCAAATTTTAAACGGAACTTTCTGCAAATATTTATTTTTATGTTTAAATTTTATTAATATAGGTTGCATTGTTTTTAATCATTGTACATTACAAGTCTGAAAATTTTCAAGGGAACACATTCTTTGTGTTTCATTTTTTCAACAAGGCTTATTAACACATAAAAAACATTTTTAAAGATAAAAGACATTTATTTAATGTATTTCTTAACGTATCGTTCGTAATTAAATGTTATTTTTGGAGTGAATATCGATAGTAATTAATGTACAATTAAACCTTTTTTTACATTACATTCGCAATATTTACCTCTTATATAATTTCCAAGGAAGCACACATTAATGTGAAATATATAATAAAGATAAGAGAATTACTTGCATAACAACTTTTTATGGAGAATATTACATTACATAACTTCTCAACCTAAATGGGAAAAATTAAATATTCGATCTAGTTCATAATACATTTACAGTGATTAAATGCTTCTTTAGAGTAAAACTGCACCAACATTAAAACTTATTTAATATTATATTTATATTATTTATCGCTTATAACTTTCAAGGAATCATATATTAATTGCAATGAATGTGATTCAGACATGAGAATCGTTTGCATATATAAATCTTTTTCATAGAGAAAATTACTTTGTAAGAATTAATTTCATATGTTTAAAAAGTTTCTTAAAATAAAATATTAAATATCTGATTAATTAATTACTAATACAATTTCATTATTTAACTGTATCTTCAAAGTTAGGATATAGAAACATTAAAATGTCTTTAATACTACATTTACAATAATTACTTTTTTTTAATTTTGAATGAAACACATATTAATTTAGGTGACTATAAACACTATATGAATATTATCTGCATATATAAGCGTTTTAGATGGATAGTAGTAAATGGCATTATTTATAATCTTAAAAAAATAATTTTAACTGTTTCTAAAGTTATGTAAATGAAAAAAAACATTCTTATGTAATTCTCGATATACTTTCAGTAATGAAATGTAACTGTAGAGTAAGGTTGCACAAACATTATAGTGCTTAAATACGTATTATATTTACAGTAATTGCCTCTTTCAATTTTCAAAGAAGCATGTTATTATTTGAAAGAATATAATTAAGATACGAGGACAATTTGCATGAATAAACATTTAGAACAATAAATTTAGGGAGCATTATTTCTCGATATAAGAAAGTAACTTTATTTGTTTTGAATTGTTCCTTAAATGGAAAAAAATAAACATCTGATGACTCCAAACGACTTTCGAAACATTTTATAGTATTTCTGGATTACAGATAATTTTGTGACACAATAGAATCAGCTGGATTCAAAAACTCTATCTCTCGTTTAGAAACTGTTGACATTATCTCAGAGCCACTAACTAATTCTTGACTACATCGCTGCAATATCCATTACTTATATCCTGTCACATTTTATTGGTAATTTTCCCTATAAAATCTTCCGTAAAATGGTTTGAAAATTGTTTAAATTCTTAATCTGTCGGCCGATTTGTACGATAACCTATATAATGCTTACGACTGTGGTCTATAATAGGTGTTCCCAAACTTTTTGACCGACGTACTACTAAATAAAAGCTCGTACTTCAGCGTACCACCAATTAGCAAACGTAAAGCGGATATAGTAAAACCTGTGAAAACAAAACTTCTCTAAAACGAAATATTTATTCAGTCATTTATGCTTTCGCCTTAGCAGGTTTTACTCTTTTAAAAGTGTGGGATTACATTATTAAATTGATACTTACATTGACTGCTTTATACAAAATATCAAAATACAGTGTTTTGGAAAAAAATACTATACTTAATGACATTTTCGTACATTGATTCATGTATAGTAGACTGATTGCTTTAAATCCCCTGTATCGTTAATGAAAAGGGTGTACTTGCTTCATGAAGTATTTCCTCTTGTCTGTTTCAATATTAGTTTTAGTCGTAAGTCAGATTCGATGTTTAGTTTCTTCCGTTAGTATTTGTTTTTCATATGAAGAAGAGAATAAAAATGTACATTCACATAGATATGTTATGCTAAAAACAAGCGGGGGTTTTAGAGACTTTGCAGATATTAAAGAACATTTTCCTTTTTTCGCCAACCAAAATTTTTTTACATTCATTCTTCTCAATCAGGACTTCAGTAATCTATCACATGAGAGCTGAATATGCTGATTTTTTGTTTTTCTAGTGGTAGAATTTCTTATCCAAAGCTCCGAAGTTAAAATTTCAGAAAAACATTCTTTAAAATATGTTGGTAGTCCTTCAAGAAGTCCCTCGTTTATGACCCTCGCCAATTTTATAGGTTCATTTACAATTTCATTTTCAGCCATAAAGCATTCTAACCGAGGCAACGATGTTGTGTTCCTTTTCAAGTCATGTACTGCGATGGACAGATTTTTTCTTCTCAAAACTTCTGAAAAAGGCATTGCATGGAATCGTTTAAAACTCTTGTTTAGTTGTTTTAGTAGACAAAATAGATATGCTAAATAAGCTAAACAGCATAAACACAATTCATCTACGAAAAGAGTATTAAAATCTGACGTAGTGACAGTGAGAAGCATTTGAACTTCTGAACGAAGTTTAAAAAAGCGAATTAAAACATCCAAACGAAACAAATTAATCGCGAGAACTATCGTACTTTTTTATGCAACAGCAGCAGCTTTTCATGTGCACCCTCCCTTTTTTGCATATAAATTAGAAACTAGTCTTGAATTCGTTGCTCTTAGTTTAATGAAATCAACCATTTTAACACTTTTATTTAGTATTTTCTGTATTTTGTGTATTATTTTTTTAGAACTTTTTAGAACTTTATTATGAATAGTGCAGAGGACAAATTTTGCTTCAGGGGTGACTTCTTTAATTTTTTTTGCAATGATATGCTTACCCGTCATCGAATGTGGGTCATCCGAACAGGCATCGATACATTTTATTCTCCAACCTACGTTGTACAACTTCATAAACATACGTAATTTTCCAAAAATCGACCACTTATGTGTTCACAAAATAAGAACGCCGTATTCAGTGAGACAACATCTTTAATATCTTATTTGATAAGCTGAACTATGTTTGTAATATCAGTACTCTCATTCAAATGAATGAAGTAATATTAGCGGTTTATAAGTTTTCAATCAAGCAGGACGGTCGCTCTGCCAAGCCAAGCTTAAAAAAAATCGCCACACAAACAACGCCAAGAATTGGACTAAACACCGTTACTGCCTACTTACAGAAAGCAACTTCGCAATTTAAATCGACAAAACATGTAAGATTAAAATATCCGATATCAAATAAACCAAGCGTCGCAGAAAAACAAAACGAAAACTAGAAGAATCTAATGAAGAATTTCTTCAATTTAAGACCAAACTCATCTTCATAAGTAATTTATAAACAGAGATATAGATTAAAAAAAACGTCGAGTTACTTAAAATGATCACTTTTTTCTTCTTCAAACTTTTTTTTTTCAAACAACCTACAGGCCTTAATATTGAGCAGAATAAAAAAAGGATTGCATTTTTGGACAAATAATTACGTAATCTATGTGCTTTTATAAAATCCAGTGTAAAAAAACTTTCTATCCTTAATTAGAAAAAAAACTGTTAATTAATTTGGCGATTAAAAAATAATGCCAAAACAGAGATAAAACCCGCCAACGACAATGTATCATCTGTATTATAATAGCACAAATCAGTTACAGGTTATAACCACATCAAATTTCATCTTTAAGATAAGTCATCATTATCTTAAGACACAATTTTCAGAGCATACAAGTCTAATGAAACGCTTAAAATATTTGCTTAAATAACAATTTTGAACTTCGGATTTTAACTACGGATTTGGGTGCTTAGAATTTTGTGAATAATATGCAAAGATGACCGCCAAGCCCATGATGCATAATTTGAAATAAATTGAATTTTCAGAAACTCGTTAGGATATATT
Source organism: Maratus michaelseni (assembly GCA_963931845.1). NCBI lineage: Eukaryota > Metazoa > Arthropoda > Arachnida > Araneae > Salticidae > Maratus > Maratus michaelseni. The sequence continues at coordinate 232,177,509 of OZ007590.1, forward strand.
TAGTACAGCAGAAAACGATTTCTATTAACATATACGTAGGCACTCGACTTATATATATGATAACTTATTTAATGGAAAAAAGTTAAATAAGTAATATAATAGCTTGGAAATTTGATATCACACCATTTTTTAGCCACAACCTTTTTTTTTTTTTTTTTTTTTTTTTTTTACGCTTGGCATTTTTTACTTTTGAAAAGTTGTTTTTGTAGATTAACTATTCTGAAAATTACATCAGGCCATTTAACGTCTGATGTCATTTCTTGAATCCTATGTGATACAGTGATGTTAGTCAAATGAATTGAGTACTGTTCTATAGCTGAATTTTCTCCCAAAACAGCATTATGAATGTCTTCAGTAGCTGGCAGAAATAAAGATTCTCAAATAGTATGCGGCTACTTTTAAGTTTACATTATAGACGGGCGTAACAACTTTTCATTCAATTCAAATAGAGTTGCAAAGGCTAGAATAAACCGGGTTTTTGGGAATAAACCGGGTCTTTTGGGAATAAACCGGGTCTATTGGAAATAAATCTTGGAATAAACCGGTTCTTTGCAACTCTAAATTCAAACAATGAAGCTATTTTATGCTTGCTTGAAGATAACTCTACCAATTTCATTTGAAAAATGCCATGAAATTATTTTTTAAAGCCTTATGTTTAGATTCTGATTGCCTCACCAGGGGAGATGGTTTTCTTGCAAGATTAGCAAAAGTCTTATTACAAATGGCATATATTCAGTAATCTATCTTCTTTATGTAATGTTGGGAGAACATAAAATCTGCCTCATCTGTAGATTTTAAAAGTACAACAATTTTCTTATATAGAAATGGAAAAATCGTCAGAATATACCAAAGATGTCTAAATTCATTTTAAGCAAAATTAATGTTCTCGAATCGCCTTAATTAACCCATGGGTGTCCCTTTAAAAATGCATTGAAATAGTCTTCGAATATGAAAGGTTGAAGACCTCTAATATAAAACTATTTTACACAGAAATTGAAAAAATAAGCTATTGCATCTCCATTTTATCTTTACTTTAAATTTTCCGATTTCAAAACTAATTTTATATTCTTTTTACACAAAACAAAAGAAAAAAAACAGGGAAAGACCGTTTTTGTTTTCTTCAGTAAATATTTAATACCAGGAATTTTTCTCTTATTTAATAAAGCCAAAAACAAGCGATGCTTAAAATTTTCTTAATTATTGAGGAATACAATTATCTAAACTCTTGCATTTATTTTAAACATTTAACATTATGTGGTTTTCTTTAACTAATTTTGCAACACATAAAAAGAACAAAATACATTTTATACTCCAATGAATTCTTAAACAATAGTATTAACGTAATTCGAAAAGTTCTTTTAGTAAAAAATACCAACCGGCAAAAGATAATTTCTGTGCAATACATATAAGATATTATTGCTCGTAGATAGCAAATTACTAAACCGTTAATGTTATAAGCATACTTGAAATTGCAAAAATATACATTTTTATACGGTTTCTTGTTAAATTTATAAAATCATTCTATATGCCATGATAATTTAAAAATCATTTGTGTAAGACCAAAACTTAACAAAGTTACTATGAGTTTTATGGAGTATCAGTGTTTCCTAGTAATAAAACAGGAAAAACACGTTATTAATCATATGTCAGTTCAGGAAAAAAGCAGTTATGTCATCAGGATACCTCAAAGTATTTCTGTTCAAAAAGACTTTATTTAAAGCTGTAACGGTGAAATATGATTAAATTTTTTTACGATCTTTTTAAGCATTGTCTTGATTTCAGTGAGAAAGGGTTCATATAGACAGAAAAGTCAATATAAAAAGTATCTGTTATTTAGCTCATTACATTATCCTTATCCAATACATTGTTTTAGGTAGCTTTTAATACAAAAAAAACTTACAAAAGTTATACAAAAGTTCTTAACGAACTTTTATTCAAACAAAATATTGACATTTCATAGTTCACTTTTATATTTTAACAGAATAATAAGGCTAATATAATTTGTGATTCGTGCTATAGCCATTATAAACGTCAGGACACGTCGCCCTTATCATTATATTTTCGCTATGGTACTCCATTGTGAAATTTGGTAATTTTTGAAATTCAATATTTCAAAAATGGCATAACATTAGATTTGAAATTTATATTAAGAAATATATATTTTTTTACCTTTCAAACGCAGTTGGTTTAACAATTTTCTGACAAATACTTTTCGAGCTATTATTTTTTTCAGTAACTTCACATGTTTCATTTTCCGAGATTAATCTGTGGCAAAGATTAGCGAAAAACCCAGTCGTCAGCAACGCATAGCTTTATATTAAAGAGAATGTTGGAGAAGGGATTGTCACCATCACTTTTGAAATCGGTTCTGTAGTTCCAGAGATTCCATAGAAATTGTAATTTAGAATGATTTTAGAACGTTTTTCGCTCATTTCAACCTTTTAAACTTCGATTTTTTTTTATTCTTAGAGAGTATTTACATCTTATAAGTAACTACCATGCCAAACTTCAAGTTTCTAGCTCCTTCAATATAACAAAAGTTGCAATTTTCGAAAATTTTTCACTCCTGCACCCCCCTGGGATTAGTGGCACCGACATAAAATATAGCCTATGTTAGAGCAGGAAGTGTCACCATGAATTTGCCCCCATCACTTTTGAAATCGGTTCTGTAGTTCCAGAGATTCCATAGAAATTGTAATTTAGAATGTTTTCAGAACACTTTTCGCTCATTTCACCCTTTTAAATTTCGATTTTTTTAAATTTTGTTCTTAGAGAGCATTTACATCTTATAAATAATTACAATTCCAAATTTCAAATTTCTAGCTCCTTTAGTATAAAAAAATGCAATTTTAGAACGTTTTTCGCTCCTGCACCAACCTGGAATTAGTGGTACCGACGTAAAATATAGCCTATGTAGGAGCAGGGATTGCCATAAAAAATTTGCCACTATCACTTTTGAAAAGGGTTCGGTAGTTCCAGAGACTCTATAGAAATAGAAATTGTAATTTAGAATGTTTTAAAAACGCTTTTCGCTCATCTCACAGTTTTAAATTTCAAATTTTTTTAGACTTTGTTCTTAGAGAGCATTTACATCTTATCAGTAACTACCATGCCAAATTTCATGTTCCTAGCTCCTCCAGTATAAAAAAAATCGAAATTTTAGGACATTTTTCGCTTTTGCACCACCCTGGGGGTAGTGGCACCAACATAAAATATAGCCTATGTTGGAACAGGGACTGTCACCATCAATTCCCACCATCACTTTTGAAAACAGTTCTGTAGTTCCAGATATTCCATAGAAATTGTAATTTAGAATGTTTTTAGAACGCTTTTCACTCATCTCACCCTTTTAAATTTCGAATTTTATTAGAATTTGTTCTTAGAGAGCATTTATATCTTATAAGTAACTACCATGCCAAATTTCATGTTCCTAGCTCCTCCAGTATAAAAAAAATCGAAATTTTAGAACGTTTTTCGCTTTTGCCCCCCTCCCCTAGGAGTAGGCACCGACTTAAAATATAGCCTATATTGGAGCAGGGATTGTCACCATCAATTGGCCACCATCACTTTTGAAATCGCTTCAGTAGTTCCAGAGATTACCCCTACAAACAAACAAACAAACAAAAAAAACGTCCTTCCGGCCTGTACCGGCAGGAAAACGTAGCTTTCCTATATCTTCGTTTTAAAATTTTAGCTAATGTTACACGAAAACAGCAAGTTAAAATGCGAAGAAATGTTTACAAAAGATTCGTTAATACTGAATTTGAATAAGATATCCGTCAAATTATTGAGCAATAGCCAAATTGGCTTCATTTATAAAGACTTATTTTGGTCGCCCAATTTGGCGATATTTTGCCAAATGTCGCCAATTTTGTCGCCAATGTCGCCAATTTTGGCGCTAACGGATATGAATATATAGTTTTATGCGTATGATTGGGAAAATTATTACAACAATGAAAGAAAATAATTTGCGAGTAATCGCGTTAATGCGCTGTTTTGTTTCAAAATGTCAGCCACCCTAGAATTTCAAACTGCTCTATCTCAGCCATTTTTTAAGATAGAGGTAAACCAAAAAAAGCTCTGGAATCCTTGTATCAAGGCCTAACACGTAATTAAATTTGAATTTTTAACTTTTTAGTATATTTATTTCATTTTTAAAATTTTAAATGGCCGCCATCTTGAAACAAAATGGCGGACCAAGCTGGCCAACGAACTCGGTCGAGACATTAGTGACCGTAATACACACAATTAGTTTCATCAAAATCGATTTATAAATACGGGCGTTATCGTATGACATAGTTCAGATATATATATATATATATATATATATAAATCAACATTTGAACGGAGGGTGGTTTTGGGGTCTCGGGGTCATGATCGGTGAAAATATATCGAAATTTTCCGGAACTGCTTTCCTCCGAACGGCTGCAATAGGTAGCTTTATACTTTTTTGTATTGAAAGCTACCTAAAAACAATCTTTACTACTTTATAATATTAGTATAGATATATATATCTGACCTATGTCATACGATAACGCTCGTATTTATAAATCGATTTGGATGAAACTAATTGTGTGTATTAAGCTCACCAATGTCTCGACCGAGTTCGTTGGCCAGCTTGGTCCGCCATCTTGTTTCAAGATGGCGGCCACTTAAATATTTAAAACTAAAATAAATATACAAAAAAGTTAAAAATTCAAATTTATTTTTTAATTAAGTGTTAGGCCTTGATACAAGGATTCCAGAGCATTTTTTGTTTTACCTCTATCTTAAAAAATGGCTGAGATAGAGCAGTTTGAAATTCTAGGGTGGCTGACATTTTGAAACAAGACAGCACATTACAAAAATTTTCATTGTTGTAATCATTTTTCCAATCATACGCATAAAACTATATATTCATATCTGTTAGCGCCAAATTCTCGCCAAACTTGGCGACATTTGGCGAAATATCGCCAAATTTGATGACCAAAATAAGTCTTTATAAATGAAGCCAATTTGTCTATAGCTCAATAATTTGGCGAATTTCTTATTCAAATTCAGTATTGACGAATCTTTTGTAAACGTCTTCTTTGCATTTTAGCTTGCTGTTTTCGTGTAACATTAGGTAAAATTTTAAAACGAAGATATAGGAAAACTACCTTTTCCTCCAGGTACAGGCCGGAAGGACTTTTTACTTTGTTTACAACTACAATTTGATTATATACCATTATATAATTTTTAAAGTTACCCGTTCATGTGCATCTAGAATTTCAGTTTGTTTAACATCAAGAGAACTTCATTAGGCGATTATTCGTATAGGGCGTTTGATTAAAAGAAATGTTCCGTCTGAACGGAAATGCCTTACTGAAGGAAAATAATTACCGCGTGATAGCAAATTGCTTCCTTTAAATGTGTTTATGGATACTAATGGTACCATTCGTGTAGGAAGCAGACTATCAAAACACTCATATTTAACCTACGACCAATTCTGTTCCCAAAGAAAAATGAGTTTACTAACAAGCTCAAATTGTGTTACCATGTAACTAATCTTCATTTCCCGTTCAGGACTTGGTACACCCTGTACTTAAATGTACAGGGTTGACACGAATGTGAAAGCAAGAAATAATCCATTGAAGTATTTTTTTTTTTGTTACAAATTACTTGTTTTCAACTTGTGTTTATTCAACATATCAGTATGATCAAAATGCTATCACTTCAGCGAATGTTTTTCAGTTGATTCTTTATAAACGTATTTTATAAAGTTAAGGATTGAATTTTTAATTATATAAATAGTTTATCTTTTACAAATAAATAATTTTAAGTAAAAAGCCATTTTACTGTATTTGATATATGTCATTAAATTTTATTCTTTCTTAAACTAATTCATAATTTTGTAAGTTATAATTTTATAAGTTGGTCCTTACAATTATAGAGCATACTTTATATATATATATATATATATATATATATATATATATATATATATATATATATATATATATATATATATATAAAACATTGAAAATTTCCTAATTTTTGAAATTTACCACGAGAATTGCTTTTTTCCATAATTGAATGATTTTCCTTCATAAAACGAGTTCATAACATGCCAAAAATATACTATAGAGTATTCAAATAAGAAAATAGCTCATAGTGTACCAAGTCTTCTTAAATAATGTTGGCAATATATGTATAAACGACGAGTTTATAGATCAATAATGGCTTGCATATAGGGTGCTCCAAAAGATTGAAACGGGCTTTAATATTTTAACTTTTGTATTTACGTAAGCAATGTACATTGAAAAAGTGTTGAAAATAAGGTAACGGATTAAGATTATGTTGATTAAATAATTCTCTAAGAATTTTTAAAAAGTTTCACTTTTTAATTCTTTTATACGGTTTCTGAGTTTTATACGTTATTTTTAAAAGGCTTTCTCCATGCTCTGATAAGTAAATCAATAAACATTACAGTCTTCTACAACAAAACTAACTCAGAATTATAATACCTTGAATTTTAGAAAATTTCGGAGCTTTTCGGCACTAAAAAATAGTCTAGCAGAAATATTATTGCCAGAAATCTTCAGAATTTCATAAAACCTAATGTATCTTGTTTTGGTCATAAGACAATAGAATATATACTGTTTTACTTGCCAGAGCATGTAGAACAGTTTTCTAATTGTAATTTATAGCATCCAGAAACGATATAAAAATTTTAAATGTGCAATGTTTTCAAATTTAGCAGGTCTATTTCTTTAATATAATATTAATTTCAGCCTTATTTTGAACACTTTTCAATTTTACATTATCTCCAATAGGTGAAAAATTAAAAAGCGTTTCAATCTTTTTGGGACACCTGTATAAGCGCTATGGAATTGCATAAATCCCTTTTTTTATATACAAAAAAAATTATTTAATAATATTTGCAAATGATATACAATTGTTTCGACTATACAAGCGAAAGCATAATATATTATTGAGAGATGTCAACTGAAATCTGTACGCTCCGTCTCACTACATTCCAAAATTATGCGGCAAGATCGAAGCAATTTCACTTCGCTGATGAATGAAAAGACCACAATTGTATTGATATGGAGAAAATTTTTTATTTTACAGACCATTCAGTTGGTGTTAAACTTTTGTACTTTGGTAAATTTGGAAAGAAAGAAAACAAAAAACCTCTCAGGTGAAGTAAAATTGACCTCATACATCTTGACTTCTGGGATTTTTTAAAAATGAACTTTAAACATCCGTGCATGCGATCGATCATAGGATTGTATTATGTATCACATATAATAACTTTTGATTCTGCAGTATCTAATAATTCTTTACAAAAAGTATTTTTAGATAGTACATGCTATTAGCAGTGACGCAGCCAAGATGTCCAAGCAAGACTTAATCCTGATAATTCGTCACCAACGGAAAACACACTATTTTTTCTTTTCTATGTTAAATTAATCATATTCCATTAATAACATTCATATTACATGGATATTACTCATGCATGCAAGAATATTTCACATTAAATCATGTATTAATTTCAATGGTCTGTTTCTTGTCGTTATGTTTGTGGCATCCCTATATTGTTGTTCGCATTACAGCCCTGTACACATCTGATTACATCCGACCAAAACTAAAAATTTCTTTTGAAGTCAATCCGAAATGCACCCCGAACTGGGGGTTCTGTCAAGTTTGGATAAAACTGACTTGCCCGACTCGATGCAAGACTCTAAACCATATTAAAAAAACACCGTTGTTAAAAATATCGCTAATTTTTATGAACAATATATTCGATGAAAGCTTAAAATTTATCACAGAGTCCCTGTAAAAAACTATGCGCGATACGATATATCTAGTTATCTCCAAAAGGTAAAAATTAAAGCGTGTTTCAATATTTTTTGGGATGCTATGCATAAAAAAGCGTTTAATATAATCTACTTCCATCTTTACTGTAACAATGCAACTTTATGAATACAATAATAAAACTATTTTTTTTCTTTATATGCTAAAAAAGTAGTAATGTTCTCTGCAGATGCAGATAAAGGAAAATTTTAGCTTTGAAAAAAATTGTCTTTATTTTTTTTCTTGCTAATGGAATGTTTGCATGTCTGGCATTATGAGAAATATATCAACAAAAACTTTTGCCTGATTTATGGTTTTAATTATTTTTTTCCATTGTGATATGGTAATAACATGTATGATCACGGTAATGACAGTACGAACATGGTAATGACAATCAGAAGCATGGCAATGACATGTAAAATTATAATGCACATTACATTTTTTAAGGTATTTTATTACATTTTATGATTCATTAGAAAACCTAATGTTTTAAAATTTCCTATTTAGAATTTATTCATAAGAATTTATTTTATACTATTTTATCAATTTTAACACTTTTAGCAAAAGCAAACTGATGGGTTGATACGGATATGGGTGATGAAAGTTTCGAAACAATATTTGTTACAGGTATCCTGAGACAACATTTCTTAACAGGCCTATTAAAGTGTGGAACATGTTGCTTTTCGGCACGAACCAGAAAGTTTACTTTAACTTCTTCATGAGAAATCGAAACAACCTTTTCTACAAATTAAATTTAGTTGTTTTAGATTTTCATGCATTAAATTAAAATAAAATAATATAATTCGACTCGAACACAACTGCAACTCAAATGCTAATTTGAATTTCAGAAGTACCTGCCACTATATTATGTTCTACATTTGAAGCAGAATTTGATTTTTTACTCTTACAGGCAACCAATTTATCTTTTAGCTGCGCATTATGAAATGAGTGACACTTGATATAATAATTGTTTGCATATATGGTTTGGTTCGCAATTAAAACATGAAACAGATCTGACATTTATATTTAAAAGCTTTGATTTTGCCCAATAAATTTTTCGTACTTTCATTGTTCCGACAAGACGTTTGATGTTTTGTGAAAGGAGTTTTCAGTTTCGGTTATGTTATCCTCTAACACTTTTAATACTAAAATAGCATGAAATCTTTCATTTATATGTTCGAAAAGTATTTCTTCATCAGGAATATCAATTCCTTGAGCTATAGCTTTATTTACAATTTCCTTAACGGCACTGCAAATACTATCAGGGCACATTTACCATGCCCAGGTTCAATATAGTTTCAAGTTTCTGATTTCAATGCTGGAAAGTACTTTAAAATTTCTTTGGTGAAAAGCTGTTTATTTTATTCTGACATTGGTTTGTTGATGGATCACTTTTGAAGTGAACCTTTTTAACTTGAGGATTTAACATAAATACATAATTAAAAATTGATTTTAAATGAGTCCATACACTCCATGGGTCATGATGTAAGCTGCCTGAAGTAGTGCAAAACCCTTGTTTTTCATATTTGCCACTGTATTTATGAATTATTTCTGTATGTAATGCGATTTGATTTCTAGAACTACCAAAATGAAAAGATTGGCGTTCTGCATTTAATGCAGAAGGATACTTTTTACTGTATTCTACGTGAAAAGCTATTTCATCATTGGAAATATTCTTTTTCCAATTTGTTAAAACTTCATATTAATGTCAATGATTTCCTTTATGTTTCAATAGTTTCGGAATGGATTCTGTGAAGTCATTAATTAGTTTTTTAATGGCACTGCATTGCTTTCTTTTTTCTGTTACTGAAAAACCTTTTCAGCACTTTTTATTGAAGCACATATTCTTATGCTATGTTGATGGTAATTTTTATGAAAAACATAAGAAAATTAAAAAAAAAAATTCAAATTTTACATATGCTGAAATATAGCGAAAAAATTAAAAAAGAACCTTCATGTTTTTAAAGCTTTACTATTTAAAGAGAAATATCTTAACTAAATCCCAGTTTTCGAAGGTATATTTTTCATTACACATAACAGTTAGAGCAGATATTTTTTTTTATAAGTTAAATATAAGATTTTTCATAATATTTAAAAGCATCAGATATTGTTATCTTTTTTTTTGAAAATGTGAGAACATTCTGAGATGAGTACTGCACATTATAATAATGAAACAATTAGAAGGTGTGGAAAAACGATTAAAATGCCAGTTTTCCATTATTTCCTATGCCAACTTTTTGGTTTACTTGTTTAGATTTTTTCTTTAAATAACTATATTTCAAAATTATTTTTTTTTACTTTTATCTAATTATCTGTATTCTCATTTCTGAAAATTATCGTAAAGCGTTTTTTCAGAAAAAAAAATGTTTAAATGTAATTTTTAAATAAATATATTTTCTTGCTTTTATGTTAAATAATAGAACCTAGTAAAATTGAATAAATTAAATAGATTGCAATTTCCATACCAACAAACTAGTACTTTTCATAAGTTAAAATTTAATTAGCATTTTTTAAAACATTTATTAAAAGAAGTATCCTGTCATAAAAAAATAGTAACACCTCACTAAAACTTATCGAAATTCAGTTTAACTTTCTTAAATAAACTAAATATTAAATTAAAATAGCTAAACTTTTTAAAACTTTTGTTTTGTTTAAAATTGCTTGTATATTTTAAATAATTAAAACTAACTGAATAAAAAAATTTAATTATTTCTCGAATTATCTTTTCACGTAATCAAATTTGTATTTTAAGAGTTTCTAAAATAATTTTTTTCAATGCCTTATTTAATATAATTTTATATATATATATATATTTGTTCGAAAAAGTCTTATGTTTAAATTTCTCAACGCATGAATGGAAAAAAAACTATTTATTCATTTATTCATTGTACTATGTTACTGCTTTACTCGATTATTTATAGTTTTCTTTTACGGCAAATCAATGTTATACGGAAACTATCTTGCTAAGTATATTGATATTAACATGAAAATATATTGAAATTGTATTTAAATTTTATCTAAAAAAGGTAAGAATGGGCATAAAGCTTTTGTTGATGTTTTAAAACAATGTCATGCTAAATAGTAGATAACAACACGAAACAATTTTTAAATTTAGAGATATCTTCTCGAGTGTATTTTTAGGGTTTCGTTCATCTCATGAAAGCCTATTACTCCCGCTTTGGTGTCTGTCCGTCACAGAGCCAGTTCTCAGAAACCATATAACTTACAGGCATGGAAATTTGTGCACTTATAGATGAATACCTACTATGAAGCTCAAAATATTGAAATTTGAAAAAACCGTATTATTTTAATATAGAGAGATAAAAAACCAAAATTCTAATAACCCTTTCTTATTAAATTTAAACATTTTTCGCTATAGCAGTTACCAACAATTAAAAATACACAATGAAATTCTTTCTACAATAATTAATTTTCGATTGAAAGATTTCCACGTGAAAAATTAAAATGAAATAAAATGTTTCACCAATTGAAAAAAGATTAATATGACGTCATATTTTGCTAATAAAACGGAAATTTTCAAACATTTCTCATTAATACAAGGAGTATGAATATGTGTAAATACAGAAAGCAGCTTAATATGACGTCATTAGAGAATTAAAAAAGAAAATTAATCTGACGTCATATTAGAAGTTTAACGGATTCTTCAAATGTTTGAGAATAATACAACGAGAGTATCAATATGAGTAATAGAGAGTAGTAAATATATGAGTTTGAGGAACGTATTGAATCATGATAAAACCCGATTATGGAAATATTGGCATATTTTAACATTTTGAAGGAATACAGCATGTTTAATTTTGAAATTGATTTTTTTAAATATCGCATTTAGCCCAGATGACAGATATTATTATAACAGAGTATAATAGCTGGCTTCGCCCGCTATCGGACCGGTTCAGATTTTCGAAAAAACGAGAAAAATAGACAGGTAAATTTTTACTTTATAAAAAAAATGACATTTTTTTTTAAATGAAATTTATTTGGATTTATTAAAGGAAGGATAAAGTGTTTTGAAAGGAATATTAAACGAAACCCTTTGTTCGATCTTCGATCACATTTACCCACTTGTTTATTAAAGGACCTCAGTATCTCAAACTGACAAAAAATGACAAAAATGTCGAATTTCATATTTTTATCCTAACACGAATCTTAACGTCTTTAGAACATTGTGACCAAATTCCCTGACGATCTGATAAATAGTGCAGGAGATAAGGTTAATTTCAGGTATCTCTCTTTAATATGTCTTTTTTGTAAATGAAATGTTGAAACTCCTTTTTCTTGATCCCATATTTTTAAATATTTCTTTGTAATGAAAATGCTAATGCCTCCACAATAATTGAGCAAAATGTTTGAAATTTCCTTCAATGTATCTATAGATTTTATGAGTGATAACTTATTATCGGTTTTTTGATATATTTAAAATTTTTGTTTAAAAACAAAATCTGAACTTAAATATATTCGTAGGTTTATTCCATATACATCCAATTACACTAGTGTGCAAAACTTAAGCAACAAACACAAAATGCTAATTTCTGAACACGTGAATACTCAAAAGGAAATTCTATAAACATCAACTGTAGAAAATAGGTACTATCCTAACAGCACAGACAGTCGAGGTGAAGTCTTCTTGATATCACAAATGGTCACAATTGTCACAGTCACTACAATGAACAACAATGTGATAGCTTTCATTCGTCTCATTTTTACTCTCATTTGGTCACTCCACAGTCACCATGATTGCTGCTTTTTGACGAGTCACCAGGTGACTTTACAATGAAGTCATCTTGTGACTCTCGTGTGGCTGTCATTTTGACACTCCATTGTAAAGTCATCATGATAACTTTTCTGTGACGAGTTCCCAAGTGACAGAAAATGAAATCATCTGGTGACTTTTCACAACGGAGTGCAATGATGACTTCACAATAGAGTGTTGATCACCAAAAAGTCACCTTGCGACTTCATTGTGACATTATTTGGCGGCTCATCACAATGCAATGCTCACAATGACTTCAAAGTTCAGTCTTCAACTGACAGTGATTTGAGAATCACAGGGTGACTTCATTGTAATGTCACCTGGTGACCCAGCACAAAGCGACAATCACAGTGACTTTTCAGTGTTAACAATCATTTGAGAGTAATATTGAGACAGTGAAATATCACATATTTTGATTCCCCGCAGCCATTGTGACACTTCTAACCATGTGTGTAGTCTAGGTGCATTTCGCCAGCCCCCCCACCACCTCACATTTTTTCGAAAATATTACCAATCGTTTATACCTCGTTTGTACCCGTTTGTACCAACAATCTTTTCGTTTGCACCTCATTTGTACTAGAGTAATAAAAGATTTTAGTGGGGGGGCTGGAGAAACGGCCAGCCCCCCACCTCATGTTTTACAAAATGGATAGTGCCAATCGTTTATACCTCGTTTGTACCCGTTTGTACCAACAATCTTTTCGTTTGCACCTCATTTGTACTAGACTAATAAAAGGGTTTTAGTGGGGGGGCTGGAGAAACGGCCAGCCCCCCACCTCAATGTTTTACAAAATGGATAGTGCCAATCGTTTATACCTCGTTTGTACCCGTTTGTACCAACAATTTTTTCGTTTGCACCTCATTTGTACTAGAGTAATAAAAGATTTTTATTGGGGGGGCTTGAGAAACGGCCAGCCCCCCCCCCCACCTCAATGTTTTACAAAATGGATAGTGCCAATCGTTTATACCTCGTTTGTACCCGTTTGTACCAACAATTTTTCCGTTTGCACCTCATTTGTACTAGAGTAATAAAGGGTTTTTAGTGTGGGGCTGCCATTTCTCCAGTCCCCCACCCCAATGTTTTACAAAATGGATAGTGCCAATCGTTTATACCTCGTTTGTACCCGTTTGTACCAACAATTTTTTCGTTTGCACCTCATTTGTACTAGAGTAATAAAGGGTTTTTAGTGTGGGGCTGCCATTTCTCCAGCCCCCCCCCACCTCAATGTTTTACAAAATGGATAGTGCCAATCGTTTATACCTCGTTTGTACCCGTTTGTACCAACAATTTTTTCGTTTGCACCTCATTTGTACTAGAGTAATAAAGGGTTTTTAGTGTGAGGCTGCCATTTCTCCACCCCCCCCCCCCCCACCTCAATGTTTTACAAAATGGATAGTGCCAATCGTTTATACCTCGTTTGTACCCGTTTGTACCAACAATCTTTTCGTTTGCACCTCATTTGTACTAGACTAATACAAGGGTTTTAGTGGGGGGGCTGGAGAAACGGCCAGCCCCCCCCCACCTCAATGTTTTACAAAATGGATAGTGCCAATCGTTTATACCTCGTTTGTACCCGTTTGTACCAACAATTTTTTCGTTTGCACCTCATTTGTACTAGAGTAATAAAGGGTTTTTAGTGTGGGGCTGCCATTTCTCCAGCCCCCCCCCACCTCAATGTTTTACAAAATGGATAGTGCCAATCGTTTATACCTCGTTTGTACCCGTTTGTAAAAACAATTTTTTCGTTTGCACCTCATTTGTACTAGAGTAATAAAAGATTTTTATTGGGGGGGGGGCTTGAGAAACGGCCAGCCCCCCCCACCTCAATGTTTTACAAAATGGATAGTGCCAATCGTTTATACCTCGTTTGTACCCGTTTGTACCAACAATTTTTTCGTTTGCACCTCATTTGTACTAGAGTAATAAAGGGTTTTTAGTGTGGGGCTGCCATTTCTCCAGCCCCCCCCCCACCTCAATGTTTTACAAAATGGATAGTGCCAATCGTTTATACCTCGTTTGTACCAACAATTTTTTCGTTTGCACCTCATTTGTACTAGAGTAATAAAGGGTTTTTAGTGTGGCGCTGCCATTTCTCCAGCCCACCCACCTCAATGTTTTACAAAATGGATAGTGCCAATCGTTTATACCTCGTTTGTACCCGTTTGTACCAACAATTTTTTCGTTTGCACCTCATTTGTACTAGAGTAATAAAGGGTTTTTAGTGTGGGGCTGCCATTTCTCCAGCCCCCCCCCCACCTCAATGTTTTACAAAATGGATAGTGCCAATCGTTTATACCTCGTTTGTACCAACAATTTTTTCGTTTGCACCTCATTTGTACTAGAGTAATAAAGGGTTTTTAGTGTGGGTCTGCCATTTCTCCAGCCCCCCCACCTCAATGTTTTACAAAATGGATAGTGCCAGTCGTTTATACCTCGTTTGTACCCGTTTGTACCAACATTTTTTTCGTTTGCACCTCATTTGTACTAGAGTAATAAAGGGTTTTTAGTGTGGGTCTGCCATTTCTCCAGCCCCCGCACCTCAATGTTTTACAAAATGGATAGTGCCAATCGTTTATACCTCGTTTGTACCCGTTTGTACCAACAATTTTTTCGTTTGCACCTCATTTGTACTAGAGTAATAAAGGGTTTTTAGTGTGAGGCTGCCATTTCTCCACCCCCCCCCCACCTCAATGTTTTACAAAATGGATAGTGCCAATCGTTTATACCTCGTTTGTACCCGTTTGTACCAACAATCTTTTCGTTTGCACCTCATTTGCACTAGAGTAATAAAGGGTTTTTATTGTGAGGTTGCCATTTCACCACCCCCCCCCCCACCTCAATGTTTTACAAAATGGATAGTGCCAATCGGATATACCCGTTTGTACCAACAATCTTTTCGTTTGCACTTCATTTGTACTAGAGTAATAAAAGATTTTTGTGTGGGGGGGAGGGGGCTGGAGAAACGGCCAGCCCCCCCACCTCAATGTTTTACAAAATTGATAGTGCTAATCGTTTATACCTCGTTTGTACCCGTTTGTACCAACAATCTTTTCGTTTGCACCTCATTTGTACTAGAGTAATAAAAGATTTTTAGTGGGGGGGGGGTGGAGAAACGGCCAGCCCCCCCCCCACCTCAATGTTTTACAAAATGGATAGTGCCAATCGTTTGTACCCGTTTGTACCAACAATCTTTTCGTTTGCACCTCATTTGTACTAGAGTAAGAAAAGGTTTTTAGTGGGGGGGGGGGCTGGAGAAACGGCCCGCCCCCCCACCTCAATGTTTTACAAAATTGATAGTGCCAATCGTTTATACCTCGTTTGTACCCGTTTGTACCAACAATCTTTTCGTTTGCACCTCATTTGTACTAGAGTAGCAAAAGGTTTTTAGTGTGGGGCAGCCATTTCTCCAGCCCTCCCCCCACTTCAATGTTTTACAAAATGGATAGTGCCAATCGTTTATACCTTGTTTGTACCCGTTTGTACCGACAATCTTTTCATTTGCAACTCATTTGTACTAGAGTTATAAAGGCTTTTTAGTGTGAGGCCGCCATTTCTCCCCCCCCCCCACCTCAATGTTTTACAAAATGGATAGTGCCAATCGTTTATACCTCGTTTGTACCCGTTTGTACCAACAATTTTTTCGTTTGCACCTCATTTGTACTAGAGTAATAAAAGATTTTTATTGGGGGGGCTTGAGAAACGGCCAGCCCCCCCACCTCAATGTTTTACAAAATGGATAGTGCCAATCGTTTATACCTCGTTTGTACCCGTTTGTACCAACAATTTTTCCGTTTGCACCTCATTTGTACTAGAGTAATAAAGGGTTTTTAGTGTGGGGCTGCCATTTCTCCAGCCCCCCCACCTCAATGTTTTACAAAATGGATAGTGCCAATCGTTTATACCTCGTTTGTACCCGTTTGTACCAACTATTTTTTCGTTTGCACCTCATTTGTACTAGAGTAATAAAGGGTTTTTAGTGTGGGGCTGCCATTTCTCCAGCCTCCCCACCTCAATGTTTTACAAAATGGATAGTGCCAATCGTTTATACCTCGTTTGTACCCGTTTGTACCAACAATTTTTTCGTTTGCACCTCATTTGTACTAGAGTAATAAAGGGTTTTTAGTGTGGGTCTGCCATTTCTCCAGCCCCCCCACCTCAATGTTTTACAAAATGGATAGTGCCAATCGTTTATACCTCGTTTGTACCCGTTTGTACCAACAATTTTTTCGTTTGCACCTCATTTGTACTAGAGTAATAAAGGGTTTTTAGTGTGAGGCTGCCATTTCCCCACCCCCCCCCCCCACCTCAATGTTTTACAAAATGGATAGTGCCAATCGTTTATACCTCGTTTGTACCCGTTTGTACCAACAATCTTTTCGTTTGCACCTCATTTGTACTAGACTAATAAAAGGGTTTTAGTGGGGGGGCTGGAGAAACGGCCAGCCCCCCCACCTCAATGTTTTACGAAATGGATAGTGCCAATCGTTTATACCTCATTTGTACCCGTTTGTACCAACAATTTTTTCGTTTGCACCTCATTTGTACTAGAGTAATAAAAGATTTTTATTGGGGGGGGGGGCTTGAGAAACGGTCAGCCCCCCCACCTCAATGTTTTACAAAATGGATAGTGCCAATCGTTTATACCTCGTTTGTACCCGTTTGTACCAACAATTTTTTTGTTTGCACCTCATTTGTACTAGAGTAATAAAGGGTTTTTAGTGTGGCGCTGCCATTTCTCCAGCCCCCCCACCTCAATGTTTTACAAAATGGATAGTGCCAATCGTTTATACCTCGTTTGTACCCGTTTGTACCAACAATTTTTTCGTTTGCACCTCATTTGTACTAGAGTAATAAAGGGTTTTTAGTGTGGGGCTGCCATTTCTCCAGCCCCCCCCCCACCTCAATGTTTTACAAAATGGATAGTGCCAATCGTTTATACCTCGTTTGTACCAACAATTTTTTCGTTTGCACCTCATTTGTACTAGAGTAATAAAGGGTTTTTAGTGTGGGTCTGCCATTTCTCCAGCGCCCCCACCTCAATGTTTTACAAAATGGATAGTGCCAATCGTTTATACCTCGTTTATACCCGTTTGTACCAACAATTTTTTCGTTTGCACCTCATTTGTACTAGAGTAATAAAGGGTTTTTAGTGTGGGTCTGCCATTTCTCCAGCCCCCCCACCTCAATGTTTTACAAAATGGATAGTGCCAATCGTTTATACCTCGTTTGTACCCGTTTGTACCAACAATTTTTTCGTTTGCACCTCATTTGTACTAGAGTAATAAAGGGTTTTTAGTGTGGGGCTGCCATTTCTCCAGCCCCCCCCCCACCTCAATGTTTTACAAAATGGATAGTGCCAATCGTTTATACCTCGTTTGTACCAACAATTTTTTCGTTTGCACCTCATTTGTACTAGAGTAATAAAGGGTTTTTAGTGTGGGTCTGCCATTTCTCCAGCCCCCCCACCTCAATGTTTTACAAAATGGATAGTGCCAATCGTTTATACCTCGTTTGTACCCGTTTGTACCAACAATTTTTTCGTTTGCACCTCATTTGTACTAGAGTAATAAAGGGTTTTTAGTGTGGGTCTGCCATTTCTCCAGCCCCCCCACCTCAATGTTTTACAAAATGGATAGTGCCAATCGTTTATACCTCGTTTGTACCCATTTGTACCAACAATTTTTTCGTTTGCACCTCATTTGTACTAGAGTAATAAAGGGTTTTTAGTGTGGGGCTGCCATTTCTCCAGCCCCCCCCCCCACCTCAATGTTTTACAAAATGGATAGTGCCAATCGTTTATACCTCGTTTGTACCAACAATTTTTTCGTTTGCACCTCATTTGTACTAGAGTAATAAAGGGTTTTTAGTGTGGGTCTGCCATTTCTCCAGCCCCCCCCACCTCAATGTTTTACAAAATGGATAGTGCCAATCGTTTATACCTCGTTTGTACCCGTTTGTACCAACAATTTTTTCGTTTGCACCTCATTTGTACTAGAGTAATAAAGGGTTTTTAGTGTGAGGCTGCCATTTCTCCACCCCCCCCCCCCACCTCAATGTTTTACAAAATGGATAGTGCCAATCGTTTATACCTCGTTTGTACCCGTTTGTACCAACAATTTTTTCGTTTGCACCTCATTTGTACTAGAGTAATAAAGGGTTTTTAGTGTGGGGCTGCCATTTCTCCAGCCCCCCCACCTCAATGTTTTACAAAATGGATAGTGCCAATCGTTTACACCTCGTTTGTACCCGTTTGTACCAGCAATCTTTTCGTTTGCACCTCATTTGCACTAGAGTAATAAAGGGTTTTTATTGTGAGGTTGCCATTTCTCCACCCCCCCCCACCTCAATGTTTTACAAAATGGATAGTGCCAATCGTTTATACCCGTTTGTACCAACAATCTTTTCGTTTGCACTTCATTTGTACTAGAGTAATAAAAGATTTTTGTGTGTGTGTGTGGGGGGGGGGGGCTGGAGAAACGGCCAGCCCCCCCACCTCAATGTTTTACAAAATTGATAGTGCTAATCGTTTATACCTCGTTTGTACCCGTTTGTACCAACAATGTTTTCGTTTGCACCTCATTTGTACTAGAGTAATAAAAGATTTTTAGTGGGGGGGGGGTGGAGAAAGGCCAGCCCCCCACCACCTCAATGTTTTACAAAATGGATAGTGCCAATCGTTTGTACCCGTTTGTACCAACAATCTTTTCGTTTGCACCTCATTTGTACTAGAGTAAGAAAAGGTTTTTAGTGGGGGGGGGGGGGCTGGAGAAACGGCCCGCCCCCCCACCTCAATGTTTTACAAAATTGATAGTGCCAATCGTTTATACCTCGTTTGTACCCGTTTGTACCAACAATCTTTTCGTTTGCACCTCATTTGTACTAGAGTAGCAAAAGGTTTTTAGTGTGGGGCAGCCATTTCTCCAGCCCTCCCCCCACTTCAATGTTTTACAAAATGGATAGTGCCAATCGTTTATACCTTGTTTGTACCCGTTTGTACCGACAATCTTTTCATTTGCAACTCATTTGTACTAGAGTTATAAAGGCTTTTTAGTGTGAGGCCGCCATTTCTCCACCCCCCCCCCCCCCCGCCTCAATGTTTTACAAAATGGATAGTGCCAATCGTTTATACCTCGTTTGTACCCGTTTGTACTAACAATTTTTTCGTTTGCATCTCATTTGTACTAGAGTTATAAAGGCTTTTTAGTGTGGGGCTGCCATTTCTTCAGCCCCCCCCCCACCTCAATGTTTTACAAAATGTATAGTGCCAATCGTTTATACCTTGTTTGTACCCGTTTGTACCAAATATCTTTTCGTTTGCTCCTCATTTGTACTAGAGTAAGAAAGGGTTTTTAGTTGGGGGGGTGGTACATTTCACTGTCCCCTCCACCCCCGGACATGGTCATTTTGTATTCACCGATCGTTTGTACTTCGTTAGTACCGATAAGTACCGAGAGATTTTCGTTTGTACCGGTTCCGGTACCGTGTTATTTTAAATTCAAGGTGGAAGGGCCAGTGAAACCTGTTTTCCCATAGTAAAAAAATGAAGTGTTTCAGATTTTGACGAAAATTTGTCAGTCGTTTGTACTACGTTAGTACCGGTAAGTACCGAGATATTTTCCTTTGTGTCGGCTCCGGTGCCGAGTTATTTAATTTTTTAGGTTGAGGGACCATTTCACTGGCCCCTCCACCCCCGGACCTGGAAATTTTGCATTCACCAATCGTTTGTACTTCGTTAGTACCGGTAAGTACTAAGAGATTTTCGTTTGTACCGGCTCCGGTGCCGCGTTATTATAATTTTTAATTTGAGGGACCATTTCACTGGTCCCTCCACCCCTGGACCTGGCGATTTCGCATTCACCAATCGTTTGTACTTCGTTAGTACCGGTAAGTACCAAGAGATTTTCGTTTGTATCCGCTCCGGTGCCGAGATATTCCACATTCATTTTTGGAGAGGTTAGTGAGCTAGGTAATTACTCAATTGCCATGTTAAAAATATGAGTACTTCTGAATTTTTCCGTAATTGACAACCATTACTACATTAATACCAGCTAGTACAAAATATTTCTATTTTTTTTAATCGTTTTTACTATATATGGATATATTGTATATTTTTTAACGTTCTGCCGATACGTAAAGTTTGTAATTTTAACATAATAATTTGGTAAAACTGTAAATTAAGATTAAAATCGTAGACTGAATCATTAACTTTTCTATTAAATATTTAGTTCACCACTTTTGTAACACATTACACATAATATGTATTTTCGAGAATCATTATGATTATTTCCGTTTAAAATTGTTATTTTTTCTCTATTTTGTTATTTTTTCTCTGATTATTTAAGGCTATTTAAAAAGTTGAATTTTAAAGATAGCTCTTTAAGGTGGTTTATTGTTTATTATAAATAAAACCTTTTCTTTTTTTTATCACTCTACTACATAATGAAAATTTAAAGATCTTTATCACCACGAGGTCCACGTTAACAAGGTCAAATCTGTTTATCACATATAAAACCAAAAGCGCTGTAAAATGATAGCCATGTCTAAAGATGACATTTGAGTGTCAATAAATTTGTTTGAGTGTCTTATCTGTTTACATCTTAAAGCGGCCTTCTTGTTTGGAAGGTTGCTTATTTTCCTGCTATGGGATTTCGGTAAAATTTAAAGCATCTAGAGAGGGTAAGCATACTTTTTTTATCAGAGACACGTTATTAAATGATACAAGTGTCAGAATTCCCTCAGCAACATACGGTATTTTAATGAGGCCCGATCACGATCTGTTATTTTCTGTAAAATAAGGTCTGACCAGTTCTGGATTTAAATGCATGATTTATTACAAATCTTATCATTTCACACTGAGTCACTCCTACAGTTTTGCACAGTGTCAAAATATATTTAAATTCGGAAAGGTCTGAAAAAACAGGCGTGTAAATATTTTCTGTTTTTGTACTGCTTTTATATGGTGAGTGATACAGCTTTACTAACGTTCTAAAATACCTAGAAAAGTTTTAGTGTCAAAAAGCGATTTTCAAACTATTCCTTTTCACATGCTAATCATATTACTAACAATCAATTTTTTTTTTAAATGCTACCACCTTCTAATACACTATAAAATGATATAATGATATTCGTTAAGAAACGAACTCGGTTCTGTTTATGTGAAACACAACAAAAACAAAATTTGACAATATTTAATTATATAATCCCAGTTAGAAAAAAAAAAGTCGTTATCCATAAATTTTTTGCAACAATATCACTGCAAATGTGTCGTTATAAATAAAATAAAACTCTCTTTTAAAATATAAGCATTATTTTTACATTCAAAGTGCTTTTGCACGCATACTAAAAATTTTGACAAATCTTTTTTTTTTTTCCAATGATAACATTAGTGCATGCGAAATTACTAGGTCGTGGGGTGGAGGGACTAGTCAAATGGTCTCTCCACAATAAGCTTAGAATAACTCTGCCGGATCCGGTATAAACGAAAATATTCCGGTACTTACCAGTACTAATGAAGTACAAACGACTGACAAATTTTCGTCAAAATCAGAAATACTTCAATTTTTAATATGGAAAATCCCATTTCACTAGCCCCCCTCCACTTTGAATTTAGAATAACTCGATACCGGAGCCAGTAGAAACGACTGACAAACTTTCGGCAAAATCGGAAACACTTCATTTATTTTACTATAGGAAATTCCCGTTTCACTGGCCCCTCCACCTTGAATTTAGAATAACTCGGTTCCTGAGCCAGTACAAACAAAAATCTCTAGGTATACTTACCGGTACTAATATAGTACAAACGATTTGTGATTGCGAAATTTCCAGGTTCAATACTTTTTTTGAAACGCTAAATATTTTTTTCACTAACAACATTTTGGGGTAATCAGGAAAGTACCAAGAACAAATGGGTATTTTTTTATTTTTTCGTATTTCGATCTGCGGCAGTTTGAAAATGCGAAAAAAAGAAATGTTTGTCCACACTTCATTGATCTCTGCTTCAAGAATCTAGGAATTTCCGTTTTGGCATAGAAAATTGCGCCAGGACATTTTGCGATGTTCATTATGGTTTTTAATTAATATCTTCGCTAATCAGCAAAAAAAAAAAAAAAAAAAAAATCTGCTTTAGTTGCATTCGGACATGCCTTTCATACTTCTACGTGCGGTAGATTTCCAAGCCAACATCAACACACACCTACACACACACTTAAATAAATAAACAAATATATAAACAGACAATTGCGTTCAACAGACTGGTACTTTATTCGAAAATTTTTTAATATATATATTATGGTATTCATACAAAATATATTACATAATTTAACAATTAAAAAAAATAATAATAATCTTTTATCCACGTACAAAATAATTTAAAAGAATACCAGTGAAAATTAAACTTTGGAAAACAAAGCATACATAAAGAATGAAAGTCAAATAAAAAAAATCAATTTAAGCAACATCCGGAAATTCTTCAATTTTCAACAACGAGAAATTATCGTTTCACCAGCTCCTCCACCTTGAATTTTAAATAACACAGTAACGAAAGCGATAAAAACAAAATCTCTTGGCACTTACCGGTACTAATGATGTACAAACAATTGGTGACTGCGAGCTTTCCGGGTCCGCGGTTGGAGGGGAATGTGAAATGGTCCCGCAACCTAAAAAAGTGAATATCTCGGTATCGGAGACGGTACAATCGAAAATCACTCGGTACATACAGTACTAACGAAATACAAACTATTCGTGTATACGAAATTTCCAGGTTCGGGGGTGGAGGGGCCAGTGAAAGGTCCTCTAAATCTTAAAATTTTAAATTTCTCCTTACCGGAGCCGGTACAAAAAAAAATGTCTCGGTACATATATGCCCAGTGATAAATTAATAAAGACGATTAGTGCATGCTAAATTTCTAGGTCACGGGGTGGAGGAGCTAGTGAAACGGTCCCTCCAAAATAAGCTTTGAATAACTCTCTACCGGAGCCGGTACAAACGAAAATATTTCGGTACTGACCGGTGCCAATGAAATAAAAACTTCTAGTTATGCGAAATTTGCAGGTCCGGGACTGGAGGGGCTAGTGAAATGGTGCCTCTACCTAAAATTTTGAATATCTCGGTACCGTAGCCGGTACAAACGAAAATCTCTCGGTACTTACCGGTACTAACGAAGTACAAACAGCTGGTGAATGCCAAATTGCCAGGTCCGGGGGCGGAGTGGCCAGTGAAATGGTCACTCAAACTAAAAATTTGAATAACTGAATAACTCGGTACCGAAGCCGGTACAAACGAAAATCTCTCGGTACTTACTGGTAGTAACGAAGTACAAACGATTGGTGAATGCGACATTGCCAGGTCCGGGGGTGGAGGGGCCAATGGAATAGTCCCTCAAAATAAAACTTAGAATAACTCAGTACCGGAGCCGGTACAAACGAAAATATCTCGGTACTTACCGGTACTAACTTAGGACAAACGACTGACAAATTGTCGTCAAAATCTGAAACACTTCATTTTTTTACTATGGAAAATCCCGTTTCACCGGGCCCTCCAACTTGAATTTAGAATAACTCGGTACCTCAGCGGGTACTAAAGAAGTACAAACGATTGGTGAATACGAACTTCCTAGGTCCGGGGGTGTAGGGGCCAGTGAAATGTACCTAGGGGGGCAGAAACGGCCAGCCCCCCCACCTCAGTGTTTTACAAAATGGATAGTGCCAATCGTTTATACATCGTTTGTACTCGTTTGTACCAACAATCTTTTCGTTTGCACCTCATTTGTACTAGAATAATAAAAGGTTTTTAGTAGGGGGGCTGGAAAAACGGCCAGCCCCCACCGCCTCAATGTTTTACAAAATGGATAGTGCCAATCGTTTATACCTCGTATGTACCCGTTTGTACCAACAATATTTTCGTTTGTACCTCATTTGTACTAGAGTAGTAAAAGGTTTGTAGTGTGGGGATGTATTTTCTGCACCCCCCCCCCCACCACAATATTTAAAAAAATGGATAGCGCCAATCGTTTATACCTCTTTTGCGCATTTTATTTTACGCATACTTTTTTTACCTTCCAAAACATATTTGAATGTTTAAAAAAATTGTTAGCACCATTTTAGGTAGATTTCGTAAGAAATACTACCTATTACATTGTCACCTAAGTTGAAAATTTTGAAAAATTTTTGCAGATCTACGACGATCATGACTCTCAGAACCCAAAACCACCCCTAGTTCAAAACTTTATCTATCTATCTATCTATCTATCTATCTATCTATGTCACTTTTTTCTGACCACGATAACTGGAAAAATTCTGCATTAATCTTTTACAAACTGATAAATAAAATCAAGGGGCATAAAATCTCGGTCAAGTTCGTTAATGGGCAAAATCGAACCAAGGGGGGGGGAATGGGGGGGGGGCTTTTTGTGAAAACAGAAAATCCCCCATAATTTCTTAATTATTATACGTATCGAATCCGTTTTAAGTTATTATTACTTCTAGGAGAAGGGCTGAAAATGTATGTATGACAGATTTTTGATATAATTAAAAATGGCCCCAAGGGGGGGGGGGAGGGAAGGGGGTTTTTAGAAGAAGAAAAATCATAGCTTCGTCAATTCACAAGATATCAAATCCGCGTAGGTTTATTATTAATTCTCTTAATATTATCTAAAACTTTTATATTGACAAGTTTTTTATAGGACCAACTGTTATAGCAAAAAAAAAAAAAAAAAAAAAAAAAAATTAAAAACAAAAAAATCCATGCCGGCTCCGCCTGCAAACAAGTTATTTTTCGAAGTAGGTGGTTCCAACTCCCGTATCTTTTCGAAACTGATATATAAAATCAAGGTGCATAAAATCTCTGTCAAGTTCGTTAATGGACAAAATCGAACCAAGGGGGGGGGGATAGGGGGGCTTTTTGTGAAAACAGAAAAAAACCCATAATTTCTTAATTATGATACGTATCGAATCCATTTTAAGTTATTATTACTTCTAGAAGAAGGGCCGAAAATTTATGTATGACAGATTTTTGATAAAGTTAAAAATTGCCTTAAGGGGGGGGGGGGCGTGAAGGAGGGTTTTAGAAGAAAAGAATTCATAACTTCGTCAATTCCCAAGATTTTAAATCCGCTTAAACTTATTATAAATCCTCTTAATATTATCTAAAACTTTTATATTCACAAGTTTTTTATAGGACCAACCGTTATAGCAAAAAAAAATAAAATAAAATAAAAAATAAAAAACCAAAAAATCCCTGCCGGCTCCGCCTGCAAACAAGTTATTTTTCTAAGTAGGCGGTTCCAACTCCCGCATCTTTCTGAAATTGATACATAAAATCAAGGGGCATACAATCTCGGTCAAGTTCGTTAATGGGCAAAATCGAACAAAGGGGGAATGGGGGGGGGGCTTTTTGTGAAAACAGAAAAAAACCCATAATTTCTTAATTATGATACGTATCGAATCCGTTTGAAGTTATTATTACTTCTAGGAGAAGGGCCGAAGATTTATGTATGACAGATTTTTGATATAATTAAAAATTGCCTTAAGGGGGGGGGAGGGGGGTTTAGAAGAAGAAAACTTATAACTTCGCCAATTCTCAAGATTTCAAATTCGCTTAAATTTATTATTAATCCTCTTAATATTATCTAAAACTTTTATATTGACAAGTTTTTTATAGGACCAACCGTTACAGCAAAAAAAAATTAAAAACAAAAAAATCCCTGGCGGCCCCGCCTGCAAATAAGTTAGGTTTCGAAGTAGGCGGTTCCAACTGCCGCATCATCGTAAAAAGGTAATTTCTTCCGCAATTCCCGACAAACAGGCGCGCCACGGTCTGCGTCTTCGAAATCTACCTGTGCCTGTAGGCCGAGCCGTCAGGGATTTTTTTAATGCATTTGTGTCTTGCATCTAGTGTGTAAGCCTTTTTATCGATAATATTTTTGTTTGCACATAATTTTCATTTTCGTAATGGATTTTCAAGAAGGTGCTGAAGAAATTGACCCTCCCCTTTCCACACAGAGAGCTTTTTTCTTTTATTTTTTAATGTAGTGCCAAAATGTTTAATACCTAGTCTGTATACTTTTTTTTTCTTAATTTTAAAGCAGCTCCTTTCTAAATGAAACTAAGGAATAGAATGTAAGTATCAAATAATAATGTGTATTTGTTTACTAATGTTACTTTTAATAATGAAGGAAATAGATCATTTGAATTAAGTGTTGCTCAGTAATAATATTTTTGCATAAGCAAATAAAGTGCTGTATTCAGAAAAACATCTTAAGATTAAATAAGTAAATTGAATAATAAGAAAAAATATTTTTCCAAAGTCTTGAAAATACGAAAAATTAGTTAAAAGTAAGTAATCACTAAAACTTACAAATTCAATATTAAGAGTGTAATACTAAATGAATGTTGAGAAATATTTCCTATAAACAGTTTTGACATAACCTGTTATTAGGTAAATTTACAAACATTGATTATCTAATATATTAATTTAATTAGAAAATGACAAAATAGAATATTCAAAGATTCTATTTTAACGTAATTAATGCAGCACAAACTTTGTATAATGAAAAATACAATGTGAAAAGATAAAAGAAAATAGTAAAATTTCCCTATGCATGTTTCTTTAACATTTATGATTTTATACGGATTATTTAAAAAGTAAAAGCCACTCCATATTCTGTAGAAAACACGTACACCCCAGTAACACATAGCAGTTGCATTATGTTTAAAGTAGCATCCTGTGCGGGTCGAGTTATACCCGACACGAACCGGGGCCTCCGAGATGTCGCTGTGTGTCCTTCACCGGGCCTGCTACAAGTATTAGTGACGTCACAGTAGTGATCCACTTTGATCAATGTATCGCAGCAGAAAGATGTAATAAAAAGAGCATTTCCGCTCTTATAATTTGTGATTACATAAATAATATTAAATTTCATAATCGTGAAATAAAAGGGAATCAATACACTTGTTTTATTAAAGGAAATTAAAAGTTTTAAATTAAAAAAAATGCTAAGATTAATAAATCAGATTGAACCCATTGACTTACCTTTTCCTAAACACATTATTTTACAATAAATATACGTACAAAAAATATAATAAATCTACCAAAAACTTTACAAAATCAATCCCATTCCTCCCTTTTACAACTACATACCATAATTTAACCACCAAAACACAATAAATGTCAATTTAAATAGAGAAATCGACATTTTTTAACTATAGAGACCTTGGCACTTTTTTTTTAACGCTTTGGCGTAATCCGGGCTTCAGAAAGTTAGATATGTTTTTAAATTATATACACAATTATGAAAACAAATCTAATGAACTTTTATGTTTATTTATATATACAATTCTGTTCTACCTGCATATAAAAAGAGATATATGGCTTCTTTATATTAAATAAATTATATAAATATTGAAAAAAAAAATACTTATTTATATGAAACTACGAATAGGTTGCCAGAAAATATGTTGCCAACTTTCCTTCTCTCGCCATAAGCCTTTTTCGGTACTTTTCGGTTAGCCGGGCGCCAGTGATACATGTACATATATAAATATATATATATTAATTCATACATATATGTGTGTGTAGATATGTGTATGTATATATATGTGTGTGTGTGTGTGTGTGTGTGTATATATATCACTGGCGCCCGGCTAACCGAAAAGTACCCAATTTTCTATCTTAACTTTGTAACTGACTTGTAATATTTTAATAATTGTCTATTTATTGTACTTGGGTCTAGGACGTAATAACCACTCAAATTAACTTATCAAAAGTTTTATTTTCATAATATATTTGTACACTTAAGTTAGCTAAAATGTTAAATGGAACTACGTAGAACTACTAAGTTGTGTAAATCAGTTACTTTTAATTTTATAAACAAAGCACACTCACTTCTAACTGAATGTATCCAGATTTCATTCAATTTATTACAGTATTTCTTTCAAAATCATTTTTTAAACTGTTTGTCGTCTGCTTCTTTTATTTATTTATTTTTTTTTTCTAAAGATCATTTGACTCTTTTTGATTTGGAAGTACAAATTCATTCAAATATGCCGGAATATTTCCATTACAGTAGAATGGACATTCGTTGTTAGGGTTATTTTTTTTTCTCAGCACAGCAAGTTCAATACCATCATATTAATTCTAGCTTCACGAATTATGAAACGTATATCGAAACATTTAAAGCAGACCACTTCTGTTGAAATGTAAATAAAATTATCACAAGGTAATTTTCGTAGCTAAAATTTCTTCTTTTCATTATCAGTAGCGAATTTGAAGACTTAGATTAGAAACTAGGAGCACAACATTTTCTTCTCATTATTTTATAGATATAATCTACACTTTCTTTAATAATTATAATCAATAATTATTGATAGCATTATAATCTAAATACACTGAAAAATATTATTAATTACTATATAAAACAATAAATAAAATCAAAATATTATCGTAAACAATCCGTACAAACGAACAAAGTACATGAAAAATTTTAAGTTATTATGGATCACTGTTTTGACGTCAGCAGGTTGTGACGTCACTTGTAGCAGGCCCGGTTAAGGACACACAGCGACATCTCGGAGGCCCCGCACGAACCCGGAAATTCTTCGTAAATTCAAATCTACATCTCAGTGTTGAATTCAGTGGGTGGCCCGGGGGGGGGGGGCGAGGGGGGACAATTCCTACCCGGATCATTGAAATGTCCCCCCCGGATGATTTGAGATTTTATGCTTTTAATGGTTAAAAAGTGCAATTTCCTCCCCGGAGCCACAGAAATCCCTCCCGGAGAAAAGTGTTTGAATTTAACACTGCCTCACACGACCAATTAACAAATATCTTTTCGATGATTTGCATCCCAAAATTAAAGGAAACTGATCCACTATTTAATGCAAATGTGGAAAAATAATCTATTATCATACCTCTAAAATCAATTTTATCTTTTATGTAAAATAAGGAATATGTAAAGACTCATTCACATTTCAAATGTAGCTTCTCTTCTGAAATAGGTCAACCGAAACCTGACCCGCATGAATCAAAACTAACCAGAAGCATTTAGTGTCAAGCCGGCCCTAATCCCACCCGCAATGAAAGAAATTACCTGGAACTCGGTGTAATTTAACTATATACGTGTAATACAAACATAAACATGGTGAAATATCATATTCAAATATATAACTGTGGTAAACCAAAATGATAAATGAATGTGACAATTTTAAATAAATAAAAAAATTACACTTCAACAAAGTAAGAGCTGACCGAGAACTTAATAAGTCAACATACAGTATAATAAACTAAAAGCATGCTAATTTCTAATTTACTTCAGAGCTATACTGGTATAATAATAACATAATGAAGACATAATATAATTAATACAGATTAAATGCCTAATTGATTTCAGTAAAGCTGTCTTCAAGCATACTTTCTCTTACTTGCTCTTCAATTATTTCCTTATACTTTCGCCAAGCATTGCGAGATTTTATATATTCTTTTAAATTCCTGTCCTTTTTTCTTTTAGCATTCTTTCTCACATCAAAATATTTTTTAAGATCTTCTCCTTTACAAATTAAAATAATAATTTACAGTCGTATTGCCGTTTTTTACAACCTAAATCTCAATCAAAATAGCGAATTACATAATTATTACTTTTAAAATCTTCACTACATTTTTCATTTATGCCCTGCCCATTTTGAATGTAATTCTTCAAATACTCTTAATGGTTTTAGTAACATCGATTCTTTCAACTTTGATCAATCCTTTGAATTATCGCTTTAGTTCCTTTTAATTCTCGCCAGCACTACTAACAACAACCATTCGAAGACAGAAATTACTTATTTTTTTAGTTCCTTGCTGTCATCAACACACTAAATCCCCGCACTTGCACAGATACGCGTTGTTTATACTTGAAATATCTGACTCCAACTTCGAGAACCCCGTATACTTCATTTTTCTAAGATTTCTAGGTTTAGGATTGTTTATATGACACATGTCGCAAAGGGCAGGTCTTGGCAAATTGCTCTTGAAGGGGAGAAGGGTCTTCTATAACTACAATCTTTATTGCGTACAATGTCAGCGTGTTTAATGTAATTCAGATCTCGTTAACAAGAATCTCAAGGGGAATTAGAATTTTATTCATGTTAACAGTAGTTCATACTATCAGTAACTAAACCTTTGTATTCTTGTTGACCGTAATTGTTAAAACAGTTCATGTTAAAGTAGTTCACATTAACGATTTTCTGCATTACACACATCTTTTATTAATTTTTCTCGCTTCATGTGATTTTTTGACTTTCGTAAAAGAAATCCTGTTTCAATATTTTAGCACAATATAGTAAATTTTGTTTCTTGATATGTTTGAATTTTTAGCAAATCTTTATGCGATATTTTGAATTTCGCGACGATTTTCTTTTATATTCTGAAATAATCATGTTTTAGTGTTTTAGCCCAATGTAGTACATTTCGTTCTCTTTCAATTAAAATTTATTGTAAATTTTAAATGTGATTTTTAGAATATTTTTGGGTATCACGGCGATTTTTTGACAGTCGTAAAAAGTATCATGTCGCAATTTTTTAACTCAATATAGTAATTTTGTTCTTTGTATTTTTTCATTTTTTTCTCAAAATTTCTTTTTAGCGTTTTCCTGCGTTCCTCGGCGAAATTTTTAGCAATTTTTTTCGAAAGCAGATGGAACTCTTTGGATTTTTTTTTTTTTTTTTACTGCCTTTAATAAATGTAAGTTGTAAGAATGCCAAACCTATTCCTAAAGCACTTGAATGACGATGCCGAAAATTTGAATTTTAATCTGCATAGGAAACAAAATCACTATAATTCAAGGTTTGCTTTATTCAAGACCCGTGTGGTCTACGCCTGCACGGGTGCACGTTGCCGAAAACAGCGGGGCCTCAAATTGGCTTTGTTTAATTCGAGGTTCGTTTGGGATAAAACGACCTGCGAAGCTCCACTATTATATATAATATACATATTAAAGGGCTGTACAGGCTCGGACTAATTTTAATTCTCGAGACTCGGGCTAGTCCCAGCCCTTACTAATTTCTGTAGACTCGGTCCGAACCGGGCCTGAATTCATTTTTCCGTGTCGATCCAGGTCTAGACTTAATTCTTCCCAGAAGTCTGCACAGATCAAAATTTTCAGCTCCGGTCTCGACTCAGCCCGTATGGAAACCATTGGCATGGTATGTGTAAAAATCCGTAAAACAAGGCTCGCCCGAGCAAAAATCTGAAAAATGATGCCTGACCAAACAAATTTTGCAAAAAATGCTTATATTTCTAAATTGCCATTATTATAGATTTAAAATTCTTTTTAAAGAATACCACAAAATCAAGAGTACAAAGGGTATTTCTAGGCAAAAAATAAAAAAATAAAATACAGTAAAACCTGTGAAAAAGAACCTGTC
The DNA here is from genome assembly GCA_963931845.1 of Maratus michaelseni. NCBI lineage: Eukaryota > Metazoa > Arthropoda > Arachnida > Araneae > Salticidae > Maratus > Maratus michaelseni. The sequence continues at coordinate 232,209,498 of OZ007590.1, forward strand.
TAAAACGTAAAAATGTCTTTATCCGTGCAAAATAAATATAATAATCGTAAGAAAATTACATAATACATTTACGACAGATGATGTACCCGCTAAGAAGGAAACCTGTCAATAACGGATTTTTCATCTCTCCTATGCTATTTCGTGTTAGAAAATTTTATTGTGTAACGTTTTTGAGATTTTTAAATCTACAAGCCATGGACTATGGATTAAAGATAACTCTGACACATATTATATTCGAAAAGAATATAATACATTTACAACAGACGATGTACCCGCTAAGTAGGAAACGTGTCTATAACGGATTTTTCTTCTCTCCTATGCTATTCTGTGTTAGAAAAAAATTACGAATATAAATTTATAATAATGCAATACAAACTTAAAATTTAATTTTTAGTTTCTATTGTATTTTTCAGATTTTTTAAATCTCGAAGCCATGGATTATGGATTAACGATATTAATAACACATCTGACAATGACATAAAAATAGAGATTCATTAACAAATCAATATAATTTACATGGACAGAAAGAAATCTAGGGTGGAGCAGTATTATGGAACGAATGCGCCTACATTGCATACCTAGAATGTTCTTTTAAAAATTAAGAATGTAAACGTGAAAAAAATAGCTAAAATAAGTTTTTTTTCTCAGAACTTCTCGTACAAGACAATCTTTAAACATATCAAGGTCAGAAGCCTTTGCTTAAGATAAATTTGAAACATATAAGTCTAAAAAGAAAATAATAATAATTGAAAATTGTTAAGGGTGCAGATCTCCATGTCAAAAAAATCTTAGTTCTTTTCTCTTTGTGTTTAATTATTTTATACTAATTACGAAAAGTAAATTGTGCTATTTTTCATTTCAAATCATCAGAAGTAAAAGAAATTTAACAAAATTTCAAAATCCAAGAAGGAGCGATGGCAATATCTTGCATCCTTTCCTCCTGAAGCCGTGTGTATAATCTATACATTTTTATACTATATATTTATATATATACGTACCATTAGATGGAGCGTCAAAATCAGAAAAGTGGCTGGAGTTGATTAGATGACCAAACGTTATATAGGAAATAATGTGAAAAACGTAGGGTGACCTACATCCAGCAGTCTATAAAAAACGGTTTATGATGATGATAGTGAAACTAAAATTTAATTCAGCTAAAAAGGTAATAAAAAAACTAAAAAGACATTTCTGACAATTTATATTCATATACGGCAATGTATCCCTATTATTTTGTGCAGTTAATTATTTGAAATGTTTTATATTATACTCACACCAGATAATATTCTAAAATTTAGTTCAGCTGAAAATTATACAGCACAGTTTAAAACACGTTTTCAGCTAATCCCTATCAATAAAAGTTATTTAATTAAAATAATTTGGAATAGCCTTGTATATGATCTATGAATTTATACATATCACATAAGATATTAACATTTAGATAAGTATGAAAACGCACAATACAACTGACAATGCACTTCTGGAAATAATTGCTCATAGACGATAACGTATTTTTTTTCTTTCTAGTCCTTTAAACGAACATTAAACATATTAAATTCCCTGTTATCGCGCACCTCAATAAAGTATATCAATTTCATAAAGCTACCTTCAAAACCTTCAAATAATTGCTGTCTACTCTGTTGAATGTAAACTAATTCTTTTTGTGTGCCTCTGTAAATAAACAATAACGGATAATACAAACATATATATATATATATAATATATATAAAAACATGTTGTAGTGTATATCAACGTTACATACCAATTTAGTAGTTTGAAGTAGTGTAACATCATTAAAATGTACTTCAAATACTTATCGTCCCCAGATAACATATCACAATTCTTTTGAGTGCCCTCTAAAAGCGTTAACGAATGTACACTTCACTTTCAATTGAAAATATGCCTTGGTGAATTCCAATAATATATATCAGATACATTGTAATCTAACTATATTTACTAAAGCTAAAACGCGGTAAAAGGACGGATGAACCGATGTCATAAACAGGCATTTTTGAAAAGACGTAAATAAAGAAAAGGAGAAAACAAAAAAAGAAAACTTTATTGAATTTTCTAAACTAAATTGATTATTATTTTGGTAATAATCGCTGATTTCAAATTTAAATTTAAAAATAGCGTGAGTACGTAGAACAGATTCCAAATGTAACGGAATAGATTTGAATAATTTTTTAGATGTATGAATGAAATAAATACACACTGTAAATTATTTTTTAAAACAAAAAATTGTAATTGAATTTTATATATTTTATCTCCTTTATAATTATGACCTTTAGGGAAAGTTTGAATTAAAAAAAAATTTGATATTTTCATTCAAAACCTGTAATAAAGACTATTCAGATTTTCCCCAACCCCTACTCATTATTTATAAATTTGCTTTAAACTACTCAAGATTTGAATATACAAACTTTGAAGAAATTCCTTTCATTTTAATAATTTTATTATCATCTACCACCTGTTGTATTGAAGAGATTAAACTACTTAGCTGAGCATTACAACGCCGTTCATAAACACTGGCGTTAGCCATTTATTTCTTGTGAAGTGTTTAATATAATCAAACTTGACATTTCAGCGATCGTAAAAATCCTTAATTGACAGTATTTTGGACAGATACTGCTCCTAAACTTTTAGCCTCTTCAGAATACTTATATCATAAGAGTACCGACTAAGAAACACTTAAAAAACGGCAAGACTATATATACTATCTCGACCAAGAATCCTGGAGAGAACTTTCTTTGTAATCAGACAGAACGTTCCGATTAAAGTTTCGTGAAAAATGCCTAAAAAGAAATATTTGGAACCTGATCGAATTATTGATGCTATTATAGCTGCAAAATCGGAAATAGTGTCAGAAAACGGTTTTATTCAACCTCCATCTAATTTGGTATGGTTTAGAATAGCGCAAATTTTAGAAGGAAAATATAATCCTAAATCTATTTATATTTTAGTTAAAACAAACAAGTATAATCTTCTGGAAAAGCTAGGTTTACGAAAAGAAGATGATAATCAGAATAATCTGAGTACTGTAATAGAAACTTATGATGAAACTACAAAAGATGAAATTACCATTGATGCAGAATTAAAGAGTTCTGATTCATCATCAATTTCTTCTAACAAATCTGAATCACCAGAGTTAAAATTCACGATAACTCTGACTCCCAGTGAATGGGATGAAATACGCCCTAATGATGTGTGGTATAAATGTTCGGATGGAAAAAGATCTTCTCGGAAATACAAAATATTTTCTCCAAATAGATGGACACCGATTATTGCTGAAAATTTGTACCTTCATACAAAACTAACGTGCTGCTTATCTTTCAAACGAGCCAAAATCTATGAAAGTGGGGAATGTTATGCTATTTCAAAAGCAACTTGTTCTGACTGCGGATCAAGACTTTCCGTGACAATTGAGAACGAGCCAAAAGAAAATTCAAAAGTTTTACTTTTATGCACGTATATAGGAGAATATCTAAACTGTCATACAAATATGAAGCGCAGGCAAATAGGCCGAATAAGAGATATGTCAGTTGCAGCGTTAAAATACACTAATGTCACAGCTAATGAATTCCGAAAGGAACAAGCGAGACTGAGGATGAATTTTAATGATAAAGAACCAAGTGACTTGCCATCTTCAAATGCTTTAAGAGTTTTAAAAAGCAGAGTTATAGCTGAAAGTAGATCTTTTAAAGATCCCATTTCTTCCATCCATGCAATGAGATACGCTAATACAGACGGGAAAGCTATAAGAGCTATAGGTTTGGATCCCTTTTATGTATTCTATTGGCTTCCAACTCAAATATACGTATTTAGAGAATACGCAAAAAGTCCAGAATCAAAAATAAGCATTGACGCTACAGGAGGTGTAGTAAAAAAAATCAAGAGACCGCAGGGTAACAAATCAACTACTATTTTTTTGTATGAAGTCACAGTTCATGATACAGGAACTGGACAACAGTATTCTGTGTCCAATATGTTATCTGAAAAACATGATACGAATATTATTTCATACTGGTTATCAGAATGGAAAAAAGATGTCGGAGAATCCCCCAAAGAAATTATAATGGATCATTCAATGGCCCTATTATCAGCTTCAGCTAAAGCGTTTACATCCGTTTTTGACATTTATTCTTACATTGATATTTGCTTCAAAGCAATTTTCCATTTTACCGATACAGTAATTTTGCCAAAATGCTTCCTTAGAACAGATGTCGCCCATACTATGAAATTAATTTGTTCATGGAATGTATTTAAAAATGTTACGAAGCGAAGCAAACTTTTCTATGTCTGTGCTTTAGCTCAAATTATGATGTCAACAAACATCACAGAAATTAAAGATTTATTCGAAAATATATTCACAGTAGCACTAAGCGAAACAGAAGGGCGGGATATGAACACAGGACAATTTACACATTGCGAATTAGCAAAATCTACAATAAAGCGTAGAATTGCTGTTGGAACTGGTTCTGAAGTCGAGAAATTGGTTTTAAATAATATTGACGATATTTATGAAATGCAGGAAGACCATGACAGACCAACAGGTTTTAGTTCTTGGGTACAAGACTTAGCGAACAAATCCAAACTTTTGGTAGAAGAAGAAGAAGGAGATCATGACAATTCACAGTATTTACCGCACATAGTTGATTTGTGTGTAAATTTATCGAAAAAATTACCCCTGTGGACAGCTATTATGGTGCCTCTATTTGAATATGGATCCACAACAGCTAGTAGCGCATCCGTAGAAAGCAGTTTTAACAATTTAAAAAAACGAGTGTTTTCTGAAAAAAAGCTTCCAATTCGAGCCGATGACTTTCTATCCATTCATATTAAATCCCTTGAAGGTTCTATGATTATATCAGCTGCAAAAAAAGTTGATAATCGAAAAGGGAAACAGCATACAGCGGAAGAAGATTTAGTTAAAAAAAAAAAACTGTCAGCATCACTCAGTCAATTGTATCCGATTTTGATAAAACTACGTTACGTGAAAATTTTGAAAGTCATATTGAAGACACAGAAAATTGGAGAGGTGAAGCTCTACCTTTGAAAAAGAGACCAAGGAAGTCATATTTAAATACTCATCCAGAATTATTAAATGCAGATATGTCTTCCAAAAAATCTTTAGCGATTGGTATTTTAAAAAATGGAAATCGTTACACAGAATTAAAATCATTAACAATTAACAACAAAAAATACGTTTTAAGTAATACCTGCGCTTTTGATTCGATTTGTCAAGTTGTTGCTGCGGCTGTTAGTGACAGTGAAATTTATAAGAGGCATTTCGAATTGGAAAAAGAAAATTCATTTAACAAATTGATATTGGATATTTCAAAGAATATATCATCCAAAAGTTACAAACTACGTGGGGAGTTGCTGCTCATGATCAGTAACGTTGTAGAACTTCCAAGTAAAGTCTTAAAAATTGCATGTCAAAACACAGCAAAAACAGTTACCGATCATTTTTTTAAAGAAATTCCGTCTGTTGTAGAAAATTACAATTGCAGAGTCTCGGAACATAATAAAACAGTTAAAAGAGCACTTATTTCTATAGCTGTATATCCACACGATATTAGCAATTTGATACAGTATATAGATGCATATTTGCTAGAAGTGGAAATGAATTGCAATTTCAGTAATGAGGACAGCATATGTACGGAGAAAGTACTGCGATCGTTCGTTTTACAAAAGACTCATATAATCATTGAACTAGTAAATTCCGATGTTCCTGAAGATGATGTGGCCGAGACTGAGATCTCGACATTCGAGGTAAGTTTGGATAGCATACCTAGAAAATTATACTTACAACAAACAGAATACTGGCTCAGAGGTATCATATGCTTTACGCCACCAGATATTGTAGATAAAATAACGGATATTGGGCATTATAGAGCCATCTGCCTCCGATCTGATGATCAATGGGAATTATACGATGATATGAAAGATAAAAAAATTCCTATTTCTAATCAAAGTATATTTAACTGTGAAATATTAGTATATACAATATAATCTAATCGTTTAAATGATTTTCATCAATACACCCATTATATATTCATGTATATGCGAATATATATAAGGTATATAATGATACATTTTATATATTCATATATCTTTGTTGATAAGTATTTACTATTAAAAAAATGTTTTGTAATATTAATTACAATTTCAGTGCATTTTTATATGATAAATCTCTGTGTAGTTATAGTTAAGCTTGTTTATATTTAATTTTCAATCAGTTACGTCTTAATTACTAGTGTGTTAGGAACTAGTTTGTAACTGCTGAAAAAAAAATTATATTCCTTTCTAAAGTTTATATTAAGTGCTTATGGAAAATAAATGGTTCAGCAATATTTCAACTTCTAAATATTGCATCTACAGGAGGACTAACAAAAAAGATTGTAATGAAATTGTTCAGTACATTGGAAATTTACAGCTAATGCAAACAATTTTCTGTAGTTTTTTCCTGTCTGCCAGGAAGTTTATGTGTGTATGATGTTCTGTTGCAAATAATGCAAGTTGTTTATGCGTTATCTTATAGATGTAGTAAAAAATATCATTGTAAAGTATCATTTCGCAATACTTACTTTTCTGAAATTTCTTTTTAAAACAATTCTAATACTTTATTTTGTGCAATAATGTTTTATAATTTTATACAGTCATGATGCTAATTCTTTTGATACAAAAAACTGTACATTTAATTTTTATTAGAAGTTCTAAATTACAATAATAGAATTAAAATAATAATTTATTGAACTTATCTTCGAGTTCTTCTATTGTTTTCTGATAATGTTACTGATAAATATATATTTACATTTCTTGTCATGTATGACTATAAACATACAGAGTTAATATATAGAACATTTTAATAATTATACACATGTTTTTATACTTTTTTTATAATGCATTTGTGAAAACTAAGAAATTTTTTCCAAACTATTTTAGAAAATTTTAAACTTAAGCAATGGTATTTAATATCGTTGTTTATATTCACATCAAATGCAATATTTATCATCGGAACTATAAATTTGTTCGCACAAAAGTTAAAAAATGCCCACCTTTGTTCTTCTCTTGTAAAAAGTCAAATTATTTACATTAAATTTAAATAAATTGGATTGTAAACTATTTTGTAGAAAAAATTTCGACTTAGCAAAGAAATAAACATGCTGCGAAGGACGTATAGTTTGGGTTAGCAAAACACTAAGTACTAAAATTTTCTTTATAATGAAAAGTGGACTGCACTTAAGCAACTGTTTTATCCGGAATTAACCGTTGATTTATAATAAAATAGACTGTACTTGTGTGAGTGAAATAAACAATTGTACATATGACCATTCTGTCCAAAAATAAAGTAGAGGACACCTCACATAGTTTAAAAAATAAATTGTCTTGGGAAAAAAACGAAATAGCCATTCAACAGGGAATTATCTCTTCTTTAAATGTATGTTACAAAAATATGTTCAGGTATTCATCTTTGTTCTGATATTGTACCAAACTTTGTAATTTTCAAATGAACACCCAATTTCGACATTATATGGAGCTTTTTCGGTAATTTTTACCTTAGGAGGGACGAAACTAGCTTTATTTTCACCCGGGGCAAACATGGATTTTGGCGCCCACCCCCCTTCTTACCTTCTTCCGCAAAGTAAATTTACGAAGAGAATTTTACTAAGTTGTTAGTAGCCGACTTATTTTAAAATTTAAAATATGTAATCATAAAACACGTAATCAGCTCTGTTAAATATCTATTCATTAAAACTTGTAAAAATGGAAGGAAAAAGAACCGGAAAAAATTCTGCTTTACACAGGTTTTCGTCTTAGCAGGTATATTTGTTGGTATTCTTTCTGTTGGGAACATGTAATTTTTTTATTTAAAACATGATTCCATTATAGAAAAATTTTATATTCCGCGATTTTACTGCAGTTGTAGTATTACAAATTATTTCAATTGCGGCGTTTAAAGTTATAGTGATATAAGTCACATTGTCTTACGAATTCGAAAATCAGGATTTACTGCAGGCAAAACAATGAATTCGAATACCGTAAAATATCTTCGTGTACTATTATACAACAGTTTCGTAAAAATATCTCTTATACAGCTCTTCTTATTTATAGACTGATAGATACATTCTTGCTACAAGATATTGTTACTCAAATTTCATATATATATATTTTTTGTACAAAACGGTGAACCAAATCTTCATTTGGCACCCCCTTCGCCTTCTGTTGTGGCGACTGGGGCACATGCCCCCTCTTCCCCCTCCCCTTCTTAGTTTCGGCTCCGAGATACCAAATGGGAAGTCATTCGGTCAAGAAGTTGAGGGGTTGTGAAGGTTTAAAGTTTGGAACTCATAGTCTTAACTTTATTTTAAATCGTGGAAAAACAAATGGTAATTGGTAGTATTTTAAGCATAACTCACACACACAAGAACTACTGGGCGGAATGCGTTGTAATCTTAGATTTATATCTTGGAATTTTTTAGAAACCAATTTCCATTAAAAGTTTATAAGTTACAGTTCATATTTGTTTTCGAAAATAAATTCAAAAATAAATATTTTTTCGAAAATTATTTTAAGAAAAATATATACTATAACATACATTTTTAAACATAAATCGATTTCTAAAAGCTCCAAATATGCAAATTTACAGTTCAATATGCGCCGTAGTTCTTGAGTTATGCTTCAAAAAGTATAAGCATTACAATGTTTTTTGCAACGATTACAAATGAATTTAATATTAGGGGTTCGAAATTTTAAGCTTCCTAAATCCTAAACTACTTGAACGAATAACTTCCGACTTAGTATCCTAAGGTAAAAGTTACTTAAAAAGTCAAATAGGATGTCAAAACTTGTTGTTCGTATTGCAAATTTCAGCATGGGGTGTTTTTTTGGAGGAACTTTAAAATAAGTTTAAAATTTTATAATTTTAAATTCGTCTGGAAACTAGTTATTCGACAAGGAATGTTAATGAAAATAAATTGCACGATAAATGTATTGCGTACAGAGACCACTGATGTGAAAGTGACAATATTTCCAATAACAAAACAATAGATTTTCGTATTATTCATACTTTTGAAAATTCTTTATAGGCAATATTTTGAATGCTAATATCCTTTCAGTGGGGTTAATTTAAGAGATAATTTTGTTTATGAGTTATAGAGTCCGAAAGAGGCGAACGTGTTTTTGATAATAAAACAATTATTCTTGATAAGCTTGATTTCAAATAATAATAATATATTTATTTATTTATTTATTTATTTGACATTTTCAACAGGAATTACTTCAGTGAAAGATCTTTTGGAATATTTCAGCAACTTTTGAGATCGTTTGTATTTTTATACAGTACTTTCGAAAAAGGAATGACGAAGAAATAAAAGAAAAGTTTAAATCAATATAAAAATCCTTAAATGAATAAGAAAAACATTTAAAGCGAAAGATTTTTAAGAAAAATTTAAATTGTTGTTTAAAAATTTAGAAATGATATTTCATGAAGGGATTAAAAATTACTAAATCAAAATTGCATTAGAATATTTTAAGAAAATACGTTATTTGATTGACAAATTGTTCTGCTTTCTTCAGATATTTATCAACTGTACTGTAACTTGTATAATAAACTACAATCGAAACTAAATTTGAAAATGTAAATAAAACAGAATTTTTTATGTTTGTTAATGAGAAAATTTCTTTATAGCAACAGATTTTTTTGTTTCTGAAATGACATTAAATTATTAAAGCATTATCTCTAGCGAAAGTTATAATTTGATTTCCACTTTTACATTTAAAATAACTTTAGATGGTTTAAACTGTTATAATTTTTCAAAAACAATATTAGAAATCTCTACAAAGCTCTTCCTAACAACATTTTTTTAAAAATATCCATGGTTTTAACAATGGATTAAATAATAATACAAAACTGTAATTGTCAATAGTTTTAGTTTGAATTGTATTAAACTGCATGTCTCAAAAAAAAAATTAAAAAAAAAAATGCTTATTTATCTAATTGAAGAAAACGTATTTAAGCTGCAAATATTTAGAACTACCACTGAATATGTAAAATTCATATTTTTTGAAGATGTAAATATACGTCAGTTTTGGGGGGATTTTAATGTATTGATGACAGAATGAAAATTAACAGATTAAACTGAAAATTAACATAGTATAACATATATATATATACATTGAGAAATGTGTCATAATTCATTCGTATCGTGAGACAATATTTTCTCAAAAGGCGCCATATAATTTTTCGCATTCACACAAACTTCCACGCTCCGGCTCTGTGAATATGTATATATAAAATATACGCGCCTTTTACCAGGGGTCGCAGCGTCCTATATATATATTTTTTTTTTATTTGATACCACTAGAAAAAAACTATAAATTTCATGGTAGATTTCTTTAAAATGTGCAATAAAAGGATATTGTGAATATTATATTTTGAAAATAGTGGTGGGGATTATTAAAAAAAAATATAGGACGCTGCGAGCCCTGCTTTTACTAATCGAGTAATATATACATATAATTTCTAAGTATTTGGTGTTTATTTATTATTTTTTTTTTAATATTTAACATAAAATAAGTTTAAAGAATAGTTTTATAAAATAAAAGAATACTATATTTTGTCTTTAAATTATTTTGTGGGGCACATGCCAGTATTACTTTTATTTATTTATTCATTTTTACTTTTTTACATCATTTATTAAAAATTATGTCGTATATGGTGTATGTATGCTTTTCGTATAATTTTATTTTTTCTATTATGTATAATTTATTTATATCATTATACTTTTTACATAAATATATGTAAAAAATATCTTATTGAGTACAAGTCTAACTTGGTTTAAAAAAATATATATTTTTTGTATTTCATTTTTCTTTGACCAGTATTGAAACTCAAGATTACCAAATAAGTATTTTAATAATGCTAAATGAAATGAGGAAATTGAATGCAATTTTTTTAAATTTGTTGTTTTGAAGTTCCATTCAATTTCCATAACTACCGATATTTTTCCCTTGGAATGTTATATGTAAAGAATTTATTTACAGAGAAATGCAAATCTGTTCTGTTGCCATATCACTGTTGTGAATAGTGTGTTACGTTTTAATTTACACAATGTTATGACTTATTACTATTGTCATCAATACATATTGTAAGAGTATTAAATGTAATATATTAAATTACAGCGAATATCTATAATTCCTGCATTGTTCTCTGAAAACAATATAACCTTTCATATCAATGGTAATATAAATTATCATTGTCATATAATTATACTCTTTACATGTCATATAATTATACTCATATGTGTAAAAAATATTTTATTGAGTACAAGTATTTCTTAGTTTTAAAAAAATATATTTTGTATTTCACTTTTCTTTGACCAGTATTGAAACTCAGTATTACCAAATAAGTATTTTAATAATGCTGAATGAAATGAGGAAATTGTATGCACTTTTTTTTTGTTATTTTGAAGTTCCATTCAATTTCAATAACTAGCAATTTTTTTTTCTTGGAATATTATATGTAAAGAATTTATTTACAGAGAAATGACATACTGTCATCATTTCACTGCTGTGAATAGTGTGTTACGTTTTAATTTACACAATGTTATGATTTATTACTATTGTCTTCAATTCTTATTTTAAGAGTTTTAAATGTAAAATATTAAATTACAGCGAATATCTATAATTCCTGCATTGTTCTCTGAAAACTATATAACCTTTCAAATCAATGGTAATATAAATTATCATTGTTATAAAGTTATATTTTAAAAAGCGATTGATTATAAGATATTCTCACTTTGAAAGTATGTGAAACTTTGCACAAACTTTGCACAATTATTTTATATTACATGTTATAAAAAAAAAAACTTACCTTAAAAAAAATAATAATAATATTTCTTTACAATTTGTAAGCTTTACAGCGTAAATGTGCAATTGCTCCATCTCTTGTTCTAAAAACTCAATAAGTTTTCAATTAGTATTTCAATATTTTTTTGGTCATTTAATATAATCATAATCTTTATTATTATTATCATTAATTTTTTAATTGGATACGTTACGTTGACGATAAGCAATTGTGCATATTTTTGCGAGTTTGGAAAAGAAAAATTCTGAAAGTTATTATTTTATACTTCATTTGAATATGGTCTATTGTAATTATTTTTATTACCATTTTATTATTGCTCACTTTTTACTTGTTACATTTATTTTGACATATTCAAAGTTCAAAAGAAAACACATGAGCAAATATATGTATGCTTTAAAATGAGAGCTCAATTTTTACTTTAAAAATGTGCTACATAAAATAATATTTTTATAGTATTTCTCTAATAAAAATTTTGTATGGCATTATGTATAGTGAAATATTTTCTAACCTATGTTTCTTTTTCTTAAACCTTTTTTTAACGTCTTGGCAAACTTATTTAAATTATTATAATTACTAGCATTATTAAGACTGGATGTTCTTTGATATATTTCTGTAAAAGAAAGATGCAGCCTTTTATTATAATTAAAGCTAACATTGTTCCTTAATTTTGGATACTACTATTTCCATTTGTAAACTTCAAAATTTTTTATGATAGTAACTCTGATTAAATAAGGCAAATATTAGTATTTAAAAATAGTGGTTTTCAAAAGTAGGAGTGTGTGAGCCATTATTCTTTATAAGAACATTTTCTATCGTATAACACCTGAATCTGCATAAATCCATACATATTCAAGAAACATGCAGAGTGATAATTTACTACTATCTTTGTACAATATCATTTAAATTATATAAAGCTTAAGTTCAATTCATTATGTTAATGTAGAATCCTTGAATATTCCATTTTGTGCTTTTCTAATTGAACTTTTATATTATATGATCAACTATTATATGTAAAATATTTATGTATGTAATGTCTACATCAAATAATATATGTATCTAAAAATATTTAATAATAGTTATGTCACAAATGTTTACATATCAAATATTTCTCATCCTTCAATTAGTATTACATTCTTTGTATTGAATTTGTAAGTTATAATGATTATTTACTTTTACATATTTTTTGTATTTTCTGGAACAAGGAGAAATATTTTTTCTTCTTATTCAATTAATTTATATATTTTTAAGCTGTTACTGAATGCAGCCCATATATTAGTTTATGTAAAATTTTATTAATAAACAACATTTTTTCAAATGATCAATTTTATTCAATATTAAAACTAACATTAGTAAATGCGGCACAAACGATTAGCGCTATCCGTATTTAACACTTTCCAACATAGTTGAATTATGAATTTGGTTTGTCTGACTCTGTCTGTCCGTGCTCTAACTCGCGTAAATATAATAAGATTCTCATGCAATTGATATATGTTACTGAGGTTTACTATGGCATGTTCGGGATTGAAAATGAAGTGTGTAACACTTACAGTTTTTTTACAGAGACAGTCAAAAGAATTCAGTTACATTACAGTCTACGGGAAAAAAATCATTTGCGATTTATTTTAATACTATTAACCAATTTCAAACACATTGAAGTTGATGTATATCTATGAGGTACACTACAAGAAGCTTACAATAGAATACGGTGTGCATAGCACTTATAGTTCCCTTATAGGGATACTCAAAAGAATTCCGTTACATTACGATCTATGGAGAAAAATTGTTTGGGGTTTATTTTAATAATGTTTCACTATTTTAAACATTTTGAAGTTGATATAGAATGTCACTAAGGTGCATTCCAAAAGGCTTAGTATAAAATATTTTGTGTTTATTACTCATCGTTCATTTACTCGGACACACAAAAGAATTCGGAACTGTATGTTAACAATAATTGCTGGAAATGCAATTTCAGTTGCTGAAAGCGTTTTTAAATTAATTAATTTTTTATCGATTACGTGGTGTGTATAAATTCTTTCTTTCATATACAGGTCAACACAAAAGTCCTTGAGTAAATTTCCATTTATTGACGTAAATTAAATAAGAAGTGATGGGTACCACTAAAAAGCTTTAATTACTAGTACAAATGCGCACAAACGAACTATAAATGATTGGCGCTATCGATTTTTTAAAGCATTGATGTGGTTGGGGCTGGCAATTCCTTCACAACACCCACTGAAAACATTTTATACCTCTAGTACAAATGAAGAACAAACGAAAAGATTTTTGGTACAAACGGGTACAAACGAGCTATAAACGATAGGTACTATCCATATTTTAATAAATTGAGGTGTTGGGGGGGGGGGGGGTGCCGTTTCTCCACAACCACCACAAAAAAAATTCTTAATACTCTAGTACAATTGAATTATAAACGAAAAGATTTTTGGTACTCACGAGTACAAACGAGGTATAAACGATTACACCTCTAGTACAAATGAAGAACAAACGAAAAGATTTTTGGTACAAACGGGTACAAACGAGCTATAAACGATAGGTACTATCCATATTTTAATAAATTGAGGTGTTGGGGGGGGGGGTGCCGTTTCTCCACAACCACCACAAAAAAAATTCTTAATACTCTAGTACAATTGAATTATAAACGAAAAGATTTTTGGTACTCACGAGTACAAACGAGGTATAAACGATTGGCACTATCCTTTTTGCAAACATTGTGGGGGGGGGAGAGAAACGGCAGCCCCACATAAAAAAACAAATGGTGTACAAATGAGTTACAAACGAAAAGCTTGTTGGTAGAAACGGGTACAAACGAGGTGTAAACGATTGGCACTATCCATTTTGTAAAACATTGAGGTGGGGGGGCTGGCCGTTTCTCAAGCCCCCCCAATAAAAATCTTTTATTACTCTAGTACAAATGAGGTGCAAACAAAAAAATTGTTGGTACAAACGGGTACAAACAAGGTATAAACGAATGGTACTATACATTTTGTAAAACATTGAGGTGGGGGGCTGAAGAAATGGCAGCCCCACACTAAAAACCCTTTATAACTCTAGTACAAATGAGATGCAAACGAAAAAATTGTTGGTACAAACGGGTACAAACGAGGTATAAACGATTGGCACTATCCATTTTGTAAAACATTGAGGTGGGGGGGGGGTGGAGAAATGGCAGCCTCACACTAAAAACCCTTTATTACTCTAGTACAAATGAGGTGCAAACGAAAAAATTGTTGGTTCAAACGGGTACAAACGAGGTATAAACGATTGGCACTATCCATTTTGTAAAACATTGAGGTGGGGGGGCTGGAGAAATGGCAGACCCACACTAAAAACCCTTTATTACTCTAGTACAAATGAGGTGCAAACGAAAAAATTGTTGGTACAAACGGGTACAAACGAGGTATAAACGATTGGCACTATCCATTTTGTAAAACATTGAGGTGGGGGGGCTGGAGAAATGGCAGCCCCACACTAAAAACCCTTTATTACTCTAGTACAAATGAGGTGCAAACGAAAAAATTGTTGGTACAAACGGGTACAAACGAGGTATAAACGATTGGCACTATCCATTTTGTAAAACATTGAGGTGGGGGGGCTGGAGAAATGGCAGCCCCACACTAAAAACCCTTTATTACTCTAGTACAAATGAGGTGCAAACGAAAAAATTGTTGGTACAAACGGGTACAAACGAGGTATAAACGATTGGCACTATCCATTTTGTAAAACATTGAGGTGGGGGGGCTGGCCGTTTCTCAAGCCCCCCCAATAAAAATCTTTTATTACTCTAGTACAAATGAGGTGCAAACGAAAAAATTGTTGGTACAAACGGGTACAAACGAGGTATAAACGATTGGCACTATCCATTTTGTAAAACATTGAGGTGGGGGGGGCTGGCCGTTTCTCCAGCCCCCCCACTAAAACCCTTTTATTAGTCTAGTACAAATGAGGTGCAAACGAAAAGATTGTTGGTACAAACGGGTACAAACGAGGTATAAACGATTGGCACTATCCATTTTGTAAAACATTGAGGTGGGGGGGCTGGCCGTTTCTCCAGCCCCCCCACTAAAAATCTTTTATTACTCTAGTACAAATGAGGTGCAAACGAAAAGATTGTTGGTACAAACGGGTACAAACGAGGTATAAACGATTGGTAATATTTTCGAAAAAATGTGAGGTGGTGGCTGGCGAAATGCACCTGTGTAGTCAAGGGGACTTCACGTCGACTGGCCGTGCTGTTAGGGTAGTACCTCTTTTCTACACTTGCTCTTTATAGAATTTCCTTTTGAGTACTCACGTGTTGAGAAAAGCAT
The DNA here is from genome assembly GCA_963931845.1 of Maratus michaelseni. Lineage (NCBI taxonomy): Eukaryota > Metazoa > Arthropoda > Arachnida > Araneae > Salticidae > Maratus > Maratus michaelseni. The sequence continues at coordinate 232,225,692 of OZ007590.1, forward strand.
TTTGTGTTTGTTGCTTAAGTTTTGCACACCAGTGTATTATTTTTTCCCTCTGATCTAGTCTTTGTATTAAAAATCCGATATTTAAGTTTGTAGAACAAAGTAACCTGAGTATAAGATAAAGAAAAATTAGTTTGAATTACCAATATTGTAAAAGAAGAAGGAATTCTAAAATTGTTAAATTAAAATAAAAATCAATTTTTCAAACAAATTATTAATTTATGAACAATTTAAAGCCTGTTATTATCTGTAATGATTTTGTTTTATTGAAACATACTTCAAAAACTTTAATATAGGTATCATTTACATAATTTTTTTTTTTTTTATACCGAGTTGCATTAAAGCCTTAAATTAAAAATGCTTATTAAACATATTAGTGAAATATGAGAACTATCCGAATACTTTTTTATCATATAGCGTACAGCTGTAGCCGACTTTGTTTTCGCTCATATAAAACAAATCATAGTGTATCTAAGAAACATCATCGAAGAAACAATGATTTTTTTCTAAAGATAAAACACAAAAATCCAAGAAAAAAATTTAGTGCGTGCTGCCATCTTTACAGTATACTTGTTTATCTTAAAGTAATATGTCATTATGTGCCTGATGAGAACAAACATTGATATATATATATATAGCATTCATATATGATATATATAGATATCGATATATAAGGTAAATAATTGTAACATGCATGTAAAAGTCTCATAATTTATCGAGTTAATATTAAGCACAAGATTAAAATTTTAAACTGAAATCTTTGTACATTTGCTAAATAGAATAATGCAGTTAACTATTTAAGTAATTCAATCGAGTTATAAATGCGTATGTATAACTGAACCTTGTTATACATACGCTTCTAATTGAAAAGTCTTTCGGTATTTACTTGAAAATTAATAGTGAAATAAATGTTGCTTATCCCATACATCATTTTACATTGTTTTCATAAAAATTATTCTGATGAACAGTATCACACAGTGTCGAAACCTTATCGAAGAATGATATTCTGTGTTTAACAGTAATATTTGTATTATTATTGAAGTAAAAAAAATACAATCAATATTTATTTGACAAAAACAAAATAATAATAATATATGTATATTTTCTCCTCATAAAGCAGAATGAAGAGAAGTTAATTGCGACTTTGAATAAATGACTGTGTGAATAGAAAGTAAGGGAAAATCTTCAACACACTTACCTATTTTTTTAAAATATCCAGTCTCTTAAATTAATGGTTCGACATTATTAAATTAACCAGATAAATAAGTGAATGATGCAGACTAATTGGAGATTTCTAAAAGAGTTTCAGAATACATTGAGACTACCAAGAAAATTTGCTCTGAAGTTAAAAAGTTAATTTCTGGTTTGCCTAATTATCTGAAAAGAAAAACAATTTCAACTGAACACTTGCTTTATAATATTCTCTCTTTAATCTTAAAAGAAATTTTATTACTAAATGTAACATTTACGGTTAATTTGATCTGCCGGCGTCCCCAGCTTACAGATGGAAGGAGTTATTTCAATATCTGTCCAGTAACAAGAAAATCAGTAAAACAGTATTTTAATCACTCCATTAACTCTCCAATTTTATTTCGAAATACGCAAATGTATAACTTCCTGCTGTATGTTTTATTGCAATAAATATATTACATAAACACCATTTGGATTAATTTTCCAGAAATATACAACTTCAATGCTTTATATTTGCAGCCACTTCATTGAAATTTGAAGGCATTATTTCAAAGGGAAATATTTGTTCTCGATTTTATTTAATATATTTTTTGTTACTTTCAATGCGCAAGTGTTATCTCCTACTTGTTTTTAAAATGAAATATTTTCTTACTGAAGTGTTCTAACAGGCAATGTAAATTCATGTTCTACTAGTCTAATGAGAGACTAAACTGCTTGCTCTTAAAATTACAATCTGTATGATCTTCCTCATTTAAATGGCTTAAAAAAGGCTTGGTGATTTTTATTGCCCAAAGACATTTTTTCTATATATCACAATTTGTAATTTATACTGATACAAAGCAGGATAAAGAGATATATGTTTTTTGTTTTATTATTAAACTAACATCATTTTTAGATGAAAATTATTCAAGCTAAATCAATGTAGAGAAGAATTTTCATTGTGAATTTCTCCTTGCTAAGAAAGGTCAAAGAATAATGATATTATTTTAACCTTACAAATGATGTTTCAAATTAAGATGCTAATTGAAGATCTTACAAATAAAGAGGCACGTGACCTTTGTGCGAATTTAAATTTTTACAGTTCATTCGTTCCGTCTCTTTCAGTTTAGTAATTTGATACGTCACATACTGGCTATTGAGATTTAATAATAACGGGAGGAGCAGCCAATGTTTAAAATTTTGTTCGTTGAAAAACAATTGCCGTCAAAAAAATGAGTTTGATCTAAGTTTAATTAAGGTGTTCGCACTGCGATACTTTGATGGTAATCAATTTCTGACACATTGTACTTCGCAAAAATGTGCTTAAAGAAAAAATAATTATCAGAGTGAGTACAATGAGCAAAGGCTTCTTCTCCACCTCACTCGGTGATGGACTCAAAACAGGTCTGCTTCCGTTTTCGAATTTTATAGTCTGTAGGGGTGACATAATTTTCGTCTTTATTAGTATAACCTCCTTTAGCAAATCTATACTTAAACATAGGAATGAATTTTGATGCAAACTGCTAATGTGCCAGTGATTGAAGCTTGATGATGTTGTTCCTCATCATAAGTGAAATATTCAATAGTTGACTAAATTATAGTCTTGAATGAATCAGACAAAGACTTTCCAAGGATGGAAACACATCAAATCAAGAGCGTCGTTGAATTTGCTGGCTTACACATCTGTTTTATTTTCACGTCTTAAACGTGAAACGAAGCAAGATTCGAAAAAATAATAATCTTTGAACTGAACCAAAACAAAGACGTCCTGGAATCCTTTGAAAATCAGACTTTTTTGGAATGCATTTTGTAATTGAAGAAAGACTGAACACTGTTGTAGACGCAAGCAGAAGAAAACTCTTGAGATAATGACCTTCACGACGTAATCTGTACATCTACTCCCAAACAGTGGGCTCGTTTTTGAAATTAATGAGAAGTGGGACGTCAGTGATCTTGCGACTCGCCACTCGATTAATGGTTTTAAACTTTCGAATCTACTCCCTAGATACTTTAAAGTTCGGTTCTTTGACAACTTGATTAGCTCGAAGAGTCGAAATGAGAAGGTGAAAGCAGTGAATCTGTTTCTTATCAAAGAGAGCTGTTTCAAGTTCCTTCCTGACCATATACTGAATTTGTCGATGCATCTCGAACCACGATACTTTCTTTTCAGTAAGATGTTTGAATCACCGAAGACCTTCAGTTACTCCTGTCATAGAAGCTGAAAAGATCCCTTCGTATCGATTCTTGAGAGATGATACCTTTTCCCATTTACAAGTTGATATCCTTGCATACACAAGAACTTTAATCATGTCTTTCTTAGAAGTCTAGTAGGAAATGACCTTGATGGTCTTTGATGGACTTGATGACGGTTGATAAGAAGGGTCCCTTTGAGGTGATTCTGATGCAATTGCAAATGATTCGTTTTCTACGCTGCACCGCCCACTAGTATCGGACACGTGTTCATCGAAGTTCACTTCATCTTCCGGTCGTTCTTCGTTTCCTATTTGCCAGACAAGTTTTCTTCAGACTCAAAATTGATTTCTGACTTAAAAAGTTTAAAGAGATTGTTGGCCGTAATCTGGTTTCTCACAGTAACTGCGACTTTATTCTCATGCTGATACTTCTCAAACCGAAATCGACTGACGTTCTTTCGATTGAACATGATGTTGGTGTATGTGTCGAAATCAAGAACTTTATTTTTCATACTTCAAGTGACTGATACCTTAAAAAAAACTTTATATTATATGGGAAAAAGTTAGAGAAAATCTAGTTCAAAATTGAATAACATAGCGCACAATCTATCTTCAGTTACAATATCTAACAGTAATAACGTAATCATTAATTAGCTATCATCAATGTATGAGAGTGCAAAAATCATGAGTAAACTTGAATCATACTGATTTCTTTGACTGAAGCTGTTTTTCAATATACAATATGTTTAACTTTGACCAGCCCTTTTGTCATTATTAAAACACAATGAAACGAAATAAATGAGCTATACAAATATAAATACAAAATATAATCCGCTTTCCTCTTTTCTTGTTGGTGGATGATAATTTGGTGAATTTGAGAAAATAATCTTAAAAGCTTACGCCCTGTTTTTTTTTGTGACTTTGCTCAATCACTATTTTTCCGGTATTCTTATGAATAAATTGCATTTAAAATGTTAGGTTTTCATTGTCATGGCTATATCTTTTTTGATATGGTAGAAAGTTAACAAATGTTTAAAGATTTATTGCACAAAACATGTTCTTCTACTCCATGTATCGAAAAACTTGGTGTTTATTTGTGGAAGAACATGTTATGAACATACCCGATAGCCATAGCTTCCTGTATGTAATTACGTCCCAATTAGAAGGATTTTCTGTACGATTTAGATGTCATTGATTTCTAATGGAAGAAGATTTCGTGTGCATTTGACATGTGCCACTAATGAAATAGCCAAAATCCACCGTGTATTTAACCTCTCTATCCACTGGAAACTCCCTTATTTGAAGACTTGACATAATAAATAAGAATTGTATATTTAAGTTACACCATAATAGGTTTTTTCTACCCAGAACTCTCAATGTTTCAGAAATATCAGTTAACGTATTAATACACTTAGCACTACCCCAAAAAGAAAAAAAGGTCTGAACGTGAAAAGTAAATTTTTTAAAGACATAAATAATTATATTTATTTTATCAACAACTATGCAATTTTTAAATGCACAGACACACAAAATATCTTGAATTGAATTTTTCGCTTAATTCTTAAATTCGAAGTTTGAAATTTGTCTTTATTCCTATGGTAAACTATCACAAAAGGTAATTTCACAATAAAGTCTTTATATAATATAAGTTTTGCTGTCATTTTATCTTAAATTACAATTCCAAAACTACCGGTTTAGAAAAATATTGAGAGATGTCACAGTTGAGTCCGTCAAGACATGCTCGATAACCACCAATATTTTATTTCACCTGTTATTTAAATGCTCTAACGTACAAAAGGTGATATAATTAATGCATTTCTCAGAAGAATGTTGAAACATTATACTCCCACTTAATACTATTATCTTGTTAATCCTCCTAGTACCATAATTTAATTTTTTATAAGCGTTTTTAGTTTTGCATAATTGGAACAATAAATTTAATTCTATTAAGTGTAACTTCTTCACACGATATGTCTATTTAATTTACTTTATTCAGTTAACATAATTATTATTTTTTTCTGGTTCAAAAGACGAAATACTTCAAAACAAATAAAACTGAGGTCAAATAAGACCCCAGTGGCACTAGGAGGGTTAAGAAGAAGTTAATGTAACTTGCATTATACAAGTTAGATTAAAATACATTTTTAATTATTGAATGATAGTCTGTTTATACTAAAAATTGAAACATTTTTTAAAATATGTTTTTAATTGCAACTGCACTTTTTTGAGAATTGTTATAAAATAATATTTCAAACTATCATATAAATTTTATTAGAATACAACTGTTGGGTCAGTCGATGTAATTCGAAATAGGGGGTTGAAAACAGGTGCTACAGAGCAGTCTGTTAAAAAATACAGCAAAATGTTCAGTCATTCCAGCATTTTTACAGATAACGGTTATTTGGCCATATTATGAATCGTTCTCATTTGTCGATCAGCGATACAGTACGGTTAAGAAATCGTTTTCTATAAAAACTTTCGAATTGACAGGACAGTTTGTTGCAATTTTTTTACAGTATAGTTGTGACTTATTGAACTAAGATGCCACTAAACTTAAACAAAACAGAAGAATAAGGAGACTTACAGATTCCCGCCTTTTCTAGCGGTATCTTATTAGCTTTGTTGACGCTTGATAACAGAGTTATCACAAAAGTCTCTGACAAATGACATTTTTAATTCTGTTTTTTTTTCTCACCTACAATGAAAATATGTGACAGCAGTATTACATAATTTTCATTTGTAGATTATCGCTAATTTAGTAACACATAGCTGCATAATGTGTGATTTGTTGTTAATCCACAGTTCTTAGTTTACCCCAGAAGTTTCATTATGTGAGTAATTGGAAACAAGTTTTTACAATTAAGTGCCTGTATTTCTGAAGATAAAATTGCGTGTATTGTGGCAATTTTAAACCTCTATAATGATTTATAATTGCGATGCATGTTCTTGCGTTGCAAGAAGACGATATTCTGCGAAACTGCGTGAGGAAACGAAGTGGCTCAATCTATTCAATTGTGGACTTGTTTGGTGCAGTTTGTGATGATGTTATAAACCACAAAATGACATTTAGATAAGTTGTTACGTCTTAAGAGGTATTGAAGAGATTCGCTAAAGATGAGGAAGGAAAATCTAAGAAGGGAACTAAAAGAAAAGGAATGAACCTGTTGTTCAGAACAATAAGCGTGGAAAGAAAACTTAACTGTGAGGAAAAAAGAGAATGAAAGAGAAAAATGTGTACTGGTACATGAAGCCGAGAAAGAGAAACGAATCTTAAATGCAGACGTCTAAGGACCTACAGCAAAGCACAAAGGTAATTTTAAGAAAAAGAGCGGAGAAGCGTCAGTCGACAGCAAGAAGCGAACAATACCTGTCAAGAAATGTAGGGATGGAAATTAACAGTATGACACTGAAAAAAAAGAAGATAGTTTACTGTTAAACGAAATGGAATCAGAAGATGGTTTTGGGGCTGTGAATTTTTAAACTATGATGGAAGTGATTACGTCTCCAGATACTGAAGATAGCATCTGTTTGAAAACCGCATTTGATGACTTGATGGATAGTACATTTGTATTGGTTGAAATTATTAGAGGTGCAAAGATAAAACATTATTACGCATACGTTTGCAATATTATTTAAATTTGTGAAATGATTTAGAAATCACTGGGCTCAATAATATCAAATCTGCAAAGTAAACATTTGTTATGGTTGAAAATGATAAGTTTTCAATATTAAAAACCCAAATGAAGGCAAGAAACGGGTGTATTTGTTTTCTGGTAGTGTAAAATCTAAAAAAAAGTGAACTATCTTGTTTAAGTTAACAAGATGTTAGATTTATTATTTCGTTTGTTAATTGTTTTTAATTTGCCTACATTAACGTTTGAACAAAAATGCTTTTAGCGTTTTTAAATACCTCAGAATTTTAGTTGCGATTGCAGCGTGCAGTATTGTTTTCTTTCCCCATTTCTTTTAGAATAAACAATTGCATTGAATTGAGAGACTTTAATTTTTATGCCAAAAAATGCCCTTAAAAATTACCATTGGGATACTAAAAACATCACTATGGAGTAATTATGAACATGCCTCCCATACGACAACAAGTTAGCAAAGATGATAGGCCGAGCGCTTATACAAACTAATATTTATCAGTCCTGCTTGTTCATGCAGCCGAAACCATGTTCCCAATTACCCCAGTTTTGCGGGGTAATTAAAAGCAGGCAACAACTTTCCTCCAGAAATTTTGATAAAAATAAATAAAAAATAAAACTAAACGAATGTATTCCAAGGGCGCACTTCTGCTGTCAGAAAAAATCTCGGATGTTATATATGATATATACTACTCTGATAGTAGGACAAACACATAAATATAAAATTCTGTATTCAAATACCCCAATTGACCCTACATATAAAGTGTAGTTTTCTAGACATTTGAAGTAACTTATATTTTATCTAAGAAGAAAAATCAAAACTTTGCCTGCAGCAAAAAAACTGAGTGTCAAACAAAAACATGTTTTGAATAAGAAAATATTTATTCCTTAATCCCTTATCTAAAGAAATGAAATGTAGAAACAATCAGAAAATTATGCAAAATTTTGCTGGTAAGAAGAAAAATTCCATCACCAATCTAAATTATTATTTTCTATAAACATACCCAATGCTTTGAATTTCCATATTATCTTCGTAGTCAGATATGAATATATAGTATTACGAAAAAGTTATTTCTAATTGAAACAAAATTTAGGGTCTCAATCTGCCTGTATGAAATGTTACCATAGTGAAATATCTAGCATTCATGTAGTCAATATTCGTGTTTTATGAGCTTCTTTGAATAAACTTCCTTGCATATATATCTATCTATATATATATATTAGACTCTGTTATTTACACACTTTTATTCAACTTAATTTATTTGGTTTTTGTATGTAAAACTAATTTTTTTTATATACTACAATTATAAAAATTATAAAACATTTTAATATTTTTAGAATATAATTATAAAATAATAAATAAATTTTAAGGAATTGTTTTGTCAACCGAGTGCAGGTGATAAATCGCCAAACATTAATCGTGGTTACAACCGTGTATAGGTTACAACCGCAACGGTGTTAATTATGCGCGAAACCACGTTCGCTATAATACACCAACTGACTGTAAAACTGCAACAATGAAATATTTTAACCACTAAAAATTGAAAAGAAAATATAAATAAAAAATAAAGAGTGCAATATTAAAAAAAAAGAAACGAGCTTTTATCTATTACTTGCTTAATATTAATTAAATCTTGATTATACGTTGAGAAAACAGTTTAGAAATCATGATTATATAGTTTAAATAATACTTGTTTTAATTTCCTGTTGCCGTATCTTAAAAAAGACTGTAAATTATATGTAAAAATAGACATTTTTTAATAAATTCACTAGTTTGTGCCTTATATTAAGCTTAAATCAACTCAGTGAAATTTTGGTAATCGAGACCAACGAGATTTAATGTATTCGAACGGAATCTTTTTGGAACATGAACTGAAGCAATGAATTTAGGCGTGATTTTTAAAATACACCTTAAATGTTTATAAAATAGTTTTTTTTGTAAACTATTGTTATTTTTATTCTTATTCTAATAACAATAACCTAAGAAATAGGAAAAAGTATGTGACATAATTTTTGTTTGGTATAAATATTACAGTTTGTTTAGTGTTGTGAACAGCATGTAGTAAATAATGAAGGTCAAAATTTTAAGTCTTACGTTTATTGATAAGAAAGAGAAGTCAGCCACAACATAATAATAATAATAATAATAATAATAATAATAATAATAATAATAATAATAATACAAAAATTGAGGATATTATTCTACAATGCTTTATTTTATATCGATGGGCATTAATCAATCGTACTATTAAGCAAGCAGCAACTGATATTATTTTCCAATTAGAATGCCAAGTGCAGTTTTGCAATGTGTGGCCATTTAAGAGTAAACGATTGACTTCATTAATAATGCAGAAATAATAATAATAAAAACAAATCTGTAAAAGATCTGTAAAAGAGTTTACTTAGAAAATAAGCTTTCTTATAATTAAATTTCTAAAGCTTATGTTAAATTTCTATTTTAAATTTTTATATAAATTTTTATTTCTAAAACTTAAATTTCGATCGCAAATTGAAATCCCATTCTTCAGTCGAAAATTAAGTTTTAGAAATTAAATGTCTTATGGTAAACATCAACCCATATACCAAACTCATACTACTTTTACGCTGTTCAGAGTACGGCCAGACAGACACACGACCAGACGGCCAGACAAACCGAAGTCATAAACACTTTTCAACTGTGTTTTCCTTGCTTTCTTGAGTTGTAGAAAATTTCTCGTTTTATTCCTCTAATTGTTTTCTCCTGTTGTATGATATGGAAATAGTAAATACATTACTTCCGTATGTTTCCCTATTTTAAAGCAACCAGAATCTACAACTTTTGATCAAAATTAAAACTCGTAATTTTTTTTTTTACCCCTACGTCTGCTAATAACTACGCAAAAAAGCGTGTCAGCACGTGAACTCAAGAACGCTTATTAACACAACTGTCTCGCATCAGACATCACGTGACCATACTTAGATTCCTGTCGTTTTACATATTGAAATATGCTTTGCTTAGAAAAGCAGTATTTGATCATATTGCACTGAAATGAAATTTTAAATATTAAAAGGCAATTTAATGTAAAATTTTAAACACATTTTATCATATTTAAAAGAGTATTTTATTTGTAAAGGCGAAAATATTTGTATTAATTAGCGATTCAAAAGATCCCGTAAAAGCCTATTGCATTACATGTATTTTTAAATTGTTCATAATGATTATTTTTTTGCGCACTTTCAGATTTCATGTAATATTGGTGTTCTGTGTGTATATGACCAGGTAAAAATTTTCCGAATTTGAATATCTAACACTTTCAAACGGGTTTACAATAAATAATGATTTCAATATTTTAAAATGCGTTTTTCACTTTTTCATACCGGATTTATACCGAGTCATGTTTGAGGAAAAATGGAGTTAATTGCTGATTCAAGCGCTCGAATACGCTATCTGGTACAGAAAAGATATAAATACTCGCTTCAGGAAAATCTTGTGCAAGCCCATTGCATTAAATGTTTTTTAATTTGTTCATTATTATTTTTTTTTGTTTTTTGCACAATTTCAGATTTTATGTGACATCAGTGTTCTGTGTTTATATGACAAGGTAAAAATTATCCGAATTTGAATATATAACACTTTCAAATGAATTTACAATAAATAATGATTTCAATGTTACTTTAGTATTAGTTAAAGGGACAATTTTCCTGGGAACTGATTTGTTACACTCACGCACCGATATTTCGCGATTTTGTGATTGGCGCGCTTTCCAAAATTTCAACACCAATTACTTAATATAAGCATAATAGACAGGTTACCATTAGCGGAAAAAATACCCAAAGTTTGGCCCATATTTTCCTTTTTATGACCGATTTAAAAAAAAAAAAAGGTGCGTGAGTGTAAGACATCATAGCCTTTTCCTGTACCGATAGCTGCAATTAGCGACCTTTTTAAGCCTTTTTAAGTCCCAATTGTTAATTTTTTAATAAAATGTTCCAAAAATCGTTCTCGCGCAAACTGCATCAAGTTAAAAGAAATTTGGCAGTGCCATCTAGCAAGCGTAAAAAAAAAATTAAGATGATCACAATTAGCATTTTTAAACTTTTCTGAGGAATAAAAGAAAGGAAAGAAAATGATATGCTTTATATGCAAAGATTGATGCATTTTGTTTTTTAATTTTATGACAAATACAATTTTACATTGAAAGATCTAATGCTGCAAATTAGGAATTTATTATTAGCTTTTTTTAAAAGCCCTAACATTTTTTTCTTTAGCAAATTATTGCTTATAGAATATGCCTGTGAAATTTTAACAATATAAGTTTATAATGAGTTTACTTTTATGGAACTGAATTTTGTGTTAAGGATATTTTTGTAAAACAGAATTTCGAGAATGGTCCCTTTTTCTTAAATTAAATTTTGTGAAAAGGCCCTTTTTATTAAATAGAATTTTTTGAACGGACCCTAGTTTTTACCTGAATTGAACTCAGATATGAGCTGTGGTAATCATTATAGGTAATTAAATTGTATCTTCTTGCTTTTATTAGTAAAAGTTCTAATTATTAATAACATAGTTATAATAAAATTTGCCGCAGGTTTTTTTTTTGTTTTCTTATTTAACATATGGATAATTTAAGCTGAATTTAACATATTTCTGTGAATTATTTTGTGTTGTTTAAGAAGTGCGACATCTCTTTTGCTTTATTTTTAACCAATGCATATTTTTATGGCTACATTACCAACACTCAGCTGCCAACGTACGCAAAAAAAAAAAAAAAAAAAAAAAAAAAAAATCAGTAGATTTCTAAAGTAAATCAGTTGATTAAGCTGCTTTTAAAAAAAGCCTTCATTTAAAGTAATACTTTTTTTCACATTTCAGAAATGAAAAATAGCATTAATAGATAAAACGTATTTATTTTTTCATTTTTAAAATTATCCAGTCTATAAACGCAGTCTACACTTTAAGCGAAAATTCATGTTTAAATTACAGTATAGGAAGTTCCATATTTTCCTTCTCTGGAGGTTGACTTTTGAAAACACAGTTTTTGGGTAGATTTTGATTACTTGCCACAATTTCAATGATCGTAGCATAAAAATAAAGCAAAAGAGATGTCGCACTTCTTAAACAACACAAAATAATTCACAGAAATATGTTAAATTCAGCTTAAATTATCCATATGTTAAATAAGAAAAAAAAACCTGCGGCAAATTTTACTATAACTATGTTATTAATAATTAGAACTTTTACTAATAATTCTGTGTATAACACAAAATAACAGTAAGACAACATTACAGAAATCCGCATATTGGATCTCCAATTAAAACACACACAACATTTCAATTCATATCATCTGTTTAAATGAAATAATATGTCAATAATCTGACTTAACGTTCTAAACTTAAATTAACACTCTTCCGTCATTTTTGAGGAGGCATATGCTAGTTTATAAATAAAAGAGTTAAAAAAAAACCCCTCTGAAATAGAATATTTAAACCAATATAACATTTTTAAATAAAGATCTAGAAGAAAATTTGGGAATAAAAAGAAGACGTGGGATTCGAACTTATGCTATCTAGACTTAAATGCATCGCTCGAACCATTGAACCACCAAGGACGTAGCTGTTCTGCAACAAAAGATTAAAATAAGTAGGCAAATATGTGAAGGCAGGAATCTAATATGGTCACGTGATGTCTACCGCGTGACACTAGTCTTATACACCGTTGTTCGCACGTAATTGGCTGATTTGTGTAACTAATACCAAATGCACGCTCAGTGTTCTTTCAAAATTAATGTATTCAATTCCTGTCTCCTGTCGATTCAGCGGCTGAGTAAGTTATTGTTAGAAAGAGATGCATTTATTTCAGCATCTCAAAATTAAAATAAAGTTGAGGCTGCATTATCATCCTTGATTTTCAAATCATTTGAGGGAAGAAGGAAGGGTGAGATGTCGCAAAAGTTGCAAAAGCACTACTAAACCAAATTTAGAAGTTTCCTGTGATTGCAGACGGCGTGTTAAAAAAATCACAGAAATACGCTAGTTCTACATTTGAGATGTGCACTTAATCCAGTTTAAAATGCAGAAAAAATCATCTGTTTAGGTAAAGAATGTTGTACAGTTATGCTGTTTGAGGAGTTATATAATGTACAGTTGTGCGAAATAAATAACAATAAGTACATACACTGTTTAAAATCTTCAGCTTTTGCTGCAGACACACTCCACCGCTTTTAGTGGAAATGGTTGATTTACTATATTATGGAGCATTTCCATTGGTCAAAATAGAGATATTCTATAAAAGCGGTGGAGTGACTATGCAGCAAAAGCTGAAGATTTTTAACAGTGTAGGAGAAAATTTTGGATTTTTATATGTTGTGCATTTATGCGGTTTATGCCCTTATCCCTAGTGAATTTAAACGGTTTCGACTGTATTTAAAAAATATTATTTGAACATAATTTTTACATGGTGAACTCTTTATAAGCTAATATATCATTTCTATAAAGTTGAGGAGGAGGAATTTAAAATTCTAAGTATACTTGTGCTGAAAGTATATTCGTAAAAAATGAGACATTATGATGTAACTGTATTCTCATGTGTTTCTTATATAATATTCTTACATATTATATATTTTACTTCAATATTTCAGGATAAAACATGAAACACTGAAGATATTGTTTTACTTGTGTTTTACTTTTTTTATAATTATTACATATGACTGAAGTCTTATAATCTTGCATCGGAAATCACTCAAATTCATATGTATACGATAAAGTTTGTGCAGTTAAAATTCGATGTTTTAGCAATAAAATGATAACAAAATTAAATTAATACTTTTTTAAAGACATTAGTAAATAAATAATGGTTTTATGTACTGTGTTGGCAAAACAGACCACGTGGTTTTTCCTTATATAATACAAGTTTATATATTGAAACAAATTTTAACTATTTCACTTATTTGATTTTAATATTTTTAGACCTTATACGATATCTTACATGGCGTAACGTCTAGGTATATTGAATAATGACTTTCTTTTAATTCCTTATATCTCATTTTCGTGAACTTGGTCTGTAGATAGTGTTGAAACTAATGGAACGGAACTTGGCAAACTTTTTCAGAATATTCATTTTTGTTAAAACTAATTTATATACCTACAAAAATTGACGCATTAAGTATATCAAAAATGCTTCTTTTGATGTTAGATCGGCATAAATAAAAACATTTAATTAATATTCATACAATTTTTTGAGAAAGTAACCTTGAAGTCTTTTCTCTCATATAGAAGGAGGGTCTTTAAGTTGTTGTTTGTAGTTTAGAATGTTTACAGGTTTTCTAGACAAAATGGCCTATCCAACTTTATTAAGCTTTTAAAACACAATTTTCCATTTAGTCATTTGGAAATCTGTTTATTAAATTTAATGTAAAATTTCCGGTAATTTGGGAGAAGTTGCAACGATTTCTTTATTTGGTAGCATTATCTGGGAACATAATTTTTATTTTAGTAACATACTAAGAATTCCTTGAAATGTCAATATTTCATGGGAGGTTCACTCAGTGAAATATATAATACTTTGCGAAAATACTCTTTTACTAACCTTATGTATGTATGTCTTTTTTTCTTCAGCTAAATACACTCAAGGGTAAAACAAGTGCTATCGAGAAAAATGCATCAAATATTTAATGCATTATATGGAATCCATCGTACCCATAATGCATATTTTAGAAAACAACCGAAGTGCTTTTAGACATTAACAAGTTAACTTGCTACAAAAATTGTTATAAAATTAAAAAATTTCTTTTAATAGCTATATTTTAGAAGTTTCTATACCGAAAAAAAATAAATCTTTATTTTTAAGGAAATTTTCGTAATATGTTTTTCAGAAATGGTAATTTACTTTCCGTGAAACAAAACATTACACTATTCCCTAGAAATATCAAAGAAATGCCAAATAACACACTCTATAAAGAAAGCATAAAAAATTCAATCATGTAATTTCTCACAAACATCGCGTTTTAGAAATGGATCCAAGAATAGAAAATGCTTTTCATGCTTTTTGAACACTTTTCATCATTTATCTTAATGCATTTTATCATGCATGACTGAAGGGAATAACTAAGATCATAAGACAAGATATGGAATTTTTATTAAAATGGAAATAGGAATAAAGGAATACCATTTTAAATACTATAAAATGTTTTCGTTTATTATCAGTTCTATTATTTCAATAAATTTCAAATGAGGAATCGTTAAAAAAATATTTTTTTTTTATTTTCTAAATGTAATGCTATTGAACGTCTAGGAAAATAATAAAATAAATGGATTAATTCAATTTTAGAATTTCAAAACAAGAGAGTGATTTCTCATCATCATTGCTTTGATAATTTCGTGGTATATGTGGAATGTTTTTTTTAAAAATCATTAATGATTTATAAGACATAAACATATTAAAATAAAATATTTACATATTTTTGTTGCATAACACATGAAATTAATTATCAGCAAATTTTCCTTTTGTTAGAATCATTATCTGGATTTTATTTTTAATGTGAAAGAAGACTACATAGGTTTCAATGACAAAATAAGATATTGTTCATTAAACTATACTGATCAATATGCATCAGTGCCATGTTGCCAATTTAGCACGTGCTTTTGTTTTCAAAGTATTCACTAGAATTTCCGAAAAAACATTTTTTGATTTATTTAATCACGGAATGTTTGTCATTAAATGATTGAAGATTACTTTTCGGAAATTCAGGTAGATATTTGGGATCAAATAAGTATTAAGTTGGCAACACTGCTCATAGCACACAATTAATTTCTTTCAGCCTTTTACTTTGAACTACATATGATGTTATTAATACACAAATGGCTAGTATCAATAATGAAAAAATATTCTGATAATCCTTTGCATTATAAAATAAAACCTAAAAAAAATATAACGGTATCAACATTTCTCTACAGCGATTACCGACCTTTATTGTTACGCAACCCATGTTAACGTGTCAAATGATTTCGCGACCCACATAACATATAGGTATATAGAGACTTTTTTGTAATATTTCCTAAGAAACAATATGGCACAAACATTCACACGAAAACAGTAATAAGTAATACTACTGTGAAAGTGAAGTAAACAAAAACTTTTACTACGTAAAGAAATAAAAATTAAAAGTCAATGCAATTTCGGACATTATTTTGAACCAAAGAAAAATTCTGTATCGGGATTGAAACTTTTTAAAATTTAGGCTCAAATCGCTCTCTGCACAAAGTTAATTAAAAAAGCGCTTTTTCACAAAGCTTTTTATTTATATTTTTTTACATTACAGTGGAACCCCGTTAATTCGGACTCCGTTAATCCGGATCGGTCTGGTGGAATTTTTTTTTTTCATTTTTGAGAAGCGATTGGCAAATTTCCATAACATTAATTTATTTCATTCTCGGATTCTTAATAAAAAAGTCTTTTCTGAAATATTTTTGGAAGAATACCTTAAGCTTTTTTATTTAAACTCTTTGAAGTTATCTTTCAAAGAAAAAACAATGTATCACTTTAAGTTCGGCAATTCCAATTTTCACAGTTTTCCATTTAATCCATTTAGAAATGTCATCAAAAGCTTACTGCACAACAAAGTTTTACTTAGAGCATTGCAAGGAAGCAAGATAAAATAGTCCCTATAGACCCAATGATTGATTAGGATCGCTTTCCGATCTTTGTCAGCCAGCCCATAGGTCTCTCGGGACTGTTTCTTTGTCTTCATGACAAAACGCTTCTACAATACTACTTGCGAAAACACTCGAGTCACTGCTCTGTTTCCTAGAATCCGACCTCCCGTTCAGAGAGAATGTATCAACTCAAATCTTACCAGACAATTTCCTTTGCCGTGTAGTGTTTTTGAGCGTATATTTTTAACTATGGCGATGAAACGAAAACATAATTTTGTGACTATGCAAAAGAAATTCGAAGCAAAGAGTAGAATTGATAAAGGTGAACACTTGAAAAAGATTGCTTGTGAATTGGGAGTAGTGACCTCGACAGTGTCCGATTGGAAGAAAAATCGAAAAACAATCGAGGATTTTTGCTCGAAATCAATTTGTAACGACGGTTTGGACAATTGGAAGAATGTTAAAAAAGCTAAACTTTAAACACTGGATGAAGCGTTATTCGTTTGGTTTTGCGCCGAAAGAGATCGTGGTTTACCTATATCAGGTCCAATAATTCAACAGAAAGCCTTAAAATTAAGTTGCCTGATGGTGATCCAGATTTTAATGCCAGTCAAGGATGGTTAAATAAATGGAAAAACCGGCATGGTGTGCGTCAACTTACTGTGACGGGTGAGAGCATGTCTAGTGACAAAAAAACATCTGAAAAGTTCAAAAAGCAATTTGAAGAATTTATTAAAACAGAAAAATTAACGGCAGATCAGATCTACAATGCTGATGAATCAGGACTATTTTAACACATGTTGCCAAATAAAACTTTAGCCTCAAAATTAGAAGAATCAGCTAAACGATGTTAAAAGAGCAAGTACCTCCTCTTTTGTGCCTCACTATAATGACTTGTAGCAATGCATCACAAAGCACAAATTTCCTCTTCCTTTAATCGGAAAATCCAAAAATCCCTGTGCACTAAAAAGCATAAATCGTGAGACTTTACCTGTAGTTTACCGTTACCAGAAGAGTTCTTGGATGGAGAGCGAAAGTTTTAAAGAGTGGTTGTCTATTTTGTTCCGTGTGTTACAAAATATTTAAAATCGGGCAACTTACCCATCAAAGCTGTCCTTCTACTTGATAATGCCCCGACACACCCCGAAGAAAGTGAACTGACAAAAACAAATACAAAAACATAACGTTTTTACCACCTAATGTGACTGCGCTAGTACAGCCAATGGACCAAGGAGTTCTTCAGAACATTAAGAAAGTTTACAAACGACAAATGTTGAATGAACTTTTAGATGATGGAGAACATGGAGTGGTAGAGATTCTCAAATCAATCAATATCAAGAAAGTAATCTATATGATTGCTGATTCTTGGGATCAGGTTGCTGAGAGTACTCTCCGAAAGTCGTGGAAGAATTTATGGCCTGCAAATTGTGATTTCTCGGATAATAAGCTTGAAACAGAAGTAGGAATAAGCGAGAATGAAAGAGAAAATACATACGAAGAATTTGTGAGCACGTTCAAAAAAATTGATGGTTTCTCAGATGTTGATATCAGTGACATTAGCAATTGGTTGGAAGCAGAAAATAATGAAGGTTACGGCTCACTTACAGATGACGAAATAATCACTTTATGCACAAAAAATGAAAATGAAGATAATACAGACAAAAAGACCATTATCAATGATGATCAACCAAAAGCTATTAGCCATAATGAAGCAATGTCTCATTTAGAACAATTAATGGTTTATTTTTAACGTCAAGTGGAGATTATACCAAATGAACTACTTCTGCTCAAGCAGATGAGTGACCGTGCGGCCCGCAAAAGGTATACAAAACTGGCACAGCAGAAAATTACAAACTTTATAATTACAAAGTAAACATTTTTACTGTCTGTAAATATTGAATATGTTTAATATAAAGGTGATTTTCTATAAGTATGTTTTATTTTATTTCTTTTTTTCTCATTCTCCAGATAATCTGGATTTTTGATAATCCGGATTGGGTCTGGTCCCAATTAATCCGAATTATCGGGCATTTACTGTATTTTACTTTGGAATTGTAACATATAGCTTTTATTATATTATTGCAGCAAATAAAATTAGTTATGTCTCTTTGACGACCCGACAAATTGTTCCTTGATCGATCAGTGTGTCTAGACCCATAGTTCGGGAACTGCTAGTTTATATTTTACTGCATTCTAAATCGTTGTTATTTATAATATGTGTTGCATATATATATATTTATAATATAAATTGCATGCTTTTTCCTATCTCCAAAATGCATTTCATTTAAAGTTGCAATTGAAATACAAAGCACTTTTTTCAAATTTGAAGAATTACATTTGGTGCTTAAGCAAAAACAATGTTTTTAATATTGTTGTGGAGTAATATAGTTGTTTTCAAATCATGTAATAAATCATGCTTTGTAATATATAATTGCATGTATGGTTAAGAATTGAAAAAGTTCACAGAAATAATACGCATTTCCTTTGACAGTTACGTTCTCGAATAGAATTTTTTCGATTAAGAAAATTTCAAAATTCGAATCTAGTTTATACATAATATATGTTTCCGACTAAACGCTCCTTTTTAAAAGTATTATTAGTAAAAAAAAATCAAAGATTTATCCTCAGAACAAACGTGTTGATATCAGAAAAGCATTTTTTCGTACTTCTTTTAAGATTATTTTCTGAACGTAGAAAGCTATTCATACAAAAAGGTTTTTGCCTGGAAGAGAAAACCGTTTTGTAAATTTCCTTCTACCGAATAATCATTTGTAAGGATTTATTTATGAGATTTTTCTTTTAAACTCTCGCATATCTAAATGCGGTTACCATAAAAAATCACGATTCATTTGCAACTTTTTTCTGTTATTAGGATGTTTAAAAAAGATTATAAATTAGATTCATTATAAATTTTCAATTTTATAATGAATTTTATTACATGTAGGTTATGTGTATTTATGAATATATATTCGATCAGTTTTATCACTTACATGAGAAATTCAATTAAAATAGAGTTATTATATAGGAATGAAAAATCATGAAAAGAAAATTAGCTGATGTTGCCGAAGGAAGTGGGGCGTCCAACTTTAGATTTGTTTGGATAGATTTTCGTTCAAAAACATAAAGTCATACAAATTCGAAGGTGTACGCTGCTGAAGGTAGTGTGGCCCCGAACAGAATTTTCATTTGGAAAGATTTCATTTTAAAATATAAAAACATTCAACACTGATTTTTGATATATTTAAAGTTATTATCGCGGGCCTCAGCAAAACTGGGCAGGTCAGCTTCTTAATATATATTTTAAGCTACTTAGTTTGTTATAAGTTAGATGTTTCATTAACGGTGCGTTAAAAATTAATAAAAATTCGTAACTTTAATTGTTTCTTTTACAATAAGCACCCACATGAATTATATTTCCGAATTATATTTTCATAAAATAATAGCTAATTCCAATACATACAAAAGAAACTTTCGGAATTTTGTTCTTTGTTATTTAATGCATGCAAGAGACTGTTCCTATAACAATTGTGTTCATTATAAGTTGCATATGTTGAAATATTTTTTATGTAGAATTTTTGACCTGTTACAAAGTTAATAGGTATTTTATTTGTGAAATTTTGGCACGCGCACGTAAAAAGGTTCGCCATCCTTGTCCTAGGTACACCTATAATCGCACGATACATATGTTGGCAATCCGCCTTTACCGCCCCAAAAATAGATAATATCCATAAATTAAATGCAGTAGTAGTGTTTTTTTATGTTGTTTCATTTTTGCAAAATAATCAGAAATGGGAAATCAAATAACTTGTTTTTTTCACTCACAGGAAAATGTCATAAGATATTATTAAGACAGGTCATCTGGGTAGTTATTGAATCAATGGTGCGTTATAGTTATCGTTGTAGTCTGATCCGCCTGCACTTTGTATGGAACCAATTGTACAAGGTGCCCAAACAAAGCGATAGTGGGAATTAGAATAACCCATACGGTATTAAGACAAGCGCAGGAAAAAAACCCAGCATTTGCAGAATTGGAATGTGTTATATTAATGCCTAAATTGGCTTAGCAAACGGAGTTTACAACAATGTCGAGAGGTGCAATCTGGTGCCTTTTCCTTTGAGAGTTGTTATGTTATCGAATTTTTTTTCCAACAAGAAAAGTCATACAACTAGAGGAAACAGATGCTGGTGTGCTTCTAGCACAAAAATATGCCTCCGCTTCAATAGATGTTGTGGAAAAAGATATATATCGATACAGCGATTCTTTAAATGCCAACAACTCGGCTACACAGTCAAGAACTGCGACAATCTAGAGGCATGTGCACATTGTGATGGTGCACATAACGAAAAGGACTGTGACTTTGGGAAGCCTGACTGCGTCAATTGCCGACGAGAGGTACAGAGATGTGACGGACATTCAAAAGCTAAAGTATGGATTGGTCACCCCTCATACGACAGTAGCTGCCCAATGTATCTACGAAAACGACAAGAAGCACTAGAATCGTTGAACCTAAGACCGCAACATTCAAGGACGTTCAGGTAAATCTTCAAAACATTACATCCACAAACGGCAGCATTTGTAAAATTTGCGAACTACACTCTGGCATGCCTCCAAGATGCTTACTTCTTTAATAATAGACCTTTCTCTCTACCACTTAATGTAACATGCTATAGTTCAAGTTCTAAAAATTGCCATATTTTATCTTAAACCAAAACTTAAAACATTGTCTGTCGGCAATTTATGATCACTCTATAAGCATTAACTTAGGTCTTCC
Source organism: Maratus michaelseni (assembly GCA_963931845.1). Classification (NCBI taxonomy): domain Eukaryota; kingdom Metazoa; phylum Arthropoda; class Arachnida; order Araneae; family Salticidae; genus Maratus; species Maratus michaelseni. The sequence goes on from OZ007590.1 coordinate 232,247,097, forward strand.
TCAATGTATGTTGAGCGTAGGCAGTTTTTACTGTCCCCGAGAGTGGATTTCGACATTGACATCCGGGACTGGTGGGACATCAGCTGGGCAGAGCAATTCACAGCTAGTCTTGGGTGAATTTAACGCTCATAGCCTCCTCAGTGGTTATTCTCGGGAGGATGTCAGGGAATGCTTGGGGCGAACCCTAGTTGGAAAATAGCCTATCTGTTGGCAAATAGCCTAATTGTTTTAAACGGCACGTCTAGTCTACCAACAGAGAAGGATGAGCAGACCTTGCAATTTGTACCCAACCTGTCTTTGCAAAATTTCAAACTTGGTCAGTACTCCCGGAGTTTTTTGGAGACCACCGTCCAATAGAAACTTCCTTCTCTTTTAAAATACCAAAAGCTCTAAACGCCTTTACAAAACCAAAAATGTCCCACTAAGAAAATTTGTAAACCTAGTTTTACAAAAAAGCAATCAAGAGCAATTAAATTTCGGAACAATAGACTGTCCACAAAAATTTAACGAAACCTACGACAAATTAATAAACATCATTCCGGCCGCAGCGAACAAAACCCTGAAAAAGAAATCCCCCTTGAAGCCTATAAAAATTTCATCGTGGCCCCCAGAGCTTCGATCAAGGAGGAATAAGTTTAAAGCCCTATACAAAAAGGCAAAAAATTCAGGCTTCGAACCAAACATACATCAAATATACAAAAAGGAAAGAGCAGAATATCAAAAGGCCATATAAGGGAAAAAAGAATGCCTAGTCTAAATTCTGCAGAAAATAATCTAACCCCTTTTGGACCGCAAAAAAGCTGGCATTCCAGCAATTTCTGGATAACCAGATCAACTATGTTCTGGATTCATCTACCATGGTTTCCAGGTCGTCTTCCGTTCTGGTTTTGACAGAAAATACTTTTGGCAAATATTTTCAAAATTCTTCCCACTTCCAGTTGAAAACTGGGAAGACTGTTCATGATCAACCAACTTTTACTTTGAGGGAGCTAAGATATGCTATATTTTCATTTAATCAAAAAAAGGTCCTGGCCCTGACAACATTGACCATCCAGCAACATTGAACAATGACAAGAGCCATTTTTAATTTCTCTGCACAGTTGCTTCTACACATCTACAATAGCTTACTTAACCTAAAATTCTTTCCTGACGCCTGGAAACTTGGAGAGCTAGTCTACTTCAGGAAAGAAGGATTAGATTTATATACCTCATATAGACCTATTACCCTCTTACCTATTTTTGGTAAAATATTTAAAAAACTAATTTTAAGAAGAATCAACCACGCTCTTTCTCTGTCTAACATTCTCTCAGGCCACCAGCATGGTTTCACGCAGTATAGATCAACGGAAACTGCACTCCAACAAGTACTTTCCCAAATAGAACGAAATAATCTTAACTGTAACTATACCTCTTTAATCTCGCTGGTTTCAGGTTAGAGGGGGGAGGGTTGATAATCTTCATTGGGATCTGGCGATATCCTCCTTGAAAAAACTAAAACTTTCACCTCAACTTATTAACTTAATTGCCTCCTTCCTGTCTCGTCGGATAGTCTCATACCTATACTATACTTTCAGAAAAGGTTGATCTCAGGGCTCATGCCTGGGACGATTTCTGTGGCTTGTCCTCTTGAAAACTCTGTTGGGGTTGCTCTGTGTAAAAAGTTGTGCGATCGTAGCATATGCGGATGACATACTTTTGATAATAGGATCTCCAACGAGATCACTACTAGAACTTAGAGGATCCGAAGCACGAAACATTATTCAAAACTGGCCGATGAACAACAAAATAGAAATCTCATTCAAAAAATCAATGTCACTAACATTTGACAAACCAAAAACTCTAAAAAGAGGACAGCAATATAAATTACAAGGGAAAACATTAAATCGGTAACTACTTAACTTACTTAAGGGTTAAATTAGATCGCAGTCTTTCATTCCTTGCACATTTGGCAAACCGCAAACTCTAAAAAGAGGACCGCAATATAAATTACAAGGGAAAACATTAAATCGGATAACTACTTTACTTACTTAGGGGTTAAATTAGATCGCAGTCTTTCATTCCTTGTACATTTGGCACAAAAAAGACAAGACATTTTCAAAGCAACAAAAAATTTATATAAATTATCATCAATTTCGTGTAGGCTTTCGCCAAACTTTTTTAAAATCTGGTACTCGACCACTCTACAGCGAAAAATAGCATATGCTAGCGCGATTTGGTATCCGCGTACGCGGGGTTCGCATGGCAGTAGACACTTACTGTCACCACAAAAAATTGCACCATTGTTAATATCTCGTTAATATATCGAAATACATCGACACAAGCACTGCAAGCCCTCACAGGTCTCACTCTAATAGACTTGCAATTAACAGTGGTGGCTGAGTTCTCCTGGTCAATACGTTTTGGAATTTCTTCGTCTAAAACTTTTGCTCCCATATATCATCCGAATTTTTCTAAATATAAAGTCTCTCATTTCTTTGAGGGCATAGAAACTTGTTCACTTCAAAACTTCACAGGAAAATCAATGACATACACGGACGGCTCTAAAACTAATGTCGGAACAGAAGCGGTTTTCTGTGTAGTTAGAGACGATATAAATATATTTTATTGGTGCACGAAGCTTGCCCTGGGGAATTTGGTTATCCAGACAGAACATTTCACCATTCTTTCAGCCCTGCGCTGCGCTGAGTCTGACTTAGAGTCCTTTTATCTAATCTTAACAGATCGTCTATCTGGAATATACGAAATGAACAAATTTGATATAACAAACTACTTAATACTAGACACAATCCAAAAATTACAGCACACAGCTAAATCCTTTCATTTTAATTGAGTAAAAGGTCATTCAGGAGTAGAGGATAATGAGCTGGCGGAACAATTGGCGAAATCCGCAGTTTTTCCACACTACGTTATCTTATACATTCTTACTCCTACCGGTTTCATTATTAAAAATGGATCTCAAACTTGATCTTCTACGGAGCTGACAACAGCAATGGACAGCATCCGCCGTAGGATGATACACAAAATAATTTCTACCACAAGTCTCAACACAACTTTTCATTTATAATAGATACCTGTACTTATTTTTAACTAGTCCTAGTCCTTTTCAGCAATACTTATATAATATTAACAACAGGGACTCTCATCTTTATGTCTGCGGTCCTCCCTCTACATCCTTACATTATATACTCAGCTGTATACTCACTTCTCATTACCACATTAAAAAAACCAGACAGCATTTCATTAGAAAATTGGCTAACCTACTTATTAGATTGACCCGTTCTCTTTAATAAAATAAAAGAGTGTATAAAATTTACTGAAAAAAAAAGCGAATTTTTATTAACGAACCGTCTTCCATTCTGAGTCATCTCACCCGTCGCGCCATAGTTTGGTCCGGTTGACCTGGATTCCGGTTGTGAGCTTTGCGGCTTGGTGCTTTTAAATATGTAAATATTTAAAGAGGAATTGGTTCTGAATTTTTCGTATTCAACTGAAAGTCATGCATTTATTATATTGATAAAGTGATTTTATTAGTTTCGATATTGGTACTAATGTGAAGTTTGGGGAAATAATTTAGCAGAGTACATATACTGTATAATAGTATTTTATACGTTATCTTTTGCACCTATACGTTATGGTCTATGTGTTTATTGCATTGACAAACTACTTATAATGAGACAGTATGTATGTCTGTTGATTTTTGTTTTTAATTGGTATTGTGCTTTCCGTAAATTAAAATTTGCTCAAAGCTCAGTATTTAGTTGCAAATTGTGTATATGGATAATAGAATTAAAGTGTATACGCATTTAGATAAATATATTTTCTCATTCGCACCTATGAGTTTGTAGAAGAAACAACTTGTGAAGTCACGGAATATATGTCTATTGATTTTTTTTGTTTAAATCAGTATTGTGTTTTATAGTATTTTAATTTTTATATGGCACTGGTGTTGTATTATAATTTTGGTATTCGTAATGTTAATTAATTTTATATATTGTTACTGAATATATATATTTTTTTAATTTAATGGAAACATAGGGAAATGGTCATCTGTAACCTCAAAATGACCTTAAACTCTGTACTAAATTATGAAAAACATAGGTTCACGGTCATCTGCTAAAAAGAAAAGAAAATACATAAAAACTTGTAAATTTTACAATTAATTTAGAAATACTCTGTTTGGCCAATTGTAACTAACCTTAAATCATACTAAACTTCTAAAGAATTTAAAATTCTTTTAAAGAACATTTTATTTCTTCGTCAACAGTTCAGAGACCGGTCGCTTACCTCTCGGGAGTTCAGCAGGGTCGGCTGGGATCTCCCCCCCCCCTCATTTTTCTCTGATCCGATCTTTTGGATGTGGCCTGGCTACGAGTAGATTGAAATTTTCCCCCGGTATTGCACTATAACTCTATACAGAAAGCTGGGTTCCCGAGCGGTCATCTCTGTTCATCTCTGTTCCAACAAGAAATCATTCAACAAGTGAAATGACTATTACATGAGAAGTCTGGTTACCAGCATACATTATACTACTCAACAATTAACCGAATACTTCAGTGATTTACTTATGATCTTACAATAATCTGACATGCTGAAACGAGTCTTGGTCAGCAAGATTGACCCTTTATTCTCCGACTTTACCTTAAACTAGCAGTTGAATAATATTAATGAAAAAAATTGATTCGTCCGTTATCAACTGCATGTTTCACTTTCAAAATTAAATACTTTACTTCATCATCGGTAGATAGCATTAGTCCTTCTCTGAAGCAAAATATGTTTGAAGACGATATTTTCCCACTTATGTATCTCATTTTAGCTTCCATTTCGTTGTGTGATGTGCGGTAACAAGTTTCTGATGACAAAAATTTAATAAAGTGGTAAATGAATTATATATATTTTTCTTATTTTTTAAATTTTGAGTTGTAATATTATTTGTCAAATTAAGATATATATATGATTTTAAAATTTTTAAAAGTGATTTTTGAAGTGGTACTTTTAAGTACCATCGGAACTAGGGAGCATTTGCTAATGTATTTACCTTTAGCTTAGAAACAGAAAAGTAACACAGGCATTGAACGAACATTTTATTTCTTTAAAAAGATGGATGATTCTTTTGTAAGATTTATGTTAATTTCGGAGAAAATACCCCAAAAATCTCTTTCACATACAATTTTTACACAAATGTTTTTGGAAAGAAATCTTGCTCTTTGATTGAAAAATTACAAATTTAGTCATTAAAACATCAGAATTTCAAATTTATAAGTTATTTCAGTCTTAAAGGCACCAGATACTACTAAAAATGATAGAAGATTTATATTAGTTTTTGCAAAGGGAACAAAGTATAAGATGCATAAAGTACATCCTAATAATATTTAGTTTAGCGGCAACTCTGATAAACGTAACTACGTAATAAAATGTAAGATATAGCTGAATTTAACCGATTTCTCTATAAAGATTTTCACTCTTTTACATCTTTTGAGTTCATTTCCTGGAGATTCATTCTCACTTTGTCATAAAACTTTACGTGATGGGGGAAAAAGCTAGTCTTGTTTTAATTAATCGCATCGAAAACTATTATCAAAATACAGTAGAACTCCAATTATCCGAACTCAACTATCCGAATCGCTTTCAGAATTTCAGAAAAAACAAATAAAGACGGAAACGTACTGAGATTCCCAAAATAATGATTATGTCTACCCGCGCTACTGTCTTTCCCGCTGCGAAGACCCTGGGTTTCAAATTCTAAATGATGATGAACTCATTGAAAGTGTGAGAGAAGAAAGTGTCGAGGAAGAAGATGACCTTAATGTCGAAGTTGAAGCATACACGGGTCCATCAGCTAGTGAAGAATTTGCCGGCCTTGAAAATGCGTTGAAGTGGATGGAGCGTCAGCCCGAGTGTGACCATATGCAACTTCTCACTGTCAAGCGGATGCGCGACTTGGCTCCCCGAAAACGGATGAAGACTGTCAAACAGCTTACTTTGACCGAGATATTCAGCAAGTAATGACTTTCATTTACAGTACGGTACGTACATACTGTAATAATGTACAGCAATTGTAAATACGCGTAACATGTAATAGTGTTGCCTTTTCATATAATTAATTAAAAGCTCTTTTTCTTTAAAAATAATTTTTTCTCCCATTTTCAACATACATACAGTAATTAATTAAAATATACCCGCTTTTTTTGGAAAAAATCCAATTATTCGAATTTTTGATTATCCGAATAGGGTCCGGTCCCAATTGATTCGGATAATTGGAGTTCTACTGTACCTGAAATGGGGCAAAAAAACAACTATAAATTATTGCTTTGTCATCTAGCGTAATTGCTTGTTATTAATCAAAATTTAGTTCGATGTACAGTTTGCATTTATATTTAAATGAAAAGAAAAAGTGTTTTCGTAATTTTCACTAATAATAGATACATGTTTCTAGTTATAAATGTTATTACAAAAGTGAAATGGAACGTTGTACTTACTTACTTTCAACGTTGTACTTACTTTCAAAATTGTGAAATATATTTAATTATATTGGCTCGACGGTATGTAAAAGTATCAACTCAGTGTATTAGCTCTAATTAAAGAATTGTTTTTTAGTTTTATATTATTATTGTATAAATCTTCTAATCTGCTTTTATAATAGATAAAAGATTTGAGGAGATAACATTTTTAATTCACAATGTGGGGTGAAAAATGTTAAGCATGCATATGTGTGTCTAGAAATTGGAAGAGATTTGTTTGAATATTTGTTGTGATTTAGAACAAATAAATACAATTTCGGAATTTCCTTATATTTTTTTGAAATTTTACTATCGTTTTACTTGGACACTCTCTAGCTTCTTTCTTAAAATTCTCCAGTCATTGGGTTAAGAAATATACATTTCAGGATAAACTGCAGCATGTTGCCTGGTTAGTCAATTGAAGTTTATTTCTTACGCCACTATTTTACAATAACAGTTAACAGAATTTATGAGAATTAATACGTAAGAGTTCACAGTTTTTTCCTGTTACTGTTACTTTCCTGCTACAAGATTTGAAAAATCTATATGCAAGGTGCGTTCGAAAATTTCGGTGTATGGTCTCATAAAATAAAGGAAACAAGAGATACAAACGAAGTACTTTTACTGGCCTGAAAAGTAATTACCATTAGCTACAACACACTTTTGACATTGGTTGTAAAGCTGCTGAAAACTGTCAGCGAACATGTCTTTCTGAATCATTCTAAGCCCTTTGTCACATGTTTTTGGATCTCCGCAACTTCTCCAAAGCGTAGGCCTTTCAGGATTCCTTTGAGGCGAGCTGTTGTCTCGTTTCTGATGTTGTTGCAACTCCTTGGATGTTGTCTGAGGTTGTGCTAGTTGACGGTCGACCCGAACGTGGCTTATTCACGACACCTTCCTTTGTGTCTCTAAAGCGTTTAAACAATTCAAAAACACACTTTTACTCACGGCTTCAACACCGTACACTTGCAGTACCATTTCATGACTGTACGTCGCCGTTTCAGCTAATTTGAATCAAAACGTTATGTTCAAGCATTGCCCCGTTCTTAAACTGACACCATTAGATTTGTCACTTAACTTGGTGATATGGACGATAGAAGGCACTTGTTAACATGTCTCTTAATGAGCATGCGTGGGCGCATATTAACTAGCGCTCTTTTTAAAATGTGGGGCCTTTCACCGAACTTTTAGAACGTACCTTGTATTTTTATGATCATCCTGTATATTAAATACTGCTGCTTGGAATTTGAATCACTTATTCTTAGCTTGACTTACGATTAAACATCTGAACAATTTTTATGACGGTACTTTTCATGGGTGTAAAATTGGTATTTTTCAGAGTATGGTCCCTTATTAATTACTTAATCCAGCGTAAACAAAAGAAAAAATAAGAATATTTTCCATCATAAAGTTAAATCAGAATATTATCTAGCGATTGATTTTTAGTTCACATTTGCTGATAAGACGTTTAAAAATAATTAATTATCTTTTATATAAACTCAGTTTTAACAAGAATTTTCTCTGAAATGAATTGAAACTAACCATATTAAATTCCGTAAAGACAGTACACACAAAAACATAACAAAATATTTATTACGTCTCCGAACCAACGGCATAAGTTTAAAGTTATGATCTGCAGAAGCTTATTTGAACCAAAGCTGATGACTGTCTGATGCATGAATAATTGTTTTGGGTGCAGAAGTTAGCATTTCATAATACATTAAGATAAATTATGATTACATTTGAAAATTGATAACGGATATATGAAACAAATTAAAAAAAAAAAAAAAAAAATTTTTTTTTCGTCGTTGACTTCATTAAGACTATAATTCTGTGTAAATCCCATTATTCTAAATTATTTTCTCGCTCCAGTATTCGATTGTCAAAATTACATCTAGCGAAATATATAGTTTATTCCAAATTCATTCTCTTAAAAAATGGCACTGATAGAATGTTCTATTAAATTTACGCACTTTTATTTTCTTTAAATAAAAAGCATCCTAGAATCTAATAATTCAAAAAATACCCATTTCCCAGCTAAAAATATTTTACTTTTAAGAAATAACAACCTATGAATTTCTTTTCTTTATTTTTTATTTCCCTACGATTCCTGACAAAATATTACTTTTCAAATTCTGAAAGATTTTAATCTCAATGTAAAAATTATTTTGGCATATTGCCATACTTGATAAAAACATATGTACTCCTTTTCTCTCTGCTTTTATTTATTCGAAGGAAGTAGAAGGCACGAGATTGTTCTAGAACATTTTTTGGCGCGCTTTTGCCAGCTTCGGTAAGTTCACTTCGATATTAATTCGCCGAAGAAGTTAAGCCGTGAGCGTTGATTGGCCTAGAGGCTTTTTAGATAGAATGTATTCTGGCGCGCTCGGGAAATGATATACGGATTTTTCCCGCGTTTAGAGCAGAATGTTCCGGGATTTCGGTGGTGGATGCAACTAGTCATGTACTTCCTAATCTTCGAAGGTTCTCCTTGGCCGCCGATTGATTTTTAAAAGAATACCTGCCTGTACTAACTAAGATGTCTTCTTATATTTAAATTTAAATCATCAAGTTTCGCCACGACCCTAAATTTAGCAGTGCATGGAGTGAGTTTTCAATAGAGTAAAGCTTAATCAATTAATCTTTAAATTTTTCGAATAAAGTGTGAACTGGAACGAACTGCCTCTTCTCTGTAGCTTATACGTACACAATGAAGTAAGTCTCGGTGCTCGACTGAAAATCTCCTCGGAGAAACCTCCCTTGCCTTGAATAGGAGTCTACAAAAGTATGGTGACTCCAGTTAAATCGTCACATATATATTACTCAAATTGACATCTTTTTGAATTTCAATGTGTAGCCGTTTCTCGACAGATTTAGTTCTTGTTCAATGTTTGTTGTGAAATATTTTTTTTGTGTACAAAACATTATAGTGGTGTATGTGTGTGACTGAATACATTAATCAATAATACTTGATATAATGAGTAATAACCTGATATTTTTCTGTACCTTAAACTCAGAAAATCCATCAAATGTTCCTCATTAATCTTATCGGATATATTTAACCATATAGAGAATGCATTTCTCCAAGTCGGAAAATTTGACATTTTTATCTATGTATAAACTGCGTTGTGAAACAAATTCTTCCTTTGCTACAGGAATATATTAATTTAAATTTTCGACTCTCAACTGCTGAAATTAAAATAAATGTGACAGATATATGTGGTTTTCGGAGACATTTTTAATTAATGTGGCTAACGCGTATCTCACATATGCAGAATTTAAATTAAATGCACGTTCAATTAGATTTAAAAAAACTAGATTGAACATAGAAAATTCTGTCATTAAAACATATTTATAATAATTCGAATAAATTCATAAAGTTTTAAATTGTCACATTTTACAATTTAAATTGATTGCTTCAGTTAAATTAAATTAAATTAATAAATGTGAAACGTATTTATCATCCATTTCTAAATCAGATGACTGACAAAAGAATTACCACGAAAATTTTTTAAATAATCAATATTTTGCATTAAAAGTTGAAGAACGACAAATAACCAACAATAAAAAATACTACCCATTATTTAAAAAAAGAATATTTTTGAAATTAATCATAAATAGTTATGAAATTTGTTCATTGCATTTGACATTTAAAGTTAATTGTTTATGTTTCAATATTTTAATAAAATATAAATAGAATGTAATGATAAATTTCCTGGAGATGACAAACAGTAGTGTAAATCTTAATTATTTTCTCCAGATAATGATTACAAACCACGACTACTGTTTTAAAAACAATTATTTGCTCTCACCATCTAATAAGACTGCCAGAGAATAGTTATTTGCTCTGCTAATCTCACCTGATGAAAAATTAAAATTACGACTTATAACTTAAGCATGTAAAGAGTTATAAATTTTAAAGTTATGAAAACTTTAAAATAGTCCCACTCTAAAACCGTTACAAAATTTGGTCACCCTATTTACGCAGTAATAAATTTTGAATATATCAGAGCACAATCTACTGATGAAAATTGGAATTCTTTTTAAAATTACTCTTTACAGATTTTATGAGCTACCTCATAAACATGGTGCTTCTTTCGTTATTATATTTATTATAGTTAATAAGTTATTCAATACTAAAGTCATTTATGAAATATCTTGTATCAGCACTGTTCTATAGAATTTATACATAATGGAGGAACAAAGGAGTACTTATTTATAATAAATAACTTATAATAAAAGAATACTTTAATAAGAAAATATATTAATCTGTTTTTCTTAAATTAATAATTATGTAAAATTTTTGTATACCTAAGCAAACGATCAAATCCCTAGGAGACATATTGACAGAAGATTTTTTTTTCTAAATCTTAAATTGGAAATTTGGAAAATATGTATCTGAGTTCATTTAGCACCCCCAAAAAACATATATATGAAGCACCCGGGTTTTGTTTATTCAAGGAATAGTTAAATAGATTGTTTATCATGAGACAAAACATTGCATGCACAAAAATACGTCGCAAATAATATAAATTGCAAAACCTAATTTTGTAATTAGTTACTAAATGTTCATTCGACTTACAATGCCACACTTCTAAATGCAATTTTTGGCATATTAAAACTAGTGATTTGATATAAAAAATTACATTTAAAGGCTTTTAATAAGGTAATTTTTACATATAAGGCATCATTTCAAACTAAGTCGAGAATGCTCTACAACATTGTAATTGACTTTTTTCAAGTATCGCTTCCCGTTTTCCAGATAGGTACAATAACTTCGCAGTTTGTTGTTAGGGGGAGTTGGAAGGTACTTCAAAGTAAAGCTCACAAGCAGTTTTACTAAACTTCGACACTACTTTTATGGATATAGCTAACTCGATTCACTAGTTATTTCTGGCAAAACTGAATTAAAGAATCACCGTGTATACAGCATTACAAAATTATTTTTCTAAACTTTACTTTAAATTAAACCTTAATGCCACGAAAACATGTTATATTTTCCGTGGAATTTTCATAAACAACTTATAAATATGTGTTTGATTTGATTTCTTTACTTCCCAACACATTCAATTACACTAACTTCGTATGCAGTTTCGTGCATATAACACAGTAAAGAATAGTTTATGATAGTATTTATGCTCGTAATTTTATACAATGCATTATATAGATACGCTTAGCATATGTACTACTGTATTTAATCTATATCATTTTGTCTTACTATATTGAATTGATTATGTTTACTTTTCTGACGCCTCCCACCAGAAATATAATGACACATGCACTATATTCAAAATCTCACATTGTATAAATAATGATTTAAGTAATCTATTCAAATTCTTATATGGTATAATATTTAATCGAATTATAATATATATAGAAAACACATACAGTGGTTTGGTGTTGTATTTCTTATTGATAATTGTTTCTGGAATACAATACATGGTGCCCCAAAAAGGTTGAAACGCGTTTTAATTTTTTATCCTTCGGAGATACCTAAGCAATGAAAATTGCAAAAATGTTCAAAATAAGGTATTTTTTTATGATTATGATGATGAAATAGTCCTACCATTAATTTCGAAAATGATAAAATTTTTAAATCTCAGGGTCCTATAAGTTATATTTTGAAAAGTACATTTAGTTATATTTAGAGCTATATTTTGGTTAAATTGTATTTAGCTCCCGGGGCTCCATAATCTATATTTATAACATAATCCCATGTTCTGATAAGTACAACAGTAAAACTTGAATCTTCCAACGACCAAAATTCACCGAGTTATGATATTTTAAATTTCATAAAATTCAAATAACCATAGCTCGGAGAGTTTTAAACATAGAAGAATGACATTTTTACTGCAGTACTTATAAGAAAGAGCATACAGAAAAAAAATTATAAAAGTTAATTTATAGAACCCAGAGGCCAGGCAAAAATTAAAGGATTACTTTTTGAGAATTAAGGGTAGGATTATTTCATCGACATAATCTTAATTTTTTTCTTATTTCGAACACTCTTGCAAGTTATATTTCTCTTCAAGAGATAAAAGATTAAAGCGCGTTTCAATCTGTATAATCTAGTATACTTCCAGTATGTATATTGGAACCCAATGCATTAAATTAGATTAATGAATGATATCTTCTAGTAAAAACTAAAGTATATATATAATAAAAGCGCAAGTCAAGTGACTGAGGACAATAAATATGGGCTGTCCAGTTCACTTTTCATATGCGAGAGGTCCAGTTTTACTTAAAATTATTTTTTCGAATAAAACTGCATAAAAGTTAAATTTTTAGAAAGATCGTTCAAAACAAGTTAATGTTTGAGAAATAAATTACACTCAAATATGTATATATTCTCAGATAATTTCAGTTGAAATTAGGTTGGCAGCCCAATATCTAATTCAATCAAAATAGACAAACACAAAATATTATTCACAGTGAGCGAAACATATATTAAACCATGAAGGTAATCATTGGCAAAACAAGTTTTCCCTCGATAAATTTTGCAGCGTTGTCTGGTCTCAAAAACATAATTTGCACCTGTAGGCATATCAAAGTTTAAAATAATTATGTTAGATAAAGTGCTGTACAACTCAACTTCCTTCACTAACTTTTCTTGACGAAGTTAAATGTAAACAAACTCATGTCATAAAATTAAATGCATGAAATTTAAAAACGAATAGTCAGTTAATTTTGTACTTATGTATTATCCGCGGACAGAAAATAGATCACTGAAAATGATTGCTAATCGCCAATCATATTTACCATTTGTCAATGGTCAATCACGTTCAAAACAGTAATTTAATATATATACATTAAATGCATTATATCTTTAAAAATGGTAAATAATATAGAAGCAAACTAAAATAGATACTTTTATGTTACATGTGCGCAGATGGTAAATCGCCAAATATTCTCCCCATTGCAATCATTCATATTGCATTGATTTCATTTAAAATATAAACGTTTCAAACATTTAATTTGAAATACATAACTTTCTTTTTAAATACATAATCACTACATAGTATAAAACAAAGTCGCTTTTTCTGTCCCTATATCCCTATGTACGCTTAAATCTTTAAAACTACGCAACGGATTTTGATGCGGTTTTTTTAATAGATAGAGTGATTCAAGAGGAAGGTTTATATGTATAACCATTAAATAGTGGAGAAATACTGTTATTTTTGAGGTTTTTAATGTGATGTCGTAAATAATTTCATTTTTTCCGCTTATACATTGCAAACGCAGGCTGAACCCTACAAGATTTATCAAAATAATGTACTAATTATTGTACACATTAAAAAGGTCTACAGAAAACACAAAGAGATGAAGGTTTTCAAGGTTAACCCGAAGCAAAGCGAGGGAGGGCTGCTAGTTTAAAATATACATGTTTTTACCTTATTTCATTTAAAATACAAATGAATAAGTAAATACATAAAAAAGTAACCGAAGAAAGAAAGAATTTCATAAACTAAAACATTTTTTTTTCAACATCAAAGCATTGCTTCTAATTTAAACAAGCGAAAATAAAACCTGCTATTGGCGGGGGGGGGGGGATTCTATTGGCGAAATTTGCACCCGTCTAACATAAAAGTACCCTAAAATAATACAAAACAATAATTTAATATACATTTATTAAACACATAATATCAGATTGACGGCTTTTAGCTATCATATTTTTTCGATGGTAGTTTTATCTCCATCATACAAATCGGCATCTCGAAGAAAGTCAATGAATTTTAATCAGATTGCACGCCAAGTGTCAAAGGTGGGCGATACCGATAGCAAATATGGTGTAAAGGAAATATAATTATCACAAGTGGCTTCCAAAGTGTCTATGTTTCACCAAACCATACTCACTAAAATACTTCAATTAGTATGACACATTATCCAGGATGAATAGATGAGAATAATGATAAATTTTCTAATTTTCCGTAATCGAGTATACAGCCAAAGATAGCGTGAAACAAAAAAATATATCAACAATATGGTTTAATGTAAATGTAATAATTATTAAATACTATTCGCAAAACAAACTTCATTGCAAAAATCGTATTAGATAAAATGCGCTAATTTGCAGTGGACCGAATTACGGAACATTACTTAACATGTTTCAAAATCTACGTATTAGCGAACGAATTGCAACTTATAAGCAAACGGAAATGAATCCTAAAGGCCTAATTGAGTTAAGAGGTTTTTGTCAAGAAAGATGAAATACATAACAACAAAAAATATACGAAATGCTGCCAAGATCGCAAAGACTTCTTGATTTCTTTATCGGAATCTTCCAAAACGGCGAAAGATCAAGCAAGTAAATTAAATTATGCCTAAAAATAACATGTTGCATACATTCAAGGGCGACCAAACTGGTCACTAAAGGCGATTAGTTGTATATATTTATGCTGTATTGTGTTGCATGCATTTTATTCTATCTTACTTATATTAACTTTTATTAAGTTATTGGTATAGTATTGTAGTAAGTGATAATCTGTAGTATTGTCTCCCCATTCAACAAAATGTCTCGTCAGGCGTCCGGGTAAGTGATCTGTTCTCTATGTTCTGTCACAAGACCTTGATAAAATCCCAATCAAAAGTCACGAGTACCTTGATAAAACTTATAATTTTATTTAAATAAAGAAAATCGAATTTTGGTGATACCTCATATGTTCATTGTAGTATATATAATTTCTACATAATTTTATATACTATTTACTTTAACTTAAATCTCTATATCCATTAACTCGCAATCAAAAATTATTTCTTCTCCCGTGACACTGAATATTATAAGGCTCGAAGGTGTAATATTTATATATTTATATTTTTATGCAAGTAGATTGCTTCATAATAACAATTTTATAAATATAAAAAATAAACCATCTTAGTTAATACTTCTAACTAAGCAATCTCACTATAAAAAAGTAACTAAAAAAATGGATTTTTTAAAAAATAATTTTAAAATGCATTCATTAACGTGTAAAATTTATTTTTAAAGCTTTTTTACTTCAACCATAAAAGACTTTAGGTGTTATGCTTAACAAAATATTGTATTTGGTTTCGATAGTCATGGTAATAGCCTAAATAAATTATAATGTAATTCAGAAATCAGGAAAAGTTATTTTGCAATTGATTTGGAAATATCACATCTCTAGATATATAATCAGTTAGAAAGAGCGAAAATTCTTGTAAGTACATTAGAAAGATTTATTTCTCTGAAAGCAGTTGAAATCCAGCAACATTTTTCAATCAAATGTAATGAATTATCGATTCCAACATACTTGGTTTTTCAGGTTTATTCTGACAGGAAAATCGTACGTTATAGTTGAGTGAATACAGTCACCAGAACTTGAAAAAAGAAACACGTTAATAAAATAAAACAAAGAGTGAGAAACGTGCAGTGAAATGATTTTTGGTTCTTAGAAGAATTTATTGCAGTTAAATGATTTGTTACTAAATGTTGATGTAGGGAATTTAAATTAAAAGTGCTTACAAGTTTTTGTTTCGCACAAAACTCCGTAACTTTAAAAGTCAATAATATATTAACTCTAATAAATATGAAGATGAAATTAGTAAAAGGTTCATTAACTAGCTTATAAGTTTCATATACAGTAAATTAAAAATAGTTCACAACTTTGTCAAAAAAGCGTTGTACTGCTACAAAATAGTATAAGAATGCTCAAATTACTTTCTAAATGTCATTTTTTTGTGTTTCAATACCTAAACGACGCAAAAAGTAAAAATTGAAAAACCTTTCTTGCAGTTTTACAATTTAGTTTGTGCCTTTTTTCAGTTTGAAACAGATGATTGATGATAATTTGAACTATACTTAATTTTTGTGATAAAAACTTATAAGTTATTTGATAGCATGTCACTTTTTGTCCTCTTTATATTTATTATAATTAATGATTTAATAAATTTCAAATTTAGGGCGTCCTTTATTAAAGCCTTTTATGTTTGTTTTCCTTCAAAGTTATGTGTTTATAATTTACTTTACAATTTGACGAAACAACTTCTTAAATTTAACTAAGATAAATTAAAGCTATTAAAATTGATTTCCGGAAATTTTTCATTAAAGCTTACTCATATGAATATTTTTATTTTCCAACTGATCAACAAAATATTCATGAAAAACTCCAATTTAATTCAGATTTACGAGAAATCTTATAATTTAAAACACATATTTATTATTATTTTTTTTTTACGGATACAATGTAGTTTTTATAGAGGTAGATCTTTTTTCTCCAGATAGAGAGTAATAGTACAGATCGAAAATTAATAAACAATTCAGTCAGAATATTATAAGTAATTTATAATAGAATGTTTTACAATTTTCTTCGCATTCTGCGGTACAAAATGTAATTAGAACTTTTGAACACATTTCTATGATATAATAATAACGTTGTTTAAACATTTTTGGACCATTAACTAAAACCTAAATATGTATTTTAAGAGAACTTTTTATGTTCAATGGTTGGAGTATCATAGTTGAGATTTATTTCAATAGAGCGAAAAACGCCCGGGCAAGGGCTCTAACCTGGGTACTTTGGCTTGCCGTGCCAACGCTCTTCCAACTGAGCTATTCCAACGATCATATCAGTCAGGATATCTTTGGGATAGCGCAGTTGGAAGAGCGTTGGTACGGCAAGCCGAAGTACTTAAGTTCGAGTCCTGGTCCCGGCGTTTTTCGCTCTGTTGGAATAAATCTCAACTATGATACTCCAACTATTGAATATAATTTACCTAGTTGAAAATACTTTCCTCTGTTCATTATGAACGTTTTATGATTATTGTCAGAATGAATATTTCATATTGACTCGTTCACTGTGTATATAACGGTAAATATGTAAGATTCTAGAAAGAAGATTTTAAAGCATCTCCTAATTCAATACAATGTTAAAAATATTGTGGTGAGTTGAATCAACTTTTGGGGCTGCAATCGTAAGACAGTGCAACCTCATTCCAGCAATTGAAGCTCCGATTGATCCATAGCTCCAACTGTCGGAATACGATTTCACGATCTTATGTTTGCAACTATTGCGGCACCAAAAGTTGGTTCAATTCATTACAAAATTTTTAACAGTAAACGAAAATTATTTTCGAGATATAATATTAATAAAATTATTGTTTCTAAATCGTTAATTTTATCCAGACTGCTTTTAATAGTTATAACTTTATAAAAGTATCAGAAATAAAAAAAATATACCGTAAATTGCGTTTACTTGCATAAAATTACGTTTTAAAACAGTTCTAGGTCTGCTGTGCTAGTAATATTGACATGTTTTATCAATATTCTAAAAAGTAGTAGCAGTATCTAACGTTTGAGAGAATAAATTACGTTTCAGGTCTTCCCGCCTTCTTCTAGGTCAGGTTATGTTGCTGTGTAATGTAAATGTTACCGTGAAAGACCGAAATTGGAGAATGTCGACTTTCACCGGTGAATGTCAACAAACACCAAATACGTCGGTAAAAGATCGAATATTTCATTACATTCTTGTACATTCGGACCCTCACCGGTGTATGTCAACAATCACAGATATGTTCTGGTGGAGGTCGAAAAGAGAGGAGAGTGAACAATAAATAAGATTTGAATCACATAATTTAGTAAGTGTTTTATTACTATTATTTTATTTTCTCATTTAGAACGTACTGTATAATTAAGTAAGTTTTTAACTTCTATTATTTTCCTTTCTGATTTTGAATGTACTGTATAATTAAGTAAGTTTTTAACTTCTATTATTTTCCTTTCTCATTTTGAATGTACTGTGTGTTTTAAGTTCTTAGTCATTCCTCTCAGAAAGAGAGGCGAAAAATGTATCGCGACTGAATTACGGAGAAAAAAATATAAATCTCGGACATGTTCAACATTCACCATTAGTGCATGGTGAATGTCGACATTTAGCGGTGTAAGTCAGAAATAAGGGTATTTAGCAAATATTTCGGACATACACCAAGCGACTATGTGTTTGTTGACATTCACCGGTGAAAGTCGACATTCTCCAGATTTCGGTATTTCACCGCAACATAAACACGAAATTTTGTAGCCTGATAATATCCAGATGTGTATATTTGCACACTGCAGTTATAGATCCTTAAAACAATAAAAATAGTTCTAACTAGATAAGTGTTATGTAAACTAGATAAGTGTTACTGTTATGTAAATACAGCAAAAGAGAAGATAACTAGATATTTACGTTTATATTCTGTCTTTAAGAAAATAATTAATAGTTTTAGCAAGATAGGCGTTGCAGTGTGATGTAAACACGAAACATTTTAGCCTGATATCTTATACCCTCACAGCTTTGCACACAGCAGTTACAGACAAGATAACTAGAAATTAACTTTTCTAATTAACTTTTTAAGAAAATAAATAAAAGTTTTAATTAGACAGAAAGTCGCTTAACACAATAAAAGTTAAAAGTAATGAATAATGTTTTGAGAAAGTAAAAATGGGGTTACTTCTGGACTAAGTTCATTTATAACTCCTAACCCCATGTTTTTAATTACACATAATTAACATTCTCTGTAAAAGTCATTTTAATGCATTATTTTTGTTAAATTTATTACATTAAACAGTTTTACTAGTATTCTCGTGCATTTATTTGCAGATATGAAATCAAACATACCCCCATTTCAAGATGTCTCCAAGAAAAACGCGGAAAATACGCGGATTTTATGGCTGCAAAATTTTAAAAATGTTTACATGCTATAAGGTCCGAAAACATGATTCAGAGAAACGCATCAGCTTTCTTTCAAGTAAATAGGTGTATGGATATTTCGCATTATAAGTGATGTGAAACATAAAAAAACATTATTCCATCTTTACCGATTAAATGAGGATTTTGTTTTTCGTTCTAATGTTAAATAATTTTTTTGCGCATTATATATATATATATATATATATATATATATATATATATTATTAGGATTAGTTGGCGAGACATAAAGGAGTGCTAAAATATCTCATTCAGCATGACAAAGTTAATGATGTATTTTCGATTTTCAAAATACGTATACTCTGCGATAATTTAAAAAATAAATTTAAATTTTTTACAGGTAATTTATAACATAAAAGAAAACATGTTTTATGCAGCCTGTGAAAATAAATTACTTAGAAAAACAGCAATGAAACCGAAAGTTTTCAGAAATAACATTTCACGAAAAATTCTTTAAACATCTGGTACACAGACCCTGCACTCAGGAGAAGAATTACTGAAGTTATGATCTATAACTATGAAGTCTTAAATATACTTTATTTTTATTCGCTCTCAGGTGTAATTAAGGGATATAGATTACAGTTATAACTACAAAATTCAGTAATCCTTTTATAAAGAATTTATGTATTGCCTTCGAAGTAACTATTTGCTTTGACAATACACTAGTAGCGTATGAAAAAGATTAAAGCTCAAAGATTAGCTTTCTTTTTATTACTCTTGTCAAGCGTTTATGAGGCTATTTCCTATATTATCAAAATATTTGTCAGCTGATTTTTAACATGTATATTAAAATCGAAATCAGTAGCAGGAAAGAATTCTTTAGAAACCTAATAACATTTTCTATATAATTTTGTTAAGAACTTCCCATTGGGACTTTAATACGTTATCGCATTTTGATGATTGCAAAGTTTAGAATTTATTTATTTTAGATGTCAATGAGACATTGTAAATTTTATTTCATTTATATTTTAAGATGGTTTCCAAAATTGATATTAATCTTTCTATTAATGTATTTCGGCCAGTAATAAATTTTCACAATAAAGAATATTTTTGACGTACTATCCATGTACAGAAAAGAATGTTTATCAGAAAACACAAAGTTACTTACCAATAAAATTTATATGCAAATTTTGATTATAGAATATTAATAAAAATTTGATAATAAATGCACAAAATAATGGAATAAAAAAATGAGAATGTCAACAGCATAAGCGAATGTCGTTTGTTAAAGCCATCTGTCCATTTTAACAATTTGGAAAAACTTGATTACAAAATTATCTGTACTAGACCAATTATTTTCAATCTCTGTTACCGGAAAAGATTCCATGTTAGCCTTGAATAGTGTCAAAGATTTATTAATCGAATTAATTATTTCTCAAGAATTACATTAGAATTATCGCAAAAAAAACAATTTTTCTATTAAAAAAAGTTACGATAGCTACCGCTACCACCGCTATCGTATTTAAATGTACCGTATTGTTCATGATTGTGTGATGTTATGAAGAATACACTGAATAATCACCAGGTTAAATATAAGAAAACATATATTAACAATTATTAACAAAAATATTCTATTAAGGTACACTCTCAGAAAAAACTGTAAATTTATGAGCGTTTGCCCTTCAATTTTCACGGGCAGCCTTATTTGGGGAAAAACGGTCTGATCCACTAAATAAGCGGTCTTATCCCTTAGATACTTAGAAAATTAAGAGAAATCCACATATTCTTACAGTTATAGCTCATATGTTAGCAAAAATACGGTACGACCCCATACATTGTCCTCCGCTAGGGTGTAACCCTTCATTTTACTCGTGTTTCGAAAATTTTAACCCTCCAAAAAAGCGATTCTGTGATGATCATCTAACGTGCTACGTGCGTTTTAAAGTGCATTATATCCTGTGCATTATAATGCTGTATTACTTTGCCCCGTAAAATTACGGGTTGCACAAAATGATGGGCATGGATTGTTTTTTTACGGGGTATGACTGGAATCTCTGCTGCCGGCCTCTGCCCGTAATTTTACTGCAATTTTTTTACAGTGTACGTATACATAACATTGGAAAATTATGCTGCAGAAAATCTTGTAAAACACTGATGCGAGGGCAAATTCAATGCGTTTCATCGATCTCGTAAACAACTGTTCCAGGAGGGAAAGTTGAAATTTATATCAAATTGCAGAAGTTGTAGTGGATTGCTGTGGGAACATTTTAGGTTGGAGTTGTAGTATTGCATAGAACGCGCAGCCTTTCATTTGCTCTACCATTATCTCAAATAATTATTAATTATTAAAAAAAACATTAAAATGGTTAATTTAATATAGAAATGATTCATAAATGTTTTACAGAATAAAAAACTGTACACACCTGTCTCAGTCATATACGTGACTAAATTGTGAAATGCAATGCCCAATTATCTTTTCTTTCCGGATACATATAACGTATAGAAAGTACTGTCATAATGATAAACCCCGATTATAGAAATATTGGTATGTAATTAATTTTTTTAAATTAATTTTTAATTAAATTTTTAATTAAATTTTTATATTCCCTGGATCCGTTTTTCGCTATTTTTAAACCTATCCCATGTGTATGTGTATGTGTGCGAGAACATGATAGCATTCAAAACCTCCTTTTGATTGAGGTGTGTCTTCAGAGCTGTATTCATTTTCATAGAAAATAGACAATGGGTTTGTTATCTAAATCAATCTTCAACCACTTTTCAACCATTTTGTGACAAGAAAAATCAGATAAGTATTTACTATTTTAACTCAATTATTGAATTATTTCTTTATTGCTAACGCTCATGTTGTGTCAATATATTTAATTTGATCATTTTTTTTATATATTTTTCAATTCTTTTTTAAAGCTTACAAAGGTTACGTCCGGACAACTTTCGTTTCGAAATTGCCATATTTTGTAAAAGTAACTAAAATAAATCTCTGAAACTCTATTAGAAGCTGTAAAAACATTTTCTAATCAATTGAGTGCAACTTTCAATTATATATTTTAATGAGACTATTTTATACGATTTTTAAACTAAATTTCATTTTAAATGAAGAGAGATTTCTTTAATGTAATTGCAAAATTCTCAAACGTTTTCAATCTTTAAATGCTATCGAATACACGTGAAATAATTTATAATGCCATTTTCTCAATACACTGTTTTCAACCAAAAATACGATGTCCCCAAGTCACCATAATAATTCCCAATCTTGGCGACACTTGTTGGATTATCGCCAAATTTATTGCCAAAAACAGATTCAAAAAGAAATGTCGACGTTACGCTTATAAAATTAGTGTAAATGTAATAAAATACTTTATTTAAATAGCGTGTTTTTGTAGTTCGCGGGGCCAGAATATTGGGTTGGCGAGCGTAGCTCACAGGAAGCAATAAAATAAAATATAACATTAATAAAATAAATGTAATTGAGTCATTTTCTTTTGATTGCAACATCATATTTGAGTGAAATGTTTTGTGTTTGCTATGATACTACACTGTTAAAAATTTGCAGCAAACTGTCCAGTCATTCGACCATTTTTATGTAAAACGGTTACATAACCGTAATTTAACTATATTCTGACCATAATATGGGCAATAATATGGTCAGAATAGCGTTAGATTACGGATATGTAACCATTGTCTATAAAAACGGTCGAATGACTGAACAGTTTGCTGGAAATTTTTAACAGTGTACCAAATGCAAAAATCAATCCCGGCTGGAATTCTAGTAAGAATATTTTTATGTGGATACATAATAAAGTTTATAAAGAAAATTCAAAACGTCAAGCAGAAGTTGAAATGTCAAATTAAAATTTTCAAGCTTATGAAGCCTCTTATTAAATGTTATGTAATAAATAGGAAAATAAATAAATGAGGATTAGTTAATGCAATAACTCCCCCCCCCCCGCCCCTAATAACGGACACCTTGGGAGCACAGAATTTGCTCTATTTAGAGGTGCTTGCTGTTAAGAAGTAAAAATGTACAAATTCATAGGTGTTGGAGGTCGAAAAAGTAAACACTAAATAGAGGTCCGCTATTCTGAGTCCGTTATGGAGATTTTACTGCACACAAAGACACACACACACATATATATATATTGCTATACTCATTATTACAAATGAGAATCTTTATTTTATTTTACAATACGCCTTTTTTGTTATTCTTAATAAATATATAAATATGTACTAATGTTTTTTCATTTATACAAAGATATAAAATGAAAGCAATTTTCTCCAGCTTCCCTGTCATGAAATAAAAGATTTATCCTACAATTATGGAAAATGTATCATGATTCTTTGACATGCACAGGGTAATAAAATATTCACTAAAACTTGTCGAAATATAAGAAACAGAAATAACAGGCATTTTATGATCGGAAAAATCATTACCTTTTATGAAATAGGAAGTGTAATTTTGTATTATATAATCGGTTTTCAGAGTAAAACGGTTTTTAATAAAGTAACGATAAATATACATTCAATAAATAGTATTAGACTGATGTACAATGGATAATTAACACATGTCAAAGTTATTATGCTGATATTTTCTATGATGTCGGCAATTTAAACGTGTCCATTTTCATCCCATTGTGTCTGTTTACGAAAATAACATTTAATTTCTTTAAAAAATATACAAAATAATTATTGATCCATTTCATTGAGAAAAGAGTCTGATTTCATATTTGAAAATGGTTAAAATGGATTTTAATGGTTTTTGAATGTTTTTTCTTTTGAAAATTTTAATGTTTTGAGTTGTGTTACTTTAAGCTTAAGTATGCGGTGTTAAAATATTGTTATGAATTTTGTATATATTTGTAAATATTCCATTTGTTTAAATTTATTTTTATTTTATTATTGTGAAAATTGCAGTATTATTAATGTATTTCCTATTGAGCATCATGTAACTCAATGCTAAAGGCCTCAGGTGCTTTGTAAGAAAAAGAACTTTACAGCATCGTTTTTTTATAATGGAGTTCTATGGAAATATTGCCAAGGAATGGGTTTATCGCCAAATTGGCGATGGTTTTGGCGACTCATTTTTGTCGCCAAATGTTGCCAAGTTGGCGACGGATTTGGCGACTTTTTGTGCAACCCCCCCCCTTTATACCTGTACATTGAGATCCTTTTTCGTTTGGGGTACTCTATCGAGAGTTGAAGCACTTTCTGGTAATTTCTAGCATCCGAAAGCTCTGGAAAATTCTACAGTTATCTTTAAAGCCTATATAAGGGCCTCCGACCAGTTCAGTTCAGTTAGTTCTCTGTCAAATGCGATTGAATACGCATTTATTGTTCTTATATATTGGCATCAGTCCTTTCGAACCCCGAGCTCACAACATTCGGTGTCAGAAGTGGCATTTTGAATGCCGATTACAAGAGCAATGGAGGAGCAACTGAATAAATTATTGGAGAAATTAGGAGAGATGAAAGAAGAAATGAAGAACGATATGTTAGCGATAGATGAGAAAATGACCGCAAACCAGGCTGAAATGAAAGAAAAGTCGGAAGAAATGAAGAAGGAAATGTCAGCGATAGATGAGAAAATGACCGCAAACCAGGCTGAAATGAAGGAGATGTCGGAAGAAATGAAGAAGGATATGTCAACCAACCTTGGTGAGTTGAAAGAATTAATAGACAATAAAATAACATCTTTAAATGAAAGGATTGACAGCGTGGAAAACAAATTTGAAGGAAGGTTTCAAGAAATAGAAGAAAATGTTCAACTGACAGCCAAAACCGTAGAAGAAGTTCAAAAGATCTCCAAAACCGTAGAAGAAAGGATAGAGAGTGTAGAAAAGGAGTTGGAAAATGTGAAGAAACAAAAGATAACTGCCGAAAACTATCCCGAAGATGTGAAGTATCAAGCCATGCTTCCTCGGGCCTCTATTAAACTCTCGACCTATGACGGAAAATCCTCATGGCTAGTTTTTAAGACACAATTTGGGATCGTAGCGGACGCCAATGGATGGGATTCCCAGACAAAGGCTTGCCAGTTAGCTGCTTCTCTACGAGCTGATGCTGACGACGTCCTACAGACTTTGCCTGCAAATGAACCGCTGGAGTTTGAAACTCTCATCAGTGCCTTAAAATTGCGCTTCGGCGAGAAATGCATGAAAGAATATAGCAGACTCCAGCTCAAATCTCGACAGCAGAAATCCACTGAATCCCTGCAAGAGCTTGCTACGGATGTCGAGAGACTTTTACATCTTGCCTATCCTGACTGTCCGACTGAAATTAGAGAAAGTTTAGCTCTGCAACATTTTATAGATGGTGTGCGTGACTCTGAGATCCAGAAACAACTCCGGATTGCAGATCTCAATGACTTAAAAGGGGCTTTAGTTTATGCCCTGAAATTCGAAGCAGCCCAGCAAGCTACAAGGAAAGATCGGCACTTTGTACGAGTAGCCAACATGCCTGAGACGTCGGATAGAGCTGTGGAGCGTTTACAGCAGCAGGTGAAGGACATGATGAGAAAGATGTACTCCTTGATGGACAACAAAGCTGGCAGAAAGATCAAGTGCTGGAAATGCGGTGGAGAAGGCCATATTCAAAGAAACTGCCTAAAACGACCCAGCACAGAAGGTAATAGCTCCCCACGAACGGTGCAGCAGGAAAACTAATTAATGGCCATTTCGCGGGGCGGAGGTTGCCAGATTTTGAGAAGCCCCATTATCAAGTGTGTAAAATTTCTGCAAGAAGTTGCGGCAAGAACGGAGTTTTTATAGCCGGCGTGTGAATGATTTGCCCTGTAATATGATCATCGATACAGGAGCCAATGTGACCATCATCCGGAAAGATCTAGCTCAGTGGCTAAAAGAAAAACTCCTCTGGACTCCGCCCCGTGTTATCCTTCAAACCGTAACCGGGGATAAGATCGGCATACATGGAAGAATGAAATTGAAAATAAAGTTTGGGAACGCCGCTTACCATCATACAGTCTATGTGGCCGATATTTCAGACCCTTTTATACTCGGACTGGACTTTTTAAAAGAGCATGGATTTACACTGGACTGTAAGAATAATGAGTTACGCTCTGCTAAAGAAGATGTCACTATTTTCAAACTAGGAAATGAGTCTGAATCTATTCAACAGGTCACAGCCAAGGCAGATGTTATCATCCCTCCTCGGACCGAAATGATGATACCGGGATTAACTGAGAACGAAAGAAGTTTTCAGTGTGGCTTGGTTGGATATCCTGAGAAGAGCCCAAAAGGAGTGCTAATAGCATCAGCGCTGGTAGATCTGTCGAGAGATGTCGTACCTGTGAGAATTGCGAACGTAAGTGAAAAATCTAGAATTATTCAGAAGGGTGAAGTGCTTGCAACCTGCGCTCCAGTCACCTGTGTTTGCAAAGACCCGAGCTTGACGTTGTCAGAGCCGCCTACAAGTTTAACACCTGAAATTGGACGAAATGAAAATTTATCTCCTGAACAGAGACATGCCACAGAAAGACTGTTCCATGAATTTAAGGATGTGTTTTCTCAAAACGAGTGTGATATTGGTCACACTTCACTGACACGGCATAGAATTGATACTGCCGACCATCCACCGATTAAACAGCATCCCAGACGCTTGCCGTTCGCTAAACAAGAAGAGGTGTCTAAGCTCTTACAAGAGATGCAGGATAGTGACATCATCGAACCGTCATCAAGTTCGTGGGCCTCTCCCATCGTGTTGGTCCGAAAGAAAGATGGCTCCACAAGATTTTGTGTGGATTATCGTAAACTTAACGACATCACGAAGAAGGACAGCTATCCTCTACCAAGAATAGAC
The DNA here is from genome assembly GCA_963931845.1 of Maratus michaelseni. Taxonomy (NCBI): domain Eukaryota; kingdom Metazoa; phylum Arthropoda; class Arachnida; order Araneae; family Salticidae; genus Maratus; species Maratus michaelseni. The sequence goes on from OZ007590.1 coordinate 232,274,068, forward strand.
GACACGCTAGATACTCTTTCAGGACATAAATGGTTTTCCACACTGGATTTGAAGAGTGGATATTGGCAAGTAGAGATCCATCCTGATGACAAAGAGAAGACCGCATTTACTACTGGACAAGGACTTTGGCAATTCAAAGTTATGCCGTTCGGGCTCTGCAATGCTCCAGCAACGTTCAAGCGCCTCATGGAGACAGTGTTAAAAGGCCTGACATGTATCAACCGAAATTTATACCAACAGAAATTATACCATACAAAACATATTTTGAATGGGCAGAGAATGCAGAGGAGCAGCCAAATTTGCAATTATACACGGATGGATCGAAGACTGACGCTGGTGTAGGATACGCTTTCTGCATCTACAACAAAGAAGACACAATAACAGAACATCAAATAAACCTGGACACCTCAAACTCCGTTTACCAAGCGGAGCTGCTCGCAATTTCCGACGCAATTTCCTGGCTGCAAACATCCACACACGACAAAGCAACAATAAATTAAGACAGCCTTTCCAGCTTAGTGGCACTTACAGACATGAATACAGAAAATTTTCTAATAGGTCAAATAATAAAGAAACTGCAAAACACAACAAAAAAGATCCTCTTCAACTGGGTAAAAGGCCACTCAGGAATTGCGGGCAACGAACACGCTGACAGACTCGCCAAGGAAGCCACACAACCGGACACATCAATAAAACACATCTTCCACCCATCACCTCCATCCTACCTCAGAGGACAACTAAAACACAAATACACATCTAAATGGCAAGACCAATGGACAGCGGAGCACAGGGGACGAAAAGCCTACAGCCTCTGTCCAAAAGTCACCGAGGACTTCCTGGTCCCACACCGAAACATCTACCTGTACATAACCAACCACGGCCCGTTCCCATCATATCTCTCTCTCTTCAATAAAGCCCCATCTCCATTCTGCACATGTGGAAAAAGAGGAGATGCCACCCACTACACACTCAACTGCCCGCTAACGTCAGCATATCACATAAGGAAACCGGCATTACTGAGGACCTCAGTTTGGTTCCACCACGTCCTCCATACACCAAATCTACAACAAAAAATAATAGACTGTGTCCATCTCCTAGAACACAATCAGCAACTCTTTCAAATGCCTCCAGCACACCTTCTAGGAAATGTCCTGCCCTCAGACGATGATGAAGAAGAATAACCCTCATCATTGACCACAAAAATAGCAGAAACACAGTAGTGTAAATAATTCCATTCCCTCATCAAAAACTCATTCCACCACCAGCAACAACTTCAAATAAACACCAGAGAACAAGTAATAATCATCCACAACCCCTTCACCTAACAGTCCCACCACACCGTCATCCACCGTCAACAACAGTAAAAGAGACTCATCATTATACACGCCTGTAAATAGACTCTCTCCATCTCCATCAGCATCACAACTAGACTTTATTATCGCAAATATTGTATAAACCCATATTACTCAAGTCCACAAATATAAAAATTTAAACTCTTGGAGTTATTGTAAATACCTTACTCAAATGTTATGTCAAATTGTATTATATATATATATAGCTCTTATTCATTGCTCAAATCAATACTATGTAAAAGCCTAATGGCCTATTGGCCTCATCTGTATTATTTTTTTTTTAAATAAACTTGCCAAGCAGGGCTTGTAGAGCTTAAGCCGTATGGTAGGCCACCCTGCTTGGTTGAATCTGAATCTGAAGCTTGTCTCATCTACCTAGATGACGTCATCATTGGTGGCCGCACGTTTGAAGAACATCTAGAAAATATTCGAAAAGTGTTAACGAAGCTAAGAGCGGCGAATTTAAAGCTGAACCCTTTGAAATGCAAGTTCTTCGAACGGGAAATAAATTATCTAGGACACATCATTTCAGCTGAAGGTGTTCGAACAGATCCTGAAAAAGTGTCCGCAGTAAAGAACTGGAAGCGTCCGGAAAATGTCCATCAGTTGCGAAGCTTTCTGGGACTATGCACTTATTACAGAAAGTTTGTCCAGGGGTTCTCCAACATCGCAAGACCATTGCATAGGCTCACTGAAAGCAAGCAGAAGTTTCTATGGACACAAGAATGCGAGAATTCCTTCCAGCGGCTGAAAGAAGCTCTCACATCCTCTCCAGTCCTTACTTATCCGCACCCCGAGAAACAGTTCATTGTGGACACGGATGCCAGTCATGAAAGTGTCGGCGCTGTACTTTCCCAAGAAATAGAGGTCCAAGAACGAGTCGTAGCATACTGGAGCAAATGTTTATCGAAACCAGAGCGGAATTATTGCGTCACTCGTAAGGAGTTATTAGCTATAGTGAAAGCCATAGAACACTTCCATCACTATCTCTATGGCAGGAAATTTCTCCTTCGTACTGATCACGCATCCCTAACATGGCTGATGAATTTTGAGAACCCAGAGGGCCAAGTAGCCAGATGGATACAACGGTTCCAGGAATACGACTTTGACATCAGGCATCGCAAAGGCTCATCGCATGGAAACGCCGATGCCCTATCAAGAAGACCGTGTCCCGAGAGCTGTTGCTATTGTTCCAGAGCGGAGAGCAAGTATAATCCCGAATATGTCATACGCCAGACGAAGACTTCACTATTGATGCCACCAGATCCCTGGAATGATGAGAAGATTCGAGAAGATCAAATGGCAGACTCTGAGATCAAACCAATCTTGGAGTTATTAGAATATTCTTGCACGAAGCCCAGTTGGAAAGACATCTCGACTTACAGTCCTACGACGAAGCAATATTGGGCTCTTTGGAACTCTCTCCACGTCAGGAATGGTGTCCTGTTCCGAAAATTCGAATCGGAAGATGGGAAGACATCTCGGTGGCAGATGGTACTTCCTCGATCCCGAATACCAGAGGTCCTCAAGGAATTACATGGCAGTCCCACTGTTGGCCATTTTGGAGTCATGAAAACATTACATAGAGTCCGAGAGCGCTTCTTCTGGGGAAAAGCGAGAGCTGACGTCGAACGATGGTGCAAATCTTGCGATGCATGTGCAGCTCGAAAAGGACCAAAGAAACGTAGCCGAGGAAGACTACATCTCTACAATGTAGGAGCACCTTTCGAACGCATCACCCTTGACATCCTAGGCCCTCTGCCAAGAAGTGCTGATGGCAACAAATACCTCCTTGTTGTCATGGACTACTTCACGAAATGGCCTGAAGTTTATGCCATCCCTGATCAAGAAGCTTCTACGGTTGCGGATGCCTTGGTACACCAGTGGATATCAAGGTATGGAGTCCCCCTTCAAATGCATTCTGACAGGGGAGAAATTTCATCTCTGCTGTGATTGAGGGTCTCTGTCAACTTCTCGGAATGGACAAAACTAGGACGACGCCTTTACATCCACAATCGGATGACATGGTTGAGAGATTTAATAGTACCATCCTCAACAATCTCTCACTGCTAGTCTCAAGAAACCAACAAGACTGGGACCAAAAACTTCCCTTGTTTCTTCTCGCCTATCGCAGCGCCGTCCATGAAACAACCGGCTATTCCCCGTCTCAGATGCTTTTCGGTCGTGATCTTCGTCTACCTTGTGATCTGATTTTTGGTCGCCCTCCAGATGCGCCTTCATCGCCAGAGGGATACGTGCAGAATCTCCAGGCACGATTTGAAGACGTCCACAACTTGGCTCGAGAGCGGATCAATATACAGACGGAGAAGATGAAGACCAGGTACGACACGAAAGCCACGGGACATCAATTCAAAGAAGGTGACAAGGTTTGGTTTTATAATCCGACTCGACGTAAAGGACTTTCTCCCAAACTGCAATCGCACTGGGACGGTCCTTATACAGTCCTAAACAGACTGAACGATGTCGTAATCCGAAAGTCACCAAGTTCGAAGCCTAGAGTCGTTCATTACGAGAGGCTGGCTCCATACTATGGCCATAGTACTTAGTTCATTTATTGTAAATAGTGTAATGTAAATAAAGTAAATTAGTATGACCATGGTCTTGTATATAAATTAATGTAATTATTTATTTTGCTTAGTATTATCATTATTATTGTTATTATTATTTAAATACTTGTATGTAATGGTGTCTATGCTTTATAATTCAGCATTATGAATGTGTTTAATTGTTATTTTCCATATTTGCTTTAAGTGTTTTGAATAGTATAGCATTTGTTGGTAACGGGTTTGTTTTCCGATCAAAGGTTGAACTGCCCGGGACGTGCAGTCCTTGAGAGGGGGGCAATGTTATGAATTTTGTATATATTTGTAAATATTCCATTTGTTTAAATTTATTTTTATTTTATTATTGTGAAAATTGCAGTATTATTAATGTATTTCCTATTGATCATCATGTAACTCAATGCTAAAGGCCTCAGGTGCTTTGTAAGAAAAACAACTTTACAGCATCGTTTTTTTATAATGGAGTTCTATGGAAATATCGCCAAGGAATGGGTTTATCGCCAAATTGGAGATGGTTTTGGCGACTTATATTTGTCGCCAAATGTCGCCAAGTTGGCGACGAATTTGGCGACTTTTTGTGCAACCCCCCCCCTTTATACCTGTACATTGAGATCCTTTCTCGTTTGGGGTACTCTATCGAGAGTTGAAGCACTTTCTGGTAATTTCTAGCATCCGAAAGCTCTGGAAAATTCTACAGTTATCTTTAAAGCCTATATAAGGGCCTCCGACCAGTTCAGTTCAGTTAGTTCTCTGTCAAATGCGATTGAATACGCACGAGAGGCTTTGCATTGAGAACTGTGTTACTCGGATCGATTTTGTCGTTGATACGTCGTATTGAACGCATTGTTTCTGTGTGAAATTTTGCTGCGCTTATATTGGATTTGAAGATTACTGAATATCTTGTAATTTTCAGAAGATATTTGTGATCGTATTGTACTGTTTATAGTGAATAAAGCCTTTTTATTGTTCTTATATATTGGCATCAGTCCTTTCGAACCCCGAGCTCACAACAATATTTTTTAATATTATTTACAGGATATTTCCCATGTAAATTTCTAAACGTAACTCTTATATTAGTAAATATTTAGACAAAAAGCTGTAAAAAACGTGTCATTACGATTCCTGATTTTTAACTTATGAAAACGCTAGACCAGGATAAAGTTCAGCAAAAACAACATTTATTACAAAGTGAGTAATGGTGATATAACATATCTAGAAACACTAATATTTTTCGTCTGAATTTTATTCCTTACACAAAAATCAATTTAATGACATTACTAAGCATTTATCTGACATTACATGCAGCATAATAAACTTCAGTAAACCTCAATCGGATGACTGAAAGCACTAATTAGAAATTATTCATTACTCAATTTCATTAAATAATTGATTCCGTGAATCCAAACTGAACTTCACTGATTTCTAAAAATAAAACTTTTACTTCGTTTAGAGCGACATTCTACACAGTCTTATTTGACACTCCGTAGAATTATGCGACCGCTGCAAACACCTCATCATCCAGATAAATCAACTGCTAAAATAATGTATGCATAGAAAAATGACAAATCTGCTCTGTCATAAAACATAGGCAACTTTGAAAATTCGTTTTAGGTGAAATTTCAATTGATAGTACGGAGAATTTGACACTTTTATGTAAAAGAAGACAACACGTTCACACTTAAACAGAACATTTGTACTTTACGAACGTCTTATTTGAAATTTTCGTAAAACTTATAAACAAACATATTTTAGCATCCCATCGAAAAGAATTAAACACCCCTGACTCTGCAGAATTAAAAAAAAATTCGCGCAAAATTGAATAAATAAGCAGTATGTTAAACTTTAGAAAATACAAAAATGTAACCTTAAAACCAGATATTAGGATCTATGATACACAATTAATAAATATAATTCTAAATGCAGTAGAACTCGGTTATAACGAAGGTAAAATGACTAATGTATTATCTCTTTATAACCAAGTTCTCGTAATCAGCGAGTTCAAGTTTTATTCCTTTATTTACTATTGAAGTAAGATTACGAATGACAGCTTAATAAATTCTGGAATTAAATGTATCTTGTTACTTTAGTAATTATAGCGCACTGTTTAACTTTATCTCTAATTTTATCTCTAATTTTATACTCAAATTACCCGACAGGAGCTATATTAATGCAAAGAAATATATGTCTGCAACAGGTTTTACAGTGTGTGCAAGTTGCAAAAACAAAGTTTTTTAGAAAAGCAAAATCAAAGTTTAACAATCAATTGAAGCGTATTGTGAAGTACACCAATGAATTTCAAATCTACTAGGTTATAACTGAAATATTTTCATTTGGATTGTTTTATTTTATTATTCAAAATTATATAATTGTTTAAAAAATACGAAAAAATCGATTTTTGGAGGGTTGAAGCTGATGACTTCTCTAACACGCCCACTCTTCGTATCAACTATTAAGTCTAGTGTATGCAAGCTAGAATGCAGGTCATCTAATAGAAGATATAAGTACCCCTCCAAATTATTTTATGATATTTTAGAAATTACTAATATATAATAACGATGTTACTCTGTGTATTTATATTAATCAAAGAAGACATTTTAAGTATACCACTTGGTAATAAAATCAAGCAGTTTTAACTTCCTCAGTCCTCAGACAAATATTACGAGGGACCACAAAAACTAGTTTAAAATTATTATGAAACACCTCCAAAGATGTAGAAGCCTATATATCGATGCTTATGATATGCACGCATCTATTAAAAAGGTCTAGAAGTAATTTTAACAAATCTAGAAGGATTTAAATTAATTTAAAGGGTGTTTTTTAGTATCTCCTGCAGGCAACATCAGGACTGAGGAGGTTAAATATTAGAAATTCAGGAAACTATTATTGGATATACATGTGTTTTAAGGGCTCTCTAAAATATTTTCTGCATATTAATTCTTTCATTAGACCTATATTTGGGGCCTCATAGATGGTGGGGTTACAGAGCACTTGCGCCGAATGCATTCTAACAAAAAATTCTCTGGTAGTATTGCCTCTTTTATCTCTTTGTACGGCAAAAGTATAAATCTTAATATTTATTGTTTATAAAAGTTTGCGAATCCCTGCTCTACAATTTTTCTTGTCAATAATTGTATTATTCTGGTAGTGTTTCCTTGTTGCATTTAAATTTAATTTGGAAAATTTTTTGCTATATATGTGATTCTATTTCAATAATTGCATTCATAGTCTGAAAGAAAATATCATTCCGCATCCAGTGACACATTTATATTCTTTTTATTGCAAACTGTCTGCGATTAAAGGCGGGTGTCTCTTTTATATATATATTTTAATTTTATTTTATTTTATTATCATAGTTTAATTAATGCTTTCACGTGCATTTTTTTCGAAAGAGATATTTTATTGACAATACAAAACATTAAACGAGATTTGTTTTTTTATATTATTGATATAAAAAAATATAAAGTTTAAAAAGAAGAAACAATTTTAACTAACAAACTTTCCTTTTAACTAACGACGAAATACTAAAAAGAAAAGTTAATTTTAAATTTCTTTTGATTAGTTTCACAATAACGAAATCGGATTTCTATAAAGTCTTTGTTAACAGAATGAATATAATGAATAAAAATTTTAATGGAGACACAAAACCATTCAAATAAAAGCTTTTTATCACAAATGCTTATATTACAGTTCTGCAATTTCTATAATAAAATTCCATTATTGTTTATTTATACTAGGTTCAGGCCAGTTATTGTTTTGATAAAAAATTTTAATTAATGTTATGTTAGTTAATTTTTTTGCTACAGAAGTTAAAGGAATAAATTGCGTGTCTGATTTTTTTTTATGTGACGCGAAGCATTTATAGCTTTATTTACGATGGTAATTAAATTTGCAATAGAAAGTGATTACTATTATTTAGACGAATCATAAAGTTTTGATATTGAGTACATTATCAGAAGTCGGAATGTTTTTACAATAGATCTTAACCCTTTTATTACGGGTCAGGTGTTGCGACTATTTTTATATTCAATCATACCACAATTTAAAAAAAAATTCTTTGTGGTAGATTTATCTAGCAAATATCATAGCATAAGTGTATGGCGGGATTATATCTCAAAAAGTGGTACGAAAAGAATGAATACATTAGTCCACTGAACGGATGTGTTATGACACGTAGTCAAAGGCTTTATTTACCGTATTTATAAGCAAATTATTTTACAAACGTTAAATATACAACTTTGTCGACATTTTTATTTAAGACGTATTTAATAGAATGTTTGAATCGGTAACTTATTTCCATTCACTTGTTTTAGAGATGGGTGTCTTTTTCTGACTATTGCACTAAGCGGTGTTGCATTAACTAAGCAACATTTCAAAATCTACTTTATTTCCACTATATTAATGAAATTGTTCGACTTGAATTTCCGACAAAAATCATAAACGTATATAGCAACGGTCGGCAACTGGTGGACCGCCAAAAAATTTCAATTTGAATAAATAGTTTATTAAAATTTACATATAATAGATACGTTTGAACGATAGTCTTATCAATGTTTCTTATATTTTACAAGAAATAGCACGATTAATTTGATTTTGTTAATAATGATACATAGACGCTCTTATGTGAAACGCAAAATACTGCGTTGGGGCGCAGGCGGCGTAGGGAGGAAGTGAATAACACACTTCTAATACACTTGAGTCAGAAAATGAGAAATAGACTTCTTCACTGTAACATAACCAACCCACCATCACGTGATGCCCAGTACTACAGCGCCAAGCCAAGCTGTTTTTTCCCGCCAAAATCTGCTATCAATTTCTGAATCCCCGCTGAAATTTATTTCGTTTGCTTTCCGCTGGCGTTGACTGCGCTTTTTATTTGCCTTTTAAGTTTTTGTGTCTTTTAATTTAAAACAGTTCATGATAGCTGGTTATTCTTTTCAATAATTCTAAAAAAAAAAAAAAAAGAAAAAAAAGAAAAAAAAAAGAAAAAAAAAGAAAAAAAAAAGAAAAAAAAAAGAAAAAAAGAAGAAAAAGAAAAGAAAAAGAAAAAAAAAAGAAAAAAAAATCTTTTAAGTAGAAATATCAAAAGCAAAATAAAAAATTCTGGATTGCAGCCAAAATATGTTTTATAATTGAATGTATTGTTAAAAAAGACATTATGTGGTTTGAAGTTTTCAAAAGCTGTGAAATATATTATCAAATCAAAGAATATTTTATATCATTTCAGTGCTAACTTCACCTTTATTATAAAAAAAAAAAAAAAAAAAAAAAGAGAGAGAGAGAGAGAGAGAAATGTTGTTTGATTTCCTGTTTTTTTAATAATGCCTGCAAAATTATGCATTATTTAAAAATGCATTTTTAGAATTAAAAAAAAATCTGACATTAATATTGTTACATTTCGTGAGATAATTGAGTCAAATTGAAGCTTTCCAAACAGAAATCGCGAAATATTTTGGATCATCTTATTTGTTATATTATATCGCTAATAAAAAAAGATATTTTTAATGTAATGTTTATTAAAAAGGAGGTGTGCAATGCATGCTCCGAAGCCATTTTATAACATTTAAATAAAATTCATCCAAAAGATTAAACAATCTTTTAATCGCGGGCGAGAGGACGGGTGGGGTACAAAATAACTTTTTCGACCAAACAACAATAAAATACGCACTCTATTACTGTTTTTACTCTTAGGAGTGAACTGACCGGCTGCGTTGGTACGCATGCGCGAGAATTCACCTTGCCAGTCGTAGATTGCAATCTTTTGTGCGGATCTATCGTTCATTTGCGTTGTTATTGCCGTGTGCTAAAATAAGTGAATGAATATATATTCTAAAAAACGCAAAGTTGACAGTGAAAATAGGGAGTTTCTGAGTGGACAGAACAATATTGTTTTACACTGCCTGATAGACCTGAAGCTGTTCCAGTTTGCCTCATATGCAACAAAACTGTCGCTATTGTTAAAAGTTCCAATTTAAAGCGCCACTGCGAAACAATTCATCAGCAGTTCCGTAAAAAAATTCCTCTTGGAAGTGAAGTTCGTCAAGAAAAACCCCAGGCATATCTTACTTCTTACAAAACAAGCTGGAAATTGTACGTCAAACGCGACAAATGAGGTGCGTTCGTACTGTAGCTAGCTATATAAATGTTTAGATTTATAATATTTGATAAATATTGATAATATTGATAAATATTTAGATGATTTTTAATTCTGTGAAATGAATGATATCGTCTGCAGATTAATTTCTGTAATAGAATAACTATCTCGGTCGCTTGACGATTAAACTTAGGAAGCTCCTATAACAAGAAAGTACCGATTTTTTTTAAAAAAATTCAAATTTCTTAATAAATATTTTTATTAATATTTCCTAAAGTTTTGATTCGATTTTAATAAAATTTGAAATGTCTCGACAAAATTCTGAAAGATAATATATCTTAAATTTCAAACCATTCGGTTGGGTAGTTTTTGCGTTGTTATATGCGGACGGACGGACAGACAGACGGACAGACAGACGGACGGACAGACGGACAGACAAACGGACGGACCAATCGACGACAATAGGTGCTACGTATTTATATAATTACGAACGCACCTAAAAAGCACGGTCTTACTAGTTCGCTGTATGAGCGAACAAGAAAAATCATCAAAAGCAGCGTTGCGTGTCTGCTGGACGCTTAATAGACACCAGAAGTCATTTTCAGACTCTGAAATAGTAAAAGAATGTATGTTGGAAGTGGCCACGGCACTTTTTGAAGAGAGGAGGGACGTTGTAACCGCAATTCAAGGTATTCCATTGTCGGCAAGAAGCAATACAAGAAGAACCGAAATTTTGGCTGCTGACATTAAAAAAGTTTGTTTGAACTTCTGCAGAAGGCGCCTTGCTACGCCATAGCACTGATGATGAACAAATATTTATTTTCGTGAGATTTTTTGACATTGAAAGTAAATTATTCAGAGAAGAATTGCAAACAATTTTGTCATGTAGATGCAAGACTCGCAGAGAAGATTTATTCAAGAACTAGCTAACCCGCCCAGCGTTGCCCGGGCCCGAGATAATTACAATCTCAGAGAAAGGCTTTAACCCCCTCCCTCCCCATACCCGCAAATATAATGAATAATTTGTTCAAGAGAACCACCGTCACCTACATTAACGCGATCATTAAAAAAATAATTACATTTTTCTGATAATTAGAACATAACGAAAACGCTACGCTAAAATAGCCGGCAGATGACACCCCTTCCCGACCTCAATTTCAAACCTATATCTTAATTAGTTACCTAAATTTTTGTTCATTAGTAAAAATTTGCAATTATTTCCTTTCATTTTCGCAAACTAAATGGAGGGTTCGGCCCGAGAAACAGATCTCTTTGTAGTTCAGTTTTTAATGAAAGCAGATCCCTGTCTGAAACTTTCTCGGATCGTTTTCACTGGCGCCGGCAGTTTTTTGCATAAATAAAAAAAAAAATTACCAACCGAATTTTTCAAAAATTACATATTCAGATACAGAATATTTTTTTTACATATGCTCAGAAATTTTCAAATTGATATCTCAATTAGTTTTCTTAAAATTCGTTAATTAGTAAAATAATTTCGAATTTGTTCATTTCCGCTTGCAAATCCAACGCGCCAGTTCGTTTCTTTTGCCATTTTGATTTAAAAGATGACATTTTAGAAGCGATGGTTAATGAGAATCTAATTAATATCTAGGCTAATTATCAAAATATTAAAATTCTGAGGCTCAGGTGCACATGGCCAGACCTTGGACTATCCACACCTAAATTTCCAGACTTCTAGGTGGGCTAGATTTTGCTAGCCATCGCCAACAGACACACACACAGACACACACACGGACACACACATAGAGCGAAACTTTCTTTTATTAATATAGATATAAAATATTAATATTAATAAATTTGCAATAGAAAGTTTCAAGAATTCTCGCTAAACTATCCGCAGCTCAAGCAAGAACTTAAGAATTGCCAATTTGTAGTGACAAAAGTGCCTGTTAGAAGTGTTCTAATTTTTTATTTAATGTTTTTAAAAAAAATCTTATTATCCAAATTTTTATGAGTATTAAAGAAAATGTTTCCTAAGCATGGGTATAATTTTTGTGTGAAAATATTAATATTTAGCTGAAAAAAAAAACAGTAATTCATGAAACACTCGACTTTCATCCAAAGATTTCTAACGAAAAACGTCCCTCTAAAATGTTTCAAAGAGATGGTGATGGCGCTAGAGTAGGACAGTTGTATCAGTTCTGAGTTAATGACACTTTCAGTTTCGCGTCGGCAGATGGCGCTACGTGTGCACGGTTGTATGTTTGTAACGGCAGAGCCGTGCGACCACTATTTCCTTAGAAATCCTTATTTTTGCATCGCTACTCTGGTTTATTTAATTACTTCTGTGAAGAATCGATGCAACCAACCAGTGAACCAACCAACCCAAGGGAATAAAAGCGTATTTTTAATGAGAGTGCTTTGTGCATTTTAATTAATATTTCAGAAAGTAATTAAAATATTAAAATTCTGAAGTAATGTTGCACCAGGAGAGGGTTTGGACTACCTAAATCTAAATTTCCAGCCTTCTAGGTGGGTTGAATTTTCCTAGCCATCGCCAACAGACACACACAGACACACACACAGAGCGAAACTTTCTTTTATTAGTATAGATGTTGACGATTTCATGACAAAATCAAACATCAGTTATGATAAAATGGTGTCCCTTTCAACTGACGAAACCCTGGCGATTATGGGCAAAGAAACAGGATTAGTAAAGAGAATCAAGGATAAAAATGCTGGGCTACTATCTTATCAATGCATAATTCACCAGACAGTCCTTTGTGAAAAACTTAGTTCTACTCTGAAAGAATTAATGAACAACTTAATCAAGTTCATCAATTTTATGAGGTCTCGTTCTGCTCTTCAGCACCGACAGTTCAAGGAGTTTCTATCTGAGTGTGATTCAGCGTATTCTGACTTACTGCAACACAACAATGCTCGTTGGCCAAGCAAAGGTCAAGTTATTGAACGTTTTTGGCAAATAAAAGAACAAGTAACCTCCTTCTTTGTCAACTTGGATACACAGGGCAAGGAGCAGTTAGAGTTCCTATCAAACGAGGGCAATATGGCAACTGTAGCTTACCTGAAAGACATTCTGAAATATTTAAATGCGCTCAACACCGAGTTACAAGAAAATGGGAAATTAATATGTGATTTGTTACAAAGTGTGTCCGCTTTTCGTCGCAAGTTGGATATCTTTGAAAAAGATATTGCAAATGAAGAATTTATTAATTTTCCAACAATCCTTGAACATAAAAAGAAGAATTCCGAAATAGACACCGCAGTGTTCCTAAGTTTTATGTCAGATCATATAAAGGAAATTGAAGCAAGATTCCAAGATTTTGCAGAGGTAAGTAAGTTGTCACAGTTCCTTAAATCGCCTTTTGAAGTTGCTCCAAGTGCACTGATGTGGCTGCAAAATTATTCAACCTTCAAAAACCTTTACTTCAAATGGAAATAATTGATTTGCAAGATGATATTTCCTTGCAAATGCACAAAACTGCAACCCCTGAAGAATATTGGGGTAAACATGTTTCAGATAAATATGAAAATTGTAAAAAACTTGCTATTTACTTGGCTACTATGTTTGGTTCTACTTATCTATGTGAAACGACTTTCTTCAAAATTAATTTTTTGAAGAACAAATATCGTTCGAGGTTAACGGACGCACACCTTGAAGACACTCTTCGAATTAACTATTCACCACGTGAACCAAATTATAAAAAACTAGCCCAAAACCGCAAGTGTAATTTTTCGAACTAATTTTTCAACAAAATCTGCTTTTTCTATTTTATAATGTGTATATAAAAATGTTCAGAACGTATACTTGTGTATATAGTAATTTTTCATAACAAATACCTGATTTTTCTATTTTATAGTGTATGTATGTATGTGTAAAAATAACAATTTAAAATTAAAAAGTACTAATATTACTTAAGTGTTTTTTCTGTGAACCTCGTTAAAAAATTTGTCAAAAGTATTCGGACCCTACTTAAAATTACTTGCCGACCCCTGGTATATAGTGTGATTCAGTATAACTGTTCATTAATTTACAGAGGGGGCAGAAATACGAAGCCAAACAATAATAAAAGGAATATGCGCAACAGCAGGCGTGTTGCAAAATTTCGACAGTGTGGGTCGATCGATGCACCGCAAATCTAAAGATATTATTATTTTGAAAGACCGCAATTTCGAATACTTGGTGTATATGCTCTGTAAAATGTATTTGCTATGAAAGAGTCTGTTAAAATTATGTCTTATTTTTTGTCTTATATTTTGTTCATTCAATGTTGTGATTACTGTCTCTATGACACTGTATCAATTTTACATTTGCGACACTGCGACACCATGTTCGAGTGTTATTATAACGTGATTTTATGGTCCTGACTTTCATGCAAGCTATTGAACAGATAATCGGAATCACTCTGTGTATATTCTGGCAGTCAGAAAATGTATTTACAGGCTGGACACAAATTACTTGGACAATTACGTAACTGAATAACTTGCGAAATATTTATTATAAGGTATCAACTAAGGCTCATAAGTGGTATTATATGCTATGTTTCTGGCCCATTCTTCTCTGCTGAAAAAGCTTTTACGGAAACCGTATAACTAGAAATGCTTTAAATGTACCTTATTAAACATTCCACGGATGTTTCCTTTTACAACAAGAGAGTACGCCCTTTACCTTCTAAACAGAGATCGATTAATTTTTCATTTCTGAAGTCCCAGTTTGGATTGGTCGTGGAGCTTTTATTTTCTAGTCAACAGAATCATTCGGCTTTTCACCCGTATATTTCAATGTATGGAAGTTTGTCAAAGATCAGTCTGCCGCATCCAAAATCCATTGCTGAACTGACATAACGAATGAACACTACACTTGTTTTGATCGACATAATCATGCTGACAAACATATTGTAAAAATCAATTTAATTATAGGACATTTGTTAAGTAACGAAGAGCTACGAGATTTAACATTTGTAAAAATAAGTAAAATTTGTGGGTTTAACTATCTTTATAATGATGTGTATTCTAATATTTGGCTGCATTAATACGCATAAGAACTCGTTTTTTGCCCAAATAATTTATGTCCGTGCTTAATGTAGTAGAAAATAGATATCAGAATAAGTTTAAATTTCTTTATCTTGATTTTATATTAATATTTATTTTCATTGTTTAGTTTGTGTTGCAGTGATTGTATGTGTTTTTATTATCTCCTTAAAATTCAGCAATTCAAACTTTTCACGCAGTTTATCAAATAAAAAAAACTGGTTTTAGTATTCTATGAACGGATGTTGTTTACAACCTGTTTGCAAATATTTTTTTAGTTGATGTGTTGTGAATTCGATAATTCACATTACCAAAAATAAAGTACATATACAATTTCTGTACGTTTAGAAATTTTGAATCAGTTGCAATTTGTGTATGGGTAAAGAAACTTTTACAACAAGTAAATACAAAAATATTCGTAAATTAAACTGTGTGTAAGTGTATCACGAATATTTTGGTGAGAAAAAATTTTGAACTACGCATGTGTTTTGCCATACTTATGTAGTATATATAATGCCTAATTTTCTCTTTTACTTAGAGACGTATGAGAATTGTGGCTCAGTATTTTAGTTTATCTTTCTAACAGTATTGAGCTGTTTCTCTCAGTCATTTCCTTTTCATCAGTTGTCAATTTAACATTTTTTATTATGGAGTCACGAAATAACTTTTTATATGTTTCGTACAAAATAATTTTACATTGTAAGAAAATTTAACGTTTCTTTAAACGTGCTTCTGTTCATAATATTGAAATAGGGAAATCTAAAAAGTCAGAGTACCAGCAATGAAGTCTTATATTTCGATTGGTATTAGATTATTAAGTACTCACTTCAACCACACAGAAATTCCCTAAATATTTATTATGCATTTCTCATCATATAAAATTATAAAACATTCAGCTGTTTAACGTAATAACAATACATCCAAACTTATACAACCGAATTTTTACGGTTTTGTTTCTGGATCCTTTCACTAAATTAGTAAAGACAGATAATTTTATTATATATATTTTTTAATTGCAAATTAACGAAACCTACAATAATTAAGAAAAGAAATTTGAAAATACATCTGAAGAAAAATAATAAATGCACTAAAGTAACGATTGATCACTTAAAGTAAAAAAAAAAAAAAAAAAAAAAACTAGTCGTTGGGGACCACCGTAATACTTACCCATCATGGATATGCATAATATAAAATATGAAAATAAAACACGTGTAAATTACTTATAAATGCATTGCAATTCGCATAAAATCGTGGCTTGATGACGTCATAAACTTTAAATAATCTATTACTGAATTGCGTAAAAGAAACATCCTTATAACTCCAAAACTGTTAATCATATTAACTAACGGTTTACTGCGTCAGATTAAGCGTCTCATTTTCAATTAAAATATATCTTTGAATTGATATTTGAAGGAAATACAGGGTCAAGTGTAGAAAATATAATTACAAATATCTCTGCAACTAATTATCCGATCGCCGTCATTCTTTATGCAAAATTTATGTTTTTTTTTATTGTCTATATATTCACTCCTTAAAATAAACAATTTCGAAAATTTTTATCAACCTTTTATCAGAACGAATATTTCGAGAGTCCGAAAAAAATAGTTCCGGATAATCGAGGTTACTGAAAGTCAATAAGTTTCTTCCCATTATTACATATTAAGTACATACCAAATTTCAAGTCTTTATCTCAATTTGTTCGGGAGACAGAGCGTTTACAGACACACAGACAGACGAACGGCAATTTTTTTTTTTTAAATATATTTTTCGGAATCGCCAGTGTCTGAAATGTACAAATCCAGCAAAAATGTTTTTTCAATTTTCAAAACGATTACAAGGCTTACCTATATGATGGGTAAGTAAAAAAAAAACATCTTTCATACATTAAATTATCTCAATGATATATATTCATTCTAAGAAGAAATACTTTTGGAATAATTTCAGTATATTGTTTTGTTTCTTCTTACTAAATTATATTATGTTACATTTGTTGTAAGCTCCACGAAAAAATATATTGTGCAAACTGTACCATAGTTTTAATTCTAGTCTTATGAGGCTATTTATTTTATAGCATCGACAGAACTGAAACAGGTTTTGAAATATCGTGCACGATGCTATGCAATTAAGGCTAAATATTTAGAATTTTGTCTAACAATTTATGAGTCATAGAAATGCAAATAATATACTTCATTCTGTACCGCATGCAAATACAGTCGAACGTGTTTAAAACGAACTCGGAGTTAACGAGAACATAGTTTAACGAACCATAACAAAAGAAACGCCTGGTCTAATTTAAAAATACATTTCAGAAAAAGTTTGCTAGAAACGGGAAAAACTCGGCTATCGTGAAATTTTTTTTCTGACTCACAAAGAAATCCTTTTTCCTCATTTTTCTACACAAAATGGGTTAATTCAAGTGTGTTCTTTACTTTTAATGTGATTCATCTGAAAGAGATTATAATTTATGCAGTCCTTTTCTCTTAGATTGACTTAGCTTCTTTTCACAGCAAATATAAGCATATTTCTCTTTTTTAGTTCTTTGAACAATTTAGTAGAAAGATACATAATGTGAACGTACAAAAAAAAACCCCTTACAGAACACTACTTAAGTATATTTTAAAATTATTCAAGTGTATGGTTATCTTCTATTAATTTAATTAACACTTCTAATCCAGAAATCTAAACTTGCATCAATCAGAGCAATCTTTATGCAATATTTAATAATTTGTCTTAACTTTATGTATTTTCCATGTTTTATTATATGATATCTTAATCGTGGTTATTTTGAGAACTCTTTCATAACGAGCAATTTTTAAGGTCTGTTCGTCCTCGCTATAACCGAGTTCAACTGTATTATATTTTAGAATTCATAGAACGTTTTAGACGAAATTCTTTTATTTTTCTTCTAAAAGTATATTATGGAAAATTTCTGCAGTTTATAATATATAATTCGATGATTTTCAGTTTTATGTTTAAGTAGTTCAATTCCATTAGCTGTTGCATTGTCATATGATTCAATTAACTTTTACCACCGAGCTAAAAATATGACTTTTACTCATTATCGATAAAACAATTGAGTAAATCGTTTTTCATTGCACAATTCGGATATTATTTATATTTTGCATGCATGATTAATATCACCAAGGGTAATACTCTGTTTACTTCTATGAAACCATCGAACAAGTATGAACAGGAATATAAATCCATAAGTTGAAAATATAAGTGAAATGCAATTTTAGTTACATATTTTTGAAAAAAAAAAACAGATTTTAAAACAGAGTTTAATGAAGAATTTTTATCAGGAGTTCGTGCTACTTACATTCGTGTAATATCAAAAGTTACTAATTATATTTACAATATACAATAAATTCCCTTCTAAAAAGTTAACTAACAGAAAGTGTTCATCATTTATAATAATTTTATACCAGGTTTAATTTGTTTTATTAAATAAATCTGCTTGAATAAGAAGATCTTCGACACTATTTATTTTTATGTTCTGTATGATTAATTATAATAGTTACAAAATTTGTAAAACCAATTGGTGTAACCTTATAAATCAGTTACTTCCTGAATTAAGTAAGAAAAATAGTGGACTCTTCCAACATAAAGACTAAGAAAAAATATTTTTCTTCTTAAAAAATAAATCAGTGTATTTAAATATTTATTAACTAAAAACTGAATGGCATAAATTAAAAAAAATAATTAGTTTTTCTATAAAAGAAAGAAAACGAAAGAGCACAAATACACACAAAAAAAAGAAGGCCACTAAAGTTATTTCCATTTAAGGGTATGAGAAAAATCATGAATTAAGAATTATTCTTAGTTACTTAAAAGAATAAATGATGCGGATGCGTTTTAATCAAAACGAATAAAATTGCTTTTTATTTCTTTTATTTTGGTAAAGAAAATTTTATACAATGTTGTTTTTAATTATACAATTTATTGAATTCAGTTTTTAACGATTTTGTCTAAACTTTCTTTTAAATAATACTAAATCATATAATACATAAATTCTGAAATTCTGAATTCCTTTCAAGCACTATATGATTTAATGCAATTTTACACTGCTTTACACAGAGTTGACAGATCAACAGTGTTTTTGTATTTGGGAAGCTGAAAACTTTTACTATTTCTTGTTAACAATATTTTAATAATAATCTTCCCCTTATTTAATTGCAGATTTCTGAGATTAAATAAGGCGAAGCTTATTACTCATAATAGTGTAAAAAAATAATAAAAATATCTTTCATAATAAGTTGCCAATCAAACAAGTGTTATCTTTGTCTTTTGTCTGTTAAATTTTATTAAATAATAGATCTCAATTTTCAATAACTAAGAGAATTATTGAATTTCAATAAAAAGTTTTCTTCAGATACACTAAAGATATAATATGAATAAATATTTGAAGTTGAATTATTCTTTGAACTTTAAAATGTTTAGACACACGTATTTTATTAATTCCTATTTAATCCAGCGGTACGAGAAGTTTTGTTGCAAAATTAGAAATGAAAATAATAATAAAAAAAAAAACTTCTCTTTTTCTTTTTCATTGATATCTGTCTATTTTATGAAGAATTGAATAACAATACTTCAAGTGCAGAATTGAACTTTAAATTTTTTTTCATATGAAAAGTTAGAAACATTCTTAAGTTCAACACCAAATTTCTATTACTTGTAACACAGTTCCAAAAAAGATTTTCTTACCATATGTTTTGTTTCTTCATTAATAAATGTGTGTATTAATAACCTCTTTTAATTCTATGTATCGATTTATTTCTCATTAAAAAATAATTATATTATCATTTTAGTTAATAAATACGATAAATTCTTTCATTTTAAAAATCATTAACATGTTTTATTATTAGTTTTTTAATTTCTTTAAATTTTATTGTTTTTAAACATGTTATTTTACGTCTTTTTGACCGTTTGAAATAAGATAAATCATTCAAAAGAATGGCATTATTTCACAAGACATACCTTTCAGGGTAAGCAATATATTGTATTTTAAAATTAATCATACAGCATTGAAAAAATATTTTCCTGGTGAATTAAAAAATATATTAAAAAAAAGGTATTTCTCTAAATTTGAATTGCTTTTAATAATTGCTTTAAGTAGCATGACGCATTTCTCTAATTGTCTTAAAATGTATTATATTAATGATATGTATGATTTATATTAATTCTTATTGCTTCTAGCACCTGCACACACATGCACTTGAAAATTAAATCTTTTGAATTCATGCTTTTTGAAAACGTATAATTCATCTCAATTTCGTATTCCTATTAGCTGTTGATCTTATCCTAAATGGTGATTTTCTTTCAAGGTGTTAATGAGTTTTGTGCTGAGCATTAAAAAAGCGCAAATTAACAAGTAACGTAGTGCGAAAATAAAAGTCTTTAATTGGATTTTAAATAAAGTGTCAAAAGTTAAAGCGATAGGTTTTAATAGATGTATTAAATATATTTAATTCAGTGTTTTCGAAAATACAATAGTTATAATTTTATAATCAAACGTTAAAAGTCTGGCGTGGTACACAATGTAAGGCAAAAATCTTCTTAATAACACAATAAAAATAAGAAATACAGAACGCGTTTTGGAAGAACTTTGTTTTTCTTCATCAGCCGCAAAGAATTTAAGAGAAAATAATTTGACTGTTCTGTCTTTCGATTCAAATTTATGCTTTTAAAACATTTCATTTTTAAAGATATCTTTAAACCTGTCAATGAGCTTGAGTTTCCTTCTGCTAAATCTCCTGTTCCTCATTTTCGAAAATAGAGCGTCCATAATGCTTCTTGTTATGATTGCCATTTATCATATATAGACCAAACTAAAGGGAATCTCAAAACCCGCTTAAAATTACACTTCCGTTATGCCTGTAACCAAGACACTACTAAATATTCTATTGCCGTGCATTCGTGGATACCATAGTTTTAGAATTCAAAATTATAAAACATTAGATACACAACTGAATTACACTTTCTCGAAAATTTAGCTATATATTTTAATCGTGATCTTATTATAATTGTAAATCGGATTCCACTATGCTGCTTGCTGCTTGGAAAAACTTGTTGAGCTTTATAACCTTCTTACATTTTTCAGTATTTTATTTATTTTATTTACTTTTTTTAAATTTTCTTTATTTTATTATATATTATATATATTTTTTGAATTTCCTTTTTCTTTCCTGATTCTGTCTTACACTCCATTTGCTTCAAATTTCTCCTTCTGTTCTGTGTGTTTTCTTCTGATTGACCAATGCTCTTTTATGTTTGGCTAATGTTTTCTGTTTTACCATGGACTGACTTCATTAACCAGTTCTTTTCTCTTCCAATTCTTTTCAATCTTGCCCCTGGTTTCAAAGTGGTAGCATGTATTTTTTTCGGCTGATGAAGAAAGACAAGTTCTTTCTAAACATGTTCTGCGTTTCTTAATTTGATGGCGTTATTAGTTAGTTTTTTTACTTTAATTTATTTTTATAGTTTCAACTGTAAAAAACGTGAGCTTTATATAACGAACTATTAATGTATATAATTCAGTATATTGGTGCGTGTGTTGCATGTATATATACTTACACACACACACACACACACACACACACACACACACACACACACACACACACATATATATATATATATATATAAGCTTCTTTCTATTATTTTCCATCTCAAATTTGTATTATAATAGCCTAATATCCTAGCCTTCCCGTATTAATATCATTCCATTTTTTCATACGACCAGTTTTTTTTGCGTGTGTCTGGGGGAAGGGAGGTATTTCTTTATCGTTCAAATATACTTTCCCGACTTTTATTTAAAAAAAAATATATGTCCAATATCAGACCGATTCTTAAAGGACTCTCTAATAAAATTCATTACATTTTCTATGTTTTTAAGCCACCACTTAACTGCTTAAAATGTTGGCTAATTTTTTCTAGTAAATAAAATTTACGATTGCAATCATGGAATTATGAGTTTTTCTGCTAACATCTTCTAGTGTGAACTCCTTATGCTACAAATAATCTAAGGCATTTACTTACATTACAATGGAAATACGACAGGATTTAACAGTAGGACTGTAAGTAGACAGTATTTTCACCACACACACACATATATATCTATATAAAAGCAGTGTTTTAGGTGTGTAAACGTACAAAAAGTGGTCACCCATTTAAAAAATTTAAAAACAATACAAAACCGATAATATTTTAATGATAATGATATGGTATTTTGAAATTAGTTGAAGTTATCTATGATACTGTTGCAGAATACTGTTTTCTGATCAGTATGGAGGCTGGCGTAAGGAGTTTTCTACGATATTTAGTATTAGTTCTGAAAATATTACTTACATGTTTATTTTTTTTATAAAAATTCTATGTGAACATTTCCTTTTTTCTTTTAATAATAATTCTGATGAAGACTTTGGAAAGACATTTAAATAAAAAAATTCTCTCATTACACTTAATGTTTGTTACGTCTTTTTTATAAGGGGAATGCCCTTTAAGCTGGACTAATGTGGAAATATACACGCATTTTGTATTTGTTTACATTTGTAGTATTTTCAAAACCTTTGTCTCTTCTCTTTTTTCGTATTAATATTAATATTTTTTAATTTTACATTCCTCTTTATATTAACATTTTTTAAATGCGTATAACTATTTTTTAATATAAAATCTGTGTAAAGTACAAACATAATTTTGATCTGTCAGTTTAGATATTTCTGAGTAACTGAAATCCTTCTGCTCGAAATATTATTCAATAAAAACAAACATGCATCCTTATGCTCTGAATAAACCTTCGTTTATTCGCCTTTCTATTCTGCAGAGACGATCGAAGCTCTCATTATCTTCCAAGATAAACTTATTGATAGAGGAAAACAAAGTTATTTATCTCGACTTTCCCAAAGTTATTTGTGAATAATGCAGTGAACAGTAGTCAAATAGAAGTTCTCTATTGATGGGAATGCATTTTTTTTCTATCAAGCATTGAATCTTTAGTAATATTATTTTTACAAACATAATCTATTATAAGAGCATCGTATACACTTTTTAGAAACTCCATGCATGAGAATTTTATCTATTACATTTAAACTGAATATGTTTTATTTTCTATATTTAAAAAAAACAAAACAAGAATGAGAAATCATGCGTCAAGCATAGATTATGAAACACTTTCCAACACAGCCAGAAAACTGTAACGGAACTTCACCGTTAAATAAGGTGAAAGAAGATATGTAAGTAAACCATTTAGAAAATAGATAACACATTGAAAAATACAGTTTTCGAAATTACCGTCTAGTGTCAAAAAGGTAGTCGAATTATTTTGTGCAGTCCTGTATATGATCAATAGTTGTGGATATATAGTATGATAAAATTTAGTTCAGTTAGAATATTCACATTTAGCAAATTTCGCGAATCGATGGAAATGCACTCGAAATCTTTTGTACAGCCCTGTATATTATCTGAAGACTTTTGTACACACCACCTATTAAACTAAAAGTTAACTTAAAACTCACTTGCAGCAATTACCAAACGTAAACGACAATGTATCTTTTTTTTCGTAGCCCTGTATATGAATTTATTCATATTCCACAAACTTCTAGTAGTCTACTAAATCTAGTTCAGCAGGAAAATGCGTAAACACAATTAAAAACTACTCTTAAGCAATTCACTCTCATAGTCTATAGTACTTACGAATTTCCTTGTGTAGCCCTGTATATGGTCAACCGAGTTTATAAACACACACGTACTAAGAAAAAAAAGTTAAAAATGCAAACCAAAGTTGAAAACGCACTTATCACACATAAACTGTAAATATCGCACATGTACTGTAACCAATATCTTTTGTGTGTCCCTGTAAATAAGCGCAATGCACACAAGAGAGCATTTCATAGTGCACCTCAGTAATGCATATAATTTTTATTATGCTTGAAATACCACTAAATTACACTGCAGACGATTTTTCCCCATATAACGATGTGTAAAAGAATTATTTTGTTTGACCCTGTAAATGAATAATAAATGCTTTGCACCCCATCTTCTAAAAAAACGTGTTTTAATGCGCTTCATAATTACATATCAATTTCGTTATGTTTTAAATGACGTAGCGTCATCAGAATGCGCTTGAACCGATTATTCCCCATTGACTATAATGTAACGGAATACTTTTGACTGTTCCGGTTATAAAAACTATAAGTGCTACATACTTCTGTTGAAATAGGGAACATGCTATAGTCGACAATAACATACAAATATTTCAGGACAATCGAAGCATATTTACGGGAGTTAGAGCACGGACAGACTGCAGACGGCAGACAAACCGAAGTCACAAACACTTTTCAACTAGGTTGGAAAGTGTTAAAAAACGGATAATAATGTTGAATTAAGATACGAACACATTACATCTGAATAAACTATTAAAATATAACTATAATTAAATTCCAGACATTTTAATTTAAAGAATATACATAATACATATGAAAAGAACCAAGTACGCGCTTCAAATGAAAATTCCTCCCTCATTAGTCATCAGTACTATAAAACGTAAAATGACGAAATATGACATAAACAACTTATAACAATGAATCTAGCGAATAATTCAATTAATGAAGCAGGCCCAATTCCATCTAAATATTCTGTTTTTTTTTTGTAACTTTAACTTTAGAATTAACTGCTCTGATGCATGTTTTCATTTTATTTTCATTTCAAGTTGTTTACATCATCTTTTGTGATTTTACGTTTTATATTTCTGATGACCGATGAGTTTTAATTTGAAACGTCTACTTTACTGATTTTAATATGTATTATGTGTATTTTTTAAATTAAAATGTCTAAAATTTAATTATAGTTATATTTTGATAAAGTTGAACTTTAGAATTTATTATTATAATGTGATCGAATAATAAAAGATGCATTATTTCTTACATTTTCACTATTTTAAAAAGATTATGAAAGTTAAATTCAGAAAAAAACAATCATACACCAAAATAAGTATACTTGTTTAAATTTTTGATTAAATTTTTAAAATTATTAAAATTAAGTGAAGCAGTTAAAGGTGATAAATTATTTTGTTACTGTTGAATAACTTGTAAAATTCATTGTTAAAAGCATATAAATCCCATTTTCTATTTTAATACTACTACCTTTTTATATGCACTGCACCATTTTATATACAGCAATAACTAATGTCTGGTCTCACTTAGATATATAATCGTTCGTCATGCATTTGAATGCAATCTTACAGGAGTTTAGTTAACAAAAAAAAGCCTTGTTTTTACCCGATTGTGTTTCCGTCGAGATGTATAATCCTATGATGCAGAAGCTAAATTACTATGTTTTGTGTCCCAGAACAATTTTTGGGTTTATTTCTTTTAACATATTCGTGGCCGTTGGTGTAGATTCATGTCATTTGGATATCCATAACTCCATCCATGTGTTTTACTTTTGCGTTTTATATGTTACATTATTTCTCAGATATAACACAATATTCATATTTGTACAATCGATGTGATATAATTAAAAATGCATTTATTGAAAATAATATAATTTTTATACTTATCTACTTGCAGTATTAAAAGAATCCCGAATATTGAAATTACTTTTTGTTAAATAATGCAACAATGCGGGAAGTCCATAACAACATTAACTGATAAAAAGACGAAAACATGTGGTCGGGAAAGTTTTATTAATGCTGGTAAATTATGATATATAGGATAAATACTGTGAAATCTTTAAAATGGCGATTGTGGGAGGCCGCCACAAGGATTTTTCAAAATTATTTAAACAAAGAAATCACCTATCAGAACCGAAGTATTGTCCAATTTGTCGTAAAAACACGAGCATTATTGGTTACAAAAGAGCGCGAAAATTGTAATATAACGATTTAGACTGTTCTCTCAAAAAATGGTGGGTTACCTTACCCTACTGTCCAGCGTTTAATAACCTGTGGTATCTGTATATACGTGGGGCATTCAAATTTTGTATGCTTCACTTTATTTCAACTTCACTGTCAAATGCAGCCACAAAGTAAATATTTTTTATAGTCGTTTTTTAATTTTTACGCTTTAAAACTGTATTTTTTACTACGTGAAATGTTTCTGGATAATAGAAATTCGTGGAGTATTTAAAAATTAGTACTTTTTTCAAATGTTAGAATGAAAAACAAATTAAACTCCATATAAACATATTGTTTGTATAAAATAATGACGAAAACAAGTAAGAAGCTGTGCAAATTGATGAAATTATGAACATAATTTCCTACAGTATTTGAAAGATAAGAGCATTTTAAATAGAACACAATTATAAAAAAAAATTCCTTTTTTATAAAATAAAATTATAGAATTTATTTTTCAAAAAAAAAAAATAATAAATAAAAAATAAATAAAAACAGAATGGCATTTTAAATATTACGTAGGAAACAAAGGTAATTCTTACATTAATATACCATTTAATTAAATTATTGCTCTTACCATTTAAGAAAATCAAACCAAAATTTATTTCAGTTGCATATAATAAATCCAATGATATACATTTATCATTATTACGTATTATGAAATTCACAGTACAAATAGATGCTTTTCTCGCATTCTGTTTACACTTCATCAAATAATTCGCGCACTCGGCTATTGCCGATGATGTAATTTTTATAGTTATGCTATAAATGTTGGTTTTCATTAAGATGCAGATACGTTATTCGAAATAAGATAAAGATCCTATTTACTGCGATCTCTCAGAAATTCTAGTAAAGATATTGCCATGAAACTGTACACCTCCATAAAGTAGACCATGTGAGCCTCGATTGACTGATTAAGAATAATATTTTAATTTTCGAGAATTAGATAGCTCTCGCATGTTTTAGTTGTTTCAGTTATATGAAATTATGCATTGATAATGTACTGAACAAAACGTGAAAGAACTATGGTTTAATTATGACTTATAAATTTGCGTTTGTACCTATGTTATTTGGGCTAGTAGCACCAAAAATTAACAATGGTAGTTGAAATTTGAAATATTTTTTAAATTTTCAAATTATGTTCCTTTGGTCTATTTCATCCAGATACATTTTGAGTTCAAGTTACATTTTGTGTTTGTGTCCACGTAACTTCAATTAATAGTGCCAAGTTTCATCAATATTGTAGGAATTTAAGCGATTTTTTATAATCTATATCAATATAACTTTGTTGTATCATGACCAGATTAGAATATATTTATAATCAGAAAATCTTTTACAATTTTGTGCAAATACAGAGATATTTTATGATTCAGAAAATGAGAAATAACAGTTTAATAAAGCTAAAAATGTACTTTAATATCAAATTTTCGAAACAAAAAATGTTATTAAGACTGTTCTCTCAAAAAATGGTGGGTTACCTTACCCTATTGTCCAGCGTTTAATAACCTGTGGTACCTGTATTTCTAGAGTTACATTAGTTCAGGTTTACGGGTAGGAAATAGATCTAAAGGGTTCAAACCCTTCCTATATTATATAAAAAAGTATTATTTTTACACAGTGATGAATTAAGAGGTGTGGGACAGCTCCTAAATCTACATCCTCTGCTGTCGTAATATGTGATGACTGTTTTCGTGATTTCGCGATTGATTAAGTAAGATTATTGATATTTGAAAATGAGCTTGCATAAAATCGTTAAGTTTAAAATGTCCCAGTGCCCCGGACTATATGCAAGGGCAACATAAGAGAAGAAAGATTTTATGATTGCTGCTGGTCGATCTTACCTTGATGTCACATTTCATAAAAATAGCTTCTATAGATGTTGCTTTGAAAAGCTAAGATTACGGTCAATAATGGTAGTCACTTGTACTATTAATGTGCACGAAACTAAAAGTATGCGATCATTGTTTATTAGAAAGTTAAAAGAAACATGTTCATTATAGCTGTATTATTAGTAATGAAATGGTCAAAATAATAAGAAAGTTGAAATGTAAAAAAAAATGAAGTTAACTAAACATTTCTTTCTAATTTCCATATAGTAAGCAATCTTAGAGGTAGGTATATGAAATAAAAATTCTGCTAACTTAATTTTCACTTGAACCACAATTTTTATGTTATTATGATTCTTTTATTTGTGAATGACAAATCAAAATTAAAATAGTGTTCAATTACCAATGTCTGTATATTTAATATTTATTCTTCATATTACCAATTTTTACACTCAGACATTATTTAAAAATATGATAAAAGTTGTACAAAAATCAGTTTATAATCATTAAAATATGTTAAAAAGTTTCACTTAAAACTGTCGCCATTACACAAAAACGTTTTCACCCCAGCCGGAACATCATCAGTTGTAATTCTCATGCATCCCTTCCCTCGCTATTTAACTGACTGGAGATTGAAGAACCCTTTACTCTTACTGTTTTTGTGAAACTTTTACCATTTTTTTTAATAATTTATTTGTGAAAAAATTGGTAATATGAAGAATTAATATGTAAATAAAAATTAGATTTTGATAGTATAGCAGAATCCGAGTAAGGTTTGTTGAAAGTATTTTTATGTTAGTTTAAAAAATCTGAAAGTGCATTTTGACAGATATTGCAATGTGGCTTATGTAATAAATTTAATCGTGTTATTAATTTAAATGAAATGAAATCCAAATGACATATTATAAGCATGAAGCATTATTTGCAAAGTTGGACAAACTCAGCTTGGATAAAAATGATAAAACAAAAAACATTTTACTCTGAAACATATAGAAACATATTTAAACTTATTTCAGAATCATATTTGTTTTTTAATTCTCGAATGATGAAGTTTTGAGTTCTTTAATTTGGATACGCACTTAGAATACAGTTTAATTCTAAACACGACTAAGTGTTTCAACTAAATGTGATTCTACTGGATGTTTAAATACACATTAAAATAATATAAATGACGCCTGCATATAATTATTAATTTTAAATTTAAATTTAATATCCCTGTTTATAAATTTTAGAACATTCTTTTAGAACAAATGTTATTTGGAATTAAATAAAAAAACATTATGTTACTATTTTTAAAAGAATTCCTTTAAAATAGCACAAAAAAAATTGAAAGATGTCTTTTTATCTTTGGCAACACAATGTTTTTCTTTGAGTTGGGCTTATAAGAGATTAAGTTTCTGCTTTTCTTAACACAAAGAGATTTTAATATATTTAGCTTTGTAAACTGACTTATAATTCTTTAAGACACCAGTTTCTTTGTTTCGCGAGAATTTACTGTTTTATTTTCTAAAATAAACTTGGAAATATACTCGATTGGAAAAATATAATTTTTATTGTTACTCAGACTTATTTCCTAAAGAATGATTATTTACCTTAAATAATCATGGATTGAATATTGAGCTTTGAAAAAGGTTTTTCGTATGTTTTGACAAACCACATTATAAAGCACAAACGTGTCCGTCCTTAAGAGCCTACGCTAGTCACGTGAAGAAACGCTTCAGCTAATGTTAAGTCTATGGGTAGGTTATCGCGCGATTTCTCGCTCGCATTTTAATATTTTTAAATGATTCTTTTTGCATAGAATAGCTGAGGTCGATCTCTAACGTTGTTAGTTTTTACTTTTTTGATTTTGGTTACGGTTTTTTTATAAGCGGACATTTTCAATTTTGGAACCGGTTGGAACCGGTTCTGAAAGTGAAATTACCCTTATATAAAAAAACTGGAACCAAAATCGAAAAAGTAATAACTAACAACGTTAGAGATCGACCTCAGCTATCCTATGCAAAAAGAATCATTTAAAAATATTAAAATGCGAGCGAGAAATCGCGCGATAACCTTCCCATAGACTTAACATTAGCTGAAGCGTTTCTTCGCGTGACTAGCGTAGGCTCTTAACGCTAAGCACAAAAATAATACTACATCTCGATATAGGTGCTATTTTATCACTTTCGATTTGATCGCATTTATCTTTTCTCTTAAAAAGGGACAAGTATAGCATAAAATCTATCTTCTTCCAAAAAATTTTTTAAACGCTGAGAAAACATCACAATTTAATTTTAAATAGCACTGTTTTCGTACATTAATATTCGCTTTATTTAACTACAGAAATTTTGTTATTAAGTAAACCAAATATTTCATATTAAAAATTCAACTGTGGTATTTCCATGGAAAATTTGAGTGAATGTTTTGAAATTCATCTGAGTGAATTTTAAGGATATAATCATTGTTGCTTGAAATATATCTAGTAAAAAAGAAAATATTAGAAATAAAAGAAAATTCTAATAGCGAAATGAGTAAAAGAAAAATATAAATATAAAATTTAAAATGTTTTTATATTTAAAGAAAATGTTGAATGAAAAAAAGCAATAAAACTTAACGCTGGTATTAAATCAAGTGGAGAAGAAAAAACACAGAAATATACTTCCTTTTTTTCTCTAAATAATAAGCACGCTGTTCATGTCACTGTCACAGTCATTTGAATGGCGCTGTCAAGAACATGATGTTTTGACTTATCATATGGAGAAAAATGTAGATATATTTTTCAACTATATGTAGCTTAAGGTTTCGTTTTCAATTTGTGATTGAAACTTGTTAAGAGTCGAAACATAAGATAAAAAATAGTTTAAACTTTATCTATACTAATCGTTTAATCATTAAAAAAATTTCGAAACTTATTTGAACATTTAATGTAAAAAATACACTGCTCAAAACAATTAAAGGATATTTGAAGTTTTATATAAAATAAAGATATAAACGAATTTTTTTTTGCCGAAAATAGAAGAAGAGAATCACAAATGCAAATTTTTCTGGTTTTCAAACTGTGGAGTATGCAAATTTTGAGTTCGACGTCAAAAACGTCGCTTCAGCGGCAGCGAATGAAATTTGACTTTCAACTGGATAACAGAGAATGAAGACAAGGATGATCGGCATTCAGTGATTGCTTTGTTTCGATGAGTACGATGTCTCAGCGAAGTCATTTGACAGATTCAGAAGCTTGTAGAATTGTTGGTAGGTTAGAATGGGGCCAAACTCAAGCCGAAGTAGCGCAAGCCATTGGAGTGTCACAAAGTGTCATTTCCAGGATATGGAACCGTTTTTTGGAGAGTGGATGTGCAGGCCGAAGACCAGGGCAAGGTCGAAGACGGGCAACAACGCCCAATGAAGATCGGTATTTAGCGTTAACAGCTCGGAGACACCGAAACATGAACGCTACTCTTCTCCAACAACACCTTCGCTCGGCTACAGGCACAACGATTTCAACTCAGACTGTCCGAAACCGGCTCCATGTAATAGGTCTGTAGGTCTGTATGCTCGCCGACCGATGGTATGTGTTAGATTAACATCAAGGCATCGTCGCGACCGCAGGGAGAGGGCAACCGAGGATGTCAACTGGAGGAGAAATGAATGGAGCAATATTCTGTTTTCTGACGAGTCCCGTTTTTCTGTGCATCCGGATAATAGGCGTATTTTCATCTGGAGGGACCGTGGCAGTAGGAATAATCCTGCGTTCGTGCACGAAAGTGTCAGATTTGGCGGTGGAGGAGTGTTGGTGTATGGTGGCATCTCCATTGACGGGCGCACTGACCTCTACATCATTCGAGATGGAGCTCTGACTAGTCGCCGATATAGGGATGAGATCCTCAGATCTATTGTAGTCCCTTACGCTGCAGCAATCGGAGATAACTTCATTTTAATGGACGATAACTGCAGGCCACATCGTGCAAACCTGGTGGAGGATTTCCTTTTCGAGGAAGGAATCGTTCGAATGGAATGGCCAGCGTGTTCTCCAGACATGAATCCAATCGAGCACGTTTGGGACGCTCTAGGAAGACGAGTTTCTGGCCGCCAACAACCCCCACAAACTCTCCAAGAACTGGAAAGAGCTCTTCTGGAGGAGTGGGGCAGAATACCCCAACTCGTCATTAATAGCCTCATTGAGTCCTTGCCTCAAAGGTGTTCAACGTTGCTGGCCGCCCGTGGAAACCATACCCCCTACTGAAAATGATTTTCTTTGAAGAAAACACCTTTTCTTATTCTTTTTTTCTCATATGCACAAATTGTGTTTTTTTCCTTTTGTACACAAATGCGCAATAAAATGCATTTTTTTCTGCCAAACATATGTAATTTATTCTCATATAACCTACTATGTCTGTCGACCATGTATCAATCAGCTAAAACGTTTCCCAGATACAAAATCCACCTAAAACTGCAATATCCTTTAATTGTTTTGAGCAGTGTAGTTGTATTTTGCATAAACATTATTTTTCAAAAATTAGATAAAGAAAAAGTTGCAGCAAAAATTATCCAAAATTATACGGGTGAGGAAGTCATTTTGAAGCATTTACCTTGAAAGGAAGAATATTTTAACCCCGTTTTTGAAAATGCATGATAGTTACTTAAAGGATCACTGAAGTTGGAGCAGATGCGATCAAAGTTTATTGATGTTCAATAAAAATCAAAAATATACTTTGTTAGATAAAAGGGATTAATCAAGAAGACTTTTCATCATATATCTATTAGTCTATTTTACTTACTCTTTACTAAAGTTTAAAGCTATTATTTGAAATAATTGAATCAAAAGTCTTCCAGCTTATATATTAGAGTAATTGTAATGATTTCAACTCGATAAGCATAATACTTTTAATGAAAATTAAAGGAAACAGTAAAATTAGAATAAATTCATAATAATCGTATAATTACTTTAAATGTTAATAAATTCTTTGAACACTAACGTAGAAAACTCCACTTTGAGTAAACATCATTCATCAGCACATTTTAAAACTAGCTCTTCAAACGATTACACAAAATAACATGCAAATTTCTACTAGTTATTTATCTCAACGGAAGGACAATTTAGCTCTATTTGTGAAGTTGCCTCTTAAGCACTTAAGCAATAAATCGAAGAGAAACATGTGCCAATAAAGTTTACTGAAGCTCACTCAAATCATAGTTATACAGAAAGACATTTAATTATTTATTTTGGGTGATTTAAGTTTTGCAGATTTAAAAGCACACTATTTTGAAATCGCTGAATTGAAAAGCTTTGATCCTTTTAACATGCTAATAATAACGTAAAAGTAATCCTCCAGTTGTCTAAATATTAGGGGATTTCAACCAGCTTGCCGCAAGAGGAACTCAAGTGCGTCCTAAAAATTTAGTCAAGTTTTTACTGATTAAGAGGTTACTTCACTCATGCGAAAACACCCGCTCTATAATGTTAATCCAATGGGAGAATTTTTTAAAACATCTTGTTTGCATTTCAATATTTTAACTGTTTTTTTTGCGTTGGAAATCCGAGGGAAATCTCTACAAAGGCCGTTTTTTGCTTTTGCGATTTTGTTTACGGGTATTTTTTTATTAAAAATTCTTTCACTTTCGGAACCAGTTTTGAAAGTAAAAGTAACCTCATCAAATAAACCTGCTAATAAAAGTAAAAACAACCTTAGTTGTGATCGACCTCCGCTACCCAATGCAGAAACAAAATCATTTAAAGATATTGAAATGCAAACGAGGAATTAAAAAAAAAAAATCTTCCATAGGATTAACATTAGCGAGCGGGTGTTTAGCGTGAGTGAAGTAGCTAATTAACAGAAGTATTTTTTTATGTTTTTTTCAGTTATGTGATTTAATTTGTGATGAGGTTTGCTGTAAAAGAATTGTTTTTATCGCAGGTTTATTGAGCTTTTGAACACTTTCAATAAGAATATGCAGGGAAATTCCGAAGATGGTTTCACATCTAAATATAAAATGAATGCGTTTAGGGGGGGGGGGGGATTGTTGCTCTAGAAAGAAAAAAAAATAGAAAGTAGAAATGAAGTACTTAAACTAGTGAATAAATGGGACTTGAATAAAATTCTAATTTATCAAATTTTACAAACCTTAGATTTTTTGTAGAAATTCTGGAAGAATATATCAACCCACCTAATGCAACTTCTGTTGATCAAATGCAAATGCCTTTAAGTGCGTGTGTATGTGCGTCACAGAATTAAATATTACATAAGATTAATAATTATCTAGAAATAAGAATTAGTAGAGAACTGCAAAGAAAAATTCAACAAATATTACAATCTATTAATTTTTCTCTGAATTGCCAATTTACAAATTTACAAAAATTCTAGTTCTCAAATTTATACATTTGATAAGATCTTGCATAAGAAATCGAAATAAACATAAATGTCGGTTAGAACCTTTGAAGAACAAGAGGTATTCAAAACCAAATAATTGAATCATGCAATAAAGATATGTGTCTATTCTAAAAAACAATTAACTAATGTTGCTGCTGCTGCCGTGATTGAAATTATTGCGATCTTTTCTCTTTATCGGTTTATAATTCAAAAACTATTGTATATGAAATCATGAAAAAAAGTATTTTAATAGAGAAATGTACGTTACTCACGTTATAGCAGACATTTTTTAAATCACAGAATTATTTTAAGTGCTTTTTAATGTTGACGTCCGTCAATATAGTTCAGTTACATAACATAAGTATGTTAGGATCAAAAGCTATGCATGCAATTCAACAATCTTTTTCAAGCATATACGTGACCAGATTTTGGTGTATAATGTACAATCATTTTTTAAAATTTGTCTAATTTCTTATGATGTCTTTTTCAATTATTTTAAATAAAAATTACATTATCTGAATAGAGTTTTAATTGATATTTTGAAATAGCCGTTTTTTATCTACTGTTGCCAAATTTTTAAGAGGCCATACCAGAATATTTCCAAACACTTTTCAGTTGAAAAATATATTTGCACGCGGATATTAAAAAATAAATAAAACTTTAAAATAATTAAATCATCACGTGCGAAAAGTCATTGATGATCAATATGCGCCAAATTTGAAATGATATATTTCAAATGTTATATTTAATTGTTAGATTTTCTCTTAGCGTATAAACAGAAAAAATTTCTTCTAGACGTTATACTGTTCGGGAGGCACTAACAAGGTTTTTTTAATACATTTTATGCAAGCTAATTTTCAAATGTGTGATTGATCTTAAATAATCATCACGAAAACTGTAGTCAGATGTCGCGACAGTGGTGGTTGCGACCTTGGGAACTAAACAGAATGCCCCAGTCATAGGGAAATAAATGACACACTCACTACAGAAGACCGCAACTGGTTGTGGTAATATCATTCAATCTGCCATAATCTGGTAATATTTTAAAAACATAGCAAATCAGCGTGTTTTTGGAGCCGGGAGATCTGTACGGGATTGGCGAGCGTAGCTGGTAGGGGGCAGCGCCCATATGCATTTAAAAAGAAAAATATCCCAGCTCAGCTGTTTCATTGAGTGTCAATGCAAATTAAAGTACGTTTTCAAGAATTTTATTTATCACATTTCTATTAAAAATTATAAGAAATTGTTCCGCATTTCCCCCTGTAATTGGCAAGTAAGTTTAAAAGGTAAATTGCATTAGTATGTTTTATAATTAACTTTGGCAATGGGTTTAACAATGGTTTAAGTTTAACAATGGGTTCAAGTGAGCCTCGAAAGTATAACTATGGTTGCAAGTGCGCCATGAGATAAAAAATATATAAAACTGTGGTTTAAATTATATTTTAAAAATTAATATATGCGCAAAAGCAAAGTGTTGAGTTAAAAAAATCGGTTAAACATTAGCGCCTGCCATTCGATGTTAAGGCGACGACTGACTACATTGTCTTATTTTGTAATTGTATCTGTATTAGTAAATTAAATATACATTTTCCTGAAACCGATTTGTATGAAATGCCTAAATTTTGTAACATCTAAAGTATGAAATGTAAGGCGGCATGTGATGGGAAGAATTGCGAGTCATTACTTGATGATAACAATATTTTAAGAAATACTTATCTATAACTATTCTAAAAACTAAAAGCGCTAAAACTTTGCTTAAAAGTAAAACTGGTGAAATGCAACGTCATTTCTGAAACGTATTTGTATTTGTTTGAAGATTAGAGAGACTGTAATAGTATAGAAAATTCAGGAGGCAGCTATAATTTAATGTTTGCATGATGGCATAGTGTATCCAACTTGGTTTTTTTCTCCTATATTTAGGGGATATATTTTGGCTAGGCATATTCCTACTAATTAAACTTTTTCTGCGGGTTTTATTAGGTAATAAATAAAATTACATTCTTCGGTAGAAATTCAGATAAGTTTTCACATGTATTTTACATTTATAAAAATTTCTTTTAAAGTAGCAAAGGGAAAATTCGTCTAGTTGACAACACTGCGTGAAAGTCAAATATTGAACTCTTACACTATAAGCTATTACTGGACTTTTTGTGGAACATCATAATCAGTGTGTCTAATTTACTCTATTAAACTATTTTCATTACCTGAACTACTGAAATTTAATGATTCCTTTTATAAATAAAAGTTTGTAAACATTTTAACTTATTAAGATGTTTCCCCTATTACCAAACTCATTGGTGACATGCAATAATTAGGTACGTAATATAGAAGTTAGACCACACATGTGACACATTATGTGTTAGTCGCTGCAGAAGAAAAAAATATACATCGAATAAATCCCCCAAAAATAGGCGCTTTATAGAAGTTTGAATGTTAGATCCATTACAATGGTAAAAATAATGATTGGTTTAGCCGCCTTTTTATTTTAACGTACTATTCTTTAAAAATAAAATGAGGTAAATTAAATTAATGTTTGTGAATATTCGTACACTATTTTGTTAAATAATTAAGTTCAAGTTCATAAATATTCATAATATTTGTTTAGTGATGCATAAAATCTTATAATGTCTTGCCCGAAATTTAGCATCAGTTAATTCGAAACATTAATTTATTTTAACCTCTAATTCCCATTGTTTGATCACTGGGAGTCTTTGATTCTATATTGTAACACCGAAATAAATAAATAAATATAAATAAATAAATATGACGGAGCGACTCTTGGGGATTAGCATATTTTATTTATTTATTGTAGTAGTTTTGCAAATTAATTAAAAATATAAAAGACAATAGATTATTAATTTTGTAAATTGTTGTGCAATTTTTCATACCATACTCATTTCAATGCTGATCACATAAATATGTGAAATTATTCTACTATTTTTATTGAAAAGGTTATAAAATGCGTGTATAACCTTGGCGTGTACACCGACTGAATGAAAAATTTCATTCATTGAGTGTTGTCATTCTCTCTTCTTTAGTTTCACAATTTCTCATTTACTGTTTTGTTCTGTACTTTTCGGTATTTTTTGCATTCATTTATCTATTTCTTGTGCCCATTTATTTTTTCTGAAACCTTTTAAATAAAATTAAAGCTTGCTTCTTGTATTTAAATTTCTGCGGATATGATAAAAAAAAACTTATGTTCTGATTTTAAATTAAATTATGTTCTTGTTGAAATTTTAAATTTGATCGATTAGATATTCAAATTTGCTTAAGTAACTTGTTATAATTAATATGTTATACTTATTATGACCTCTTTAATCATCTATTAATGACAGTTAGGTATCACAATTAGATACAAAACAGCCAAACTTTGAAATTGTTAAATGTATATATGATGTTCTAATATTTTACTGTTTCTTTGTTTCAGGTAAATATATCAATGCATGTTTAAGTATAAAAAATAGAGTAAAACAAACGCATTTCCTTTGCCACTACATGTTGTTTAGACTTCAGAGTGTAAAGATCATTTGCCATGTTCTTGAATAGGACATTTTTCAAAATCAATAGACCTTTTTTACTTAATAACTGGAAATTCAATAATTTTATGCCATTAGAAGTGGTTTAATTCTTTTAAATCAATATTTTCAGAACACTTGTTAATTAGTTGAGCAATAATAGTTATGTACAGGCCACATGCTTTAGTTTTGAAACTGTTGAAAGATGTAGTACTCTTATTGTAAAGATGAACCTTTAAGACCTCTAGGGTCGGCATGAATCTGAATAGATTTCATTAAGTAAAGCTTTCTAATGCAACTTATGCAAACTGCTTTCTTGATTTAAAAGTTATCGACTGCTTATTTTAAGCATACAAATTTCAGATACTAAAATTGCAATGACAGTATATGCTGTTTATAGAACTGATAAAATATTGATAAAATAAATACAAAGAAGTCGTCTTTGTAGACCATAATAAGAAAATTCTTTAACAAAATCCCTTCCATTGAAGAATCCCCTTACCAATTTGAAAAAAAATGCGGGGAAAACCTACTTATACAATCAATGAAGCATAAAAAAATTGTTAAAAGCTTTGATATATTTCAGTAAATGGAGCCCCAAAAAGGGTAGTAGTTCAGATTTTGTGATATGTTTAATGGCGGTTCTGGCTGACTTTTTGGGTACATGTTATTTTCATAAAACTTTTCCCAGGCTTTTACAATGGTAAGCACATTACTGCCATTATTTTAATTAGAATAACGGGCCTCCGCTAATTTAATCGTACGATATCTAAACAATATATATGTAATTGCATATAAATGCATTTACTGGATATTTAATAATATTTAAAACAGTGTGAATTGTACAAAAAACAATTTGATTAGGAATAATTTGAAAATGAATGATTAAAATATGTAAAATTCGTAATGCAATTATGCACGTAAAATAACTATGCCAAATATGCGGATAAAAATGACTCTTTCTTTGTATTCCCACACTTTATTTAATAAAATTAATCTTCTTTTTGTAAAATTAAGTGTTCTCTTAAATAAATTATAATTTACGTTTGTCTTTTTAAGAAACATTTCGGTACTAAAAATTAACTTACGTTGCATCGACCATACTGCGAAATTAAATCTAATTTTAAAAATAAATTTGAAAAATTTATAAAAATATTTTACCTTAGTTCTTCCAATGTATTTAAGGTATATGTTTCATTTTGCAGTACATTTTAAATTTATTTGCTATTCTTTCAATAGTTTATTACAGAAATAATTTAATTTTTAAGGTCTGGTAATATTTTCTCCAATATAACTATTTTTGTAATATCTTCGAATGCATAATTGAGAAATATATAATGCAGAAGATAATATTTTTTTAGTTTGGATGACATGACAAAATTAATTGCAGTAATGTTTCTTCAATGAGGCGTTAAACCATCCAGACAAACAAGAATGAATATCGTTAATTGCTATACATTACTTGGTTATCTCCTGTTAAATATATTTATTTTGCTATTTACAACCTAAAATATTTGTTCTTTTTACAATAGAATGTGAGATAACAATGATAAATATTTCACATGATTTAATTTGTTATGAAAAATTTTAATACTTATCAAGAAAATTTACAATATTAATGTATATTTTCTTAAATAATCTATCAGGTATGTATATTTCAATTATATTAGTAGAGAAGTTTTGAATAATTAAAAAACCTATTAAAGGCAAATGTTAAAATTTTGTGTAAATGAATTAATTGAGAAATGACACATATTTGTGCAACCTTATTTTTTTTTAATGCATAAAAGTACATTCCAGAAAGTGCGCATTTTAAAAGTAAAATTTTAATTTTGTAAAAATAAATAAAAACTTAGATTATTGTATAGTCAAATCTACAAAAACAACTTTTAAAAAGTATAAAAAGCCAAACGTAAAAAAAAAAAAAAAAAGTTGTGGCTAAAAAATGGTTTGATATCAAATTTGCAAGCTATTATATTACTTATTTAACTTTTTCCATTAAATAAGTTATCATATTTATAAGTCGAGTGCCTACGTATACGTTTATAGAAATCGTTTTCTCCTGTACTAAATACATCCTAACGAGTTTCTGAAAATTCAATTTTTTTCAAATTATGCATGATGGGCTTGGCG
Organism: Maratus michaelseni; assembly: GCA_963931845.1. Lineage (NCBI taxonomy): Eukaryota > Metazoa > Arthropoda > Arachnida > Araneae > Salticidae > Maratus > Maratus michaelseni. Next base: position 232,313,815 of record OZ007590.1, read on the forward strand.
GCCATCTTTGCATATTATTCACAAAATTCTAAGCACCCAAATCCAAAATTGTTATTTAAGCAAATATTTTAAGCGTTTCATTTATAGATTTGTATGCTCTGAAAATTGTGTCTTAAGATAATGATGACTTATCTCAAAGATTCATCTTAGGATTTATTTTTTAGAGTAATTTCAAACTAGTAAAAATCAATTTCTCAAAATATCAGTCTTATCTAATTTATCTGTCCGTAGTTAAAATCTGAAGTTCGAAATTGTTATAAACATATTACATAGCAAACATATTACGCTTTTACTTTAGAAATTTGGGTGCTTAGAAACATGGAAAAATGGCCGCCAAGCCCATCATGCATAATTTGAAAAAAATTGAATTTTCAGAAACTCGTTAGGATGTATTTAGTACAGGAGAAAACGATTTATATAAACGTATACGTAGGCACTCGACTTATAAATATGATAACTTATTTAATGGAAAAAAGTTAAATAAGTAATATAATAGCTTGGAAATTTGATATCACACCATTTTTTAGCCACAACTTTTTTTTTTTTTACGTTTGGCTTTTTATACTTTTGAAAAGTTGTTTTTGTAGATATCATTTCTTTTTTTTCAAATAGATTAAACATAATTTAAATAATCTAAACATGAGAAATAATTTAAAATTACATTTTACTTTCAGTCATTGTTTAAAGGGTTAACTAGAAATACCAGTAGCTTTTTCAATTAAATTAATTACACTCTTAAAAACAACATACTAAATGTGGCTTGTTATAATACTTGTTATCCTCCGTGAAAAAATATCACTGACTTATCCATGAAATGAATAAAAATGGAATACGTACATAGCGTGTCAGCGCTGCATTTGAAATCAAACGTGATATCACGCTCTTTTATTATTAGCACTAGCTGGCTTCGCCCGCTAGCGGGTCCCTAATTTACATCGGGGCCTCGAATCTTGTAAAACCTCGAACCGAACGAACCTCCGACCTGGTTTCCCGCTGCCTTCGGCACAGGATAATCCCTTAATTTGCACATCTATTAGTATAAACATCTAACCAAACTAACTTCCGACATGGGTCACCGCTGCCTTCGGCACCGTATAGCAGTCGTGCTGCGCACGCTCAAGTTCCATCTTCCACCACCAGGTAGCGGAATCTGTTCTGTATGAACCTCGGGCACTGAAATCGTTAAGTCTATAGATGTCGAGTCGAATGAGCTATACCCCGTCGTGATCTAGCCCATAGAACCAGAGATAGAAAAGTGCCCCCTGGTGATGAAAAAACAAACTAAAATCGGAAAGCTCTATCGATGTCGAGTCCAACGAGCCGTACCCCGTCGTGATCCGACCCATAGAAACAGAGATAGGAAAGCATCCCCTGGTGGTGAAAGCTAATCGCGTTTGGGGGGCAAAAGGGGGGATGAACACCGGAGATGCATAATAGGATTAAGCGGTCACAGACCTTTCCAACGATGTATCACATGAGGGGTATGTGCAAAATTTAGAAAATACCCCTCCCCCTGCATAATATTATTAAACGTAGGGGGTAAAAGTGGGGGGGGGGTAAAAGTGGGAGGATGGACCCCGAAGATACATAATATGAATAAGCGGTCACATGCCTTTCGAACAATATATCACATGAGCAGTGTTGGGGGGGGGGCGCAAAATGTGGAGGTGACACCTGTGATGCATAACACGAATAAGTGGTCACAGCCCTTTGTAACGATATGTGACATGACGGATATCTTTAGAATTTAGAAAAGTGCTCCCCCCCCCCTTGTGTAGGCAAAACGCGCTCCGCCCCTCCCTATAATCTTTGACGCGGCTTTCTTTTTAAAATTTATGTTATGTGTTATAAAATATCGTAAAGTTTCAAACAGATAGCCTTATTATACTTCCTAATTTTGTTCACGCCCCTCCCCATCCCCTCCCTGAAATGTGACGCGCCATTCTTTTTTATAAATTTTTTATCATGTGTTATAAACTATCTTTAAGTTTAAAACAGATCGCATTGAAATTTAATATATTTGCTGAAATTACTATTATATATATAATAATATAGAAATGAACCCTCCTTTAGCTTCTAATTAAGATATATGAACAATTTTTAGAATTTCTGAAAGCTGATTTTGATTTATTTATTTATCTATTTATTTATTTATTGTTTATTTATTTATTTTTTGCATGTTTGAAATTTCTTAGCAATTTCTTAGATTTACATTATTTTATTCAATTAAACATTGTACTGTTACAATAAATTTAAATGGAAACTTCACTTCTAAAACAAAAATAATTTAACAACTGGAGTTCATTAATTTATAGGAAAATGACGTGAAAGGTATATCTGCGAACGAAATGCCTGTCTTTTGCCGTGTTTTTTATTTTTAGAAATATATGAATCACATTTAATTCATTTCAAAAATTTTGTTTACGTTTGGAAAGAAATTTTAAATGGCGATAACTCTTAATGTATACATTTTAGAAGGTGCATCTTCCCTCAAAAACTAATTTATTTTTAAAGATCTTTCTAAAAACGTAAATTATATATTTAAAATATTTTTTAAAGCATAAACACTACGTCTGATTACCTTATTTTACAATATTTATAAAAACACGCATTTTATCAGACAATTAAATACACAAAACAAATATGAGTGAAAAATTGACCTGGGTCAGGACTCGAACCTGTGATCTTATGCGTACCGTGCTGAGGCTCTGCGAATGAGCCACCCAGATCCATATACCTGACCGGCAATTTCTCATACTTATTCATGTTAGAAACAGTCATCTGCCACAGTTTGCAGTCATGTTTAATTGTTTGATAAAATGTGTGTTCTTATAATTATGAAGTTTTATTTAAAAAAAATATCTTCAGAAGAAAATGGCTGACTTATAGATGAAATTTGATGTGGTTATAACCTGTAACTGATTTGTGCTATTATAATACAGATGATACATGGTCGTTGGCGGGTTTTATCTCTGTTTTGGCATAATTTTTTAATCGCCAAGTTAATTAACAGTTTTTTTCAAATTATGGATAGAAAATAATATTTTTTTCACTGGATTTCATAAAAGCACATAGATTACGTAATTACTTGTCTAAAAATGCAATCCCTTTTTTATTCTGCCGAATATTAAGGTCTGTAGGTTGTTTGAAAAAAAAAAGTTTGACGAAGAAAAAAGTGATCATTTTAAGTAACTCGACGTTTTTTTTAAAAATCTATATCTCTATTTATAAATTACTTATGAAGATGAGTTTGGTCTTAAATTGAAGAAATTCTTCATTAGATTCTTCTAGTTTTCGTTTTTTTTCAGCAACGCTTGGTTTATTTGATATTTGATAGTTTAATCTGGCATGTTTTGTCGATTTAACATTGCGAAATTGATTTCTGTAAGTAAGCAGTAGCGGTCTTGTCCAGTTCTTGGCGTTGTTTGTGTGGCGTTTTTTTTAAAGCTTGGCTTGGCAGAGCGACCGCCCTGCTTGATTGTATAGTCGAATAAAACGCACACCCCTCTCTCCTACGACATTTGACGCAAATCATCGTATAAAAATGGAGACATATCAATTGATTACTAATGACGCCTACTAATTAATGGTATAATTAAATTTAGGACATCGTATACAGATAAAAATTTTAACAAACTAGAAAATTTTCAATCTTAACGCCTAATTTTGACATCATGAATCGATTTTTCGAAACATTTTAACTTCGGATACCAAATGGTAAGTTTTTCGGTCAAATAATTTAGGATATATGCAAGTACAGAGTTTGAAACTTCTAATGTTAAATTGATTTTTAATCGTTACAAAACAGATTGCAATGGAGGTAGTGCCTAACCAATATATCAAAAATTTCCAAGCGAATGAGTATAATTTTGGATTAGCATGTTTGTATCTTCTAGAAATGGATTTCTGTTAAAAAAATTCCTTCCGGCTTGTACCGGGAAGAAAAGGTAGCTTTCTTATATCTTCGTTTTAAAATTTTAGCTATTATTACTCCAAAACAGGAAGCCAAAATGCAAAGAAACCGATTACCGAAGATTCGTTAATACTGAATTTAAATAAGAAATTCGCCAAATTTGTCAACTATAGACAAGTTGGCTTCATTTATGGAAACTTATTTTAATCGCTAAATTTGGCGCTATTTCGTCAAGTGTCGCGAAGCTTGTTGCTAACGGATATGAATATAGTTTTATGAGTATGATTGGGAAAATGATTGCAACAATGAAAGATAATAATTTGCTAGAAATTACAGTCACAGAAACTCATAAATTAATCTTTGATTTTTTGTAATCTGCTGTCTTGTTTCAAAATGTCAGCCAACCTAGAATTTCAAACTGCTATATATCAGCCATTTTTTAAGATAATCGGTTTCGAAATACGAGTGCTATCTTATGACACAGATCACATATATATATATATATATATATATATATAAATCAACATTTGAAAGGAGGGTGGTTTTGGGGTCTGCGGGTCGTGATCGGTGAAAATATACCGAAATTTTTCGGAATTGCCTTCCTGCGAACTACTGCAATAGATGTTTTACTTTTTGCATTGAAAGCTACCTAAAAATCATAGATTACAATTAATATTTTGTTCGAAAATTCCGTTTGGTATCACAAGGTAAAGTTTACAGATGAATCCAAATTTTGTGTCAAAATAAGATGTTAGCATTGCAAATTTTAAGGTTTGTTACAATTTCTTAACATATGCAACCCCCTAAGCAAAATTTAATCATAGAATTAATTAATAGACGTTATACTAATATATTTGTATCAGCCATATTTTTATACGATGATTTTCGGTAGAGTTAATAGGGGTGTGCTTCTTCTTTTTAGGACTGTATATTTATTACATATATCTGATGTAAACAATAGTGTTTATTTGATATATAGTAATTCGCGAGCAAATTCTTGTTTTTATATAATCTGCTTCAGATAATATAAACCAAAATTATCTTAAAATGAAAAAAATGCAATCGAATAATCTTTTCCTTTTTTAAACAATCCATCATTGGGCACATAATAATAAAAAAATAAGGCAAGTTTTCGAATTTTTTTCCCCCCTGAAAAAAATATAATTTTTATTTATAAATACCATGTGATGATATGCGGAACGGTTTAAAAATACAAGAATATCAGTTTCCGATTTTAGAAATATTTACATAATAATATAATAAAGCCTAATGTATGACAAAGAAATAATAATGCTTCTCAACCAATTAGTTTTTTATATCAATAAATCAATTTTTCTACAGAGGATGTTTACACTTTTTTAGGACAATTTCGAAAAAAGGATAAAAAAAATGAATATTTTGTGGGAGAAAAATTTCTGGCAACAGGTTATTTTATACAATTAAAATTATTGTTTGATGCTTTCAAATATATTCTTCTTTCAAAATCGTGCTCGTAAACAAACTGGGGATCGAAGAATACGTTTTTGCGATTTCCGAGAAAACATATTCTTGTTCTGAAATTAAAAAGAGTTGTGAAACGCATGGTATACAAATTTCTATCTTCAAAATAAGTGACCTATTAATCAGAAAGGGAAAGGCTCTCAATCAGTACCTCTACATGAAAAAGAGATACCAAATGAATATTCGAAGAATGTTCGTACTGTTTCAAATGTTTCTAAAGTCAAATCTCAGGTAACAAAAGAAAAAGCACTGGCACAGAAATCAATTTCAAAGTCATGAAATACATCTGTAATGATAATAAACCAAGGTTTTTAGCTTAAAAAAGCTAAAAAACATTATGCTCACAACCCTTTGCCGAGGCACGTGGCTCAAAGACAGAGTCCAAACCTGGTTCTGAGAATCTACAGCAAGTTTCAGTAAAGGCTTTATGATTCAAGCAGGTTTCTTTTAGAATGGTAAATTAAAAATAAGAATAAAGGCAAAATGCCAAAATAAACTGGAAAATCTTTTATGTCTGATATTTACAAACGAAATTTCGATTGTTTATCCCAGCCACTTTCGAAGAATGGAATTTCATAAAGACCACCGCCCCGATAAACACAAAGATGATGACAATAATATTAGAAAACCACGATAATCAAATAGCAAGTTAGAGTGAAGATGATCCCGCATCTGCACTTCAGGCTGAACTTTTCCTAGCAATCTGGTGCAGATTTTTGTTACGCACTAATCTGTGGACAGAGAGTGATTAGTAAACGGTGCACTTGGTACAGTAAAACATATTGTCTACGGCCCAGGATTTAGGCGTTTAAATTTGTCACAGGCTGTAATGGTTGATTTCGATGATTACAATGGGCTATTTCTAACTGAAAGACGTTTCCTTCTCAAATCTATTTCTAGAGCTTGGAAGAAAAAATAGTCTCATGATCATGAACTCAGTTGCATACGCTGTCACTATACACTACACATATCCCAAATTTTTACTTTGTCAAGAGTTACTGTGGCCATTGTTACTTGGAACAAATTATGTCGCTTTTAGTAGAGTTCGTCGTTTAAAGGATGCTCTCATTGAAGTGTCTTTCGCAAAGGATACTCACGACCAAACTACGAAGACAGACCAAGCTCTCCCACTAATCTTCTGTAATATGTGTATAAATCTGACCCTGTTTAACAACGTTTCGAACCAAAATATTATTTGATGATTATTTATTTATATAATTTCAGGTTCTACATAGAATTCATTTAATTTCAGGTTTGTACGTTGAATTTTTTAAATTTCATTTCTAAAAATTAATTCTGATACGAAACGTATTAAACCTTGGTCAAATTAACGAACATATTAAGCAAGATTTGTGGGAGTTTGGTAGTTCTGAATTAAAAGAATGGGAAACTTGCTGATAGATTTGTATTTGAGTATTGCCTGAGGCAACTGGCGACTTAATAAACACCTGAAAATGAAGATTCAAGAGCTGTTATTTCAAACTTACTTTTATACTATTAAACAGTAAGGTAAAGCTAGGATAGTCTGCGCACAATTCAAAAGAATAACAATAAAAAATCTAAATATTAATTTTTTGCTAAACTATCCATGAATAATTTTTACTTCATTTGTTTTTAATGCATTTCCATTGCTATTTTGTTGTTATGTTGTAATTTATTAGAACAGTTGTAACCAAATAAGTTATTTTGCGCAGTCTGTCCTTACAGGGTTGGTGTGATTGCGCACATGGGTAGGAGAGATTGTTACCAATAATAACTACAATTAAATTGTTAACAATAATAATTACACTTGAATGACATTGTTGTAAGGTTTTTGTGAACAAATATAGAATAGATACATATATACATAGACTGTCTGGTTGATAAGTTTCACGGCATTTAATTTATACGAGATGGTGACATGAAAATTTCCTCTCCTTTTCTCTCCTTAATACAAGGAAACAGATATTATAAAACAAAGATTAAAGAATAGCAGCTCCCGCTTGTGTTTCGTATACTGATGCCTTCCCTCTAGAACTCTAGTATTATAACCGAGAACTGATCATTTCACTGTGGGAACTCATCCAATTCAATTTTCATTAAAGTTGGTTAAAAGTTGGTTATTTCTACCGCACTGAAAGAATAGGTAGTGCAAAATATTTTTTAAGTCCTCTTAAAAATTCAAAAAGTTCTGATCGAGTGTAAGATCTATATTTGATCTCGCATAAAAGCTGTTTCCCACATCGCTCACGGCTTTTTTTGTTACTTTAGTAAGGTACCAATTAACAGGGTGAATACGTCTAAATATAAACTACCATGTATGGCAAAAAAAAAAAAAGAGATGATATTCTTATTATAGTAATTATTTATAGATTTATTCTGGTTAAAACATTTTTTCTAGTTCCAATTTTTAGCAGCTGATTTTATAGCGAACATAATTTAGCTCGGTGGAAAAATCGTATTTAAATAAAACAGCCAAAATTCGGTTCAAAGACAATCTGAACTCATAAAAGCAGAAACAGAAAGGGTTCGGTAAATCTGTATCAATTTAGGAAATAAGGAAGATCCGCTTTAATAAAACAAAATCAAAAAGAGATAACAAAACCATTCTACAGTAGAAAACGAAGATTTTGCCTGCCTTTAAATTGTAAGACAACTTTTCACTTGAATTTACAACATTCTATAGATCACGGAAGTCCAACAATTTAGTCGCAGGCCGCAGAGATACTATTCTAAATAGTAGTATCAGGCTTATGGAAAATTAGTCTGCAATTAAATAAGGTTTATATATTATTAGACACTGTTGTCCAAAAACTAAGGGACAGTGACCGGACGCTTTTGCTTTTTACACGGTTTGTCTAATATCTACTGAATTTTTCGACAAATTGTTCTTGAAATTCGAGGATATAAATCACATATTTGACTTCAAGAACAGTAGAAACAGTATACTGCAATTAAAAAATTAATATATTAAATATTTGATGAGATATATGGGCATTTGTATGAAATAATTTATAACTGCGCATGCGCGAACTGTACCGAAGATGTTTCTTTCATGATTTAGTAGTCACTTATATAGAGTAACGTATATAAAAAGTATCGTGAAAACTCAGAAAGATGCCAGCAATACAGTGAGCTAATTGGTAAATTCAGGGGAGTAATCCCATTGAATTACTTGGATTACATGAATCCTACTTAAAAAAATTAAATGTTTAGATAACAACATTTACATTTTAATTAAAAAATTTTACTAAAAGTTTAGTAAATTAAACTTTTACAACATTTTAATACCAAAGAGTTCTTGATACATTTTCATTTCATTGTGAATCACCATAATTATCTGAATTCAACAAATCTTTTACAATTGTATGTTTTGAATAAGAGATATTTTCCAATTTTTAAATCTAAAACACAATTAAATTGATTATATTGCATTTAGATAACATAATCAAAACATTTTAATAAGACTGTAAAATAAGCAAATTGATTTTCAATTTAATTACATATCCTAAGGAAAATTTTGAAATTAGTTCAATTATGAAACATAGCAAATGCCTTGAAACGTTATCGATAATTAATTTAACTGGTTAGCTAGTTTCTGGAATTTTATTCATTGTTTCAATATGCTTTTCAGAAAAAAGAAGGAAAACTTTCAAAATTTCTTAATGCAGCCAAAAAAAAAAAAAAAAAAAAGAGTAAGCCACAAAAAACTTAGGTATGTAAAGTTAGGTAATGTTTAGATAATTGTTCTTTCTGGAGAAAATTTAAACAACATCAACTGAATATTTTTTTAAAACCCACAACAGATAATGAAATTATTAATTTAGACGAATAAGATTTATTACATAAAAGAAATAGTGACAATGAAGTTGGATAATACATTAACATTTAATGACTTTTCAGAAAAAAAAGAGATATTTTTATTTTTCTATTAAATATTTCTTATTCTCCAAAACAAATTATATTGTACTTGGGTTAAAAGTTTTCTACATTCACATTTTTAAAATTTATTTGTCACTGAATATTTTTTCTTTCGTTTTACGAGATTCATTAGAGGATAAAAGAAATACATTGAAATAGATTTGTAGAGTGGTAGATTTGAAGAAATATCGATTCTACTAATTAAATTCTAATGATTTAGTTAAAATAAAACTACGTATAGTTTTTTTTGTTTTCTTAGTTTTACCATCGAAGAGCTCTTCTCTCTCTGTGTGCTGTTTGTTTATTTTGTGGAGACAGCTTTTGTTCAGTATAGGATATATATAACATTTGTTTTTATGTTTATGTTATACTTGCCAACCATCCAGTTTTTATCATGTCTTAATCACATAATTTGAACCAGAAAAAATATTTAATGGAAATTTTATTTTTTCAATGTGCTTATTTATTACGTTCTTTTAAATAAATTTTCTGGTTTCGTTTGATTAAAAAAAAAAAGAAATGTTAGAAGGTATGGTTCATGCGTATTTCGTTATAAAATATGTTTATTTTATTTTCGTGATTGTGTTACTTGAAAATTGAGCATTTAATGTATTGTTATTTGAAATTTAAAACACTTAAACTTTTAAAGGTGGATGCTTATTTTAATATAATAACTGGTAAACATATAGAAGATTGGAAAAAGGCGACACTTTTAGCGATGATAAAGTAAATTACAACATTTATTACGATAGTACTGTTAAGTTGAAACGCAAAACTCTTAAAATGATAAAACTCTCATTATAAATGTAAACGTTTGCGTTATAATAATAAAAATATTTTGTCATCTACAAAATTCGAGAAAGAAATTTTATTTTCGCTATATTATAAGGAAATACTATCACGTGTAAAAATGGAAGAAATTGAGAAAGAAAACAATTTCGAGTTTTGTGAAATAAAGATTTCTTGGGTGAAATAAATTTTACTTTGTTTTTTTATGTCCATAACTTTACTTTTTTTTTGCAACTATACAGTGGCGTGCTAAATGAAAGAAACCATAATTTTATTGAATACATAATAAATATAATTATATTACTTCACGTACAAACCATGTACATAGATTTTACCAAAATAATAAGCAATATAAACATAAAACACATTGTAAAGCTATTTATATTATTACACTACAATGAATTGCATATTCACTGGATATGGAATAGGAAAAAATTGATGTAAACGGAGAAGAATATCTAAAGTACTGAAATATTACATATCAGTTGTGCTTCCTTCCAATTTAATAATTTCAATGCAATGCTGTGGTATGGACTTTGAAAGGTATTGAACTTATCTAGGTGACAAATATACCATGTCTTCAAAATGACAGTTTTGAATTCTGCTTTTGAGTTACACTGGACCATTTGACCATTTTAGGGGAGATATTGCCGACTATAATATCCCAAATGTTCTCCATGGAATTTAGGCTCCATGAGCTACAGGCGAATCAAGTGTGGGAATATGTTTATTTCAAATAAATTTTTTGTGTCTGCAGGACACTGCAAGTGCACTTCCTGCAAGAATTAAACAAAAAGGCATTAGTCAATATGAAAAACAAAACAATTATATATTATTTTCTAAACATAAATTACTTGATTTTAAATAAACAATGAAAAAAAAACTTTTATAATAAGCGTTCTTTTTAACTTTATGTAGAAAGAAATTCATATAAACTTTTCACTTTAATATTGGAATTATACATGCTTTGCGTCTTGTAAAAAAATTTGGAAAAAAGCTACAAAATTAAATCCTTGAATATTTTACTCTTTCAATCTTGAATGTCATACCTAAAAGCATAGTATGGAGCAAAGAATAACTCGGAATGTGTAGTATGTAATTTAAAGATAACATTATCATTCTAGAAGGTAACACATTAATTTTTTTTATTAGGTTTCATTTTGATTAGCAAAATAATGTAAGGAAACGACATGTGTTTGAAATTGAAACCTCAATGCTTCGGGCAATTTAACCATAGATTCAATAAAGCAAAGTATAAAAAATAAAGTTTCGTTATAATTTACTTAAAAATTAATTATCTTTTAAAGTTATGGTTCATTATCACTGAAGAACTGAATGAATACTTCGGAATGTATAATAAGTACACGATTTTAAAAGAATGCGTTGAGGTTGACTGAGAAAAATTGTTCTGAAATTTAAAAGATAATTTCTCATCAGTTAAATTATCCGAAAACTGTTCTTAAAATTAAATGTTTGCTTTTGACATTTTTCTTTAAAAGATAATCAGAAAAGTTAATACTTTTAAAAGAGAAAATATTCAAACGATAAGAATTTTTCTTGCTCTTCTGGAAAATCTGCTTATGATATGAAGATTTCAAGAGAGAATTTACTGAACATAATTTCTTTTCTTCGTCATTTATTAGAAAATAGAACATAAGTGTTTTTTAAATGCAATTAAAAGATACCAAAATTCCCAAAAGTATGTTTCAATTATTATAATACAGCATAATTATCCCTCTTGACTTCTTATAATGAAGAAAGATGTTATGAAAATTATGTGATTATTTTCACAACTTGTCAGCTAATGTGGCTATTGATTTAAACTACTCGAACAAAATCTTAATGTAAGTTATTCTATCCTGCAGCACTTTAGAGATACTTGGATGAGTAAAATATTTCCTTTGAAAAAATACGTTAACTCAAGTACCTCTCATCAGTGGTCTCCATAGGCTCGGGCATTGTTCAGAGTAACATAATTGCCGGTAGATTCCGAAGGTTCTCTTTCATTACGCTCGTGCTGGTCAGGGCCTAGGTTTACTTTTTACTGCAAATTCGGTACGGGTCACGTTCAGATTGTATTCATTCTGTGTAGTGTAGGGCAGGCACGTTTTTTTGTTGTCAAAATAATGATATTCGATATTTGTTTAATGAATCTTTAGAGTTTCCGTTTGGTTTAATGAGTTTCAGGGAAATATTATGGTACCAAATATGTGTCTTAACGCATCATGCGATGTCTAGTCTGCTGAACAACCGTAATTAGTTGAAGTGCCATTTACTCAACTTTAGGCGATATTTTTCGTTGATTATGATGGTAAATTCAAACTTTAATAACACCGGCATTTCATTAATTAATGGGTTTTCTTCGCCACGAATCTCGTACAGTCCACTTTGTTTCTTTGAAGCATCATAAATTCTTCGGAGACAAACGCCTCCAGAGACAAAATATACAAGCGCAATATTATTTATGAAAACACTCATAAACTATAAAATTAAGCTTAGATTATCGTCTTAAATAAATTGATTTAACATCTCAAAGAAATATTCATTGTACTAACATATAATATAATTCTTTTTAAAAACTCTAGCTATCATTTGCGTCTTTGATCGCACAGATTTATATTATGCTATTTATATCTAAACAAATATTCATTGATGGTTAAGATTTAAAACTATCAAACCGGAACTGAAGAGCAACAATTAAGTAACATGTTTTATTCACAAAATTTCATCGAAGCAATATGTTTTGTTCACTCCAGCTACAATATGATTAATTAGCAGGAGATCTATATCTTGAATACCCTACATTTAAATAGCCACATGAAAAACAGCCAGCCCTGAAATCCACTTCAGTTATTTTCAGATATCGTCCTTGTGCTTTATTTATGCTTAGAACAAAACAAAATTTTATAGCAACAATTCCTTGTTTCTAGGCCATGCTGCGTTCCTCTCACACAATTACTTTTCAGTTATGAAGCATTTGCGCCTTGTTAGTCTACAAGAAGTATTATGGAGTGGTATAAATTGAAAGACAATATGAAGGCAGGGTAAATTGTCTTATATTATTTTACGAAAGATGTAGCGATTCCACAAGCAGTAAAGGCAATAGCATCCTTATTATATTTTCTTACTTTGTCTAACAATAAAATTATTAGTAAAGTTCTAATTATAATACTGGGTGCGTTCAAGATGAAATTTCAACCACTTTCCAGTTAATACTTCTTCGTAAACATTTCATGGATTTTCATTAAGTTTGAAGAAATTTTCATTTATTTATTTTGAAATCTCAAACCTATGATAATATAGTTAGTTCACTTAGGTATTCAAGAACAAAGTCAAAATCCGTGATACTATCGAAAGACTCTTATTTTGAAGCACCAAGACGTGAAGAACATGCTACCTTTAACTGGTACAAAACAATTATTTTAAACAATGTCCATTCCTTCTGCGATAGTTATTCCTGTCCATAATTTTATCGCTTGTTTCTTTACATCCCCATACTAAACTGCCCTTTTTTTATCTCAAAGTTTTAAAGGATATATTATTTTGGAAAAATTAATATAATGACAAGTAATTCGAAAATCTTCACAAAAGAATCAAAAATAAGCTTTTCAATCGTATGCTTTCTATAAAATTCTAATATTTCTAGCGTTTTACATACTTACAGAAATAATGGATGAAAAATCAAATCAACTCTTTTGAGATCATCAAATGACATTGGTCCTCACACAGCATGTAATTGTAAGCGGATTTAGTAATACTCTCCGTAAATTAGAAGGTTCTATTTATTCTACTAGAACTTGGTTTTTCTGTTGATCTTCGAAATGTGGAATGGAAAAACTGTCGATTTTTAGTAGCCCATTCTTTGTTTTACGAGGATACGATGGATGGCCGTTGATCGAATCCTCCAAAATCGGTCAATGTTTATGGGAAACACACCGAAAAATCTCATGGAGAGTGAAACTTACCGATTCAGGAAGCAGAACAATTTATGACTCAAATGAGATGGGTTTCGGATGAATAGGTTTCGGAGAGCAGATTTTTCCTTATGAGCATCCGATGGGTATTTAACAATACATTTAAATGAATATAAGTGATTCTGTGTTAGACAAATGTAAGTTATTTAAATATTTTTTGTTCTTTTGTTTATTATTTTTATCTTTATTCTTTTTGGTTGTTGTTGACTATTCATTTACGAATTTGAATTTCCTAGCATGATCACAATTTAGGAAATTAATCTAATATGACGTGGCAATCATTATTGTTTTTTATTTATAAAGTGCTCATCAAATATTAATTGAATATTCAACCAGTTTGGGAAAAAATAGATATAACGAGATAATAATGAAAAATTAATAAGTTTTTAAAGTCAGTTTAGATTGCAAAAACTGACATAGTTTATTCACTGAAGATACTGAAATATTGTAGGTACTACTATTCATTAAAACTATTAAATAAAATATTTTTTCCAGAACATTTTTAGTTAATAAACACTAACATAAACACTAAACTTTAAGAAAATGGAAGTTTTTTAAATTTTTACATAGAATAGTAATTTACTAAGTTGTTTTTGATTAAAATATTTGTTTTAAATAGGTAATTTTCTTTATAGGTTGCCTTTCTACATTTATATAATAAAGTAAAATGTTTAATTTATGAGAAACTTTAAAATATCTAAATAATAATTTCTCTCCTTTGCTATGTAATATTTATTAATACTCTTTCCTCGTATATCGAATGACGAAGCCTCTAACACATCAAACTGCTTTCAGTTACATTTGAAGTTTTTTTAAGCTAAGTAATAAAAAAATAATTATATTAAGATTTAGGGGGCTATGTGTCCTCTGCGCCCTTCGTGCGCTAACCACCGGACTTTGTTTGGTCTGTATGTCTCTATCTGTCTGTCTGTATTTGTCTCTCTCTTTGTTTGCCTTGTATATATATACCATCTGTCGACTGTTTGTTTGCCTAGTATCAGTCTGTTTCCTGTCTGACTGTCTATATTCTCTTCGGCTATCTGTAAGCTATCTCCTGTCTGTCTGTCTGTGATCTGCTGTCTGTCTACACTGTGTCGGCTGTTTGTATGCTGTCGTCTTATGTTTGTTTGTTGTCTGTCTTTTCTTTGTTATCTGCTGTCTGTCAGCCTGCTCTCTATCTGCTGTATATCTGTCTGTTTCTATATGTCTTCTGTATGTCTACCTGTTCTCTCTGCTCTTTGTTTCCCTGTTCTGTGTCTTCTGCATGTCTGTCTGCTGTCTGCCTGCTAACTATTTGCAGTCTACTGTATATATGTATGTCTGCTATCAGCTGTCTGTCTACACTCTATCAACTGTCTGTCTGTATGCCAGCTCTCCCTGCTATCTGTCTGTCTGCTGTCTGATATCTGCTGTTTGTCTGGGTTGTCTGTCTGCTATCTGCTGTATGTATTTCTGCTATATCTTATGCGTGTCTACACTCTGTGGTCTGTCTGTTTCCTAGCTGCTGTCTCTCTTCTCTCTGTCGGACAGCTCTCCTTGCTGTCTGTCTTTTTCCTTCCTTCCTGCTGTCTGTCTGTCTGTTATCTGTCTATCTGCTATATGTCTGTCTGCTATCTGCTGTTTGTCTACAACTTTTGGGTTGTCTGTCTGCTATCTGCTGTCTGTCGGCTGTCTGTCTGTCGGCTGTCTGTCTGTCGGCTGTCTGTCTGTCTGCTGTCTGTCTACACTCTGTCGGCTGTCTGTTTGCCATCTGCTGTCTGTCTTCTCTCTGTCGGACAGCGCTCCTTGCTGTGTGTCTGCTTCCTACCTGCCTGCTAACTGTCTGATGTCTGTCTGTTACCTGCTGTCTGTCTACGTTCTGTTGGCAGGCCGTTTGCTGCCTGTCTGCTTTATCTCTCTCTGCCAGCTCTCCCTGCTGTCTTATTGTTTATTGCCTGCCTGCTAATTGTCTGCTGTCTGTCTGTCTGGTATCTGTTGCCTGTCTGTCTGACTGTAGCAACATACTAAAAATATATTACAGTCAGTGCTAAAAAAATCCCACATTTTTCATATATTTGTATTTTTGTGTGGCCCTGTAAAATAACTATTAATGCTATACACACCCCATTCGATTAAGAAATATGTTGTAGATGCTGCATCATCATACTCAAATTTCATTACCGTCAGCGTTCTACAAATGCCACAATTTACATATATTCGTATTATTTTGTGCGGAATTGTAAAATAACTATAAATGTTATGCACACCCCATTTAAGGAAGAAATATGCTGTAGGAAACTGCAACAACATACTAACATTTTATTACCGTCAGCGTTCTACAAATCACGCAATTAACATATATTCGTTTAATTGTTCCTTTTATTCATTTAAACAGTCCTTTCATAATATCGTTTCATAAAGTCGTTTCATTAGGATTATATATATATATATATATATATATATATATATATATATATATATATATATAGGATAGATAAATATGCAATGTATAGAATAATTTTACAAAAAGAACAATTTGACATTTAATGTATAATCATTTCATTTCTTTGGAAGTAAAAATATGGTTAATATTCTAATGAAATACAAAGGTGTGAATTATCACTTTACTTTCTAATATTCAGCTGTAACTACTTCTTTTTCAGTATTAAAAACATTATTAACAAACCAGCTCAACGATAATTTTCCCCGAGAAAATATATTAAACAATTTCATTTTAAAAAATCTCCACGCAAACAAAAATAATTTAATATTACATTTATTATAAATATGTTAAATTAGATGAAAAGAGAAATAAAACATATATTGTAAAGGATTTGAAAAAAGAAATTACCACTTATTTTTAATGACTTATTTTTTTTTACAATTTTGCATTATTCTTCGTTCATTAATTTGAATATTATTATTAATTATATATCTTTTCCTCACGGTTTGAATTTTAAATCTGAAATTTTTTAATAAGCACTAAAAGTAATAAATATGTCTCATCACATTAGTTGATATACTAAATCTTATGAGTTCTTATACCCGATAGATGATTTTCATTTGTTGTGAAAATTTATGTGGATTTTCTAATTTGATTAACCGAATTTGAAATGAAGATTCTAAACTAGATCAATGCTCTATTTCTTACCCATCGGGTAGTATAGGGTCTTGTAATCGTTTTGAAAATCGAAAAAATTTTTTGGACGTATTTACACGTTTTAGAAACTGGCGATTCCGAAAAACATATTTTTAGAAAAAAAAATTTGCCGTCCGTCTGTGTGTCTGTGTGTCTGTGTGTCTGTAAACGCTCTATCTCCCGAAAAAATCGAGATAGAGACTTGCAATTTGGTATGTACTTAGTATGTAATAATGGGAAGAAGCCTATTTCATTTCATTAACCTCGATTAACCGGAACTATTTTATTCGGACCCTCGAAATATTCGTTCTGATAAAAGGTATATAAAAATTTTCGAAATTGTTTATTTTAAGAAATGAATATAAAAGACAATAAAAAAACATAAATTTTACATAAAGCATGAAGTCGATCGGATAATTAGTTGCCGAGATATTTGGAATCCTATTTTCCACATTCTTCGATTTTTCATGACCCTGTATTTCATTCAAATTTCAATTCAAAGATATGTTTTAATTGGAAACAAAACGCTTAATCCGCCGAAGTAAACCGTTAGTTAATATGATTATCCATTTTGGAGTTATAAGGATGTTTCTTTGACGCAATTCAGTAATAGAGCCTTTAAAGTTTATGACGTCATCAAGCCACGATTTTATTATAATTGCAATGCATTTTATAAATAGTTTACACATGTTTTATTTTCATATTTTATATTATGTATATCGATGATGGGTAAGTATTACGGTGGCCCCCAACGACTAGTTTTTCCAATTTCAAAGATCTAGAAACAGGAAGGACAATACCGTTGTACTCTGTTCTAACAGAGGGTTTTCAGTACCCGTGGAGTGAGAGATAATAAAATGGCCAATTACGACGCTAGGAGTTGAAGTAATTATCTTTAAAAAAGAGTCTTTCTAACTTTTAAAGTATTGGGAGTTGCAAATGATTCCCAAAATAGATAAAAATGTTTGTTAGAGATCGTTTCATTGAAGATTGAGTCTGTTGCCTTTTTGAAGTTAATGGGAGTGGACATGGCTTTAGTGGCACTCTGCATATTTTAATACACAATTGTAATTTTAATACTCATATTCATACAGTATAATGTTTATAACATGTAAATTTTCGCCTTAATTTGGAAATAAAAACAAAATAAGTTTTTAATTCTTTCTTTTTACAAATGTGCATGTTTATCACAACTACATCATATCTACCATTTCAGGATATCCAAAATATATTATATTTTCAAATGTAAACATTCACCTGTTGCTTAATCTCATTATTCTGTATATATTTTAATAACGTCAATCTTAATGATCGGTGAAATGTTTAGCTTTTGAAACAAAAATACAACTCTTTTACAAATATTATGTTGCAAATCACACAACATGATGCAATTTATTAAATTTTCTGAGTCTTTAAAATGTGAAGGAATTTATAGAAAACCTGCTCTATAT
The DNA here is from genome assembly GCA_963931845.1 of Maratus michaelseni. NCBI lineage: Eukaryota > Metazoa > Arthropoda > Arachnida > Araneae > Salticidae > Maratus > Maratus michaelseni. Next base: position 232,332,460 of record OZ007590.1, read on the forward strand.
GCCAGTCTATATAATTCGGTACGTCTATCCTACAAAAACAATAATACTGAACGTAATGATATCAAGAAACTATCAAAAACAAAAAATCACAATTAAACATTAAGTTGTTACAGAAAATGCTTATTTACGAAATCTGCGTTTTTCACAATCCATAAATCTGGATATATCGAGAAGAGTCAAAGTTCTGCAGCGTTATCAAAAACCGACTGTCCTCGTTTTCTGTAATGTTTGACTTTGAAGTAGTTTTGAAATCTTTTAGAAGGATATCTAACATTCGAAATGTTGCACAGTCTTAATTTCTATCATGTTTGGAATTCTTATTTTTTCAAAGAAAACGAAAAGTGTCAGTTACTGGCGCAGTTTTATTTACTGTTTCATTTACCATAAATTCATCGATTAATTTACAGATAACCTCATCATCAAAGAAATGTAGATAATCTTTCATGATTAGAGAATCAAAAAATCATTTAAGTAGCTTCTATAGCATCCCTTTTCATATTTTGTTACTTCATATTGCTCATTTTCTAAAATAAATGCCGTTTGAACAGATCTTTTATTTTTTATTTGTTTACAAATATTCTTACCAGTTTAACGGATTTACATAACTCTACATTAATATGAAAGGTGTGGGACGGTACAGAATGGTTAGGCACTTTCAAACAGTTGACTTTGTTAACTTCACTGATATTCAGAATCAACCCAGCGTTATTTTAGAGAATGAATACGATATTGAGGAATACCTATGTCCTCCAGTTTATATGTAATTCCCCTATTAATGTTATTTCATGGTCAAGGGCATTTTTGCTGCAAACTCCATCAATTGTGGTGATTTCCTGGTTTAATTGACACATAATGGGTCTACCAGGATTTTTTTAAAGTAACGTCTGTTTCAAAATATAGACAATATATATATATTCTGATTCTAAATAGAATTATCTGAGTAGAATTCTGAGTAGAATTCTGAATAAATTCTCAGTTCGTTTATATATACGTTCCTTACTGATTTAAGCATTTATCAAAACAAACTCTTTGGAAACTCTCCTAATGAAATTATACACATTTCTTTAAACAAAACTGCCTTTGAAACATATGGAAATTTACAGTGACAACTTGGAAATTGTGAATCTCCAGTTTTTGTGAATTTGGGTCACAACTGTCTGCACTGAATCGTCGAAAATTACAAATGGTTGACTAGAGTGCAATTTGTTATGGATGTTTTTCCGACGTCCGTTGATGAATCTCACTCAATTTCGAATGTTACTGTCACTCATTGCATTGTTTTCGTAGACATTAAATGTATATTGGGCTATCATTATCCGTAGCTTTCATGTTGTTTTATGTTAACAATCAGACGTCTACCATATCTCACTATTATTAGAGGAACTATTTTAACCTCACATTCTGAAGCGTACAGACTGATGCCTTGAGACAAACTTTGCAAAGAAATCAGAAGCAGGTACATGTACTGGAACTTATACATGCGCAAAATTTCTAATGGTATTCACTAACAAAACTTGCTTGAAACATAACCATCGCATCATGTATGATTTGAGTAATGAATTACGTACAACTTTCACACTTACTAAAATATGCTAAATCAGTATATGGGTCATTCTCAAAAAAGTTACAATTCAGAAATTGATTATATCTTGGATTTTTTTTTTCATTTAATTTTTTATTTATTACTTACATTAGTATCTCGTGTTATGAAAACTGAAAGTTTTTCCACACTTTTCCTTTGATTTATAGAAAAAATCGTCAATTCGTGTCAATCACATGAGTAAAATGTCCCCTATGTTACCACTTTATTACATTTCTTGACATAAAATTATTTTTAATTCTTCAAATTTATTGTATATTTTGTTTGAATTGGTGACAACTATTATAGAAAACAAATTTAAATATATTACCAATTTGAATAGAAAACAAATATATGTTTACTCTATTTGAAAAATTTATGTTTACTCGGTTTAAAAAATTAGCTATATCAATTCCTCTAAAAGATTCATTACAATAATATGAATTATTGCCGTAATATATAATTCACATAGTTAAAATCTTTTAGAAATATAGCATAATATAATTTGAAATTTAATATATGAGTTGTAATTTAATGGATAAACTACTCTAGTAACAGAGTGGACAAATACTAGATTTCCATTTTTTTTCAATTATTAAAGACCTTATTTAGGCTTAACTTTGTATTATTACATTCATACATAATCTTACTATTAATTATATTTACCCATTTTAACAGTTATTTATATTGTACATAGCGAGGTAACATAGTGGACATACAAAGATGTACTTGCCTAATTTTTTGCTACAAAAATCTGTAAAAAAAATATTCTCCCACTTTATAAATACAAATTCCGTGTGGACTAAATCTTCATATATGTACACAGTCTTGAGACATATGCTGTCAGCTACTGTCTAATAAGATCATTACAAAATGTTGGTAACAGGATGGACATACGAAAACGTGCATTCTTTCGGGACAGTTTATTTTAAGGTATGTTATATTTTTATAATTAAAACGTTTTCTCAGTTTATATTTTAACTGAAATATAAGGTATCTAATTTTGAAATGATGTATAATTTAAATACATTTTCATTCTGTATCTTGTATTTTCAAGGATTTCGTAATGAAGTTTCTCACTGGGGACAGAATTTTTTTTTTTTTAAATTAAACATTATAAATTGAATATACATAAATGTTTTAAGAAACTATTATTCAACAAATTTTGTATTATCTTCAAAATGTTGCACATATTTGTATAAAATAAGGATAATACCTCTTTTTTAACTGAAAATTTAATTATATTGTTGGATACTGTTTTTTAACTTTATTTGGGAATGACCCATATCAATATAAGCAATAATTAAAATTTTCGTATAAAAGAATAACGTTAAAATGTAACAAAATACGCGTATTGTGCTCTGATTACAGGAAAACGTCATACATAATACCAATAAAATCCAGCGCAATTGCCTTCTGAATCTTTGCATGCATGTGATTAATTCAATAATAATAAAAAAAAGTATTGTGAGGTTTTCAAAATGTTTTTTTAATATGTACAAAATATTAATACGTTGTGGTACACTACAGTGTATTTAAAAACCTTATTCTAGTTAAATTTCTAGAATTGTTTTTTATTTTTTAGCACTAGTCGTTCATGTATTGTTCCTAGCTTTTTTTTTTTTTTTTTTTTAGTTTCTGCATTTTCAAAATAAAATATGTAAAACAGATTAATTCATCCATTATTTTCGATAATGGCTTTTTCTGAGATCATTTTAGTATTTTTGCTTTGCAGTTAAAAATATCAAAATCGAATATAAATTGAGATATAATTCTAAGTAAAAATAGTTTTACTGTCGTAAATTTATTATTAAATTTTTGATTCGCTCAAATGTGCATTTTAAAAGGTTATTATTTTTTTTAAAATTATAACAAAAAAATAATAGTAAACCTTATAATTTACTAACATTTTACAATTATTTTCACACAAAAATTATGTTTTAACTATTACTGAAATAAATATAAGACGGACCATTCTTTTGAAAAAGAACATACATTAAATATAAATAAATCTTTTAACTTAATTAAGTTATGAATTTTATCACTGTAAAAAATTGGTATTTTTTGGCTACTTTTGAGATTTTATAGCTTATCTGAAATAAACTTATATCTAAGAACAAACATAAAATGTTTTGCTGCGAGCGTTTCAAATAATACCCAAAGAAACTTTTAAATAGACATATAAAATCTTATTTACATATAATGTTTAAAGATTTAAAGTTAAAAAATAATGATATTTTTATTTGCATATACTTAATTTTACAAATTCTATTTACGTTATTCACATAATAACATACAAAATCCAAGAAAATGTTGAAAGTTTTCGTTCATTTCACAAAATAAATTCCATAATACCTTCTTATTTCTTTGTTGAATCTCTCACTTGTGTTTTCAAGCTATATTTGTCCTTAGTGTTTTCGGCGAGCAAATATTGAATTTTCAAAGCAGAAGTGAAAGTAAGTAGATATTTTTCTTAGATGTAAGTGGAAGATTTTTTTACTAGATCGTAAGCATTCTCTGGGTTATAAAATCTACACATTTATTTTTTTGTTGTTTAATAATTATCTTTATTGATAGCTTTAAAAAAATCTATAAACATTTGTACAATTTAAATACGGATTTGTTTAATGCTTGACATATTTTATGAGTATAAACACTTAACATAATTTACGCTACAAAACGAAAGTTTAACTGCAATTATTTTTTTTTTTTGACAAAGCATTTAAAAAAAAAAAAAAAAAAAAAAAAAACGCAATTCACAAAAACCTTTAAGCGAATTATGAAAGACAAACTGCAAACTCGAAAACAAAAAACTATTTCAAAATATTTCACAAGTTTAGACATGTTTCGTACTTTTCCGTGATGTGAATAGAACTTCATTGCTATCTAGATGTTTAGAATTATAGTCTTCGAGGTTAAAATGATAGGTATTGTTAAAACTTGCTTTCTAAAGCATTCAAATTTGTCATTTACTATATTCATGTACGTTATCTATTCTTGTTTTTGTTCAATACCTTTTGCACATTTGTTATCCAATTTTTCGTATTAAGATTTTCTTATACGTTATTAACTTTATATTTTAGTACCTTGACTATTCTATTGGATTGAGGAATAATTCATAAGCGTTTTTCTCATATTCTGAACCTTGTCCATGTCCATTGAGTGTAGGTGGTTCCCTACAGTTTTTTTTATCACTAGGTATCTGCTTCGGTCGTTTGACGTTGATTTTGAGAAGGTATTCAATCATTCTTAATCAAACAAATTTGACTGATCATTGCGTGATCAGGTCAAAATTCTTATTTTTTGAAGCTGAAAACCAACGGCGGGCGTCTTTGAGCATTTCACCTTCTCTACAAATCTCACAAGCAACTTCGGCGGCCTTAATACTTCCATTTAATGCAAAAAAGCAAATGGCGTAGAAACTGCTCAGTTTTGTCAACTTGGCAATGCTTTGTTATGATCTGAAAATACACATAAATCAATAAAATTAAAAAATCAAAGCACACTATCTTGTACAACAAAACATTCTCTTTAAAATAACATAAAGCATTTGGGCAATATGCCCCTTAATTATGTGCGAATTTTTCAATGAGATGGAAAACGCTCATGAATTATTTGTAAACCCAATATCTTCTACAGCAGAGCGTTTTTCTTCTATTACATTTTTCACGGACAACAGGACGTCTTTCAGTTCTTTTTGTGATGCGCAAAGATCTTTATTATTTGTACTTGTATCGATGTCCCTTTTATTTATTTCCGTTCCTCACGGAAGCATAACATATATAGTTAAATGCACTTTTATACGGGTGATCAATTTAAAAGAGTACCCGTTGGTTTTTCTTATTACCCTTAAATCTGACGGATGTGGCAACTATTCTAACACTGAAGTATAATTGTTTGAACTTTGTTTAAGTGTGGGAGACAATTTTAAACAGTGTTTGACTGTTAAAATTTTATTTGTGAGGTAAAACAGAAATGGAGACGCACAATGTTACTTAATCCTGTGATAATTTTATTTTTGAAAAACATAATTTAATTCAGTTTTTTACATTATCATTCCTTACAGCAAATTTTGAAATTATTCGCCACCACTTTTTAATGCAAACATGAGCAGGTCGAACCAAGTTTTTTGACACACTTCACAACATTGTTGGTGCGATTAACGAGATTTCTCCAGTTATGATTTAATTCATCGATGTTTACAGGACTTACCTGGAAAATCCTATTTTTGAGATAACCTCACATAAAAAAATTAAAACGTTGAAAGAAGCAGAATATTTACTCAAATCATTTGCACAAAATTGGATTAAAAATTACTAATGATGTTCACGCGAATTTATGTTTAATCAAGTTGGAAATTGTACGTCAAACGTGACAAACGATGTGCATTCGTACTATAGCTAATTATATAAATATTCAGATCTTGATGATTTTTAATTCTGTAAAATGAATTATATCGTCTGCAGATTAATTTCTGTAATAAAATAAGTATCTCGGTCGCTTGACGATTACACCTCGGAAGCTCCTATAGCAAGAAAGCACCGATTTGTTTTTTTTAAAATTCAGATTTCTTAATAAATATTTTTATTAATATCTTCTAAAGTTTTTATTCGATTTTCATAAAATTTGAAATGTCTTGACGAAATTCTGCAAAGATAATATATCTTAAATTTCAAACCATTTGGTTGGGTAGTTTTTGTGTTGTTATATGCGGACAGACGGACGGACGGATCAGACGATGACTATAGGTGCTACGTATTTATATAATTACGAACGCACCTAAAAACGAGTTTACGCATTGGGAAAGTGAAAAAACGATACCCGCACTTTAAATATAGACATATTAAATAAGTAATGATGTTGAATGTCTTGCTACATATATTATAGATGTGCATAATACAAAAAACAAATGGGTACTCTTTTAAATTGATCACCCTGTATAATGTTATTTCGGTATGCTTTAAAATTTATAAATTTTAGATAAGGATATAGAACAAAAATTTAATCATTTATATTTTATTCAGACAGAAATATTTAAGGGGTCAAGCAACCTTTAAATTGTCAAAAATTCGATTTTTTTCATTAGCTTATAATTAAATATTATTCTTCAGGAACATTTTAAAACAAACCCCATGCAAAAATTCACTTTAGAAGTGAAGTTCTTTCTAATACAGTCTGTGCTCTTTTTATATGATCAAGGGGTAGATGGGTCTTTAAAGTCAATTTTCCTAAAACGGCGATTTTGATCATTTCGCGCACGATTTCTGAAAACTGGTTCGTTAGAATTTCATGAAATTTTGATTGAATGTCTTAACCATACAGACGCACAAAATGACCTATTATTATGTTTCTCAAGTAACAAGTTTAGAATTCATGCTTACTTTTGCATTAAAAAAAACTCGTCATTTCGAATTATCTCTAAAAAAAAATTTTTTTCTCAGGATCTACACATTTTTTTTTTTTTTTTTTATCATAGGTCATTTTGAGAACATATTATATCTGTACTCATAAAAAAAGCTAGTTTTAGCAATTCAAATGAAAAATCATGCGCGCAGTGCATGCAAGAATACTTCTTTCGTAAAAATTGTATTATATTTTTAAATAAATTAAAAAACTTTATATGAGTGTATATATTTTTGGAGAATTTTAATTTATAAAATTTTCCTTTGTTAATACGTGTTTTAAATTTTATAATTCAAAATGAATTATCTACCGAATTATTGTAATTGTTATAGAAATCCTTTTTTGATGTACTTTGTGAGTTCAAAGGTTACCTGACCCCTTAAAAAAAAAGAAAAATTTAATGAAAAATAGGCAATAACAAAGTTCACACTATCTGTATGTTTTGGAACCGCCAGATTTAATTACTTAAAATAAATAAATGGAATAAATTATGACACCTTATTAAAATTCATAAAAAAGTGTCATCGTTCTATTGTTGAAAAACAAAATAAAAAGTATTAAATTTATTCAAACTTTTTTGTCAGTAAAATGTTTTATAAATTCTAATTATATAAACAAAACAAATAATAATTTCCTACTTTTTCCTTACTTTTTTTCGTGCATTTTATACTGAAATGTTATATTTTAATTAGAATATAAATATTTATCTTTAATATTGTATGCGGAAAAACTAAAACAACAAATATCAATTTCAATGAGATTTCAGCTATTGTTCTTTTCATGTAGTTTTTTAGTCATAAAATTATTTTTAAAGACCTCAATATAACACGAAACCTTTTTTCCTTCTCTTACTTTATTATATTTATTAACTGGATTTAAAAATGGGAATTTTCTTTTACAATTATTTCATTTTATGAAGTATAATTAATGAATTTTACGAGTTATATTTTGAACAAGAAAGCAGCTGTGAAAAAAAAAATACATATATAACTAAAAAATACATTTTCTAATAGTCGTTAATTACAACGTCTTAAACAAACCAACCTATTCATATAACCTCTTATAAAAGTTTTATTTAGAGATGTTAAAATAATTCAGAATAAGAAGATAATATGAAAATTATTAAATTCATAAAATACAACAGCATTATGTTTTCTAGAGCGACTAATTGTCTAAAAAAACATATCAAAAAGGCATATAGAAAATGGAATGATTTTCAATGATTTCACAAACAACATATAACTGTTTATACAGACTTTGCACATCATCTCAGATTAAAATGTTAACATAATTAATAAAACTATAGTTATATTCCAATATTTATTCAAACTATTTGTTTAAAATTTCCTTCCTTTCAAACAATTCTGTTCCATAGAAATTGAAATATAGATATCACGCAAATAATGAAAAACCTGGCATAGCAGTGCCATCTGTTAGGCGACATACACCAAACACTACTCAGATTATTCATGTAACGGTCTCACTAAATACGAAGTTTCATAAAATTTCATATCTTAAGAACTAGAGTCACAGCGTCTACAATATTTGTGTAACAGACACAGTTTGGATTTACGAATAGACATTGATATACAAATACTTAAATTCTATTTAGGGCGTTCCAAAACATATAAATACGATAAAAAATCGAAGTGGAAACTTTCACGAATCCAATATCATTTTTTTGTGAATATGGTAGAATGTAACGTTTTCTTACAAATGTAGAAAATAAAATTTGAATTTCTAAAAGAAATATTTTGTGTAACACGTTAGAAATTCACATAATTACAATATGTATATAATATTGTTATAAAGATGAATAATATTTCATGTTTTACTTTATATGTAATATTACGTACAAATCTTTCTGAATTATTCCTAATTTTGCTTGTCATTCATACCAAAATATTTCATTTGTAAAGAAAAAATATAGAAAAAAAAATAAAACTCTGCCACATATTTTTTAAGGATCAGTTTTTTCTTACGTTCTGTGAAAAAAGCAAACAGAAATCCCAAAATAAACATATTCCTAAAAAACGTGGATATAAAGTGAGAAGTATTTTGTTGTCTCTGTTGCCACATTATGCATTTCAATGCGATTTTTTCATCCATGGTTTAATTTAAAAACATAGGAAATATTTAAAATGTGACATTATTTTTTATTAGAAAATAAAGTTTCGAATAATTTTGAGAAAATCTGACATAGACACTAATTATGCTACAAAACATCGTATAAATGGATTCTACATACGTAGTACCAATAAAATCTTATCAACGTTTGAAAATACCTGGTGTACCAAAAATGACGGATGGATTTAAAAATTCAATAACTTGCAAACGGTGACAGGTATTTAAAAAAAATCTTGCAGGAGGGTTATGTATGATGTCAGGAGTTTTTTTTAAATGTGATTCTTGATTTTAGTTCAAATTTCAAACAATAGATAGCGCTGACAGCGATTATCGCTCATTCGAAGCCGAAACTGGCGCCACTCAGCATTGATGCACCGACCCCTGAATACTTGGCCTGCTCGCTGGTAAAAATGGCGGCTGTTGCAGGCGTTTTTTTTGCAGCTTTTGAGCGGTCCGCTGAACTTCAACACCAATAATTTCTAAAAGTTTTCTTTGCCTAGTTTTTTTTTTTTTTAAATCAAATATATCGAAGAAAACTTTTAGTTATTATTGGTGTTGAAGTGACCGTACAGACGCTTTCGTTTTTGATATATTTGAAACCTGTATGAAATAGAAGAACGTTTTAGGATTGGCACATTGCGACTGGTATATGTAATTGCTACGTAAAAATTCGAAACAAAAACTAAATCATCCCATAAACTTATCACAAGAAACATGAATTATGAAAATCATATTCGAAAAAAAAGGAATTTTTGGTTAGAATGTAAAAGAAAAAAAATGTTTTTTTAATTTACGAAAATAAAATTTAACCAAGAGTGAATATTTACAATGATTTTCCGAATTCACCCATAATTCGTAAAAGAGCTCTTTATCATTGTAAACCTCTGAAACCAGTATATTTTCGATATTTAAAGAATCATTTGTGAAATATGAATTTTTGGAATAACAAATGATGTCTTTAAATAAATTATAAAAGTATTAAATATTTTATGAGTAATATGGAAATTTAATGCTGATAAAACTATTTAAAAACAAATGTTTCTTAATATACGAAACAACTCCACAAACGAAAATATACAATAACCTCTTCTGTATTACCTGCCACACCTAAAAGCGTTCTTTATCCTTAGAAACTCAGAAAGCAAAATATTCTTGAGATTTAAAGATAATTATTTATAAAAACAAATTTTCTTTTACCGCCACTGAAAGTTTCAGAATAGTTTTCATATTGTATTAAAACCGGAATGTTGGTTTTTAGGAAGCTATTAATTCTCAATTACGTATGCATCTGCGTTATTAATTTATGCATGCGTGAACAACAAAATAATATTAATTTTAATATTAATGTTAATGCTGTTAATGTATCGTGTTTATTTGTAAAATATGTTGGTTAAACATGAAAATGTTTGCTTACGAATTGATATTATTCGAAAAACCTACATTCCGTGTTCAGAAAACCAATTAATACATTATAAAAACTACTCGGAAATTTACCGAAAAGCAATGGCAATGTATAAATGCTATAAATCCTATACAGGGCTACACAAAAGAATTCTTAAGTATTACTGTCTATCAGCATGTGGTTACTAATATCTGAAATTTCTCGCCAGAATCGGTGTGTACACACCATAATTTTCCACTTTGACTTAATTTCCTCTTATATTATTTTCCAAATTCGGTACCATCATATAAGAAAATGTAACTCCCAGATCCATAAATTTATTAAGCATTAAAATATTTAAGTTGATTAGTTGCAAGATATGTCAGATAAAAATTGAGATATTTTTTTTAATGTACTTAATATAATATTTTATTGAATTTACTTTTTATATGCTATATGCCTTAATAATTTTAAAATACTGTAATATTCATTTATTAGGAAAATCATATGTAAAGTAAGAATTCTTTAATTCTTTTCAGAGATGATCTTTCAAAGAGCATCGTCATTTTTACTTTAAATACTTTTTTTTATACTGTTAGGAAAAGAGTTTACACGAAAACTTGAAGATTTTATGTAAAAAGCATAACTAAGGTATAAATCTTCGAAACATATATCTAGTTTTAAATATAAATTATACAATTATGTTACAGATAGTGAAACATAGAAACTTTGTAACAGTGTGACTGTCATTTAGCGAAAGAAAGTTTTATAATAAAAAAAGTCATCATAAAAAATGCATTTTGTTTGTTAATTACAGTTAAGCTTTTATGAGTCTTGTACTTTTTTTGTAAATAGCATAAATTCTACGAAAAAAAATTATTTATTACACAGTCCGAAAATAACAGAACTTTAATTTCTTTTACTTTCAGTTAATAATTTTGTATAATAAACCTAATAAAAACAGTAAATATTTTTTTGAAAATAGAATGATATCAGTGAAGAGATATTATCGTTGTATTACATAAATTCTACCTCTCTTATGAAAATTTCATTAAATTTTAATATAATTTAGTATAAAAAATAATTTAAGATGACATTTTATTTTTTCACATTTTTGTTCACTGATTTTATGAAAGCATACTTTTGTAATTTATAGAAAAGGAAAAATAAGAATAAACGCTAAAGAAACTTATAAAGTCTTTATAAAATCCACGAAATATTCAATGTGTCACAATTTGCAGAGTTTAAATTGATATTAAAAAATATATTTTGCTATTTCTTCCTAAAAGATTTATACTTTGAATAAATTTAGTTATCAAATAAATTTGAATTTCATATAACTGAATTTTAACATAAAATATCATGATTCGTTTAAAAGAATGCATTTGTTCAATGTAACAGAATTAAATTATAACTTTCCCTTCCTCTGATAAATCTTTATCATCACGTCTGTCTTAAAAGTTCCTTTGGAGAAATATTAACTTTTTAAAGTCGAACTGAATATAAATGAATATATTTTGCATATATGGTAAAATGTTGGATTATAAAGTTCATATCATTTTCTGTAATTGAGCATTTTCTCGTTATTTTAATCTAATTCTGCACTCAGTTTCCACTTTAGTGCATAAAAGAAAAATGGGAATAAATGTGTCCTTTGTTTAAACGTAACTCTTATAACTTCAAAAAAAATTTAAAAACATGACTAATCCACAAGTCTTTAATTTTCGAATTATTGAACTTTTACATTTTGTTCACGCCAGTGGTTTCTAAATCAAAATTATGAAACAAATGTATTTTATATTAATAGTAGCTGACCTGCCCGTCGTTGCCCGGTCCCATCAAATCGATAAAGGTAATAGTTTTATTTATTTGAATAGGTCCACAAAACTCTCAGTTGTTTTTTAATCTAGCAAACTACTATTTACAGTAACCTGTTTTCCATCTGGGTCAGTTTAATTTACGTCTGGTCAGTTTTTGGCCGAAATAAAGAAAAGTTACAGCCCGATTTTCATAAAATGTGCATTTTTGGAACCAGAAAAATAAACTTCATATATACTGTGAGATTCAAATCGATAACCCTAATAGTTTTCGTAATATTCAAGAATAAGTGAAAATGAGAATATTTCGTTGTCTGGAATTATCAAAATGGTCATTTCTTTTGCGCTTACAATAAAAATAGTCATTTTCGAAGCGAAATTTAATGAGTTTTTGATGCGATGCTTAATGGATTTTTAATTAATATCTAAAGTAATTATCAAAATATTAAAATTATTTTTTTCAGGCGCAACAGGAGAGGTTTTGGATTATTCTCACCTAAATTTTCAAACTTCTAGGTGCGCTAGATTTTCTTAACCATCTTTGACAGACACAAACACACACACGCAGACAGACAGACACACACACACACACAACGAAACTTTCTTTTATTAATATAGATGCCACTTATTAGGAAATACATCCTTTTTGATAGTGTGCAAAGCGTCGTGCCACGCCTGAAGATTTTTTTCTATGATCCTCATCGTAGACAAAGACAGAAACAAGACACAGCACTTCCATACACGTCGGTTGTCGCGTGATCGATGTAGGCTGAAACGCAATTCTACAATTTATGGGTAACCAGTCTGTGTTAGTCACGTGACAGTTGATATTTGTGGAAGCCCTTGGCCTGTCTCATTGGCTGCGATTATGATCAATCTCATATTGAACATTTGTAATCATAGCTGCATTGCAAACTACACTGCTCAAAACAATTAAAGGATATTGCAGTTTTCGGTGAATTTTGTATCTGGGAAACTTTTTAGCTGATTGATACATGGTCGACAGACATAGTAGGTTATATGAGAATAAATTACACATGTTTGGCAGAAAAAAATGCATTTTATTGCGCATTTGTGTACAAAAGGAAAAAAACACAATTTGTGCATATGAGAAAAAAAGAATAAGAAAAGGTGTTTTCTTCAAAGAAAATCATTTTCAGTAGGGGTTATGGTTTCCACGGGCGGCCAGCAACGTTGAACACCTTTGAGGCATGGACTCAATGAGGCTATTAATGACGAGTTGGGGTATTCTGCCCCACTCTTCCAGAAGAGCTCTTTCCAGTTCTTGGAGAGTTTGTGGGGGTTGTTGGCGGCCAGAAACTCGTCTTCCTAGAGCGTCCCAAACGTGCTCGATTGGATTCATGTCTGGAGAACACGCTGGCCATTCCATTCGAACGATTCCTTCCTCGAAAAGGAAATCCTCCACCAGGTTTGCACGATGTGGCCTGCAGTTATCGTCCATTAAAATGAAGTTATCTCCGATTGCTGCAGCGTAAGGGACTACAATAGGTCTGAGGATCTCATCCCTATATCGGCGACCAGTCAGAGCTCCATCTCGAATGATGTAGAGGACAGTGCGCCCGTCAATGGAGATGCCACCATACACCAACACTCCTCCACCGCCAAATCTGACACTTTCGTGCACGAACGCAGGATTATTCCTACTGCCACGGTCCCTCCAGGTGAAAATACGCCTATTATCCGGATGCACAGAAAAACGGGACTCGTCAGAAAACAGAATATTGCTCCATTCATTTCTCCTCCAGTTGACATGCTCGGTTGCCCACTCCCTGCGGTCGCGACGATGCCTTGATGTTAATCTAACACATACCATCGGTCGGCGAGCATACAGACCTACAGCATGGAGCCGGTTTCGGACAGTCTGAGTTGAAATCGTGGTGCCTGTAGCCGAGCGAAGGTGTTGTTAGAGAAGAGTAGCGTTCATGTTTCGGTGTCTCCGAGCTGTTAACGCTAAATACCGATCTTCATTGGGCGTTGTTGCCCGTCTACGACCTTGCCCTGGTCTTCGGCCTGCACATCCACTCTCCAAAAAACGGTTCCATATCCTGGAAATGACAATTTGTGACACTCCAATGGCTTGCGCTACTTCGGCTTGAGTTTGGCCCCCTTCTAACCTACCAACAATTCTCCAAGCTTCTGAATCTGTCAAATGACTTCGCTGAGACATCGTACTCATCGAAACAAAGTAATCACTGAATGCCGATCATCCTTGTCTTCATTCTCTTTTATCCAGTTGAAAGTCAAATTTCATTCGCTGCCGCTGAAGCGACGTTTTTGACGTCGAACTCAAAATTTGCATACTCCACAGTTTGAAAATAAGAAAAATTTGCATTTGTGATTCTCTTCTTCTATTTTCGGCAAAAAAAATTTCGTTTATATCTTTATTTTATATAAAACTTCAAATATCCTTTAATTGTTTTGAGCAGTGTATGAAACATTGTTATGCAAAATGATGACAAAATTTAAGTGCCACTTGTTAGTGCCAAATTTAACAATTGGAATTGTAATGTTTCATTATTAAAATATGTATGTCTTACTGTGCGTTTATGCGAAGACAGCGTCTTGCTACTATCTTTACTTTTCGAATTATTCAATTTTTACTTTTAGATTACCCGTTATCCATGTAAAGGCTTTAAAGTCAAAATTATGAAATAAATGCCTTTTGCACAAGATTTTCTAGAGAAATTTCAATAATATAAAAATAATTTTACATCAATAATATAAAGTCATAACTCTTATTCTGGCAATACTATTCATAGTTATTCAATGACGTGACTTGGAAATACATTTAGATTTTATGCGGATTGTATTTCTTTTTGTATGAAATGTTGTATTTTGTGTTATGTTTTGCCATCGGTATTGAAAGACTTTTAGGACTTTCATCTTTTTAACAAACCGATTAATTTAAAATGTTTGGAAAATAATATGTATAATATGATTAAGTTGAAGGCAGTTTATCATATTTTAAAATGTAGTCTAACAAGAAGAATGAACGTAGTGAAGTTGAGTTGCGGAAATCCAACTTGGTTTTCGAAATAAGCAGTCAGTCAACTGCAAAATCGAAAACAGTTTTACAGTTTATCTATTGTAGCACACTGCAATATTATATTTTCGATGTATGTGGTTACATTACTGTAACTGTTTTTAAATCAGAAACCGACTATTGTACTCATGATTGTAATAATCAATTATACATATTCATAAATTATATGCATGTAATATTACTCCAATTAATAACAGTTACTCCGAAATGCATTTTTTGTCCATTTTAGAGAGGAATCTTCAAATCGTAGAGCAGTTGTACTTCGCTCAATTCAATTTATGGGGGTTTCCTTTCCACACTTCCAGTATCTAATCAAATACGCGTTTTATATATAAATGAATGATAGCTATATATAAGCAAAGAGTTTACGAGTTCAAGACTCTTATCGCTGTATTGTTTGATAATACTTCTAATAAATATGACACATGTAATGTGTTTCATTTTACTATTTGAAATTCGCATCGAACCAGCATTCCGTAATCGATTTACGCTATTCCAATTCGCTATTTACGGAACTGCGCAACAGCTTCTATTTATATAGTACAGAATCGTGTCATATGACATCTGATTCCCAAAAAGTTTTACACATAGAAATGCCAGAAAAATGGATTTTAGTTTTGGAGTCAACTATAAGCTTACATTCTAAGATCCAAATCTCATTCTGCAATTCAACTTGCATCCCCCTTTGCAAGTGCATATAATCGGATGCTACATAATAGATATTAGTTGCATCGGATCCTGAATTCCAATTCGTCGAAAGCTAATACCAAGAGATTTTATGTTTCGGCACATAATTGCTGCTCGACAATTTTACGAGGATATTTTTATAATTTTGATACGCTAATGTAATTTCGTACGAGGAACGTTAAAGTAGAAAAACTAAGTTAATTTTAACATTGAATAGTTTCATTTTAAAAATTGATTAGTTATTTATAAAAAAATTTCTGAATATTATAAAGTTTTTCCCGGCAGTATGAAATATATGAATCTCTAAATATGTGGAATTCTTTATAGCGTCTATCACTGTAACGCGTGTATGAGCACTTCACGCTCATGAAAAAAAATCACATCAGTCGATACCGCTAAATGGTTGTATTGTAATCTTAAAATTTATAAAATTATATATAGCGGCTATCTCTATAACGCGTGTACGAGCGCTTTGCGCCCACGAAAACAAACAAAAATCACTGTATACGGCCAGATTGTTGTATTGGGATATTTAAAAATATGAAATTCTTTAAAGCAGAACAACTATAATGCATATTAAAAAATTACATTGTATAAATTGTTAATATTGTTTCAAACTATTTTTTATAACTTATTGAAATATTGAAAAATAGAAACTTTCCACATTTTCATCCAAATTTTTTTATAACTTTCTTAAATAGTAAAAAGTAAAAGCCTTCCTTTTTCAAACCTTCCGCTACTTGGATCTGAACTCAAGTCTGCAGAACTGAAAACAAACGGCATGCCACTGAGCTACTACGCTCTCATTCCTAAACACACTAGAACAAAATTTTAAACAAACTACTTGCTAATGTTGCTTTGGTCTTAACAACTCCCCCAAAGTTAGCCAAATGGAAATTGAAAACGAAACTGGGGACTTAAATACGTGATCGTACATTTCGGAAATGAGGTTCCAGAAAATGGTGCTGCAAATATCTACTATGTAGCATCTGATTATATGCTTTGTAAGTTATGTTCTATTATAACACTTGTCCCTTTCAAACGTTTGCCTGTACAATATAAACTACAGTATGAAGATAACTGACATTAGTTTTCGTATGTAATATGCAGTTGATTACAAATGGATTTTTTCAGAATATGATTTCCGTGAATGTTACATGTTCATGTTACTGTTCATGTGTGTATAATGTGCATAATTATTTTTCGTGATAATGTAATAAATAATTTTCAAGTGTACTTCTAAGTCATGTGTATGAAGATGTGTTTGTTAAATCTATAGTCCGACGTCGCACTGAAGCCACGTCGGCCTATAGATTTAACAAACACATCTTCGGCAAGAGGGTCTTATCCAAGCGGAGAGCAGGCGAATCCTCGCTCGCCCCGTTGCCAGGTATTAACCCGTTGAGCTAGGCAAAAGCCTGGCAGGTAGGGGCCTGGTCAGCGGTCTAAAAAAGTCATTGTTTGATATAATATATTTCCTAGCAGCAAAATAACATATAAATTATCAGAAAAGGCTACAGCAGTGCAGTAGATATTTTACAGTATCTTTTAAAAAACTACAGTGCGTAAAATATATTTTTAACTTTTCAAACTTAGCTGTATAAGATTTGATGAGAATCAATGCATTTATTTGAATAATATAAACTTTTAACTTTTGTATTTTCACAATTTTTTGAATGCTATATGAACAAATTCAAGAGTCGATAAAATTGTGTGTATATGTTCGAACTTTGAAAGCATAATTAGTATGAAATCATTTCATTAAAATCATGGATTTCGAATTGAACTAAATAAAATGTTTCGTACTATAAGATAAAGATAGTTAAATATTATATACAAAAATACTTTTAAAATTTGGATTTCTATATGCACAAATGAATATTACAAAAAGAAATGTCTAATACTACTAAAAGTGTTACGAGTCTATAATGCATTTTTTTGTTTATTTGTAAATTATAATTATTTTATTGCATAAAGCAACATTTGCATTCCATTTATACTAAAAGAATGTTTCGTAAAACTAAAATATATTTAGGCTTCTTATAAATATGTAAAAATTCATAAATTTTACAATTCATGCATGTTTATCAAATCAATGCGAAACGCGAACAGAGTTCCCTGATTAAAATAAATCAACTAAAGACATACAAAATATAAACAATTCAGAAGCATTAAATTTTATTTGACATTTTACAATTTTTAAAATTATGTTAGGGTAGGGTTCCGTAAGTATTCATAGGCGATAAGTGTGTTCATTCCTCATTTGAACATGCTTTTGAGAAGCACATTGCTAATTGCAATTGTGTTTTGAGTGTGGTCGAGGCTGGCTTGTGCTCTAGAAAAGTAATTGAGACTGTATTATAAAGGGATTGAAGGAGTAAATTAAAAATTAATAAAAACTTTTGATCTAATTATTTTTACCTTAAACTTGTTACTTTTTACAGCTATTTACGTACTTTAAATAATTTTATGATTTTTTTGAATGATAAAATTATGCAGGTTTTCGGAACAAAAGAGAAAATTCCATCGTGTATTAATATTATTAATTCGCCGGCAACTCAAATGCAAAAATTTACCAATATTTCCATAATCAGATTTCTGTCATGATTACAATACTTTTCTTACGCTATATGTGTACTGGAAGTAAAAAGGATACTGTTAAATTGTTTTAAGTCGCTTATATACTTTTGAAATATCGAAAGTTACCTAAATTTTTAAACCTTGTTTTCCTTTTCTTATTTAAAGTACTAGACTAATTTGCACAAACAAACATTAAATTGATATTTAATAAACTGCATTTTTGCAAAAAAAAAAAAAAAAAAAAAAAAAAAAAGAAGAGAGAGGGAGAAAGGAATTAAATATATTTAAGTTTTTATTAATTTTAAGTCATAAATAGATGCTTATCTGATGCACTACTCTGAGAATAACAGTCACATTTCCCAATTATATGAGATAGATTCTTTATGGTTAGACGAATGATTTCCATTTAAAATAACATACTAGCTACACAAAACTTGTATTCGGTCACTGGTAGAATGTAAATATTTTAGAAAAATGAGAATTTTGGAACGATTTTATAAATATAATAAACATATTGCAATAAATTTTAACTAAAATATAAAAATTTTATGTAATTTCATGTACATTGATTTATGATACAAGATGTTAAACTTTCATGAGAATCTTGCTAACCATTTTTTAGAAATTGTATGAGCAATATTGTAAATAACCGTTTCGAGTAAAGTGGCGTTAAGCGTGAGCAATGTTAGGCAGTATCTACAATAGCTGAAGTTTTTTATAACTTTTTTCGGTAGCAAACTTTTGCATCGATTTTATTTAAAGTATGACTAATTACTTAAATTTGAATAAGAATGAATATTTCAATATCAATTGGCTAGGTCTATTTAAAGGTACTTGAACTCTTAAAGTACACTAATCAAAGATACTTGAGCTCTTAAAGTATTAAATATAATATAATTTTAAAATTCATTTCATAAATCAAGTATGTTCGAATAATGTAAAAAAATATAATTATGTGTAACACATCTTGACAGTTATGAATTGTATCCAAAAGTATTATCAAAGACGAATTATAATTTTTCTTCATATAAATCAGCTTTCGAGACCTCAATATAAAGATAAGCTGTTGAAAAATATTACCTCAATTAAAATTAACTGATTTCGTCATAAAAATGTGCTGAGAATCAGGAGAAAAAAAAATCTAACATGATGTAAATAACATTACGAATGTTTTTGTAAAGACAAACATCTAAAACGTATTAATATAAAACTTCAAAAAAATATTCCGAAATGAGTCGCGGCCGACGTTAGATGCAACTTACGGTACTAAGCCAATCTCGGCGGTTTTTCAGTTCACCTTGATTCCTCCCACGGCAGTTCAACATATGGTAGAAACCAGCCTATCCTGATCACACGATAGCCAAGAGGGGTAGAAATATCACGACCAGTCTCTTTTGTTAGCATTCCCTTCAAAATCAAAGAAAACAAATTTTCGCCTTTTTAAAATACAACAAATGTGTTTATTATAGTCTTCTATATGAATAATATTATGATTTGTATTTGAAATATATACAGAATGTTCCAAATTTCGACCGAAAAATTAAGAGTGGTGATAGCAAGTTTCATATTCTATAGTAAGTTTTCATCAAGAGGACGAAAATGTACCATAGAACATGGAGTCTCAAACCACGTGTAGTGGGAAAAAATCGCAAAAATATTTATGATGGGTGTGACGTCAAGTGGAACAAAAAGGGTCAATAATAAATAGAAAAAAAAAACATTTATTTGACGTGAAGCATGATTACAATGCATTACAGTTCAACGTCAAAAAGGAGACAACGAGATATTTTTATAGGAATATGTTTTAACTCGTCCGGTATTCCTTTGGTCGTTGGTGTTGGCTGTGTAATGACCTTCGTGGCGGCAACTTCGAACAATTTCTATAAAAATGTGTCGTCGTCTCCTTTCTGACGCTGAACTGCAATGCATTGTAATCATGCTTGACATAATAAAAATGTTTTTTCTGCTTATTATTTGTTCTTTTTGTTCCACTTGACGTCACACTCTTCATAACTATTTTTGCGATTTTCTCCCACTAATCATGGTTTGCGACCCCATATTCTGTAGTGAGTTTTCAGCCTCTTGTGTGCCTTCTATCATCTCTCTTAATTTGTTGGTCGAATTTTGGAACACCCTGTATATATATATTATATACATATATGTATATGAAGATATCCCATTAAGTAGCTTTACAGGAATTGCGAAATAGCAGAAGTTGACGGATTTCGGTAAACTGTCATGAAACACATTAACCTGCCATTGATTAAAGAGAATACACTACGAACGATAATATATGCCCTTGGAGAGCAAAATACTATTATAGCTTGCATACTACGTGCAGGTAGAATGTAGACGCATATTGCGTGCCGTCAGCTTAAAAAAATGACATCGAGTGATTAAATCAACCGTGGCAAATGCCAAAAAATCATTGGAGTTTTCTCAAGCTAAAATGATCAAACAGATTGCAAATTAAACTGTTTGTCGTTCCTCGTCTTCACAAAATCGACAAAGCATTCTCGAATTAAAATAACATTTTGACATTTTAATACAATTTAATTACGGCGAAATTCTAAAGAATCAGAAGTAATTCCTTCTGATGCCGTGGATATCTGATGCAGATGATAAATACACCAAAAAGTTTTCTTTCGATCACGTGCAGCTGGTTTCAAATCTCTAGTGGACTATTCGTATGCATAAAACTTGGTCCCAACGAAAGCACGAAAAAAAGTTTCTAGAATTCTCTCGTAGAATCTTGATCAGAATAAAAATATTTCGAATTCGAAATACATTGAAAGAGAAATATCACTGGCGCAATGGCAAAATGAAAAATAAAAGAATAACGCGTAGAAAATTATTAGGATTTTATAAAAAGAAAAACCAAGAATAATAGCATTTAAGACGAAACATAGTAAAATAAAAATGGGGAAATTTTAGAATAAATTTAAGATAGGTTAATATTTAAAATATGTAATATATATATATATATATAAATATATAAATTTATATAAATTTTTCAAAATTTTCAGAAGTCCCTATTTAAACCCATTGTAATAAATTTTCAGAAGTCCCTATTTAAACCCATTGTAATAAATTTTCAGAAGTCCCTATTTAAACCCAATATTTAATCATATACATCTATCTATCTATCTATCTATCTATAGATATACAGATATAGTATATATATAATGTATATACATTACGTTTTATTTTGTCCGGTCCTTTTTTCTAAAAATATTTTTCATTCTCCTGTAAAAATCTTAGCGGCCTTTATCTAATCTTTCTAGTCGTAGTAGTTCTAAACAGAATAAAACATCTTTTGAAACTGTTTATTGGTAATGGATAAAATAACAGACACTTTCTCTTCAATTCAAATAATCTCAGGAGATTTCTTAAGCATCACCTGTCAACTATGAATGGCTTTCTTTTACAAAACGAATCAATCCTTTACCTAGATAAATTAAAGAATTCTCAATAGATATTTTTTTTCAATTTTTACTTGTTAAATTTGAAAAACATTTGATTTTTTATCTTTTTTTTTAAATGTTTTTTTTTCTTTGATCTTTTGGAGTGTTACGCCATTTATGAGATCTTTAGTATACGGAATGTAAAATTCAGTAAATAAATAGCAAAATACAACTTAAACTTCATTTAATACAATGTTTGCGTTACATTTTTCTGATATTTCGTAGGTTTCAAAAGTTTTAGAGTTTTAGTTTTATAATTAACGGCTAAATAATGTTTACTCGGTAATTAGTGTTTACTCGCGTTTCTCATTTTTTTTGCCGTTTCGCTAGCGTATAAAACAGGGGATTCGAGAAATATACAATTTTTATTCTACTCTAAATATTAAAGTTCTGGATTTGTGAAAATTTTCAACTTCCAGTTTTTGTTAGATTTTATCATTTTGCAATATTTGTGATACGATTTGACCATTGTTAGACTGATATATGTCTGACATTTGATTGGTGTATGATTGTGAGTTACACACATTTTGAGGTCATTGTAGCTAAAAAAATAATAATTTACATAACCTTCATATTGAGTTATATCTTAACACAAATTGATGTTGATTAGATTGTAGTGTATATTAGTCACCGGGTGATGTTACTGGGACCTTTCCGCGATTTGCGTGATCTCTGTATCTTAGCGTCCTTGAGCCCGACCAGCTTGTCCAGTGGTTAGGGAGCTGGCTACTGGACAAAGGGTGTGGATACGAATCCAGACTTAGATATGTTTGTAGTGTAACGGATTCCATTTTGACAGGATGTAGCATTCTGTTTAAAAAGAGAACCGTACGCTCTAACAAACCAAACCTTACTGTCTTTACACTTAATTGCATCAAAATGTACAAAGTGCTTAGTATGAAAAACTATTCTCATACACTCATCAGGGGACGCTGCAATGCGACGTCTTTGGCGATGCGACGATTTTAAAATGAAAACTAGTAAAAAAAACAAAACAATACTGAAACAATTATCTTCATTAAAAATTAAGACATTTTTAAAGAAAAATTTAAAAACTTCCTTTCTTCTTAAAATTTGACAGAAGTTTAAATGAGTTTTTAACTTTCATTGCAATACAAGCTTTCAATGCTCTTATGCTAGCTTTGAAAATTCTAAACTATCAAAACCTAATGCTAAGAGTCTGCCAATACTAAAAGTTACGACAAGAGGGAGGCACATACCTACATATCTAACCAAGATACACAAGTACAACTAAGCTTTATGGAGTGAACAGCTTGATTTGGGGAAACTACCACTGCAAATTCCCACCAACAGGCAAAACCCTTTCGAAAATCTAACTGAGAGGCACCTCTCATTTTTAGAAAATAAAATGATAGATAATTATGCTTACATAATGAAAAAAAAAAACCCAAATTGAAGAATTGAAAACGTGATATACAGTATACATTTGAGAGAATGTCTACTCTGCGTCACCAAATTGAAATTGTGGTTCTTGAAAAAAATAAATTCATTTTTTTCAATTTGATACATACATTGGATAACACGGTTATATTGTACTGGACGAGATATGATGACAATCGTGCTAGGTCAGCCTTTGTAAGTTATTTAACATTGTAAGCATAGGTCAATGTGTATTGCAGCACCGAATATTGTGACATAGAGAGCAGGCCGCAGGCAAACAATATTGAAGTTCTTTTTCGAAATTTTGAACAAATATGGCTGGAATTGGCCATAATTTGTGAGGATTGAAATTAGATATCAATTGTTCATCTGGAAATTTGTTGAAATTATTGGTAAAAAAAACTTTTCGTATAAGCGACCCATATCTTCTACATTCCATTGTAGTTGCCACTTTGAAATTGATTTTTGTTTTAGCTGTGATTTTAAATAGGATGTTGGAAAAGGAATGGAGTATAATGGAAAGTCTTTTTGATTGGCTTCTTACGTTAGTGTATCTGCCAATTCGTTTCCAACTACTCCTATGTGGCTTCTGATCTAATTGAAATAAATTAACTTGTTTAAGTGTTGGATACTAATAGTACGATTTTCGGATTTGTATTTTTATTAACAAAGTATTTTATATAAATCATTCTTCTTATTCATCAGTAAAATTACTACTGTAGTGAAATGAAAAGTGATTTGAAATATTATGAACATTCTATTAAAGAAAAAAAAGTAAAAATGTGTGAAAAAGAGAAATCAGAAGATGTAGCCTTTTTTTTAATGCTTTTTTATGCTAAACAGATTTTAATCGAAAGTTAAATCCACTTTTTAATTTACTTTATTGATTTAGGTATTTGACTCTTTTTGAAATGACATTGGTGAAGTTCGGGCTTAAGAAATTGTAATATTTTTTAAGTAGTACAAATACACAAAAAAAAAAACTGATTAAGTAATTTTAATTCTTTATGTCGTGTATATTAAATAAATCGCTATTTTATTTAAGTAGAGTATTTTATTAGAGTAAATTGTTTCTACATGTATGTTTCTGACTTTGAAAAATTGCTTGTGCACACGAAACAGTAAATATGGTACCCGAATGAGCTTGTGAAAGTTCTTTTCTTTCACGTTCGTTTCCTCTATCTCGTTCTATTGTTTTTCAATGCCTATATTAAATAAATTGTATCCGCAAGAACTTGCAAAATAAATTGATTCCTTCAGTATACATTAAAAAGTGTAAATATCGAACAAATCATATGTATGTTTTTTTACAGTGTGTAGGGTTACAGAAAGTGATACTGAAAAGCGATATCTTGCAAAGGTAATTTTCTGTATCTTACCAAAGGCGCTATAACAAGGATCCATCCGCTAAACAAATCATACAAATACAGTTATTTCCCTTAACGTCTGATTTATTCACTTACAGTTTATCATAATAATCATTGAAATTTTAATTTATAAACGATATACTTTTTTATTTGACTTAACTTCTCAAGTATTTGACAAATTAAAATATTTCTTTTCTGGCACATATATTTTATTTAAAAGATGTAACCACTTTAATTTTCCATAATTTGTTTATATTGAGATTCATTTTACACCAACTAAACAAAAGCACTTCTAATCTAAATTAACGCCCATGTGTAGAAATTCGATATTAGAAAAAAAATCTAAAATCATTGTTTCTTTTACCGAGTTTAAATAAAAGTTATGCAAAGATATGAAAAAGCTCTTTTCTACATAAAATTATATAAAATTATCGTTTTATATAGAGTTTTATATATATTATCTTTTAAATGACTTTCTTTAAACAAATATTGTTTATAAATTTCAGCTGCATGCTGGGTACAATAAATTCAATTAGGTAATGATTCTTCTGACTCCTATTTTTACTAAGTAGAATATCTTTATTAATGAGTTCATGCATTATTTTTTTATTGTGTTTTAATGGAATTACTATTTTTAGTTTAATCTATAAAATACCCGTTTGTCCATTTAGTTTGTTCAGTGTAAAACATTTTACAGTAATAAATATTTCTCCATGTAACAACATAATTTAACGCATGTAACTTTTTTATACTGATTGCAGAAGTACAGAAATACAGTAGAAACCATTTATGTGGGACACCGTCTAATTAGGACAGCCGGTAAATTGGGATTTAATAGAAAGAACAAAATATAAAATTATCATTAAATTTAAATCCGATAATTGGAGCAGGCGTTTTATTAAAAAACAAAAATCGTGCAGAAAGCACCTGTATATAAATCAACCGGAATCTACAGTATTTCAAAATTTGAAAATGAAATCCTTTTTTAAAAACATATGTTGTATTGGGGTTGTATACAAATATTTCAGCCGTCCCGTTTTTTGTTGTGATATGAGGATTTGTCTCACGTTAAAATTAAAAAGCGTATATTTATTTTAGAAATGACTTTGGGGTCACCCTGCTTTTCTTTCCGTTATATTCCTTTAAATATAAATTATACTGCGTTTCATATAAGGATGTTTTCATAGTTCACACTTTTTACAAAACGGGAGAAGGCGGTGTGAGAGAAATTCACAAACGTGGCCAATGGCGTCGACCAATTGGTGGCAATTTAAATCGTAAAAGAAATCGAAGAAAGGATATTTTTTAATTTAGACTGAAATTAAAATATGAAACGATCATAAAATTTTCATATTTAACGCAGAAAAACAGCTGTAGATAATACACACACACACACATATATATATATTAATTGTGTTTTAACTGAATTACTATTTTGTGTTTAATTTATGAAATACCCGTATGTCCTTTAGTTTATTCAATGTGAAACATTTTTCAGTAATAAAATTTTCTCCATGTAAAAACGTAATTTGTAGTTCAGATTTCGTGTACAAGCTGAAAGCGCAAAGTTGTCGTGAAACACATAGTTTATAAAATTTACTATCCAGTTTTATATTTCAGTGTAAAATAATGTTAAACTTAGAAATGGCATACATAAAGACCAACAATTACTATTACTGATTTGAACAGTTATTAAATAGTTATTAAACCGTTATTAAACAGTTATCTAAATAGTAAACATGCAATTTTCTTAAATTAGAGCAGTTTTCATATATTTTTTAATTTTCTTATATTTAGATGCATGTTTGTCAAATACATTTTTTAACATGAACATGGCAGATAACTGATATAACTGATATTTATATGAAAGATAATGTTGATGACAATTAATAAGGTATTATTTAGGTAGTATTAAGGTAAGTGTACCTAACTAGTAAATAATGTTATAATACAACTATGATAAATGCTTTAAACTTTAACATAACATGTTCACTATTTAATTTTAGATAATTTTGTCAAAATGTTCTTGATTTAGAAAAATCTTTACATATTTCGTAACTATATTCGTTTTAGTATTACGTTTATTTATGAAATCCTGAAGTTGAATCTGATAGTAATAATTAACATTTACCTGAAAGAAAAACGCGATGATATTTAATAAAACAAAGGTTATAAATAGCAAATAATGCTACTATACAACTAAGATAAATGCAGTAAAAGTTTTACATGAACTCCCTTACCATTTATTTTTAGTTAATTTTATTCGTGAAAGATTTCTATTATTTCTAATTAGGTTGCATTTAGATAAAATATAAAAGAAAAGGTTTTTTCAGTGAAAAGCAAAAATTAACTTCTTCTTTCAATAAATAATTAAGTTATTTGTTAACCGGAACCTTTCTATGTTAAAAAATTTCCATCAAATGATAAAAAAAGACGAAAAGTAAAATAGTTCAAAAGAATCTTTCTTTGAATCTAAGTAGTTAATTTTACAAAACGTTTTACTGAAAATTCTTAATAATGTTAATGAAATTGAAGACGTGATATTTCTTTTATTCATTTAGCATTCAGTGAATTTAAATTAAAGTAGTAAGCACATAAGGTTTACATTTAGGACTTTTTTCACACTTATAAACTTAAATTTTTATTAACACTTTTCAAATTAGTTCAACAGTGTTTATGACTTTGGTTCGTAAATCTCTCTTCCGTTTGTTTCTCTGCCGTTTGATTCTCCGTACACTATCTCGCGTAAATATATTCGAGCTGTCAAGTAATTTATATAAGTTATTGATGTTTACTATAGTATGTTCGATATTGTAAATGAAGTATTTACAATACATTTACAGAACAATCAAAAGTATTCTGTTACATTATGGTATGAGGGAAAAAATCGTTTGCAGCGCATTTAATAATGTCAAACGATTTCAAACATAATGAAATTGGCATGCATTTCTAAGGTGCAATAAAATATTTTTTTCTACAGCATTTCGTTAGATAACGGTCAATGAAAATAAATATGTGGGTAAGTGTGACAGAAGGTCGCACAAAGGATTTTCGTTTAATATTCCTATCAAAACACTTTATCCTTTAATTAATAAATCCAAATAAATTTCATAAAAAAAGAGCCATGTTTTTTATAAAATAAAAAGTTATCGGTCTAATTTTTCGTTTTATCGAGCATCTGAACCTGCCCCATAGCGCGCCTATAAAAATTCTAGTCCTTTTCAAATGCCTCATTTTATAAATTCTTCCCTTTCCGCAGAAAGCGAAGCAATGTCTGATCTAGAATTAACATGTTAAAAAATATTTCTTTTAAAGCTATCCGATAAATTAACAAATAATATCTCAGGATCTAATAATCTCAGCGTTATGAAAATTAGATTTCTGGATTCGTCGTTGAAAAATATGTATAGATATATAATTTTCAAAATGCAATATTTCAAAAAAATTTAATAGAGCCGTAATTTTTCCACTATAAAGAAACGCGGTTTGATTCATTCGCGGTTTGGTCATTCCACAGACGGTTGTCTCTTTCCCACACCTGCGTCTTTCATGAGATAAAAATTGATCTTTCATTCGACATAAAATTAAAAAAAATTAATTGATATCTCGGGTTTTCCTAGTGCGAAGTTTTCGAAATTTGAATCGTTGAGTTTTTGAAATCGTAATTTCAAAATGCGCATATTCCGTATAAGATATTCCGTAGTGAGTTAGGGTAATGTTCATGAAAATCGATATACACGTCGCAAGCAAAGAGCGCGCTTAGTCATGCTGTTTTTTAATTACAGGAAATGAATAATATAATGAATAATATAATTTAATGTACACAAAATGCTAAAATTCAATGGCAAATTTGTGAAGTGTATTGTGAACAAGTCATGAGTGATTCAATGGTATGTTCAGGGATGTGATAATTTATCGAAGACTGGAAAAGTCTGTTTGATGAGAAACGCAGTGATTGATAATCATTTAATCTATGTTGAAAATCGATCCGTGCTGTGAAAGAGAAAAGCCTTTTTGCACATGATATTTTTCTTGACGGCTAGGGATTTTAGGTTGGCGATATTATCATACAAACGTTTGCCACTTCTATATAACCAAAAGGCGGAAGCATTCTTCGTTATAGATGATAAACTAGTGTATCTTGTTAATATGGATATCTTAACAGGTTTGGCAATTATATTGAAACATAGTCCATCGTTTGTAACTTCACTGTACAATAAAGTGTTTTGTTTTATTACATTTTGCATTTTTTTAATATATCAAGGTAACTTATGAATAAGGAATAATGAATATTGATTATGAATAATATTGGAAATGAGACTGTTTTTGTGTGTTTACAAATGAAAAAATTCTCAAATATGTCCGTTATGTAGCACACCCATTGTATGGTTTCTGAAGTTTCCCATTCATATTTCTTTAGTGGCAGAGAATTGAAAAAAAAAATGATGACTCAGTTATAAAAACATGTATTATTGTTTTTACTTACCCATCATACGTAGTATAGGGTAAGTCTTGTAATCATTTTGAAAATCGAAATTTTTTTTTTGACGGATTTACACGTTTCAGACACTGGAGATTCCGAAAAACATATTTTTAGAAATTTTTTTTTGCCGTCCATCTGTGTGTCTGTGTGCCTGTAAACGCTCTATCTCCCGAAAAAATTGAGATAGAGACTTGAAATTTGGTATGTATTTAGTATGTAATAATGGGAAGAAGCCTATTTAATTTCAGTAACCTCGATTAACCGGAACTATTTTTTTCGGACACTCGATATATTCGTTCTTGAGAAAAAAATTGAGAATAAAAATTGAGATAGAGACTTGAAATTTGGTATGTATTTAGTATGTAATAATGGGAAGAAGCCTATTTAATTTCAGTAACCTCGATTAACCGGAACTATTTTTTTCGGACACTCGAAATATTCGTTCTGATAAAAGGTATATAAATTTTTTCAAAATTGTTTATTTTAAGGAGTGAATATAAAAGAAAATAAAAAAACAAAAATTTTAAATAAAGCATGAAGTCGATCGGATAATTAGTTGCCGAGACATTTGTAATCCTATTTCCACACTCTTCGAATTTTCATGACCCTGTACTTCATCCAAATTTCAATTCAAAGATATATTTTAATTGGAAATTAGACGCTTAATCAGATGCAATAAACCGCTACTTCATAGGATTATTATTTTTGGAGTTATAAGGATGTTTCTTTTTAGCAATTCAGTAATCGAGCTGTGCGGAGGTTTCGTACTAGTTGTGAGAACTTCGAAAAAAAAATGGACTGTATCTTAAAGTAAAGTATTTATTTAGTTAATAAATACGATTAAGAGAAGACAGCAACGGCGGCTTGTCGCCACCGAGTTCCGAGCACATCTACTTCACACACAAGATTACATTAACGGGTTGCCAGAAACAAAAGGAGGGGGGGACTGTTCCATCGCCAATAGATACGGAACATCCCGCCCGGCGTTGAAATATTACAATTATTTCAGTATATAACAAATGTAACACAGATAATAAAGAAAACAACATGATACAATTATAAGCACTTAAAACCATCACAATAAATATACAATTAAGAATAATAATAATAAAAAATATTAAATAGTTACTGAGCATTAATTTCATTATCTATCATGGGCAAAATACTAATTTTAGATACAGATCTTTTAAAAATGCCCTTCGCGGTTCGTACCTCTACTACTCTGACGTGTGTCCGTCAGCACCTAGGATTACTTTAGTAATACGGCCTAGAGACCAAGTGCAAATAGGAAGTTGCGATTCCTTTACTAATATCAACATACCTGGCAAAATATTTGGCTTTTTGAATAGCCATTTGTTTCGTTGTTGTAAGTGACTAAGATAATTATTCTGCCAACGCTTCCATATAATTTGCACCATTTTTTGTGTTCTTTGCCATTTGTTTAATAAGTTATCCCTTACCTCAATTAAATTTGGTTCTGGAAGCGCATTAAGCGGTCTTCCTATGAGGAAGTGACCAGGAGTCAATACTTTAAAACTGTCGGCATCTGTCGACAAAGGAGAAAGTGGCCGCGAATTTAATATGCCCTCGATTTGTGCAATTACCGTTAGAAATTCCTCTAACGTTAACTGAGCTGAACCCACTACTCTCTTAAAATGATATTTAAATGCTTTAACTCCCGCCTCCCAAAGGCCACCGAAGTTGGGTGCTCTAGGAGGAGAAAATTTCCAGCAGATGCCCTCTGATGCCAAATGGTTAGAGATTTCTTCGCTATTCATAAGTTTTCGTAGACGCTTAAGTTCTGCTGAAGCCCCAACAAAATTTGTAGCGTTATCGCTAAAAATTGTTGAACCTTTCCCACAACGAGAGAAAAATCGCTTTAAAGTAGCAATTATTGCTTTAGATGTTAAGTCTAAAACGAAATCCAAGTGTACAGCTTTAGTGACCATACATACAAATATAGTTACATAGATTTTTTGGAGGGTACCCTTTCTCTGGCCCTTGTATTTTATTTCAAAGGGTCCACATAGATCTAATCCGACATTAGAAAAGGGAGAGCTAGGTATTACTCTCTCAGGAGGGAGATCCCCCATCAGCTGGTTAGCCATTATGGGCTTAACTTTGAAGCATTGTACACATTCATGCACAACCTTACGTGCAATGTTTCTGCCGCTGAGTGGCCAATATTTTAGACGTACAGTATTCAAAAGAGCCTGGGGTCCTACATGAAAATCACGAAGATGATAGTATTGAAAAATAAGTTTAGTTAACCTATCCTTTGCTGGCAAAACTATGGGATATTTGCTTTTATAATTTATGTTCGCATGTGAGAGTCTCCCACCTACTCTGATTAATTCATTACAATCTAAAAAAGGATTAAGAAATTTTAACTTACTTGCAGGAGGGACTGAAGAACCCTTTTTCAAAGTATCAATTTCATGTGTAAAATACTTTACCTGAATGTATTTCAATAAGTAAATTTCCGATTTCTGGATCTCGTTGGCAGAAAGAGGACCCTTTAATTTATCGCGCTCCTTACAATTTCTAATAAATCTATAAATAAAGGCTAGAATTGTAATTAATTTAAAAAAATTATTAGTTAAATTAAATAAATCATTCACAAAATTAGAGTCATTAATGTTGAAAAGAGTCATTTTTGCAGGAGGTTTCAGTTCATTTACATATAAATTATCACACAGAATATCTGGATTACGAATAGTCTCTAAAAATTGTTCACTAACAGTTGAAAGTTGTGGACCTTGCCACCACAGTTCACTAGCAGCAAGAGCTTTTACGTCAAATCCCCTAGAAACCATGTCAGCTGGATTTCTCTCGGATGGAATGTAAGACCACTTATAGCTTTTTGATAACTGCTGAATTTGCGACACTCTGTTGCACACAAATGTCTTTAACAAATTTGGAGGAGTTTCAATCCAAGCTAGTGCTATAGTTGAATCAGAGAACAACTGGACGGAGTCGAGAGGTTGTTTTAAGGCCTCTAAGACCTTGTTAGTCAATTTTGTCAGAAGAAGACATGCAGATAATTCCAGTCTAGGAATAGTCATTACTTTCGTCGGAGCAACACGGGACTTGCTGCAAAGAAGTTGACTAGATAGTTCATTAGTGTTGGAGATAGTTTGAATATATATGACTGCACCGTACGCCTTAGAAGAAGCATCTGCGTAACCGTTCAGCACCACAGATTTAACGTTCACTTTTAAGAAACACCTTGGCACCTTAATTTTCTCTAATTCTAGTAATGTTGCGATGAAGTTTTCCCATTGCTGAGAAACGTGTGGAGGTAGTTTTTCGTTCCAATCCACATTGAGTAGCCGCAGTTGTTGCATGAAGATTTTTGCCTTTGCTATCACCGGTCCAAGTAGACCGAGGGGGTCATAGATACGAGCTATTTGTGAAAGGACATCTCTTTTAGTCAAGTTTTGTTTTTCACTTATGTTTACCTTGTAGGTAAATGTATCACTGAAGCTATTCCATAGCATTCCTAACGTTTTTGTCATAATTTCCTCGGAATTTCTGTCAAAGGGAAATATTTCCTGATCTTTAGACTGTACTCCATTGGAGCACCATTTGTGCAAGCTCATGCCTCCTCTTTGGAGAAGTTGCGTTAATTCGCGCTGAATTAATTGCATCTGGGTTAAATCTGAAGCACCAGACAAGCAATCATCCATGTAAAAATCATTTAATAAAATATTCGAAGCCAATGGGAAGTCCCTTTTTTCATCCAAAGCAAGTTGTTGCAAAGTTTTGGTTGCTAGATATGGGGCGCAGGCGGTCCCGTAGGTAACGGTTGACAGTTGGAAAACTTTGACAGGCGATGACTTACTGTCCTTCCAGAGAATTTTTAGGAATTTATGCTGCGACGGGTTAATTTCTATCATTCTGAACATTTGTTTTATAGCCGCCGTGAAGGCGTAAATGTGCTTTCTAAATCTTACTAATATTGAAAAGAGATCTTCCTGAAGCACCCCTCCCTTATATAACATGTCATTTAAACATTTTCCAGTTGTTGATTTTGCACTTGCGTCAAAAACAACGCGCAGTTTGGTAGTTTTGTTTGATGGTCGCAGAATTCCGCGATGAGGTAAATAAACACCGTCTTCAAAATCACTATTTTCCTCTATTTCATGCATATGCTTCAAATACTTATATTCATTTAGAAAATCTATGTACAAATTTTTCATTGTTGGATCACGCTCTAAACGTTGCCACAAATAATCTAATCTTTTAGATGCGATTTTTTTAGACTTTCCTAAATTAGTTTCAGAAGTTTCTGGTTTGAACGGAATTTCAACTACGTATCTCCCATCCTCCTTTCTAAAATGCGTTTTATCAAAATGTTGATTACAATATGTTAATTCGTCACTGCTGCATGGCTTTAAATCATCAACATTCTCTATTTCCCAAAATGAGGTCAAGGTCTTATTCAGTGCTTCAAGATTTTTTATTAGAAAACAATGGGTTTCATTATGCCTTATATTATTATCATAAACACTACCAGATACCAGATATCCAAAACAAGTTGATTGCAGAATTAAATTATCTTTCAGTTTTATTTGATGAGCATTTAAAAATTCGAAAAACAATTCGGCACCCAGAAGTATATCTATTTTTTGCGGAATGAAGAATTCAGGGTCCGCCAATTTTATGTTTTGTGGAATGCTCAAATTAGAAATGCTTATCTTTCTAGACGGACTGAAATTTGTTATTTTCGGAGTGATCAGACAATCAATATTCCATTGAGAATACCCGCTTTTATTAGATAAGCAAACTGCAGTTTTTGCCTTTATATTTATTGTTGAATCATTCAAACCCGCAATCGGTATACGAATTTTTTCTTTCTTTAATCCCAACAAATTAGCAGCGTGAAATGAAATAAAATTACTTTCTGACGCAGAGTCTAAAATGCCACGTAGCGGCTATTTAACCCCATTAGAATCTGTAATATAAATTATCGCCGTGTTTATCAAAACGGATTTATTGTTTCCATGAGAAAAAAACGAATGTTTGGGAGTATCGCTTTCAAAATTCTCTCTTTGCGTACAGGCAGTCGCCGCTGTGTCTGGGACGCTTGATTTGACCTCGTAATGATCAGCTTGTGGCGCTGAAAATTTATGTAGGGAAGTATGATGAAATTTTGATTTGCAAACAAAGCAAGTATTTTTTGAATCACACGATGATAATAAATGTGAAGAATTAAGACAGTTAAAACAATGTTTGTTTTTCTTGATAATATTTATTCTATCTGCTAATTTCATAATCTTATATTTTTCGCAATGGTACAACGGGTGGATTTCAGAGCATAGACTGCACTTTTTATTCTGTGTTTTATCAGATTTCATGAATAAAGACTTAGAACGGTCAGAGTTAGAATTGAATTTTGATGAAGAACTAACACTGATGCTATTTAAGATTTGACATCTTCGTTCTAAGAATTCGAGAAATTCGTCAAAGTTAGGAACCTCGTTATCTTTTAACGTGAGCTCATATTGTTTACGAGTGTCTCGATCAAGTTTGTCTAAAAGTATATTTAATAATATGGCGTTAGAGAATGTATCTCTTTCATAGTCTAAAACTTTAAGGGCTCTTAAGTTCTTTCTAACACTATCTAATAAATTTCGAAGATCTTTTGCGGATTCATGTTTGATTGGGTACAAGTTGAGAATATTTTGTATATGACAATCTACTATTCTTCTTTTGTTCTCATACCGTTGTTCTAATGCACTAAAGAGAGACGTATAACTATCGTCTGCGGTTTGTATGCGTTTGGGTTCCCCCAATAAAGCACCACGGAGATAGAAAAGCTTTTCATTTTCGTTCAAATCAGCATTTTCAGTAATGAGCGTATTAAAGGCAGTTTTAAAAATGCTCCACTCCTCAATTTTTCCAGTAAAAACCGGTAATGGAATTTTGGGCAGTTTTACAATTGCTTTATGATTACTAACAGTTATATCATTACTTGAAGAAGGGCTAACATTAGATTCACAATAAGATTTCTTAATAGAGGTTTTAAGACTTATCTCTATTTTTCTAATGTCCTCATCCAGTAGAGACAGTTTGAGCTCCTCTGTTTGTTAAAAATCGTCCTCTTTCACGATTTTATAATAATCCTCCTTGATAACTTCGAACTTTTATTGTATTCTAGATAAATACTCCAAATGAGACTGCCATTCAGCAATTTCAAAAGTATTATCATTAATCGCTTTCGATATTTTGGTGAGCTGAGACTTGATGTTGCCGCGCTTTCGATTTAGAGTCGTAACTACTGCCTCCGACATACTGTTGATCTTCTTGTTGAAGATAAAGAAATCACAAGTTTTTCGTTAAAACAATGAAGATGCGCTGATTACCTCCGGGTCGCTTAGGACCAAAAATGTGCGGAGGTTTCGTACTAGTTGTGCGAACTTAGAAAAAAAATGGACTGTATCTTAAAGTAAAGTATTTATTTAGTTAATAAATACGATTAAGAGAAGACAGCAACGGCGGCTTGTCGCCACCGAGTTCCGAGCACATCTACTTCACACACAAGGTTACATTAACGGGTTGCCAGAAACAAAAGGAGGGGGGGGGAATGTTCCATCGCCAATAGATACGGAACACGAGCCTTTAAAGTTTATGACATCATCAAGCCACGATTTTATTCGAATTTCAATGCATTTTATAAGTAGTTTACACATTTTGAATTTTAATATTTTACATTATGCATATCCATGATGGGTAAGTATTACGGTGGCCCCCAACGACTAGTTTTGTGTATTTTGTATCTGAGAATAACACAATTTCTGAAAATCTCTAATCGTTTATTATTGTACATATGCTACATATGGTTAAAGTTGCAATTTAATTAATGGTATTTCATCTTAATTTAATTCTTGCACTACCATTATGATAAGAATTTGTATAAAAAATGAAGAATCTAAATTCATGTAGAATTATTAATTGGAAAATTTTAAATGTTATACGGAATGCACTTAATTTATCTGACAGTTTTTTTTTGTTTCTACACATTTTATTGCTAAGAATAATTTTATTTTAATTTTATATTTTATATTTTAATAATTGTATTCAAAAAGAGAATAAAGAAAACGTTTTTTATCATTTAATTTTCCTTTGGTATGTGATACAGAGCCTTAAAAATTTCAGCACGTGTTGGAATTTATACAATAAAAAACTGGAAAAAGTTAAGAGGACATTACATTTCTACTGGTGAACATTTCCCACGTAGTATTAATGCCTCTATAAGTCGGACCAAGGATGAAAACAAATCAAAAAATGTTACATAAAAAATTAAGAATATTTAAAATGAAGCAATCAAATTGCTTCGAAATGAGGGTGCAGCTAACAACCTAGAATGTGAGATATCATTTACGTTACAAATGTGTGAATTATTGCCCTTTGGTATCTTTGAATGTTGAAAGAAAAAAAATATTCTAGATGGAAATATCATTCATTTTTGGAATGAAAAAATTTCCATGTGGTTATTTGGAAAAATGTCTTGTGATTTTTTTCAGATAAAAGTCATTTTTAGTAAAGATAATTATATTTGTATTTATCACTAACCAGTCTTTGTTAGTCTGTTTTTGAAATAGTACTTTGTCGCTAATAATAATAATAATAATATTAATAATAATTTTTTTTTCTAGTTTACCGCATCCAAAGAAGATCAGCAGAATAGCAACTTAATATGAAGCTTTAATTTTTAATGAATTAGTAATGTACTGGTTACAAAAGACAAATTAAATGTTTTCGTATCTCTTGCATTTTATTGCAAAATTATTCATCAAACGTGTTTTATTCTCCTGGCTTTATTAATTTCAAATTAAACAAGAGGCGTCACTTTTATAATAATTTTATTATCACTGTGTAAATATGTTAAATATTAGAAAATGTTTTTAATTTGCATATATCAAGCAATTCAATTTATAAATAAAATTTGAAAAATGAGATTCTTAAAATTCCAGTTGAAAGTGGTATTTAATATTCATAAATCGTTGGTTATACTATCTTGTTTTTAACTGGACCATTTTCCACATTTTATAAAATTTTATCCCCGTACGTGATGTGAATTTTTTATCTCATTGAAATGTATTATTCAAACAAATTGATGCCATACTCTGCATTATTTATGAAGAAAAAAGAAGTAAACACTGGCAATGTTATTTACATATACTAATAGAACAGAAGTTTGTTTGTAGGTAAAACTTGAAGAAAAAACATTCAACTTTATGCATAATTTTCCTGATGACTATGTTAAATTACTTTTTACGAAGAGGAATAAATTGCCCTTTTTGTATCTTAGTATCTCAAAGAACTCCTGTTTGCATACAATATTTAGAACATGATATGATTAAACAAAGTAAACAGATAATTCTGGATGCAAGTTTGAAATTACGTTGATAAGAAATCACTTCTAAATGATGAAACTGGGACTTAATACTCAGAATTCGATTGTTGAATTTTTTTAAATTATATTAATTTAAGTAAAAGTTCCAAATTTTAAAAAGTTTTGAAATGAAAATAAATTAATTATTGTACGCAAAATGTTATTAAATATTTCAAGGTACAAAAAACAAATTACCATATTTTTTTTTTTTTTTTTTTAAATGAGACATTTCATTCTCTTTTATTTTTAATGTCAACGGTTGCTATTCGTACTTGATACATTAAATTTAAAAACAATTTTTTTTCAGAATAGATTTATAGTAATTTCCTCTCTCTCTTTCGCTTTAGTTTAAATAGGATTATCTTCTTCAATACATAAGAAATTTACCTATTTACAATGAATTTTAAACAGAAGTATTTCTTTCAAACTAATATATTTTTTTATCTTTTGAAATAGCGACACGGTTTTTGATATGGAATGTGTTTATAGTAAAAGTTCAAATTAAATTAATAATAATAATTGAATCCACTTTTTATATTCCATTTTGTTTGTTTTATGTGAACTAAGCGTTAAAAAATGTTTGGAAAAATATTTAAAAACATCTATTTTTTTAAAAATAAAATATCTGCTTGGTTCAAAAAATATTAATTTTTTTTATTTATTACTAGCTGCTCATTGCTTACGTCGCTGGTCGGTTTTACCCAAGCAAACTCCAACTGGAATTTGCGGAATTTTTCTATTTGGAAATTCTGGTTCTAAAGGCTTAAAATTCGTGTAAATGAAGCTCGTCACGAAAGGATTAATATTTGAAAAGATAAATACTTAAGTCAGACAAACATCTATCTTTATTATTATGGAAGATCGTTGTGGGATATCGCTGATAATAATCATTAAAAAATTTTTTTATAAAATGTACATATGGAAGAAATAAAATGTCTTGTTATTCTAAGAAAATTTTTTTAAACACTTTTCAACTAGTTGAAAAGTGTTTATGAATTCTGTTTGACTGTCTGTGCTGTCTGTCTTTCCTCGTGCTAACTCACGTATAGGGGAGAGCGGGGCAAGATGAAGAGTGGGGCAAGATGACGAATGTCTTAATTTTTCCGTTTT
Source organism: Maratus michaelseni (assembly GCA_963931845.1). NCBI lineage: Eukaryota > Metazoa > Arthropoda > Arachnida > Araneae > Salticidae > Maratus > Maratus michaelseni. Next base: position 232,371,324 of record OZ007590.1, read on the forward strand.
CCGTTAGGTGGCAGCATCAACCGGACACTACTGGCTCTCCTATCGGCTGTTCGTTAAACAAAATTATAGAGACGCTGAAATCGCCATTTTTGTGTCAGTTGTGAAGCTTTAATTGTTTTTCGCTGCCACGTTATAACTTTTATGCATGTGTAAATAAGCTCTGCTACAGATACAGGTAAGATATATCGTTTCGCTTTAATATTTATGAGTAACTTAGTTTAAATACTACCTATTACCATGAATAAATGTCAATTAATCGCCTTCTCTCATGGCAATGAAAACGAATATTTTTAAACAGTCAGTCCGGGGCAAGATGACGAGCTCGTCATCTGGCCCTGTGTTTCGGAAATTATTAAACTAACTATGTTGTCCATTCTATTTAAATCCTGTAAACGCTTGTTTGTCTGTGTGTTTGTTCGCACGACCTTGCGCTTCTATCTCCTCTGGGGCTAAGGGGCGCATGGGATCGGGGGAGGTGTCGTTCGAAAGGGAGCGACCAGATGAAGACTTTTTTGCCTTCCGCTAAGCCCCCCCTAGCCTCCCGAAAGAAAAACCCTATCGGGGTCCGTATCTCCACTTCCAAGCGTCCGATCTGTACGAAGAGAGTACCGTTCGACGGGGTCAAGACCTCCCCCCTCCCCCGCTGGTCCCCCTCCTCCCAAAAAATTCAAAAAGCGTTTAAGGCCAACTTCCGGCATTGTGACCCACCAACAGAAGAATGGATCCAGTGCTGTAAATGCCAAGAGTGGTGGCATGAGGGATGTTCTAATTATGAAAATGGCATTTTTATTTGTGACTATTGTTAGCTGCACAACTAAACACTTCAAAATTACGTTACAATCATTGCATTATGCTTAGTTTGATACTTTGTAAGATGTAAGAACACAGTTATCATTGTTAAACCATGTAACATATTCAAAAGATAAAATATGTTCAATCTTTTTCAGTGTTGTCATTTTGCCCCAAGGCCAAAGTCATCTTGCCCCAGTACTGGGGCAAGATGACGATTTGTTAATGTTATGAAAAAATATATTTTTTTTTATTTGAAAAATTAAATGGTAATGTATTTAATACTACAAAGGTATACTCTATCAGTTCATGTAAAATTAATTTTACTATTACTTCAAAATAAATTAATAAACAACAAAAATTGTAAACATAGTCATCTTGCCCCGGTCTCCCTTATATCGGATCGCTATGCAACTGCTATATGGTATTGAGGTTTACTATGACATGTTCGGTATTAATAAGGAAGTGTACAGCATTTGTAGTTTGTTTACAGGGATACTCAAAAGAATTCCGATGGATTACGGGGAAAAATGTATGGGAGAAAATCATTTGCAGTATATTTCCTTGTTGTTACACTATTTCAAACATAAGGAAATTGATATATATCACTGCGGATATATATCACTGATATATATCACTTGATATATGTCACAATATGCTTATTACTGAATAGGATGTGCACTGCATTAATCAATCATTTACTGCGACACACAAAAAATTCGATTATATAGATATAGATATTGTTTATATATCTATGATAGAAATATATATTGTTTATATAATATATATCTATGATAGAAATAGATATTGTTCATATATATGGCACAAAATAACAAATTCATGGACCTCTCCTACCAAATGGCAACTTTTCAGGCTGGTGGTGGTGAAATTATTGTGTGAAGAATGTTTTCCTGGAGTATATTGAGTCATACAGGTTGTAAATTTCCAACTGGACGAAAAATGTCCGGGCCAGGATTCGAACCTAGGATCGCTTGGCTGAAGCCGCCACGCTCTACCACTGAGCTATCCCGGTCGAATCTGGAGGGCATAATTCATCCAGTTAACCTTATTGATCAAAGCATCTGGTCTGATATTTTAATCAGCTCAACAGAAAAGATCGCAGGCTTCAGCCAAGCGATCCCAGCTTCGAATCCTGGCCCGGAAATTTTTCGTCCAGTTGGAAATTTACAACTTGTATGATTACTTTACCAATTTGAAATAATTGTGTTAAAAAATAATCCAGTGTATATTGAGTCAGTTGATATTTGTGAACACAACTCTGAACAGCATAACTTCCCTCAACATCGTTGCCTATCACGCGCACTCGTTTATGGCTATGAGGTTCCTTTATGCAGATGGTCACTTTCAGAAGAGGAAACGCATCTTGCCACCATGCTCGATCGATTTTAAATAGGTTTGAGGAGCATCAATCAGAGTTTAACTTTCTTCCATGGCCAGTGCAGTCTCCTGATCTCAATCCTATTCAGTATTTGTGGAATGTGCGAAATAGCACTTCAAAGCTTGGAAACACCACCAACCATTTTGACCCAACCTACAGCTGCCATTATGTCAACAAGGGCCAAATTCCTCAGAAACGGTTGCAACAACTTCTTGAGTCTATACCAAGAACAATATCGGCTGTGATCAGAAGTAAATGTGGACCAAATCATTATTAGAGGATATCTATAATTTTTTGGCCACTCAGTGTAGATCACGCTTTTCTATATGCGCGCATTCAAGGTCTTGGAAGGGAATTGATACTACTCTTCATTGAGTACCGGCTACGTAGCTAGCCAATCCATAGGAAAAAATCCTATGCATTGAAAGAATTATCTATAAAATATGCAATGAATGACCTTGCGTTAAAATGATGTCTGAACCGGAAGAGTCTCAAACGAGGTTTAATGGTTATAGTAAAACTATTTTTGTCCTCTTTCTCTAATATTAATTTTGATGTTAAAAAAATAAAAAAACACATTCTAAATTGTTCTTTTAATTGTATTTTTAATTAAATAAATAAACTTTGACAAATATTTAAAATAAAAAATAAATATTTGCCGATGAATAAGTTTGATATTTTTTATTACCGTAATTTAGACTAATAGAATGTGGCAGTTCATATCATATATCTGGTAATCGATCGAGAGTTTCAAATCTAATAATTAGGAAAGGCGTTCTATCATTAATAATGTTTACATATACTTATTCAGTAATGTCTAATTATTATGCAATATCCAAAGTAATTTTTTTCCAATTCACTAATGTTTTCTTTTTAATAGAATTATGTATTTAATGTTTATGCTTTTTGTCTTTTATTATTGTTTTAACTTGATGTTACAAACCTAATAATAACTTAATATTACAAAAAATCACATAAAACGTATTAGTAAAGAAATTAACTGTTTATTATTTTTTAGTAGCTTAATCTCTTCTTAAATGAAATTTCTCATAGGGTGACATTCCTTGACGAAAATAAAAAAAAATTAATTATTTTTAGCAAATGAAACTTAGTATTTCGTTAAACAAATATTTTTAATGCAATTCTCATGCACTTTTCGCTTTCTAACGGAAACTTTTTATTCGTAATATACAAAGAAAACAATTTACTAAACTTTTAATTGTCAAAATTATCAATATTTGTTTTATAAATTTCAAAATACTTTACATAAAAAGGAACATCTTACTTATAATAAAATCCGAAGGCAAGAAAGTGTCTGTAACGCTCCGGGCTAGACCACTCTGATCTGCGAATCGACCGTAGTTAAACGCCATGTTAGGCTTAATGAAAAAGCTATACTACATCGGATTCTGCTGTTAAAATATTTGTAAAAGCATATTAGAGCTTTTAAATATTTTAATTTTGTTTAAAACCTTCAAAAACTATTTCTATATAAAACACGGATATCAACATTTCTGTATACATTATTGTCTGTAAGAACTTTTCTTTTCAGAAATAGCGGTGAATTATTTCGTACGGAGGATTTGAGTGATAAATCCACTACATTGGTGCCATCTACTGGCGTATTTTGAAATTTTGCTTCCATCTTAAATACAGTACAGGACCTATTATGCGAAATCCTCTGGACCAAAGGCTTTCCGAGTTTTGGAATTTTCCGGATTTTGGGTGCTCCCGAAGTTCACGATTATTTGACAAAATTCATGTTTTTTTTTCGTGATTATATGACAAAATTTGCATTTTTTCTGCTATTCTTTGACAAAATTTGCGTTTTTCTTCTACGATCCTTTAACGAAATATAATTTTTTCGTGGTCCTTTGAAGAAATTTGCGTTTTCTTTTTGCGATCCTTTTAAGTAATTTGCATTTTTCTGCGATTCTTTGAGGAAATTTGCGTTTTTTGCTATTCTTTGACGAAATTTACCTTCTATTTACGATCCTTTGACAAAATTCGAGTTTTTTTCTGAGATTCTTTGACGAAATTAGCGGGTTTTTTTTCGCAATCTTTTGACGGAATTCGCATCTTTTCTGTGATCTTTTGACAAAATTTGTGTTTTTTTCCTTCGATCCTTTGACGAAATTCCACTTTTTTCGCGATCCCTTAACGAAATTAGAATTTGTTTGCAGTATTTTGAAGAAATTTGCGTTTTTTTCGCGATCCTTTGGAGAAATTCATGTTTTTCCGCGGTTATTTGACGAAATCCGCGTTTTTTTCGATCCTTTACCAAATTTGTGTATTTTTGTGATCCCTTGAGGAAATTTTACATTTTTTCGGAGTCCTTGGAAGAAATTTGAGTTTTCTTCGCAAGCCTTTGACGGAAATCGCGTATTTTCTGCGATTTGTTAACAAAATTAGCGTTTTTCGCAATTCTGCGAAATTTGCTTTTTTTTCAATCCTTTGACAAAATTCAAGTTGTTTCCGCAATCCTTTGAAGAAATTGTCTATTGTTTCTTCGTACGATAGACATAATTGTTTCTTTCGGCGACGATCGTTCAAAATTCGAGATTTTGTTATGTTCGAATCTTTGGACTGAAGACTAAAATTTTCGAAACCGAATGCCTTACATTTTTAGGAAAATTCGGAACAGAATCACCCTTGATGAAATAAATATAACTATTTTTTGTTTCAAACGAATCGTAATATAAATTAATTTTAAACTAAAATTTGAGAGAAAAATGATTTGTTTCTAACTTCGGGAAGAAGGGGAGGGGGGGGGGGCGTGTTCACCCGCTACCGAAGTAACAATATTTTAGTGATTACACACTGAAACACAATGGACTGAAAAAAAAAATTAGAAATCGGTAAAATTTTCGAAATTTTTTTGCTGACTTCGGGTTTTTCCGGATTTTGGAATTCCGGATAAGGTGTCATATACTGTACAATGATTCTTTCTTATCAAACGTAATTAAAATATAAGGAATACATAGTACAGCGTAATTTGCATTAAATTTTGCTTATGTAATCAAACAATGAGTTATGTGGTGAGTCAAGCTGTTTAAAAGCTTATTGATAACACTTTTTTACAAAAACTTTCGCACATGGATTATTTGTTAATATTTAATTTGAATGTTTTGTCCAATCGTTGAACTACATCCGAAATTTAATACTGAGTAATATATATATATATATATATATCCTCATCATTTTTATTTGTATAAATCATTTGTCATTTTTAAAATGTACTTTTTTACAGTACAAACCTTTCAATAATAAAATGTTCATGCTGTTTGTTTGTATGAAGTCTTATGAAAAAGAAACGCAGAACAACAGTCTGTCTTTTTTGACGGGGTTATATACTAGTTTCATATAAAAGCCAAATTAAATTATGTACATGTATCATAGTTTTATACTTATGCATTTAAATAGTAAATTTTTACATAATTTATTTACAATGAAATATTTATTTACAATAATTTATTTTCAATGAAATACATTCGTGGCTTAGTCTGTAAGTAAATTTTAATATGACACAAATAGATGTTTTAAAATGTAAAGAAAGACACTTTCTTTACTAGGTAGCGTAGCATGGATAAAATTTTCTAAATAAAAACAGAAAGCAATCATGTGGATTCTGTAAACAATGAACATTTTATTTAAATTTCACTTACATCTGCGTCTGGAAGTATATATCTTCAAAAACCTACTTTTTATCCTTATAGCCACAGCTAGGTTTTGTTTGGTTTTCTTCCATTTTTCCCCTCTAAATGTCTTCATTTTTTAAAAGTACAGTATATTTCCCTAATTCATGAATTATTTACAAAAAATAACGAACACGCATAAAGCATTCATATTCGTGTTTTTAGTAAAACAGGGATCAGTGAAAAAGTCTTTTAGATTTTCTTTCTCCGATAGTCCATAAAGTTTATTAATTTCTTTTGCTATTGATTCTCCATAATTTCAGTATGAAATGGAACACTTCATGTCAATAGCGAACGCAAGTGTTTAAGAATACTCTGCGTGGGCTGCAGCATATATTTTATTCTCTTAAATCAGCCAAACAGAAATCGCAATGAAAAATTTTTGAATCAAACAGCAAATACTTCAATGAAAATACTTCACTTAAATAAATACAAAAATAATCATTTCAACCTTTTAAATTTCGAAATTTTTTAGAAACCGTTCTTAGCGAGAACCGAAATCTTAAAAATATCCACCATGCCAAATTTAAAGTTTCTAGCCCAGCAGCAATACTAAAATCGCAATTTTAGAAAGTTTTTCGCTCCTGCCTCTTTTTAAATTTCGAATTTTATGAAAACTGTTGTGTAAGAGCATTTACGTCTAAAAATAACAGGTATGTCAAATTTTAAGTTTCTATTCCTAACAACTCTGAATAAAGCATAATTTATAAGGTTTTTCGCTCATTTTACATATTTAAATTTCGAAATTTTAATAAACTGTTTATACCGAGCACCCACATCTTAAAATTTACCACTGTACTATGTTTCAAGTTTTTAACCCGAATAAATTCAATTAAATAATTCACGTTCTTAGTGAGCATTTGCATTTTAAAAGTAACCACCATGCCAAATACCTTACTTCTATACCAACTGTACTTCATAAATTGCAATTTTCAAACTTATTTTTTTGCTCCTTCACTCTTTTAAATTTCTCACTGTTTTAAAACTGTTCTGGGCGAGTATTTCCGCCTTTAAAGTAACAGCCATGCTAAATTTCAAGTTTCTAGCCTTAACAGTTCCAAAAAAAAAATCGAAATTTATAACATTTTCAGAATGTTTTTCGCGCTTTCACACTTTTAAATTTCACGTTTTTTAAAACTGTTCAGTGAGAACATTTATGTATTAAAAGTTACAGCCATGTAAAATTTCAAGGTTCTATCACTAACAAATCCAATAAAATTTTAATTTAGAACTTTTTAGAACGCTTTCCGCTCATTTCACCCTTTCAAATTTCGTATTTATTTACAAACCATTGTTATCGAGCATTTGTAATTTAAAAATTACCGCCATGCCAAATTTCAAGTTTCTAGCCACTTCAGTATCACAATAATTTAAATTTTAGAACGTTATTCGCAATCACACCCACTTGTGGTTTTTACACCGACATAATGTTAGAGCAGGGATTGTCATCATAAATTTGCCACCTTTACGTTTGAAATAGGTTTGGTAGTACCAGAAGTTCCATAGATATTGGAATTTAGACTATTTCTTAAACGCTTTTTGGTCATTTCACCCTTTAAAGTTTCGAATTTTTTAGAAACTGTTCTTGGAGAGTATTTACATCTTATAAGTAACTACCACGCCAAATTTCAATTTTTGCTCCTGCACCCCTTTAGAGGTAGTGGTACCGACATAAAATGTAGCCTATGTTGGAGCAGGGATTGTCACCATCACTTTTGAAATTGGTTCTGTAGTTCCAGAGATTACTCCTTACGAAAAAACAAACAAACAAAACAAAACAAACAAACAAACAAACGCTACTCCTTTATAATATTAGTATAGATTAATTGCTTGTTTCTGCAATTCAGAAGATTTGCAGTTATATGCAGAAAATATTTTTAAAATCTCCAAAATCATGCTTTTTTATATATCTGAATTTGAAACCTGCATGCGTTTTTCGGGATTTTCACCCTATCAACGTGGTTTGCGACCCCATGTTTTATGGTAAGTTTTCATCCTCTTGATGCCTTGTATCACCCTTTTTAATTTGTCGGTCGAATTTTGGAATATCCTGTATGCTGGTTTAAAAACCGAAATACTTCTTTAAAATAAGTATGAATTTCGAAATGTCTAAATTTTTTCATATTTTCATGCCCCCCGATTCACAGAGAAAAAGATATTTCTTAAGATATTTATAAATAATCCACTCAAATTATCTATTTTCAGAAATAAGAAAAATGTTTATAGTATTTTTTATCATCCTTTATCTTCTTACAACAAATCAGGTTGAGGAAAATTTTATTTCGCCAAAAGACTTAAAGAGAATTTCTTTTATCGCTGTCGCGGAATATATCCAAATAATGCATAATTTAAGTAATATCATTGCTAACTGAATTTTGGTTTGACACAAAGTTTTAAGAAATTTTAAAAATCAAACCTGTATGTAAATACATTCTTTCCATTGAACCTTTAATAGGATAGAATATAATAATTATCGTAGATTCCGTCGTATAACGTGCTATTTAGATACTAGAAAATTTATGAAAATTTATAGGTGCCCGCTATAAAATTAAAAGATTAATTCATATAAAATTAAAAATAGTTTTTTTAAAAAACACTCTTTTATAAACACTCAATATTTACCTTGAAAACCATGCATGAAATTCATGACTGCAATCCATATTTATTGTAGGCACCGAACTCAATTACGGAAAATTTATTGCCATTTTTTTACACTTGCTGGAAAGCGCAATCCCTTGAATTTATTAAAAACATATGTGCTTTTTTCTGTTTCTTTTTAAAATAGGGCAACAAGAACACATTATGTAAATTATCTTTTTAGGATTTTTCAAATTGATTAATAATAATAAAATTAATGGATTGAAGCATATAAAAAAAATATATATAACATTCTTCATTTTTTATTTCTATTTTCTAATTTTAAGTGTTTAAAATATTGCGTTGTTGCATTTTCACAGCCAGTTGGCCTGTTTTGCAGGATGTGTAGCTATGCAGGTGTGTAGCTATGTCACAGCATTTAAATTATTTAAATATATATTTACAATGTGCGATCCTATTAAGTATGATGGAGTTAAATATGTTCAAAATAAGTGAATAAGTTATTTTCCTACATTATATTTATTGTAAAGTCGCACAGAAAGGCGGTTAATAGAAAAAAGTGACATTTGAAAAAGTTAAAACTATTTATAAGTCAGACTTCGTTCTAGATTTATTCTGAATACTGTTAAGAATAGACAGTAATATTATGGTCCTTCCCAAAACGTCAGAAATTAAATAATTTTTAAAAGCAAAATAAGAAAAAGCAAGGTTATCACGGAAAATGATTGCTGAAAATAATCGGCAAAATCTTTTGACTGTGATAATCAATTGCCTATTTCCTTTTTACAGGTAGTTGTTGGTATCAGTCGGAATGTAAAATAAATTCTTATCTCATAAATATGCTTGTAAAGTTTTTTTTTAAGTCAGTTCAGTTAGCTACAAATTTGACACAAAATGTGGATTATAGTTGTTGTAAAGGAGGTGTATCGAAGAATGATCTTTTCAACCCGTTTCCGTAGGTATTTTGATGATTATAAATACGGAGATTAGATGCAACGGTTTGTGACCTTGCCCATTGTTTGTATTTGAATTATTAACAGAAATATAGAGAATATGGAAGTACAAAGGCGTTCAAAAAAACTTATTATTATCAGATCTATTGGTGCAATTGTCTCTCAAATTTATCGTGATGTTTGGGACAAACGGCGATCTGTATGATATATATATTTTCCGTGGTATATCACTGGACCCAGGTGCTATCTCACGTGGTAAGTAACACGTGAGATAGACCATGTTATCCCAAATTTAACATGACATTTGTGATTTCCAAGCAATATCACACTCTGAAACATTTCTGTGTAAAATTACGGTACATGTACCAGCAGCAATGTGACCAGTATACGTACCATACTTCAGATAAACAATACATGTACCATGAATTATTTTAACTCACATATACCGCAAATAGTATTTTATATATCGTGTTACTGTAAAACCATTTATAATCTGTTTATATACTGTATATTAAATACACGGTATATGGGATGTAAAAGGATTGTAAATCGGTATCTATACTGTATATTTAACGCTACTGTATAATAACTTTCGAAATATAGGGAAGCGCAAATACATTACGACCCCACGTCAAGAATGCAATACGAGGTCTTTGGTCGAGGTAAAGTATTTTTATGTGCAATACAACAGAACAGGAGAATTTTAGGGCAGTTCTCAAATACAAAAGAGCTACTTTCTGACGCATTTCTGAATTCATTTTTGTACGGAAACGCATGAAATTGGCAGGTGTTCTTATTCAGAAAATATGTAATCGAATGGTGTTTTTTTAATTTTTTTTTCTGAAGATCTTTCAGAAAATACTGTCAAAGTTCCTGTTTAAGAATCGGTTTAGTTTAAATTGGTGAGAATGGAATTTTACATGCAAAATATCGATAATTAGCGGTAGATACTTCACATATTTACTATTTACCAGAAAACAGTTGTTTTACGGTAGAAATGGCGTTTACAATTAACTTGTATTGATACTGTATCTTTGTCGCATTGCTTACTATTTTAATTTTGTAAAATTACTGTACATATACTGACATTTTACGAAATTTTTACCGTGTAATAATTAGCGTTATATATGTCATATTTTTTACAAGCAAACACTTAGTTTGAGGTATAAATGCTGTTTATAATTAAAGTGATACATATACACTATTTTTAATTTAATATACCATAGAATACAGTACGTATACCAAAAAGATGATAATGGTACAAATAATGTACATTTGTTGTACATATGTTAAAATTTTACAGGAAACGTACCGTTTCACACCGATATGCTACTGGGAAAATTGTATATACATATAATTAAAATTGTATGAAAAAAATCATAGCTTATTTAGAAATCACTTGCTTGATTCGAAAATTAAAACAATTTTTTTCATTATATTTTGGAACTAGTTTTACATAGTGGAGGATAATTAAAATGGATGGTGTCAAACATGCAGTTGGTAAGAGTGTGACTTAAAGTTCACGCTTTTGTATATAATACTGCAAAATATAAGAAATAAAACATAATGTAAAATTTACACACAAAAATTATAAACCTTACAAAACGTCATCATTGGTTATAAGAATGCTGTTTTTTTCACGCCAAAATATGAAAACTGTTAAACAGCAGTTTGAAGTGGAGCGACGTGTGGAAGTTTCCCAGTAATGGTTAAAATTGAATTGCAATGAAAATTTCACGCAAATATAGTTAACGCTAAGTTGGCATTATTTGTTAAGAATTATTTTTGTCAAGAAATTTGACGATATTTTAATGAACTTAACAACAATTGCGCTTTCTATGCGTGTGCATGCCTTTGTATATATCTATACGCACATATTACTGTATTTAAGGGTCGCTTCTTTTGAACTCCCCGATCGCTAAATCCCATGTTAACCTATGGAAAAAATTGCAAGCGCGATTACTCATTACCTAATATGATTATTAAAATATGATTTTCTCTATCAGAAAGTAGACGTCAGATGTCGATGATATGCATTTTTAAAAAAGTCTCTTTAAATTTTTAAGTACTTAAAAAATCTCTATTAACTTTGAAATTTCCATTTGATGAAATTCTATTATCCTTTTAAAAATACTTAAATTTTACAGAGACAATGTTTAAAACCTCACATCGTCAGCATCTGTCGTCTATTTTCTGATTGTGAAAATCGTATTTTAATAATCATAATAGGTAATGAGTAATCGGACTTTCAAGTTTTCTCATAGGTTAAGATGGGCTTTTGCGATCGGGGAGTTTCAAGCCCCTTAAATGCAGTAATATTTGCGTATGGATATATAAATACATGCACACGCATATGCATACACCATTGTTGTTAAGATTAAGAAAATATCGTAAAATTTCGTGGTAAAAGTTATTCTTCACAAATTATGCCAACTTAGCGTTAACTAGCTTTTTGCGCGAAACTTTCATTCCAATCCAATTTTAACTACTACTGAGAATCTTCCACACGTCTCTGCACTTCTAGCTCATGATTTTCAAATTTCATATTTTGGCGTAAAATAAACAGCATTTATATAACCAACAATGACGTTTTGTCTGGCTTATATTTTTTTCTTGTGTAAATTTTACATTATGTTTTATTTCTTAGATTTTACAGTATTATATACAAAAGCATTAACTCTAAGTCACACTCTTGCCAACTGCACTTATGTTTGACAGCATGTTAAAACGTTGATATCGCGATCGGGGAGTTTCAGTGAAGCGGCCTCTGAAGCATACAGAATGTGTCCCTTCCTGCGGTTGAGCAATAGCTAATTTCTTAAACATTAGTTTTAGAGGTATAGTGCTAATACTAATTGTAAAAGATTTCCTATGTTATTTTGATCATACAAAAATACATTTACGACAAAAAAAAGTTATTTTTTAAAAAGTTACGAAATTTTAATCTGTTGGTCCTATAAATTATATTTAGAAAAACTGTCTACATACGCTAACAACTAAAACAACAAAAATTTAATCATTTAGGCATTTTTTCACGACCAAATTTCACCGAGTTATGGTACTTTGAAATTTATTAATTTTCAGTGTAAGATTCAAAGCTTGGTAAACTTTGGTCTTAGAAGAATGGAATTTTTACTGCTTCACTTCTTAGAGCATACATGAAGAAATTTTTGCTTAATATAACTTATATAACCCAGATGCAGTATAAAAATTTAAATTTCGTAAATTTCTAAAAACTATTTTAATGAAAATGAATTTTTATATGATGAAGAATAATATTTGAAAGTATTTTGTTATATGAAATATACCACTAAAACTAACCATTTAGGAATTAGCTATTTATCAACGATTAAATGGCATACCCTACAAATGACAATGAAATTAAATTAACAGATTGCCATTTTTTTGTTGCACATTCAATATCAGCTATAGAGTGTGACGTCACACTTCCTCCGCCTCTTAGTCTTTTATTTCAATATATACTCTCTCATTTTATCTTCTTATATGAGACAATGTTTAAAGTTTAATAAACTCATATTAAAATGTTTATAAAACTTCTGACTTCATGCCAAAATTCTAAAACCTTTTTACTTAAGGTATTGCAAAATAATAAAAAAACTTTGTGCTGCAATATTTGTTTATATTTTACCAAATAAAAAATATTTCGGTTTGCGAATTTTTTACTTTATGTTACATCCTGAGGGAAAAAATCTAGAACTGGGGATTCGGAGATAAACCCTGGTTGCGTGAGAATAGACAGGTGTAAAGAAAAAGAATGCACATGTCATTCTTTCAGGTGACTTGAGTAATTAATCTTCTTTGTTCGGATAAGAAAAGATAAAAACTAACATATGAAAAGTTTCTTAAGAAACTTAGTTATAATTAATTGAATATGTTTAAGTAAAAATCTTGTTTTAATAATATAATTATTTTCTATTTCTTACTTTATAAAAGTTTAATAATTATAATGGTCTTTTTCATTTAGTATATTATGCTATTTTTATAAAAATACTTTAAAAAATTAAATGCGTTCATTGTATTTAGATTTTTTTTTATTAACTATTAAAGAAAATCTAGTTTCTCGGAAAGAACATACTGATGTATGATGAAAAATAAGTAAGGAAATAGGCAGAAACTATGTTACACTATTTTATACCCTTTAAAAACACGGAATAATTTATGTTTCAAAAATTTGATTTTCCAGTTATAATGGAAACCTAGTGTGCTGTAGCCATAGAAAAGCTTTCTTCTATATAGAGAGATTTCGAACAGAGGGTAAAAGGGTTTATCTTTCAAACCTCTGATAATATAAACATACTAATTTACTAAAACGTAAACAGATGCAGTACAGCTTTTATACATAGCATTTGTTTCAAGATAGTTCAGCTAAATAAAATTTATACGATGAAAAAACTACGCTTAGGAATTTAACAATCTTTGGCAAGAGTATACTTGATTAGATTGTGGTGTGCAATGTCCATTTTTTTTTTTTTTAATTTGTCTAATTTTTTATTTTTTTTTCACCATATTTTTTATTTGAAATTTTATTATCTGAATATTTAATTCATCATTTGAAATAGCTGTTTTTATCTAATGATACGAGATTTTAACAAAACCCTAAATAATAATATATTCAAACAAATTCAATTGAAAAACATATTTACACGTGAATATTAAAAATGTAAGAAAAGTTTTAAATAATTAAATTATTGCGTGTGAAAATAATTTAATGGTGAAAATTACTTAATATTTAGAACGATGTTCTTATAGCACCTAAATTTTTTTTATCCTAGACGTTATAAAAGTCCAAGGGGCAGCGGCATTTTTTACTTAATTATTTTTGCAAGCTAATTTTAAAACGTGTAATTAAATTTACCCAATCAATCAGGGAAACAGCCATGGGATGGGTGTGAAATGGGAACCAATACATTCTCCAGTCAAAGGTAAATGAATGGCCGCCCGATTGCAGAAGATCGCACTGGCCGTGATAATATCGTTCAATGTTCCTTAATAGGGTAACATTTTTAAAACAGAGGAGATTTGCGTGTTTTTAGAGCCTGCAAGGTCTGGTGGGGTGTTAGCAAGCATAGCTCGTAGGTGGCAGAGGCCTTTAACCCCTTGGGGACGAGCGACACGTATACGTGACGCATAAGATGATCAGAATCCTCGATTATTCCTACCAGTTATTTTTTATTGTAAGCTTTGCCTTATTAAATCTTAGCATTTCTGCGATTCAATTAGGCGAAAATTTCTGTTTTGAAAAACCGGTGGTAAAAGATTAAAAATTCTTTAAAAGACGCTCGTCGCGAATGGGTTAATGTAGAAATACTTATCTAAACCATCTTTACAGCAGAAGTAAACGTTTGCTTTCATGTTAATATAACTTATCGCATACATTTGAAACAACATTTATGTCAGAATCACTCATGCTTGATGCCAATTTTAGCTGCAAATCTGGTTCAGGAGTTTTATCCTTTTTTTTTTTTAGATTTATTTACCAAGCATGCATACCAAAGATCTTTCAATGAATGGTACGGGTTTCATCTGTTTACATTCAGAAATAAAGTCTAATGAATATTGAAACATGTAGAAATAATCATAGTAAAAGATTTTATTTTCATGGAAGAAACTGTATTTTTTTTTCTTTTGCGATTGACGTCAATGTCACGACCTGAATCAATGCACGCGTCCGAGATTAGGTCATTATTTAACACAAGGGTTTCAAAATGTTTGGTGTCTAAATAAGCGCCAATACAATTAAGTTCTATAAACGCCAATACAATTATTCTTTTAAATATGATGTCATTTTCAAATGCGTCTTTTCCGTTTGAATGGTTTGTCATTTCTATTTGAACAACGATTTTTGGTCTCAAGCATTCCAAAATAATTTCAGTACAAAAAGGCGTAACATAACAACGAATTCTGTTGGATTTTTTGTGACAGTAATATATCT
This sequence comes from Maratus michaelseni, assembly GCA_963931845.1. Taxonomy (NCBI): domain Eukaryota; kingdom Metazoa; phylum Arthropoda; class Arachnida; order Araneae; family Salticidae; genus Maratus; species Maratus michaelseni. The sequence continues at coordinate 232,386,711 of OZ007590.1, forward strand.
CTGGTGATCTTCAGTTTTCCTAAATGATTAGATATTCAATCAAATATTATTTTTATTTCGCCCGCTTTGCATTTTGGTTATTCCAGACGAACTTAAAATTAAACGAACCTGGGTTTAGGGGCCCCATTGCCATCATCTGTGTACACCTCTGAGGGCTAAGCACACTTCGGTCTAGAATCAAACAAAACTATAATTATTTAATTTTTTATTTATATATTAATGTTTTTTGTTCAGACGTAAATTTTTTAAAACGTCGCTTTCGGCAGCGTACAAAATTCATTATTTTTCACAATTAAAAACTGTCTTATCAAAAAGGCACGCGGTGATTGATCCAAATTAAATTGAAAATTTCAGCATTTTTGTTCACATTGCTATAGGAACCGATTTCGCATTGTTCGAACTTGACTTATTCATGGCAGTAGCAAAATTTACCGGAACGTGCTTTTAGTTTCAGAAAAAAATGTAAACAAATCGCGGCAAAACGTGAAAAATACTAAATATCGAAAAAAGTTTTGGAAAAATTAAAAAAAAAAATGGTACAGAACGCAGAATTTACAATATTGGGCTAAAAAATTGTAACTGGATTCCTTTTACTAATGCCAACAAATCTTGCGGAACGCAAAAAAAAAGTACACATCACATAAAACATTCACGAAAAATTCAAAAATCGATGAGGGGAAAATTTACTATATTGGTCTAAAAGATTGAAACCAGATTCTATTTACGAATAAATAAATTGCTGTGAAATGCAAAAAAGGGTAAAAATTGAATAAAATAATTTGAAAATCATTGAACGAATCACAAATAAACTGTATTGAAATAAGGACAGAAGGTTCTATATTGAGCTAAGCGACTGAAATCGGATCATTTTTATTAATGTGTGAAAATCGCTACGAAACGCGGAGAAACGCAAAAAATTACATAAGAAAATTCTAAAATTAGCTTCGAGATGAGTAATTTCAGACATACAAGTACCTTCTTGCCAAATCTTGTAGTTCAGAGCGCACACACATATATATTTATCTTTATTATAGATATATTTTGAATAATTTAATATGATGTTTTGTTATCGAATGCGAAATTGAATAATATTTGTGTCAGCAATTTTATAATGATTTTAGATTTAATAATAGATTTTATGACTGATTTAATGTTTTAGGTAGCAATTTGTCTGTGTCGGTGCCAATTTAGCAATTTCTTTTTCAAAATACGCACATTTTCCGAATAAAACATTTCGCTTTATTTAATCATGGAATGTATTTCATTAAATAATTATAGTATTATTATTCGAAAAATGTGGCAGATATTTTGAATAAAAATCCGTTAAATTGACAACATTGGTGTGATAGTATCGTACATGTGGTTTACAGATAAAAAATAAAGTTTTTTTGTTTTTTTTGGTGACACAAAATATATCCCAGGTATATTCTTTATTTTTTCCATTTGATAAAATTTTGTATTAAGTATTATAATTCTTTTGAGTAATGCAACATGATGTTGTGTTACCTAATGCTGAAAGAAAACACAATTTAGAAATTTCATTTGTTAAATAAATATGTGTTTCTCTTATATCACATATCCAATAAAGCAGTGAATAAGGAATTTTAGTGTAATTTTTAATATATATTCTTTCTTAAATGTTTAATTTTCTATAACCTTTTTCTCAACTTACAAAGTTACATTTTCCAAATAAATGCTCAAATTTAGAGTTAATTAATCACGTTTCTGATAATTAATACGCCATGTACTCTTTTTCCCATTTCGTGTTATCAGGTACACAAGATTTATCGATTACACTTGTTGTTTACCGCAAGCGACGTAATTAGTAAAAATGATTTATTAAAATTATCAAATGCAGCTCTGTAAACACAACATTTGAATAGATATTTTGTAGGATAATGAAATATTTATATGCATCTATAACTAATTCACTAAATACATTATTAATAGTATTTTAAGAAAAAAAACAAATAAAAACAAAATGACATTGTTATTTTGTTGAAAGCATCGTATTATGGACAAGCTTGATTGCGAACGATTGTGAATATACATTAGTTCAGAAGTAATATATCTTCTAGAAATTATGATGAATTTTTAATGATGTAGTTAAGAATTTTGTGAGCGAAGTTAAAATAAAATTATTTTGCTTTTATTAAAACCTTTCATCTATGCATTCATAAACGCTTCAATTCTTAATGGAATATTTTTTATGGTATTTTAAAAATATGCTTTTGAGATACTTTTTAATGCAATTGTGAATCTAATAATGAATGCATCTTTTTTTGTGTCGCATGAGTTTTATTTTTTGTATTTTGTGTAGAATGAAACAAGTAGTATATTGATAGCAAGAATATAGTATGTTTTACAATATTTTAACAAAAGAAGATAATACAGATTTAAATAATATTTTACAAACTTTATTGACTTTCACGAATTCCCAGATGCAGAAGAATTTAACTTGAGTTCATTAATTACTTTATAACAGCAATAAAAGCGTGCTGTTTGAAACTTTAGTTTTGGTTAAAACTGAAAACTGAACTTTTGGTTAAAACTGAAACTGAATCATGGCTTGAAAGAATTCAGCCATTTCATCTTAAAGGTTTCTTATTGTATACAAAGCGATAATTCCTACAGCCTGTCCAACGAAAAAAATCCTTTTTCATTAACTGACTAGAATTCAGTCATTACATCTTAAATGTTTCTTCTTGTTTACAAAGCGATAATTCCTACAGCCTGTAGAATGGAAAAAATCCTTTTTTATTAACTGACTAGAATTCAGTCATTACATCTTAAATCTTTCTTCTTGTTTACAAAGCGATAATTCCTACAACCTGTCCAACGAAAAAAATCCTTTTTTATTAACTGACTAGAATTCAGTCATTACATCTTAAATGTTTCTTCTTGTTTACAAAGCGATAATTCCTACAACCTGTCCAACGAAAAAAATCATTTTTTATTAACTGACTAGAATTCAGTCATTACATCTTAAATGTTTCTTCTTGTTTACAAAGCGATAATTCCTACAACCTGTCCAACGAAAAAAATCCTTTTTTATTAACTGACTAGAATTCAGTCATTATATCTTAAATGTTTCTTCTTGTTTACAAAGCGATAATTCCTACAACCTGTCCAACGAAAAAATCCTTTTTTATTAACTGACTAGAATTCAGTCATTACATCTTAAATGTTTCTTCTTGTTTACAAAGCGATAATTCCTACAGCCTATAGAACGGAAAAAATCCTTTTTAATTAACTGACTAGAATTCAGTCATTACATCTTAAATGTTTCTTCTTGTTTACAAAGCGATAATTCCTACAACCTGTCCAACGGAAAAAATCCTTTTTTATTAACTGACTAGAATTCAGTCATTACATCTTAAATGTTTCTTCTTGTTTACAAAGCGATAATTCCTACAACCTGTCCAACGAAAAAAATCCTTTTTTATTAACTGACTAGAATTCAGTCATTACATCTTAAATGTTTCTTCTTGTTTACAAAGCGATAATTCCTACAGCCTGTAGAACGGAAAAAATCCTTTTTTATTAACTGACTAGAATTCAGTCATTACATCTTAAATGTTTCTTCTTGTTTACAAAGCGATAATTCCTACAACCTGTCCAACGAAAAAAATCCTTTTTTATTAACTGACTAGAATTCAGTCATTACATCTTAAATGTTTCTTCTTGTTTACAAAGCGATAATTCCTACAACCTGTCCAACGAAAAAAATCCTTTTTTATTAACTGACTAGGATTCAGTCATTACATTTTAAATGTTTCTTCTTGTTTACAAAGCGATAATTCCTACAGCCTGTAGAACGGAAAAAATTCGTTGTTGTTAGCGGAATAGAATTTAGTATTTACATCTTAAATGTTTCGTATTGTTTACAAAGCGATAATTCCTACAGCCTGTCCAATAGAAAAATTCGTTTTTGTTAACTATTTCTACAAGGAAAATTTTGCCTCTTTTGTTTAAGTAGGATTAAAGTCAAAATAGTAAGCGCCAGATTATACGTTTTATAGTTTAGTGGTTCTTGTTTAGAGTATTATCCATATTCAAATGTAACTATTTAGTTATTGTCAATATCATTTAAACATATAATTCAGAAGTAAATGCTCCTCATATTCCGTGACAAATCAGAGTTTTTGACTACTAATAATTATAGAAAATATATTTTAAGTGAAAGTAAATTCATTGTTTTTAAATAATTTTTTTTATGCAGAATACGATTACATTTTAACAGAACGACGCTACTTTTTTTAACTTACAATTTTGTTTGTATGTCTGTGGCAGTCAAATCTTGTTACTCATTTTTAATCCACTTCCTGCTGACATAGGGTATTGACATTTGGAATGTAATATATGTATTCCTGCCGGCAATACATAAAATTGAAATTGATTTTTTAAATTCGATCCCTAAAGGGTAGGGGTAACGTCGGCCCCAAAACTTGTATTTTCTCCATAGAAATAATGTTGCGTTTGCCTAATATTAATAGAAAAAAATAGCTCCATTGTTGCAATATTCATCCATTTTTACCACATTGTTCGCCGCATCATTATGACGTCAGCATTGAACGACGCACACATTTGTGCTTTATAATATAAGTTGAATTTTTGTAAATTTTAATGAAAGTCAAAACGGATGATTTTTTTACATATATTTTAATATAGAAAGATGCTTAAAAAAGAACTCGTATTGTAATCTGTTTTGCAAAGAGTACAAATGAAATTAAACATTAGAAGTTCGAAACTTTTCACTCTCATAATTCCTAAACTCCTTGCCCAAATGACATTCCGTTTGGCATCTTAAGGTTAAATTTACCGAAAAAAGTCAAATATGCTTTCAAAATTAGGTGTTCGTATAAAAAATCTCAGAGTTTTATACAATTTCACTAAAAATATGATCACATAATCCTATTTTCTTAACATAATTTGAAAGGAGACACAATTTCCAGTCGAATGGCTATTTCCGTATATTTTCTGGAACAATTTGGTAATTAAAATGTATGGGATACAGATACAATGTATTAAAATGTATAATTTTTTTTACGCTCTTTTTTTTAATATAGGTAATTTGCGATTTTATATGGGGTGGATACGGAATATTCATTAACCTGAAAAAAAGTTACGTCATATTATGCTTAAATATAATTAAATGATATAAAAAAATCCCGTACGTTTATAAATAAATAAATGAATAGAAGACGTTTTCAGTTTTATTATACAGCTTTATTTGTATATATTTTAAATAAGATTTCTCATTATGAATCAGAATTAAATAATACGCATGTTAGTAAAAGATAATTTGGTGGATGCATGAGTTCCTGGCGATCATATCACTTGAAGAATTGAAATGAAACTCGAAATATAAGTTTTAAATACTGTACGCTAGACAGTGAGATGAAAATTAAAAATAATAATTCACTATCTTCTTTTACAGTTTTATCCAGAAAAGTACGTCAAATTAAAACAATAACAACCACCTTTGCGATATGGAACGTGATTAGTGCCATGAACGACATTAACAATTGATTTTATTTTGTACACAACACTCCTGCCGAAGTCAAAAATATTTAAGAACAGTAGGAACCATTTGATAAAATAGACAAGGGACAGAAAAATAAAACTTTTAATTGTTTATAACTGCTTTGTTTGGACGTAGACAATGGCAGTAAATTTTATGCCGGAAATGCTATTAACAACAATGGCAGTAGTATCGCGAGAAATCTACAGTGCATTACGTTTTATATCTTCTTATAATTTAGTCATTTTTTGGATTTCTCTGGTGCACCTTGCATTCTGGATATCCTTAGAGGCGAAAATTTACTTTAGTGAAGATTACAAGTGCGTGGTGTTACGGAAAGAAAAATATGGCCAGATAACTCAGCCTTTAATCTGGGATTGTCACACGCCTCGAAGATATGTTTTCATATGTGAGAAAGCGCACCTTTGTACCCAAATATCAAATATCTTATACAATGGAAGCTATTTCAATTGTACTTCTTGGAGTATGGGGCATGATTACACATATTCTTAAACTTTTGTACGACATATATAATGATATGATTACGTATCCCTTCGTTTAATATGGAGTTCTATTACCTGCAGTTTGAGCTGCGCCACATATAACCGACCGGATGCTATTGCCTAAAGATTGTCTGAAATAATTGTGTCTGCCGGACGTGTAGTGTTATGTTTGAAACCTACCTGAAGACATTTTCATTCAGTTGGAGAAAGAAAAAGAAGAAATATTATACAAAATATGATATTCACATTATACATTTACGACAATATAATTAAAGGAACAACTATAAAAATATATGTTACGTTAAGTCTGTTAACTGAAGTCCAAATACAGGTGGTAGGTTGGAAACGCAAGGTCAACGCTCCCACATAACCCAGTGGTATCCACCTCTGCTACAGAAATTTACAGAAATCACCCACTTGTTTGCAGCCAAAGGGGAGGTATAGGATCAAAAAATCCCCGAGAGGAAAAGCAAAATTCTGCCGGACTACAGCGAGCAGACTTGACCCAGGAAGCAACGAGGAAAGGAAGACCCGCCAAACCGACCACGCCAGACCTCCGAGAGAGTTCGAGAGGTAAACGGTTGGTCTCCATTCCGATGACGAAATTAAATTGAATGCAAAGATATATACAATATTATACAGCATTAAGATACAATAATAATCACATGCACTGCCCAATTAAACTATGGCTGGACGAGCGTAAGTTGCACATAGCTCTTAATGTAAGATTTCGACATTCTGATACAAATTATATTAGAAAAACAGTAGTCAATAAGCATTTACCCAATGTTTACCAATTAAAAAATACAATTTTATACTAAAGTTTCTACTAACGGAGGAATAAATTCCGTGAAATTTTTGCGTGTGAAAGGTGGAACACGCCGTAGAGAAGGCATTTGACGGATTGTGAAAAATGGCGTTTAGTTGTGAAAATGAAAGCAGAATAATAAGCTCGTAAAGCTATAAATCTTTAATTTCGTCCAGGTTGTCCACATACCTAATAAAAGTTTTCTAAATATCTTAAAAAGTTATACAAAGTAACATATTTCCGTACATCACTTTATATCACATTTCCTATATTCTATTTTTTAATTTAATTTAATTTAATTTAATTTTATTAATTTTTTTTTGCAGAAATTGGATATTCTGTATTTGGCCGATGAGCCAGGCATGACCCAATAAAGATATTGTGGAAGTTCCATGTTTTTATCTTCAACCTATTCAATTTACACGAGCTTTTATCAATTTTCTGTTCTTTTTAAGGTTTTTTTAATCTCGCGAAACCCTATTCTATCCGCTTCTCTGTCTGTCCGTCACAGAGCAGGTTCTCAGAAACTGTATAGCTTACAGAATTGAAATTTTGTGTACTTACAGCTGAATACCTACTGTCACGCTGAAAATCATGCAATTTTGAAAAAATCGTATTATTTTAATATAGAGAAATAAAAAACCAAACATCTAACAGTCTTTTCCTATTAAATAAAAAAAAATTCTTTATAGCAGTTGCCAACAATTAAAAATCCACAATAAAATTCTTTCTACAATAATTAATTTTCTATTGAAAGATTTCCACGCAAAAAATGAAAATGAAATAAAAAGTTTCACTAATTGAAAAAAAAGATTAATAAACGTCATATTGGCAATAAAACGGAAATTTTCAAACAATTCTCAATAATACAAGGAGTATGTGTAAGTGCAGCAAGCAGGTTAATATGACGTCATTAGAGAAGTCAAAAGAAAATTAGTCATCTGACGTCATATTGGAAATTTAACGGACTTTTTTAAATCTTTACAAAAAACACAAAGAGAGTATAAATATGAGTAATAGAGAAAGCAAGTAGATTGACGTCAGCAAGTAATTATAACGTCATATGAGTTTCAGAAACATATTGAATCATGATAAAAACCCGATTATGGAAATATTGGCATATTGTAACATTTTGAAGGTATCTATACAACAGGTTTAATGTTGAGATTGATTTTTTTCAATATCGCATTTAGTTTACATGACAGATATTATTATGACAGAGTATAATAGCGCCCGGTATCGGGCCGGTTCAGATATTCGAAAAATCGAGAAAAATAGACCGATAAATTTGTACTTTATAAAAACATGCCTTTTTTTAAAATGAAATTTATTTGGATTTATTAAAAATGAATAAAATGTTTTGAAAGGAATATTAAACGAAACACTTTGTGCGATCTTCGATCACACTTACACACTTGTTTTTATTTTTGTCTAACAGACTGGAACGCAACTAAATAAGTAAATATGTGCACGGACGACAAATGACATTCAGAGTAAAAAAAAGTATTTTGAAAAACAGATTCCAAATACGAGTACATTGTCAAACTTTGATTGTTTAATGCAATTAGTGTTTAAAAATATATATTTGTCTTTATTAATTCAAAATATTAAAAATAAGCAGCAATCAAGTCAAACAAGTCAAACAAGTCAATGTAAAAAAGCATTTTAGCCCAAGAAGCGTCTTTAAATAAATTATATCTGTACGATTCTATGGTATTGTTTTCTAAGATATTTTCAGAATACTTGAAAAAATTTCAATTCTTTATTTAGTGTATAAAGTGGAAAAATATGCAGTTAATTAAGAAATAAATATTTAAAAAGTAAATGAAAATAAGCCTGAAAAATATTAGGATTTAAAAGTACTGTCTGGAAAAGCGAGCGTGTTTTAAATATATGAATAGTAAAACATTTAACGGCTCATAAAATTGCAATAATAGAAGTCATAATGTTTATTAACGTGAACTAAGTGCACACAAGGGAGAAAACAAGTCTGATTTCTTGTGAAATAATTTGAAAAACTGTAACTGACTTAAAATAATTTTGGTTTCTATCTAAGGCGCTTTTTAATTAAAAGATGAAAGAACAAATTTCACAGGGACAATTTTTGCAAATACCTCCATTTTTGTTCTCATCTAACACTTGTCCTTTTTTTGGCGTAATAATTACTATTCCGTACCTTTTAACATTTATTTTATATTCATTCATTTATAAGGTAGTTTTAATTAAAAATAATTTAACAAATACGATAGATATTATACAAAATATTTCAGGAAATAAAAACAATTATTGCAAATAAACATGAAATAATTTTAACTAACAATTTTGTAGTCTCAAAAAGAAACTTTATTAAAACCTAAATCAAGAATTTTACTAAATTCTTATTAGATCACTGCGTCGAAAATCTATCGATCATATCACAGAGGCACTGAGTAAACGAAACATACATTCAAATCGGTTTCATCTTTTTATTTAAAATGGTAGAAAACTTCAGCAACTATTGTTACATTCAACGTAAAAAAATTAAGTATGTCTAATGTTTCCTGGAAACCTATTTCCATCATTTTATTTGACTTTAACCTTAATTAATCAAAGTTAAAATCTTAAAAAAAAAATACCGTTTAAAAATATCTGCGTAATTAGATTCAAAGTTTAAATCATCCTCTCAATTTATACGGCTATGTATGCTTTTATTTATTCTCGCGTTTATGAGTTAAGCTCCTTTAAAAAAAATTGCTTCTTTAACCCTTCTAGCACCAGGTTTTAATTTTTGATGACCGTTCTTAGTACTGCAAGATTTGAACCAGAAATTTAATTTTATTACTTACAACTTTTCAATACGAGGTGTCTATTTGATATATTTATTAAATTTTAATTATTTTCCGGTTCAAACTTGAAAAATTTCAAAAGAATTAAATGGGGTCTTTAAACGGGTCAATTGGGTCTTTAACACCTTCGTGACGAGCGTCTTTTACAGAATTTTTAATCTGTTACCACCGGTTTTTCAAATGAGAAATTTTCACCCAATTGAATCGCAAAAATGCTATGATTAGATAAGGAAAACTTTACGAAAAAAAATAGTTGGTGGGAATAATCGAGAATTCTGATCATCTTATGCGTCACGTATTCGTGTCGCTCGTCCCCAAGAGGTTAAAGACCCCATTGTTACGAGGAGGGATAATTTACTTCAATTTAGTTTATTTTTTTTCTCTTCTTTCTATCTATATTTACATATAATGAAATTGAGATTTTTTTTTTTTAATTTGAGTTGAATACAGTAAAATAATAAAGACATTTTATACAATATTACGTTACACATTATACACGGGCGGAAAAATTAAAGGAACAAATATAAAAAGCTACATTATGTTGATTCTATTAACTGAAGTCCAATAAATGGTAGTAGGTTGAAAATTCCAGATCAATATTATCGCGTAAGTTAATGGTATTAATAGTGCTGCCGGCGGCTGACCAAAACATCCCCTCATCGAGTTAGCGGTCGAAACTCCAAAAGTAAATAAAACTCGATTCGCATATTAAAATGGAACTGGTCTGCCATGTCATATCTTGGTGAAAACCATCTGCAGATCAAAATTTAGTGGTTGATTGGTAGATCCCGATTGAGTTTTCTAATAAAATTCCTGCATTAGATAACATATTACAATAGAAACTGTTCAGTCAGATGGAAACAGATGAAATGAATTTCAATAGAAAACTCAATGGGGATCTATTTACCAGTCAACCACTGAAATTCTGTAGATGGTTTCCACGAAGATGATAGGACTTGGCAGGCTAGTTCCATTTTAATATCATGATCTAATTATATCCAAACCTGAAATTTCGGCCGCGAAATTAACGAGCGGATGGTTTACGCTGCCGCAGCCCGATCTATCACATTTGCTACACAGAAACATGCAAATTCGTTGAAATTTTTATGGACCCCGTTGCCGGGAAGGCATTTGACAGATTGTGAAAATGACTTTAAATTATGAGAATGAAAGGAGGGCAGTTAGCTTGTAAGGCTGTATAGCTTGCATTTCGGCCAGCGATGTGTATATATCTATAAAAACTTTTCTACATATCTTAAAATGTAAAATATTACAAACTTTTCCCTACAACATTTTATATAACACTTCCTATATTCTTATTTAATTTTATTTGTTGCAGAAATAGAGGATATTCTACATTTTGAATATAAGCCAGGCATGACAAAATAAAGACCTTTTGGAAGTTGTATGTTTTTTTTTTTTTTTTTTTTTTTTTTTTTTTTGCAACATCATTAAAGTTAAACGAGTTCTTATATTTGCTCTTTATATACTGCTTTTTAATTGCTAAAATGTGTAAAATAAAAAGCTTCTAAACAGTAAAATAAGTTTTATAAGATTGTTGACATATGTTTCAGCATAATCTGAGCCATTATCAAAACAAACAAACATATTCTTTAAAAGCTATGAAGTTATTTGAAACGCAGTCCTTTAATTTTTACCATACTTAAAAAATAAAATCACGTACTTTTTTTAAATTTTTTACTTGGGTGTTTATTTCTATATTTGTAACCATGGAGTAACTTGAGCCACAATATTGGTAAATTAAATGATTCTGCATCGTTACATATTGTATTTTTACGTGTTACAATCTCTATGGTTTCTCTTATAAAGGATTGATAGTATAGATTACAAGGTAAAATTATTTTACTTTCATTGAAATTTATTTGGATGGTTTCTTCTTGATATAATGTTGCTAGCGCTGTGGTTTTTCTATTATTACTTAATATCAGCAATATGCTCCTTTTTTATGTAACTAAATTTTTATGTAAAAAAACTCCTGCTTACCATGCCAATATAGTAATTATTTGATCCGTCTTCTTTTATAAATGGTATTTCATATACTCCTGAATTACATCTTTTAGTATTTTCCGCCAATGCATTACAGACGCGAATATAAGCAAATAGAGAAAGAGGTACACGTACTCAAGATGAATTCAGAGTATTAAAAGTATTTTAAAAAACAGATTGAAAATATATCGTTAAATGTTGATTGTTTAATGCAATTATTGTTTAAATAATATAGTTGTACCATCTTGTAATAAGATATTTATTTTAATTGCTAAAATGTATAAAATAAAAACGTCATAAATACTAAAAAAAAATGTATTAAACTTTTTACATTTTCCGGATCTTTCAAAGTCATTTGCAAAATAAATAAATAAATAAATAAATAAATAAATAAATTATAAAGACTATTCTAGAAAATTCTATAATTACCTCTAAGAAAACATATTATATTCTGTAGGATATTCTTAATTTTATAATAATTTCGATGGAACAGAAACATGTAAACAGCCTAAAATAAAACTTTTTGTTTACTGTTTACAAAGTTTTTATTTTACACCTTTTAGCAATTAAAAGTAGTATATTTGTCTTTATTAATTCTGACTATTAAAACAAGCAACAATCAAGTCAAACAAGTCAAAGTAAACAAAGATTTTATCTGAGTAGGTGTTTTTAAATAAATTATATTTTTACAATTTCATGGTATTGTTTAATGATATTTTCTGAATACTTGAAAAAAAGATTAATCCTTTATTTAACTTATAAAGTGGAAAACTACCATTTATTTTAAATTATTATTTAATTATTAATAAATATTGAAATGATAAAAGAAAGTCTGACAATAAGTCTGAAAATTCTAGTGATTTAAAAATAATGTCTGGAAACGCAAGCGTGTTTTAAAGATATGAACAGTAAAACATTTAACTGCTCATAAAAATACAATAATAGAACTCATAATGTTTATTAACCTGAACTAAGTGCACACAAGGGAAGAAACTAGTAGATTTAATGTGAAATGATGTCCCAAACTGTAATTGCCTTAGTAGAAGTTTGCTTTGCGTCTAATAATTTGATTTTTAATTAAAAGAAGAAAAAAAAAACAAATTTTCTGCGAGTATGTTTGCAAACACCACCCTTTTAAATTTTATCTAATACTTGTATTTTTATTTTTTGCATAATAATTAATGTTTAGTCTTTTTTAAATTTTTATTTATGTTAATTTATTTACAAGGTAGTTTTAATAAAAAGTATTTTAACAAATACGATAGATATTATACAAAAATATTTCAGGAAAATACACCAAAAATACTGCAAATAAACAGAAGACAATTTTAACTTTGTAATCTCTGTAAAAACGTTATTAAACATAAATCAAGAGTTTTACTAAATTCTTAACAGATCACTGCCTAAGAAAGCTATTGATCATATAATACGATCAGTGAATTCACCAAAGATAGATTTTATCATTTTATCTCAAATAGTAAAGATTGCTGCTTCACCAACTAATGTTTACATTCAGCGTAAATATTTTAGTGTGTTTAATGTTTCCTGGAATTTTATTTCCATCAGTGTATTTAAATTTAATCTTTGTCACCAATCCCTCGCAATTTTTATGACACTATGTAGCTATGAAACCTGTGTTAAAAGGAATTCTCTCCGATCTATTTCAATGCTGTCTTAGCAGATTTATTGTATAATATGAAATGTTCTGGCTAAAAATGTTTATTCAACGAAACTTTAAACATGTACTTAGTATCTATGATTACAGGTTTTTGATAACAATATAAATTCTTGCAGTGTTTTCATGTTATTAACATATGTTATTATTGCACTGCTGTTTACAACCTTTTAAGCGTCCGGCAGAATTTTTCATGCATGTTTAACGATCCATAAAATAACAAATATAAAAAGAATCGGTATGAAGAATTATATTTAATAACCTTACACATCTATATTTCTTATGCACTGGAAAAAATTAACATTAATATAAATTTTTTGTTAATTCAGCCTTTGAATTCAAAATTTACGGGACGGAAAAATATGATTAGAACCCCTATTCTTTTATTTATTCACCCTTATTATTTAGGACCCTTATTACGATTAGGACCACCTTTTTTTTGTGTTTGTACCAAAATGGTAGCATTTCCACAGCAGTCAATCAGAGAGCCTTGCCCAGTCCGTCTGTTCGGACTTACGCTTGACTGCGTGAATTACGAGTGATTAGAGGAAAATTGTCATTCCGTGATTTTCATATTTTTTGTCTGGATTAATGGTTATTGCAGTTAACAACTGTGCATAAAAATACTCCTATGGAGAAAAGAAAAAGCTATTCCAATTCATTTCTCACGTAGGCATTGCAGTTACAGAATAGTTCAAAGACAGAGAAAAATAAATGAAAAAGCTATTCTGCATAGTCAAAGCTCTCTGATTCTAAACTGAAATATTTCTGTTCTTCCAAATTGATTATTCGTAGTACTACCTATTCGTATGGAAATAATGAGGTGGATATACCGATTATGCTCTCACACTTGTCTACACTTGTTCACACTTGTTTTTGTAGTCTTGTTCAGTAACAATGATTAGGTCTTTCTTCTGCAGTCTGGTGCGTCTTCTGCGTCTGGTGCGTTGTATACAGAAAACTATTCTTCTACGGTATTTTAAAAGTATTTTTGACGAAGGAGGGTGTTTCTTGTGTTTAACTGCTATAGCAGCAACATGAAGTTCTAAGAACTGAGTTTTTAACAAAACAACTATAATACTGAAGATAAAACAGTAACAAATGGTGAAAACAAAATCTAGCCACAATGGAATCCTGACAAAACGAGTACAATTAGTACTGACGGTATATTTATTTAGAAGAAAACCTGTGTTAAAAGTAATACGTTACAAATTAAATCTCTGCGTAACGTGTACGCCGGTCTATTCCAATCCTGTCTTGGAAGATTCATTTTATAATAAGAAATTTTCTGACTGAAAATGTTTATGAAGCGAAATACTTAAACAGGTTTTACATAAAAGTATAAAGTCATGCATTGTTTTCATGTTATTAACATAGTTTATTATTTATAGCACATGTTAATGCATTTATTTTGCTTTTTATTTGTATACAACGTAACGTGTAATAAAGTCTGTAACGTAATCCAAACATTATTAGAAACTTTAGTACAACTGTTGAACAGATAAATTATTTAAACAAAGAACATCGTAAGTTTTTAAAAATTTATTGTTCTAACTATTAACTTTATTTAAGATAAACAACAGTAATATATAAATATAGTAAAAATTAGTACATTGGAATAATATTTGCAAATAAAGAACTCTGATTTAAAAAGAAATATTATTTTCTTCTTTATCTTAAAATGCCATCTCTAATAATATCGCTTGATGTTTTTGTTAGTCAAAGCTCCAACCGTACTTTAATTGTATTTGAAAAAGTAAGTTGTTAACATTAACGAGATATTTAATTTATTTACGAAAATGCAAAATTGAAAGATAAACGAGTTTCGTAATTAAAAAAGGAAGTGTAAATTATCAAGCATAAGACAATGAATCGAAATTTGTTTAAACATTTACATATGTTTCCTTATATTATGTTTAAAAGCGTTTTTTCTTCATAAATTCTGTTTCATTCACCTCTTCAATAGATGCCCATTTAATATTCAAAATATATTAATCACAAACGGTGTGCACATAAAAATATATACTGAATACAAGTATCAACGATCAATATAATAAGATCATGAATTTAAATCCCCGTAGCTTTAAAATTACGTTACGGTAAATGGAAGTATAAAATCATTTTCAAAATAACTTGAAAATTCATTAGTTACGCTCACCTGCTCCGATGAACTCTTTGTTACATCCTTTATCATTAATTCTTAATGGGTAGAAGAATTTGAATTACTCTATAAACATAATGTATGCCGAGAAAATGCAGATGATCCTTTGATCCCTTTGGATGGTTTCTTTCCGTTGAATATTCTTTTAGATAATTTGCGATTGAATTAAATTCAGATACTTAATTTTTACATTTTTTCATCCATATAATGTATTTTTTAATACAGACGAGTAAATTTATTCAGCTAAGAAGTGTAAAATTATAATTTACAATATAAAAAATGTGTTACAACAATAAAGTAAAAAAAAAATTCACAACATAAAAAATGTCATTTATACAGAAAAGGTGTCTTTATGAAAATTAAAAATAAGAAAAGAAATAAATTGGAAATTTCATCTATTTTACGTATCTAATTATGTCATTAATTTGTAAATAATATATATAGTAGATTATTTAAAATAATACATTTAATAAAATAAACATATACACAACAGCTCAAAATACAATCATGATGAGGCGTTTCAGACTTTAAACAAACTCCTTATCAGTGCAAAAACGTCGAGAAACACTAGCAGCTGTTTAAAAGTTCAGGAATTTACACCATAGTATGACATAATATTCTATAAGAATGGCACATACCTCGTTTAGGTTACATAATACAAAAGAAATTCTGGACAATAGATTGGTTTCATTAGTATTTTTACGATTCCTCACCAAAATTGTTAAAAAAAGTCCTTCCATCTTATACCGGGAGGAAAAGGTAGCTTCCATATTCCATAGTAGTTCAAACAGCTATATCTCAGCCGTTTTCTAAAATAAATCCAAAACAAAATATGCTCCGGAATCCTTGTATCCTGATCTAACAGTTAACGGAAATAGCTTTTTCAATTTATAATTCTATTATACATCTTCTTGATTTAAAAAAAAAAAAATTTAACTGGCCGCCATTTTAGAAAAAGATGGCGCATGATGCTGGCCAACGAACTCGGTCGCTACTTTGGTATGTTCTGTACACATGATCAGTGACATTCATATCGGTTCATAAATACGAGAGTTACAGCATAACAAAATCAGGTTGTTTCAAAATATCAGACACCCTAGAATTTCAAACTGCCATATCTCAACCATTTTTTAAGATAAAACCAAACCAAAATTTGCTCCGGAATCCTTGTATCACAATCTAACATTTAACAGAAACAATTTTTCCAATTTATAATTTCTTGTTCATCTTTTTGAATTAAAAATAATTGTTTTTTTTTTTACTTGTCGCTATTTTCAAACAAGATTAAGTATGAAGCTGACCAACGAACTCGGTCGCGACCTTTTTATGTCCTTTACACATGCTCAGTCACATAAGATAAAATCCGATTATAGAAATACCTTTATATTGTTATATTTTGAGGTTCCCTAAATAGGTTTTCAATACTTCAAGATTATTCCATATGTATTTATGTATTATGTATATTAAAATTCCTCTTGTATTTAGATCCTCAGAGCTCGTTTTCAGTAATTTTTCCATGATGCTGCTATGTATGTATGTGTGTATGTGAATGAACACAATAGCATCTAAACTATGTTTTTGATTGAGATCCCATTTTATAAATATGTTACAGACCATTGTTGCAAGAACTGTATTCATTTTCGAAGAAATCGGCGTACGGATCTGTTACCTAAACCTTTCTTCAAACATTTTTCAACCTTTCTTTGACGATAACTGGTAAATTTTTTTCTTACATCTCAGTTAAAATATTTTTATTACTCACGTTCGGCCGATACAACACTGAAAAAAAAATCTGACCTTCTCAACTAGAATCTAAATTGTGGCTCTAGAAAGAATAGTTCTATGTCATCTTTATAAATTCTAGTTCCCTTTGCCAGAGAGGTCTAGAGTCTCTTATTAGAATTCAAGAGTGTTTTCCTATATTCTCGTAGTCAAACTTATTTAAAAATGTCTGCAAATAAATGCGAACGCAAGACGCTAGTTTTAGTAACTATAATGCTAGTTTATAAATCCAGTCCAGAATTAAAGCGATAATTTCTCGCAATTTACACTATCCATTAACGTTTAGTCACTTAGAAAACAACAGACTAAAAATTCTTGATAATTTCGTCTATTCAGTTTAGTTGCCTACCCTGTTCACATAGCTCGGCCTTTCATATTTCTATTTTAGGGATTTAGAAAAGTCTAATTATTCATTCTAGTAGAAGGAGGTATATTTTTTTCTCAGTGAACAACTATGTTTCACCAGAACGTGACTTAATTTAGTTTTATTAAAAAAGCGTATGGAAATTTATGTATTAATTTTGCTGAAGAAGAAAGAAAAAGCATCTACATGAAAAAAAAAGGACAGGTTTGCAAAATGTGCTAAAATGGTCCCTTTTTTTTGGAAAAAGGGTTGTACTTCTCATACACTTGAATGGAATTATTGCCAGGATTGCTCATGTTTGACACCAACGTTTGTTGTGAACGGTAGATTAGCTTATTATATAGATAATTTTAGTAAAATAAATTGCAATAGTATTTTAGTAAAATAAATTGCATATATTGTGTTACATATTTTTTTAGTTACTGTTGGATTACCTTGTATATCAATGCAAATTATTCTATAAAGTGTTCGGAAAGTCAAGTTCAGTCACTCCAGATTTTTTATGCTATTAAGTGGTAATTAGCAGTAAATTTGTGAAAAAAATAAAAAATAAAATAATAATAAATAATAATAATATTCAAGTATTTTTATTTTATTTTAATTATTTTATTTTGAAAGGATTTTATTAATTTAACACGATTGCATTGAATCGAAAAAATATATATTGACTGCGCTAATACACCAGCAAGTAAAGTTCTTGGCTGTCAAAAACTACGGCCAACCGGAATCTTTCATTGTTATTGAAATTTGTATTGCTTGTTTAAATGTATTTTTGTTATCTGTTTTATAGTTCCTTTGTCAAAATAGTGTTTTTGTTTTATAGTGAGCCATTTTCACAACAAACCGTGTTAACCATGAGGGCCTTACGAGTAAAGTAAATGAAAATTCAATATCCTAGTAATACGGCGATCACGATAAAGGAGCTCTGCGCATTCGCACAATAAATTATTAAACGACAGTCAGAAGTAATAACGTGTCTTTGACACAATCATAGTAAAATCCCTCCGTTTTATAAATGAGAATGCGCATTGTCTTTTGGCGTGTGTAACAGACAAATGTACGGTATTCCTGACAATACGAAAAAAAAAAGCATTTAGAGAAACCCTATTTTGTATGGCTTGAGAGCATTGCCTGCACTTTACAGCCTTTACTGTTGATAAAACACTATTTTTTAAATAGAAACTTACATTTGTATTCCCAATTAAAGCTACAATGAAAATGACGTGCTTTTCCAAGTATTTTAAATCGAGACGTCAGTCATTAAGTTTTGTTTAAAAAGATAAAGATAAAAGAGGTATTTTAGGAAACCGTTGCTATATTTCCTTTCCTTTTTAACATAAATCACAGAAATTGTTACTACTGTATCAAAGGTATTAAAATACTGATCTATAAGGGAAAGCTCCAATATACAAGCGAAATAGAACGTAAAACATAGCAAACGTTTGTTTAGAGTCATTTTGATGTCACTCTAAAACCGTGTCACAAAAAGGGACGTCATACTTAGGAGACTATTTTTATTTTAAATTTTTTCCCTGAATATTTTTGTTGAAATTAAAAAATATGTATTATAGTCGAGGTTTTATCTCCAAATACATTTAAATGAAGATACTGCGGGATTTTAACGCACTTATAGCAAAATTTTAAAATTTTACATACGAAAAATGAGCATTATTTGTTCAGAATGACGTGAATATTGAATCCGAAAACGTAGCGATTAGGTCTGAATTTTTATTGGCTTATAAAAACATGCACAGTTTATCACTGTGGCAACAGGAAAAAAATTGCGTTAGAAAATAAGAAAGACAGATTTATATAAAGATAAACTATGGCGGGTGGTTAAAATAGGATAAATTTCTGAGTTAGAAATTAGTAAAGTAGAAAATAATTTTACCTAGGTTCTAAAACGGACGAATATCAAGTTTCGTACAAGTCGGTAAAACAGTAAATTATATGTACTCAATAATCTACATAAAACATATCGTAGAGCAGCGAAGCAATATATATATATATCAATTTCATTATGTTTGAAATGGTCAATAAAATACTCTGAAAATGATTTCCCCCATACATCATAATATAACGGAATTTTTTGTGTGGGCCTGTTAACGAACTATAATTGTTACTTACTTTATACTCCATAGAAATCATGTTGCCATTTACCTCAATGTGCCAATTCAGTGTCCCGAGCTATAATTGCTCCTTATTCTATACACTATAGAAAATCTGGTGACATCTGCTGCAGTGATGCGTATAAATTTCAGTATGTTTAAAGTAGTATAACATAATTAAAATGCATAGAAAACGATTTTTCCTTATTGACCGTAATGTAACCAAATACTTTTGAGTTCCCCTGTAAAATACCCATATACATGTTACACACTTCATTTTCAATAACGAAGATGCTACGACAAACCCCAATAACATATGTCAATTATATGGCATTCTGAGTATATTTACGCGAGTTAAAGCACAGACAGACACACGGCCAGACGAAGCGAATTCAAAAACACTTTTCAACTATGTTTGAATGTGTTAAAAAGTATTTATTTTATCTAAGATACTTTGATTTTTTTAATGTAATTTAGAATGAATAATTACTGCCTTTCCTATTAACATTTTTGATGATTGATAAAATGTGTTAAATCAGAAATATCGGATGATTTCACAAATTTGAATGTGTATTAATTTTATTAGTTTGGTTATTTTGTAAGAATCGCTTAAAACACCACTGTAGTTTTAACATACTAGCAGGCTATGCCTGCTACCCTGGTCGACTTTCCCAAACGAACCTGGAATGATTAAAACGTCTTTTAGTTCCGCCGCCAGGGAGCTCATTCTGTTGTAAAGAAACCTCTTGCCGAACGAACCTTTGACATGGGTTCCCGCTGAATACGTAAACCGTATAACAGATGTGCTCAAAACGTACCTCAAAATCTTGGCTTTATCTTCCACCGTTAGGGAACGCATTCTGTTCTAAACGAACCTCCCGCACGGTTCCCAGCTGCTTACGGCACCGAATATCAGGCGTGCTACGCGCGTGCTGCAAAAATAAGTTAGTTCCATCTTCCACCGCCAAGATGCGGTACTATGTACCGTTAGATCTATGTACTGTTAACATTAACGCGATATTTAAATTAGGGCCGAACTCCCACCTCTCCTCAAAATTTAACCAATGACCTTTAACATTAACAAATATCGGTAGCTTTTGAAACAGAAATAAAATGGTGCATTTGAAATAGAAACAAAATTGCGCGTTTTTTGGTTTGATTTCGCCCTTTATTTTCTTTCCCTTTCAGATGTCGGAGTCAGTCTTCTGCAAAAATTAAAAAAAAAATACCTCCCGATTATTGCAAAAATTGGATTTTTGGATGCAGAAGTTTTTTCTACATATGTGTGCTGAGTTTTAAATCGATACCTCACATTCTTTTCTTAATATTCGCCAATTAGTGAAAACAAACCACTCGTTGCCAAAAGAACCGTACGCTTTTCGCTGCCACATATTATTATGCAAGTACAAACGTGTAAAAAGCTACGGGGGCGTTATGTAGAAAATTTAGGAAATATAAAAAAAATTGAAGAGTATATTAATTTCTTAAACGAATTACACTTAAAAAAAAAATAATTTAATGTTAATTAATTCATTATCAGTATTTCACATCGATAAAAATAAAATTTATATAACTGAAATGCTAAAAACTACCAAACAAATCTATATTTTTGATCTTGTATAATGCATTTAAACAATCTTCAAACAGAAATCAATCAAACAGATAGAAAATATAAATAGATCCTGAATTATTTTAAAATAATCAAAATATCTGTGGAAAAAAACAAAAATAAACTATCCTGTCTGGGTATAAAAAATTGATTCTTATGTACCCACTTCCCCTGTTCGAATTATTTGTCTCAGGATTTTATTTAATATGTTTAGATCAGTGTTTCTCAATCTTTTTTAGTTGACGGCACACTAAAAATATCTGAAATTATTTGCGGCACACCTGAATATAAAAAATGGGTACTTTTCGGTTAGCCGGGCGCCAGTGTTATATATATCGATAAATATTTATGTATATATAACACCGGCTAACCAAAAAGTACCAAAAAATGTATAAGTTGTATGACACACACACAAAAGAAAAAAAAAGAAAAAGATTTACTTACAAAATTTATTCAATAAGAGGGTTGAGCTTGTTTTCTAGAACAAATTAAATCAAGGTTACAAAGTCGACAGACAAGTTCGCATTTCATCGTCAATTTTTAAAAGTCTTTCTCGCTTTTTGGACTTTATTTCTGTCAATGCTGAAAATCCAAATTCACAAAGCCACGAAGATGCAAAAAGCAGAAGAATCTTAATACACTGTTAAAAATTTGCAGCAAACTGTCCAGTCATTTGACCGTTTTTATAGAAAATGGTGACATAACCGTAATTTAACGTTATTCTGACCATATTATTGCCCATATTATGGTCATAATAACGTTAAATTGCAATTATTTAACCGTTTTCTATAAAAACGGTCAAATGACTGGACAGTTTGCTGCAAATTTTTAACAGTGTAGCATTCAACCTGATTGCAGGATACAAATTTTTGACAGAAATCCAAAACTCATATGAATTTTTCTCGAAGAATACTGAGCGGTAAAACATATCGTTTCTCAAATCAATTAGTTGTTCTTTTTCCATTGCTGTCAAATCTGGTGTCTTGCAAATTACAAATGTGTTGATTAACCATTCATATCCGTCAACTGAAAACGAAGGAAAATAGTTTTTAAGTGAGGTTTGGAGTTCGTCAGTGGTGCTTATCATTTCGTCTGCAATTTTTCTTTTCGACTGAGATTCATTGACACCCGAAAAACAGTCGAAATTTCCATTTGATATTTCAGACTTCTACAGTGTTCATTTTTCTTCAAATGATTTCAGTTTTGATGTTGATGTGACGATATTTTCAGATGGACCTTGAAGTCTTTAATTCAGAGCGTTTAGCTTTTTAAGTAAGTCCGAGAAAAACTGAACTTTAAGCCACTAAATCTCGCCGTGAAGAGAAAATTCAAAGCATGTTTTTTCCACTTCCAAGAACAAAATAACCTCGGCTTTCAGGTGTACGAAACCTTTCAAAACTTCTCTCTTTGAAAGCCAACGCACTTCGTTGTGATATAAAAGAGTTTTGTATTCGGAATCCATTGCGTCACAAAGCTGAGAGAAAATGCGAGATTTGAGAGGCCGACTCTTGATGAAATTGACCACTTGTATAACTTCGTTCATAACTATCAACATATCTGGAGTTAAAGATTTTGAAACGAGAGATTCTCTGTGAATCATACAGTGGAAGCTTATAATATTTGGATTTTCTTGGTGCACAAGTGTGATAAATCCTTTTTTGTTTCCCAACATTGATGGACATCCGTCTGTACAAACACCCACATAGTTTTTCCACAGCAAACAAAAACATGAAATATTTTTTTTACAAGCTCAAATATGTCTTTTCCTGTCGTCGTACTTACGAATTCTTTACAGAAAAGATACTCATTCAAGAATTTTTCATCTTTAATAAATCGAATGAAAGCAAGGAGCTGAGCGTTACCACTGATATCTGCCGATTCATAAATTTGACGTGATCAGAGTTCACTGTCGTACGATTGGAAATGCTCGCCAATTTGTTTTTTTAAGTCTGAAGATAAATCTTCGATTCGGCGTGATATTGTGTCATTGGATAATGGCATTTTCTTGACCTTCTCTAATGCTTCTTTTCCCAGCATTGTTTCGACAATGATACCTAATGCTGGTACAATGATAGACTCGGCATCAGTGTGTGCTTTTTGCGTTGTGCTATTAATTGGGCAGCCTTATAGCTGGCAACCAATCTCTTTTCTGGCATCTTTATATAGTTTACAATTTTTTTTGTCTTATTTTCCGCGCTGCCAGGTTTTCAAAATATTCTCTTGGTTTGTTTTTTATCTGTGGATGTGAAGTTTCCAAATGCCTTTTCAGTTTACTAGGAACGATAACTTCATTCGCAAGTTTCTTCTTACAGATTACACAGAATGGCATTTGAGAGCCTTCCGTTTCAATTGCGCTGAATCCGAATTCGATGTACTCATCTTTGTACTTCCGTTTTTTTCTTTCTTTATCTTCCGTTTGTGAAGCACCAAATTTTACTTCAATGTATTCGTCCATCATGCTTTCCTATGCTTCTATTTTTTGCATTTTAACCAATTCACAGATGTGAAAATCAAGTGTTTAACTTTTTTTAACAACAATACGTTCTCTTTTCTCGAACGAAAACAAGAGTAGAATAAAATGCATGGCGTCCAGCAACAAGTCCAAAACAGATTCCAATCGAGAGTTGAGAAGGCAAAAGTCTGCTCCCTCAATTTGAAAGAAGAAAAAACAAAAAACAAAAAACAAAAAAATCTGAATCGGATGGGCGGGGACAAGGGAGGAGTGTCGTGCTGAAAAAACTAATTCAGGGAAAGGAGTGAAGAGGGAAGGTAGCACATGATAAATAGAAACTGCATCGTTGATCCGACATCATGCAATTTGAATTATTTGTCAAAAACCCTCTTGACTAATTTGACAATCTCTCGCGGCACACAGGTTGAGAAACACTGGTTTAGATTGTTGTCTAAGATGTTATAACACATATATTTCAATTATTTTTCATCAAAGTGAATCAAAAGAATATCGTCTAATGTGTTAAATATTTCAATTATTTAAAGAAGCTTTTATTTATTCATCCTAGTCTTCGGTATTATTAAATAACTGTGAAAAGAATGTGATGACGCAATCTGTAATAAAAAATTCAAAATCCATTTCCACAGAAATATAATACCATCTCTACACAGTATGTGTTGAGTAAAGAAATTAGATATAAATATTTCAAAATGATTGAATGGAATAGTTGAGTTAGAAAAATCTTTAAAATATTGCGCATCAATACATACAGTAACCTATGAAAGCATTATTTATCATTTGGTGATACATTTTTACATTTTAGATTATGAATAATTGATATTATATTAGACATATTAATATTATAATGTTACTAAATTATTTGAATTGTCATTTTCCCAAATACGCTACATAATATGATCCCGTCTTTTAAAATATTGAGCAAGGACTAACTAAATTTTACGCATAAATTACATCATTACATTGTTTTGTTAGGTACGTTCGTAATTATATAAATACATAGCATCATTAGTTGTCGTTTGGTACGTCCGTCCGTCCGTTTGTCCGCATATAACAGCACAAAAACTACCCAACCAAATGGTTTGAAATTTAATATATATAGTTGTTGCAGAATTTTGTCGAGTCATTTCAAATTTTATAAAAATCGAATCAAACCTTAAAAATATATTAATAAAAGTTTTCTTTATTCTATTAATTAATATCATACGTAATCTATATAATAATAAAAAACGCAAGTCACGTGAGTGAGGAAAGCAAATATCCTTTTTTCACATGCCAGGAGGCCATTTTTATTCAAAATTATTTTTTCGAATAAATTGCATAAAAATTACATTTTTAGAAAGCTCATTAAAAAAAATTGTTTTTTTTTTTGAGAGATGAGTTACATTCAAATATGTATAGATTCTGAGATAACGCCAGTTGAAATTAGGTTGAAAGCTGAATATCTCAATCCATTAAAGTAAATAAACACAAGATATTCGTTCATTATGAGTCATACAAATATTAAACCATGGAGGTAATCATTTGCAAAACAAGATCTCCATGGTGAATTTTGCAGGTGTCTGGTGTCGAAAAAAATATTCGCATCTGTAAACGTGGCATACGTAATAATAATAAAAAAGGCATGCTCGTTTCGCTCACAGCAGACGATATAATTCATTTCCCTGAAATAATAAGGATGATTTTTTTGCATTGTAAAACTGGTTATAATACAAACGCACCTCACTTGTCACGTTTAACGGACATTTTCCTACTTGTTTAACTTAATTTGGTTTTTGTATGTAAAGATGTAATTTTGTAATGATTTTTTCTCTCACTTACTGATATGCTAGAATTACGAAAATTACGTACACAAGTGTGCTTTCGTTAAAAATAAAACATCTTAATATTTTCAGAACTTAATTATAAATTATTAAATTAATTTTAAATATTTTTTTTCAGTTAACCGACCGCAGGTGATAAATCGCCAAATAATCCGTATGGTTATATATGTTTATTAGTCACAAAAAGAAATGAGTTAATTATGCGCCAAACCACTCTCGCTAAAATTTGCCAACTGGCTCTGAAACTGCAACTGCGAAATATTGTAAACACTAAAATGTAAAAAATAAAAATGTAAATTTAAGAGGAGTATATTAATTTATTAAACAAATTACACTTTTATAAATTAATAATTTAATGTTAATTAAACTTTTATTATATTTTGAGAAAACAATTTAGAAATCCTTAATAGATACTTGAAATAATGTTCTTTTCTTCCCTATTGCCTTATCTTAGAGCAAAAATTATATATATTTTTTATAATTTCCCAAGTTAGGTCTTTCTAAAAAGCGTAAAACATAGCGGTGAATTTTTTGTTATTGGGGGGGGGGGGGAGCACGCCAAATTAACGTATTGAAACGGATATTTTTTAAACCATGAATTGCAATCAAGAAATTAGGCGTGGTTTTCAATATAAAAATTTAATGCTTATAAAAGAGTGTTAAAAAAAACATCTTAATTTTATACATATATCAGGTGCGCCATAAATTTATTAAACTTTAAAATTCATTAAAAAGGAACAAATGATGCTAAAAAATTGCGGTTGGCAGGAATGGAATTAGAGAGATGTCGACATTTTTCTAGTAACAAAAAAAGTTGTAGTTCAAAAAATTACCGATGGATGGCGTTGGCATGCATAATATGAAGCAGTTGTCAAGAGGGACCCACCACTTCGGGGTAATCTTCCAAACGATCTGTTTCTTCGAAGCGTCCGACAAGCTTCAATATCCCAGCACAAGAAATGGGCCATTTATTAGACTTGTGTCCTTTTTCCATTTTGAATTTTTGCTATACGCCGATTTCTGATTCCCCGTTCTTGTAAAAGAGCTTAACCACACAACGCTTGATTTGATAACGGTAGCCTACTAATGGAATCGAATGAAGAGTCTATGTGTATTGAGATGCTTTATTGATAGCCTAATCTGCATAAATCTGCTTCGTATTATACATGTTAGCGCCATCTATCAATATTTTCAACCACAATTTTTTTTTGTTATGAAAAAAATCCGATCTCCCTCTAATCCCATTCGTGCAAACCGCATTTTTTTAGCATATTTTGTTTCTTTTTAATAAATTTTTAAAATGTTAATGAACTTATGGCGTAATTGGTGTCTATTGACTACATTATTTCTAATTGGATATAACTCTTAAACATCGTATAATTTAAATTTTTACACCAACGAAGAAGAAAGAAAATGTAATTTCAAATGCAATATGTTTGAAAACTGTATCTCAGTTTACTGATTTTTCTATGGACTTTAAAATAAATTTCAAGCATTTTTAAAAAAAATGTATTTCTACCGCGTGCAGCCTTATTACGAAAGACTAACCTGCTTGCACTTAAAACAATTTAAATATTTCAGCTTTTGTTTCAAGTTAATATTCCATAACGAAATTAAAACTTCATCAATAAATAAAAAAAAATAAAATACTAATATACATAAAACACAAATTTAAACACATATAATCGATGTACGCGCTTAAACCACTGAAATTATCATAAACAAAAAAGCTGCTATATGAAATCTTTGATGGCTTTTTCTGCTATAAATTTCCGACATGCAGCTAATACGAAAGTATCTCTTTTAATAAATTTCAAAACTTTATTTCAATACATTATTGATATTTTTCATATAAGATTATTTTTGGTGTTGTTAGAGGGAAATCTAAAAAAATATGTATATTAAGTGTATAAATATCAAAAACACTATTTTTGTTCATTTTGAAAATGGTTAACGGTCGTTGCTTTATCTCTTCCAGCAACGTAATCGATGTACACGCTTAAACCACTGAAATTATCATAAACAAAAAAGCTGCTATATGAAATCTTTGATGGCTTTTTCTGCTATTAATTCCCGACATGCAGCTAATACGAAAGTATCTCTTTTAATAAATTTCAAAACTTTATTTCAATACATTATTGATATTTTTCATATAAGATTATTTTTGGTGTTGTTAGAGGGAAATCTAAAAAAATATGTATATTAAGTGTATAAATATCAAAAACACTATTTTTGTTCATTTTGAAAATGGTTAACGGTCATTGCTTTATCTCTTCCAGCAACGTAATCGATGTACACGCTTAAACCACTGAAATTATCATAAACAAAAAAGCTGCTATATGAAATCTTTGATGGCTTTTTCTGCTATTAATTCCCGACATGCAGCTAATACGAAAGTATCTCTTTTAATAAATTTCAAAACTTTATTTCAATACATTATTGATATTTTTCATATAAGATTATTTTTGGTGTTGTTAGAGGGAAATCTAAAAAAATATGTATATTAAGTGTATAAATATCAAAAACACTATTTTTGTTCATTTTGAAAATGGTTAACGGTCGTTGCTTTATCTCTTCCAGCAACGTAATCGATGTACACGCTTAAACCACTGAAATTATCATAAACAAAAAAGCTGCTATATGAAATCTTTGATGGCTTTTTCTGCTATTAATTCCCGACATGCAGCTAATACGAAAGTATCTCTTTTAATAAATTTCAAAACTTTATTTCAATACATTATTGATATTTTTCATATAAGATTATTTTTGGTGTTGTTAGAGGGAAATCTAAAAAAATATGTATATTAAGTGTATAAATATCAAAAACACTATTTTTGTTCATTTTGAAAATGGTTAACGGTCGTTGCTTTATCTCTTCCAGCAACGTAATCGATGTACACGCTTAAACCACTGAAATTATCATAAACAAAAAAGCTGCTATATGAAATCTTTGATGGCTTTTTCTGCTATTAATTCCCGACATGCAGCTAATACGAAAGTATCTCTTTTAATAAATTTCAAAACTTTATTTCAATACATTATTGATATTTTTCATATAAGATTATTTTTGGTGTTGTTAGTGGGAAATCTAAAAAAATATGTATATTAAGTGTATAAATGCCAAAAACACTATTTTTGTTCATTTTGAAAATGGTTAACGGTCGTTGCTTTATCTCTTCCAGCAACGTTTTCCCAGTATTGGAAAAACGTTCTACAAATGATTCTCTTTTTAACACTTTCCAACCTAGTTGAAGAGTGTTTATGACTTCGGTTTGTCTGGCAGTGCTCTAACTCGCGTAAATTTACTCGCATTGTCCTGATATTTCGTATATTATTGTCGTTTGCCATAGCATATTCCTTATTTCAACTGAAGTGTGTAGCACTTATAGTTTTTTTAGAGGGGCAGTCAAAATTATTCCGTTGAATTACAGTCAATAGGAAATAATTGTTTCAAGTGCATTTTGATGATGTTACGGCATTTAAAACATGATGAAATTAATATATAATTGTGAAGCACATTAAACATGCTTTACGTAAAATATGGGGTGCAAAGTATTTATTTTTCATTTACAGGGTAAAACAAAAGAATTCTGTTACACATTGTTCCATGGGGAAAAACGTTTGCAGTGTAATTTATTGATATTTCAATATTTCAAACATGATGAAAATTATATACATTACTGCGGTGCACTATAAATTGCTCTCTTGAAAGTGTGGTGTGCATTGCGTTTATTCACAGGGACACACAAAAGATATCGGTTGCAGTACATGTGCGATATTTACAGTCTATGCGTGATAAGTGCGTTTTCAACTTTGGTTTGCGTTTTTAAGTTTAACTAAATTTTTTCATAGTACGTGTGTGTTTATAAACTCGTTTGTTCATATACAGGGCTACACAAGGGAATCTGTAAGTATTACAGACTATGGTAGTGAATTGCTTAGGGGTAGTTTTTAATTGTGTTACGCATTTACCTGCTGAACTATATTTAGTAGACAAATAGAACTTTGTGGAATATAAATAAATTCATATACAGGGCTACGTAAAGAAAAATATATAGTGTCGTTTATGGTTGGTAATTGCTGCGAGTGAGATTTAAGTTGCCTTTTAGCTTAATATGTGGTGTGTACAAAAGTCTTCAGATAATATACAGGGCTGTACAAAATATTTCGAGTGCATTTTCATCGATTGCTAAAAATTTCTAAATATGAATATTCTAACTGAACTAAATTTTATCATGCTATATATCCACATCTATTGATCATATACAGAGCTGCACAAAATAATTCGACTACTTTTTTGACACTGGAAGGTAATTTAGAAAACTGTATTTTTCAATGTGTTATATGTTTTCTAAACTGTTTACTTACCTATCTTCTTTCACCTTATTTAACGGTGAAGTTTCGTTACAGTTTTCTGGCTATGTTGGAAAATGTTTTATAATCTATGCTTGACACATGATTTTTCGTTCTTGTTATTCTTTGGCTTAGGTTTTGGAAAAAAAAGCAAACGTATAAATAATGCGTATTATGAATTATTAATCATTGAGATATTTTAAAAAAGAAATTAAATATTGTATATAATTAATTTTGGAAAATAAAATTACAATTTTAGAACCTTATTTCATTTTTAAACCTTATTTTCGAATTAAATTCACTGCTTTAACAACGACAACAACAATAAAAAACTGTTTTACACCGATAAAAATTTACATTGCTCTATTAAGGGACTGTATTGTATGTTTCCCGCATTATTCTGTTGCTACATGTCTGTGTTCACAAAAAAGGTTTACCTGGTTATACTTGAATAAAATATCTAAACAAGTAAGACAGATATGAAATTAATGGAACCAGTCGTATTTTGCAATTCTACGTGATTGAAACCTGCTTTAAACGCAAGATAACGGCCTGTGTTCCACCTACCCTGAATGTAATGAAACGTAACTTCAATTGAGAAAACAAATACAGTCTGTTACAAAATTATAAGACCACTCAGAAGTTCACCATTTTTCAGAAAATATTAGTTTGAATTTAAAAGTAGTTGCAAGAAAAGAAATAACTCTATAATGTTTATTTAGCTCAGGGAAAAAAATGTGAATAAATTTGTATTTCATGCCAAACGATTTTACGCAAACCCGTTGTTTCATAAATATAAGACCACTTTTATATTGTTAATAAATCAAACGATTTTATTTTGAACTGAGTTTAACTGTAACCTAAACAACTGTAAAATTTAAAAAGAAGATTAGAATACAGATATTCTGAATTGTATCTGATTCTTTGAATTTATTAGTAAAAGGTCTTGTCGGAGTGAGTTGTCTGAAATAGAAACGAGAAGAGTGCGGTTCTACAAAGGAAAAGGAAAGTCTGAACGTGAAAGTAAGATTCTTAATCGTTCTGAAACTGCGATTTATAATGTTTTAAGTAAAAAAGGAATTGTATGAAACGCATAAATGATCTGGTCGTAAAAAGAAGTTATCAGATCGTGATAATAGGCGAATTATCAAACTGGCAACGAAAAAATAGCAGCCGACTCGTACAATAGCACAACATATAACTAAAAAGGTACCACATGCAACTGTGTGGCGAAGTTTGAAATCTAATATTGATGTCATTCGTCACAAATTAAAAAGTAAACGACTACTACTGAAATGTCACAAACAAGCTCGTCTTAAGTGGGCAAAGAATGTCATGTCCTGGAACTCAGCATGGAGAAATGTATGGTTTTCAGACAAGAAAAAATTGAATCTTGATAGTCCAGACGACAATAATTACTACAGTCATGTTTAAGGCAAAGATCTCGCGAGTCCTTCAGTAGGCTAATGGGAGGTGGTTTCGTTATGGTATGGGGAGCATTTGCTATGCAGGAAAATGCGATCTCCAAAGAGTGAAGATAAAATGAACTCGGACAGTTACCAACGAATGCTATTTCGAAGTCTGATACCCTTCGGACAACTTTTAGGAAGTGTAAAATGGAAAATTCAACAAGATAATGCTTCCAGTCATTCATCGAAATCAACAAAAGAGTGGCTTAAAAGAGAAAAGATTGATGTTTTGCCCTAAAAGTCGAAGCCCTAACCTAAACTCCATAGAAAACTTGTGGGATTATTTGTCTCGCAAGTGTATGAAAATAAGAAACAATATTATTCAATATATGAATTACAAATGGCCATTATGGAGAAATGGGACAATATTCCTGAATCTCTCCTTAAAAAATTAATTAACTCTATGCCAAATCGTGTGATTGAAGTTATTCAGAGAAATGGTGGAGCAACATCTTACTAAATTTGAGAAAACTGTTTTTTCCACAGGCTGTCCTATAATTTTGTAACAGTTCTTTTTTACACTTTTTTGTTATATTGATGCTTTATTTTTTTCGAATTAAAATTTTAGTTGTGTAAGTTGCTACATTTTACTAAAAACTTCATGTACTAACATAGAGTATTCTTTATTTTTGGATTGAAATATTTCTTTAATTACCTAAATAGCAAAATATATTGTGATCTTATATTTTTGTAACAGACTGTAATAACTCAAACACTATTTTAAAAATTCATATCTGATCTAGTGAACATAATAGGCCATAAAAGTAGGTTATTAAACAAAAAAATCCCACATGATTCAATCTAATATTGAAAGTGTGGGAAACGTGTAAATTCCTACTATGACAAAACGTGCTTACAACTTACCCCATATCACCTAGTATCGCATCTTTTTTGAATAATTTACTAGTATTCATGAGTAAATATATCTGTACATCCCATGGGGGTGTGAAAGATTACATATTTCAGTTTAGTGAAGATTATTCTATTCAGAGAGATGAGTTATTGCGAAAATTCTTGACAGGGAAAGAACATTATCAATTAGGTAGACATGCAATCATAAATTAGCTTTACCTTTCAACCTTTATGCATTATTCATAAATATAATTAATTATGAGTACCAATTTATAAATTTAAATAATTTTACTAGTAGTATCTTATATTTAATGGCACCTATATTTACTGTAGTATATTTGCATAAATATCCTTGAATAAAATATTCAATAAAATATTGTTGTGTGCGAAATAAATGTTTAGCTGAGA
Organism: Maratus michaelseni; assembly: GCA_963931845.1. Classification (NCBI taxonomy): domain Eukaryota; kingdom Metazoa; phylum Arthropoda; class Arachnida; order Araneae; family Salticidae; genus Maratus; species Maratus michaelseni. The sequence continues at coordinate 232,419,452 of OZ007590.1, forward strand.
ATTTTGGGAAATATTAATGTTCTTCATAGAAGCAATTCATAACGTCTTCACACCAGCTGAATCTTTTAAAAAACAAAATAATTCTGAAATATTTAATAAAAGTTATTGTGACACCTGCATAGTGCAAACTAAATGAAATTCGGAAGTGAAAGAAATTTAGAAAAATATATGTTTTCTTAAATAAAATTTAAATAACAGTATAAGACTCAATTTTTTAAGAATAATATATTGCGTCGTAAATCATTTCTATGGCGCATATTTATACTATTACATACTTAAGAATCATATATTGATCCTAGAAATAATTTCGTGTTGCCAGTGTGTGTGACTATTTAGATTGGCACATAAATATATTACTTATTGAAAAATTTCTGAAACATAGCTATTTACCAGAAGGAAATTATGCAATTAAGTAAAAATTTATGTTTATTGCATTCTTTTTCCCTAAATTCAGTTTTAATAATTAATTAATTATAGTTTACTTAGAAATTTTCTTACTTAGTATAATCCTATAATATCCCTTGTGATTGGTTTGATGTTAAATGATTGATCGGTATTGATTTAAATATTCAATAAAAACATAATATCGAAATATACTCAAACAAAATTTTTCTGTTTATTCGGTATGATATTCAAAGCCAAATTGAAAGCAAAATAAATTATTTATTAAACATAAGTCTATAACTTACGGTTAAAAAATTAAAGATATAGAGTAAGAAAAAAAATCGTATCTTGTAAATTTTATAAAGATTCGGAAAAATATTACATTCCTTTTGTAAATTAGGCTGAATGTGTCTCCAATGTTTTTTTATTGATAATATGATATTTGTACTCTAAATTAGATTAATTGATACTGAATAAATTGTAGTTTTGCTTACTGAACACTTTGAATATACCTTTGACAAATTCCAAATAACAAAATATTTTTAAAATATCAGTTATTTGAAGGTTGTAGAAATTAATGCAGATTATATCAAGGTGGAAATCGGCATACGCCCCTAAATACCAAGTACACTGCCCTCCAAAAGTTAAGGTACAACCGGTTTTTTGCGTCTAATTTGCAAATGAATGAATATAGAAACAACAAATTTGGAGGAAATATGCGCTAAACTGTTATATATTAAATGCGACATAGAAATTTACTTAAGTTAAACGTATAAATCAAATTACAACAAAAAAGCACTCATGGTGGAAAATTCCATTCTTGGAGAAATCAATACATCGCAGTATTATGCAGTAAAATGTGACAGAAACATTAAAAAACTGGTTCTAATACGGAATATGTCCACCCCGGACTTGAATGCATTGGCGGCATCGACTTTCCATGCTCTCAATTAAATTGTCGGACACCGAAATAAGTAACGCTGGAGTAAGCCTTGTTCCAGCTCATTTAATGACTTTGGTGGAGGACATAAAGCCACAACCTGTCTTCCAAGATAGTCCCAAAGATGTTCTATCGGATTCAAGTCTGGAGGGTGAGCTGGCCATTCCACTCTCTCCAAACCATGATCCTCAAGATAATCCTCAACAACCACAGCTCGGTGTGGTCTCGGACTATCATCCATTAGAATGAAACCATTGCCAATAGCACCAGCATATGAGCGCACATATGAATCAAGGATCTCATCCCGATATCTCGCACCAGTCACAGTTCTTCCATGGAACACATGCAGGTCAGTGTGGCCTCCGAGTGAGATCTCTGCCCAAACCATAATTCCATCGTTTCTGTACATGTGTGTTTCGATAGTGTTTGATTGATGGTATCGAGTTCATTGTTCTCTCCAGATCAGAAGACGTCCTGAATCGCTCTCCAGTGTGAATCTGGACTCGTCTGTGAAGAGTACAGAAGCCCACTGTTGTCTGGTCCAGGAAACATGTTCTCTTGCCCAACATAAGCGAGTCCTTCTCTGTCGTCTGTTGAGGGGGACACACACAACTAGTCGCCTTGCACAGAGACCTGCATTCTAAAGACGTCTTCGCACCGTAGTAGCAGAGATTCTTCTCCCTGATGTTGCGAAGTGGTCTGCAATGAATTGCGGCACAGTAGTGCGTCTTCTCCTTCGGGTCGAAAGAGCTAGAAACCGGTCTTCTGCAGGTGTTGTAACACGTGGGCGGTCTGGAACATATTTTCTGGACACAGAATCTTCGGATTCATATTGATCCCAGAGTCGTTGGACTACACTGCGAGACACATTGAACCGTCTAGCAGTATCGACCTGTGACAACCCCATTTCCATCCATCCATCCTACCGCCCGCCACCTTAATGAATCGGGCAAACGACTTCTTCTTGACATTTCTAGACTCTACTGGCTGTTGTGAACAAAACTGACAACAATAGTTCGAATACAACAAAACTTACACGCGGAATTACGAAAGCTTTGTAATTGCATATTTTTCTCTCATTCACAAATACCTATTCTTTTCTATAAAATAAAAGTGGTAGCTAGAATTTTTGCGTAAGTTTTTTTAAAGCTTATTATTGTCATTCATATAATCTATGAAGTTTAATCTGACTGCCATTTTTTGTCTGGCGAGCTTCGAAAAACATGTTGTACCTTTACTTTTGGAGGCCAGTGTATTTTTGTTTAGTTTTTACTCGCGTATTTATATTGCATTTATATTCATTTTGCTCAATTCCAATTAAATTTTTGCATTTCTAGTTTTTACTTACCCATCACACGTAGTATAGGGTAAGTCTTGCAATTGTTTTAAAATTCGAAAAATAAATGTTTGACGGATTTACACGTTTCAGAATACACTGGAGATTCCGAAAAACATATTTATAGAAAAAAAAAATTGCCATCCGTCTGTCTGTGTGTGTCTGTAAACACTCTATCTCCAGAACAAATTGAGATGGAGACTTAAAATTTGGTATGTACTTAGTATGTAATAATGGGAAGGAGCTTATTTAATTTCAGTAACCTTGATTACCCGGAAATATTTTTTAGGACTCTTGAAATATTCGTTCTGATAAAAGGTATATACAAATTTTCGAAATTGTTTATTTTAAGGAGTGATTATAAAAGACAATGACAAAACATAAATTTTGCATAAAGAATGAAGTCGATCGAATAATTAGTTGCCGAGATATTTGGAGTCCTATTTCCTACACTCTTTGATTTTTCGTGACCCTGTATTTCCTTCAAATTGCAATTCAAAGATATATTTTAATTGGAAATGAGACGCTTAATCCGACAAAATAAACTGTTAGTTAATATGATTAACATTTTTGGAGGATGTTTCTTTTACGCAATTCTGTAATAGAGCACTCAAAGTTTATGATGTCATCAAGCCACAATTTTATTCGAATTGCAATATATTTTATAAATAGTTTACACATGTTTTATTTTCATATTTTATATTATGTATATCCATATACGGTGGTCCCCAACGACTAGTGTACTTACCCATCATACGTAGTATAGGGTAAATCTTGTAATCGTTTTAAAAATCGAAAAATTTATTTTGACGGATTTACACGTTTCAGACACTGGAGATTCCGAAAAACATATTTTTATAAACAAAAATTGTCGTCCGTCTGTCTGTGAGTGTGTCTGTAAACGCTATATCTCCCGAACAAATTGAGATAAAGACTTGAAATTTGGTATTTACTTAGTATATAATATTGAGAAGAAGTTTATTGAATTTCAGTAATTTAGATTATCCGGAAATATTTTTCTTGGATTTTCAAAGGAGTGAATACAAAAGACAATAAAAAAACATAACTTTTGCATAAAGACGAATCGATCGGATAATTAGTTGATGAAATATTTATAATCATATTTTCTCCACTCTTCGATTTTTCATGACACTATATTTCAATCAAATTTCAATTCAAAGATATATTTTAATTGGAAATGAGACGTTTAATCCGACGCGGTAAACTGTTAGTTAATATGATTATCATTTTTGGAGTTATAAGGATGTTTATTTTCGCAATTCAGTAATAGAGCATTTAAAGCGAGGCTAACGAAAAAGACAGGCTACCGCGGTCCATTCCACTTATCTTTTTTTACAGACCACTAGAGTGACGTGATGCTCTTTTCATGCACCTTCATTGGTGCATTCGAGCATCACGTGACTCTGGCGGTCTGTAAAAAAAGATACGCGTAAAGCACCGCGGTAGCCTTTCTTTTTAGTTAGCCTCGATTTAAAGTTTATGACGTCATCAAGCCACGATTTTAAACACTCTATCTACCGAACAAACTGAGATAGAAGCTTGAAATTTGGTATGTATTTAGAATGTAATAGTGCGACAAAGCTTATTAAATTTCAGTAACCTTAGTTATCCGGAACTATTTTTTCAGACTATCGAAATATTCATAACCATGATGGGTAAGTATAACGGTGGTCCCCAACGACAAGCTTACTAAAATTTTGAGTTCCTGATTTTCATATATATAAATGATTGATGTTTCTTTTCGTTTCATTCCAAAGTTAGTTAGAAGTACAATTTAAACAGAAGATAAACGAGTAAAAGAAAAAGAGTACTAACACAATCAAAGACCACTTATAATTAATCAACCCTCTGAGACCACAGTGCCTGATTCCGTTTATAAGCTGTCATGCATCCGTGAACGACACAGCTCGATGTAAATTATTGATCCTCAAATATTTTATATATACATCTCTCTCTCTCTCTCTATATATATATATATATATATATATATATACAGGGTGATTCATAAAAGATGGGCAGAACTTTAAGGGGCTATAGTACACTTAAAGACAAATAATATTAAATAGGAGACTAAGGGTCCCAGACGTATTCCCAAGGAGATAGGGGGCATTAAAGTTTAGGGTCCGAAATTTCAAATGATTATAAAACATGGAAAAATTGGTCGATTCGTTTGCGGTTTTTGCAAAAAATTTTCTTTATGCCAGTATTTTCTTGAAATAAAATTTTAAAGTTCAATTTCAAAAAATGCCGATAGGGGGCGCTTTAGACTTTGGAGTAACAAACAACTATTTTTTAACGTTATTTTTTGTATTTCTTTAAATGATTTCGAAAGCTTAGACTTAAACTTAAATTTTGATCTAAAAATCTGAGTCCTAACGAGTAGTTAAGTAGCGTAAACTGAAATTTGAAATTTGAAACCCTTCTCCCCCCAGAACAAAAATCAGTTATTCCCGATCTTTGTGTCGTAGATTAGGCTCTAACTACTGCCGCGTTTTGCTAAAATTATTCTTTATGTCAGTATTTTCTTGAAAATAAATTTTAAAGAAAATTTTCAAAAAATTCCGATAGAGGGCGCTTTAGACTTTGGAGTAACGAACAACTATTTTATACCGTTATTTTTTGTGTCTCATTAAATGCTTTCTAAAGCTTAGACTTAAATTTTCAGCCCAAAATCTGAATCGTTAGACGTGGTTAAGTTTCTGGGGAGAGGGGTTTGAAATTTCTACTCCTGAGCACAGTTCAGTTTACCATGTCCACACATTGTGTGCTGTGATACGAGGTAAAAAGACACAAATTAGGATTATGTTACCAAAGCATATTTATTAACATGTAATCACAATAAATGTTCAAAACTGTGACCACCAGAGGTTATGCACGCAGAACAACGGCGACGAATGGAACGGCGAACATTCGCGAAAACATCAGGCTTTTCGAGCACTTCCCCTACAGCGGCGGAAAGTCTGGCGACCAGTTCCTCGGGGGATTCAATGGGTGTCTCATACATAAGAGCCTTCAATCGTCCCCCAAAAAAGAAATCGAGGGGTGAAAGATCTGGCGAGCGAGCAGGCCAAGCAACAGGACCACCTCGACCAATCCATCTGTTCGGAAATGTGATGTCCAGATAGTTGCGGACGTCTCGTACGTAATGGGCTGGCGCTCCATCGTGCTGGAACCACATGACCCGCCGGATGCGTGGAGGAACAACGTTTAACAGGTCTGGCAGCACATGTTGCAGAAATGTGAGGTATGTTTTACCGTTGAGGCGTTCAGGAAGAAGGTACGGTCCGATTAGGTGGTCTCCGAGGATTCCTGCCCAAACATTGATGGAAAAGCGTCTCTGATGAGCATGTGGATACGTAGCATGTGGATTGACATCCGCCCATACATGTGCATTGTGTGTGTTAAATGTACCTTCACGTGTGAAGGTACATTCATCGGTGAAAAGCACAGTTCGTCCAAAATGTGGATATAGCGCGTTCTGCTGCAGAAACCAGCGGGCGAATTCAATACGATTTGGATAATCCCCTGGAGACAGTTTCTGGACTCGTTGCACATGAAACGGGAGCAAATGTTCATCCTTCAGTACTCTCCAAGTCGTGGACTGTGAGGTATCCACCTGGCTAGCCACTGTTCGTGTACTTGTACTTGGCTGCGCCGCTACTACATCCAGAATGGCTTCTGCAACAACTACTGATTCGTCCTTTTTTGCACGACCTGCATTCGACCGGGAAGCGAGAAATGATCCCGTCTCACACAACTGTCTGTGCAAGCGCTCGAAAGTTTTGCGGTTAGGCAACCGCCTGTTAGGAAATCGCTCTCCGTACATTCGTTGTGCCTCTGCACCATTTCCATCTGCCGCTCCGTAAATTAAATGCATCTCAGCCTTTTCCTTATTCGTGAAGGGCACCATCTTCCGATTCATTACTACAGCGACTTACACTTGACTCACCGTTCAGTGGTTTTTATGCCTGAATCGTGTCGAAATTTTGCATACGTGTTCTTCTTCTTCCCCATTTGACATTTGCATACTTTCTGTTTCCTTCTTCACCCGGTGACTAGCGTCAGGAATGGAGCTTTAACGTTTGCATGAGCGACGTTTCCAACTGTGCCAGTGCCTTTATGAGTGAATTCCGACTATGCAGTCCTTGACGAAAGTTGTATTTTTGCCTCGTATCACAGCACAGAATCGTTGGGCATGGTTAAGTAGTGCAAACTGAACTATGTTCAGAAGTTGAAATTTGAACCCCCTCCCCTCGCTACTGAACCACGCTCCGCGATTCAGATTTTGAGCTGAAAATTTAAGTTTAAGTCTAAGCTTTAGAAAGCATTTAATCAGACACAAAAAATAACGGTATAAAATAGTTGTTCGTTACTCCAAAGTCTAAAGCGCCCTCTATCGGAATTTTTTGAAAATTTTCTTTAAAATGTATTTTCAAGAAAATACTGACATAAAGAATAATTTTAGCAAAACGCGGCAGTAGTTAGAGCCTAATCTACGACACAAAGATCGGGAATAACTGATTTTTGTTCTGGGGGGAGAAGGGTTTCAAATTTCAAATTTCAGTTTACGCTACTTAACTACTCGTTAGGACTCAGATTTTTAGATCAAAATTTAAGTTTAAGTCTAAGCTTTCGAAATCATTTAAAGAAATACAAAAAATAACGTTAAAAAATAGTTGTTTGTTACTCCAAAGTCTAAAGCGCCCCCTATCGGCATTTTTTGAAATTGAACTTTAAAATTTTATTTCAAGAAAATACTGGCATAAAGAAAATTTTTTGCAAAAACCGCAAACGAATCGACCAATTTTTCCATGTTTTATAATCATTTGAAATTTCGGACCCTAAACTTTAATGCCCCCTATCTCCTTGGGAATACGTCTGGGACCCTTAGTCTCCTATTTAATATTATTTGTCTTTAAGTGTACTATAACCCCTTAAAGTTCTGCCCATCTTTTATGAATCACGCTGTATACAGGGTGTCCACGTATAACCTGACCGACCTTTATTTTCGCAACTGTTGGTCCTAGATGCATACTTCCAATTACAAAAATGGTTTAAATAAGGTAAAGAATTATTTTTAAACCGATTTGGGTCAAGAAAAACATTTATTAAAAAATTACGAAATTTAAATTTTTATACAGTCCCCGGTCCTATAAGTGATATTTAGTAAAAATTTACTGTGACACTAACAAGTAAGATAAAAAAAGTTCCACTCACCTAATATTTAAATTGACCGAATTATGAAACTTTGAAATGCATGACTTATACCACTTTTTTGCATCTCAAAACAGATGATTTCGGTCGTGCTTTCAGGGGTCGTATATAAAGTACTTAAACATATTTCAAGGTATCTGCACTTTTAAAGAAATCTTACAACTATTATGATTGACTTAAATTTTATTAGTTCAGTTTCAGATTAGTTAAAATAATTGTATTTTAACAAATGTTTTATTTTGTAAGGATTTGAGGCTATGATTTATTTTAACAAAAATTATATTATTTTCATAAGGTTACTTTTAACTTGCAACGAACGTCTTTCCAGTTTAAAATTTGTACTTGAACTTTAACTCACTTTCAAATGTCCGATCGAAGTTAAATTTTACATACTGACTTAAATCCGATGACAATGTAATATTATTATGATTTTTGACGCTTATCATCTTAATAATACTCATATTATAGGATAACACAAATAATTCGGATAGATTGCTGTCAACAAGTTTAAAAAAAAGTTTTAGATTAGATAACATAAACCTGCGATGGTTGTGTTTTTTACCTTTTATAATTACGTTTTATGTATTTTTTAACGCTGGGTAAAACAATTACCTTCACTTTTAACCATCATGTCAAGATTTTTCGCAAATCGTAAATTTCAAGGTTAAAAAATAGCGAAAAATCTGATACCATAAAATAGATGTACGACTTTTTATTCAGTTTAAATTTATTTAATTCAATAATTTATTCAATTTTTTGGCTTATACTAGGTTTTTTACAACTAAATAGCTCAGGTGTCCGATGAGGTTGGGAGGGGAGGGGGGATCAATTTTAACTTAGAGCTTTTTAACTTTGAAATTTTAGATTTGAAAAAAATTCTGACGTGATGGTTTAAAATGAAGGTCATTTTCGGATTCAGCGCTAAAAAATACTTTAGAATCAATTTTCGAAAGCTAAAAAACATAGCACAACCCAAAATTTGAAAGATAGTGTAATCTAACAGTATTTTAAAATCTTAATTGAGGCTGTTGTTTTTCATCCTTTTATTCAACAAAAATTCTGTTATTTTTATCCTCTTATATGTTCAATACAAATTGTATATTTTGCATTAATATGTCAGAATGATTATAGATTTCACATTTATATTAGATTGCAATGTTAATTTTTTCTCTCAACTATTTTTTTGATATATCTGACGATTATTTATATTTCTACTACATTTGTGAATGACCCCTATTTCGCAACAAAAAATATACTCCCACTTAAAGCAGCTATTACTCGGCCAGTTTTAATCGTAGATTAATGGGACTATTTTTATCTGACTTGTTAGTGTCACAGTAAATTTTTACTAAGTATCACTTATAGGACCGGGGGACCGTATAAAAATTTAACTTTCGCAATTTTTTAATAAATGTTTTTCTTGACCCAAATCACTTTAAAAATAATTCTTCACACACACACACACACACACACACACACACACACACACACACACATATATATATATATATATATATGTATGTGTGTGTGTGTGTGTGTTCAAAAAATATTCGTTTAATTTTAAAAAAGAGAAAATGATATAATACTGCAATATAAATTACCTGTTAAATGTGAAAGTGCAAATACATTATTTAAAATGTGTGGTATATTGTTTTATTTATTTGTTTAGAACATAGAATAATCTTTTCACTTAGTTCATGAGAAAATATTTACAAAATGTTTAAAATATATTTTTAAAAATTATCAACATCTGATTTTATTTTTAAGAGAGCGTTAAGCATTTTATAATGATGGTTCGAGAAATTTTCTTTCTTCGAAATAGAGATAAACAGTTTGACACCGACTTACTGTAGAGTAATTCCGGGAAAGTCGCCGCATCCGCGGGATAGATGCCGCACACCTTGTATTTCCTGTTATTATCGATAGATGACTGTGAGAAGTATAGTATAGGTGCGCAATGTGATTACTTTAACCAGATTATAGTGTGAATCCCATTTCGATGTTTGTACAATCCTTCATTTGAGGTAAGCGCATGAATTCACTATCCAAACTTTTAAACCCGTTATGCTTAAATTCTTTTTATACGCTAATTACTAAATGCATGCATGATTTCGAAGTTAAAACTAAGTGTAGCGTCTGTATAGAATACTGTGTGTATGGCAACGCCATTTTTCTTTGTGACGGCAGGCAACTGTAATGTGCGACGTCTGTACCGTACAAAATGGGATACATGTCGTACAGCGATCCAGTATACATGCCGCAGTTTCTCTTGGGATGCCGCGACTAATAAAATTCAATTCATCAGGCATTGGTGAATGCTCAAGCAGTATGAAGTTTACTCTTCATGGGGAAAAAGGGAAAAAATAAAAAGTAAGAAGGCGAAGAAGATGCAAGTCGAGATGATAATAATGAAAAGTTGGATCACACATGCGACGCAGACGTTTTTTGCAAGGAATATACAGAAAACTACTCCAAAACTAAGAGGAAGTGTGATTGGTTTCGTTGCATCATGTGTCAAATGTGGATACATGAAGACTATACTACTGTCACACTTTTTGTGTAGATTGCGGTTGAAAAAACAAATCTATTAACAAATAAATCAATGTAAACACTATTTTACTTTTTTCTTTTCCCTCTCTAATACACTGATGTTACGTTGTTGCTAAAATAACAATTAAAATCCAATCTTTGGAAAATAAGTAGATACGTTCAGTAGTGAACAAAGTAGGCAGACTAATATTGATTTGAACCTACTAATACGTGTCATTTTACTCACTTAGTTTCTTTTAGTTCTTACATAGTTAATTATAGTCCAGATATGAATATTTGTTTGAATATTTTTTATTTATAATTTCATTCTGTTCTTATGACAAGCGCGGAAACGGACTCACGGGCAAATGTGGTGTCTCAGCCCTAATGCACGGGTAACGCGCCGCAGTGTAATGTTTTAGATTTTTTTTTTAAAATATTAATTATTTTTTGTCGCAGTACACATATTGTATATTTAACATTAACAGCACAACATGATTTTTTTTTAGTGCTCCATGGGATTTTATACACGAATTCAAAAAAAAAGTATGCGGAATCTCACCCGGAATTACTCATTTAACATTCCCATGAATGCGTCATTCACGTTTATATTTAATTTGTGAAAAAAGTTTTTGAAAAAAAAAATTGACACGCTGAGAAACAAAATCACCATATTGAGTGTCAGCATGTGCATGTCTCTTTTGGTGATGTCATAAAATGTATTCTTTACTTAAACGGAGAGATCCTAAGTAATGTGATTACGTGATAGCAAAGTAATATAGTGTGTACTGTTGTCAGTGCATCATGATTGTGCAACATGTGTTGAATAAGGTACATCATTTGACCAAGAACGATATTTTTTGGTTCATAGTTCTATTTTCAACGTACTAATATATGGATAGTCTGTAACAGTACTTTCCGAATTTCGGAAAGTGTTGCAAAATAATCAGATATGTGTCGCATTCGATACGTTTTCCTGAATTATCATATCACGCAGAAAGTTTTAAAAACTTTTTGCAGGCTTACTAAATTTTATTTCTATGTAAATTGAGCTGAAAATAGAATTATTTATTTTTAATCACTGAAATAATTCTTATTGAATGGAGCATCTCGTCAATACTGATAGTAACATATTTGTATAAAAATTATACATGAAAGCAATTGAAGATATAATTATTTTTTAAATGTTACTAAATGTATAAATAATTCTAGTGCCTATTAATATTTTTCCCCGGGTGCATCCGCACAAGAATAAAATTTAAAAATTATTTTTATGATATAATTACAGTTATCATGAACATAAATCTTCGAAGAAAAATGCAATAGAATGTAATATTAAATTAAGATCAGTTACTGAAACTTTTACCCATGCAAATTTTTCCAACATTTTAATACAAATGAGGAGCTGAATTCATGAAAGACTTTCATATAATTATAAACTACTGTAATTATGACATCACAGAAAAATATTTATAATTGCACAAATTTAATAAAAGTTAAATTTCAATTTCAAAACCTAATACACAATTACACAGGATAAATTCAATTTGCGAAGAATATAATCAGAGCTATGTAATACAACTAAAATAATCTGATTATGTTTTAATTTCATTTTACTGATAACGAAAGTTTGAACGAATTCTAGAAAAAGTTATGAACAAAGGAAATCTTTTACAATTTTTACAATAATTTATTTAAGAATGAACTAATTTGTTTGTTTCGTGACTTTCACTCACTGTGTGTATTTATTTTTGAGAAAAAAAACTTTCTGAATATCACCCAAAGACATTCAGTTAAGATCCTGTAGTTATAAAATTAAGCCTGATTTAGTTTTAAATAATTGTTCGCTGTGAATGAAATTTTAATATAACTTATCGAATGAAATTTTGTATATTTTACAAAACAGCATAAAATTATTATGGAAGGTGAATAGGTGTAATTTAATTAAAAGAATACTGTCAAACATGTATGATAATTCATTAATATTATTGATATTTGAAATATATGAGAATATTCTTTATACCAAATAGCAATAGTACTTAATTTATCTTTTTAAGAAAGTGAATTTCATTTTCTTAAAATTTTTCTAGATTGTATTGAGTGTCCAAAGAGAATTATTGTTGCTGTTGTTGTTATTCCCTTTAACCCTTTCTCGACGACCGTCCTTTACAGAATTTTTAATCTTTTACCACCGGTTTTTCAAAACAGAAATTTTCACCTAATTGAATCGCAGAAATGCTATCATTAAATAAGTCAAATCTTACAATAAAAAATAACTGGTGGGAATAATCGAGGATTTTGAGCATCTAATGCCTCACGTATACGTGCCGCTCGTCCCCAAGGGGTTAAGCGTTAGGCCCATGTTTTTCCGTTACTAGAAGTCAGGTTACAATGGTTACAAAACTATTTTTAACAGCCTACTTTTTATAACCGTATATAGAATGAGGGGATATAAAAGATATTATATCATCAAACTGTGATTAAAAAAATATATCCTGGCATTTACAAGCATACTTGTGGAAATACAGGAAAACTCTCAAACTCTGAATGAATTTTAATGCACATTGTATATTGAAACTGTAGACTACGTCTCCAAAGAAAACTGAACTCGGAACCAAAGGGACAATGGACTAATTTAATCCCGAAGTAGTTCCCACCTACAATTTTGATGACTGACATAAGGGGAAAATTTCCCTGCTTCATATCTCTCTGCCAGCTACTGATTTCATAGAGGGAAGCCTCTCGCATCCAAGTTTCGCAGGTATTTGGTAACTACACAGAACGAACAGCGTATTTTAGGAGGACAATTTCACAAAGTACTGTCTACGTTTAATTCTACCCTAACTTTAGTGCTTGGATAGGAACAGTTACTTTACAAGGAAATTATCGAAACATTTATAAGTTTGATTTCATTGTTAACACAGTAATGTTGAAAAAATTTGTTCCAAATTGATTTACTTTTATTCTTATTTTAAAATTATTTGGCCTTTTATTTTGTTTTATTTTTTTAGATATTAGAAATTGGAGCAAGATTTTTGATTACCAGAATGGATTATTTATTTGAGTATTCATCTCTTGATGATCATACGGTAAACAGCAGCAATAAGTCTTAGAGATAAGACATCTGAGATTTTAATGATTGCAGTAATGTTTATAGGAAGTTAAAAACTTTCATATGGAATTTTTATGGGTTGTAAAAATCTCCCTTAGAGGTATACCATGAAAGTGTTGACTATTTCGAAAGTTTAGAAATAAATTCTGCATTCGCTAAATTTTAAAGCGAGAACGCTATGTATGAAGTTCTATATATGTTTAGTGATAAAACCTTTCATTGAGTGCTATAAATATGTTTTCAGTTTGATGGATGTTCATTGGAACGATCCATCAAAATATTCTGCTGCTAATGCAGATTCATAGATTTTAAAAACAATTCAGATCCATATATTTTAAAAACAATAATTAATGTGGGTTCGCAGATAATTCCATCCATATTTTTAGAGTAAATTATAAGTATTTTCTAATTAAAAAATACTTTTAGATTAAAAAATGTCTTATACAATATTATTGTTTTCTATAATTTTATCTTGAAATATTTATTGAAAAATTTCAACACCAGCTAAAAAAAAAAATATTATTTTTTTTTATTATTATTATTAGTTTATTATTATATAACATATAAATTAAACTTTAGAAAATGAAAGCTCACCGGAAGATTTTCACTGAAAATTAGTTCAGAACTTATAAAGCAATAACAGTTTATTAATTTTTCCATTCATATCAAGTGCTAAATTTATATCACAAATCAGATTTAAAAATAAAACATTGTTTTCAGTAAGTAAAATTCCGTTGAAAATTTTGGTAAATTTCTTCCTGCAGAAATCACCTTAAATATATCGTTTACCGATCAATATGAATAAATTTAAGTGAAGGATTAACTTGAAATTAATCTATAACAGTGAAAAGTTTTGGTCTCTAATATTTTATTTTTACTTACAGTAATGACGGATTAAAGAACAAATATTTTGCAATAAAAATTCTGTAATCCTTTTCTAAACAAGTTTATTAGTTTCCAAAGAAACATTTCTTTTATAGCTTCGAGGCAGAAACTGAAGTGTATAGGAATCTAAAACAACATTTTCGTTATGTTCTTTGAAATGCATTAATAATGAAGTTAGTCTGACTTGGTAAAATTTTAAAGAATTATTTTACACATATTTATACATTATAACTTTTGCGTAAAAGAATAAAACTCAACCCACTTTGTAAATTTTAAAATTAATTCTCAACAATCTCATTTTTCAACATTTAGGAAGTATTTTTAATACGCTATTCTTTAAGTATCTTATGGAAAGTGAATTAGTAAAGGTTAAAGTTTCTTATACATTTTAATGAACTTTCCTTAATACCTAGATGAGAAGTTTGTTCAAGATGAAACTGTAAAATGATTTACTTTTCAGTTGTCAACAACATTTAAAAATTATATACATCTCTGAATAAAACTGTAATGAAAATATAAAATTTATTTTTTAATTAAAAGAGGTTACAATTCACTTATATAATTTGCCTTCCTATCGACATCCGTATTCATAAATTCAGTGGAAACCGCCTATAAAGAAGCTGAAGGGAGAGAGCGTGAAAATTATTCGTTACACGTGGGCTTCGTTGTAACCAGTTTTCTTACTGCATGTTGTGGTTTGCTGTGAATTTTAAAAGTTCGATTTATCTGATACTTCGGTTTAATCTTGCATGAAGTAAGGAGACGACAAAATGCAACAGAAATGTTAATAATAGCCTTCAAGACAATTTAAAATATCATATTTCATATATTTCTGAGTAAAGTTTTCGAATATAAAAAGGGATTATGGTAAGAAAAACATGATACCAATACACAAATGTGCTTAATTTTAAAAACCTTTAACTGGTCTAAATTTTACGTTGTGCTCTTTTGCTGTCTTACTGCATGGGAATGCTAGGCAAAAAATCTGGAAATTTTGAAAAAAAAAACAATTATTCTTACTCAATTATTTTGTGAAAGGGTTCATTTCCACTCGTAAAGATTGGAAAATTTGAAATTTCATTTTTGAAATATTATTTTTAAATTTTTATAATAGATAATTTCTAGTGATTTTCTTTCTTCATATTTATTCATCTTCATGAAAACATTCCAGCTCACATATGAAAATATCAACTTGAAAACTATCTTTAAGAATTAAACACCATTTCTCTCAATAAAAGTGAAAATTCATATGTAAAATGTTATCATTGATGCCAATTAGTGAAAATGGTAAGGTATATAACTTAATATGAAATCATTTGAAAGATTCATATATTTTTATTGTTCTAGGTGTAATTTTTCATATCTCTTGAAATCCCAGCTGTCACAATCATGATGGTCTATAACATTGACCATTTTATTTCTTAATATTTTTGAAATTCTTTAATACACACCAGTAATGCTTAAAATAGTGCCTTTAGTAGCTTAATAGTTTAAAGTTTTCCTTGTCTGTATATAATTCTATATTCTGAAAACATGTTTTGGTAAAATATTGATTAATTAAACACCTTTTTTGAGTCTAATCAGATGGTAATCACCAGAAATATTTAAAAATTATAAACCAGAATTATTGTAAAAAATTAAATATAGATAAAATGCTTAAGTGATACAAAGAGAAGCACAACCTTTTAATGATCGACATATGTTTCAGCATTCATGCGGCGCCATTTTCCAGATATACAATGATAAACATAATATTCTCGCAAACTTTTGAAAATAAACTTGAAAAACATAAATTACGAGATCATATATGTAAAAAAGCAGGTGCTTAAAATAGTCAACTGTAGACCTGACATTTAACATTTCCTTATTGCTTTTTTAAATTGAAAAGTACCTCGTGCCAAATTTTAGGTAATTCAAATGAGGCGGATTCCTTGCAAATGTTTATGTTACGCATATAGATTTCTATTGATTCACGGATAATAGATGGGAAATAAAGCGTTGATGGATAAATTATTTTAATATTTTTTAAATCATTTTTTAAAGTCTCGGTTCTATGTATTCTTGCCAGTGCTGTAGTACTTCTGTCATATTGGATATCTGCCATATGTTCTTTTAATCTTGTTTTAAACTTTCTAGTGGTCTATATAATATCATAATAGTCCATCTGCTCTGATGAACGGGATTTAATAAACACCTGATAATTGATATATTTTTTTTATGTATATTACCTGCTAGTTTATCGTTGTATATGGTATATATCTTGAAAATGTCGTCGTATGTGCGCACTTTTTCTATATTTTAATTATAATTAGTGATCTTATTATGCGATTATGAAATATTCTTTGTTTATATAAAATGCAGCTTGAATTACCCTTTTCACCAGCCTTTATCTTAAGTATAGATCATTAGATTTTTATAAAAATATAAATGAATCAGTATCAAGAAGAGGTTGCTTGTCAGAATTTATATATAAATTAAAAAAGGTAATAAAGTATAACTTCTTGCTACCAGACACTTCAGAATCATAAAATTTCTCTGCTAATTGGAGGCATTTGTTCTTATGAAGTAAAAACATACAAATATGTAGCTGTTGAAAATTGCAAAAGTGATCGCTGAATATAGGTGTCTGCTATTCTGGAGTGTATGTTTTACTGTCTGTGTACAGTGTGTCCTAAAGATGACTGATGGATTTTGAAAATCAATAATAATAAAACAAGTGGGTAAGTGTGATCGAAGATCGCACATAGGGTTTCGTTTAATATTCCTTTCAAAACACTTCATCCTTTCTTTAATAAATCCAAATAAATTTCATTTTCAAAAAAAAAAAAAAAAAAAAAAAAGTCATGTTTTTTATAAAGTAAAAATTTACTGGTCTATTTTTCGCGTTTTTTTCGAAAATCTGAACCGGTCCGATAGCGGGCTTCGCCTACTATTATGCTCTGTCATAATAATATCTATCATGTGGACTAAATGAGATATTTAAAAAAAATCGATTTCAAAATTAAACATGTTGTATAGAGACCTTTAAAATGTTAGACGTCAGATTTTCTTTTTAATTCTCTAATGACGTCATATTAAGTTGCTTTCTGTATTTACACATACTCATACTCCTTGTATTATTGAGAAATGCTTGAAAATTTCCGTTTTTTTCCGTTTTATATTAATCTTTTTTCAATTGGTGAAACTTTTTATTTCATTTTCATTTTTCACGTGGAAATCTTTCAATATAAAATTAATTATTGTGGAAAGAATTTTATTGTGGATATTTAATTGTTGGCAACTGCTATAACGAAAAATGTTTAAGTTTAATAGGAATGGGCTGTTAGATTTTTGGTTTTTTTATCTCTATAGTACACTAATACGATTTTTTTTTAAATTTTATGACTTTGAGCTTCATAATAGGTATTCAGATTTAAGTACACAAAATATCATGACTGTAAGTTATATAGTTTCTTAACCTTCTCACCGCCGCGACCTGATATATCCGTTCATTATGCTGTAGGTTTCACAGCAATACAAGGTTTGTTTAAATTAATATAATTCTACAAATATAATGCATTCTTAAAACATCAAGTAATGATTGATACTCTCAAGGATTATACTTATACACGTAATTAAGTTTTTTATCTCATGTTTGAAAATGCAGATTTTTTTAGTATTTTAAAAAATTTACAGAGAAAACATTACAAATTTGCCCTTTTGCTCGGCGGTCAGGGGGTTAAAACCGGCTCTGTGACAGATAGACAACGAAGCGGGAATAATAGAGTTTCGTGAGCTGAGCGAAACCCTAAAAAAGGAACGCGATAGAAATGCATCGTTTGCGGCCTTATGTTTGGGAAACCAGGGAATTTTATCTTATCAATATGCAAATTTAGTTAACATTTTCGCCAGAAAATATCGCTGCAGCTTTGCGAGAGCTGAAGATAAATAAAATACGACACATTTTCATTCGTATTTTGCTACTCAATCTGTTACTGAGTATTTTTGAATGGTTATACGCAATTGAAAATGGTTTATTCGTTGGTACAGCGGATATTTATTGATTTGGAATATCATCGCTATTTTGCAACGCCATCTTTTCGCGAAAATGTTAACTAAATCTGTAAATTGGTGGGATACAAATCCCTGGTTTCCCAAACATAAGGCCGCAAACGATTCCTTTCACATTCCATTTATTTTCATTGACTTTCAAAACCCATCAGTCATTTTGGGACACGCTGTATATGGATTACACAATACAGTTGAAAGTTTCTTGTCGTGTATTAAAATGAACATTTGAACTAAAATGGCAACGGTAGAAACTTTAGAACTGAGATAAATGTTGTTTATGTAGGATTATGTTTATAGTTAATTGTTTTGTTCCTGTATAATTTAGTAATAAATAATGTGTGTTAAAGAAACGTATATTTAATAAGTAATTATAGAACAGCTATGCATTTTACACCAACAAAAAAAGTCAAACTGGTGACCAGGAAAACCGATTCATCTTGTAGAGCACGAGAGGCATGGGTAAGTATACCTGTAATATGAACTACGCCCTACAGCTTAATATAGTAGCGTGTGGAAAGATGTAGACGAATAGGCTAGACGAATGAGGTTAATAAAAGAATTGGTTAACCTCAACACAACATAAGTTTAATTTAAGATATTTATAAAATAAAATTTAACGTGCTTTTGCACTGCTAAAGACCACATAAGGCTGCAATAGCCAGCTTGCATAGCTTGTCATGCTCTCCTGACTTCAACACCTTCTCTTGTCAATAAATTCCAGTTTTAAATATTAGCGCATTCGACTGTTGCCATTCAGAAGAGAAATAATGAGTCCAGCCTTGTTTGAGAGATCTTGCATCTTATCAACCCGTCCGATTCTGTCGTCTGGAAAATTCGCTTCGGAAAGCAGAACCATCGAAGTGGGTGTCGAGAAGTAGAGTACTTCCATATCTCAGTACCAGTCGGTCTCGCTGGTGAAATTTGTCCACTGTCGAAACAGCTAGAGTAACTGCATGAATGAGTTGCTCGATGCTAAGGTAGTTACTCTAGAATTTGTCCACAGCAGCAACAGCCAGAGAGCACTGCACGGCGGAGTCGCCACAGGTACTCCCCTCCAGTCTGAAAGACGAAAAGAAAAAGATTAAACAAGATGTGTGGGAGGAAGTAAAAATTTTACATGTCGCCCACTGCGGGTAACATATGACGTAGGATCTTTGTCCAGATCGGCGGTATTGAATAAAAATGCAGGCTTGAGTAGATTAATGGAAATATGAGTGTCACGTCCATTAATATTGACAGAAAAATACTTGTAGTTACGTTTCGTAACTGGATAAGGACCATCGTAGGGTTGTTCCAGAGGTTTACGAACATAGTCTTTTCGGACAAAGACATGGGATGACGTCATCAACTCAAGATGGACAAAAACATTAATTTTGGTATGATGCGAAGTTGGAACTGGTCGGAGGCAGTGCATCATTTCCCGGAGTAAAATTAAGAATTCGTGATGTTCCGGCTGTGTCGTTGTTTGGGAACGAAAAAATTCGCCGGGAAGGCAAAGAGGGGAACCGTAAACCAGCTCTGCCGGGGAGGAATGCAAATCAGGTTTGAATGCACTTCGCAGTCCCAAAAGTATCGTTGGCAAAATTTCTGTCCATTTGTCTGTCGCGTGGCATTTAATGGCACTTTTAAGGCGACGATGAAAAATTTCAATCACGCCATTGGAGGAAGGGTTATATGCTGTTGCGAGAGTTTTATATGCGCCAAGAAATTTCGCAACTGCTTAGAAAAGGTCGCTTTCGAACTGTCGCCCTGGTCTGTAGTTATGAATTCTGGGACGCCAAATCGGACAATCCAGCCATTATAGAACGTTCGATCTATCGTATCTGCAGTTATATCTGTCATGGGAAAAACTTCAGGCCATCTGGTATATCGATCAATGCAAGTTAAGCAGTATCGAAATCCATTCGATGGTGGGAGTGGCCCTACGATATCTAGATGAATATGTCTAAATCTACATTTAGGGAGTGGGTAATGTCCTATTTCAGATTTTACATGACGATGTATTTTACTTTTCCGACAGGCGATGCACTTTTGAGCATACTCTGTTACATCCTTACGTAAATTTTTCCAGACAAAACGTTTTCGAATGATGTCGACCGATTTTTTAACACCTGGATGCGAAATATTATGCAGCATCAAAAAATGGGTAAACGAAAATTTGGCGGTACGTAAGGTCTCGCAGTTCCTGTCGATATATCACACCAAAGTTGCAGTTTGGAAGGAGAAAGTTCAAGGGGGATCATTTTGAGGGTGTCAGAATCCCGAAGTAAACGCAATTCAGCATCGTCACACTGATCTTTTGCAAGATCGAGATAATCAATACTCTCACTTTAATTTGCGAAATACGGGAAAAGGCGTCAGCCACTATATTATCCTTTCCAGGGATGTAGCGAATGTCTGTAGTAAATTGGGAAATGTATTCTAAATGTCGCTGTTGTCGAGGTGAGTTATTGTCACTCTGGTTTACAAATGCGAACGTTAGTGGCTTATGATCAGTAAATACAGTAAATTGACGCCCTTCAATTATATGACGAAAATGCTTAATAGAACAATAAATTGCAAGCAATTCGCGATCATAGGTACTATACTTTTATTCAGTAGGTGTCAATTTACGGGAAAAAATGCGAGAGGTTGAATATCGCCATTAACAATTTGTTGTAATACGGAACCGATATCCAAAACATCAACATGTAACGAAATTTGTGTCCCAGGCACATAGTGAAATAGTAAAGTTGAGTCTGCAATGCTTTTCTTACATTGTTCAAAAGACTGCGTAGGTGCATCAGTCCAAAGAATGGGAGAATTGTCTTTTTTTTTTCTTGCCTTTACACAATTCGTGTAATGGAGCCTGAATAGATGCCGTTCCTTTTAAATGTTTATGATAAAAATTTATCATAGATAAAAATCTACGTAATTCGTTAACAGTTTTTGGTAGTGGAAAATTAAGTAATTTATAAGACTTTCTGGCAAGGGAGCTATTCCTGTACTGTTGACTAAAAATCCTAAGTATGGTAACTCCTTTACGCCAAAGATGCATTTTTCGACGTTAAGCACTAAACCATAAGAATGCAAACGTTGAAATATTTTTTCAAGATCTTTGAAATGTGTTTCCTCGTCTTCCGAGGCTACTAATACATCATCGAGATAAACGAAACAATCAAGACCTCTTAAAACTTCGTCCATAAAGCGCTGGAAACTTTGCGCTGCATTCGATAAACCGAAACACATGAATAAATATTCAAAGAGTCCAAAAGGTGTAGTAACGGCACTCGTTTGGATGGACGCTTCGTCCAAAGGAATCTGGTGGTAGGATTTCATAAGGTCCAATTTAGAAAAAAATACTTTTTCCAGTTAAGCCGTAAGAGAAATCATGAATGTCGGGGAGGGGATAGCGGTCAGGAACAGTGACAGAGTTTAAGCGGCGAAAATCGCAACAAATTCTCCATTCCCCATTCTTTTTGGGTATCATATGGATTGGAGTCGCCCATGGACTTTTTGATGGTCTAATTAAACCTTGATCCATTAAGGATTTAAAACTCTTTTTTAGCGATTTGCAGTTTTTCATAAGATAATCTTCTGGGTGTCGAAAAAATAGGAGGACCTTTTGTCAAAATTGTGTGCATAACAGAATGAGGTTTGCGAGTGACATGAAGCATAGCCGGGTTAGTAATGCTGGGGTATTTCTGCAACAGCTTATGATAAACCGTAATGCCGGAAACGGTTTTTAATCCCAGGGCATTTCCAGACGTAAAAACGCCTTTCGAGGATTTTTTAGATATGCTATCAATGATTCTCCGGTTTTTCATATCCACTATTAACCCAAAATGTTGTAAAAAATCTGCACCTAAGATAGGGCGGTCCACTTCTGCTATTACTAAAGTCCATTTTAGTGGTTTGTGTAGCCCAAGATCAAGCGTTAACTGACATGTACCATAAGTTAAGGTTTTTGATCCATTAGCAGCGTATAAGGATAAGTGTGTATCAGGTGTTTTATGCAGTAAAGGGTCTCGGGGAAAAGTACTACAAGCTGCGCCGGTATCCACCAAGTAGCGGAAACCGGATTTCCTATCTGACAAAAACAGACGAGTTGCACAGTTGCTATTATTTTCCATACACGAAGTGGTATCTAATTCCTTAGCAAAGTTACACAATCCTGTACATTTTTTAGCTTTATTTCCGAATCGAAAATGTTACCAACATAATTTCTGGTTCCTGGATTCACGAGAACTATTTCTGGAAAGAGTACGTGTAAGAGGTTTGTTCTTACTCAAACTACGCGTCCGTGTAGTAGACCGAGTTAAGTCATCCAAACGTTTATGGAATATGTCGATTTGACGTTTTAATCCATCAAGTTCTGAGGAAATACCAGATGTTTTCACTTCAGATAATACTGGTGCCAAACCAGGAATGTCACAAATTTTATCGGCTATATTAGCCAAATCAGATTATCTTTACTTATCGACAAAATTTGCTGAACGGATACTGGCAAACGCTGAAGCTAAAGTGTACGCAGAGCACCTTCTGATATTTTATCAGTAGCGAGAGTTTTCATTTCATGTAACAGCGGAGAGGGGCGTTTATCGCCTAATTGCAAATCTTGTAAAAGCGTTCTCAAACGAACACTCTCAGACTGAGAAAATTGCTCCGTAATGCGAGATTTTAAGGTTTCATAAGCATTTGTGGCAGGGGGTGTACGGATTAGACCACGTATATAAGACAAAATCTCTGTGTCTAAATCAGCCACCACACAATGAAACTTTGTATCGTCGTTAGTAATTCCTGCCGTCACAAATCCTGATTCTACTTGAAGAAACCACAAGTCTATATCAGATTTCCAAACGGGGGGGTGCACGAAATGCGATACGAGAAACTTCGTCGTCCGGCATAGCGACAGCATATGGTATAATAAATACTTAATGTAATAAGAATTGGAACATACTCACTTGAAAACAGATATGTTTCCGGTTAGTATAGAGCGGTCAGCCGTCAAGAAACTTTTCACTAAGGTCACCAGATCTGTGGACGCCCGGGTCACCAAATCTGTAGAGCACGAGAGGCATGGGTAAGTATACCTGTAATATGAACTACGCCCTACAGCTTAATATAGTAGCGTGTGGAAAGATGTAGACGAATAGGCTAGACGAATGGAGGTTAACCAATTCTTTTATTAACCTAACACAACATAAGTTTAATTTAAGATATTTATAAAATAAAATTTAACGTGCTTTTTGCACTTCTAAAGACAACATAAGGCTGCAATAGCCAGCTTGCATAGCTTGTCATGCTCTCCTGACTTCACCACCTTCTCATGTCAATAAATTCCAGTTTTAAATACTAGCGCATTCGACTGTTGCCATTCAGAAGAGAAATAATGAGTCCAGCCTTGTTTGAGAGATCTTGCATCTTATCAACCCGTCCGATTCTGTCGTCTGGAAAATTCGCTTCGGAAAGCAGAACCATCGAAGTGGGTGTCGAGAAGTAGAGTACTTCCATATCTCAGTACCAGTCGGTCTGGCTGGTGAAATTTGTCCACTGTCGAAACAGCTAGAGTAACTGCATGAATGAGTTGCTCGATGCTAAGGTAGTTACTCTAGAATTTGTCCACAGCAGCAACAGCCAGAGAGCACTGCACGGCGGAGTCGCCACAATCTAGTTTAGTAATCTTGGTACTTTGGAATGCTACTCACTTTCGGAAAATTGGAGTAAGGTAAGAATATCTTATTATTCTGTTAAAATGGAACTGTTTGTTCAAGAATTAATTAAACGAAATAAAGCGATAATGGAAGCGGTAAAGGGGTCTAACAGTCTAAAGAATAATAAGGTTTCTGGTGTACAATTTGAGAAATATGATGAATCATTAGAAAGTTTTGATACTTTTATGGATAGATTTGAAGCATTTTTAGATATACAAAATGTACCTAAGGAAAAACTCGCCAAAACGTTAATATCAAGTTTATAAGCTAAGCTATATAACTTGATAAAAAATCTTCTTGCTCCACAAAATCCCATTGATAACGAATTTGAAAAGCTTAAACACATTTTGCAAGAACATTTGAATTCGAAACCATTAATAATACCTAGCAGATACATGTTTTAAACAGGAAACTAAATGAAGGGGAAAGCAATAGTTCTTATCTTGCTGAACTTCGCTCTTTAGCAATTCCTTGCAAATGCATTCAACTTATATTGAATACTATGTTGAGAGATGTTTTCGTTAGTGGTTTACAAGATAGGGCAATCCTAGATCGGCTAATTGAAGAGGACGATATCGATCTCGATAAAACCGTTAAAATCACTTTAGCAATGGAACTAGCAACTAAAGGAGTTAATGATATAATGAGTAAGCCACAAGGAATTAAGGCCGTTGGTGTATATAACGGAAAAAATAAAACACCTCAACCTAAGAACACACAAAAGAAAAATAACATGGGATATTGTTGTAG
Source organism: Maratus michaelseni (assembly GCA_963931845.1). NCBI lineage: Eukaryota > Metazoa > Arthropoda > Arachnida > Araneae > Salticidae > Maratus > Maratus michaelseni. The sequence continues at coordinate 232,444,366 of OZ007590.1, forward strand.
ACGTAACAGATCAAATCATAATAAATATAACTTTAAGTTTAAAGCAAGTAAATGCAGAGTTTGTCAGCGTATTGGTCATATTGAACTAGTTTGTTATTATTCTAAGGAAGCTAATACACACAGAATGGTGAAGCAAAAACAGTTTCATGTGAATGAATCAGAAGTTCAAATTTCAATTCCATTTCGTATAGGAAGTAGTAGAAAGTTTTCGTCGTAGAAGAAAAGAACATTTGTATAAAAGAAGAATTTCCCAAGACACCTCTCAAAATAGTAACTATTGAAATTGCAGGTAAATCTGTTGAAATGGAAATAGATACGGGCGGTACAGAATCAGCAGTGAGTTAACAAAAAATTAAAGAGATTTAGAGGATAAAAATCTGTTCTATAGACTTGACATTTAAGACCTTTAACGGTGAAACCCTTAAACCCCTGGGTTACTCAACGATTAAAGTAAAATATAAGAATCAGATAGAGTACTTAAATTTATATATTGTTAAAGAAGACTTAGACATTATCTTGGGTCGAGAATGGCTGTATATAAGAATAAAAACTCTTACAGTTATAAAACAGGGAAATCTTAAGAAGAATAAGCAGACATATTTGATGAAAAATTGGGCGAAATAAAAAAATATGAATGTAGTCGCGTTAAAACCGGACGCCGTTTCAGATTTTTGCAGACCGAGAACATTACCGTTTGAAACGAAAAAGTGTGTTGAAAAGGAATTAGAATGACTTAAGAATGACGGAGCTATCAAAAAGTCTAATATTTCAGATTGGGCGATTCCAGTAGTGCCAGTAGTTAAAGCAAATGGTAAAATTCGATTATTCGCTGATTATTCCGTCACTCTTAACAAAAATCAAAAAATTCAAAGACACCATCTTCCAAAAACAGAAGAAATTTTCGCTTCACTGAATGTTGGTAAGTTATTTTCAAAGACTGATTTTAGTCAAGCTTATCTCTATAATAAAACCGTATGTCATGTGACTGTTCTCAACAGTTCCGGGATGCCGCTTCACTGTTTCATATGCCAGGCAGCCATTTTTATTCAAAATTATTTTTTCTTATAAAACTGCATAAAAGTTACATTTTTAGAAAGATCGTTCAAAATAAATTAATATTTGAGAGATGACTTACGTTCAATTATGTATACATTCTGCAATAACTTCAGTTTCAATTAGGTTCGCTGTTCAAATTCTCTATCCATGAAAGTAAACAACAACAACAAAAAAAAAAAGATTCATTCGTTGTGAACGTTTAAAATATTAAACCATGAATTTTTGGACCGCTGCCTGGTGTAAAAAAAAATAATCAGCACCAGTGAGACAGTCAAAGTTTACCATAATTCTGTTCCATACAACTCAACTTCCTTCGGATCTTTTCTTGATGTAAGTTGAACTCCGTGGTTGAACTCATGTAATAATATTTAATGGATCAAATTTCGAAACAAATTGTCAGCTTTTATTTTTCGTGTGTATTAATTAGAAACGATATTTTAATTTTGAAATCAAATGTTTTGATTTATGATAATATTTCTTATTTATCTATTTTCTATTTTAAAGAAAAATGTGAACGTCATGTATTTTAAATTGGAACAGCTGTCACGGACGCACCAGGGTTGGCGGAATTTTTGTTTTGCGCCATTTTGGCGAGAAAATCCCATTTTCAGGTACCTATTAGAGATTACTAAAACAGCATATACTTTTATTTTATTATGAAATAGTTTATTTTATATTAAAAACACACACACAATGATTAATTTATTATAAAGTGGGTTAAGCGGTTTTTGTCAAGAAAGATGAAATACATAACAACAAAAAATATGCGAAATGCCACCACGATCGCAAAAGTTCTTGATTTGTCTATTAGATTTTTCCGGTTTGGCGAAGGATTAAGGAAAAAAATAAATTATGAATAAAAATAATTTGTTACAATGCTTAACATACATTTAAGGGCGACCAAACTGGTCGCCAGTGGCGGCTAGTTTACAAATGAAGATTCACCTTGACAGTAAAAAATTATTAACGATTAATACTCATAAAGGACTTTATGAATGCACAAGACTAATGTTTGGAAATAACTCAGCACCTGATATCTGTCAGAAATATATAGAAAGTGTATTACATGATTTAGAAGGAGTAGAAGTATTTTATGATGATGCACGGATCACAGCTCCAGATTTCCAGACACATTTGTCACGATTACGGAATTTTTTCGATAGATGTCGTCAACATGGATTGAGAATAAATAAAGATAAATGCAAATTTTTCCAAAATGAAATTGAATTTTTGGGATATAAAATAGATGCAATGGATTATTCAAAACAAATGAAAAGTTTGCTGCAATTAAACATGCCAAAATTCGTAAGAACGTTCAGAAATTCAGTCTTTTATGAGATTAGTTAACTTTTATTCTAGATTCTCAAACAAACTTGCTGCTTTAGCAACAGTAAGACCCCAAGCTTCCTATTTTCCTTGCAACTGATGCATCTCCAGTTGGCTTGAGTGCAGTGCTCTCCCACAGATTTCCAGATGGTTGCGAGAGGCATATTGCTTTTGCATCAAGAACACTTTCGCTAACTGAACAACGCTAATCACAAATTGATAAAGAAGCTCTAGTTCTAATCTGGGCGGTGAAAAAGTTTTATCCTTACCTTAAAGGAAATTGATTTATTCTCATTACAGATCACAGACCTCTCGTGGCAATTTTTGCTAGCAAGAAGGGTCTTTCAGTTTTGTCTGCTACAGGACTTTTGCATTATGCTCTAGTATTGCAGTGTTATCAGTTCGACTTAATTTATCGGAATATTAAGGATCATGGTAATGCAGATTGTCTTTCACGATTACCCTTTAAGATATGAAGATTTAGAATTTAAAGATGACGTTTAAGTTTTCCAAATTTTCCAAAATGAAACACTTCCAATAACAGCAAGAGTTTTAGCTAAAGCATCTGCAAATGACAAATACTTGGTACCTTTGCTAAATGCTTTAAAAAAGGGAACTTCTCTGAAAGGAGAGAAATTTGAATATACTCTCCAGGTTGGTTGCATTATATATGGCGAAAGAGTTTGTGTGCCTAAAAAATATCAGAACAAAGATTTGGAAGAACTTCATCAGGGACATTTGGTAGTCGTTAAAATGAAGGCAATAACAAAATACTATGTCAATTGGAAAAACATAGATAAAGACATCGAAGATGTTTTTGAAAACTGTAACAGATTGTTCCAGGATTAAAGGTTATCCTCTAAGGTATAAAACGCACCACTGGGAGTACTAAAGTGTTCCATGGGAAAGAATTCATGTTGATTTTGCAGGCCCAATTTTTTATTATATGTTTTTATTAACTATAGATGCAAACTGAAAATGGTTCGAAGTCAATTCTATGAAATCGACAACTGCTTTGAAAACAGTAGAATGTCTAAGATATTGTTTTGCTCGTTTTGGATTGCCGGTCATGGTAGTCAGTAATAATGGACCGCAGTTTTTGTTATATGAGTTCCAAAAATTTATGCAAAATAATGGAGTTTTTCATAAAACAAGTGAACCTTTCAAGCCCTCCAGCAATGGTCAAACAGAAAGACATATAAGCACTTTGAAACAATACTTTCGGACAATGCAAAAATACCGTGGTAGTATCAATCAAACGATTAACTGTTTTTCGTGACAATATAGGAAATGACCCAATATGACTACAATGCAGTCTCCAGCATGTATGTTCTTAAAAGAGAGATTCGTACGAGAATGGACATCTTAATTCCTGATAGTAAAGGAAGAATTCAGAAAAAAATTAGGAAGGATATATATTTCAATGATCAATATTTTGAATTGTGTGATAAAGTAGCTGTTCGAGATTACACTGCAGCTAAATCCAAATAGAAATTTGGTCGTATCATCGCCGAGATGCTGGATTACATTATATCATAAATGTTCAAGGCAATTTGGTTAGACGATATATTGATCAAGTTCGAACAGCAGGTGAAGAAGTTGACAATGATGTTCAATATAGACCAAGAGTAACAAATACGAACGTACCACCTGATTCAACAATGACATCAACGGTGCAGCATTGACTGGGCCCCCTACGACCTCCGAGGATATCGCCAAAGATATGCCCCCATCATTGCCAACAGTCGTATCTCCTCCCGTTAGCACACCCTAAGTTGTCAACAATCCTATGCAACTAAGACAATCAAAAAGGATCCAGAAACCTGTAAATTGAATTATTTTAGGTGCTTTTATGTTAGCCGGGAGATAATCCCGCCAAAAGCAGCGTGTTTCTCCTCGCGTGTGTAACATAGAAACAATGTTTTATTAGTCAAATAAAATGTGTTCGCTTATATTATTATCTCTTCTAACTATTTTTATTTATTTATTTCTATTTTAAATGAAATGAGTTAAACACCTGTTTTTAAAATGTATTTAATATATTTATTCTAAACTAGCAAATCCACCCGGCGTTGCCCGGTTCCGTCAAAAAATAATACGAAACGCGAAATCACTCTAAAAATCGCTGCACGAAAGCCTTCTTCTGGTAACTTTTTTTCTTTCGGAAATTAAACAGAGAGATTTACCCGAAGCGGAAGTATTTTAATACAACCCCCTCAAATGTCTGGATCATTTGATTCAAAATGGGTCGGTTTTGGTACATTTTTTTTAAAAAGTTACCGTCTGATTTTCACAAAATTTGCATTTTCGAAATCAGAAGAAAACTGTGAGTTTCGATTCAAATAATCCAATATTTTTCTTAATACTCGAGGATGAGTGAAAATGAAACTTTTTCGTTTTCTAGAATTACCAAATCGGTAACTTTCTTTTGTAGTTTCAATTAAAATAGTCATTTTTGGCGCACGCGCAGGAAAATATTTTACTTCCACCGCCAGGGAATGCATTTTGTTTTAAACAAATTATCCCACACGTGTCCCGGCTGCCTACGATACCTTGTATAGCAGCTAGGCAAGCGCTGCAAAATCATTTACTTCCAGTTTCTACCACCAGGTTGAGTATTCTGTTTTAAATAAACCTATTTTCGAACGAAATTCCGGCACTCGTTCGTGCTGCTTACGGGACCGGATAGAAGGCGTGCCGTGCATGCGCCAAAAACCTGTTAGTTACACTTTCTACCGCCAGGGAGTACAAAATCTATGTCTTAAATAATTGTCTATATCTTAATTAGTTCATGTTAAGTTGAATGAACCGATTCCCGTTGAAATCGGACCCATGGAACCCGAGAAAATAAATCCCCCCCTGGATATTAATTAATATTCATAAATGGTGGGTAACAAAGGGCTGAAAAAATGATACCGAAATTTATTTAGTTCCTGGGAGACCTCCGAAGAATGTCAGAAAAGATTGCGTCTGAATGAGACAAAGATTAAATGCAAAATCTTTTAGTTACATTGCCCACCTCCAGGGGTTGCACTCTGTTCTAAACAAACCTCTTTCCGAACGAAACTCTTGCACGTGTCCCCGCTGTTTATGACACCGTATGGAAGACGTTCTGTGCACACGCAGAAAATCTTTTAGTTCCGCTTTCCACCAGCAGGAGGCGCCAAGTCTATGCCTTAATTAGTTATCTATATCCTAATTAGTTCATGTTAAGTTGAATGAATCAATTGTCGTTGAAATCGGGTCCTTTGAATCGGACAAATTTTAATTACAAAATTGTTTAGTTTCACTTCCCCCCGATAGGGGTGCACTCAGTTCTAAATAAAACTCTTTCCGGTTGAAACCCCGGCACGTGTCCTTGCTGCCTATAACACCGTATAGTAGGTGTGCTGCGCACGCGCTGCAAAATCTTTTAGTTCTATTTTCTACCGACAGGTGGCACTAAATCTGTATCTTAATTAGTTATCTATACCTTAATTAGTTCGTGTTAAGTTGAATGAGCTAATTCTCAATGAAATTGGGCCCATAGAACCCGAGAAAATATCCCTCCCTGGTCATTAATGTTCAGAAATAGTAGTAACCCAAGGCTGAAAAAATGATACCAAAGTTTATCTAGTATCTAGGAACCTGAGAAAAGGTTTCGTTTGAATCGGACTAAAAATTAAATAGTTCTGATTTTGGAGACAGGGAGGAGGGGAGAGGGAGTTTCGATCAGAGCGTTAACGCGATATTTAAACTACAACCGAACACTCACCCCCCCCCCCCTACCAGCAGAATTTAACAAACTACGTTAAAAAATTAGGACATATCATTAACTTTCTAAACAGAAACAAAATGACCTTTCTTTACATACAAAAACAGTAAGTTAACCGTTTTTAATTTCTAAAATCAAATACATAAATGACGTATACATGAGAAAACTCTAAAAATCGCATAAAACAAATCACAAAAATTCACAACTCGGTGTTCGATTTCCAATCAGCTGTAGACCTTTTCATCTGCCAATCACAACTGCACGGTTGACTTCAAGCTGTGCCTACAATTCTATCAGCAACCAATCAGAACTGCTTTCCAATGGTGTTTGACTTGTAGTGGGGGATTTGTGACGTCATTTGAAACAAAAAACGCTGCTAAACATGAAAAAAATTACAAAACGCATAAAAAATGAAATTAAAAGAAAAAGTCTAATAAAAAAAATCGGGATAATAAATAATCCGCCCTTCCCTTTTAAAATTATAATTTTTTATCTGTATAGAATTATCAACTTTCTCCAAGCCAAAAAGAATTTTTAAAAAATGTCGATTCTGAGCGTATCTGAGGCTGAAATGGAAGCAATCACCGAACCAATCAAGCATTCTGGGCAAATAGTGTCAAAAGAAAAAATTCGCCAAAAAATCAAAAATCCCTGTACTTTATTGAAAAGAAGGTAAAAAAGGGTATATTGTGCTAAAAGATTAGAACCGGATTCCAGTTACTAATGTGGGTAAATCACAGCAAAACGTCAAAAAACACTAAAAATCGCATTTTTAAAATCATGATTTTTTATCTGAAATGAATTATCAACTTTCTCCAAGCTAAAAAGAGTAAAAAAAAAAACTGATGATTCTGAACGTACCTGAGGCTGTAATGGAAGCGCAACCACCGAAACAATCAAGCATTCTGGCAAAAATTTTTAGTGTTAAAGGAAAAAATTCGCCAAAAATACAAAAATTACTGTACTAATTTTGCATAAACTTTATTGAAAAGAGGATAAAATTTACTATAGTGTTGTTCTAAAAGATTGGAACCGGATTCCCGTTACTAATGTGGAAAAAATGCAGCAAAAAATGAAAAAATACTAAAAATCGCATTAAAAATAAAATTTAAAAAAATCTAACTTCCTTCTTTATTATAGATGGAGATGAAAAGAATGCAATACGAAAGATGGCGAACAATATTTGGCGATTTATCATCTGCGCCAAGCTAACATAAAAAAGGCCTTATTAAAATGTTTCTCATACTCCTGTGAGTACTTTGTTTCCCGGGCTTTAGCACATTGTTAAAAAGCTTGACACAATGCGGGTTGTTTCAGAAAGTGATATTTATTGCCAAATGATATAAATAACTACGAAAATAACACAGATAAAATATGCTGGTTTATGCATGTATTTAAAAAAATTGGACCTGATTACACGTATCAAATTAAACATATTTTTTGTATATAATAACAGATAAATGGCTTCTGTATCTATATTAATATTATAAAGAAGAAACATTTGTGTGTTTCTGGGGGATAGTATCTGGAACTACCAAGCCGATTAAAAAACAATAATGGGGTCAAAATGATCATGACCATCTCTGCACTAACATAAGCTATATTTTATACCGGTACAACAATCTCTATGCAATATACATTTTATGCAATACACATCATGTATTACCAATACAATAGAGATTACCAATACACACGATGTATTATTTCCTTTTCAAAAATATTCTCCAAAAGTGGAGCTGTTTTATCCATTAATATGCATTAAAAAAGGAATACGCAGTGGCTTCAGCGTCAGGTAGGATATGAGATCTAAATATCTCGTCTGCATACCTTTGGGCTTTGAAAGTACCATTCCAAGAAATTTACAAATTGGTGCATTATTTGTCCTGCAAATCATGCTATCTAATGTGCGCCAATATAAACCCGATTACAAAACATTCCCCGAATAATTTACTATATAAACAATTTGTTAATTACAATTGAGGAAAAATGACTTTTCCATAAAATCTCTAGATTAGTGAAGAGGAAAAAATAAATATATATAAATATTAAACTGGCATTTCCCAAGTAACGCGTTCGCAATTACTTTCGGGCAATCTATTCACTGTTTTATACACCTAAGCATTTCTAAAATGTTTACACAATTTATTTAATACCAGCTGCGTAGCATCCCGTTGTGTTGCATTTAAATTGCATGAGGTCTTTCTATTTCTTTTTTTTTGCTTTTGTACCCCCTTAAAGATTGTTGTACTATGCCGTCCTCACTTAAATCCGATCGAACATATCTGGGTCACACTCGGACGACGCATTGCAGAAGTTAACTGTTCGAGACTTTAGGATAGCACTTTTTATAAATTGGAACAGTTATCCCGAAACTCCTATCAAAAAACTTCATCGTATCCATGAAAAACACATGAGCAACAGTCTTAATTGTCCGAGGCGATCACATATAAAACATTCCTTTGTCCAAAAACACATTTTTTGACAAAGTTTGAATTTATATATGGTATTTGTAATTCTACCATTTAATTTGCCGATTTTTGTCATTTGAATTTGTACCAATGTATAACTAATTAAAGACGTCTCATTATCAAATTATTCATTACTTATCAAAAGTTATCAACTCTATGTTCTCAGTAATATCACTCAGACCCTTTGAGGGCAGTCCTGGTTATAAACATTGAATCATATATTACAAAAGATGTAGTAAAATTAAGCAAGAAAGCTTTTTTAGAAACTGAGATTGAAAAACTAAATTTTTAATAGTAAGAATCACTTATTTTATTTATTCATTTATTTTTTAATATATTCATGTGAAGAGAAAATAAAACGATTTTTTATATGTTTTTTTTTACTTTCAGAACCGGTTCCAACCGGTTCAAAAATTGAAAATGTTCGCTTAGAAAAAATCTTTAACCAAAATAAAAAAGTAAAACACTAACAATTTTAGAGATTGACCTCAGCTATCCTAAGCAAAAAAGAAAAAAAAAATTAAAAATATTAAAATGGGATCGCGAAATTTCAAAATAACCTTCCCATAGACTTGATATTGAGCGTTTCTTTAAGAGCCTACATTAGCCATGAGAAAAAATGCGCAAGCTAATGTTAAGTCTATGAACAGGTTCTTTTCAAATTTCTCGCTCGCATTTTAATATTTTAAATGCATTTTTTGCATAGGATAATTGAGGCCGATCTCTAACGTTGTTAGTTTTTACTTTTTCGATTTTGGTTCCAGTTTTTTTTTATATAAGGATGCTTTCAATTTCAGAACTGGTTCCAACCGGTTCCAAAATTAAAAATGCCCGCTTATAAAAAAACTGCAACAAAAATCAAAAAAGTAAAAACTAACAACGTTAGAGGTCGACCTCAGCTATCCTATGCAAAACATTTCAAAATATTTAAATGCGAGCGAGAAATTTGAAAAGAACATTCTAATAGACTTAACATTACCTTGAGCGTTTCTTCCCGTGATTAGTGTAGGCTCTTTAGGGCCCTCTTCCCTCGCGTGAAAACACATGATCGCTAATGTTAATCTTATTTGGCATTATTTTTCTAATATCCCGTTTTCATTTCAATATTTTTAAACGATTTTTTTGCATTGGATAGCTGAGGTCAATCTCTATTTCCGCCGTTGGTTACTTTTTCGATTTTCTTTCCAGATTTTTTTTTAAAGGAGATATTTTTACTTTCGGAACCAGTTTCGAAAGTGAATGTATCTTCGTAAAAAAACAAAAACAAATATATAATATATGATTGACAATATATGAGTATCATATTTTTTAAAAGTGTGTACAAATTTTATTTTAACAAAAATCACTATAAATTGAAAACTATTCCAAATTAATTAAACCCTTGAATTATACCTATTGTTTTACCTTTTACAGTTTTCCAGTGGAAACATTATTTTATACTACCAGTCTATTTAAAGTTTTGAGCATAGAAAGTGTTAAAATCTTTTAACAAAAAGTAAATCCGACATCAAGGGATTTTATCTTGTCTTCGTGTTTTTGTGACAATCGTAAATTGTAATCAACATTAGAGCCCTGCCGTTGTCGGACTATACCGACACAAATTTGAACATTCTATTTGAAGTCAACCCGGAACACGACACGAACCCGTCACAGATCTACCCTAAACCAAACCAGAAATGTTATGAAAGATAATTAATACATATTTTAAATCAATTCTAGAAAATATTCTACAATTATATGTCTACTATTATTTTTTTCTTTTACGAGAAAAATATACATGGCATATATATTTAAATATATAATTTTTTCACATTAAACAAGAGTGTGGGTATTTTGTTTTAATAAAAGTGTTACAAAGTCCATCCCGCATGGGCCGAAATTGACCTCAACACGAAGGAATTAGAGTGAACATAATCCGCAGCAAAAAGAATTATTGCCTACCAGTCTAGAATTAGGCTCCTGAAGCCTCTTAAACACAGCGAACTAAAAATCGCATTTAAAAACAAAATTCTACAAGAGCTTTGGTAGAACTTTGTTTTAGACCCGACATGATGCACGATTTTAATCCGAATTCTGCCTACAGAAACAAACAGCCGACCCAATAAGGTCAAGTCCAATTCGAGCATAATCTGGACACGCGCACTGATGCAGAATCATAACGAATGTCATAATTGAAACAAACTGGTTACACTGTGACTTCACAAAGTGGTAACAGTATGGCCTTACAGAAGGGCTTAAAGACAGTTATAATGCCTTATATCCACGTAACTGCGTCTTCACATCGATGTCATGTCACCGTTCACAAAGTCACAATGCTATACGGGTACTAGATACTCGCCGTTTTACAATATGATCTAATATTCCTCCGAAAAAATAATACAGCAAGTAATTTTACCAAATCAAGCAAGGCTCGCAGTGACCTATTTTTTTATATTGTTGATATCACTATTTCCAAACTATTTTATTCGTTGTAGATTTATTTAGCATGTGCAATACTAACATGCGTAATGTACCGTGTTATATTAAAAAATAGTGGTATAAAAAATAACAAATGAAACGGCGAAAAATATTTCTCTACTACATGCTTCAGATTAATAGAATCCATGACATTTGAAAAATTACAATCCATTAGATTTAATTTGGCTGAAAAAAAAAACCCGATATTAAATAAAATTGATTATCGTAATAAACTTTGTAGTAACTATAAAAACACAAAAAAATTTTACATAAAAAGATATTTTATTATTAAATATTTTCAAATATTTAAATAGTGGCTGTCATTTAGAGGTTTTTGTAATATTTTTATTTAAAAAATGGAATTTAATGCATCAAGTAAATTTAGATGTGTTCCGTTTATTAATATAAGTTTGATAACATCATTTTATAAGAAAGAAATAATAAAAATTTGGAAAATTAAGCACACATCTCTGGATACCAGTAATTCACTTAAAGAAAGAGAATGAAAATTATGCATAATTTTTCCTAAAACCCTTTTGAATTATTTTACTTGGAAGAAATATAAATTGCACTTTTGGAATATAATATCTCAAAAGAATTTTTACTTGCACGCAATTTTTAGAACCCGATATGATAAGACTAAAACAGATAACATTTCTTGGAGGTATCTTCATTTTTTTTTCTGATGAAAGATTATTTTTATAAGAGCTTTTCTGAAATTTCTACTTATTAATTTCATTTCTTATCTGTTAGGGGATGGTGGGATAGTAAGGCACAAAATGAAATCATAGTTGTTTGTAATGAGAAATGGATCTTGTACAAAACACATTATTGTTAAAAACTTTGATGAAGCTATGAAAGGTTTTTATAAAAACTCTAAAGCCAAATTCTGGTGTTTATTATTTTAAATTATACTGAAATCGTTTTAATTTTTTATGTGTGGTAATAAAATATTGGTGTTCCATCTGTCATATACGACTATGTTAATCTCAATGAGGGCATATATAGAACACATAAAAAAACTCTTTTAGCAGAACTCTCCAAGTTAAAAAAAATTAAATTACATTTTCCAATTGCAGAAGACTAAAAACTAGATTTCTTGAATTATACAAAAAGGTTTTTGTTTTTGCCGGCTAATTAATAAACAGCTCTAGAAGTTGATGAAAATAGGAATATACACATATTATGCATAAATTGAAGTAATACGGGAATAAATCGGAATTGTTAGAGAGAGGATTATATGAAGATAATAAAAGTTTTTTGTGTCTTATTAACCAAATGTTTATGATTTTAAATTATAAATCTTATTCTTTTTAAACAAATAAAATAATAATCGAAGTAATAAGAGACATTGCTGAAAAAACGTACCTAAAAACCTTTTCACAGTTTAAAAAAGGGAATCTGAATTAACATGTTATTAGTAAAAAAAATATCAATTATATCTAAACTTTTAATACACTTTGCGTTTTGAAAATTCTATTGTGAAAAAGGTTTTGAATTATTATGAGTAGTTTAAAGTGAAGGTATTTTTTAAAGGCCAAAATATGCCTATCAATAATGCCACCTTTTATTTTGTATAGGTATTGTAAGTTAAGGGTAAACATTACACAGTAGTATTGTCTTATAAAAGTCTTAATATAGATATATTAAGGGTGGTTTTTTTAGGCCGTCTGTTATTACTCATGTCTGCTATAGCTAATTATTTAAATCAATAGCTAATTATTTAAAACAAAATATTATAAAACTGGTTCAGCCTCCTGAAATAAAAATATTAAAATTATCTTAAATGTAATTACAAGTTGTCAAACAACAGTACAAATAATCACAGTTTACAAATTATCAAACACTTTAGATAAAAAATCCTACATAACTATTGATATTCTAAAGCACGTTTTTTAAATCACACTTTTAATGTGAAAAGTTCATTATTTATGTTTGGTTCATTAAGTTCAAGAACAACTTTTTTTTCGGAATACACTTAGTGTAAAATCCTAATTATTTTTGCCTCTTACATAGGACCAGGTTGTCTTTTTTTAATTTTTTTAGAACGATATATTTTTAACAAAACAAAGTTAACATATTAAAAAGGTATGTTTTGTTGCAAAAGTATTCCTCGCTTTTAAAGTAAAAAATAAGTCTTGATCTCATTTCATATTTTAGATCATAGTTTCCTTTCTCAATTTATTTATTTTATGTGAATTAGTCAAAGAAATTGTTTAAAAAGCTTATTTTATTTACTCTTCATTAAATTCAAATACTATATACAGGTTGATTCCAAATTCATGGTACAAACTTTAAGGGTTGGTACAGGACAATGTAACAAACAATTTTTGTATAGGAAATCAGGGTTTGAAATCCATTTATATAGTAAAAAATACAGGGTATCCCACTCCAATCCGAACTCGCGTTTTCGTTCATAACTTTAACAGTAGTGAAGATATTTTAACAAAATTCGCAACATACTTATTTTTGTATGAATCGTAAGCATATTGTAAGGATTTTGTTAAAATATCTTCACAAGTGTTAAAGTTATGAATGAAAACACGACTTCGGATTAGAGTGAGACGCCCTGTTTTTTTTATTATATATATTGATTTCCGACCCTGCTTTCCTATACAAAAGATATTTGTTACAGTAATTCTGTACCAAACCTTAAAGTTTATACCATGAATTTGGAATCACACTGTATATGATAGACACAAGAATAATTTTTCTAATGTATGGAATATAGGTCGAACTGTATGCTTAAAATTCTTATTACAAATTAGCTTTGTTAGAAAATTTATTTTAACTCTTAGATATATAGATGCACATCGTTAAATAAAAACTTTTGGCTATTGAAAAAAAAACTAATGATACTTGGTGACATCAGTAGCCTATCCAGCATTTTGACAAATGATTAATGTGTTACGTTTTGCATTGCTCGATGCATAATGAAAAATTGAAAATCAGTAAACGTATTATGATATAATGCTATATATGTGTCCATAACATAAACTGTGAAGACATTGTTATGCAATCATTAATATTATCATGAGTTCAGATATTAGAAGTAAAATTCAAAACTTAGTCCCAGTTCATTTCTAAAATGAAATTCACATTTAATATTAGCATAAACTGAAATTTTCGCTCCTTTAAAAAATAGCTCCAGGAGCTCCAGAGGGATCTTTATTTTTATATCAAACAACTATCTTACCCAGCGTCAGTTCAGATAACCAGACAGAGCATAACAGCAAAAGTGACGCTACTTAAATCACCAGTGGAAACCCCAGGCTATTTAACTTAAATCCTTAGCCAATCGACAAGTGATAAACAATATTAGCATGTGTCGAATTCTTCGCAACATTTATTTTTGCCGTCGCTCACACGCAAAACCAAAAACTAAAACAACGTACAGGTCGGGTGACTTTATATGAGAGTGACGATATAAGATTAAATTAAAGTCACTCAAAAAGGAATTCTTAAATGTAAATGTATGTGCATTTCTGAAAATTTTCTGATCAAAATTTAGCTTTTGATTGAAACATCTTTCTTGAAAAGAAACATGCAAAATAAAACTAAAATGCATAAATGGGACACAAATGACGATTGCATCATTTCAATATATTTTAGACAAACACCATTTCCAGCACTTCTGTCATTTCGGTAAATTGACTTAATTATAAAATATTAAATCTTGCACACTGCATGCATTTCCCTCCTATTCTTTATGAAAGAAAAAGAACCTAACTCATACAATATTGAGAAATAAACTAATAAGAAAGAAAAATCATGAGTCAACTATAGATTATCAAAAACTTTCCAATACTTCCTTTATTTACCTTATATAATAAGGTAATACATTACAGAAGAAAACAGTTTAGAAAACGCATAACACATTAAAAAATCAGATTTCCGCAATTACTGATTATAGACAGAAAAGTACTCCAATTCTTTTGTGCAGCCCTGTATTTGATTGATAGATATGTATATTTTCTACTTAGTATGAAAAATTTAGTTTAGTAAGAAAATACATTATAGGTTGCAAATTCACCTTCAGTAATTTCAATAACCAATAGACGTAAACATACTAGAATTCTTTTGTATAACCCTGTATATTTTCTACAGATATTTATGCACTTCACATATTAAGCTAAAATTTAATACATGCTGAAATACGATTAAAACTACTGAAATCATACTTTCAAAAATTATCATCCATAAACGGCCATGTGCCCTGTTCTTTACGTGGTCCTGTATATGATTTTATATGTTTTGTACAAGTATGTCTCCGTATACTAAATATAGTTCAGTTTGAAAAATGCATAACTTAGTTAAAAACAACTTCAAGCAATTCACGCTTGTACTGGGTAATGATTGCGATTCATTTGTGTAGCCCAGTATGTGATTTATAGAATTTATACACACCACGTAGTATGCAAGAAATTAGGTTAACTTAAAAATGTATTCTATAAATAACTGAAAACGCACTTTTAGCAATTATCGCCAATAGACAGTATTTCGGATGCAATATTTTACCCAAAATCTTTAGTGTGTCCCTTTAAATGAACGGTAAATGCTATGCACATTTATTCTACAGCAAGTATCTTGTAATAAACCAACATTAAGCAATTCCCCCTTGTAGTGGGTAATGCTTACGATTTTTTGTGTAGCCCTGTATGTGATCTATAGCATTTATGCACACCACGTAGTAGGCAAAAATTTAATTTAACTTAAAAACGTACTCCATAAATAATTGGAAATGCACTTCAAGCAATTATCATCGCTAACAGACAGTATTTCGGATGCAGTACTGTACCAAATCTTTAGTAATATTTGTATCCTTCCTTGTAAATGAACGGTAAATATTATGCACATTTATTCTGCAGCAAGTATCTTGTAATAAACCTCAGTAATATATAACAATTTCATTATATTTGAAATAGTGTAGGATAATTAAAATACTCTGCAAACTGTTTTTCCCGTAGACCATTATGTAACGGAATTCTTTTGTATGGCCCTATAAATGAATAATTTCATCATGTTTGAAATAGTGTATCATAATTTAAATGCTCTTGAAATGATTTTTTTTCGTTGACCGTAATGTAACGGTATACTTTTGATATTCCCTTTAAAAGAACTATAAATGATATACACTTCATTTTCAATAGTGATCATGCTATAGTAAACGTTAATAACAAAAAAAAAAACAATGCAATCCGAGTATATTTACGAGAGTTAGAGCACGGACAGACAGGCAGACAAACCGAAATCATAAACATTTTCAACTATGTTGTAAAGTGTTAAAAATAAATTATAACGATATTACATATAACTTTTGTGTACATAATATAACCTTTACTCCACAATAGATATCACAATTATGTTCTTTTTATTATATTATTTCGTAGAGAATATTAGCAACAGTTATTAATTCAAGTAAGGAATACTTAAAAATGAAATAGGAAAGCAACTTTTCGCTTAATTTTCAAATTTTACAGGAAATTAAAAAAGAATGCCTACGAAGTTATTTCAATGGTAATTTAACGCAAATAAAATTATATTCTACTACAAAAATCAATGAAGGCTAGATCAAAAGATAATGTAGATGTATGCGGCTTTGTTACACTCTTTAATGCGAAATTTATGTTATTTTAGTCATTAAGAGAAAATGATAGATCAATCGGCTACATCTGAAAACTTTTCATGTATATAAAATAACCATTTTTTACTATTAATTCATTTTGCGTTTATACGTCAAATTATTTTGAAAGTACCGCTAAAGTAATTAAAATTTAAAATCTAGATATTTATTGCTTCATTCTGTACTTTTAAATTTTCTGGCTTTTAAAATTTTTAAAACTCTTATCTAAAAGTTTATTTTTACAGAGTAAGACAATTGAGGAAAAATGAAATTTTGAGCAGTTTCATCTACTGGATTATTTTTACAAGAAAACTCCTAACTCGAACTGTTTCAAATTAGCTACGTATTATCTTCTGATATTTATGTTCTATTTTCTATTAAAGGAACTAAAATCCCAAATAAACAAACAA
Source organism: Maratus michaelseni (assembly GCA_963931845.1). Classification (NCBI taxonomy): domain Eukaryota; kingdom Metazoa; phylum Arthropoda; class Arachnida; order Araneae; family Salticidae; genus Maratus; species Maratus michaelseni. Next base: position 232,461,460 of record OZ007590.1, read on the forward strand.
AAAAAGGGACAAATCAATTTCAGTAAATGGACAGATCAATTTCAGTAAATGGACAAATCAATTTCAGTAAATGGACAAATCAATTTCAGTAAATGGACAGCAGTATGGCCTGCATCAATATAAGTTTTGAAATTCATTTTCAGAAATGATTATAAAAAAACATTTTCTTTTTTTATGTGAAATTTCTCGAAATAATTTGAAACTTCTGCGATATTTCGGACCTCTGTTCTTGTTTTCGACAGCAAATATCTCGTATTTTTTTCACCATGCTTGATTCAATTTGGGTATTTAATTCATAAAAAGTTTCTAAATGTGAAATTTAAACTCCCTGAAGGCAAGAGGGATAAGCAAGTATCGATTTTTTTTTCTTTTTGATAATCCTATACCAAAACTACAAGACTGAATAATCTTCGAAATTTCCTTTATTTTATTGTTGATTGATTTCCAAATGCGCAATGGGAAGAAATATTTCTATCTTTTTGGAAGAGCGAAAAAATCGACATTTAAAAAGTTCTCATTGATTAATATTCTCCAATACTTTAATTCCATCCAGATCTCGTATCTCATACCCTTTCAGCACTCCAGGGGTAGAAATTTACAAAATTATATTTCTTTTCCCTTGATAGTTATTAACTTACATACTTTCATCCATGTCTTTGTTACCAACAGAATCAAAAGTACGCAACAAAACTGCGGGAAATTAGTACCCCCGAAAGCATCTGGGATGTGCTAATTTAGAAATCTTCCTACTTATCCCTAGCGATGGTCGTAAAGCTATAATCTCGCAACATTCATTTGGTTCTGCCTGAAAACATTCGAATATTTTTCGCAACCGTAAACAAAAGATATAATATTATTATTTTAAGAATTATAACATTGGATTTTAAATATATAGTATTTAAGTTACTTAAATTGATATTCTGAAGTGCCTTTCTCCTAAAACTTTTAGCTTCTTGTCTTCTTGTGGGTGAATATTAGTCATCCACAGAAACAGCCTGAGAACAACTGCCTTCTTTATTTAGATGAAAAACACTCGTCTGTTGAAGCATATTTTTATAAGATTAATCTAGATATTAATATTACAAAAAATAATAAGCTTTAACAATTACTATGAATGGAATAATCATTTTATGTCGACCTTTAATAAGAAAGGGCAAAGATACCAAGAAATCGAATAGCATTTACCAGTTGACTATACGGTATGTCAGACAATAATATCAAATTTGGCGTTTTAAATCAATTTTTGGGGACCACAAAATGTAAAACGTTTATCATAATAAAGCAATCAATTATAAATCAAGACGTATTGTATTTATGGTAAAAAGGTAAAACGTTATTCTATGCTTAGGATTTTAACTAGTAATGCCTTTCAATTTGAAGGACGGACAAAAGTAGCTTTTCAGCGTTTCAAAATAACATTCTTCCGTCCACAGTTTCAGATGGTTATTCAAAGAAATGGATCAAGAATAACGTATGCATTCAATCCACGCCGTGTAGGGAGCCTTGATGCATGTAGCGGTTGTTATGTGCATGCGTGTAGTTCTAAGCGTGTAGCGGTTCTAAGTGTTCATTTATCCATGTAAAAATAAACGAGCCTCAAATGCCAAAAAGATTTTTAAATGCTTTTATGGATTTTTCTTAAATTTTGTAAAGCCCCTGAGCGAATTTCTGGTGCTTTGGAATGCTGCATGACTTCAACTTGTGTAAATGTTGCAGTTATTTCGAGTAAAATTTCAACATGCCATGCGAGGGTCGAAACATGCTCGTTCTTGGTACCTTCGCTTTTGACGCAACTTTTCTACACTGTATAGTGTGTTGTTTATAGAGTGTTACTTTGAAAAAATACCTTACTAATACATTCCACTGAATTTTTGGTTTGCTGCGGCGAAGACGACTGTCCAAGCAACTAATATCTTCAAAATGATTTGTTATCTTTATCAGCCCAGTTTCAGTTACTGAACCTAGATCAGGGTCGACGAAACTATGGCACATGTGAGATTATTTTTGGCACGACATAGACTCATGTTCTAAATCAAAATATATTGAAGGATTCGGGTGTACAAAAAGGAACTAACAAAATGCAAGTTTCGATATAATCAAGATACAAGTTTTCTTTGGAAATGTACAAACAAAAACTATTTTGATTGCTGCATATAAAACAGCTGATTTGTTAAGCCTGGATCTTTAATTAACTTATGTGCAACATGTCTTTGGTCTGATAGGTTTTATTTTATTGCACTTATGTGCAGAGATTTTCGTTATAAAAATTCCTATATAAAAATTATCTTTGACTACTATGATGTACATATTGAGTAAAAACTTTATTAAAACAAATGTCTGCGTGCAGTTAAACAATCTTACATGAAAGTCTATCAGAAAAAAGTCAAAAATATTAGTTACCATGTTTTAAAAACGAGCTTTTTATATAGTAAAAATGCACAGATTGCGCAATTTTGAACTTAGATTACCTGAGTTTTCCGAATTTGATTGGTTGTCGTTGTCGAAGAGATTGATGAAACTGAAATTCAATTTATTAAGCTTCAATCTAGTTCACATTTTGCTCAAAAAATTTTCAGATTTAGATAGAGTTAGATTATTGGAAAATAAATGCCGATGGTAAAATTATGACAACTTTGAATTCATTTCTAGGCAAGAAGAACTGTTTAAAGAAATCATTTTGACATTTTTGTTCTGTGAGTCATTTTGTTCGATAATGAAAAATATGGAAAAATCAATTAAAAACCTCTTGTCAGATCACTCTAATTGAGCTTGCATTCTCTTATAAAACTAAGTACAAATCTGGTATGAGTTGTTCGACATCTAAAATGTAAACTAAGAAATACAATTTAATAACTTAAGTATAACATAAGATGTTGCTCATACAAAAATTTTCAAAAAACATCTTTTCATATAAAACAAATCGTATCATTTTTCCAAAATAAGTTTCCAGAATGTTTGTAGTAGTGCAATTTGCAAGGTAATTCAAAGACGATGGGAAAAACTATAATAGCTGGTGGTGAACACGAAAACAAATATTTTTGCATAGGAAACCAGGGTTGTAATCTGTTTTTTCACACAAAAGTACAGAGTGTCTTACTCGAATACCAATGTAACTTTTGCTTATAATTTTAACTAAATTAAAGATATTGGAAATACTTTGCTTTATGTGATGTGCTTGAAAGAAGATGGAAGCGCAGAGCATTTCGACAGGCGAAACCGCATGAACTGCTGATTACATTAGGTAATATAGGAAGTCTAGTTCAGTGATATTCATATAGATATTTATTCTGTTTCTTGTGATACTCTTAGAATGTACATCAAAATAAGTAAATTTTTTTCGAATTTCGTTAAAATATTTTTATCGTTGTTAAAGTTATGAACAAAAAAACTGAATTCTAATCAAAGTGACACACTCTGTCTTTTCTTCTGAGTATAAAAATTGTTTATTATAGTGCAACCTTTTTAACGTTGTAGTACTATAACATTTAAAAATTTATTCAGAGTTTTCTGAATCATCATATACAAATATGTAGAAGATAAGTAAAAATAAATCTAAATTGATTTTATTCAGAAAACCGCGATTATGAACTATGGTTCTTAACTATGGTTCATTTAGCATAAAAATAAACACCAGTAAGAGAGACTAACGAACTAAGGGATTATTTTTGTAGAAACCATTGTTTTCAGAGAAATGAGTATTACCATATCACAATAGTGTTTGTGACCAAATTGAAGTATTTAACAAGATGTTACTTGCTCTCGTGTAATTTTATTTGCTTAACCGTTTATAATATATAACCGAAAAATTTGAAGTGTGTGCAATTTTAAATGTCATTCTTTAGATAAATCACATGTGAAAAAAATTTAAAATAAATAAAAATATTTTTCTGAGGATAAATATATAATTTTCCATTCAGAATGTTATTTTTTAAATATTAAAAACATCTACATTATAAACTTGTTTGAAAATTAATTAAATGTTTTTTGAGATAATTATGTAATAATTCCATTCATTTTATTCTAGGAATCACACTTATACTTAGAGGTTAATGTGAGCATAATAAAAATGTAAACGAACATCAAAACTGCATACAACTGTTTTGAATATTTCTTTTAAATATGCATACTTTTGATTGACATATGCATAAAAAGAACTAAAGATTTAAAAGACGGGAAATATGTTTAAACCTGACCCATTTCACCTTTTTTCCACAGTATCCAACTGCTATGAAATCCTTCCTTCAAACACCTTATTTCAAAGCCCAGATCATATTTCACTCCAAAATGAGATTTTATCAATTTCTGTGTGATATTGGAAAGTGGAATTTTTGGCTAAAGATAGGGTATAACAGAGAAATGCGATATTAAAGATCTTAAAGCACGTAAAATGGCTTTCCTGTAGCATATATAAATTCTTCATAAATTTATCTTTATATACTGAATAAATATGTGCATACTTTTTTTAACTTTCATGCATGTTATATAAAGTCTATTTAATAAGAATTATCATATGTCATGTAAAGTTTTAAAATATTGAAATTTAATGCGTATTTTTACTTTCCAAACACATAGTGCAAGGAAAGTATTGTAATCAAGATTTGTGTGCGTATGCGAGTAAATGCTATAACTCACAAACGGCATTCCCCGATTGATCTCCTATTTGGTGAATCTGTTATAAACCCCTGTCGCAAGACCTGTATAGATATATATTTTTTTACATCAGCCGACGGATTAGATATTTATTTCATTTTTAAACCATTTTCTAACCTATATGCAATCGATTGTATAGGGATAATCATGAAGTAAATGTGACACAGTTTAAGTGATAAATATTTCGACCATGTAGACAAGCGTGTGTAACGTAGAGGTAACATCCGCAGTTCCAAAACCAGAGATCCGGGGTTCAAATCCAACCGATTCTCGGTGCTTTTTTTTGGTTTTTACTCTCTGGATATGTAATTTGGTCAGTGTTCGGAAGATCGAGGATAATCACTCGAGATTACTTTCGTAAATACGATTGTGATTAATCAATACATTAAACACAAATAAATCAATAATTTCTGACTATTCTAAAGCTTTAAAAATTTATCTTTAAGTGGAAAGCAGGATAAGCTAATTTCTTTCAAAAATTTTAAAACATCTTGTCTCTATTTTGGTTGTAGAGTTTACATTATTCTAGAAATTAAAAATAATATTAATACTCATGTCAGTGCAAAACTCTTGAATATATATGTACAGGAATTTCCCTTTTGTAAACATTTATTTTTAAATTAAATTAATTCAAAGGACAACAGCAGAAGGCTGCGTACTCAAAGATTTCTTGTTATGCCATTCACCATAATGTTTGAATATGTTTCGCGACCACTAAAGAGGTAAATGTGGAGATCGAATGTTTTAGGTCATTTCGCCATATTCTAGAGAGTTTATATCAAAGTTGAAACTTTTAATTTTAGACTCAAATCGTTGTGAACACAAAGTTCTTTTCTAAAATTTGTTTGCCTATAATTATTAACGCTTTTTTCCCTTTAAAAATGTAGCATGTTTGTTATAGTGTTAGAGGATATTTTTAGAAAATAATAATAATATTTTTAAAAGACATACCCCATAATTCCGCAACCGATATTTTAGGAACTGCTTCATATAACACAGATGATTTATTTTTAAATCTATTTAACATCGTGTTGGTTTCTGAATTAACGAAGCATGCTTTATGAAATGATGCACAACAATAATTCAAACAGTTTTCAGTAAATGTATAAATGCTATTGATGGTTATCTCGAATTCTAGTAGCGAAATACGCCTTAAAACATTCTTTATGAAAAAATAATCATTTTCTAAAACTCAACAGTTCTACTTTAATTCCTTTCAGGCCGGATAAAAGAGAAATGCTAGTCCTACAAAATTCGTATTTCATATATTCAAAATTTTCTGATTACCCATTCTTTTGTTTAAGAAAAGTTCGTTTCGGTGAATTTTTATTTTTCATATGCGCTTTGATAAAACACATTACTACATTCTAGCAATTTATATATTCGCTCATCAAATGTTCAAAGCTCTGGCTTCCTGCAGGCGAAAAATATTATGCTCAGAATCATTTATTTCTGTATTAGAAAAAAATAGCGATTGATTTTTAAAAAAGGTGCACTACATGAAATTGACAATGACGTTATATTAGAAATGACAAGGGGGAAAACAATGCCTATTTATAATTTAAAACTACACTAAAAGACAAAAACAAAAGACGACAGAAAAAAGTTTTTTACAATTCACTTATTTAAATTCATTAATTTTCTGGAGATTTATCTTTAAATCACGTAATGAATTTAAAATTTCTCATATTTAAAAAAAATATTACTATAACATTTTCAGTATGTGATATTTAAAGTATTCCTAGTATTTTTCTGTACATAGATATCTGTTTTACAAAAACAACAAAATCATGTACAACTTTACTGAACAGTTCTTAGAAATATGCATAAAATGTATCGATATATTCATAAAAAAGATATATAAATGACAAATACGTTTTAACCTGAGCCATTTCACTCACTTTCAGAGTATCCATCTGCTATGAAATCGTTCTCTTAAACACCATATATTTCAAAGCACATATTGCGTTTGTCTGCAAAAGGAGCTTTTATCTATTTTTGGGAGATTTTTCAGGCGAGAGGAGAGTGTATGCTAAAATGGATTTACTGGCCAAAGATGGGGTATAAAAGAGAAATATAATATAAAATTTCTAAAGCGCATGAACTGTTTTTGATCTGGCATATATACATTCTTCATAAATTGCTAATATTCTGTATAAATATGGGCATATTTCTCTTTGATTTAATGCATTTTATAAAAAGATCATTTCGATATGAATTCTCAGGTATCATTTAACTTTTAAAATATTATTGTATTTAAAATTCCTCATTATAAACATTTTATTTTATTAAATTTTTATTATTTAATACAATAATATTTTTAAAATATTAAACCTTAATGCGTTGTTTTTTTTCTTAGATAGGCGCTGACCCTTGCAAAATCATATTTTTAAAAGCTGATATTGGCGCTCATTTTTCTCTGGTGAAGCTATACCAACACTTTTTAAATAGTTTTAGCTGTAGCTAAACTTTAAATTGATCTCTCGGCAATAACTAATAGTAAAACATATAATTATTAAACTATTTGAAAAAAAATAAATGCAGAGCATCTGACACTTATATGCATCTTTATAAATAAACGATTTCAATACTTTTTCAAAAATTGTGTTAGCAGAAGATGATCTATAAATGAATCGCAGTGGTAAGAAATAAAAATAAAAAATACAACTGTTTTACGATTTAACAAACAAACGAGAGTTTATTTTTTTTACATAACTGTTTCTTTTCCTTTTTACTGTTATTTTTTGCCGATCCAACAGTTGATAGTTTAGTTAACACCAAATCTATTCAAGCTAGTCGGATGTGCCAATCCCAAAACTTTTTTCTATCTCATATATATTAATACTTCAAAATCTATTATCACATCGCCAATAAAATCAATATGTTTCGTCATTCTATTGTACGTCAGCTAATTGCGAATCGTCGGGTAACTTGGATACGAAGCAATCTTCGTTGCACGAGCAACACGGCTATGAAATTAAAATATTGAATATAATATCGAACTTCTGGCCTGTACCTGTGGCTCAAGGAAAAGTGGCCTTCTTATTCCTTGGTTTTAAGATTTTAGCTAATTTTACTGGAAATCACTAAGCAAAATACTGAACTTGAGTCAGAAACGCTGGCGAATATGAATATATAGTGTTAAACATATAAGAGCTGGAACGATAGTTACAACAATGAAAGAAAATTTGCCAGAAAGCATATTCATTTAAAACTCATAAGTTAAACGCTTTTAAGAGGAACCCTGCCGCCTTGTTTCAAAATGGCAGCTACCCTAAAATTACAAACTACTATATCGTAGCCTTTTTTAAAAATAGAGGCAAAACAAAAATTGCTCTGGAATACTTGGATCAATGCCGGACATTTAACGTAACAAACTTTTAGGATATCTAATTTTTTTGTACATCTTTTTGAATTGGAAATATTTAAGTGGCTATTATGGCGCCCCTTTCCAGCGGATTATCTCTAAATTCAACTGGAACCTGTAGGCCATAGTGACAAACATATACAAAAAATTTGGTTCAATTCTATGCATAACTTTATGCACTTCTCAATGATAGAATAATGAAAATGGAGCAAAAATCGCCATCGCAGCGTTCCCTTTAGTCGGAATATCCCCAAATTCAAGTGGGACCTTCTGGCTATAGCTACAAACCTATCAATGAAATTTGGTTCAATTCTATGTATAATGTCATACACTTTACGATGATACAAAGAGGACACACATGGACACACGGACATATAGACATTTCGTAAAAACATAATTTTCGGGATCTCTGACCCCTAAAACGTGTAAATCTGTCGAAAACCGGAAGTCAAAAAAATTTCGCTTACAATACTTCCTTCTATTATAGATAGAAGAAAGTAAAAAGTATTGAAATCGCTTTTATGGTTCTCCGAGAAAAGGGTACAATTCTGGAAAAAATTGTCATCAACCCCTAATGACACTCCCTAATGAAGTCATCCTACAGAAATGTGACTGATACCAATGGATATGTACTAATATCTATTATCTAATGCTATACTTATAGTTTACTTAGAGGTTAGCCTACATATAGAAATGTGACTGATACCAATGGATATGTACTAATATCTATTATCTAATGCTATACTTATAGTTTACTTAGAGGTTAGCCTACATATAGAAATGTGACTGATACCAATGGATATGTACTAATATCTATTATCTAATGCTATACTTATAGTTTACTTAGAGGTTAGCCTACACACAGAAATGTGACTGATACCAATGGATATGTACTAATATCTATTATCTAATGCTATACTTATAGTTTACTTAGAGGTTAGCCTACATATAGAAATGTGACTGATACCAATGGATATGTACTAATATCTATTATCTAATGCTATACTTATAGTTTACTTAGAGGTTAGCCTACATATAGAATTGTGACTGATACCAATGGATATGTACTAATATCTATTATCTAATGCTATACTTATAGTTTACTTAGAGGTTAGCCTACATATAGAAATGTGACTGATACCAATGGATATGTACTAATATCTATTATCTAATGCTATACTTATAGTTTACTTAGAGGTTAGCCTACATATAGAAATGTGACTGATACCAATGGATATGTACTAATATCTATTATCTAATGCTATACTTATAGTTTACTTAGAGGTTAGCCTACATATAGAAATTAGAACAAACTTTCAACTTTAACCCAACGCACTTCTTATTTTAACACCATGTTTGGATTCGTCGGTAAATTTTATTTTCGAATATCAAACGGGAAGTGATTTGTTCAAGAAGTTTAAGAATTATGCAGGTTAGAAATTTGGAACTCTTCATGTCGCATTAAATTAAATTAATTATTCGTTGCAAAACGTATAACAATGCGAGTAGTTCTTCGAATGACACAAACACGACTTGGTGGAATGAGCTGTCATAATAGAATCGCATATATGAAGCTTCCATCAATTATTTTTTGTTAAAAATGTAATAGGTTGCGTTTCATTTTCGAAAATTAATTTCAAAAGTATATATTTTGGAGAAAAATATTATTCGTAATCTATACAGTTTTTTTTTTTTACATAAATCAATGTTTATATGCTCCAAATATACAAATCAAAATTACAACTCGTTACGCAAAAAAGTTCTTGAGTTATGCTTGAGAAACTACACGCATTGTAGTTAATGAATGTCGTCATTAAAAATGAATTTAACATTAGGAGTTCTAAACTTTAAACCTTCGTAATTCCTAAACGGCTTGATTCAATGACCTCCCATTTTGCATATGAAAATAAAAATTACCGAAATATAAAAATATGATGTAAAAATTATGTGTTCGTATTGAAAATTTGAAAGTTTGTTATAATTTTTTTATGTGGATGACCTCCTAATCAAAGTTTAAGTATAGCATTATTTAATAGATGTTATTACTAATTGATTTGTATCGGTCACATTTTTATACGATGATTTGCGGAAGAGTTAATAGGAGGTGCTCTAAACAACCTCTAAACAATTTCTTTTTCAAAATTTTCGAAACTATAAATTAATTTTTCCCGATAAAATACCTTTGCACTAAGGACAGCGACAGAGTAGAAAATGACGTTATATGTATTGTTAGTTAGTTTAGTCCATGCGTCATTGTTTTATATAAATTGATCTGCATTTGCCTTGTAATTGCACGTCTTTGCTTTCATGTATTAAAGATGTTATTGAGAGAACCATTAGTATTTTGACTTTTAATCAGGCTATTTACAGTAATCCTCTATTTGAAAAATTCTGTTTTTAAGGTTTTATTAATATATATGAAATAAATATATGATAGATGACTTATTTAAAACTTTGTTTAACGTCATATTTTATTCAGGAAATATACAAAGTTCTGCAAAATAATGCGCTATGCATTCCCTGGCCGGGATCATCTTCATTGAGAGCATGAACCAATCATAGAATATAACTTCCCCAATGTAGGCGCTTTAAATTGCGATTTGACTCTTGATTTTGAAGTTCTACAAGTTTCAAGCCCCTTGTCGAATAGCTTTACTTGAATTTTCGCCACATGTTAGGACAAGGATATCTACCAGGGTTTTTCAGGTTGGTTGCCTGTGTGGAGATTTTTTATGTTGTTTGCTGATTTGTTGATTTGTTTTGTGAGAATTGTTCATGACCATGGTCTTCTAAAACGCTGTGTCTGAACATTTTGAATATGTCTATTTTCCTCAAATTAATTTCTAACTTTAGCTGTTGTAAGTCATGTAGGGGGACCTGTTTCTAGCTCTCTTTTTAACTGTCTCTGTACCTGAGCTTCGATTTCGAATTTCTAGTAATACTTTACGTTTAATTTACATTGCTCAAAGCTTAATATACTTTCAACTATCTTTTCAAGTTAATTAAGCCTGAAAGGAAAATAAAAACATACCAGCTTTTAATGAATTATTTTGTTTTCTTTTATTTAAAAAAAATCCTGTATTTTGATGAATGGTGCAGCATAAAATATTTTAGAATGGATGTATATAAATTCTACTGCAGGGTTTCGAAGCTTACATCGAATTTTATTACCCAATTACGTCTCTAAACATTCTTTAGAATAAAAGAAGCATTTTCTGGAACTCGAACAATTGTAATTTAACGTCTGTTATTCCGGATAAAATTGAATGAGCTACTTCTTATAAAATTCTTATTCAAAACAATCACTGTCTTTCTGATTCTGCATTCTTTTGTTTAGAAAAAGTTCGTTTCGGTGAATTTCTATTTTTCATATGTGCTTTGATAAATTGCATTTCTACATTCTCGGATTCATACATTTGTCCATCAAATGTTCAAAGCCTGGAAGCAAAAGAAAATATATTCATCAGGGTAATTTTCTGTGAGAGTCAAAATGTAAAGCGATTAATGTTTAAATAAGGTGTGCACTACATGAAGTGACGTGACTGACGACACTGACGTGATATTACAACTGCAAAAGAAAAGGATAATATCTATTTTTATTCGCATATTATACTGTAAAAAATATAGGAAAAAATTTTCTAAATGTTAATGATCTAAATTCATTAATTACCAGAATATTTTCCCTTGAATTACGTAGCAAATTTTAAATTTCGTATAGTTGAAGAAAATATTACGAACATGAAATATTCAGTATGTATAGAATATTTCAAGTAATTCTCTCTACATAGATATTTTTTATTCAAATTCTGATTATTTTTGATGAGCACTGTCATTGTTTTAACACAGTTGAGCAATAACAGCTGAATAAAATCTTCTCCTGGTATTACGTAGTATTTTATATTAAATGATTTTATGCTTATTTGAGATCGATCACGCGAAAATATTTTTCGAATATGAGCTAATGATTTATTTAAGAAATAATCCAATATTTGAATAATTGCAAAAATATAAATGTATTAACCGTTTATTAGAATCAGCAGTTGTTGAATAGGCACAAAAATAGGAATATGAAAAGTCGTAACAGAGAAATATGACGAAATAAAGATTAGGTAAATCAATCTGCAATATTGTAAAACTAGTTAATATATTGAATACAAATAATTGTAAGACCATGCGATGACTTTCCTAAATATTTGGAAAATAGACTGTTGTCTAGTTAATCAAAAATTACAGATATTTTGTAACAGATGAGTGTGGACGCCTATAAATCCGTAGTCGTCTGCGATCTCCAATTGCTGAAGACTGCCATGAACCCCGATTATAGAGATTCCCATCAGAAAAATAAAAATATATAATCGTGAAATAAAATACTTTAAATTAGGTGGTAAAGACGAGTCATTTAATACATCGAAATCAAAAGCAACTTCAAGCTCACTTAATGCTTTTGGGGTGTAAATCGGTTTAATTAATGTTAACTCCAAATTAGTTTAAAATAAAATGTGTTTTAGTGCTATATTCTGCTCAGAGCTAGTTGGCCGACGAGTAACTGACAATCACTACCAGCAAATAGCTTAATTTAATTTTTAATTACATAATGCATTTGTTTCACCATGTTGGTCTGTTAGCAACTTTTTTCCTCGTAGCATCGCGAAATCCTTCAAGATCATCGGCAACGTATCGTGAACGAACTACACAATATATAGTGAAAAGTCACCGAAAACGTTCGATTTTAAACACTTTCTCCAATATATGCAGAAAAACTGGACGAATTATCGTGAAACTTCATGAATATAAAAAACATGTTTCACGTATATTTCAGCGAAGATTTGGTCACAAGTTAAATCAAGTTACCTACAACAAATACATAAAAAAAAACAGCAATTGTGACCAGCTTGTAAAATAAAATGTTCAAAATGTTCTGTAGCTGTAGCAGGTGACTATGTGGAATCTGAAAAGAGAATGTTCAAAATCTAAAAAAATCGCCCAAAAGCTAGGAGAGGACATACGTTAAATACATACTCCTTTGTTGGAAGTCAGTTAATAAAAAATGACAATATGTGGAAAATCCCTTATCATCCAGCAACTTTTAAAAACCAATTGATATTCAGCTCGCTCTATCACCGATATCTTTCAGAATTTTTACGATATTAGACTAAACTTTTTACATAAGTTGTAATAATAAATTATGAAAATAAGCATTATCAGTCGCCCATGTGAATTTAAAAGCTATTTCATACAAATGCTCATACATAATAAAATATATAACATATTTATATTCTATGTCTTGTTTATACTGTACTATGTCAAGTTTCCATAAAGTGGCGGTAAATTTTATTGAAAACCCTGCATGTTAAAACAAAAATCATGCGGAAATTTCATATTTTTATAGATACAGTGGAGCATCGATTATCTGAACCTCGGTCTACCAAACGACCGGTTAACCGAACGCGTTCCAGAAGGCGAAATTCAAATTTGCGTGCCATGCACTGCAGTAGTACCGCAAGCGCTTGGCTCCGTGCCAAGAGTGGCCTACATCGTCAGCAGCTTGTGATCCTTCGATTGTGATACATATGTATAGTGCAGTTTGTAGTGCCGTACTCCTTGGAATCCAAACGTAAACGTGTTTTTTTCAGCGTTTCTGATGAACTTTGAATAATAGACCAGTTGAAGAATGGTGTTAGTGGATCAAGTTTAGCTCGTGAGTATGGAGTTGGAAACCTAACGATATCGGACATTAAAAAGAACAGTGATGCCATTGTAAAATTTGCGAGTGAGCTTGACAGTGAAGATAGAAACTTGCACAGAAAAGCAATCAATACGGCAGAAAATCAGGACTTACACATTGCAGTTTACACATTCTTTATGCAGGTACGTAGCTAAGGGCAACCAATAAGTGGTCCTTTGATTTGTGAAAAGTTATTGAAATGAACAAGAAACTAAGAAGTAACCCTGATTTTAAAGCGACTACCGACTAGCTTATACGTTTCAAATCCAGGAAAAGAATTAGGGAATTGGACATCCAAGGTGAAAAACTGTCGACTGATACTGAAGCAGCTGAACTTTTCAAAGATTATTTTCAAAAAAAATATTCATAAAGAGGGCTACAAAATAGTCAATGTGTACAATGCAGACGAAACGGTTTTGTATTGGAAGTAATATCAATAAAGTCCCTAGTTTCTAAGAACGAAATGTCAGCACCTGGCTTTAAGTCACTCAAATCACGCAATTACCGCTCTAGTATGTGGGGATGTTACTGCATCACACATGATTCCTTTGCTTCTCATTGGAAAATCTAAAAATCCGCGGTGCTCTAAGCGGATAAAAAAATTGCATGTCATGTACAAGAGTCAAAACAACTCGTGGATGGATACAAGCATTTTTGTAGAATGATACGACAATGCAGTTATTCTCGAAGTTAAAAAGAATCAGCTTGCAACTGGGTATTTTGGAGATGTTTTGTTACTGATTATAACGCCCCAAGTCATCCATCAAATCTTCCACTGGGAAGAGAAAACGGCAAATTTAAAGTTGCTTTTTTGCCTCTGAACGTAACTTCGGTCCTCCAACCAATAGACCAGGGTGTTACGGAAACCTTCAAACGTTATTACAGAAAGGCATTGCTGCGCATGGTTCTTATCGGGTTCAGAACAATAAAAATAGTATTCAAAAACTGTACAAAGATATCAGTTTGAATGATGCTGTGTACATATGACAGTAGACGCTTAGACCTTCGCCCTTTGCTAAAGCATGGAATAAGCTTCTTCCATCAGATTCACCTGAAGAGCCGCCAAACAGTGAATTTGTATGAGAACTGGCAGAATTAATTCAAGGGGTTTCAGGATTTGAAGATTGTGACCAGGAAAACATTCAAGAATGGCTCAACTGTGAAATTTGGGGCCACCAACTTTTGACGGACGATGAAATCCTTGCTACTCTCATGGAAGACCAAAGCCCTTCAGAAGAACATGATGACGAGGAGGACATTAGTGACGAAGAGCAAGTTGAAAAAGAGTTTTCCAGTGAGGAAACTTTTCGGTGTACCGAGACAACCTTGAAGAGGGGAGCAACAAAGAAGAGTGTGAATCTGTTAAACTGCTTTCATTAAAACGTATAAGGTATTTGGAAGTAAGAAAAAGTGTGTCCTCTCTGAAGCAAAATGAATTTTGAACTTCTTTTCTTAGAATGTAGACCTACAGTACTGTAGGTCACTTTTTACTTCCTGCAGATTTCTTTGATCGCTTTATTCATTGATAGTTTCTTCCGTTCTTCTTGTTGTAAGCATTGTAGTTCAAAATACCTACATTTTTGTGTCTGTTATCACTGTTTATGTGTTTCACAATGCTCATATAACCCTAGAATGTATTTTCCAAAATGATCGGTTATCCAAAATCTATTTTATCCGAATACCCCGTCACCTATTAGTTCGTACGTCTGTTATATGTCCATGAATATACGTGATATTCTTGCACAGATGCACACATATGTTGTACAGGTTTCACATTATCATGTTGTATAAATACACATTATTTCGAGCATTTTACTTCATAGGATGATTACAAGTAAAATTTTGTCTTCTTTTTGTTGTTGTTTTCCTACTTGCCAATGCGACAAAACCTTCACAGAAAACTGTGCGATTAAATATTTTCTTTGCATTTTTGAAATTCTAGAATAATTCGTCATCCAGACATTCAACAAAACTTCAAAAATTCAAAGTATCCGGTAACATTTTGACATATAAAACATTTCATATCAGATATTCTCTCGATAGGTGGTTTCTAGGTGGGAATGGGTACAATCTTAGATTTTGATATACGTAGCATGTCGGCGACATCATACAACATATATCGAAAGTGACGGTACAATGCTGGGAGATTTCTCAGTTCGGTTTTATCAAAATTGTGGGGTTGTTCTTGCGTTTAAGCGTATTGCTAATATTCCTCATAAAGCAACAGTAATGAAAATCTTCATTTGAAAATAATTGATGAGTCAAACGCAATTGAAGGTAAATGCTCTTCCTAAAAAGACAAAGAAAATGTTTCATGTCAAAATACTTTACAACTTAGGGATTATTTAAGAGATTTCAAAGGCGACTCATGAATTTATACGAAAGAATAAATAAATAAATTTGAAAGTTAAAAGTAAAAATTCTCAAATATTATGAAAAATGGAACTCTTTGAAATTTCTAATAAAAAAAAATTAAAAAAAAACCTTTTTCAGAAATTTTGAATAGTGAATGTTTGTTTTGAATAAATCATGAAGGCTCAAATTTAATATTGAAATCTTTTACTAGCAACATTTGTTATTTTCTTTTCGTTGTGAAACATTTTTATTTGTGTTTTGTTCTATCTCATAAAGAAATATTTAGACAAACGGCCTTTTTTATCTAGAATGATTTAAGGCAGAGAATAAAGTGTTTATTTAATTTGAAAACTAAAATTTATCAACATTTTATAATATATAATAAAATTATTTAAAAAAAAGAAATCAGAAAACAGTTTTACTCCCGACACGCGCAAACGCACATATATATATATATAGTTTTTCGTTATTAATAAAAGAAGGTTCGTGTGTTTGCGATGGGTAGCGAAATCTACCAGACAAAAGTATCCATGTTAAAATGAGGATGAGGATAGTTGAAGTCAGGTACTGATTTACTTGATGCTTACCCGCTCTTTTATAATTAGCTGAGATATTATTTAAAACTCATTGAAAAGCAATTTTCTTTGAAAAAATCGGCATGCTTAGTAACTGCTTTTCAAAGCGCGTAGGAGGCAAACACCAAATCCTTTTTTTGGCCGTTTGTCTTAACGTTTATATACCGAACCCTTCGGGATACGGGAAAAAGGAAGACATAGTCTTAAATTTCGTACTTTTAAATCTTAAACGCCAAAATAAGTTCGAAAAAATATTGTTCTGAACAATTTCAAAAAATATTCGAAAAGCTTCATTTTTGAAGTTGTCGTTTTCTACTTTCAGCGACCCCCCCCCACCCCAGGGCTCTATTTCAGATGTACCGATTCACTAAAATTCCCATTTTAAAGAGGGCTTGGATACAGTTATATTTATAATAGATTAAAATTTCAGAGAGTTAGGACGATAAGAACTATTTGTTAGTAATGTTAAAGAACCAGAATAGAAAGAAAAATTATGCATCAAGCATAGATTATGAAATCCTTTTCAACACTTCCAGAATACTTTAATAAACCTTCGCTGTTTATTAAGCTAAATATGCCCAAAGTTGTACCTATGAAAACATTTTAGAAAACGCACAACATATTTGAAAACCAAATTTCAGCAATTACCGTCCATAGCCAGAAAAGTACGCCATTTTTTTGTGCGGCCGTGCTTATAATCTATAGATTTGTAAATACTCTATATAGTGTGCAATAATTTAGTTTACTAAGAAAACAAAAATTCTGTCGAAAATTCACCTTCAGCAATTTTTACCAAAAGACGAAAACATGTTCGGATTATTTTGTACAGCCCTATATTACCTTAAGATTTTTATACACGCCACATATTAGGATAAATTTTAAATCAGGTAAAACACGCTTTATCTACTAAAATCTCACTTCTAGAAATTATCTAACATCCATGTTAGATCCATAACAATCCATGTTTCCAGTTTTTTGCGTGACCCTATATATGATTTTATTTGCATTCTACAATGATCTCTTAGTAAAATAAATATAGTTCACCTTCAAAATGCATTGCGCGATTAAAACACCCTTTAAGCAATTTACGCTGATACTCAGTAATGTTTACGATTTATTTGTGTAGCCCTGTCTATGATCTATAGTATTTATACACACTACATAGTATGCAATAACTTAGTTAAACTTAAAAGCGCATACCTACTTGAAAGCGCACTTCCCGCAATTAAAGCTTATAGAAGGTACTTCGGATACAGTACTGTATCAGAAATCTTTTTTCTGTCTTTCTAAATTAACGACAAATGCTATGCACATAATATTATACAACAAGTATATTACAGTAAGGCTCAGTAGTGTACATCATTTTGATTATAGTTGAAATGTATCGTCTAGTTGCAAAACCGGCCATCTCCAAAAAGTAAAATTTTGAGAAAAAGCTGATATTTTGCCACACATAGCCAAAATAAGATTAGAACTAAAACTCTTTAGTTATATAGTCATTAACGCAGTATATTTGGAAACACAAAATAAGGTGACAGGGGCACATGAAATGAGGGGGTTATTTAAGTCTTTGTTTTGGATTTGCCCACCTTTGCAACTTACTTTAGAGTTGGCCGGTTTTGCAGCAAACCAGAAATTAATTTTTGCTAAATTTAATGTGACATTGGGTTTTTAGGGGTAGCAAACACACAAAAAATGTTCGAGGAAGCTTTGAGGAGCATTAGTAAACTTTTGAAGAGTGCCCACAGCTTGGATTTCTTGGATTATCAGTAGGGCAGTACCTGAAAAAATAATGCCAGAAATTATAAAAATGTAATCACAAACGTATTCTCTCAGAATTTAACTGTAGCAAAAGCCCGTTCATTCCTCATCTACAATCCTCCAAATATTAAAATTTATAAAAAAAATTAAATGGAAGAATATTTTATTAAAAAATTAAATAGATTAAAAAATTCTTAAATTATCAGAGAAAATTCACTTACAGTTTTATGAAAATGAAGGGAGAGGGCGCAGAAAAGTATTTTGCCTAGAGCATAAAAACGTGTTAATCCGCCCCTGGTTATCACAAGGTGAATTTTGGCTTTTTTCCTTTTCCACGTCGTATAGTCACTTTTCTTCTTCCCTGATTGATTAGGAGATACTTCCTTCATAAACTTTTCCATAGTCAGAGAAAACACGAAACTAAATTAGAAACTTTGTATGCACCAAGGAGGAGCAGTCACAGGCGAGAGAAAACACTATAACATTAATCTAATCAACAAGTGAGAGGTTACTGTGGAGAGAAGCAGAAGTGGCATCTAGCGGGTATGGAGATGGCCGCTTTTGAACCTCACTAGTTTATGGATTTGGCCGGTTTTGCACGACATCATGATTTTCAAACGCACATAACACAGGAATTGGACCAGCTTAGGCTTGTTTATTGTTTCCAGATGGTAGAAACGTTTAATTAGAACTTAAAAAGCTGAAAAAAAACATTTTCAAATTTTAAGGAGTTGGCCGGTGTTGCAACTAGGCGACACAAATAGTTTAACATTATTAAAATACGCTGCAACCAGTTTTTCAACGTAAAATATTATGTAACAGAATTCTTTTGTGTGGACTTGTAAATGAATAATAAATACTTTGCACCACATATTCTATAAAAACATGTTTTAGGGCACTTTATAAATGCATATCAATTTCATTATGTTTGAAATGGTGCAACATCATTAAAATGCACTTGAAAGGATTTTTATCCATTGACCATTGTGTAACGCAATTCTTTTGTGTGTCTCTGTAAATGATTAATAATTGCTTTGCACCACATATTCTACAGAAAGCATATTTTAGTGCACTTTATAATTGCAAATTAATTTCATTATGTTTGAAATGACGTAACATTATTAAAATGCATTTGAAATGATTTTTTCCTATTGACCATAATCTAGCTGAATACTTTTGACTTTCCCTGTAAACGTACCATTAATGCTACACACATAATTTTAAATGGGAATCGTGCTATAATAAACGTCAATAACATATAAAAATTAGAGTGCAATTCGACTATATTTACGGGAGTTAGAGCGCGGTCGGAAGGCCAGACAAACCGTATACACTTTTTCAGTCATAAACACTTTTCAACTGTGTTGAAAATGTTGAAACGCGAGAAAAAAACATCTCTTTTACAACTAGATATCATTATTTTTTCACGAAATTTTTAAACACGCTGCGAAACAGTTATATTTATAACCGATAAAAATTGCCGATAAAAAAAAAAACGATAAAAAATTCGGATAACAAGAACTATAAAAGGGCCATGCAGGAAAAAAATAAGAAAATATCTTCTTAGTAAATATGAAATTTTTTCACGAATTTTTGATTTAAAAATGTAAATTTATGCAAATTGGGTCAAGGAAATAAAATCACACAAATTTGGGGTTTACTTAAGGTTGTTATCAAATACTAGGACAACACCGGGCGGATCAAATGGTTCATTAGTAAAAGAAAGTTTCACTCTGCGTGTCTGTCTGTCTGTTGGTGATGACTAGTGAAATATACCACACGTAGAAGTCTGACAATGTTTATGAGGCTTGTCCAAGGCAGGTTCTGATGCACCTGAGGATCAGATTTTAATTTTGTTGATAATTAGCCAAGATATTAATTAAAAACTCATCAAAAAGCAATCTCATTTTGAAAATCCGCGGAGGTGCGCACGCGCATGCTCAGTCCCTGTTTTTCCGAGTGCATAGAAGGGAACAACCAAATGTTGTTTAATTTGGCCGTTTGCTTAACGGCCATCGACCGAACCGTTCGTAAGAAAAAAAGGACATATTTTTAAATGTCGCACTTTTACATCTTTAACACTGCAGACAGTTTGAAAAAATATTATTGTTAAATATTTAACAGAAATGGTTAAAAAAGTGTCGTTTTCGCAATATATTTTTTCCGCTCTTCTACGACTCGATTTCAAAGGTACCAATTCAGAAAACATACATATTTAAAGCTGAGACCTGCTACTTTTCGATGGTGAAATTGGTTTTTAAAAATACGAATTTTAACCCTTTCGAAAAATATGTGAACCGCAGGCCACTTCGCGCATCTCGGAGAAGCCATTCTTTCTGCACTAAAAGTAACTAAACGTCCATATATCGACATAATATTTTTAGAGCATTTTGACAGACTAGATACATTAACTGCAAAAATGTCGATACATTTGAAAGAGTAGAAGTAATTAAAAATAATAATAAATCTCAGAAATGTTCGATAAAAACGGCAAAACCCAGTCTTCTTACGAGCGCTTTTACCAATAAATATCAATATTTCTTCGCGAATTTTTCATTTAAAAATTTAAATTCATACAAAATCGGGTTAAACATACAAATTTCAGGTTTATTTAACGTACATTATCACGGGCCCGAGCAACGCCGGACGGATCAGCTAGTTCAAAAAAATTAAAATGTAATAGAAATAATACTAAATATTAGTTTATTAAAGTTGGGGGGTAAGCTAGTATATAATAATATAATATAAATTAAGGACATAAATTAAGGATAAAAATTAAGGATATAAATATAAGGACAATGTAATATAAATTTTATAAATATTCAATAGTCAATTAATCCAAATTGAATACTCAATAGCAGATAATATCTCGATATACATTTGTAACGAAAACAAGTTCAAAAAGGGAACATAAATGGGTAAAAATTATTAGTAAATTCAAAATACATTAACAAACTGGCGCAGATAAAGTATTAAACAAAACTCCACTGATAGCGCTTCTCTAAGAAACAAAAATTACATTGTTAGAGATGTAGTCCGTGGTATTAAAGATACACAGCAAATAAAATTCGGAAAGAAATAAGGAAATTGTATGGGCAATCGAATTGACAATATAAATAATATCAATATTTTTTCATATTAGAAATTTATTAGAAATTAGCGAATGTGGATATTAAATTATTCTTCATGGACATTAGCAACTCACTAACAGTGTAATTTTTGTACGTTTACGGAATGTTTTCAGAATATACAATCGTACTAAAGAAAGTAATCCCCAAACAATATCGACCACAAATCATCATATAAAAATATGCCTGGTACCAGTCAATAAGTAATATTGTCTACTAATTAAGGCTATATCAAGTTTTGCTTTGAAACAGTTTACATAAAGAATTTGTTTAAAACTTTAATATTTTCAAAGATAACTTTGATATCATATTTGGATTCTCTGGTACATTTGCCCTCGGATACCAAACGGAATGTTATTCGGTTAAGTAGTTTAGAAATTATGCGGATTTAAAATTTGGAACTCCTAATGTGACATTCGTTTTTAATCATTGCAAAACAGATTGTAATGCAGGTAGTTTTTTAAAGCACAACTTGAAAACTACTTGGTGATTTTTGTAAAAAGTTATAAGTTAAAATTCATATTTTCCACGAAAAAATATATTTTTTAAATTAAATATGGAAAACAGAAAAGTAACCCCTTAAATTTTTAACAGAAATCGATTTCTATAAGCTTCAAATATGCGAATCCAATATTACAGCTTATTTTTTCAAGTAGGTTTTGAGTTATGTCTCAAAAATGGCCGGTATTGCAGTCTGTTTTGCAGCGATTAAAAATGAATTAACATTAGGAGTTCTAAACTTTAAACCTGCATAATTCCCAAACTACTTTATTGAATGACTTCTTTTTGATACCTGAAGGTGAACTTTATCTATAAATTCAAATATGCCAAAATTAGGTGTTAGTATTAGAAGATTTAAAGATTATTCCAATTTCTATATGTAGACAACCACATAAACAAATTTTAAGAATAACAATAATTAGACGAGTTTATTGTTAATCATTTTATACATGTCACACTTTTATACGCTGGTTTGTGGCAGAGATAGTATGTGGGTGTACTTATAATTTCTACGAATGTATAGAATGAAATTAATATTATCTGCTTCAGATTTAGTAATGGAAATCAGAAACACCTCATAGTACAATTAGCTACTTTTCTAGTACAGTGTAAAATAGGGTAGAGAATTCTAGTTTCTCTATTGTTAAAATTTTGAAATTATTTTCATATTTGAAACGTAATAGCTTCAGTTCAGATATAATGCTGTTTACACATTTAATGGTATGAAAGAGAGCTATTGACAGTCATATGTTATAAAAGAATGTTCTTTAAAATTGTGAAATTGCGAATTACACATTCGCCATCCCTTACATGATAGATTGTTTTTAAAATAGCACTTTAAATCATAAAAGGATAAGAAAAAAAAAGAATGAATCGATGGCAGTAGTTTTACGAAACCGCAATAGCTTTATAATTGGATAAAAACTAATTAAAATAATTAACCATAAAAGAAAAGGATTTCTTTGTACATCGGTACGGTAAGCAATATAATTTAAAAAATATTCTTGGAAATCCAAAGATTCTTGAGGAGTAAACAAGTAAATGCAATTAATAAATTGCAAGTTATTTTTTTTAAATAAGAAATAAAATCTAAAGTAAATCTGACTTGCATAAAAAATAAAAATATACCTTCAATTGAGATTGCATGAGGAAGTGTAACAAATAAGTTCATCGTACCCTTATTAATATTTTTTTTCTAAATGACAGTATGGAAGAAATTAAATGAAAAAAACATATTTTTTATTTCACACCATTACTTTTAGTATTTTACATGTAACATCAGTAACTACTCTTAAAGTACAAAGAGATGAATGTAAATTATTTTATTATAATTATAACTCTAAATAAAAATGCAGCCATGATAGCAGCAGATTTATTATTTAGTCTGAATACCATAAGGAAAGCATTTTTATACACACGATTTTGGCTGTAAATCTAAAAGTAGATATGTATCAATATATTTTTTATCCAATTTGTATTCTTTCAGTTTTAATATTCATGTCTCTAAAACAATATTATTTAATTTATTTAGCTCACGAATTAAATGTAGAAATAACTTCTAAAACTGCATTTCAAAACTGTAAAATTTTTATATTTGGTGAATTTGAAATGCATGGCACATGTTGATCCCAAAAACAACAGCTTAAGTAATGAATTATTTTTTAGCTAAACCAACTATAAATAAAAAATAAATCCCAAGAAGTATAGCATTTGTTGAAAAAGGTCTCTAAAGGCCATTCATGAATATCAAATTTCTAAAACCTAATATGCTAATGCGCGGCAAAAATATAGCCAAGGAACAAGAATAAGAATAACGTAAAATATTTAAATTTGCGTTTATGTTCAAACGCTTTGTAGAATATTACATTCAACAATATATGAAGTATTTTAAAAATAAAATGCAATCATGCAATCGTGAGTTACGTAAAAAATAGTATAAGGTGTGGAAAATACTGATTCTGATCCAAAGAATAGTAAAAAAGAAAACTGTGGAATATTTTCAAAATATGTGCTCAAATGGTCTAATCTTTGAAACATGAATAATATTTCAACATTTTCATCATATCTTTATCTTATAATAAAACAAACCGAGAGAGTTTGTTTCCTCGAGAAGCTTAAAGGAAACGACCGATGTATTTTTATCGGCTTTAGCAAAATACATTTAAATAATGAATAACTTTATTGATATTGTAACAAAAGGAAAGGTTTTATTCAAGATTAAATACATTTTTCAATATATTTTTAAGCTTAAATATATGTCAACACAATCCGCATAAACATAATTTAAGATATACCGAAAATGTATTGAAATTTAATCTTTACAATATCTTCAAATAGTTAGAAAATCCAATTGTTTCGATATATAGTTTTAAAATACTTTTTTACATAACATTGTTATTGTTATTATTAACTCTTATTTAAATTTCATCAAGTTTTATCCAAAAAAAAGATAATCTAAAAATATATCTATATGATAATATTTAAAATAAAACTTATGAAAGATTACTTTAAAGTATTCGAACATATGAAAACATTTACTAAGTTTTTCCTTTGATGTTTCGCGAAGAAATATAAAACGCGTTTTTCCATTGAAATAAATGAGATATGAGTATATAATTTCAATACAGGTGAAATAATTCTTGTAACCAATATATGTAACATTTTCGTCAAACGTTCTGATACAAGTACTGGTCAGGAATTACTTAACATTATTATAGCAAACCAATTCTCATTATTCAGATAGATTAAAAAGAAAATGCATGCTTTAAAATAATTTTAAAACACAAAAAGTTACTAAATTGAACTTAATCTTTCAAACACGTTTCATTCAAAGAAACAATTTTCCTTTATTCGATCATGTAAAAATGAAAATTACCCGATGTTTAGAAGTGATATAAGAACAATAAAATCTAAAGCCACAGCACCAGTCTTTCCAGTATCATTATAAAGTTCTAAACGTACCTACTGGTTTTTAATAGTAGTCCAAAAGTAAGCTAGGCTGTTTTGAAATTGACAGAAAAGTCCTTCATGACGAAAATAGGGCACTGCCGCTAATAAATTTACTGTCAAGTAGCGTAAAATGAAACAACCATAGTCTAAAGTGTAGCAGAAGGCAATAGAAGAAAACTTCATTTGCAAATCAACTTTAATGACGTCGGATACCAGAAAAAGAGTATAATTACGAATTCAAGATTTAACAGAATCTTCTTTTTTTCACTCTCTAGTTCCTAGTTCATAAAACTCAATTTTTCAAAAACGGTTTTTGAGGAAAGTTGATTTAAAAATGCCCCAACAAATTTATTTATCAGAATATATGGCCTGGCGTATTATCGCGATATTCGAATCCGGATGAACACAAAGGAGTGTAGCGTAATCTTTTGGAGTGGCAAGGAGTGTCATTTCAAGTGGTGAAATTGATTCCAATGAACAAGAAATGTTAGCTGTCGGACAGGGCAAGATAGCCGACTTACTACCACAGCAAGTGAGAACCGATATGTTAAGAGTTCGACGAAACAGGAACACACAGTGCTAGTCAGCTCCAAAGACAGTTTCGTTTTTCAACAGGACGGAGAGTGTCAAGCCAAACACTCCGAAATAGGCTTCATCAGGGTGGAAGTTCCCCTGATGAAGGGGAATTACATTTGTGGCTTTATCTATGAATGTAAACGGGAATCCCGGAACACGGATGTGCACGGAAATCAATGGAGTGCATTCTCTTGAACTCAAGACACCATGCGGTACTATAATAAGTTGTGTTGCTGAACATCGAGATTTGACGCAAAGTGACTGGTGTCAAGTACTTTTCACTCAAGAGTCCCGATTCTGTCTGGAATGTGCGCTTAACCTTTTCTGCTATGGGGAGAAAGGATAACTCAGAATCACCCCACGTCCAGAGAGGAAAGATCCCAGTACAGACGAGATATATTGTTGTTATTAGGCGAAATCTGCATAGGTGGACATACGAACCTGTATATTATCCGGAATTGAACTTTGACGGCCCAAATGTATGCCAACGAGAGACACAGATATCATGTCGCAACGTACGCGGCGGCCATTGGCGAAACCTTTTTTTATTGAATGAAAATGCTAATCTTCATACAGCTTGATTTTTGGAGAACATTCCTGAAACAGAAATGATACAGCTTGTGGAGTAGCTATCATGTTCTTCTCACTTAAATGCGATCGAGTATGTCTGGGACACACTCGGTCGATGCATTGAAGCGAGACCGATGCCACCGTTGACATTCCGGGACTTCTTGAAGAGTAGATTGGAATTAAAAAAAGACACTTTTACAACTTTATGACATCCATGGAAAAATGTTGTAAAACAGTCTTAGCTGTTCGAGAGAACAAGACACCATATAAAACGTTTTTTTATCCTGTTAAAAGAACACATCTTTTCGTAATTTATAAGCATCCAATTTAGTGCCTTGGAACGTCTCTTCCTGTTCTTGACATAATTTAAAAAAAACTAATATTCCCATACATGATGTATTGGTGTATTGTTCTCTGTAATATGCTTTGATATATGTGTATTACCTATTTTATGCACATGAATGGCTGTCTCGCATGGTTTTCTTCCCATTTTTTCTTTACTGCACTGTTTTTTTGAGCCATATAGGACACTGTAGAAAATTATTTTACTATTTGATTCCTTTTAAAACTAGTGGTTAATATAAAATTGTCATTAGTTAAATTGGTATAAAGCACACAAATATTTTAATCATAATAAACAAAACGATTTTACGATTTATATATATATAAAAGGATGAAATCGTACATTTTCTGTGGAAACACAGTAATTTGGAGCAGATGATTCTGCTAAAGTTCCACAAATATTTCATTAATTCACTTTTTATGGTTTGAATTATTTTTGTTTGTATATTATTTGGTGATGTATTATACTTTTTCTGGATATTATTCAAACATGTATGTTTTCATATTTAATTTTTATTTTTTTACCACATTTGTGTATGATGTTTATGTGCTATCTTATTAAGATTATACACACAAACACACACACACACACACACACACACATATATATATATATATATATATATATACAGTGGCGGTCAAAAGTTCCCGGCCAGTTAGTTTCTTTGATTTGTTTGCCAGAACATTGAAGAAGAAGCACAATTCTTCCAAAATTTACGAACATGCAAATGACCGTTTACCACGTGATGATTTTGATTGGATACTGAAGACACTTGATGCAAAAGGGAGGAATTCGAAATTCGCGTGTGCAAAAATTTTCGGCCATTCGTCATTCATTAGTTTTTGCAATCGGTAAACTGTTTTGTGGCCGTGTTTGTTAATTAAACAACGTGAGTAACGTAGTTGAAATTCAAAAAGGAAAAGTTCAACAATTATTTCTGATATACAAGTGATTTGTTTGTCGCTAAAGGGCCAATCCTTTCTTGAGATTGAGACAAAGTTATCGATCGGAGAATCTACTGTGAACGATATTTTATAAAAAATATAACGATGGTCATGGCCATCAGGACTTGCCACGGTCGGGAGACCTCGAAAAACGACTTTTATGGAAAGAATTATCAGGAGAAAAGCAGTTTATGACCCGCATAAAAATACTGCTGCAATATCCCGCGATTTATGGAGTGAAAATAGTGCTGAATTAAGTCGGTGCACAGTGTCAAGACGCTTATATGATGTAGGACTTTAATGAAAAAGACGGGGTTAAAAACCTTTCAGAAGTAAAAATAATCAGCGGGCCCTGTTGACTTTTTCCAAGGAACACAAAGATTGGTCAAGTGAAAACTGAAAAAGTACTATTTTCCGATGAATCTTCAACCTTTTTGGAAGTAACGGCAGACACTCCTTCCGACAACCTTTAAAAACAAAAGATATGATTCGAGATATGTTATTCCTGCAATGAAGCATGGCGGAGGAATAACACGTTAGGCTGAGAGGAGCATTTTCTGTAAAAGATGTCGGTCCGTTAGTTGAAATCCACAGAAGATGAATGGTGCAATGTATAAGGATATCTTACAAGATCATTTGCTGCTTTATTGGAGGAAAAAGTGTGGTCGTAACTATTTTTTTCATGATAACGACTTAAAGCATAAATTCAAGCTCGCCAAGCAGTGGCTTTCGAACAAAACAATTCCGCTTTGAAATGTCCAGCCCAATCACCCGATCTGAATCCAATAGGAAATCTTTGGAACGAACTTGTCAAACGTGTGCGGAATTATAAATATTTCAATTCAAAAATTGCAAGAAGAGTGGAAACAACTTACCATAGACGATCTTCAACCGCTCATTCAATCGATGCCACGTCACTGCGTCGCAGTACTTATTGCTAAAAGTATGACAACAAAATACTAATTGTAAATGTTGTTGATCATTTATTATCCATGATAACACCATTTATTTCCAAACTTGTGCGATGGCCGTAAATTTTTGAGAACATCCGTTTTCCTCTGAAATTGTTTTCGTCAGTTAAAATTTTTAAGGTATTTATTTTTTATTTCATAAATAAGTTCCTAACTATTGTATTCTACTGTTTATAAAATGTACAAGTATCGCTTTGAGATTCCTCTTCATATGGGTATACTTACAAATAAACAAAAACTTTTATTCTGGCCGGAAACCTTCGACCGTCACTGTATATATATATATATATATATATATATATATATATGAATATAAATATATATTATATAAGGATGAAATTGTATATTTTATTTGTGGAAACATAGTAATTAGTGCCCGATGATTCTGCTAAAGTTCGATAAATATTTCATTAATTTAACTTTTTCTGGTTTGAATTATCTATTTTGTATATTTTTTTATCATATATTATATTTTTGTAGATATTATTCAAACAGGTATGTGTTCATATTTATTTTTTATTTTTATTCCCTCATTTATATATGATGTTTATGTGTTAGCTTATTAAGATTATACACACACACATACATATATATGTATACCCCTCTTTACTGATTTGAAAAAGGGATTTCGTTAAATTCTCTTACTTTTATCATGAAACCGTACAACTTAAAAAATTCATGCTTTTTTATCACTATTCATACCCTCATGTTTCAGCAGTTTAAGTTATATTTATTTTTTATCAGAAAGGAATGCTTTTATCCGATGAAGAATGCGAGATAAAACTTTAATTGTATTTCATGTAAATGGTTTCAAAAGGATTTAAGATATTTTTTCTTTTTTATTTATTAAACCTTTTGAGACAGTTATAAAAAGTTTTTTTAAATCTTCATATGTGCATTAGTTGTGAAAACAGAACTGTTTAAAATATGAATTCAGTATTTCATGTTTTTCGACAATAATTTTTTATTTTTTAATTTTGTTAATTTTTTTTAATTTTTAGTTTGATTTTTTTAAACTTAAAATGTGATTTATGCCTCTTTTATTTACTGTTGCGGAAATTTTAAGTTCATTGCATTAAATTTGTATATTTTGTCTTAGGTGAATGCACCTTTTAAATTGTTTAGTGGTGTAATATAAGAAAGTAAAAATAGTGTAGGAACACGGTCTATAATTTTGATAATGAACCTTATTGAAGTTTCAAGTGAAAATAAAGGGGACTTCAAAATTAGTAATGCGTATAAACTTTAAGGAGGAAAAAAATACACCAAAACAGGGAAAAGTTAACATAATATGCGTAATCACATCTCAAAGGGCGAAGCGTTAGGGGTCGCTTCTGATTTTGGTTAAGGACGTATTTATGTTCAAATACTAGTAACTCATTGCTGCAAATTTCCTTATGTAATTATGGTAGCAAAAAATTATTTAAAAAAAAAACACAACAAGATAGAAATGATAACAAAAAATCTGTGTTTAGGATTGATTGAAAGACTCGCTCTACAGGCTGAGTATGGTGCTATCAATTTTCATGAATTTTATACAAAATTGGCAATCTGTGTCATTTTATTTTCGAAAGCTTTTTTGAAGGTTTGACATACAATTATGGTAGTTTCTTTTAAAGTAATTTGTTCCAATTTGTAAAATTTACCTCCATCCCCTTCATTATCTTCCCTGAGGTAGAAGTCAAAAAAAGGTACTTACGTATAGTTTGCGATTTCTTGATTTTTGTGATCCATATTAGCATTTTGATTATCAAGAATATAATTCATAAACACAACCAGCAATCACGTTTAGCTATTGTGTAGTAAATAGGTCTTTTTGTAAAATTAGAAAATGCCCTCTAACGCTGCATCGTTTAAGGTATGACCACTTATGCTATCGTGAATTGTGCTTTCCTAGTTGTGTTGTATGTCTCTTTAAAGTTCGTACCACGATTCCTTAAACACTCTGTGTAAGGACCATACATTCAACAGGAAGATAGGTAGAGCTGGTAACAGTATGTGCTGAAGATAAACTCCAGGATCAACTGTGTTAATACTGTAAACATGACGACGAATTAAGTGGTTTTGGCCATCTCTCATGTAATAACACTTGCATTGAAATTTGAAATCAGTAGCGCACGTTGTTTGCAGTAATTACGTTATAGCGTTTATTATATTTTTGGGGAAATGGATAGGATACAAAACTGAAAATTTCTTATTTTGAAAATAAAGTGTTTATCCAAAGTAAGATCTCAGCATTTTGAATTTTGAAAATTCAAGATGTTATAATGTATAGCCTACCTGATTGACGTGAGATCTGGAGATAATAATCTAAGCTAATCTGACATCTCATAAATTTCAAGAACATAATATGAGTATATTATCACTGATCCAACACAAATGTATTTGGTTAATTGTGAAAGTTCTGTTAAGCTTTTTTAAAATTTAGTTTGTACCATGCATCTATTTATCCCATTGTAGTGTAATATATGTATTCAATTGAATGTTTTGTAAATTGTTAAATTTTAAAGAGTAAGGTAAAAAGATAATATTTTTTGCCGTAAGAACGAATTTGAAAAAAAAAAACAAAAACAAAACATGAACTTGAATTATTCACATACGTATATGTTTCTGCTCATCATGTTTCTATTATGTTAAAAACATTACTAACATATTTGTAAACTTTTTGACTCTTTCATGGAATATTTCCAACAATTTTTATCCAACGTGCTTTATAAAAAAATATTATCCTTGCGTTTCTGTATTCTTTTTTTCTAGTATAAAAATGGCGATGAGATTTTTTTCATTTGATATATTACACACTCCAAAAAACAAGCACTGTTGTATAGAGATAATTTTTTTCTTGCCTGTGAATGACCAGGTGTAAAGGAAGGAATGCATATATCATTTTTTAAAATATAGTTTTTAAAGCAAAAGATCCTTCAAAGTATAGTCATTTATATTAGTTCGTTTTTATATCATTTTAAATCGTGGAAATTTTATAAAACGTATAAAATTGCATAAGACACTATATAACCATTAAGAATATTCTTGAAAACACAGAAATTTTTTTTTAATTTTCTAATTACTTAAATGTTATTTTTCTATATTTTCAATTAATTATTTCCATTAAAATACGGAGTTGCTGCTCCATAACGTACTTTAAATCTCAAAAAAGTTTTTTTTTTATTGACTTACACACATAGGCGTAGCGTGACCGAAAATTTTGGGGGGGCACAAATGTTTATTAAAGACACACGCGCGCTCGCACACATTCCCATATATATACAGTGGTATCTTGGTTAAAAACGGCCTCGCAGAAATTTTTCACATTGGGAAAGGAATTCATTTTCGATCTTCTAGCCCCCAGACCTAAAAGTTTATTTTTCTTAAACATTCGTCGTACAGTAATTTTTAAATTTTTTGCGAAATGTTTATGTGATTTTTAGCGTTTTTTCGTGTTTTGCGACAATTTCTTAACATTTGTGTTAGGAATTAAGTTTCAATATTTTAACACACTATTGTAAATTTTGTCCTCTGCCTTTTATTAATTTTTTGCGAAATTTTTGTGTGATTTTTAGCGTTTTTTATCTTTCCGACGTTCCGAGGCAATTTTTTAAACAATCGTACGAGAAATCTGGTTTTATTTTTTCAGCCGATGTAGTACATTTTCTACTCTGCGATTTTTTAATTTTTTGAAAATTTAGTATGCGATGATTTTTCGCGTTTCGCGGCGATTTTTTTGACATCCGTAAACGGAATCCAACTTCAATCTTTTAGTCCAATATAGCAAATTTTGTGATCTGAGATTTTTAGATTTTTCACGAATTTTTTATGCAATTTTAAGCGTTCCGCGGCGATTTTCTTAAACATTCGTAAAATACATTTGGTTTCAATTTTGCAGCCCAATAACGTACATTTTGTCTTCAGTGATTTCTAAATTTTTCTTAAATTTTGTATGTGATTTTTAGTGTTTTTCCGCGTTTTGTGGCAATTTTTTAACATTTGTGATGCGAATCTGGTTTCAACCTTTTTAACTCATTATTGTAAAATTTCTCCTCGGCGATTTTTAAATTTTTCATGAATTTTTTATGAGATATTTTGTTGTTTTTTTGCGTTCTGCTGCGATTTTTAAACATCCGTAAAAGGAATCCAGTTTTAATCTTTCAGCCCATTGTACTAAATTTTGAACTCTGCGATTACATTTTGTACTCACTGATTTTAATCGCGAAATTTTCTTACGGCCTTTTTTTTTTTTTGGGGGGGGGGGGGGGGGGCGGGGTTCGTCGAAGTTTTTTACATCTGTAACAGGAAACCAATTCAACCTTTTAGCCCAATATAGTAAATGTTGGCTTCTTTTCAATAATGTTTATTCGGAACTCGTTATAGCGAATTTGTTATGCGGGGTTTAGCGTTTTTTCGCGCTTTGCGACGATTTTTTTGACATTCGTAAAATAAATCCCGCTACAATCTTTTAACCCAATATAATAAATTTGGGTTCTCTGCGATTTTTAAGTTTTTCGTGAATTTTTTTTCAGTTTTTACGCATTTTGAAGCGAATTTTCTAACATTCGTAAAATAAATCCGGTTTCAGTCTTTAAATACACTACCGTTAATTTTGACCTCTGCAATTTTTTAATTTTTCGTGAATTTTTTTATGTGATTTTTTTTCACGTTTCGTGGAGATATTTTCACCGGTTTTAAACTTTTAAGCCCAATAAAGTAATTTTTTTTCTCTTTTCAATAACGTTTATTC
This sequence comes from Maratus michaelseni, assembly GCA_963931845.1. Lineage (NCBI taxonomy): Eukaryota > Metazoa > Arthropoda > Arachnida > Araneae > Salticidae > Maratus > Maratus michaelseni. The sequence goes on from OZ007590.1 coordinate 232,494,610, forward strand.
GGAATCCGTACTATGATTTTAATTTTTCATGCGATTTTAACGCTTTTTCGCGTTCTGCGGCGATTTTTTGACATTCGTAAAAGAAATCCAGCTACAATTTTTTAACCTAATGTAATATATTTTGTTCTCTGAGTTTTTAAAGTTTTTTGCGATTATCTTTTGCAAATTTTACGTTTTTATGCGTTTTGCGGCGATTTTTCTACATTCGTAAAGGAAATCTAGTTTCAATCTTTGAACACAATATAGTAAATTTTGTCTTCTGCGGTTTTTGAATGTTTCGTAATTTTTATTTATTTATTTATTTATTTTTATTGGGATTTTTTTTTTCAAGTTTTGTAGAGATATTTTCTCATTCATAAAAAAAATCCACTTTCAATCTTTTAGCCCAATACAGTAAATTTTTTTCTCTTATCAATAAAGTTTATTCATAATCCGTACAATGATTTTAATTTATCATGCAATTTAATTTTTTTTTTCCGTTTCGCAGCAATTTTTTAACATTTGTTACAGGAATCGGGTTTCAATCGTTTAGCCCAATATAGAAAATTTTGTCCTCTGCAATTAAAAAAAACAAAAAACAAAGAGAGAGAGATTTTTAGCGTTTCTTCGCATTCTGTTGCGAAAGGAATCCGGGAGGGATCGTAAAAGGAATCCGGTTTAAATATATTGAATTAAAATCGCGTACATAAAAAAATTTTACGCGATTTTCTGCGGTTTTTCGCGGTTAGGGGCAATTTTTTAACACTTGTAAAATGAATTCGTTTTCAAGCTTTTAGACCAATATAGTATATTTTGTCCTCTGCAAGATTTGAATTGCTCGCGAATTTTTTTGTGTTTTTTCGCTTTTCCGGGAAATTTTTTATCTTTTATTTTCGAAACAGAAAGAACTAACTCTGTTAAATTTTCCTTTCCCACGATTAAATTAAAGTTGGAAGAATACAAAATCGTCGTAACGTGAACTACGATGCTCAAAATATTAAACTAATTTGGGTCGAAATAAAAAATTTCAAAAATTCAAGGTTAGTTTGATTTGAGACCAGATCAGGCGTTGCCTGCATGGGCGTACGCTGTTGACAGCAGTTGGACCCCACTACCAGGTTCATTTAATTCGAGGTTCACTTGGAAAAAAAACGACCAAGTAAACGAGGAAAGCTCCGCTAGATCATTTTATTGAAATTAATATTTTTGTAACAAATATAATAAACAGCCCCATAACAACTATATCTGGCACCGCCCGTATCACCCTTGGTATGGCCCTGATAATAAATAAAAGACATTTATGAAACTTTTAAGACATTTAAAATAAGTTTAAACGGCACTTTTAAGAAGTAACTAATCATTTAAGGTATGTGCGCCTGCAAAATTGTATTGAAAATTGCACTTTCGATAGCAACGGTTTTGCTTAACAACGGTATTTCTGGAACAGACCATCGTTTACCAAGGTACAGCTGTATAGTAACTTTAAAACAGCTCATTTAAGAAGGCTTACGTTTTGAAAAAAATCATAACCATTGCAACTCAAAAATGCGAAGATACAGTAGAAGATTAAGTGCTGTCAATAAAAAAATAATAAGTAAGAGAGAGGAACATATTTAATAACTAAATGAAGAAAACATTAATTTTTTTTTATAATCTTAGTGATGTGTGGTTCCATTCCCTAGTAAATAACTCCAGCGACACAGCTTGGAAAAGCAGGATATTTATGACTTGATTAAATTATAATTAAAGTTACAACAAATTAAATAAAATATATATGTATGCGGGGAAACAGAACTCCCGCTCTGATAAACACAACTACATTTTCTAAAGTCTACAGACGGAATGAGAAAAAAAAAAGTACATGTAGATATTAACCGCAGACAGCGGAAAAAACAGCTGACACATTGAAATTGTCTGCAGCTGTAAGAGAGTGATAGTTCAAACTTTCGTTTAATGAATGTTCGTATCAGCGTTTGTACTGCACAACACAATTTTTGCTACCGAATTCATTACTTCAAAGAAAAAGAGCTGAGCTATCTATACTGATCTGACATCTGATAAGTAAAAAAAATGAAGAAATAATAAAATTAAAATTAAAATAGTTATTTCATTTCCCTTTTGGGTCAATACAAGACAAGTCTTAATTGACTGTATCATATTTTAGAAATTTATGTTCAGAAAGTTGGGGGGGAGCACGTGCCCCTCGTGCCCCCCGAGGCTACGCCTATGCTTATACATGACATTGGTGGAATTTCTTTATGTTCCGGATGTTTTATGAAAATATTTAAAAACAAGTTTGTTCCACCATATAATTATAATCCGGTATTTATATATTTTTTATATAGGATATGTAAATTAAATTTTGTTATTTTTTTCAAACTGTGAAATTTTCTTTACGACGAAACTTTCCAATGTGCACAACTATTTAATTTGTTTTGAGAATTTTCAAAATAAATTTTCCAAGAAAATTCGAAAAGCATATTAAACTTTTGTATTTTCTATATATTTGTTAAATAGTCTTCTTTTATATAATCGCTGAAACATAAATAATAGTTTTTTTTTTCGTTTGAAAATAGCCGCAAAACTAAACCGTATGATGTATTTTGAATTTAATTGATTTAAAGATGCCAACTTACCTTATACAAATCTCCTCTGGCGACAAGTTTGGCCTCCATTAAATATTTGCTTAGTACACTATATTTCCAATGATGACCGGTCACTTGCGATTTTAGACGTTTCGTTAAATATCTGGAAAGATGCATGAAGAATTATCCTGAAACTTTAGGTGTGTAAACAACATAATAAACGTCATATATTTCCGCGAAGTTTTTTTCCCGAAACCCCATAAGGGGCCGTCAACAAATTGAAGAAAAACGAATATCTTTCGGATAACCCTGTAAAAACTAATATTTCAAAAGCATTCAAACTGTAGATTATGATTAAGTGGCTTATTTTAATAATTTGGCTTAATTTTTATGAAGATAGCATGTATACTTGAAGAGAAATTCAGGTTTTTATAAAAACAGTCCCAAATTTTACCAAGTTTTTTGCTTATAATTTGCAAAGTTTTTAATATAAAAACAAGTTATTTTCAAAAAATATGGCAAACAAAATTATACACAATACCCTGCAATCAGAATTAAAAAATAATAAAAATTGTATGAAAAATGAGCAGGTTTATTAAATATTGTTTCACGGCGCATGCGCGAATTCAATCAAAATATACTGTGCATAATATATTAGCTAAATGTATAGACCAACTTTTATGAAAGTCTCAAAAACATAGCTTGAAAATTCTGATAATAATCGACGATAGAATAAGCTCGAATTTAGCTGTTCCCAAAATAAAGCAAAAAGATGAGGGGTTGTATCCAAATATACTAACTTATGAAAGTTGACATAAAATTATAAGCAAAAAACTTGGTAAAATTTGGGACTGTTTTTATAAAAACCTGAATTTCTCTTCGAGTATACATGCTATCTTCATAAAAATGAACCCAAATTTTTACAATAATCCACTTAATCATAATCTACAGTTTGAATGCTTTTGCAATATTAGTTTTTACAGGGTTATCCAAAAGATATTCGTTTTTCTTCAATTTGTTGACGGCCCCTTGTGGGGTTTCGGGAAAAATCTTCGCGGAAATATATGACGAATACAATGTGGATTACACTCCTGAAGTTTCAGGATAATTCCTCACGTATCTTTCCAGATATTTAACAAAACGTCTAAAATCGCAAGTGACCTGTCATCATTGGAAATATAGTGTATTACAACATGTTACTTTTTTCATAATTTGGGTTATTTTCTTAATCCTTCGCCAAATCGGAAGATTCTGATATAGAAATCAAGAACTCTTTGCGATCTTGACAGCATTCCGTATATATTTTTTTGTAATGTAAGGTACATGCCCCTTTTATGGCCATGTTACTGACATGGCCATCCCCCCTACGTTAGCTAACCAAAAAGAATAGTTAAATGGCATAAGCGTATCGTGAAAGGGTCTCCTAGTGTATCGTGTGTAGAGTTGCAAAAAACCGGTTTATTCCAAGGATTATTACCAAAAGACCTGGTTTATTCCCGAAAAACAAAGTTTATTCTCAGATAACCTGGTTTATTCCCAGGTGTAAACCGGGTTTTTTTTCTAGCCTTTGCCACTCTAATCATGTGATCACTTACCATTCAGCTAGGTTGAGGAATTGGTCGCCAATTTCCTAATTTATGTTTTTGGTGTGATCGCTTCGTTTTTTATGGGATCTCCCATTTTTATTCGTGTTCTTAAAATATTTTTTTTATGAATATCATCATACAATATTCAGTTTTTAATGATCTATCAACTGGTGCTATCGTTGATGGTGTATATTTTACGAGTTGTTCAAAATAAAAAGATTTTCGTGAAAACTGACCTGCTCCTGATATGGCTATCCATGTGACTGTATAAAGTGTACCATGCAAACCTAGGACAAAGGCATTTTTATTTGTTCCAATTGCTATAATTCATTTGTTTTAACAAATTTTTTAAACTCTAAAAATATTTAACTTTTTTTCTAAATAAAAACTTAAATTGTAATGTCAACTTTTGTAAACAACTTTATTTTTGATGAATAATTGAATTTTTGGTTTAATATTTTTAACGCTTACGATGAACGAGTCTCCTGTGTTTGTGTACTTTGATGGAATGAGATATTGGGCTGTCAACCTAATTTCAACTGAAGTTATCTCATAAAATATACTTATTTGAATGTAATGCACCTCTCAAACATTATTCCTTTTTAAAGATATTTTTAAAAATGTAATTCTTAAAAATGTAATTTCAACTGAAGTTATCTCAGAATATATACTTATTTGAATGTAATGCATCCTTCAAACATTATTATTTTTTAAAGATATTTCTAAAAATGTAATTTTTCGACAGTTTTATTTAAAAAACTAATTTTGAGTAAAATTGGACGTCAAGCATATGAAAAGCGACGGGGTAAGTTCATAAATGTTTATGACAGTCACATGACCGAGTCAACTGGACAGCACACCTAAACCAATTAAAACTCAAATTAGTCAAACACCACCACAATGCATCAAAACTTAGGGGCAAATCTTGGGGGATCAATAATAACATGCTTAAAATATGGTACAAAACAATTATAGAAAAGATTATTCTTTATGGGGCTGGAATTTGGAGAAGTAAAATAACAAAAAAAAATTAACATCAATTCAAAGAACATTCCTCCTACAACTGTCAAGGGGCTATAAAATCATCTCAACAAATGTTATTACAGGCTAACCACCCAACATTAGAATATGAATACAACGAGAGCAGAATCCTACACCTTTAACATACCCAAACAATAGAACAGCATTTTCCATCCAAAAGCATTGAACGGACACTCTTTGTACATGGTTGGCAGTTACATCCAGCAGAAGAAACATCACATCTCTAAGTAAATACAGATCGTAACATATACCCACCATCTACAAACAAATCCATCCAACAAATTTTACTGATGAATCTCGTACAGCAATCGGCGTGGCATCGGCTTACTGTGTCACGGAAGGTATCTCGACCGTCTACTAGTGGACCTGCAGACTGGACGATAATAACACGGTATACCAAGCCGAGCTTTATGCCATTCTTCAAACACTCGAATGGATCCACACACAAAAAGGCACAACCCTGCTCTGGATATATATCGACAGTCTGTCTAGTCTGCAGGCAATTATTTCCCACAGAACGAAACCCCCGTTAGTTCTTGATATCAAGAAAAATCTACTAACACTTGTACGCCGCACTTGAATTGGTAATGTATCCGCTCACAAGGGCATATTTAACGGATACGCTTGCAAAAGAAACCGCAAAAAACCTAACATTGATCACCATTTCCCACTCCCACCAAGCTACATCAAACGAACATTAAAGAGAGATATTCTAAAATTCTGGCAAGTGCATTAGACCACTTCAACAAAAGGCCGACATACTCATATGCTTATCCCCAAAGTCTCCTACACACTATTTTACCTCAGCCCTCACACTACAGTTTTTCTACTAGTCATAGACCCTTCCACCAGTACCCACACAAATTCAAATGTGCATCTTCAGACCGATGCGAGTGCGGTGAACAAGGCACAGCCTCACATCCATATTTTCATTGCACACTGAGAAGCCAACGGCATCTCAGGTACACCCAAAACCCTCCTAAAAATGCTCACAAATATCCTCACACGCCCACTTCTTAAGAGGAAACTAAAAAAAACATATAACCATCTAACTTACCTGTCAAACTTAACTTAAGGAACCTGTCTGTCGGTTCTGCTGTGTGTAAAGCTCTGGCAGAGAATCCGGCGCCCACCACAAGGGTGTTTCTCCGGAGCACCGAAAAGCTTCCACAGCCTATTGATGCCCCTCGCTGCCCAGTGTCGCGAGGGAAACATCTCCTTTCCGGCAGTGACGGACCACTAATGTAAAGCCTCGATTAGTCTCTGCTACTTGCTTGCGATTGGAGAATTCCTGGCAGGGCTGGCCGTAGGTCGATTTTCTTTCACACTTGTATTTATGTAATTGCCGCCGATTGTCGTGTTTTCTGGCGGCTTCAGCTACGGCTGAACTCCGTATTTTTTAAGACCTTCATAAAAGGACCGGGAGGGATATTATGCTCTACAGACTTGATTTCTTTGTCTGAGCAGTCCCTCTTAGGTAATCAAATCAAATCAAGTCACATGACTTGATATCATATCTTATACAGTAAAGTAACACGTTTCAGATATTCTAAGAAAAGCGAAAGCAATTTAGGAAGTAACACCATTTTGATCGGTTCAAAATTTCGATTTTTGTTTTGTCGCTTAAAGAAAACAACACATGCTAATCATCGTTTAGTTGTTAGAAATCAATATAGGCTAATTCCATGCGTAGATGTAGTGTCAGTCACAGAGACGTTAATGGCTGCGGTGTTTGATTACCAGCAATATAGTTAAGGGAAATTTAACTTATCCAATCACAGATATCTATAATTAAATACAGTGAAGAACTTAAAAAAAATACCGGTGGCCAACAACGATATACTTTTCCGGCTATGTGACTTACACACATTTACGCATGGAATTAGGATATAGAAAGACCTGGCAATTTCGGAGCTATAGAAAGAAGAGCGTAACACAGCGAGTAAACACAGTTATGAAATCTTTAAAAGTGTTTTTTATTTATTTTAAAACAGCATTTTTAGTACTAGTGGTCACAGGGTAAAGAGAAAGAATAGAGAGGCAGAGTAAACGGGAAAAACGGCTTGCAATATGAAGCCGGTTATTGCTCAAATCATTAGGCCAAAAACAAGCCAAGCACGTTGAACAAGGGCTGGCTTCATTGTACGGAAAGAGACTGAACGTGGAACAAGGAATTGATTCATTGGACGGGGAGAGGTTTTTAAAGGAAGCCACCAGTTGTTTGGGCTGACTTTAGGGTTGCATTTTTAACGTCACACCAAACGTAATCAGTTCACGTCTATTTTCCTCTTTAAACTGTGTTTAGTGGTAGACTCTGCCAAGTTTTAATAAATTAATTGATCTCTTTGAAAATTAATCGTCATATAATTTTATAGTGAAAAACGTTGTTTATTTTCTATATTCATATTTTGCTTTTTTTGTGTAAGTATAAGTAGCGATATTTAACTAAAAATTCATTTTGAATAGATGAAACTTTATCACTAAAAATGTAATATTTTTAAAACGGTTACGTATAACACTAGCGTTTGTCCTAAGAAAATTAATTTTTTTGTCACATTATTCTAGGTTAAGTCTACAATGAATCTACATGTCCAACACTTCATCCTCTTTTCTGGAAAAACTCACACCCATTAACTGACAATGCGCCCTTTTTAATATATCAAATAAAAGAAATACATATTTTTTCTTTCATATATGCATAGTAAATTAATATAAATAGAATTTTACAAACATTTTACAATTTTATTTTTTAAAGCAACATCCCAAAAGAGATTAAACATCAGGGCATCAAAGTGGTGTTACTCATTATAGAATCACGCTGTACACAATTACTAAAAATTACATTTAAATGGGTTAAAGGCTTCAGCCATTTGATATTGATTTGTTTTAAATTTTAGAAACCAGTAATTTACAAAAAAAAAAAAAAAAAAAAAAAAAAAACCTCTAGGCACCCTGTTATTACCCATTTATGTGTTTATTATTTGTGTTTATTTTTTACTTCCACATATTTTTTGGTGATTTATAAATACTTCGTTAAAATAAAAAGAAAACTGAAGGAAAAAATAATATAATTTCAAATATCAGATTTTGAAATATTCCGTTGAATGCAAATGTATGTCTGACGACATTCCAGTCAATGCATCATTCCAGTTTAAGCATTCGGAAGACCGCGTTTTCCAAATTATATCTTTATATTTAAAGTTTAATAAAGCATATATGTATCTTTATAAAAAACTCACATTAGCGGTTTGAAACAGAATGCTTATGATAATGTATATCTTTTAAAGGCATGAATACTTTTTAAGATAAGTTTTTTATCCGACTTTGAAATATTGTATAAATAAAAAATACAATTATGAATGATTTATAGGAAATTCTTTTCAGTGTTTAAAACATTACTGCGTAGCATTATTCATGTTTTGAAAAAAATTACTAACACCTCTCCTAAATTGATATTTTCATGTTTTTCTATTCCTATTTTTTTCCCTCTAAAATATTTAAACAGTAATGATACTTTTATATTTTATTGAAAATGATGTTTTTTCTATTTTATAAATTCAGGAAAATAACATGTTTAACTTTGATAAATTACTGGTTTATTTTACACTTGACATAATTTTAAAATTTTAATGAGCTATCAGTTTTATATAAAATTATGCTTAACATTTTTTATGTAGCTTAACCTACTTTTCTCTTCATTAGGAAGATAAATAATAATTCCCATTTTGAAAATTAATGTTATACAAACATTAATATGAGATACCTCTGTTTGTAGTTAAATATAAAAAAGGTATGCATACAAAATTCAATTTATATATTTTAAATAATTGTATCATTTATAGATTTAGTGAAATACCTTTACCGTATTGAAAAATTCGTAACAAATTTTAAAAATGTGAACATTAATGCTTTAAAGACTTATTCTCTTATTTTGTTTAATATTTAACTAGAAAGATTTTTTTGATATTTTTAAAACATTTTTAAAAACTGAATTATAACTTTAACAACTTTCGTTTTTTTTTTAAATAACAGGCAAAGATGCCCATGATAAATAAATTGGGAGAAATATATATAGAGTGTTAAAGTGAAAATTTTGAAATATTGGCTAATTATAGAGAAACTCATTGATCAAGAGCATTCGATGCTTTATTTTGGCAATATTTTGCCAAGAAATGCCAAGTTTGGCGACAATTTTCCATGTATGTACATGATTTTGCGCGCGTTTTTGTGCAAATATCGACTCACACGTCCTATGCGTAACGTCGCAATGAACGGTTATATTTCTCCGACTGTTACTCCTTTAATATCATAACATCATTACTGAATGATGTTACATGCTGATGTCCACGACATATTTTGATTTACATAATATGTAGATTATTCAGTGCCATTGTGTAATGTACAGTCATCTCTCCCATAAAAAAAAAAAAAAAAAAAAAAAAAAAAAAAAAAAAAAAAACATCTGAGGCATTTAAATCACCAAACTTTCACAAAGGAAAACAAAAATAGCCATTTGAAAAATAATTTTATTGAATTTTATTTCAATGTATCAGAAAGAAATGCTTAGAGAGCCCGTCGCCATGTTGATATTGTAACGAATACCCAATTTTGAAATATCTTTTGTATTATTTGTTAAAGTGCACCTTTGGATATGAAACAGGAGGTAATTCTTTAAGTATTTCTTCAAGGGTACTTTTTTAAGTATAACTCAACAAGTACTTAGCACAATTAATATGTATAAATTTGGATTGGTGTATTTAAAACTTCTAGAAATTTCATTCCATAATATATAAATTATAAAATTAGTATTTGAAAGATGTGTTTATTGTAATATAAAAAGTTTTTAACAGAAATTGATTTCCAGAACCTTCAACTATTCGAATCCAGAACTACAGCTTTCCGCCTTGTAGTTTTTCAGTTACGCATAAAGAAATACCCGTATCACCGCTTTTCTGTAACTATTAAAAAGAATTTAAAGTTCAGGAGTCGGTTAATTTCTAAATAAGTCTGAATAATTTCTAAACTACGTCACCGAATGACTTCCCATTTGATATCTGAATGGAAAATTTACATGTCATACATTGTGCTTTCACAGTTGTGTGTTCACAAGGAAAATTGTAGATTTTCTTACAATTTTAATATAAGAAGACAGCCCCTGCTAAGCTTATTTGTAACACAAATTGAAAAAAGGTAAAATTCCAATCGAATGGCTATTTTAGTTTTCCTCTGGGGCAATTTTGAGATTAAAATGTACGAGACGTTCTCCGTCTGTCTCTCTCTATTTTTGGACAATTGTTCGTGTTTTTTCAAAATGTGTTTATTTTCAATTAAAAATCGTTTAGTTCATCCAAGAAATAGATCAATTTAATTAATGAGCAGTTATAATAATAAATGTTAAATCTGTACCTTTTCAAACATATAATTTTAAATCAAGACTCTCTTGAAAAACGTAATATTTTGAACAAAGTCAGAAATAAATTGAAATAATTCTCTAGCAGATAATTAATACGCCAGCCTTTTTTTTAGATTTATTGTTAACAGACATACGAAATTCGTTAATTATTTATATTTTTTAAGAACTAATAACAAAATTCGTAAAAATGGTTATATAAAATTATCAAATTTATGCTTACTAAAATGTTTTTCTTCTCATTGGCGCACCAAGGATTACGCTTTTGGAGGGGCTAGTATATTTTATAGGCTTGTAGGGTCTGGGTTCCGGTCATTTTTCTTATATTAGACTTAAGGCCGGACTTAGTTTTTACCAAGACATGTCAAGCAGACTTTTGTTTTGTAAAAATAATAATAATATTGTATATTTTCTGATGGAAACTTTAGAAATTTATTTTGATTTAATAAATAAACGTCAAATATTTTTTTTAAATCTATTTTTTTTTTACTTTATAGAGCTTTAAAAGTATGATATTTTAAATAATAGTTTTCTTTCTTTCTAAACTACATTCAGTTTCTTACTGAGTCTTCATTTGAACCTGTTTATGTGATTATTTATGTTGTAATCCCTTTCCTTCTTGCGAATACATAATCTGAAAAATGATGGACTTTAGCTGTACAACTACGAGTGTTATTCTTTAAAACAATTTAAAAATTGAAAGTAAAGTGCGTTAAGAAATATAGACATATTTTGAAGAAATTGGCTTGGTCGGGACTTGTTCTACTGATAAGGTAACTTTTTCAGGGCGAACTTTTAGCTTTTACACTGCGTCGATGCCGGGCCAAGATATTGCTTTTCTCCGGGTTGAACTTGACCTGGTTCTGAAATTTTTGACCAGTGGAGACTAGTATATTTGTGTGATACTTTTCATCAGCCTACAGTCAATTAAAATTAGGCAAAATCAAGCTAATAAAAAAAAATTCGGCAATTGACCACAGCATTTCATATTATGGCAGATATGATTTTGAGTAATATGAAACCTTTTTAATTACCATGTAACAAACGTATTTATATTTTTAATTAAAAAAACAATTTTAAAATATGATATATTCTGAAGCAAGATCAACATTTCCCCGAATTTCTGTTTTTCTAATAACCTTTTTTTCAAAAGTAAATCTTTCATAATTTTAGGAAACTTTAAATCGTTAGTCTAATCTCGGGTTCTGGGAGGGGCTTCAGCCCCCTTCGCTCCCCCCCCCGTGGGTGCGCCACTGTTTGTTCTAGTAATTTGTGGAATAATAAACAATTTAAAACACATAAAAAAGTACCCAATTTATTTCATCGGTTGTAAAAATTGTAAAATAAACATTTTTGCATCGACGTTATTTCTCAGTTTATGATTTTGTATAATCCTTATAAATTTTTGTTATCTGAGGATACGTCTACATTTTGTCTATATACATTCGATTTTGTTTCAACTTAAAAACCAACCTCATATATTTAACAGACACAAGTAATTCGTTAATTACTTACGTTGTTTAACATTTACTAACATAATTCGTAAAAACGTTTACATAAAATTATCAAATTCAAGCTTACTAAAATTTTTTTTGTTCTAGTAATTTGTCTAATTGTAAACAATTTTAAATGCAGGAAAAAATAATGTAATCCATATTTTTGGTAGTAAGAGAAAGCTGTTTGAACCGACGTTATTTTTCTGTTTATAATTTTGTATTTTTCTTATACATTTTTGTTGTCCTGAGGATACGACTACATTTTCATTTTTTATCAACTTAAATACCTACCTCATATCTTTTTTCTTTCTTTAGACGTGCATACTTCATTTACGCTGAAAATACATTTTAATATTTCTATTTTGATAAATTTCTGATGCAGTTAAAAGTATTTTGAGAATGTACTAATACTGAGGAACGTATTTCCAAAGACGAGTGAAAATACTGTTTAACTGTTTAAACAAAAATATAGCCATTGTTTCTTATCATAGGGAAAGTAGCTTACCTGCAATCCATCACTATACTGTTATTTGCTAAAATTGGAGTTTCAGGAATCGGATTTTCAGTTTCATCTAAAATACGAATTTCTAATTGTTTTACAAATTTTCCTTTAATGTGATAATTAAAAGCTGGAATGGAAATATTTTGTTTACGTTTCTCTAGTAGGGTTTCGCGAAGTTTATCTAATGGGGATAAAAAAGTGTACAGGTTTTTAATGCATTCTTAATTACAATGGAAATGGAAATATTTTGTTTACGTTTCTCTAGTAGCGTTTCGGGAAGCTTATCTAATGGTGATAAAAATTGTACAGGTTTTTAATGAATTTTTAATTACAGCTGCAAAATTAATATATATAAATAAAACAATATATATATCACTTGAATCCATGTTCACCTTACCTTAAAATTCATAACAATACAAGATACATTACTTAAAGGTGTTTAATTTAGATGTAAAAAACATATTTAAAACCAAGAATTGTCAAATGCAATCGCATTCGTCATCAGGGTTAAAACAAAAAAACATACAATCAGCGAAAACTGGTACATTACAACATGAAAACTGATTGGTTGATGGGTGACAAAATTTATATGACTATCGGAAAAAGTTGATCCAATATGGTGTATTAACATTCAACACGAAATATCAGTTTTTCGAATGCTATTAATTCTCAAATAAACATTTTCAGCTGCGTCACAGAATTTTTATACGCAAGAGTAACATAATAATGTTAATTTTAATATTAATGTTAATGCTTTAAATCTAGCATTTTTGTTTAGTATGCAAATGCTTACTTGAGTATTGATAAAACCCATATTTCGTGTTGAGAAAACTGATTAATGCATCGTAAAGTATTCTCGGAAACGTTTCTTTTTTTCTTTTTTAGAAAATAGCAGCAAAAGAAAGTTTTCTTCCAGAAATGTCACTTTAATTATTGGACACGCTTTTGTTTCTAACGGTTTCTAAAGATAAAGGAATGCTTTTTGGAATCGTGGCTAACTCGGAAGAGGTTATATTATATTTTCGTTATAAACGATACCTTTTTTTGGTTAAAAGATATCTAGATTATCTTTCATTCGTTTTTCAGTAATATATAGAGGAACGTCGGGTATTTTGGAATAGTCGGGTAATATGGAATACCAAGGTAATTTGGCAAAGTGAAGTATCATGCGAAGCATCACCAAGCGGCAATATCATGAACTACTTAAGAACGTTTCCAGAATGCCCCCAGAACGCAAAGTTCGTCGGTTGGCGTCAGGGCGCGTTGTGTAAATAAATATTTGTTTTTCGTCTTTGGAAAGTTTCAAGAGGTAATTTTTCAATATTCTTTATTCATTATTAGAAGTATTATTTTTACATTGAAATTAAGCATAATATACATCGAAATACTAACAGTTTATGATGTAACACACCTTTTTGAACTATCGATTCATACCAATAAATATAGAGTATTTTTTTTTCTCAAATCGGCCGTGTCGGGTTTAATGGAATACCGATATCTTTTAAAACGCCTTCATTATGTCGGCACAAAGAGAGATCCTTATATTTGTGATTTGTGCAAATCTGAAGTATCAACTAAAGTATATTGGCTGACTATCTAGACACTATATTTTGATCAAGTTCTGTTGATATCATTACATCTGTTTTTTGTCAAATTTTGTTCGATTTCTTCATTTTTGACGCCCTATTCCATATTTCCCGACTATCGCACAATAACCTCCAGAAACGTTTTTCATTATTATGGTTTGTTTACAAGTGATGAAATTCATAAAATGGTCTTTGTCTACAAATAATAACTAATCACAGATTGTCGAAATTTGTGATTGCATTCAGTTTTAGGGTTTTACACAATATAAACTCTGATATTGCCTCAAACGAACTTAAATGGTATTCCATAATACCAAAGTTCTGCTATATGTGATGAGACTGACTCATCCCGGACCCGACACGGGCTCTGGCTTGATTTTTATACCAGTCTTCGGGCTCGGGCTCACTTTCTGAAACTAACAGTATTATTTATTTTCGTATATATAAAAAAACATTTTTTTTCTTTAAAAATTACTTATTGCACTTGAAGTTATTTTAATGCTATTTTGATCAGAATGAAGGGCAACAAACATCTTGTTTTTTTCTAGAATTTGGATGCTATTTCAAAAGAAAAAATTTCATATTAGCAGATTTATGTCTGGCATTGGCGGCGACTGTTGATGTGGCGCCAATACGAAGTGCGCGAATAATTTGTTGTTCGATTTTCGTTTGTGACAGTAGGAAATGTGTTAATTGGAACGTTTATTTATTATTATTTTTCTTTTAGAGATCTATTACAAAATGAATATTTCATTTCGTCTTTAGTCAGCCAGCATAAGCTTAAGGTTCGAAAATTATTTATTCTTTTATAGTGGACGAGTCATAATCGCTCTTTATATGAAAACAACTTTAGTGATTCTTATATCGATTTTTCATCATGAACTCTGCTCTGCACATTGCCGAAGTAACTTTCATTCGTAAGTAGATATAATTATCAGTATGTTTTGTTATTCGGATAGAAGGCAATCGAGCATTGTTTCCTCTTTTCCTATAAAAGCATCGGATCATTTAGATAACGGTGTCAATTACGGTGTTAATATTTAATCTAATTTTCGGGGGCACTAGAATCACAAAAGATTGTTTTTTCGAAAAAATCTATTATAATTTAAGATTATATTTTAAGTACACATTTTATAGGAAATAGAAAAACACTGTTCGATTCTTCGGCCTATAAATGGTAGTTTCTACAAATATCATGCATTTATTCATAAAACGCACTTCGTTAATGTGTCTTTCAGATATGATTGCTGAGGGGTGTAAAATATAAGAATCCTTATAAGGAAGTAAAATTTTATTTGGTACCAAACTTTTCTTTTGATAACATTGAATGTAAATTTCCGAAAAAAATAATTATAATCTTGGGATTAACAGCTATTTTCATGTAAGAAGATGTTTAAAAATGAGATATTATTACTTTAAAAGAAATTTTAAGTATTATGCTTTTTTTCGATTGCATATTTTCAGTATCGGGCTCGGCCTCTAGGGACACAAAATATTTCGGGCTTGGATTTAAAATCATCGGGCTCGGACGGGCCCGGGATCCTAAAAAAGTGCTTGAACTCATCTCTAATATGTAATAATGGAAATCGTAATAGAATGAATGCTCATGGATCAATATTTTTCTTTCTTTTCTTGAAATTGCGATTTCTGCAATCGAAAGTTTTCAAGTATTTTTAAATTTTTAATTAAATAGTAAATTTTCTATAAGGGTAAGTGGTCCATATTTTTAATGTGCCTGATAATAATAGGAGAGTTTCACTAACTTTATCTAAATATATAATTATTGAATAAAGAATATTTAAAAATTATTGCATTTTAAAAATACTATATAAATTAAGATTTTTCAAAATTGCTACGTCATTTTTAACTTAATTACATATATTGCAAAGGAAATAAAGAAAATTCTGTCATAAATAAATGGAAACTTCTGAATTTAAATTGTATTCTTTTATATTTCATTCATGACATAAATAAACAGATACATACACAATCAGAATGGTAAAAATAAACAATACAAGTTTAGGAGCATATATATTTATTTTATTAATTAAAAGTAGCAAGACATGTCATACAAAAATTCTTATATCACCAAGTATATTTAGATAAATTATAATCAGTACAACAGTCAAGTCATTGTTTACATGATAAATTTAAAACTGTTGAAAAAAAAGTAATGAGGTATTTCACATACAAATAAAAGATATAAGAGTGTTTAAAAAACTCTTAGTTATTTAATATATGAAATATATACAAAATAGTAAGTGAAAACGATTCTGCACAGCTTAATGTTTTAAAAATAATTAAAAGCAAAGAAAATGTGTTTTAAAGATATCAACAACTAAATACTTAATGGTTCATAAAAATGCAATAATATAAGTCATAATTATAATTAACTTGAACTAAGTGCACACAAGGGAACAAACATGTAGCTTTTTCATGAATTAATGTGACTAACTGTAATTGCTTGGTACATCAATTTGCTTTTTAATTAAGTAGGGAAAAATACTATTTACTGTAAAGTGTTTCTAAATGACATCGTTTTAAATTCAAAATAATAACTGCATTCTATTAGTTATAAAATATTTATTATGCAGTAAATATTATATTGCTTAATTCTTAAAATTAACATTTGTAACGCGATTTAAACTAAAAAAAAGTAACAATAGTCATCATGTAAGAAGACAATGTAGTATGTTAAATCTGATTCCAAAATATATTTAAGAAAAAAAAAACACATCTTGTGAATTATAAAATAAAGCATTTAATATGTCCTTTTATAACCTAACAAATAATTTTATGAAATATATTTTAAAGATTTTTATGATATTCTCGTTATAATTATTTATTTTGAATTATTTAAGTTTGAAATCAGTGCTAATGTAAAATGGTTTATTATGTAATTTATCTAAATACAATATTATTTTTACATAAAGAAAAAATCATAGTTCAAAAAGTACTGTCACATAAATTAAATTTGAATTTTTTTTTCTCTAAATGTAGCATTGATAGTAAGATATTATTTTATATGTTAGATTTTTTTTATATACTAGATAATTTTTAATATAGGACAGAAAATGCTTGTATCATACCGCGCAAATTTAAATTCATCTTATTATTAAAGAACTGAAAACCTGCAAGAAGCATTTGGAATAAACTGAAAGCAATTACTGGAAGAAATACAATTGCAAATTTATTTAATCATGAAACATTACGAAATCATGCTTCCCTACTTGTGTTTTTCAAAATGGTTACAATTTTAAGAATATTTATGTCTCTGGAAGGATATATTTTATTTTGTAAACCTCTGTCCTCAAGAGTTTAACGCAAACAATTTAAAAGACTGGACACATTTATTTGTTGAGATTGAATGCAAAGGAAATTACATCAAGAAAATTGCTTTAGGGGACAGACGCGATTTTCTTCTCATTTCTTTTTTATAAAATAATAAGTTTTCTTTTCTGTGGAAAAGTATTGATATAAATGTACAGAATATTGATTTTTTGTAGAATGTAAACCTAAAGGATGAATTTTCAAACACGTATGTAAATGTCTTTTAATGCAAGACTTGTCATTTAAAGGCGTGAAATGAATCTATTCATGTCATTTTTAAGGTTCTGTTATGCTTATAAACCCTTTCAAACATAATCTAAAAGTATTTATGACTTCGGTTCAACAGCCCGTCTGTGTGTCAACTTTCATGTGTATGCTTGAATTAGCGAAAAATTTATAGATGATATTGAGGTTTACTATGGCATGTGCTCGGTAGAAAATTAAATGTAGAATTTGCTGTTTATTTACGGAAACAACAAAAACAAAAATATTTAATATATTTTGGTCTATGGAAGATGATTATTTCCCGAGCATTTGAATGATGTTATACTACTCTAAACATTACGATAATTATATGAATTATTTATACGCTTCATAACATATTGTTTTATAATGCAGTGTTCGCAACATTTGTCGTTCATTTATAGGGGCAGCCAAAATATTTTGATTACTCAACTATTCCTATAGGCAACGATTTTGAGTTTCTTTGATGATACTATGCTGTTCCCAACGTACTAAAATTGAGATTGTTATTGAGGTTCATAATAATATCGTCTGTGTAGAAAATTGTACATGCGACATTTAATGTTCTTTCACACAGTCGCACAAAATAATTCAGACAAATTATTATATATGAGTGATAATAATTTGAATCATAATTTCTACTGTATTATGCTTTTTCAAACTTAGCTTTTTTATATACTATATGGAGTTTATAAATTTGGAAAATGTTACAGAATATATGCATGACGCATGTTTTTTTCGTGTTTTTGATTAATGTAGAAATAATTTGTTTTAAATGTATAAATAATAGCAATCTTTAGACATCATAAAAGCATGTTCTTTTATTATAATATCAGGAGATTCAAAATTATTGCCCTGATTGCAAATAACAATAACTGCGTTGTAAACAAAGATAGAAAGAAAATGTTTTAACTTATACAATATCGCTCAAATTTTAGTGTGCGTTCTTTAAAATTGTCCTGTGAAAATCCTCTTGCTCCCTCGGAAAAAATTTAAACGGTACTCACGCCAAATGTTTTGAAGCACGTTCTATGTCACTGTTGTCTATGGATTTTCTACGCACAACTTTAATTCGTTTACTGTTGTATGCAATAGGGAACGTAAACTCAAAAAAGAGACTACACTGGTCATGCAAAATCGGTCGAAGGCTAATGTTAAATCAATGAGAGCTTTCTTTTCAAATTTCTCGTTTGCATTTCACTATTTTAAAAAATTTTTTATAGGATAGCTGAGGTAAACGGTCTTTTTTTTAAATTTTGTCTGCAGTTTTTACGTATGAGGAAACTTTCTCTTTTCGAACGTGTTTTGACATATAAAGAAACTTGATATAAGTTTCTTTCAACCTGCAACGAACAATTGAAAAGAGTCCATTCAGAGATTGATCTCAGCTATCCGATGAAAAAATATTGTTTAAAATTGCTGAAATGCAAACGAGAAATTTGAATAGAACGCTCCCATAGATTTAGCTTACGAGTGTCTTCACGTGACTAGTGTAGGTTCTTAAAAGAAATCACTCTGAGTGTTCTCAGACAATCTGGGTGATACTCTTGCAACACAAGTGATTATATCCTGAGTAAAACGATCCTACATTTTATGTCTCTTTTGCCTAAACAAAAATCGAAAATATCTAGAGTCCCTGGAATCAGTGACTAAGAAGATTCTTTACAACATTTCGACGCAAATGGACTATCAGTTGCATATTTTCCTTGCGATTAAGGAGAGTCACATATTATATAATTTTATGCAAGCAAAACTTTGAACGTCTTCAGGGTTACTACGGGTCAGGGAATGTTTCAAGGAAATACCACTATTTTCTTACAAAAAAACCCACCTTATGTGATCGCGCATTACGTAAGCCGAGTTTTTCTATAAGAAAATACTGGTATTTTTTCCGGAAAAATTCACTGACTCGTAGCAACCCTGGTCTTTCTGTATTGAGTTTAAATTTTATTTTTCTAATATTTGTTTATAGTATAGTTATTGTTATTTGAAATAAGTGTAATAATTTAGAATGATCGGATTTTTTAGTATTACTTATAGTAATATCAAAATATTTCATTACTTTATGTTATAAATTATAATAATATATTAAGGTTGTCCATTTGCTATACAAAGGGAAATTTTCAATTAAAAATAATTCAGATCAAAGATTTCTGGAAAATGAACTGAAATTTTAAAATTTTGAAAGTTGCTGATGTTAGAGGAACAAAGCATAACATTTGCTAATAACTATCATTTACTTTAATTCTCCATTGAGGTATAATTTATGTTAAATCTTTATGCGAATATATTTGACAGATGCTAATGAGAGACAAAGAGTAGTATTACCTGCTAAAATTACAATAATGCAGAGTTTTAGATTTTCGGAGTAAACCAACTATTTCAATAACCAGCTATGATGCAAATTTAAGGAATGATTAAAATTTGGAAATTTGGAAACAGTTTTAACAAGTAATTATTCTTGTTTAAGCTGGTGTAAAGCAAAATAATCTAAAAGTGAACATTTAGCGAATGTATTAGAAAATAAATAGTTGTTTGTTTAAAAATTAGAACTATAAGAACTTACTATATTAAATATATATATATAAACATAAACATTTGAATGATATTTGTGATAAATGATTGATTATGTATGCTATTTCATGTGCTTAGTTTTATATATTTTTTGTTCAAATTTAGTTAATTAAAAGCAGTTTGGTGCAGTATATGATGTTACATTTTAAATTTCTTATTTTCTGCGATTAAAATTTAAAACACAGTATTTAGAAAAATCATTGTAATGAATATAATTACCTTTTTGATTTAAAAAACTCAAACTTTAAACTTATAATTGAAATATTGTTAGTTAAGTACATAATTAGAGATGTAAAGTAAAATATTTTGTTCCCTTTGAAAAGAAGTCTAAATTCTCTCTGTACTATAAGATTAACATATCCCTGTGGTCTTACATTGCCGGTAATGTAAGACAGGAAAAATGACTTTAAAAAAAGCGTGTTTATTGAAGAAAATGTGATAAACAATCATATATTTAAGCTGATATTATTGAGCAAGGGTAAGTACATATTATTTAAGCTAAGACTCATTAAAGTCTGTTGGAAATTCCATTCTTAAGAAGCAACTAATAATAAGGTGTTCCATTTTTTTCTACTTTAGCCTACATTATTAAAAATCTACTGTTATTATGCTGTTTGGTTTTAAGCATTTGATAAAAATATATATAACTGAGAATTTAAAAAGCATAATTAATAAAAACAAACACAGAAAAAAAAACATGAAATCTGAGAGCGAAATCAAAACTTGAAAGTTCCATGACGGTTTGTTACAGTCTATCAATTATAGGACGCCAACTAAAACTAAAATAAAATACTAGTTTGAAGAAATGCATTTTACGATAAGATTATTTTGATATTAAAGAAAATAAGAAAATACTTCATAATAGAAATAAAATATTTATTTTATAGACAACTGTATTATTTTGTATTGTGTATTATGTATTATGTATTATTATGTATTATGTATTATGTATTATGTATTATGTATTATGCATTATGTATTATGTATTATGCATTATTATTATTATTATTCTGTATTCTGTATTATTATTATTATTATTATTCTGTATTCTGTATTATTATTATTATTATTATTATTATTATGTATTCTGTATTATTATTATTATTATTATTATTATTATTCTGTATTCTGTATTATTATTATTATTATTATTATTATTATTGTTTTTCCGGTAAAATCTAACGGTGATATAAAAAATGAGAGTCATGAAAGCGGAATCAAAATATTAAAGTTATTTGCAGTTTGAAAAGTTTAAAAAATGCAAAATGTTCGTCATGGAAATATTTATGCTGAATATAAATAGAACTAAAGTATAAATTTCGAATCGTCATTAATGAAGAAAAATTGTCTTTGATATTTCCAATTACAGTAAAAGTTGCGGTGGGAATTTCCGTCTGCTTTTAGCTCATTCTCTGAAATTATTTTATCAGAGCAAAGATGTTGCATTAATGGAAGCCATTGACGTTAGTTTAAAAAAATGAGAAGGAAACTTCGCCTTTTAGAAATTACAAAGTTTAGTTATTACAGAAAAAGAACCATTTATCATGATATTTTATCATATAAAAATTAACAGAGTCTTTAGAAGTTTTGGTACTTTTCTTATTTTATTAAATTTTTAAGGAATATTTCTCGACTATATATGTTTGAGAATATTTTATAAATTTTTTTTAAAAAATTTGTGCCGGCATTACACTAAACTGTAGATAATATTATCCGTTCATATTATTTGTCTTGTTAAAAAAAGCGTGATTCAAAAAACATTTTACATCGCCGTCGTTTAAGGAAAATATTACACTTGGAATTATATTTACTAATATTTGCTGAAACACACGCAAAAGATACAACATAACAAGAAAGTAACATTGATACACATAAAATTTTAATTATTCTCGTCACTTTCATATTCATTTACTGTCACATACATATGTAAGGGTATTATGATTTACTTTAGTACTTGCTGTATTGAAAAACGTATTGTGTAACTAAAAATTAATTAATTATTAAACCAACATATTTAAGTTAAGAAGAAACTTTGTATAATTTTCTTATATCGTCTAATATATATAAACTATTTTTTAGCAAAAGGTAGAATTTTTTTAGTGAACAGTAGCTTAGATAAGCATAGACCATTAATGTTATTATATGTTTGGCCATTTGAGAAATGTAGATCAAAATTCACATCGAGTACGATTATTTAAAATATACCGACAATCGTTTAAAAGTAGAGTGAGCTAGAAATACATAAAGGATTTACTAATTTAGTAAATAGTTGAATATTGCATTTTTTTTTACATTCTCCTTTTTCACAGAATCTGCGTGCGTGTTCTGACATTTCATAAAAAGTATATTAACATTATCTTGAAATGAAGACTTTGTATTGTTGAAAGTAAATATGTAGAATATAAACACTATGTAGGTCTTATTAATATATAAAATTTGATAAAGTTTAAGTTATAAACATAAAAACTAATTTTTAGAGATTGGATTACACGCATTATAAAAATGCAAAATATGAAAAAATATGATATATGTTCACTAAAAATATACAATATAATTTAGCACAAACACACAAAGATGTACGCATAAATATGTATCAAGTTTCACATATCTGTGATTTTCAGGAAAATGTATGCCCTTTTAAAAATACAGAAGTAGAGAGAAAATGGGGCTCCGACCTCAGGAGGAGGTGTGAGGTGCTGGTGCAAGGTGCAGCACCGGCACCTCACACCTCCTCCCGAAGTGCAGCACCTGCCCTCCTCCCGAAGTGCAGGACCTGCCCTCCTCCCGAAGTTCAGCACCTGCCCTCCTTCCGAAGTGCAGCACTTCCCACATCCCGAAGTGCCCTCCTCCACCACCTAAGATAAGATAAGGGGATTAGTGTTAATTAATTTTAATTGCGAGACTTAGAAATTTTTCGAAGCATTTTTTTTTTCTTAAACTAGAGTAGGGTGGGAAATATTTTTTCAGTTTGTGAATTGTATTTAAAAATAGTAATTAAAAATGGACATTCATTAATTTCAATTGAGGAACTTAGAAATTTTTTGAAGCATTTTTTTTTTTTTCAACGAGAGTAGGCCATTTAATATATATGTTAGAAATAATGATTCATGCATTAAAAAAGGTATTAAGATTTTTTTTCTTTTAAACCAAAAATAGAATTTAGAGTTAAAAATAGAATTTTTAGTTTTAAAAATTGCCAAAAAATAGAATTTTTAGTATTAAAAGTCGCCAAAAGTAGGATTTTCAGCTGAAAGTAATCTAAGATATAAACTCTCAACTGAAATGAATTTTGCCTTAAGGTGTGAGCTTTTGGCTAGAAGTGACCTAGAATCAAAACTTCCTGGTCCCAGGAATCACCACGGGGAGGTAGATCACACAATCGATTCCCAAAAATTTGTTTGGAAGATTTTGATATCTTCCTTCTTTTTTTTTTTTTTTTTTTTTTTCTAAAGATTTTAGATTTTTTTTTTTTTAATTATCTTGGAATTTTATAATGTCCGTAAGCTAGGCTACTTACTCCATCTTCTAGCAGGTAACGTTTGTCGTCAAAGGGTGACAAACACTTTTTATTTTGTTTAAGGGTGTAAAGTATGTGTGATTGCTGCCCTATTCTTGACTGTTCTTCAAAGGTTGTAGCTTGTCTTTCCAAACATTTCACATAATCTTCATGTTTCAATTTATTTTTAACTATAGATGTTGAGACCCCCTTGGCTCGCTTTTTTTCTTCTTTGGAGGATTTAATCGAATACATTTTCGACTTTAAACCTACAAACTGATGAATAGGCACGCCATTTAATTCGTCTTTAAATTTCCCCAAGACTTTCTTATTCGTGTTAGAATAAAGGGGGTGTTCTTGGGGGTAATCTGAAAAATCAAATCGCGACCTATTGAGATACATCTCATTTTGTAGGTTTTCAGTCGTGATGAGATAGGTTAAAGAATCTGTATCCGTGAAAAGCAGAATTGAACGATTTCCAGGATAAATTTGTTTGATAAATTTATAATGGAATTCGTACATGAGCACCTTTGATAGCTCTAGTATCGAAAACCCGACGTAAATAGGCCGGTTCATCAAGATACTGGGCTTCTGCCTCTCAACAGCTACGAGATTCTCATCGAATATCTTGAAATTTTTGAAGTAGAGAGAGGCGACTAGCTTCTCACATCTTCTTTTTTGATTAGATAATTCAATATTTCGCCTCTTCCTAAGATTTTCGATGCACTTGCCATAAATGCTGTTATTTAGTAATTTGAAGAAATCCTTCTCAAAGGCACTAGTTGCTTGCTTGCGTTTTTCAGTGTTAAATTCGATATATTGTTTGAGCCAAAGGGACTGTTGGAACTGGAGAACTCTGTGAATTTTCGTTAGCTTTAACCCCAATTCAATGTATAATTTAACGTTTCTATAATGAGAAATATATTTGACTTTTCTCATCAAGTTGGGGATGAGTTTCGGAGTACCTCTGAACCCCTTCTGTAGAAGATTCTTTGCATAATCGGACAACATTTCTTCCTGTACGGTGAGTCTTTGCGGGGCAAGAGGATAGTCGTTATGGTCATCGTGAAGGGATTCAGGGTACTCAAAGTCCACCTCGAAAATGTAACCTGTACTTGAGTCATCTGGTATCTGTAATATGCTTTCTTCTGTGAAGTTGGTCCCATCACACCACTGGAACCCTCCATGGGGCATGTACTGGGACATCGCCCAACCGTAAAGATTTTTGGCATCCCAGTACATGATATGGGATGTTTCTTCACTGGGGACATGATTTGGAACATCTTTATTATTGGCAGTCGCAAACCTGTGGGAGATCTGCGACACACCCCCGCGTACGCCTTCTTCGATAAACAGCAGCATGTCCACATCGGTCAATAATTCCAACTCCACCTCAGTCATTTTCAAACAGGCCTGCCAAGACAAGCCTGGTGAAGTGACGAGGTGGGATGGGTCAATATTATAATATTGACTGCAGAGACGTCTAAAATTTTCGAATACATCGGCTAGTAGAAGCACATCGGTCTTTAAATATAGATCGTGATATTCCCCGAGATTGTTTATTCTGAAAGTATTCCATATATTTTTCGCATGTGCATAGTCTGATTCTGTGATATCTTGATTCGATAATGTGTTGTGGAAAGCAGAGGGTGGAGGAAGCTGGGTTTCTTAAAATTTTTTAAACGAATCCATATATTCGTAGGGGTAAATACCTTTGCGACATAGTAGTTCAGTTCTTGTATTTTGAGCAAAGTTTTCTCTTAATATATTAAAGTCGCACTGTTTCAGATTTGATGTTAATTTGTCCAAGGAGGCCGGGAGGAAGAGCAGTGAGTCAATGAATGAGAATTGAATAGAGGAATGATATTCTTGTAATTTGAATGTGATGTAGTCTTCTAAATTGGCAGCAATCACACTTATTTTCAGCTGTTTAAAGCAACCTAGCTTACGCATTATATGATGTGCATCATACTTTTTAAGATTGTGAAACACGACAGGAATCACTTTACTCTACTTGAAATTAATATTACAAGAGGGGTGGGCAGCTCCCCTATACTTTGAAGAAATGTGATCGTGATCCCTGACGCGTTCCTTGCCCAATGGTTTTTGACATATCCAACATTCTGTGGCTTGCTGGAAAGCTTCTTCCTCTTCGTCACTGAGATTCATCGGGGCGATGGTTAATAATTTCGATGTGATTTCCTCTTTGAATTTTAGGATGGCTTTAATAAATTCTTCTGCAGCATTCTCACCACGATAAACTTCTATCTTCTTACAGGTGCGTCCGTCAGAGCCCACAATAACGAACGCAAACCCACAAGCCTCGTGACGAGCAGTCTTTACTTGGTAAGATGACTTATTGGAGGGTTCAGTAGTGTGAATGGGTACGAGCAGGGATTCGAAATCTGCATAGATGACGTAGGGCATAGGAGCTTGCAAATGGATTCCTGTAAATGAGAGTATATTTTCACCGGGTTTTGGCATTTTAATTACTTGAGGGGTGTGGTTACTGCAATAGGGCTTGTGATCTTCTAGTAATTCAGGTCTTGTGAATCCGTGTAAGCAGGTATAGCAGTAATAGGCAGTACTTTTATGACCACTTCGATGTGACATGAATCTTGAAAAGTTCCTTATAAGGGTGTAATGGGTATTTTCACCATCACAAAGAAGAAGTAAGTTAATCACATCCTCGTTTGTTTTATTAGACACATATAGGATGTAAAGTTCGCCCTCCTCGTACCCGAAAATATTGATTCTTAGATCATTCACTGACTCAATTAAAGGAATCTTCTGATATGGTACTGGATAGGATATGCCATTCATGTTGACTGTATTTTCGAACGGTTGGTACTTGGTTACTCTGTTGGGATTTTCCTTAAAATCTAGGTTTAATTGGTGTGCCAGGACGCACCAGAGAAAACATTTCTGATCTTCGAAGTTTTGGATATTAAGTATGGCTTCTTTGCCTTTCAAGTCTTTTGGGAGTTGAAGGTAGCTGCTACCTTTCAAAGGGGAATATTTGCCCATTTTAAGTTCAAGATATGATACTTCCTTGAGAAGCCATCCGGACCCCCTTTGGACAAATTTTTCGAATGAACTGATAATTTTCCGATGTGCTTCTTCTAAATTTTCTTCAATGGAATCATTCGTAAATTGTTCGTAAGTGTCTGAGTGGAAATACGTTGAGAGTAGCTCCTGCTCGCCTTCTACAGATATTTTTTCAAGTATAACCTTTATCATCACATGCCACTTGATTGCATCCCTTTCTTCAACAGCTTCCTCCAGAGCCTCCCTTAATTCTTCACGAGCAGAGTCAAAGAAAACTGTGATGTCATGGTGAGTGTCCTCATCAGAATCAATCGTGACTACTTTAAAAACATTTAAGGCTATAGTTTCTTTTCGAGGTCTTGTACTGGATCGTGCGGTTGTCCTGGGTCGCTTCACCGAGACGTATTGAGAAGTGCTGCCATGCTGCGTGCGGATATGCTGATTTAAATTTTCCTTCCTTGCGAATTTTCCTCCGCATTCAGGGCATCTATATTGGGGGTTTTCATGTGATATTAAATGCCGTTTTAAGTTGTCAGCCCGGGTGAACATTTCTTGACAAATATCGCACTTAAAACAGCTTTCATCTTCTGAATGATACTTCTTGTGTCGATGAAAATTGTCGATTCTGGTGAATGTTGATTGACAAATTTCGCAGGTGAATAGACTGTTAGATGATTTTGTGTGGATAGCACGATGACGTCTCAAACTGAAGGCATTGGAGAAAGATTTTTGGCACACATCGCAAGTGTGAACATCCTGAAAAGAAGAAAAAACCCTCATTTAAAATTTTATTTAACTTTTTTAAAGAACTAATTTTCATTGAAATTTAAGTCTTCATTAAACTTTTACATTTTTTTTTAAAGAATTAATTTTTTATTTAAAAAAAACCCCCTTCATTAAGCTTTATTAATCAAAACATAAAGTTAAACAGAAAATTTAATTCAAACCCACCCTATTTTTTAAATGATACTATTAAAAAAAACTCTCTAAAACTATTTAATCTTTCTCGAGGACTAACATTAAAAAAAAAAAAAAAAAAAAAAAAAAAAAAAAAAAATATATATATATATTTAAAGAATTACCTTAGGGGACTCCACGTTTGACGGGCCCGCGATAGAAGGCTTGACATTAGACGGGCCTGCGACTGAGACAGAAGGGTTAAGATCAGATTGAACTCCTCTTTGCTTTGTGTGAATCAGTTGATGGCGTTTCAGGGTAAACGCCCTTGAAAACGATTTTTTACACAATTCACACACATGCTGATCCTGAAAAGAAATACATACCCTAGCTTTATAAACATGTCTACTAAAAAAGGATCTACTAATTATCAAGATTTAAGCTTTAAGAATTAAACTTTATCAACATTTAAACTTTGAGCTTTAAGAATTGAACTTTGAGATATAAAGAATTAAACTTTGCGTTATCAAGAATTAAACTTTTTCTTATCAAGATTTAAACTTTGTCTTATCAAGAATTAAACTTTGAGCGTTAAGAATTAAACTTTACGTTATCAAGATTTAAACTTTATCTTTTCAAGTTTGAAATAGGCAATTTTAAAACAACTTATAATTATTATATACTAAAGAAAACATACCTTAGGAACATCAGAATGGGGTTTTGACGTGGTTGCTTGAACCATACTGGGCAGGTTACGCTAAAAAAAAGAATATCCCCTATAAGCTTTTAACAAAAAAAAATAATAATTTAAACTTCAGTTGTTTTATAAAGTTTTAAAAAATACCTTAAGAGATTCCATCATTTGATTTTTTTCTCTCTCTCACTTCTATACATCTTCTCAACTTTGATAAGATTTGTTTGGTTAGACGTGAGGGAAAAATCCATGTCCCACTTTAAAAGAAAATAATCGTTTACAATCTACATTTATTAAAATTTTTACACACTAATAATAATAAATAATAATAGTAATAATATACCAGAGAAGACTCTTGCGTTGAAGGTTCTGGGGTTTTTTCAGCCATTTCCTTCAGAACTCTTATTTCTATGGCGTCGATTTTTCTGGGACTGATGTTTAAATCAGTTTCCCACTAAATTAGAAAACATAAATTATTTTTGAAAAGGGTTCATCAATAATATGTTATAAAAAAATTTTCATATAGAATAGTGCTAAAGAATAATGACTTTGTCTATATTTTTAATTAAGTTAAACTAAAATTTCATTCACTAAAATAACTGTACATTTAGCACACATATAGATATTAATATCGAGATCAAAACAGAAAAGTAATATCTTTCTAAAAGAACAATTTTTTTTTCTAATTAGAAGTTTTTTCAAGAAAATTAGTATCACAATAGATAGGTATTTGAATAGATTCATTTAGAGAGTTTCAAAAATAAATCGTTTAACAACCACATAACATATGGAAAACTCTTAGGTTAAAATCATTTACAAAGGGAAAACAATCTTATAAAAAAATAGAGAATGATACTAAATAGTTTTTAAACTTACTTGAGTTTGAATATTTGAATTCATCGTTTTATTACTTTTCAAAAAAGATTAATAATGTAGAATGCTTGGAGCACTAATTATAACGTACAGTCTCTAGGACAACTACTATAAGAATGAACTCACCTCAGCGCGCTTATCTATTTAATCAGATAAGAGAATCTTATCTATGACCTCATCGGTTTTCCCCAAGTATGACGTCATAGGATTTTCCACAATGAGTCATTACAAGATATCGCTACTAATTAATGAAGATTGATTAATTAGAATACTTAACGAGTTAAAAAAAAATGTGAATACTGTTTTAAATATTCAAGTAAAAACTTCAAATAAAAAGGATCTTTTTTAAATATAATATTCATGGCTGACATTATAAACTAACTTTGCATTATTCTAATGAAGGTCCATACATTGGATTAAAAATTTGTAATAATAAGAAAAACTGTTTCAAATAACTTTTTCCCTACTACATATAAATTTTATAATAAACATATTTACTTGTGAGAAGTATTAAAAAGTATATAAAGTTCTTTTTTAAACTAGCAATTTAAAAATATAGAGTCCTAAAAAGTTTTCCATATAAATAATATCATTTCACAAAACTTTTAAAAATATTGAGAGATATTTCCACAGAATAAAATCATTTCGATATATATTTCCAAAAATTAATTATTTAGAACTAATACATTATACTGGTATGAAAATCAATTTCAAGTAGCATTATTAAGACATATACACTTCTAAGGTGAAATATTTTAAATATTTTTAAAAATAGTTTAAACGGACATTAAAAATAGTTACCCTTAAAAAAAAATCATTGCTATACTTAATCAATCTTATATATCAAAAAATAATAATATCACAGCTTAGAATATTAATTTTAAAATATACAGAGCCCTTCATAAAATTTTAAAATAGATTTTGTCATGCATTACAGTAAAATATATGAATAATCACATTTTAGAATATACAGAGACCTTCATAAAATTTGAAAAATAGATTTTGTCATGCATTACAGTAAAATATATGAATAATCACATTTTAGAATAGTAATTTTAAAATATACAGAGCCCTTCATAAAATTTAAAAATAGATTTTGTCATGCATTACAGTAAAATATATGAATAATCACAGCATAGAATAGTAATTTTAGAATATACGGTTCCCCTTCATAAAATTTGAAAATAGATTTTATCATGTTTTAGGCTAAGTAAAATATCACAGCTTAGAATAGTAATTTCATAGCATATACAGAACCCTTCATAAAATTTTAGTTTGGTTAAGTACCTCTATTTAATATACCCCTCGGGTAAAAATTATTCACGCTTTATACTAAGTAAAATATCACAGCTTAGAATAGTAATTTTAAAATATACAGAACCCTTCATAAAATTTTAAAATAGATTTTATCATGCATTACAGTAAAATATATGAATAATCACATTTTAGAATATACAGTGTATTATTCTAATGAAGGTCCACACAATAGATATGTGTTTGAATAGATTCATTTAGAGAGTTTCAAAAATAAATCGTTTAGCAATCAAATAACATATGGAAAACTCTTAGGTTAAAATCATTTAGAAAGGAAAATAATCTTATAAAAAAATAGAGATTGATACTAAACAGTTTTTCAACTTACTTGAGTTTGAATTTTTGAATTCATCGTTTATTACTTTTTCACAAAGATTAATAATGTAGAATGCTTGGAGCACTAATTATAGCGTACAGTCTCTAGGACAACTACTATAAGAATGAATCCACCTCAGCGCGCTTATCTATTTAATCAGATAAGAGAATCTTATCTATGACCTCATCGGTTTTCCCCAAGTATGACGTCATGGGATTTCCCACAATGAGTCATTACAAGATATCGCTACTAATTAATGAAGATTGTTTAATTAGAATACTTAACGAGTTGAAAAAAATGTGAATACTGTTTTAAATATTCAAGTAAAAACTTTAAATAAAAAGGATCTATTTTAAATATTCATGGCTGACATTATAAACTAACTTTGCAATATTCTAATGAAGGTCCACACATTGGATTAAAAATTTATAATAAGAAGAAAAACTGTTTCAAATAACTTTTTCCCTACTACATATAAATTTTATAATAAACATATTTACTTGTGAGAAGTATTAAAATGTATACAAAGTTCTTTTTAAACTAACAATTTAAAAATATAGAGTCCTAAAAAGTTTTCCATATAAATAATAGCATTCCACAAAACTTTTAAAAATATTGAGAGATATTTCCACAGAATAAAATCATTTCGATATATAGTTCCAAATTATTTAGAACTAATACATTATACTGGTATGAAAATAAATTACAAGTAGCATTATTAAGATATATACACTACTAAGGTGAAATATTTTAAATATACATTAAAAATAGTTTAAATAGGTATTAAAAATAGTTACCCTTAATAAAATCATTTCTATACTTAATCAATCTTATATTTCAAAAAATTATACTCCTGTCTCGTAAATAAAACCTTCATAATTTTAGAATATACGGCCCCCCTTCATAAAATTTGAAAATAGATTTTGTCATGCTTTAGGCAAAGTAAAATATACTCCTCGGGTAAAAATTATTCATAATAAATGTATATAACCCCTTCATAAAATTTGAAAATAGATTTTGTCATGCATTACAGTAAAATATACCCCTCGGGTAAAAATTATTCATGCTTTATACTAAGTAAAATATCACAGCTTAGAATAGTAATTTTAGAATATATCGGATCCCCTTCATAAAATTTTAAAATAGATTTTGTCATGCATTACAGTAAAATATAGGAATAATCACATTTTAGAATATACGGATCCCCTTAATAAAAATTTGAAAAATAGATTTTATCATGTTTTACAGTAAAATATACCAATAAATAATGATCACAGCTTAGAATAGTAATTTTAGAATATACAGAACCCTTCATAAAATTTTAGTTTAGTTAAGTAACTCTATTTAATATACCCCTCGGGTAAAAATCATTCCTGTTTTAGGCTAAGTCATTTCACAAATTATTTAATAAATTTGCTGAATTAAAATTAGTTTTGAAAGTACATTATATAATAAAAAAATATATATTAAAATTCACTTACTTCATCATCATCAAAGTTTAAAGACATTTGCTGTTGGGTAGATGAATCCATATTATCACTTAAGAAACTCAAACACACGCACACAAGTAGAAAAATAAATCCAAGAGCTAAGGTTTGTAATGCTACAAGAAACGAAATCTAGAATAGACTAAAGTTTACCCCGAAAGATCTTGCTAATATACAACGCATATGATTCATAGATAAGAGGATCTGATAAGGGCGAAGCCGATTAGTGGTAGATAGATATGAATCATTCATAGGAAAACCCCTTAGCGATTACTCATGACAGATACGTTGTAATAAGAAATTTTAACTCATGAGCAAATAACCTTATTTAATTTTCCTAAATAATATTAATTTATTTTAATTGGGAAACTTAGACATTTTTACGATTTTTTTTTTCCACATAAAATATTTCCCTTTGTAAAGTTTCAATTAAGTGAAGAATGTTTCAGTGTTTTTTTAATGAACCGATACTATTTTAAGATAGTTCTTAACGCGAAAAATTCTGACACATTTGTAAACAAATATTAAATTTAAAAATGTGTCAGAAAGTATACTTTTTTTTTTTTTAGAACAATCTTAAAACCTTTTTTCTTAGTTCAAAACTACTTTTCATGACTGTTTTCTACATATCTCAAATCTGAAAAAAAGAAACACTTAAAGATATGAAATAATCACATAGAAATTATTTAGGGAAAAAAAAATATTTTTATTCAAGCAAATGTTACAAACATTTTGTAGTTTTAAAAGCATTATACTTCATGGGAATTTACAAACACAGTTTCTAAATAGTTTACATAAAAGTTTGAATTCAAAGTATCAAAAAATACAGGTGTATAGTGACAAAGACAGTTTGCTGTGAGATTCTTCACAAACTGATAGACATTAAAGTTTAATAATGCACTATCTCTATACAGAACAAATTTTTCTCTTAATGAAGTATTTAAGCAGTCATGGTCTAATTGCGATAACTGGCTAATGGTACAGGCATAACAAGTATATACTTGATTAAGAGATCTTTCTAATTCTTGGTCAAAACAAGAAAGGAAATGCTTCTTCGCACTATCCTCATTAGTGTGTGTCTGAATACACTTTTTTGATTTTCGTAATACTGACATAGGAATCGCTTTTACAAGAAGCATATCAATCATGCAGTCGGTAATTTCAGGAATTGCTTCACGTAATTTTAAAAATTGATCTATAGATAAACGTATTCCTTCTGGTTTAAAATGAAAGCTATGTTGGTTTGCCTTGAAAATCTGTTGTAATATGCAATGTCCTTCATCGGAAAATGCTGTTAAAAGTTGATTATTGGACACGTAACTGTCTTTCACAGAATAAAAGTTGAACTTGATCATATTTTGTTGGAAATGATCATACGTTAAAGGTGTCATTACAATGCCATTTTTGGTTGGAAATAATTCGCCGCGTGCACCTTCTTTAAAAATTCTTATATGCAGTTTCAAATTACAGTTTTTATCCATTTCAATTTGAGCACAGGTATTCCATTCAAGATTCCAAGGAATTGAGAAATATCCATCTGATTCATGAAATGTATGTGTAGACAGTTTCTCTTGAGGTCTGTTTAATGGTGAAGCATATTTAGGTGGAGCATAGTCAGGGGATACAGCAAACAAGTCTAAATTCAGTTCAGGATCATTCATCAAGTCCAGTCTTGGCTTTTTCAACTCAAGAGGATGAACTATTAAATGTCTAAAAGTGAGGCTAATTCGAACGTCTTTAATAGCAGGTTCTGCTCCGATACCGTGTGTGAATAATTCGTTGGTAGGTGGCAACATGTTGTAGAAGGATCCATGTTCTAGCTTGATAAATGTCGAGGGTACACTAGGTCTCTTGAATTCAATAGTTCTTTGAGCACCAAAACTGAGTACTGTGATAGGGAACACAACATTTAAGCTGGATTCATTATCTTTGTGGTGACTGATATAGGTAGTTCCATCCTGGTATAAATTAAGTAGTACATAGTTAAAAGTACAGGCTGTTTCTCTTTCCACTTTATCACGAAGTTCAATCATAAGTGAAGTCCAAGGTTTGGAGGGCACACTTGTTCCACTGAAGGCATAGCTGGTATTGGGATCTCCATAAGCTAAAACCAATCGCTTAGGTTTCACATCCTTTCCTCGCAAATGAAAAGTAGGTCTGTAGAATGGTAATGTTCTTAACTCCGTCAAATAACGATCAGCATGGGCTTTCTCTATAAAGTCACTTATATATTGGACGTTCAAGCCATTATCCGAAAAGAGGATTGAAGACATTTTTACAGGTTGAAAATCACTGAGCAAGCAAGTCAAGGAATAATCACGAACTAAGCAGGAACACTGAGGCAGGAACAATGATTCCTCACGATATGTTCGACCTTATATAGGGGTTGTTATCTGATAATCTTATTACTGATTAGATAAGCTCGCGCATGCGTAGTGATATGCCAGGTGATGTCATGAAGGCACAGGATAGGATGATCTCACTTGTGGGGATTCCCCATTAGATAAGATGAACAGTTTAAGTAGTGCTCTGTGCAAGACATGTTTTCTTCAATCTGGTGTGTAAGTATTTTTTTTTCATTCGTATTGTAATTCAGTTTATTATATTTTAATCAAGTTTATTGCCTATATTTTAAACATGTATTTTATAGAAATAATGACACAGATGTAAAATCAAGATAGTTTATTCAAACAATACGCTTTTAAAAGTTTGTACATTCAGGTTACATAAAACGTGATCACTAACAAAATCCACTTTCTTTAAAAACATGGATAGTACATCATAAAAATTAATCAGCATTAAAATTATATCTCCAACCTGTTTAAATTTTTCACGGTTATTAAATGTAAAACACGAATGCAGGCTAACACTTGGATGTCTAAAGAAAAAAATCTTAATACCTTTTTTAATGCATGAATCATTATTTCTAACATATATATTGAATAGCATACTCTAGTTAAAAAAAAAAATGTTTCGAAAAATTTCTAAGTTCTCCAATTAAAATTAATGAATGACCATTTTTAATTAAACCATTATTGACTTTTAAAATTCACCTGTAATATACTCTAACATGTATATCGAAGGGCTTACTCTAGTTGAAAAAAATATATATATATTGCTTCGAAAAATTTCTTAAGTTCTCCAATTAAAATTAATGAATATTTTTAATTATTCATTCACTTCTACTGCATGTACTCCGATTCAAACTGCGTACTCTCGTTTAGAAAAAAAAATTGCTTCGAAAAATTTCTAAGTTCCCCAATTAAAATTAATTAAATTTCTAATTCGCTAAAATAAATCCCTTGAAACACACCTCGTATTCTAGTAGAAAATTTTCCGCAAAAAAAAAAAAAAAAAAAAAAAAAAAAAAAAGGCTTCGAAAAATTTCTAAGTCTCGCAATTAAAATTAATTAACACTAATCCCCTTATCTTATCTTAGGTGGTGGAGGCGGGCACTTCGGGATGTGGGAAGTGCTGCACTTCGGAAGGAGGGCAGGTGCTGAACTTCGGGAGGAGGGTAGGTGCTGCACTTCGGGAGGAGGGCAGGTGCTGCACTTCGGGAGGAGGGCAGGTGCTGCACTTCGGGAGGAGGGCAGGTGCTGCACTTCGGGAGGAGGTGTGAGGTGCCGGTGCTGCACCTTGCACCAGCACCTCACACCTCCTCCTGAGGTCGGAGCCCCATTTTCTCTCTACTTACAGATATTATTCTAACTGCTAATGTGCAAAAAAGAAAGAAAGAAAAATACAGCTGTAACAATACAGTATAATAGTGTAAAAAATGTAAATATCTCATTTGATTAGAAAAAGGTTACTCGTATGTTATAATCTATCAAAGTACACTTTTTTATGTGGCTAATGGAAAACGTTTGCAAGAAAAAACGCTTATAAAATTTCAAAACCGCAGCAGTACAGATGATAAATTATAAAGGAGATCTAAAATCAGTACAACGCAATAATAATAGAGGAAATCTAATAACAGTGCAACGCAATAAGTACAGAGATCTAAAAACAATGCAACGCAATAACTATAGAAAAGATCTAAAAACAGTGCCACACAAAACTACAGAGAAGATCTAAAAACAGTGCAACGTAACAACTATAGAAAAGAACTAAAAACAGTGTAACGCAAAACTACAGAGAAGATCTGAAAACAGTGCACCGCAACAACTACAGAAAAGATCTCAAAATAGTGCAACACGACAACTACAGAGAGGATAAAAACAGTGCAACGCTACAACTACAGAGAAATAACTACACAGAATATCTTAAAATAGTGCAATGAAACAACTACAGAGTTTTATGAGAAACAACAAACATTTCTATTCTTATCATTTTGAGGTGACATTCACATATTAACATTTTCTCTTCTAGCGTTTTCAACGCGCCACACTTGAGATGTTCTTTGCTGCGCACAGCGAAGCTCCATTGCAGCGGGTTTGGAGCGCTGTTATCTGTATTGTATTTATTTGTTTGGAAATTCTAAAGATTAATAAAATATATATACCAAAATCATAGTATTTCAATAAAAATCCAATTTTACATCAATTTGTTTGACAAATTAGAATTTATGTATTATGTAAAATTCTGCAACTTTGAATTTTTCACCACCCTCTTTGGTGCTGGACACAGTAAAATACTTCCATGTTTCTGCTGGTACCGAATGCATTAAGGCAATACGGTTCTAAATAAGTCTTCCGAAAAAAAACTTAAAAGCACACGTCAATTTATTCCCATTGCCTGATTCTAAAAGTATAGAATATCTGTCTTTAGTAATAATTTTTGCTAAAGTATTTGAACCATATGAATTGTCAAAGTAAAATTTAAAAATATTTTCAAATAAATAATTACGGATCAATCCTTATTCCTTGAATATGCTCACGAGCCAAATACGTACATAAATAAATAAACAAACGAAGCAAGAAATAACACTTAGATAAAATTTCCTTACCACAGTTGTATATACAAATTATAAAGAAGATGGTAAAACAGTGCGAAAGAATAAGTACAGACTTCCTGTGGTCAAAAGAACATTTATATTCCTGTATGCGTCATAACATTCTGTAGGGAAATTTAGACAATAAAGGGATCGGGCATGCAGAAGAACAAGTATAGCATTCTTTTGCGACAAACCAAACAAAATGTAATTATGTCATAGCACAAACACAAAAAAACAGACTTGATTAAATGCTTAATCGGAAAATAACGATTTGTTTAATAAAACTAAGATTTCTGCCGAACATCGTAAACCGCTTTAAATTGATAACTCTGCCTTATGAGTTTGTCTTTTGAATACGTCGACTTTACGACTATAATGTTCACCAAATTCGGAAATAAGATGCTTGTTTTTTAAGTAAGTACTGTTTTGATATTAAAGAAAATCACAAGACCATTTAAAAAAACATTATTTTTACATTAAAGCCTGGACCTTCATCTACTTTTCAACACTATTTCGGTCTATATTAAGGAGCTTATCGCATCGTATGACCATGTTTTGTATTCCATTCTCATAGAAAGCTGCCGTTTGCCTTGCTAACCACTGCATCGCCACCGTTTAGACGTCTTCATCTTCGTTGTAGCTCTAACTGCTAAGGTTCTTTTTTAAATGCAGGAAAAAAGGGTAGTTACATGGCGATAGGTCAGCGTTCACACAGGGATCACCCTGTTCAGGATCTCATTGCGCCATATGGTTGGGAACAATTTCATCACAAGCCGATACTTATTTTACAAACAACCCTTATATTTCAAAATTTAGATTATGTTTGTTTTGTTAAATTAAGCACTAGGTAAGCAGTAACAATTTTTTTAACTCTGCAGAAACATGTAACGTTATTTATTATTATTCATTTGGAATGTTATATGTATTAAATAGAAATAATTAAAATGAATTTTGTTGCATTAATGGATTTTTAATTATGTTGTAAAAAACGTATTATAATAAAACCAAATAGGATTTTTATAAACACAGAGTCCAAACATTTCAAAAAGTGGTACAATATTTTAACAATTTTAAACATATTCTTTATTTCTTTTTCGTTGCATTCTCTAATTTCCTCTGATCGAATCTTATATTTTTCTTACATGTTCACGGTGTGAAGGATTCAGTTAGGAAACCACAATTTTATTTAAACTTTACCGAGCACTTTATCTTCCACATTAACATTTAATTGAAATTCACTTCAACGTTTTACGAAATCTAGAAGATTTCAAACTTTGTTGGAGGAAATCAATTCTAGTAAGAACTGACCTGAAAACTTCTGTTAGAGTTAATGAATATTAAGAAGCGCGTCTTTCTTGTAAATTGCGTTTCAAAATACTCTGTAACTTTGCTTAAAGGCATGAGAACGTGTATTACCAGGAGATTTAGAAGAGAAATGTTCTTAAAAGGTGTTGTTATCATTATTAAATTTCAAGCTGAAGAAACTGTGAGATTTACTATTATATTTTTCTATTAAAAATGAATCAATGTTTTAATTATTATGACTATATTTATGTGTAAAGAGTATTGTTTGAATAATATGAAATAATTATTATCAAAAGTGTTTTTATCATTTTATCCGTAAACTAAACTTTTAAGAAAATAGATATTATTCTGAAATGATATGGGTTAAAATTTACATTTCTATGTATTTCTAGGAAAGTTGAAATGAATTCCTGAAAGACGTTTAATAGAGAATTCTTTTTAGTCTTATAAAACACCAAGACAGGTTAACTACATCATTAACGTTACCATAGTTAATGTTTTTCTAATTAGCAATAAACAAAAATTGTATTTACGATCATATACGTAAATGTCAGTTGTTGATTGCAGAGTAGAACAGCAGCCAACGAAAGGGACAGACAGCAACACCCCTCCGATCTCGGCTGCATCGTTTTGCGAAAACACATGAAAATTCAGCAATTGGCGGAAACCAGCTTATCTTGATCACGTGGCAGACAAGAGGGGTGGTAATATCGTGCCTTTTCCCTTAAGTTGGTCATGGGTAGAAATTTCTCTGATTTGCGTTAGAGTCCGTTTCAATATAAGAGTGTGGCGACACACCAGCGGTAAAATTTTTTTGGTCGAGACAATTTTGGCCCAAAATCTACAAGCATCTTAGTGAGCCTGCTATTATTGCTAACCTTTTGTTTGTAGATTCCTATAATCACATTCTTCAAGAAGAGTCTAATCAAGTTTGGGTGCAATCTTCAATATGAGCCTTGTGTGTATGCCGCGAATTCTATTTTCGTGTTAGACAAAAATTTAAGCGATCGGTAAATTGTACCAATAATGACGAGTTTGTCTTATTTGTGTGTTGTAAAAGTAAAAGCGTAAAAATTGGAGGATTGGTAAATGAGGCAAATATTCACTTTTCTTATATCATTCTTCTTATTTTTCTGGAGAAAATTTAAATTGCTTTTCCATAGATATTAAATAAAATATGTTTTGAAGGTTTAAAAATGAACGTGGGAAGGGAGGAAACTAATTATTTTAACAAACGCAATTGAACATATTCATGAATTTGGAAACTACTTTATTACAAACATTTTAGTTTCAAAACTCAATTTCTGAAAGAAACAGGAACCTAGATTATATTTTTATATCAGAGTAGCAATATACAGGAAATAAAATTTAATTGGCCGAAAAAAGTATGGACAAGCACAGACAATGCGAACCAAAGCTGGTGTTTGTTTAAATTGCTAAGTGAAATCGATCAAGCAGGTATCGATAAATTCAGTGATATGAATTACCGCAGTTTTTACAAAAACCTCTAATATAAGGATGCGTTTTTTTGCGTACATCGCTAATCTGATTTATAAAGATACCCTAAATAATCGAACGAGAAAGTTAATTACTGCACACAATTTTACTTGAGGCATTCAGAATCTAAGTGGATCAAAAACATTATATCGTGTGACTATGATATGAATCCTTAATCTACAGACAATGACTTGTTTAAAGCCGTCTTGGGTTAAAACTATGAACAACAATAGGCGCTAGATTTCTATAATTCAGAATTCCAAAAGCAACTAACTCCAAACATGTCTGTATAATGTTTTGAAGAATTTCATACACTTTGATTCTGAACAACTCACTACTGCAAGTACAAATTAAAAAATACAAATATTAGTAGTCTGAAATTATTCGTATAATTAATCACATTATTATAAGAAAATACAACGATATATATGTACAATGTCAAACACAATGTTGTAGCGTGTACGCGATTCAATATGCAATGTTGTCTTACATGTGGAAGCAACTACTAGAAACTCTGAAATGTGATACACCCTGTGTACATGTATGTATTAAAAAGCAAAAACATGTCCGTGAGTAACACTGATGTTCTATAGATGATGGCGCCGACATAGGCAATCCATTTCCCTTTTTCTTGCAAATTTAATTACTTCTAAATATCGAATTAATAATTCAATGGCTTATATTCCATAACAAAATTAACTCTTCAAAAATAAATATTCCATTTAGTGCAAATTTTTTAAACTTCTAAACATTTAGTGCAATTTCAGTTTTTATACCCTTGAATAGAGAAAATTTTTTTTTTCAATTTACGGATTTTTTATGGTTTTAAAATAATATTTAATTATGAATATTTTAAAATCTGCGTGACACCCAGTTACGGAAGATTAGCTCGTCTGCACTTGAAACAATGTAAATAATTCAACATTCGTTAATTTTCGTGTTATATTACATAAATAAATTTTCAAACGAAATTAAAACTTCACAAATAAATAAATAAATAAATAAATATGCAGGAATTTAAAAGATATGTAATTGAACTATTCCCTTAAGCACCGAAATAATAAAAATCACAAATTTTGCTATAAATAGTGAAATGTTTCGTGATTTACCGCTGGCATGCGGCTAAATATGAAAGTACCAGAAGTGATTTTCAGTGTACTAGATGGGGGTGAATCTAAGAAAATGTACTAAATGTGAAAACTCTTTTAGCGTTTTCATAAAAATATATTTTTATGTGCGTTCTGCACACAGGGCACTATGTGGAGCATCTTTAACCAATGTAGCCCTGGTGAGATTTATTAGTTTTCTATAAAAATGGAGTTTTGTTATTGATTTTTCACTCATTTCCTGATG
Source organism: Maratus michaelseni (assembly GCA_963931845.1). Classification (NCBI taxonomy): domain Eukaryota; kingdom Metazoa; phylum Arthropoda; class Arachnida; order Araneae; family Salticidae; genus Maratus; species Maratus michaelseni. The sequence continues at coordinate 232,536,158 of OZ007590.1, forward strand.
TGCTACAGTTCTAAAAATTATGTACAATTGTGTGTTCCCGCTCAGATACAATATTTTACGATTGTTACAATATTTTAAACAACATTTATTTATACAACATTTAACAATATTTTAAGATTGTTAAGATTGTTAAACATTTGAAAATCCGCTTGTATAAAATAGCTGAGTAAACAATATCACTACCTCCCGGAATTTTACAACGACGCTATAAGAAAATTGTTTTAAATAAGGCATCTTAAACATTTCGTTTTAAATATGACGTAATTATTATTATTTTCTTTTTTTAATATTCATGTGAAAACACATTTTTTAAAAGTTCAAAAGACCATCTCGAAATATTAAATAAATCACTCGTGTAAATACATTTTTAAATTGAAACTGTTTGGGAATTTTATTATTTGAGCATTTAAAATATGGCGTAATTTTCCCCATTTACTGCTTTAAACGCGTAATGATCTAATTATTATTTTAAAATTTTCTTTTTATTTTTAATATTTACGTGTAAGTACATTTTTATGAAGTACTTTACTCTATTCACTGCTTTTAACATGTGAACATTTAATTATTATGCTAAAGTTTTACTTCTGTTTTTAATAGTCGCGTGTAAATAATTTTTTTAATTGAAAGAAGATACTATTATTTGCGCTGTTTGGAAAATTGGCAACGATATAAAACATGGCCCTTTCGAAATATGAAATAAATCTAAATTAAAATTAGGAAATTTTACAAAATAATAATAATTGCACACAGCAAACTGCACACTTGCACATTGCACAGTGCAAGTTTTCAAACATGTCACTGCAAAAGACACCTATAAAACTTTTTTAACAGAACTATTTTGACCAATTTCAGCATTAAATAGTTCTTAAAATTCTTCAATTTAAAAACCGTCTGGTTCAGCGTTTATATCGAACATTTCTCGAGAAAGATATCAATTTTCATATTTTTAAATGCGATAGTTTTCTTAACATTACTCTAGAAAGATCGCCGTTCACAAAAAATTCCTTTACAATGGTGACAACAGTAGTTAGTTTATTTTTAGAATAGGGAGGTAAATGATGAAGATTTCAAAAGTTGAAGCTATGGTTAAATTAATAAACATAATAATTAATTTTTAAAAATATTACATACTAAAAAGTAGAAAAAATATATGTAAATAAAAATATTTTTTTAAGTAATAGATTTTTATTAGTGTAGTTAAAAAAAATATTTTTTAAACTAAAAGTCTAGAGTTTAAAATTAAAACAGAAAAAATGTGAAGCACTAAATACAGCCACAACGAAAATCATAAAGAAATTTATATACATATAGAAAATTATATATATAGAAAAATTTAAATACAGATAACCGGGAGCTGATGGAACATGTTTTACATTTCATACTGTAAAAATGTAATTTATGAAATTCCTAGATTTTTTTAAACAGAAAATTACTTTAAGCAATTTTTTATTAATAGATCAGAACATGTTAGTTATAGCTTAATTATTGAAAAAGAGATAGCCTTAATTTGTGAAATGAAATTTTGCCACATTAGAGACAGGCTCTGGTGTCTAATCCGACTCCGATAACTATTAGGCGAGTTCAAGCGTTACTTCAGCACAATTATAAAGTAAAAGACAACATCTGACAATGAAAAATATTTTTTCTTTCTAATTTTCTATGACGCATAGAAGAAAAATTCATTGGGGTCTTTATAACCTATTTCTTATACACAAAAAATCTATAATTTTATAAAACATAAGATAAAATGCGTATGTAAAAATGTTGGTAAAGTTTCGCAGAAAACTTCAGCAGAAAAGGGAAGAGAAAATATTCATTTTTTTTATATGAACTTACTAATAAAAGGAAAAGCATTTCACAACTTTTCATAAATATACATATTATTTATAACAGCCAGTTATTTGAAAATTTTAAAGGTTTTCGAAAGAGAATACAAATATTCTCACATGAACGTGATTTAAATTCAGATATTCGTTTCTTATTCAGAGTAACATGTTTTATATCTTTCGAAATTGGTTGTTTCAGAAATGCTGAGAGAAACTTCATGCATTTACGTAAGAGCTCTAAATGACAGAAAAAAATAAACAAATGAAATTTAAATATTTTATCTTTCCAAACGTCTTTTTATGCATGCTTAACATGAAAAGAATAAATATGTTTTGTTGTAAGTGGAATTCATTGCCACCTTTTTTAAATATAAAAGTTAGGTTTTTCCGCTGTTTGCAATGAATAATTATTTTAACTATTTTTCAGTGTTTTAAATTTTTAAAAAAGTTTTTTATGTGCTACATGTGCTGATTTATGAAAAAGTATATTTTGTATAGTTCGTAAAACACAATTTTTATAAATTGTAATTAAAGAATTGGATCAAAATAAAAAAATATTGAAATGGGTTATTAACTTTTTTGCGATGCATAAAATAAATTTGCAGGTATTAAAATTTATTTCCAGATTGAATTGCAATAATGTTTTTTCATATCTTACTTTATGTAAAAAAATACGAAATTTTCTTTCGATGCCGCCGTAATATGATTTAATTTTACTTACTGTATAAAGTAATGTATAATAAAGTATTCATAAATTTGCATACATGTGCAATAAATGTCCGTTGTATATAAACGAATCAATACTGAATATTACATAACCACATTTCTCTCTCTTATATATAAAAGCTATTTGTATATTTAAGGTGTTTCAAAACCTTGACAATAAACTTTATGGGAAGGTAGAACAGGCTCAGACAGGTAAAAATCATCCTACGATGAATGTTTGTAACTGAAGCCATGAAGCACTAGCGGGTGCTTTCTGATTGTGGAATAGGGTGTGTTTAAAACATAAGATGAAGCTAAACAACGTTAAAACACACTAATTCAAAATTATCCCAACAAACAAATTCAAAATTATCCCAACATTAAAACTCCATACGTGGTTTTAATGTAGGGATAATTTTGAATTTGTGTGTTTTAACGTTGTTTAGCTTCATCTTATGTCTCTGTATCTACAGAAAGTGAATATTTTCTGGCTATAAGGTGTATTAAGTCATAAATTCTAGCAATTGATTGTTGAAGTTGATTTATATAATACTGTTAACTAAGAAATGCTTTAAGGGAATTATAAAATACTTGAAAAACATAAGTAATAACAAAATTTTTAATCTAGCAGTATTTAAAAGAGTCACTCTAAGGAATGAGCGTAACGCTAGTATTCTTTTTTAAATCTTGAGCATAATTTTGAATTTTATCACTGTGTTTTGCTGAGGTATTGACATACTTTTAGAATAATTCTTCTAAAGAAACATTTGTCAATCTGTCAAATATTAATTAAATATGTCCTTCCCCCTTTTTATGCACAATTGGACGTGAAATAAATATATTTTTCTTTGGAGTTTCTGATTTATTGTTTTAATCTTCTTCCATTTTGGCATTCAGTTTATCAACAATATTATGAATAAATAAAAACGGCTTTAACATTCTCGATGCAGTGTAGTAATTACTCCAAAATCGAAAACTGCTCTGTAATGTTTCATGAGTTACGATTATTCATTTTGTGATGATTCGCTCAACATAGGTCTATCAACATACCTCTATATTGACTATTATTGCTTTAGGATATCATAGGGAATTTTCTTGAAATTCGAATGCATACACACACAAATACTTATATATATACAGCGTATTTAATAAATATGGCAAAAAACTGAGAGAGGTGATACTGCACAAAAAATAAAACAAATTCAACTATGAAACTCGAGATCGTAATCCGCTTATTAAGTCAAAACAGACAGAGATTGAAAGCTGAATATTGATTCTTGTTTATAAACTTAACAATAATGAAGATACTGTAGCAAAATTTGTAGTTGAAGTATTTTGATTAATTTTAATTTTGCTAACATTATAACAAGTACTAAATATGATATTTCATTATTCATATTTTCAAAAAGAAAGAAAAACGTAACTGGGCACTCCATATTATAAATGTGACTGATAGTGAATATGGTGTCACTAACCGAAATAATGTGCACTTGCAACACGTTTTTCAGTGTTATCGTATTGCAAACGAAACAATATAAGTCCGTTTAAAATTTCGTTTCATATTTTTGTCAATATTCTTAAATATATGAACTGAGATTCGAAGTCGGTTTGTGTGAAACACTCTGTACATGTAACCGAATAAACAATTATCGCCTTCCTATATATATATATATATATATATATATACTTGGCCAAATTATTAGACACACTCATGTTTTCTTGTGTAAAATCATATTACTAGCTTCATAGAGATGATTTTATTGTATAAACAATTAAAATTCAAATTAAACATTAATTGCAGCATACGAATGAATAAAAAGCACACAAATGACTCTAAAATTATTTATTTTTGTAAGTCAAATTAAAATTATTAAAAACTTGAAAAATTTTCTACTTAAAATTTGAAAAAAATCAATATTTCGTGAAGCCTCATTTTGCGGCAATCAATGCCTCTATCCGTCGTGGCATACTGTTAATGCAATATTGAATAGTTTTTTGAATGTGTGGGTGATGATTCCAGAATTGGATAAGTTTTTCTATCAATTGGGTTTTGTTCGTTTTGACCTCTTGAGCCAACTCCCTCTTTATCAGCTTCCAAACATTTTCAATGGGATTCATATCTGGTGAATTACCCGGCCAGTCCAATACAGGGAATTTTTGTTGATGTAAATAAGCCTTTACTGATCGTGCTGTGTGGCAAGCGCTCCATCTTACATAAATGTAAAAGGTTCTCCATTTGGAAACCATTCGTTTAGTTGTGGAATCAACCGACTTTGCAATACTTCTTTGTATTGCTCTAGTTTCATAGTTCCTTTGACTATGTAAAGACGTGCAGTGCCTTTGCCACTTATGACAAACCAAATCATGACATTTGTTGGGTGCTTGACAGTTGGCACGACACCATCTTGATGAAACTTTTCGGCAGGGCGACGACGTATAAACTGGGATTTCTTTGCTAAAATTTCAAAAGTGCTTTCGTCACTGAAGCAAACCTGAAATAAATCATTTTTAACATGAAGAATTTATCTATTGGTTCAATACATACATTGTTAAATGTTTTAAATATTAATAAAATAAGAATAACTTTATAATTACTGATTTCCAGATCTCTAATGTCTTGTGTTTATACTATCTATCCCACTTCAGTTGCTTAGCTTTCATTGCTTCGGTTAATTTTGGTTTTTTAGTTGGTCTAAAGGCCTTGAAATTCATAGCTGTTACTTTTCTGCGTACAGATCGTTCTGACACACCAACATTAGACTCTTCAAGCTTCGATCTGATCTGTTTTGTAGTAGCAAATCGATTTTCCCCGCAACTTCTTTAAGCGTCGATCTATCCTTGGTGTAAATACAGATTTTCTTCCACATTTATTCTTTCATTCTGGGCTAAATGTTTGTGCAAGCTCAAGTTTCGTCTTTACCCGCCTTACACTTGCTTCAGAAACATTCAATTTTTTTGAAATTTCTATATTCGAATATTTTGTAATATTTAAATGCGCTTTTATTTCGCGTTTCTTTTCTGTTGACAAATCTGTTTTTCTAGCCATATTTTAATTACCTAAAAATAGTATATTGACTATTAAAAATAATATATTCACAATTAAAAATAATATATTCACAATATAAATACAAATAAACATCTAACAACTGATTTTACAATGTCACAAACACCTCCATGATCGTCGCACATGGCCACGTAATTGAAGCCTGTCAAAACGTGTTTTAGTTCGGTTGACCTTTAGACAGTGTTATAATTCGACATGTCAACAAAAGCAGTTTCTCAAATTAGGAAAATATATGGCGTACATTATTTGAATTAATTTAAACTATATTACCACGCTGAATTAGTTTTTAGGGTCAATACATACCAAATATTCTAATAAAAACAATTGCGTCTAATAATTTGGCCAGGGACTGTAGATATAAATGTTTGTTTTGAAGTGTAGTATAATTTCTCTTAGTTTTTTCCCCTGCTAAGTAATTTATCTTTTCTAGAAACTTATTCCGACAACCATATCAAATAACTCAGCGCATGAATGTTTAATAAAGCTAAAGTGAAACAAACACTTAATAAATATAAGTATTTGTCAATCAATTAGCATAAACTTGTGAAACTATATGTGATAAAAATGAATATATAATGAAATATTTAATGTCACTTTTTGGCAGGTATGATAGAACAATTGACATGAATTTTCATGCATAATTTAAGTATTTATAAAAAATATATAGGAAACAAGTGGGTAAGTGTGACCGAAGATCGCTCAAAGGGTTTCGTTTAATATTCTTTTCAAAACACTTTATCGTTTCTTTAATACATCCAAATAAATTTCATTTACCAACCAAAAAAAAAAAAAAAAAAAAAAAAAAAAAACTTATCTTTTTTGCTTTTTAAGAAGTAAAAATTTACCGGTCTATTTTGTCGTTTTTTCGAGTATCCAAACCAGCCCGATGGCGGGCAAAGCCGGCTATTATATTCTGCCATAATAATATCTGTCAGGCGGACTAAATGCAATATAAAAAATAATTTCAAAATTAAACATGTTGTACACCTTCAAAATGTTAAAATATGCGAATATTTTCATAATCGGATTTTTATCATGATTCAATATGTTTCTCAAACTCACATATTTACTATTCTCTATTACTCATATTGATACTCGCTTTGTATTATTCTCAAACATCTGAGAAATTCAATAAACTTCTAACATGACGTCAGATTATCTTTTTAATTCTCTAATGACGTGATATTAATCTGCTTTGTGTACATACACATACTCATACTTCTTGTATTATTGAGAAATCTTTGAAAATTTCCGCTTTATTACCACTAAGGACGTCAATCATTTTTATTTTATATTAATCTTTTTTTCAATTGGTGAAACTTTTTATTTCATTTTCATTTTTCACGTGGAAATCGTTTGATAGAAAATTAATGATTGTAGAAAGAATTTCATTGTGGATTTTTAATTTTTGGCATCTGCTATAACGAAAAATGTTTAAATTTAATAGGAAAAGGCTGTTAGAATTGTTTTTTATCTCTATTTATTAAAATAATACGAATTTTTCAAATTTTAATATTTTGAGCTCCTCATAGCTGCTATTCAGCTATATACACAAATTACAACTCTGTAAGTTACATAGTTTCTGAGAATAGCTCTGTGACAAACAGACAACGGAGCTTGTGTAATAGGGTTTCGTGAGATGAGCGAAACCCTAACAAATAATGGATAAACTATTTTTACATGCATCTAATATTTTTCTAATCCCATGCATTTTTATAATTTTGTATCATTTAAATTTTTAATTTACAATGTAACATAGACGACAAACATTAGTTTTGGACATATATTTAAATAATTAATATTTTCAGTTTGTTTCTTTATTAAAAATTATAGATATTACTGAGAAAGGTTTCTTAAAATTTGAGATACAAAAAACTGCATCTCTAAACTGCTTGAAAACTGCATCTCTATACTCACTTTTAATATTTTTCTTTCTTTCATTAATGGTAAAAAAATATGACACAGTACCATATTCATAGAAGCAATTAATGTTCCATAGACAAAAAACATAACTTTCCAATTAGATATTCTGAATTAGAATAATCTATGATTGTTTGTTTCTATTGATTATTTTATTATAAACTATTGCGACAATGTCTGTTATAATGTATCCTATTCTCAATTTAAAGAAGGACTTTGAACTTCACAGAGTCAATTTTTTTTAAATACACAATTGTTGCGCTAAAAGAAAGGTTATAGATATTAATAAAATCGCTTATTGAATGAACGATGTGATTATTATAATATTTTTATACAGTGTTTTACTACTAGGAATATCTTAAATCTTGGTTGGAATAAAAATATTTACAAATATTCTACTACAAATGCAAAAATATTAATGTTGATTTTTTATTGACTAAACAAAACATTATTACTGACATTATAGCGAAGGTGTGTTCTAACATGAACAGAATGTTTTTAAAGTTCAATGACATCTAAATGGTGACTGTTTTGTAGACTAATGCTTAAATTATTCGCAAGGGAGAGTAATGTGTGAAATCAGGAAACTCTTTAGTGGTCTTCCTAGTGTCAGTTTCAAATACTATCATCAATAGGCGGCTCTTGACTGTCTCAAACTGTAATACTGTTGAAAATTACTTTGCAATTTTAAAACAGAAACAAATATTTTAGTGTTCGACAGCTAAACAGAATGAAATTTAAAAGCTGAATGAACTTTGATCCGATTTATACGACAGTTTAAACACTCTAACAGTTTAAAATAGGGCAGCAAAATCTATTGGTGATATTTAGAACTAAAAGAAGATACCGTATTAAAATATACCGAGTTTACAAGGTCAAGGTCACACCAGGCGAGGAGGCGTACCTTTCGGCTTAAGCTCAAATATCCCCGCCCAGCAGGTTTGTTTACCTAATTAATATACTGAGCATTACTAAATTATACTTTGTGATATTGAGCAATAATTATACTATGTAATTCTGAAATACAAGTTCTGAAAATACAAGATACCAAAAATACAAATTCTGAAAATACAATTTGCCAATCCTACTTAGCAGTACTAAATACTACTATGTGATACTGAGAAATAATACTCCCATGTAATAATACTAACACAGAACACTTTTGGAAACCTAAATTCAGCAATTACCATTTATAGTCGAAAAAATATCCGAATTCTATGATCTAGGTAAATTTATACATTCTAAGTGATTTGATTTGATTTGATAGCCTAAGAGGGGCTGCTCAGACTAGTAGAACTCTGTAGAGCATAATGTCCCTCCCTGTCCCCTTTATTAAGGTCTTAAAAAATTACAATCTACAGCCGAAGCTGCACCCGACGTAAAACGCGACAAGGCGCGGGATTGAATGTTTAAGAAAATTACAAATACAAACTATGGTCAACGACCAGATCATATATAAGCCGGCCCTGCTAGGGAAGGACCCTTTTCGCAACAGTTAGCAGGGACTGAATAGGAGTTGTGCATTGAGTGTGGCAGCTGTCGACTACTCTGTCAGAAAAATATAGATTTTATGTAGCTTTCTGTTAAGGGTGTGCCTCTCTAGAATATTAGGAAGCCATTACTTGGGAGGGATTGCAGGCTTTCTAATATGCCACTGCGCTGTTAACGGGCAGGTGAAATAATACACTGTAAGTGATATGAAAAATGAAAAATAATAGTTAAATTTTAAAACGCATATCACAAATGAAAACGCATACCACAATTGAAAACGCATATCGCAATTGAAAACGCACTTCCAGCAATTATTTCTCATAGACAGCACTGCAAGCAAATTCTTTGATGTGTTCCTGTAAATAAACGATAATTTTTATGCTCACGTTATTCTACAGTATGAATCTTGTAGTGTACTTCCGTGATGTATATCAATATCAATGTGTATAAAGTACAGTAACATCATTGAAATACAATGCAAAATATTTTCCCTTATTGATGAAAATATAACAGAATTTTTTGAGTGCCCCTGTAAAAGAACTAAAGATATTATTCACGTCATTTTCAATACCAAACATGACATGTTAAACGCCAAAACATATATCAATTACATGGCAACCCGAATATATTTACGTGAGGTAGAGCATGGACAGGCAGACGAACAGAGAAACAGAATACATAAACACTTTTCAACTCTGTTGGAAAATGCTACAAAATAACACTGTATTTATTTCACTGTTCTCACTTTTGCTCTATTTTAGGTAATGTATCATACAACATTTGGAGTAAGTGACTGAAAGAAATTCGCAAGTAAAAGTGTGGCCATATTAATGTTAATGTTTTTCGAAAACGCTTTTAAAAAGCACTGTCATGTATTAAAATAATTATTTATAAATAAATAAATAAATGTATATATATATATATATATATATATATATATATATATATATATATATATATATATATATATATATATATATATATATAATGCATTTAAAATAAACTTATAATAAACTAAAAACACATTAATATAGCAAAATAATCTTTACTGCGTACGTTTCATGTTTTAAACAAGCTCTGCTTCAGTGCAATTGTCATTCGAAAACCAAAGCTATCATTTACACATGCTCGCGTTTAAATTTTACGTTTGAAATAATAAATCCCCATGCGGTATACTTCATAGTAGGATCACATGTTTTGGTGTTATTGTACATGTACCTACTTCTTTTAGGGGAATTGTCTGTAAAAAAGTAAAGGGAAGTAAAGCGTGAAATGTCTACAGTAATTTTTTTTTGTGATGTTAATGTGTTTTTTAAGTTTATTAAAAGTCTGATTTTAAATGCATTATTTTTTTATTTTAAATTCTGATTCAGACGTAATATGTTTATTTAATTGAAATATATATATATTATCATATAAAATTATTTTATTTGAAATATTTTAGTGTACTTTTGGATATTAATACTGTTATACAAAAAACACGTAACCATTAGCTTATTCTTATTAAATAAATAAACATTGTCTGCATCTACACTGATATGGATCATTTGCAAAATACTGTCAGTTTGAGATGGAAAATACAAAGAGAATACATTTGGCGTTAATGTAAAAAAGGCAGTATTATTGATTTCTTGTAGTTTAAAAATCAGTAAGAAAGTGATTATTTATGAGTTTCTTTCATAAATAAATAAAAAAAAAATTGGCAAGTGATGATTTTGATTAATATATATTACTGTTTCAAATGTCTTGCGAAATGTCACTCATGTATTTTTTGTAAATATCTCTCATGATAGTAACATTCCTTATTTTTCAAAAGATTTTTGACTTAAAAAATATTATGATACTTATAAAGATAAAGATTCATGATTTCTTAAACAGAAAGAACATTAATTGAATAATTATTTAATATAAAACACAGATGAAACACATGAGAGAAATAAAATTATCATTTTTAATATGCATTCTTCAATAAATTAAAAATACAATAATAGTTCAAATCTTTGGTTACACAAAATAAAAAAGTCCTTCCGGCCTGTACCGGGAGGAAAAGGTACACTCTTAAAACTGTGCCTCTGATTTAAGAGGTACATTCGGAATTTTTGTGCCTCTGAATATTAAGACGCATGCGGTGCCTTTGACATTAAGAGGTACATAGTGCCTTTGGGATTCAGATGCACAGCGTTAAGTGCCTTTGAAATTAAGAGGCACAGTGTGCCGTTGAATTTATATATTCAAGTGCCTTTTATTTAAAAATAGATTCTGTGCCTCTTATAATGGTGGCACTTGCATGTGCCACCATTATAAGAGGCACAGACTGTGATTTAATTATATTTTATATTAAATGTATATCTTTACAGTAAATTCTGTCTACTGCAGAAAGATTTCCCAGTATGGCATCCAAAGACGTTGATTAAATTTTGTCTAAGGCAGAATACTTTAATAGAAAATTTTCTCACCCCGAGTATAAATTTGAAATAAATATTAAAATGTGTGTCCATGTGGCCTAAGTCAGTTCTGTGGTTCAATAAAGAACCTTGATAACATATCAATTTATTTTATACATAAAAAGGCATAAAAGCTTTATTAAAAACAAATAATACAAACATTAAAAACATGAAAAATGATACAGGCGCCACTGAAGTAATAGAACATCAATCGGTAATGTCGGCTACCGCAGTTAAAATAAGGTGGTTTAAGAATAGTTTGCTACAAAATAAAGTTTTTCCTCAATCACTGACGTTAAGAAATACTCAATGGCAATATGTGGCTAAGTCAGAGGTGGCAGATATTTATTACTTGGTGTTTTTTACCATCTTTTGAAAAACTATAATTTTTTACCCCAAAAACGCATAGGTAAAAAACATAATATTTGGGTCTCCATGCCAAATCAACTAACAAATTTCAATATTCTACCTGATGATATAAATGAGAATATATTTTTATTGCATTAAGTTTTCATACCATGAATTATTTAAATTTTGGAAAATCATCATTTTTTGACTTGCAGAAAATTTGATTGAAATTTTTCAATTTTTAATTTCTCAAGTTCTATCAAACATACAGAATTTTATGACTTCTCCTTCCCCCATTTTAAAGACGGGGTTATAAGGTTTAATTTGATGTGCAAGTTGAGTATGCTTAGTTCTAAAAATATATATTACTAATTTTCTTTTAATTTAAATTTTTTTAGATAGTGATTTTTTTCTTTTTTAACATTATGTTTGTTGTAATATTATAAGCTTAAAATTATGAAATTTTTAGAGTGGGATCTCAATCGGATCAAGGATTATGAAATAAAAGCTGAAGATTACCATGCAAATAATAAATAAATAACAAAATATATAGAGTTAGATTGTTATTTAAATGGCAATGTTTTAGCTTCTCCTGATAACTCCTGATCCCATTGAGATCCACTCAAAAAATTTCAGAATTTTAAGTTTATAATATTACAAAAAACATACATCTCCCCCTTTTCTTTTTTTTTTTACACAAATAATATTTTTTAAGGAACTTTTACTTGAAATATACAAATAATGTTTTAGAGTGCAAAATGGGAATCAACATTGTGATTTGTGAAACTTTATAAAATGTAGAAAGTATTCAAGGCTGTCGCCAAGTGAATGCCTATCTGCCCCCTCCTTCAAAAACAGTTGGGAAAGATCAATTCATATTATATTTTTATTTAAAAGAAAGGCACTGTAGCTTAACATCTACAAGGTACCCCCCCCCCTCCATAAATGGCAATGTTTTAGCTTCTATTTGATAACTCCTGATCCCATTGAGATCCACTCAAAAAATTTCAGAATTTTAATCTTATAATATTAAAACAAACAAACATCCCCCCCTTTTTTTAAAATTTTAAAAAACACTATCTAAATTAAATTATATTTTTTTTTACACAAATAATATCTTTTAAGGAACTTTTACTTGAAATATACAAATAATGTTTTAGAGTGCAAAATGGGAAGCAACATTGGGATTTGTGAAACTTTATAAAATGTAGAAAGTATTCAAGGCTGTCGCCAAGTGAGTGCCTACCTGCCCCCTCCTTCAAAAACTGTTGGGAAGGATCAATTCATATTATACTTTTATTTAAAAGAAAAGCACTGTAGCTTAACATCTACAAGGTACCTCCCCCCCCCTCCATACACACACAAACACGAGAAAAAAAATATCTGACCATGGTCTTGGAAATACTATATATGTTTACAGAATGTATTAATCATTTTATTACTTATTAAGTACTATTTATATGAACATAAAAACAAAGATTGGCTGAGAGATACACATACATAATATATACATATACATGGATGTACGCAAGAGGGTGCAAGGTAAGACTCCTATTATACGAGTTCTAGTGCAGGGTATAAGTGCCGCGTTTCCCGTAAATCTTTGAAAATAGTATGATAGAACTTGAATAACTAAGACATTGATGAATTATTTATCGTTGCCCCATCCCTAATCCTGAGTGTCTAAATGTATAAAGAATAATGTTTTATATTATAACATTCACAGAAAAGAATACTAAGTACTAATACTAAATATACTACTTACTTATTCCAGACTCATTATTTGCTTCGTCTTGTTCACAGGTGTATTTACAATGGCGGCCACTGCTTCTCTTCCACTGATCCCAATGCATGACGGGTAAACGGGTATTGCGCATGTCCGTTTATCAGCGTGCCGCTGAAACTTGACTGGGTTTTTTTTAAAAGGCACAAATCTGTCATAGGCTAACGTGGTGCCTCTGAGACATTTCGCTCTGTTATCGCTGCCTTCCATTTCAATGTGCCTCTAACGTTTTTCTCCTAATCAGAGGCACATTGTCTACGTGCCTCTTATATTAAAATAATAGAAGGCACAAGGTGCTTGTGCCTTTTAAATAAGAGGTACACTTTTAAGAGTGTAGCTTTCCTATATCTTCGTTTTAAAATTTTAGCTAATGTTACACGAAAACAGCAAGTTAAAATACAAAGAAAACGTTTACAAAAGATTCGTTAATACTGAATTTGAATAAGAAATTCGCCAAATTATTGAGCTATAGCCAAGTTGGCTTCATTTATGAAGACTTATTTTGGTCGCCAAATTTGGCGATAATTCGCCAAATGTCGCCAATTTTGGCGAGAATTTGACGCTAACGGATATGAATATATAGTTTTATGCGTATGATTGGGAAAATGATTACAACAATGAAAAGTTTTGTAATGTGCTGTCTTGTTTCAAAATGTCAGCCACCCTAGAATTTCAAACTGCTCTATCTCAGCCATATTTTAAGATAGAGGTAAACCAAATATGCTTAATTTAATATAATTATGCATAAGTTTTTATTATTCCAATGCCTACTAATGTTTTAGTAATATATATATTTATTTTAAAACTAAGTATTCCCCCCAAAAATGGTGCGTTAATAATGCCATTGCCATGTTTCGATTTAGTAATGCAAAATCTATAAGAAAAAACCATAATTTTTACAAGAAAAATTATGTTGTTCGCCAACGGAACTATTTAAACAATTTAAATATTCATTTGAAAATTTATTTTGTTTCTTAATTAATACATAAAACAAAAAAAAAAAACAAAAAAAAAGAAAACGTAGAAGCCTCTCTTTTTGTAATGATCAAAAAAATCTTTTTCTTCCACAGAAAATATTTTTAAAATATATTTACAAAACATCAGCTTTTAAATACTGATGATTCGTTAGGATTTTCAAACATACATATATTTGTTTTAGATTATTTTTATTTTTATTTTTATTATTATTATTATTAAGATCTTAAAAAAATAGCTTCGAATAATATATTCTTATATGTTTCTATTAAATTTGTTTAATTTTTAATAAAATTTGAATACTAAATTTTTAAATATGTCTTAAATGTAAACGGTTATCTCTATAATAATCTCTACTAACATTAAAAAATCTAATCATATTTTTAATTGCTTTATTATTTACATAAATGTATACTACCATATAAAGTATATATTATCAGCACGGATTTGAAGGTTTTCATAAAAAACAAAATCCCATTTTGTTATTTACATTTATTATTAAAAAAAATGTTAACTCGGCAGTAGAAAGTACAATTTATGCATAGTTTTTGGATAGTAATACTAAACATCTCTCCCTTGGAGCACCGCAAATTACATTTTCTTTGCCTATCATCTCGAAGAAATTTGAATTTGCCTTCCATTTTTCTAACATGACATGATAAAGTAAAAAAAAACAGAATTTTCCGGGTGAAATGACTTCTAAATTATAAACATGTTTTAATTTACAATGTTAACCCTTAGCACCATAAGGCGTATTTTATTCAAGCCATATTTTAAATATGGCAATTATGAAACTATTATACATTTTATTTTATGTCCTCCATTCTAATTTCTTTTAAAACTCGAAAACGTTTAAAAGTGCCCTAAAGAAAAACACAAATAAATTGCTCATATATGTAATAGTGCTGGAGAGTTCTTTGTAGAAAACGAATGGAAGATCTTAGGGTAAAGGTGGGTGTATTACAAGAGAGACAGGGAAACAAAAGACATTTTTTCGTGATTAGAAAAGGATATTCGAAATAAGATATTACATTCCACAACTTTCGTAAAGGTATGATAATATTTTTCAAAGTTTTAAATACATTTTTTAGTGTAAATTGGTTTTTCAGTTTTACCGAAATCTTCTGTCTCTTGTGAACATTAAAGGACTAGTCATTCAAATTTTATATAAAGAGTAAGTTAAAATGAGTGGGGGAATAAAAGTCACATTGAAAAATAAAATAATCTTAACAAAGCTTGACAAATTAAAAAAAATAATAAAATTTTATTTTTTATTTGCAGAAGGCTAAAAAACAAATTTCACGAATGACACAACAAATTTTCTGTATCTGTCTTTCAACTAGATATGTAATTCTAGATATATGATTTGTGCAAAAGATGAATGCATGCACATTAACCATAGTTTAAAATCAAGGACTAAATCAGAAATATTACTCAAAAAGATATAGAGAAAAAAAAACCAATCAAGTCCCATTACAAATGCAATAAAAGTAAATGAGGTTGTGGTGAACTTTCCGTTGTCATCCACCACTTGGCAGGAAAAAATATTTGTTTTTGTGGCAACAGTGTTTTCAAGAACTTTTACCTTCACGATATGGCAACAGGATAAGTTGTTGACATTCTAGACTGCTTTCCCGACTTTGCTTGCAGCGACTCACATTTCTAATCTGACGCAAGGATGTAGCTTGCATTTTTCCTTAACGATTTGTATCGTAACTATTTATGTATTTATTGAAAAGATTAAATAATCTTTAGTTAATATGAAAGCTAGTTTTACTTTAAGTTAGGACATCATTTATAAAATTCTAACACTGGTGACCCTCGTGTTTTGAACATACAACGGATCGTGAAGATACATAGCTGTTCGAGAAATCGCTCTGCATCGCAACTGATTTCGTACTGAAGCATGCAATTTTTCAAGAATATATCGTTTTATTATCTGGGTGATGCAAGAAAATTTATAGTTTCACCAAAATTGATTTGATTTTGTTCTGATAACGCCGAATCTCACAGATCCAGTAAAAGGCGTATGTGGCATCTTACGATTTACCAAGATGTGGTCAGTATTCGATTTTGTTAGCATGGTATCGGTAAGCTTCTTTCAATTTATTCGTATGTTTTAGTAAATGTTATTTTTCGCACGTTTTTATTGCTATAATCTGCTAATATTCATTTTTGTTGCACTCATGTTTATATGACCCTAGAATATTTTTGGAACATAATAGTAAAATTCTGTCAACAATGCCTAAAATTTCGAACATCAACTAGTTAATGCACTCAAACATTTGTAATTTTAACTTGCATATATAATTTGTAAATTTCTATTTCTGTGTTTTCATTCTTATTTTCCTTGTGCATACATAACTTTTCAAACTGCATAATCATGTCTGATCCACCAGACCCAGTTACTGCAAATAATCAAATAGCCCACGTAGCAGTCAAACCCCCACCATTTTGGAAATCCAACCCAACTTTATGGTTTGTTAGGTTGGAAGTTAATTTTAGTTTGGCAAACATAATATCTGAAATTACTAAATCTAATCATGTCGTGGCATCGATTGATGCTGATGTTTTGATTTCTGTCAGTGACTTAATCGTTAATCCACCGCAAGTAGATCCATATACGGAGTTAAAAAAGCGGTTAATCGATTCTCATTCCGAAAGCGAAGCATCGAGAATCCGCACTCTACTTCAAGGCCTCGAACTTGGCGATCAACGCCTTTCTCAATTGCTTACACGCATGCCCGCCTTAGCAGGCACATCTGTTGGCGAGCCGCTACATAAATCTTTATGGCTAAGGAGACTTCCGAATAATACTCAGTCCATCCTTGCTGCTCTTAATCAGGAACTCACCCAGCTAGCAACAATTGCTGATAAAATTCATGAGTTCACTTTCACTCCGGTGATAAATGCTACAAGTTCAGTAAAACCGGAATCCTCAAACAGTTTAGAGTTGAAAATCGCGCAGTTATCAAAACAAGTGAGTGAGCTGACACATCTTGTAAACAAACGCGACACCACACATGAAAGAGTACGAAAAAATCATTTTCGAAGACGAAGTAAATCCCGTGATCGTTTTCACCAATACAAGGAACCAAGTGATGGCAAATGTTTTTATCATACCAATTTTGGCAAAAATGCTCGAAAATGTACACAACCCTGTTCTTTCCGACAAGCGGAAAACTAAATTAGCGATCTCCGGAAAGCCAGGATCGTGATCGCCACCTCCAGCGTATTCTCCTGGCCGATACTAAAACAAATTTGTAATATTTGATTGATACTGGAGCAGATATTTCCGTTCTTCCAAGGAATTCTGCCTCTCAGCCTAGAATATCAAGCGACTTGGTACTTTATGCCGCAAACGGTACAACAATAAAAACTTATGGCACTAAACGCCTTACACTCGACCTAAATTAACGCCGTAGTTTCACATGGCCATTTATTATTGCAGATGTACGTCAACCAATTATCGGAATTGATTTTTTAAAGCATTTTAATCTATTAGTTGATGCTAGAAACAATAAATTAATTGATGCTACTACTCAAATTTCTGCTGCTGCCGCTTCTGCTACTCTAAGCTCTGAAATTTCTAATATATATTTTGCTTTTGGCGATTCACCATTTCAAACAATTCTTAAAAAATATCCAAAAATTATAAACACTACACCATCCAAATTGTCTTCACATTTGACAACATTTCATCATATTGAAACAACAGGTCCGCCTGTGTTTTCTAAACCAATACGTTTAGCTCCTGATATGTTACGCGCTGCACGGCAAGAATTTGAGTATTTAATGTCTCAGGGAATAATTAGACCCTCAAAAAGCCCATGGGCTAGTCCGCTGCATATGGTAAAAAAACAAAACGGGGAATGGCGTCCATGCGGTGATTATCGGCGTCTCAATTCTGTTACTGTACCTGACAGGTACCCAGTGCCACATACAGTTGCACGCAACTCTTATTCGGCAAAACTATTTTTTCTACCATAGACTTGACCAAAGCATATCACCAAATACCTGTAAACCCATCAGTCATACAAAAAACCGCTATCACAACACCATTCGGTTTATTCGAGTTTGTTTACATGCCTTTTGACCTACGCATCGCTGGGCAAACGTTCCAGAGGTTTATAAATGAGGTACTATACGACTTAGAGTTTTGTATACCTTATTATGACGATATTTTGATTGCTTCGGCTAATGAAGCTGAACATATTAGACATCTCGACCAAGTTTGTAGCCGTTTAGAATTACATGACTTAAAAATTAATCCCACCAAATGCGTTCTAGGACAATCCTCGGTGAAGTTCCTTGGCTGTCTTGTGACGCCAAAAAGAGTTCAACCCCTCCCTGAAAAAGTATCTACCATAAATGATTTCCCAAAACCAGAAACACTTTCACAATTAAAGCGTTTTGTTGCAATGTTAAATTTTTATCGACGATTTCTGCCAAAGGCAGCTAAGAAACAAGCACCTCTTAACAATTTACTTCGTGACTGTAAGAAAAATGACAAACGTCCTGTACCTTGGACTGACGAGGCACTTCTTGCTTTCACTCAGTGTAAATCAGACTTAGCCAATGCCGCAACCCTCTCTTATCCTGCACCAGACCATGAACTCCACTTAATGGTTGACGCTTCCGACATTGCTGTTGGGGCAGCATTAAATTGCTTAATTCAAAGTGGCACAAAACCACTATCATTTTTCTCCCGTAAACTGAGTGCAACAGAAATTAAATATAGCGCATATGATAGAGAGCTTCTCGCTATCTATTTATCTGTCAAACATTTTCGGCATTACCTGGAAGGCAGAAATTTCATAATATTTACTGACCATAAGCCTTTAACACATGCATTTACTAAAAACTCTGATGCAATCTCTCCACGTCAACTCCGGCAGCTGGATTTCATTTCCCAGTTTTGCACGGATATTCGACATATCCCTGGCTCTGACAAAGTAGTAGCAGATATGTTGTCAAGAATAAATTCTGTCAATGTTCAGTCAACTGATTTGGCTACAATTGCAGAAGCTCAACAACATGATGTCGAGCTGCAAGAGCTGTTAAAGAGCGACAAGATCTCCTTGTGTTTGAAACCTGTTGCAGTGACTCCAACCTTAAGTATATACTGTGACAGTAGCTGTGATACAATTCGACCTTATGTACCCAAAGATTTTCGCAAAAGTATTTTTGCATCCCTGCATAACTTATCACAGCCAGGCACTAGAGCATCCAAAAAACTCATCCAATCTAGATTTTTTTGGCCGTCTACGTCAAAAGATATCCACACCTGGACTCGATGTTGTATAAAGTGCCAAAGAGCAAAAGTGTCTAAACACACATCCAGCCCTCTCCAAAGTTTTCAGCTACCTCAGCGCAGATTCGACCATGTGCACATCGACATTGTGGGACCTCTAACACCATCAGATGGTTTCCAGTACTTACTCACCTGCATAGATCGCTTTACACGATGGCCTGAAGCAATTCCTATTGCTGGCATATACGTAGAAACAGTTGTAAAAGCCTTTGTTGCAAATTGGATTTCACGATTTGGAATCCCTACCCTCATAACTTCAGACCAGGGCAGACAATTTGAAAGCAACCTATTCTCCATCCTTAATAAGATGTTGGGTATCCAGAAGACCCGCACAACACCATATCACCCAAAAAGCAACGGTTTAGTTGAGCGATTCCATAGTTCCCTAAAACAAGCACTTCGATGCCATGAATCGAAATGGACTGAATCACTCCCTATAGTCTTGCTTGGACTTAGATCTTCATTCAAAGCAGACCTCGACTGCACTAGTGCTGAGCTCGTTTATGGTGCACCACTAAGACTCCCATGTGAATTGATCGACCACCCACAAATTGATATCTAACCTCATGACTTCTTACAAACATTGCGAGACACCATGAACTGATTAAAACCTACTCCAACTTCTGCACATGCCAAGCCAGCTGTTTTTGTTCACCCGTCCCTCAAAACATGCACTCATATGTTTGTGAGGCATGATGCTGTAAAGAAGTCACTTCGAAGTCCTTATGATGGCCCATTCAGTGTAATACAAAGATCCGAAAAGACTTTCACTATCAACATGAATGGCAGACAAACTGTTATCAGTATTGATAGACTGAAACCCGCCTTCTTAGAAACTTCTGATTTCTCCATCACCCCAACTACCCAGCAATTGCCTATACCACAACACTGTACCGAGCAATCTTCACAAGCTAATGCCTCAACTTCTCGACCTGACCCAGTGAAGACAGATTCACTTCAAAAGATCCTTGTGACAACTCTTTCTGGTCGTCGTGTCCGATTCAACACACGGTACCTCTGAACTCAGTGCCTCAGGCACTTGGGGAGGACTACTGTGGTGAACTTTCCGTTGTCATCCACCAGTTGGCAGGAAAAAATATTTGTTTTTGTGGCAACAGTGTTTTCAAGAACTTTTACCTTCACGATATGGCAACAGGATAAGTTGTTGACATTCTAGACTGCTTTCCCGACTTCGCTTGCAGGGACTCACTTTTCTAATCTGACGCAAGGATGTAGCTTGCAGTTTTCCTTAACGATTTGTATCGTAACTATTTATGTATTTATTGAAAAGATTAAATAATCTTTAGTTAATATGAAAGCTATTTTTATTTTAAGTTAGGACATCATTTATAAAATTCTAACAGGGTTATATGGAACATTGTCGAAAGTACGGAACTAACAAATATTTTTCATCATTTCAAAGTAGAATATGAATTAATAGTTTATTAATCGAAAAATAACACATAAATTGTATTTAAATTGTATATAATTGTATATAATTGTAATTGTATGTAATTGTATGTAATTGTAATTGTATAAATTGTATGTAAAATGAAATATTACCCAAAAAGATATAGAGAAACAAAAAGCGACTCAAGTCCCATTACAAATGCAATAAAAGTAAATGGGGTTATATGGAATATTGTCGAAAGTACGTAACTAACAAATATTTTTCATCATTTCAAAGTAGAATATGAATTAATAGTTTACTAATCGAAAATTAACATATAAATTATATGTAAATTGTATGTAATTGTATATAGATGTAATTTTATGTAATTGTAAATATGTAATTTTATGTAATTGTATGTAATTGTAATTGTATAAATTGTATGTAAAATGAAACATTACTCAAAAAGATATAGAGAAAGCAAAAGCGACTCAAGTCCCATTACAAATGCAATAAAAGTAAATGGGGTTATATGGAACATTGTCGAAAGTACGTAACTAACAAATATTTTTCATCATTTCAAAGTAGAATATGAATTAACAGTTTATTAATCGAAAAGTAACATATAAATTGCATGTAAATTGTATGTAATTGTATATAATTGTAATTGTATGTAATTGTATGTAATTGTATGTAATTGTAACTGTCTAAATTGTATGTAAAATTAAATATTACTCAAAAAGATATAGAGAAACAAAAAGCGACTCAAGTCCCATTACAAATGCAATAAAAGTAAATGGGGTTATATGGAACATTGTCGAAAGTACGTAACTAACAAATATTTTTCATCATTTTAAAGTGGAATATGAATTAATAGTTAATTAATCGAAAAGTAACACATAAATTATATGTAAAATTTTAACCCATTTTATAGTATAACATTTTATTGCGAAAATGTTTTGAATTATTATGAGTCTTTTATAATGGTTTGAAGAGTACATTAAAAATTAAATAAAAATTATAAAAACTTTTTATTGAATAGGCTATAATAATTTGAGGTCAATAAATATTTTTAACATATCTTTTATATTTTAACTTATATATTAAGGCTGAATTTTGCCCATTACTCCTACTTTCCTATAGCTTACAAAATGTCATGTCGTAATCACAGCTAGGATTAAATATGGCTCATGGTACTACATGAAGATGAAATTTTTAAAATTATTAATGGGGATTTCCGGACAGTTTTTAAAAATTACATAACATTCGTCATTATTAAAAACAAGAATTAAAATTTATTTAAATGAACAGTATCCTTAATGAAATATCCAGTGTAAGGAAACGGATATTTCTACGAATGGTGAAAGCTATATTTATGTAAAAATTCATCTGTATATATGGAAATCAAATCTTGAACCGTAATTGTTTTTTTGTTTTGAATCAATTTAATAAAATATTTTGTTTGATTCCAGTTTTTAATAAATAAAAAGAATGGGGCTAAATAAAATAGCTATAAAGAACAAATGTATATTTGTAGATCTTTTTCGTTTACAGATGATGAATAATGATCATAGTTTGGAGAGCAATTAATTAGAAGTTTTTATTATCATGAGAGCAGTAACAGAGATTAAGTAATCCAAAAAGGGTAAAACACACTCAGAAAAGAGTTTTTTTAATTCAGTAATATAAATTGGAAACGAATAAGGAAGAAGGTGAACGCACTAGTATGCAACACAGTTGTAAATAAGACCCAATGGGTCTAGAAGGAATCTGTTGGGGCGAGGGGGGAGCCACCCACGCTCACATTCGCAAGGGAAGATGGGAGAGATATCGAAAACGATCTAAAACACTGATACAGATTGATATATAGAAGGAAGAAAAATTATCAGACGAACAAGTAAAATATATATTTTAAAAAAAACTGACAAACAATAAACGAACATGATAATAATAATTACTGAAGGAGGAAGGATACAGAGATTTAGAAAAAAAAGTAATATATATACATATATATATATATATATATTCATATATGCCGGGTGGTTATAACATATCTCTATTTGGAGCTGTCTGTAGCATGAAGGAATAACCGGAATAAAACCAAAATCGGTACTCTTACTATTCGAGAAGGGGGAAGAAGAGTGGAACAATAAAAAAAATTAATTGCAATAATCGCTGACAGATGCCGCTTTCTAGTGTGAAATGTAATGTCTAATATTGTGCATCGTGGAGGTGTCGCAAACCTCAATGACTTTACCGCATATCACGACATGTGCGAAACATCACTTGTGATGCGTTACATTCCACAGTTGAGCACGTCGTGCACCGCCTGGGGATTGTGTCCTCCAGTACAATGGTCATATGGAACGTGAGCATGATCGGCACCGCCGTGCGAAAGCGTAGCCACATTCAACGTGACATTTTCCGATAAATTAGGTGTGCCATCCGGTTTGACGCTTTAATTCTTTGTTCTTCTAATAAACATTTCGCTCTCAGTGGCGCCATCTGTCGGTGATTATTGCAATTATTTTTTATTGTTCCATTCTTCTTCCCTTTTCTCGAATAGCAAGTGTACCGATTTTGGTTTCATTCGGGTTATTCCTTCGAGCTACAGACAGCTCCAAATAAAGATACTTATATTATAACCACCCTGTATATATATATATATATATATATATATATATATATATATATACTAGCTGACCCGCCCAGCGTTGCCCGGGCCTGTGATAAAACCGTAAATAAATCCTAAATTTGTATTATTTTATATATTTTACCCAATTTTGTATGAATTTATATCTTTAATGACAAAATAGTAAAAAAAAAACAATTACTTCTTTTTTAAAGTAGGATCGTTATATAGTTTTAAAAAAATTGCTTTTGTTGTCCCAAAGCCTTTGAAATTTTCAATGGTTATAAATATAACGGTTTTACAGCCCGTGTAAAAATTACATAGAAAATATTGTTATCTGGTTGTAAAATAAATGTTTTCTTTTCGCGTCGGGTCCGTTAACATAAAAAAAAATACTATTCGTCGAATACGAAACGTTTAGTAACTTTTAGCGTAAGAAATTTTTTTTTCTCGTGAGGCACATAATGACTTGCGTTCGACGGTGATTTTGAAAAGGTTAAAATCGTTCTTTAAAAAAATAATTATATCGTCTTTTAGATGAAGGTTTCAGCTCTAAGAGCATGTGTTTGGTTTGTCTGTATATCTCTAAAAATGTGCTATTGAGGGGCGTTGGCGTAAGGGAGGAAACATAAGCCCGGGAAAACGACCCTTTTTCAAAAATGTTTTTCAAAGGGTTAACATAATTGTTTTTTCAAATTGATTACTACATTGGAGACGTAAGAGTGTGGTCTTTCAGAATATGCTTTTTGTTTTTAAATAAACCAAACGGTTTAGTCGATAGAATTTAAAACAGAATTGCGAAATAAACGCATTCTTCATGTAAATGGTTCTTCATTCTCGTATATCTTCGTTCTCTGTGATAAATCGGGTTCTGGGCATGCGCGAGTTCTGAAAGCCAACTCGCAAAAAAAAGAGGAGTTATTGACCAGGTTTTACTTATAATTTTTGTTAATTTTCAAACTAATAAAATTCTGAGACTCATGTGCACCAGGCCAGACCTTGGACTTTACACACCTAAATTTTCAGACTTGTAGGTGGGCTAGATTTTGCTAGCCATCGCAGACAAATAAACGCACACACAGAGCGAAACTTTCTTTTATTAGTATAGACTAGCTAACCCGCCCGGCGTTTCCCGGGCCCGAGATAATTTCAATCTCAGAGAAATGTGTTACTCTCGTCCCTCCCCATACCCGCAAATATAATGAGTAATTTGTTTAACCCATTGGGGACGAGCGACACGTATACGTGACGCAAAAGATGCTCAGAATCCTTTATTATTCCCACCAGTAACTTTTTATTGTAACTTTTTATTTTCTTATTTAATGACAGCATTTCTGGGATTCAATTAGGCGAAAATTTCTGTTTTGATAAACCGGTGGTAAAAGATTAAAAATTCTGTAAAGGACGCTCGTCGTGAAGGGGTTAAGAAACCCACCGTCACCTACATTAACGCGATCATTAAAAAAAGAATTACATTTTCTGATAATTAGAACATAACGAAGACGCTACGCTAAAATAGCCGGCAGATGACACCCCTCCCCGACCTCAATTTCAAATCTATATCTTAATTAGTTACTTAAATTTTTGTTCATTAGTAAAAATTGGCAATTATTTCCTTTCATTTTCGCAAACTAAATGGAGGGATCGGCCAGAGAAACAGATCTCTTTGTAGTTCAGTTTTTAATGAAAGGAGATCCCTGTCTGAAACTTTCTCGGATTGTTTTCTCTGGCGCCGGCAGATTTTTGGCAGTTTTTTGCATACATTAAGAAAAATTACCAACCGAATTTTTCAAAAAGCACATAGTCAGATGCAGAATTATTTTTACATATGTTTAGAAATTTTCAAATTGATATCGCAATTAGTTTTCTCAAAATTCGCTAATTAGAAAAATAATTTCGAATTCGTTCATTTCCGCTTGCAAATCCAATGCGCCTGTTCTTTTCGTTAGCCATTTTGATTTAAAAGATGTCATTTTAGAAGCGATGGCGATGGTTAATGAGAATCTAATTAATATCTTGGGTAATTATGAAAATATTAAAATTCTGAGACTCAGGTGCACATGGCCAGACCTTAGACTATCCACACCTAAATTTTCAGACTTCTAGGTGGGCTGCATTTTGCTAACCATCGCAGACAAACACATACACACACAGAGCGAAACTTTCTTTTATTAATATAGATATACTCTTCTAATTATAAGAGGGTCAAACATATTTAGAAGGCTAAATGATGAGAAAATATATAGTTATTAATTGATTGAAAATAAATATTATTTTTCAAACAAAGATTTCTAATCAGTTGAGATAGAATTTTCCTGAAGTTTTTCACTGACATTTTTATCTGAATTTAAATAAATAGATAAATTTTCTAAAAATCCCAATTTATTTCCATTGCATTCACCATGGATAATTTTAGTATAGGAGAAATTAATACTGACATGGGTTTCTTTCCACGAATACCTTGCTAAGGCAGATGTACACAATTGTTGTTTTTTAACGCAGTTTTTGCGCTCACGTATTCTTTTAACTAAGATTTGCTTCTTTTGACCGATGTATGATAATTCACAATTATTGCAAGGAATAGGGTAAACCCCAGATTTATGTTCCATTTGAATAACATATTTAGTAAAAGTAAAATGAATTTTATTAGATTTGAAAATAAGATTAAATTCGGAACGTTTTGAAATTTTTGCTAATGTATATGTTAAGGGTAGATAAAAACCCAAAACAACTATTTTTCAAGAAGATTATCTTTGATGCAAGCGCAGAGTAGAAGTAATAAAAAGTTTGCAAAACTTTTCTACAGTTTTGCCCATAATTCAAAGATTAAGACTTCTATTTATTTCTACTGACTTTCAATAAGTTAATTCTTTAGAAAAACTTTCTTTTTCTGTTATTTTTATCATTATTTTACCAACTAAATTTGGTTTTAAAATAACTTATCTTTAAATACATGTACATACATGCTTAAATACTACGTGCATATATATATATATATATATATATATATATAT
This sequence comes from Maratus michaelseni, assembly GCA_963931845.1. NCBI lineage: Eukaryota > Metazoa > Arthropoda > Arachnida > Araneae > Salticidae > Maratus > Maratus michaelseni. The sequence goes on from OZ007590.1 coordinate 232,563,064, forward strand.
ATATATGTCACGATTTTACGGGCCGAGATTATGAATGCTACAACAATTACCATTTTTTAATAAATGGTTTTTCAATATTAGGGGTTCTTTTCAGAAGTTAACAGCGGAAGTTTCCACGTTAGGATTGATTGGCAATCGTACTATCCACAGTAGAATGTGTGTACGTATGCAGAAGAGAAAATTCCATTCAAAGCACAAACAAGTTTTTATTTCGAAGTTTAAAAATTTTCAGAGGGCGATCATGTTTCACAGGATTCATCTTTTTAGTTCCGATGACACGCTTCACATTAACTGATAAGCATGATGGTTAGCTTAAAAAAATCTATACCGAAGTCCTAGAAGAAATGAATAGGGGCCTCCCATCGCCAACACCGGGCAGGAATTCTATTTGATTAGAAGGTTAAAATACCAAACACCGACCCAGCGTTCCTTTTTCGAATCATTCTCCGAAGCAAGGAGCAACGATATATACTTTCAGAAAAAGTATGAATACAGGGGTCATGTGACGGCTTGTGCGCCAATAGAAAATCGGGATTATTTTCCGGAATTTTGAAGTAAAGTGGTTTCCTGTGAGAAAGGGCGCCACAGAAGCGTCGATAAAATTCTATGATGTTCGATCAATTAGCTGTGACCCAGAGAGTTTAAAGCTAACTGATTATCGTTAGTTACTGGTTTGAGAATATGGAATCATTTTTACGTTCATGAAAAGAAAAAAAAAGAAATAAGTAAAATGGGAATGAAATGAGATGAATATTAGGAAGTTTTTATAATTTAAAATAAAGACGCCATTTATTGAACTAAGTCGCAGCAATTAAAATAATGAATTTATATATGAGGTTTTTGGAATAAATAGAGTTAAACTACTTTAATAAACGGAGGAAATAAATGTTATTTTAAATTTGTAAATGAAACTTTTAAATTTTGTTATATATATATATATATATATATATATATATATACAAAAGCTAACCAAATAGATATTTATGAGCCGAAATGGGCTAAAATGTATAGTATCATATGCAAAGTACAATGATAGAAATAATGTATACATAATAATAATGCAAATACAGACACACACACACACACATATACATATATAAGTATTTATGTATATATATATATCTATACTCTTTTCCCTCTGCCTCTCTATCCTCCCCGTTTCATTAACTGTTTATTTATCTTTATTCTTTGCACGTGTTTAACTACATGTTTCACTTGTTTGTCAGAGTATTTTACTTTATTTGATATTTCAATCTAATCCAGTGTTTTAGAGTGTTATCGGTATGTAGGTATCAGTGGATTGCACTTTCCGCCACTGATTTATTCTAGAATCTTTCGTTCTTATTGACAGTTTATAACTTGCTCTTCCCCTTTCACCTTTATTCTTATTAAAAATCTCTTTGCCAAAATGTTTTTACCGTTGTTGGGTTAAATACTGTTTGGTCCTCCTTATCTCATGTTGAAACTGCTAATTAATTGCTCCCGAAACTATAACCATGTATTATTATTCACAATCTAGATGAAAGAAGGATCCACATCTGTATTAAAAATTATGGTTTTCTATTTCATCCCTGTTTTCGAATTAATTAATCAACTTTTAATTTTTGTCTTTTTAAAATGTGTGCAAATTTCATTATGTTTTGATGAATATTTTAATTTCATTCACTTCAATGCTAAACATATAAATTTAAAAAATAAATACAATCAGAAAGTAAACAAGAAAATAAAAATAATATATATTTGAGAATTTTTTTTAAAATAGCTGCGTACCCGGTAATTTTTTTGTGGAAAAGAAATTCAATGTTATTCAACATTTGGACAGTATTTGTAATATAAATTTTATTAAATGGTAAATTTCAAGTAAGAAATCATATTTACATATACGTTAAATGGAAATTACGAAAGTTACATTACATGAGATTAAGAGTTAGTCTAACCAATATAATATTGATTAATTATTGTAATTATTTTTCTTAATTTTTTATAAATTCAGTGAAAACATTATGTGATTTTTGATGCAAATATAGTAAAAAAAATCAAGTTTACTTAATGTTATTTTGAATTATGTTATTTGTCAAAAATGTTTCGCTCTTTAAAAAATTGGTTTCCAATTTTAGAACAGTAGGGATGACAACGATGAACCTATATATAAATATTTCAGTTTTTTGCATTAAAGTATGTTTTAAAAGAAATACAAATACAATTTTTTTTATAGATCTTCTTCACTTTTTGTACGCTTGTGAACTGATTTAACTGAAAAATTAAAAATTAATTACTTGAATGTCTATGTTTATTTTAAATTTAATTCTAGAAAATTCCAGGCATTATTCTGCTTTTTTCCCACAATATTATAATACCCGAGATTCCACCATTAAAACTGCATTAAAAATTTAAAATATATATTGCGGAAAATAGTTACTAAATTTAAGAGTATGACATCTTATTTTCTTATGATTTTTTTTTTAACGCGTAATTCTTCAAATTCTCGAAGGTGTGGATGTGAAATACAAACACATATTCAGTTATGTAAGATTAAAAAAATTAACATAACGATTAATTAATTGTAAATACAAGTTATAAATTTTTGAATAACGGAAAAATAGTGTATTAATAAATTTTTATATAAGTTAAAATCAATTAAAGGCCAATTCAATTTGGAAAATCTGGAATACGTGAGAAATAATTAAATAATAACACTAGTCAACAAATTTTAACTTTTTGTCTGTATGTAGCTTGTAAATGGCTGCATTTAATTAACTTTTGGATGCTGAATTCGGTGGAATAATCAGATTATCTCCATCACATCCCATGTTTTAGATACACAGCAGTTACGTAAAGTCAACAGTGAAATTTAAAAAAAAAATGACCGTTTAAAATACAAACAAAACATAATATCCATCAGTAAAAATGTTTTCTTGATTACTTAACAAAAACCTGTGAACTAATTCGAGCATGAAACTGTTGCACAATAACAATCATTTTAATATTAAAAATGTCATTTTTCAAAATAGAACGATGTCTTTCTTGATGTCAGAATGCATTCAAATAAAGCTTTTAACCTACATAGTCATTCATTACCTCATTATTTGACCACAAAATGTAAATTATAATTTATATTTCACCACGTATTTTACCATGTATGTAAAAATTACATTCAAAAATTTTGTAAAACTCTTACGTGATAGAAACTTTCTGATAGCAAATTTCGATTTTACGTGAATGATCTTTATTATGAATCAGATAAAAAATGGTTGTTGACTAGTACAATATAAGTTGTAAATTTTGTAATAAGAGAAAATTAATGAAATTAGAACATACAAATCATAAATTCTTTCATATTTGATAGTTGTTTCTAATTATAAAAAACAAAATGGTTCAGTCATGGTGTTCAGGTTTCTGGTTGCATGTAAATTCTGTTTCGAAGCATGAAGGAATTGCATCTTCTCTATTTCGAGGTGAGTTTTATTTTCGGAAATTCTCTTCATATTTGTGTTTTAATAGGTATGTGGAACTTTTTAACTGTATGAACATTTTTTAAATGCTCTCATTTATTATTTGTTGCTTACTTTAATAAAAATATTTTTCACTTATAACTTTTGAGGCAGAATTCAAATACAAACACCCTTTTCTTAACTTTAAAAACTAATTTTGAAACACACGTTGAGAAAAGAAAGAATGAAAGCAAAATTAAAAGAATTGAAAATTAAATTTGAAATTATTATCATTCAATTTATTTCCTATTGAATGTTCCAAAGAGATGATACGTATTCGGCAATGCTTTTGATCCGAAAAAGAAAGTTCATATTTTAATTAAGGAAACATTCTTAATTTATATGTGTAATTTAAGAAAAACACATTAACATTTAAAATTGAAATCTCAATCTATGTAACCAAGATACGAATTTTTCACAATTATTTGAATAGAAATACAGAATCCATGTAGAATTTTCATTATTAATTTTATAAAAGAAAAAAAGAGTGATACGAGTTGTAATTGGGTTTCTTGAGAGAAAATTAATTCAGTTAAACCTTATTTTTGAAATAACATTTGATGGAAAAATGTATATGATAATTCAATTTTTAATACATTAAATCATCGATTTCCAATGTTCAGTTTCGTGATCAAATATACAGCTGATATATATATATATATATACACACACACACACACACATATATATATGTATATATATATATATATAAGAAAACACATGTGAAAAACAAAGGATGAGAAATAATAAAAAGAAATGTGCCCAGTTAAACTGATAGCATTGAGCTCACAGGTTGTTCACACTAATTCTATGTTATATTCTTATTTCGAAGAATAATGCCCCTTGAAAAATAAAGAAATCGACAATAAATCAAAGGGAGGATTAGCCGACCGTTTCCCCCTTTGTACTTAACCAATGAACCCCCAAAACTAATCAAGGAAGCACCTTATTAAAATGAAACTATATACAAAATTGGAAGCAAATCGGACAATTCTGCATGAAAAATCCATTTATCTAAATTAAGGGGGATTAGCCCCCCCCATTTTCACTTTATACTTAACCAACCACAAAAGTAATCAGGGTAGCGCCTTATGACAATGAAACTATATACAAAAACTATATACAATGAAACTATATACATACAGAACCGGCGGGCATATTAGCTCTCAGGCATTGATAGCCTGTGAGCTAAAAAGCAATGGAAAGGATACTGAAGGAATTATATATATATATATATATATATATATATATATATATATATATATATATTGTAAATCGTAATTAACAACTTTGAATAACGCTAAATTGCTACAGTTGTTAGATAAATGCGATGCAGCATATCGATCAACTACTATTACAGAGACAATGTTTTCATATAAATCCATTCATTATTTTACAGGATTTGTATAACGTATTTGGTAAAATTTACAATATTAAGCAAATTAAAACCATTTTACTTAGATTAAAGTTTAAAATACTTATATTGCAACAGAATATTAGAAAATTTAGTTGTACAAACTTACAGTTTAAGGTTTCATTTATTGATATTTTCCTGCATAAAACTGGGGATAAAAGCCTGCATAAAAGCCTCTTGACCGGGAAAATATAATCTTTCTTTATTTTCGTTTTAATTTTTCGCACTTTAGAATAAAAAAGGTTTGACAATTTACAGCTAAGTGGAATAATTTCATACTTTAATAACCTATTTCCAGTAAAGAATATTGCAGTTGCATCTACATATAAATAGTATACTAAAATAATGGGTAGTATTCTTTTTAATTATAGAGAGGTTTGTTAAGACTTTGATTCTTGCATGGATTTGAAGTGTAGATGCTAAGATTATAAAATTTGAACACTTTTTTAACTGTGTTGGGCATCACATCATAATTGGAAATATACTCATTGTTGGTAAATAAGATTTACGAAATCTACTAAATTTTGGAACAAAGTTTCATATTAACAAGAAGTTGAATCCGAGAAAATCATTTCACATGTTTAAAGCTGATTTGGATGATTTCATTTTGAATTTCAGTTGCAGATACAATAAACGATTTCTTAAATGATATTAAATCTTTTCTAACAAATTTTGTTAATAATTCTTCTTATACATATCACAATTTCAGTACGAAGGTTAAAAATAAAATAACCGCATTAAAACAGTTTTTTCTTTCCGGCAGATAGCTCTACTGGAAATATTGTTGTCATAAAAAAGCATTATTTAGACTTTAAGTAATAGTTTAACTTACAGCCTATGTAAATCTTCTGTTCAAGCACTTATTAATAATCATTTAGCATTTTGCAAGCTGAGAATCATTTCTCCACGTACTAAACACTTGTCATGTCCATTTTTATTTATTACACCTAAATGTTATAAACTACCAATTAAATATAGGTTTATTTCCAACAATGTTAATGTTACTGGCAACAATTTTTATAGCAAATTTGAAGATTTACATAAGAAGTACTGAATATGTTAAAATATAAATATAACAATTGTAATTGTTTCTAGATTACCTCTGAGAGTTATGAAATTGCTGAAAAATTAAAAAGCAGTAAAACACATTTTTATTCAAACTTATGATTTTGAAAAGTTATTCACAAACATTCCTATTAATAGATTAAAAAGGCTCTCTTGATAACAGTCGAGCTGGTTTTGGATGTTATGGATTTTAACTTCAATTTGTTTTATAAATTGTATAGTTTTTGTCTTTTTAACAATTATGTTTCTAGAGGGTCTAAAACTTATTTGTAAATTAATGGTATTGGAATGTGTACCAATAACTCATCCACACCAGCAAACCTATTTTTATTTTATTATGCGTTTCATTACTGTATTAATACAACGGATGTTCGCTTACTAGTGTACAGTTATGTACACGATCTGCTTCTTTTAAATTTTCATGATGATTTTCAAGAAATGTCCCAAGAAATCTATCCAGAATCTTTGGTTTTGAAGGAAACAAATGATAATAGTTTAACTAAAAATTACCTTGATCTTAAAATCTTCCTTGAGAATACAGTACAGATTTTAATTTACTTTAAACGAGATAGATTTCCGTTTAAAGTTAATAAGCTTGTTCACTGGTCATCTAATATTAAAAAACATATCTGTATAAATATCATTACCTGCCAAATTTACCTGTTTTTAGAATCTGTATAGATAAAAACCTGCTTCATAAATAATTGTTTTATTTTATAAGTAATTTATATTAAAATATCATTATTCCTCTTAATTTGATAAACAAAATATTCAGTTTTTGCTCGACCCGTTGAAGTTCTTTAGCGAGAGTGGTTTGACAGAAAAAAAGCTTTCTTTATACAAACACATTCAATTTAATCGGCGTTGTTGCCAATCGAGTCTCTTAATACGAGTGGTAGCATGCGCACATGGCTCTTGCTGAGTCCCAAAATGCTGATTGTCTAAACGGTTGCACGCACATTCTAGATCTTGTCAATACTTGTGTGGACAAGGTATATTAAACGGGTGAGACAAAACAACAAAAATTAGCTTGGCGATAATGGAAGATTCGCCCAGCTTTTAACCAAAATCCTCTCGACCAAACAAATTTTATTGCTTAAATGTCGCCATTTTTTAATATAAATAAAGGCTGTCTAGTATTAATTGCTCATAATTTTTTCAAAACTTCTTTCGGCTAATTAATTTTATTTTTTGTAAGGCACCTCTATCACATATATAAAGACAATCTATGACTTAAAATAATGTATTCAAATCAAATACAACATATGCTAAATGGTACACGCAATGAAATAGTGAATTTACAAACGCATATTAAAGATTATTTTTAAATGTGTTTGTAAATTCACTATTTTATTGTGTGTACCATTTAGCAAATGTTGTATTTGATTTGAATACATTATTTTAAGTATAAATTATGGTGTAGCTTTCCAATTTTTAATTATGACAATCTATGACTTATCACCCAAGTTTCAAACGCGGTATACAATCATATATCAAAATATTTGACTTGTCTTTGTAAAGGAAAAAAATATACACGACTTCGAAGAATCCTCTTGCATTAAAATCTTCCCTGTTGTACTAGAATTGTACTGCAAAATTTACAATCAAATGCGTTTAGTGCTTGTTGAAAAAAGCAAGGCCATACATACTCACATACATAACACACACACACACACACACACACACACACACACACATATATATATATATATATATATATATATATATATTTGAAGTATTTAAAAAAAACAGACTTCTAGCATTCAAGAATGTAAAATGTGTGAATTGTGAAATCTCGGATGGTAAGTATCTTGAATAAATACTTCCTTTCATTTTGACAAAAAACAAGTCTTTTTACTTTGCTGAAAAAGCGCTGGGTCATAGTTTTACAGCTAATATTTATCTTTGTTTCAATAAACTGTATACGCTATAAGCTATTTTATAAAATAATGAGAATTAGCTTTAAATGAATCTTAGAAATCCTTGATATGTAAGACAATCATTTAAATGTGAAGAAAAAATTAAATATAAATGCAGATTTTTTTTTTCTAAAATCCGTTATCTTTAATAAGAGAAAGAAAGAAATAAGTGTTGAGACATTCTGAGATTGATTTCATATGTGAAATTGATCCTTAAATTTCAAAAAATACAAAATAGATAAAATATAATATTTCGTCATATAAAAATAAAATTTATTTTTAAATAACTCTACAATCTTATAAAATGTTCTTTTTCAAAAGAAAAAAAATCTTTTTTTCCCCTCTTTCATAAAAAATTTATACTTAGAAATAATTTGAAAAACGATGAACAGAATAAATATTTAATTTTAATTCTGAAGAATCAATAAATTTGAATTAACTATGCTGTTTTCGCCTTAGCTTACAAAATATTTCTATAGAGTATTTCTATAGTAGTAAAGATAGTTATAACAGTTTTTTTTCAGTTTATTAAGCAATGTTTCATTTTGTTAATCAATATTTATGATTATGTAAGCTAAAGTAATTAAAAAAACAAAAATATATATTTCAGTAAGCATAATTTGATACATGAAAGTGGTTATGACATTGGTATGCAATTGGTCATACATAAAATATCCCTATCAGAAAAGAAACTATAAAACGGTTAAAAAATGCATAAACATTAATAAAAATTGTAGGCATAGCAATTACACAAACCAGAATTTTTTTTTTATTTTCTCGAGCATTAAAGGAAGATGATATTTTAAACTAATGTGAAGATGCTACTCGCAAATAATATGATAATTTAAGGTGTTGTAAAACCTTTCCGGTATGTACTAACATATTTCGTAGTGATCAGAGTACTGAAAGTTCAATGTTGTTTGGAGGGGAATGGCGACGATTTACAGCACTTTTAATAATACCACCACATTTCACAGAAATCTAAATAAGTTATGAAAATATTATTTCCTTTTTGTTAAAGTTATAAACGAAAATCCCGGTTGGACCTAAATTTCTTTTATTTTTCATTGAATATAGGAGTATTGCGACCATAGTATAATGTATAGATAATATCCATATAAAAGAAACTGTAACACGGTTAAAAAAATGCATAAACATTAATAAAAATGGTACGCATAGCAATTACACAAACCAAAAATAATAATTTGCTTTCTCTAGCATTAAATTAAGATAATATTTTAAACTAATGTTAAGATGCTGCTCGCAAATAATATGATAATTTAAGGTGTTGTAAAACCTTTCCGGTATGTACGAACATATTTTGTAGTGATCAGAGTACTGAAAGCTCAATGTTGTTTGGAAGGTTAATGGCAACGATTCACTGCACTTTTAATAATGTCATCGGATTTCACAGAAACCTAAATAAGTTATGAAAATATTGTTTCCTTATTGTTAAAGTTATAAACAAAAATCACAGTTGGACCTAAATTTCTTGCATTTTTCATTGTATTGATGGATTGCGACTATAGTATATAATATATATTTAATATTCATATAAAAAAACATTGAATGGGATTCAGTGAATAGGAGGATTCATTGAATAGGATTCATTAAATAGGAAGATTCATTGAATAGGAGGATTCATTGAATAGGATTCATTAAATAGGAAGATTCATTGAATAGGAGGATTCATTGAATAGGAGAATTGCGACCAGAGTATAATGTATATATAATATCCATATACAAAAATAAACTGTAACACGGTTAAATAAATACATAAACACTAATAAAAATTTTACGCATACAAATTACACAAACCAAAGATAATAATTTGCTTTCTCGAGCATTAAAGGAAGATGATATTTTAAACTAATGTTAAGATGCTGCTCGCAAATAATATGATAATTTAAGGTGTTGTAAAACCTTTCCGGTGTGTTCGAGCATATTTTGTAGTGATCAGAGTACTGAAAGCTCAATGTTGTATGGTGGGGAATGGCAACGATTCACAGCACTTTTAATAATGCCATCGCATTTCACAGAAACCTAAATAAGTTATGAAAACATTGTTTCCTTATTGTTAAAGCTATAAACGAAAATCACAGTTAGACCTAAATTTCTTGCATTTTTCATTGAATTGAAGGATTGAGACTATTGTATAATATACCGGGTGATTATAATTAAAGTTACGATTTCAAAAATCGATAATTTTAAAACTACTGGTCAGAATGACTTGATATTGTAGCAGAACAATCGTGAGGCAATGGAATTTTGTTTGGCGAAGGAAAAAAAAATAGTTCCAAATTGTGCCGATAGATGGCGTTGTCAGGGTAATGTCAGGGGAAAGACCAAAAATGTATTCTTGAACCCTTTCCGGCGCGGTGTAAATTTGTTTGCAAAATTATGAAATAATAGACTGACACCGGAATTTACAAACGAATCCATTAGTAAAAAGAAACTTCCTTATTTTCTGGTTCTTAATGAAAGGAAAATTTTAGTTAAATATTCTTGGAGCAGTTTGTCAGTTTTAGAATTAAAATTGGGTGTCCAATTTTGTGACCACCGCCCGTTAAAGAGTTAAACATAGGAATGATGTTGCCAAAAGGAAAAAAATAGAGTTCAGAGATTTACTAAAAATTTATTAGCGAAAAGACAAGACTACGTGTTTACAGCGACGACAGCGATAATGAAAAAAAAAGAAAAAAAAAGAGCTTCATGGAACAAACACCTTACTGATTATTAAGGCATAAGTTGCTCAATATGCCCTCCGCCTTGTTCCGCTACTAATTGGAAGCGCAAAACGACATGCTCCACAACAGATCGGAGGGTATCTGTACTAATGCAATGGGTGTGTTGTGTGATGCTTGCCTTCAAGTCGGCTAGATTCTGAATCCGCCCGCTATAAACAAGATTCTTTAGGTACCCCCAAAGCCAGAAATCACACGGGTTTAAGTCGGGGGAACGTGGCGGCCACGTTGTTGGAAAATGGCGGCTTATGATCCTATCATCTCTGAAATTTTTACTCAGTAGCTGCTTCACAGTAGTAGCAATGTGCGGAGGAGCGCCATCTTGCATGAATATTATGCGATCCACACACTGACGCTGTTGAAGTGCCGGAAGAACATGGTTACGCAAAAGTGCTTCATACCGCTTGCCAGTAACTGTGCAGGTAACGGGACCCGCAGGTGTGATCTCCTCGAAGAAAAATGGACCGACGATAAACGCTGCCGTTATTCCGCACCACACAGTGACCTTTTCAGACTGAAGAGGTAATGGCTGTAGCTGGGACGGATTCTCGGTCGCCCATATCCTGCAATTTTGCGTATTTACAGAACCTTGCAAATGGAAGTGGGCTTCGTCAGACCACAGAATGTTCCATGGCCATCCGTTGTCCACTTCCATCCGGGCAAGAAATTGTAGTGCAAAAGATTGACGTGCTTCCAGGTCAGCAGGTAGCAACTCCTACACATGAGTTATGTTTTTATTAGTACGGATAACAGCGTAAGACGTTCCGTAGGACTTTACGCACCGTGCTGTTTGGCATATCCAGCATTCGGCCAAACCCCCTTGCACTGCTGATTCCAGCATCACTGTCAGTATGTTCCTGTAATGCTGTAGCCACATCTTCCACTGCCGCAGCTGAAACTGGTTTCCTTCCTCTACCCCGTTTAACGTCAAATGAACCGGTCTCTTCGAATTTAGCAATCATTTTTTGCAGACCATTTGTTGTTATTGGACCTTTCTTTATGGATTTTAATGTCCGAAACTTCCTAATAGCTGTAAGTGCACAATCATCGTTCTTATAAAAAAGCTTCAAGAGCAGAGCGCGATCCTTCATAGTCAGAGTCATGATGAAGCATTCAGGCAAAGAGCTGCTGCTCTGCATTTTTATGGTTGCTATGTCTGCGGTGCGCATGTCACGTATTAGTAATTTGCATATCTTCAGACAATGTGAACCCAGACAGCGCCATCTATGGGCACATTTTGAAACTTTTTTTTCCTTCGCCAAACAAAATTCCATTGCCTCACGATTGTTCTGCTAAAATATCAAATCAATCTGACCAGTAGTTTTAATTAAAATTATCGATTTTTGAAATCGTAACTTTAATTATAGTCTCCCGGTATTTAATTAAAATTTTCCTTTCATTAAGAACCAGAAAAATAAGCAAGTTTCTTTTTACTAATGGATTCGTTTGTAAATTCCGGTGTCAGTCTCTTATTTCATCATTTTGCAAACAAATTTACTCCGCGTCGGAAAGGGTTCAAGAATACATTTTTGGTCTTTCCCCTGACATTACCCTGACAACGCCATCTATCGGCACAATTTGGAACTATTTTTTTTCCTTCGCCAAACAAAATTCCATTGCCTCACGATTGTTCTGCTAAAATATCAAGTCATTCTGACCAGTAGTTTTAAAATTATCGATTTTTGAAATCGTAACTTTAATTATAATCACCCGGTATACTTAATATCCATATGAAAAAAGAAATATTGAATAGAATTCATTGAATAGGAGGATTGCGACCATAGTATAATGTAGGGGAAACTAGGGATACTTGACCCAGTTGTTAGTTTTGGATTTTTTATTTTTTTTACAGTACTTATGGGTGTGTAAATGCAGTCTATATAAACTTAAGGAAGTGTTGCACAATATTTATTATTATTATTCCGAAATATTAATTGTAAAGGTAGTAAAATATGAATAATCAAAAACTTTCAATTTGGGTCAAGTATCCCAATGTATAGGGATACTTGACCCAGCCATTAAGGATACTTGACTCAAGTCAAAAATTTGGGGTATGATTTAAAATTACAAACAAAACAGTTTCACATAAGAACAAAATTAACGTTAAGGTTAATACTTTTTTATTTTTGCCAAACAAAATTAATACTTTTCATTTTTATTACATAGGCCTAGCATTAATATGCCCAATTTTAAGTTTTATTGTAGAAAGTTCAAAATATTAGCAGGCTGAAAGTTCATCCTGTGCCTAAACAAGTTCCAGAATAAGAAAATAACAATTTAATCAACTCCAAATATAAAGTCATATTTAAACACAGAACTTGCAATTCTATCTTGATAGTTAACTTGGTGACTAACCATGATTTATGTCAGCCATAACTTCTGAATAGCTGGACAGTTCTTCTTCTTTTTCATTAAAAACTTGCTTTGCTTTACTATATGATGGAACAAAATTTGTTGTTTGCTATCTCTGGATTTTTCTGACATACCTTCTTAAAGTGTTTCTACAGAGACCAAATTCTTTGGCTACTATATGATATAGGACATCACCCAGCACTTTTTCCACAGATTTTTCCAAAATACCAGAATGGATAACCTCTCTGGGTTTAGCCCCCTCTTTTCTTTTATATTTTTGGGGAATATATAGGAATAAAAAAACAAAATAAATAAATAAAACGCATTTGAATAGTACTAATCCCTTGGGTCAAGTATCCCTAGGTGACTTGGGTCAAGTGTCCCTAGTTGCATATTTACTACATAACCCTAAAATGCAGCCATTTTCTAATAAGTAAATTAATATTATTATACATGTTATTGTAGCTAAAAACATGTACAAAACAAATGACCAATTAAAAAAGTCCTTTTTTAAAGTACCTTTAAACAAAAAAAAATATAACATCAGAGTGCACAGGACAAAAAATTACTTTTGGAGCATGAAAATGTATTTTGCCTAATAGTTTAAAAACTTATGAAATGATTCAGTTGTTATTTTCACCATATGGTAAGCAACCTGAAAGAAAAGAAGTGATGCCACTTCCAGCTTACAAAACTTTCCCAATTCTGAGAAAAGGGCCTTAGGTCAAGTATCCCCATGGGTCAAGTATCCCAAGTTCCCCCTATATATAATATCCATATAAAACAACTGTAACACGGTTAAAAAAACTGCATAAACATTAATAAAAAATGCATGCATAGCAATTACACAAACCAAAAAAAAAATAATTTGCTTTCTCTAGCATTAAATGAAGATGATATTTTGAACTAATGTTTAGATGCTGCTCGCAAATAACATGATACTTTAAGGTGTTGTAAAACCTTTCCGGTATGTACTAATATATTTTGTAGTGATTAGAGTTCTGAAAGCTCAATGTTGTTTGGAGGGGAATGGCAATGATTCACAGCACTTTTAATAATGTCATCTCATTTCACAGAAACCTAAATAAGTTATGAAAATATTTTTCCTTATTGTTAAAGTTATAAGCGAAAATACCGTTTGGACACCAACCTCTTGCATTTTCATTGAATAAGAGCATTGCGACCATAGTATTCTATATAAAAATACTTATTTTAGTTACTCTCTGAAACCCTTAAAATTTTTTCCTATTAGGTCTGTTTAAATGTTTCATTTGTAGAGTCAATACTTAATGCTATAACATTCTACGAAATAAAAAAAACATATTCTATAAATTTTTCAGTTAGTATGACTGGATAGATTCGATAAATTTTTGTGTTGGGAGACATTTATACATACTTATTATTTTGTATTTTGAATATTAATTCAGTTGATTTGTTGTCGAAATATTATTTGTTTAGTTCTTAAGTTTGGAAATAGAAATATATTGTTCCTTTTTAAAGGAGAGTCCATTTTTTAAATTTCCTGTATACTCAACATATTCAGCCCGTTTTATCCCACTCGTGGAGTAAGATCAAATTACTTATATCATTACTTATATGAAAGCATTTATTTATATAAATGTGATGAATTAATCATATTTTCAAAATCCTATTACAGTGCAAGCATAAATGCAGAGTATATACAAAGAGTTATGTTAAATTCTGTTGGAAATTCTGGCTTCAAAAAGTGACTAAAAATAATGTATGCGATTTTGCATCACTTTCCCTTACTTACTGTGAAAAAAATAGAAAATTCATTGAAATCCTTCCAATTCTCTATTCAGAAGACACTCAAAAAGAGCTATGTATCTAAGTAAACGATATAAATGGTTGTTAATGTATTTTGCTATACATTAAATTAATTCATGAATCATATATTTGCATTTATTTATCTTTTGCAATATAATTTCCAAAAAAGCATCTACATTTACTTTGTTAACTATGTTGGAATTGTTAAATTGAAATATTATGTAAAATCAATTATTCAATCTACGAATATAAACCCCTTTCATCTCTCTTACATTAAAAAATACATGTTAATAATTTATTTTGTTTTCTTAAGTTTTTAGATTTGACGAAAGTACAGCAAAGCTATGGACATGAAGGACATTAAGGATTGACTCTGGAGGGAGACTGCTCAGACAAGAAAACCAACTCTGTAGAACATTATATGTCTTTCCCGGAAGTTCCCTGGAATGCAGGGGTTCTATTTTGCTAGAGTTACAGTCTAAGGTCAAGAGCAGTGCCGCCTAAAAATTCAGAGTTAGCACAATTTTGGAAACAATTTCATCATCATTAGAGATTATGAGTGCAGAAACAATCAAAAACCTCTGGAATACATGGAGATACTTTTCAGATAAAAGGTTTCTTTGTGGACCTTAATTTTCAGAAACTTTACAATGCATTTGATAAATGAGATGTTTATGTATTCAAACGTACTACATACATACATATATATATATATATATATATATATATATATATATATATATATATATATATATATATAAAGGCTCATGTAAATTAAGTCATGAATTTTTTTTTACATTTTTAGAATAGAAAATGATATATTAAATTTATGCTAATTGTAATATTACAACCAAAACTTTCAATATATCTACAGGCAAATTAGTAATGATTTACACATTTTTATAAAGCCATGTATAAGAATGTTAAAGAATTAAAAAAATAGTATAAAAAATAAACATATCTGAACAAGATTATTTTTACCATTTAGATATTTTTAACGCACAAAGTCACAGAGTAGCAAATGGGATGCATGGTTGCAATGGCCTTAAGAATAACGAGCTCAGAGGTTGTGGGAATCCCCCTTTATTTAACCAATGTTTATTTGAATGCACGCAATTTTACATGTAAAACAAAAAACCTCCCAGGCACAGACATCCTATTAGGTAATACCCATTTCTCATGTGCTAGATAGAGTAAAATATACCTAGTCATACTTATAGATGAATTCCAGAATATCGATTAATGAACGAAATCATTTCTTAATGATTTTTACAATTTATGAAGTATTCACTGATACCTATTACCATTTTCACGTGCGGCTGTAGTGTCAGGGATATAACATAGAAGTTTAGCTCGATTCCCAGACGTATTTATTTTCATGTTCGCGAAGTGTATTAAGTTTTATATTAAGGTGACTACCGAATCAACGCATTTAAAAACTGTTGATATTCTTGTATATGATTGTAACCGGTTCAAATGATTTTTTTTATGTGTGTGAAGCAACTGATTACTGTGATTTCCGAATTTAGTATTCCCCCCCCTTTTTTTTGAGAGTGGGGGGGATGTTTTCTGTGCACCATCGATGCTGTGGTAATGAACGCTGAATAATTAAAATGACTATCCTACACAGTGTTAACCTGAGATACTGACGCTTAGGTTTATTATTTTATATGAATTTTGCGCTATATAAATCAAGTTCCAATAAACGACAATTAATCAATGTCATGTTATTTTTTTTTATTTCCTGCTCAATGACTTAGCCAGATCCTTTGGTATTTTAGTGACGTATTTATTTTATACCTAATTTGGTTGTTTTCGCTTCAGTTTGTCCTTTGATTCCCACTTTTTACCGTATTTTCTTAGTCCCTTTTGAATGAAAAAAAGGATACTGAATTTATTTATTTGTATGTTATTTTGACATGTTTTTATTTTTTAGATCTATGAGTGAAAGATTCATAAAATACATACTTTTGAATAGTTTTAAAACTTTCCAAATACTTGATCATTACCAACTCGTACCACATAACTAAAATTTCGTACTCTGATTTTTAAAAAAGCCATTCCTATTACGAAGAATTTTACGAAGTTTTCTTTGTCAGTATGGTATATGATCGTTCATAAATATATACAAATTTAAATGTCCTACATTATGATGCGTTAAAAATCATCAATTTACGTTGTAATAGTTTTTTTTAATAACAGAAGTGTAAAAGTAAAATTTGGAGCACATTTTAAGAAATATGCTATTCAAAACGTTCTATTTATCGTTGAAATAATTATAATAAAAATGTTATTGTTTAATATGATATTACAAAATTGTGGCAATTTGTGTTTTTTTATGATATTTATGACAAAAATATTCAGGATCTGATAGTAAAATGTTTGCTTTTAAACAAGACGATTTCATATTTTTTAAAAGTAAGACGTTAAATCACCCATAAAATGTTAAAATCAAATATGCTTTTCTAGGAAAACCAATAAAAGAGATCAAAGAAAGAATCAATTAGATTTGCTCGGATTTAAACGGCTTAGTAAGTACTTCACATTATTTATTCCATTAAAAGTAAATGATAAATTACAGGGTTTTACTAGAAAGCTTTTTAATGTAGTTTATAGCTTCTTATACATTTTGAGGAGATTATATTATGATTTTATTTCTCCTTTAACGTTAATTTAATACAAAAGCAATAGTGATTTGAGCACCAATATTTATTTTATTCAAAAACTGGAGGGAATTTAAAAAATTATAATCTGTAAAGATTTTTTCCTTTTTGTTAATTATCTAGAACAACTTCATTGGCAAATTAGAAGATTAAATATATTAGTTTTTGGTAACGTAAAATATTTTGATGAATAAAGTCATGATATGCTTCCTTTTAGAAATTTTCAATAGCTATATTGGATCAGAAATAATATGTTTATAAGTTATTTTCTGTCGTATTATACCATTTATTTTTTTTCGGAACTTTTACCTTTGTAGTTGAATTATTTACCATTTTTTATAGAACGAAAGAATTGGAAAATTTTGAAAATTAAAACAGAAATAATATTTATTATTTTTTCTATCATTTGATTACAGTAAAGAAGCATTTGTTCAAACATTTAGCTTTGATTCTCTTCTGCATCAATTTTAATTCACAAATTTCTTTTTTTCAATGAACTGAAATTTTGTAATTGGTCCAAAAAGAATATAATATTTAAGCAGAAAAATTTATTTCTGCCATATAAAACACACAGTGCCGCGTGTAGATGGGCGTTTATAATGTTTTGAAATGTTTATTATAACAATTGTTTTGCTTTTGGTATTACAATGCATCTTTTCATTGAAGAAATGTTTTAGTGCTATTTTAAAAATTTAAACTTGTGAAAATGAAAGGGAATCTACACATAAAAGATTGTATGTTATCAATACAGCTCGCGGATCCAATTTTCTGTTTAAAAGGTGTGTAAGAGGAGTAATGTTTCCTTTATTGTGAGGAACGTGGGAATTCAATTTCTACATAAGCAATTTTTATACCTGAATTTGTTCAAAACTCCAAACCGGTTTATTTATGACACATTCGAGTGATTATTTCCATTTGTATGATCACTTACAGGGTATTGGGAAATGCATAAAATTTCAAGTTCTATTCAGATTTGCGGAAATCGAACAAAATTGTCAAATTTTTACGTAATTAAATAAAAATGTAATTTTTAGAAAATGTTCTCAAAGATGGCATTTTAAACCGATTTTTGATGTTTGACATTCACGAAAAGATCATCATGAGAGGACAGTCAGTTATCATTGAAGATGTATTATATACATAAGAAAAGAAATAAAAAAAACATTTTCGGATTTTGTGGTTCTTTAAGGTTCTATTTCTGTTTTAACTGATTTCGTGAATTTCAGAAATATCTGCATTGTTGAGCGGGGATGTTTTTCAAGTAACTTTAAATAGGCATTTACATTTTAAAAATGTGTTGTTGCATAGAAACTTTCTTCTTTCAGAGGGCTGGGTCGACCCCGTAACTTCCCCCTTGGATACGTCCTTGTATCAACAACAGAGGCTATTATAATTTGCACAATTTTTGCATTAACTTTCACATTTTAATCAACCAATGTACAACAAAAAATCTAAAAACTAAATTTTTCACATAAAACCTCTTGCAATATCTATATATTATGACATTTAGAATATTTTAGGTATGATTGAATTAACCTGTAGTTATTCAGCACGTGTTGCAGAGATAGAGTAGCTTCTCCAAAATTTTAATAGATAACCTAGTTAAATTTTTGAAAAGTAGAATAATTGACTTGC
This sequence comes from Maratus michaelseni, assembly GCA_963931845.1. NCBI lineage: Eukaryota > Metazoa > Arthropoda > Arachnida > Araneae > Salticidae > Maratus > Maratus michaelseni. The sequence continues at coordinate 232,582,135 of OZ007590.1, forward strand.
AGTTTTTTTTTAATCTGGTGTTATTATTTACTTTCAATACTGCGTCTATTTACGAAACCTCTTATATTCATTACTGCTCTCTAAAGTTTATTTTTTCTCTTACCACTGCTTAATTAATTCTCTTTTGTGGAGTGACCAAGATGTTTCCGTTAATAAGATAAAAACAATTTCGAAATATTATCTTTTAATAAGCCTTCTTCATTATTCATTTCCAAATCTGTGATTTCAGGAAATTCTTACAATCCATCATTCAAAGAAAAAAATATCTGAACTTTGTATATACTATTTATTTTAAATTTCTAATACAATTTTTTGAGAATATAAAACTTCTTTAAAAAACTGTAAACATACAAAATTTACTATACACATGCAGGATTAACTTTCTTATTTATTTTTCTCTATATCTTGTATCATATAATTCCTTTATATGCGCATATTGTATAGCTGTATAAGATAAACAATAAGTAAATAAATTCGTAATAAATTCGTAGATACCTAAATAAATTAAATTTGGACCATTTAACTTTATTTAGATATTTTATACTTTTATTAGATCATTCCAACGAAATGAATATTTTACAGTGGACAAAATATATTTCAGTAGAAGGTACTTTTTTGTATTTGTGCCTTATATTTTAAGCGAGAGAAATACTGTATGCATGGTTAAAATCATAGAAGAAAGAATATAAAAAAATCTAAAGTAGTGAAAGTGTCTTTGATGTAGTCAATAAAGGTCTTTGAAAAATTCTATTTGTATGGTTCTACATTTTCTTTTTTCTCTGGAAATGCTTTGAATTTCATGATTTAAATCTACATTCATATATGCTTCTGACAGTGGGAGGGGGAGGCTTCGTAGCATTATTTTTAAATGAAAGAGTACCATTATTTCATTACAAGTCATGTATATTAATAATACCTCCTATTATTTCTTCGATTGTTTGGAATATTTTACTGTTTTCAGTTTGAAAAAAAGCAATCTTATGAAAATGTTTAAACAACATTCGAAAGTTTAGTTTTAGCGATTACACAGATTAAATTTTACATATCTCTTATTTATTTAAATTTGTGATATTTTTCTAAATTAGCTTAAAGTTTTAAAAAAAGCGTTAATGATGACCATAGCGAATTCTGCTCATAAAATATGTTCCTAAACGTTCTAAACGAACCTGGGATAATTAATTTTTATGTTATGTCCATTCGCAAAAATTTCCTTCACAAATATGATGTTATATTATTCAGAAGCGCATTTTTTTTTTATCAAACTATTTTTTTAATTTTTTACGAAGAAAATATATCCTATTTGAAAGGAAAGATAATGCGGATTACACCAGTACATAATTAGTTGGTCCTTTCAGTTAAAAAAATAGTATGTGGTTTTGAATAACTAATTAAAATTTTATATTAAGCTCTGAACTTTTAAATACATTCAAATGGTAGAAAGTGCGGTTTGAAACTGAATTTTATTGGATTTCATTTTGTTATTGTTTAATCATACAAGTATAAATTTAAAGGAAATTTTTAAGCCATATCGTTGCTCAGATATTATTATTAATTATAAAATATTTTTTGTTATTTTCACTTAAATAAGCATAATAAAATAAAATGCGCAGGATAGAATTTTTTAATCTAATCTCCGCGAAACATTTCCAGGATCTTTGAGAAGGATATTGTATTATAAAACTGTTATTGTGTTTTAAAGAAACAAATGGGATAAACATTTTTCTTTATTTAAATAAGTGATAAGTGACAAGTTTCTCACCAGAAACATTTTCATCTTAGAAAAAGGGATGCTAAAGTAATTGCTCAAGATAGCACATTGTAAGGAAAATGTATGTTATCGTTTCCATTGAAACAAAACCATTTAATGTGTATTATTATATTATTAAGATCCAAAGGGATTTAAACAAAGCCAATCCAACTTCTATAAGGAAATTTGTTTCTGGTTTCATTTCTCTGGAGAAAAAGGTAATTTTGATTATTGTATAAGGAAAAAAATATATAAGAAAAATAAAGTGTTTTTGAATTAAATCTATAGTTTGTCAAATTATTTCTACATCTGTTTTATAAATTTATTAAAAAATGCAATAAAAAAAATTCCGAAATACTCAATTCGCATGTTCTATATCTTTTTCATCATAATGCTACCATAAATATTTTTTAACCCATTTATGCATGCCTTAGTAAAATAGGAAAAAATGCATTTCACAGCAGTTATTTTTTTTTTTTTTGTAGAAATTTGGTGTTTTATTTTTTCGAGGAGTCCTCAATAAAATAAGACACCAAATTTCTATAAAAAAAAGAGTAGTGAGAAATGCACTTTTTACCATTTTACTAAAGCATCGACGCTAGGCATAAATGGGTTAATAATAAATAAATGCTTACAAGACATTATGTAGAATTTTCAGAGAAAAAAAAACAATTAAAAATCATTTTTAAGAAAAGATAAATTCTACTTCAGTGTGTTGTATCTAAACTTGTTGCATTTTTATATATTTACTTAATGCCAGTTGGCGCATATTTTAGTGGAATTTGTTTGGCACACCAGTGTGTATTTTGTTTAACCCTTTATGATTATCTATAATCAGTTTAAACTACATTGCAGCCAACATCGCTCACGTTTGAAACATAGTAAACTATCCTATATTAATTTTTTAGAAATGCCCCGTTAAGGTTGAAAACTGTACACGACACTATGTATATTTTTAAAACGTTAAGTAGTATTGGGTATTTTAACAACATCTTCAGGTGTCGCCGTGATTTGTCAGTGTTTACGAAAATTGCAACCCTGAAAATAAAACAGAAAACATGAACACAGACAAACAGACAAATATACAATTTTCTGAAGTTGCTGAAATTTGTATGTCAAACCAGTCCTTTCCAAGAAAAAAATATCAAAAGCGCAGCATCAGTCGAAAACTTATGCCTGAACATACAAAAAAGTAATAACGTATTGTATAAAATCTTCGTTGTTTGTAGTCGGTTCAAAAGAATTAATCTAATTGAGTTGCGCTAAAAACAATTTAATACATACACGAATTTGCTTAAATGATAAAACCATTTCATTTGCCAAATGCTTATTTTTTACAAATGAAAAATACCAGACATTCATTAATTAATTATCTAAATGCAGTGCAATTACTAAAGTGTCTGTCTATGGATAAGTAGTCTAAGATAAATATATTAAATAAATAGAGCAAACTAGCAATTTATAGGAGAGCTAATTTATTGCATAGTAAACGTTGTCATGTACAAGAAACATGTTTTATGTAATAAATTAGCAGCATTAACATTAACATTAACGTTAAAATGAATATTATTTTTTACTCTTGGATGTATCAATTAAATGCGGCGGAAAATGTTTAATTGATATTTGATAGCATCCTATAAGAACTATTTTCTGAATTTAGGAAACACATTAATGCACTATAAACTAGTCGTTGGGTGCCACCTTAATACTTACCTATCATGGATATGCATAATATAAAATATGAAAATAAAACATGCGTAAACTATTTATAAAATGCATTGCAATTCGAATAAAATTGTAGCTTGATGACGTCATAAACTTTAAATGCTCTATTATTGAATTGCGTAAAAGAAACATCCTTATAACTCCAAAATTGATAATCATATTAACTAATGGTTTACTTTGTCGGATTAAGCGTCTCATTTCCAATAAAAATATATCTTTGAATTGAAATTTGAATGAAATACAGGGTCATGAAAAATCGAAGAGTGTGCAAAATATGATTACAAATATCTCGACAACTAATTATCCGATCAATTTTATTTTTGATGCAAAATTTATCTTTTTTTATTGTCTTTTATATTCACTCCTCAAACTAAACAACTTAGAAAAAATTTTCATTCCTTTTATCACAACGAATATTTCGAGAGTTCGAAAAAAATAGTTCCGGATAATCGAGGTTATTGAAACTCAATAAGCTTCTTCCCATTAAGTACATACCAAATTTCAAGTCTGTATCTCAATTTGTTCGGGAGATAGAGCGTTTACAGACACACACACAAACACACAGACAGACGGACGGCAATTTTTTTCTTCTAAAAATGTTTTTCGAAATCTCCAGTGTCTGAAACGTGTAAATCCGTCGATTTTTTTCGTTTCAAGACGATTACAAGACTTGCCCTATACTACGTAGGATGGATAAGTAAAACTACTCGAAAACACTTCCAAATATCAATGGTAGCAAAATAAAAATTGTTTCTAAAAATGTTTTTTTTTTTTTTTTAATTTTCGAAAATATAATGGTTTCTGGCTTTTCTAACGATAAAGAACGCTTTTCGGAATTGTGGATAACTCGGAAGAGGTTATTGTATACCTTCGTTTGTGTTTATATTATATTTTCATAAATTAAGAAAAATTTGTATTTTTTACAGTGCATACAGGCCCTAGACAACAAATAAATATAAATAAAATCGTGTAAAAATGTTTTTAAAGCAAAATCTTTAAATTATTATGATATGGTGTAGTAATATGAAACAGAAATGTTAATTTTACTTTCTGCTCTCTTCTGTAATCCAAAGTTATTATATCCAAATCAAATAATACTGAAAATCATTTCTCTGGAACAGGTTTCTTTTTACCAGCTCACACAATACATTTGGACTTATATATTTCTTTAAGAATGTTTTTTTTTTTTTTTTTTTTTTTTTTTTCAATATATTTCCACATTTATCGAATCTGTTAATAGCAATAGTTACATACTCGCTTGCTATTCACGAAAATATAAAAAATACACAAACGAATGAAACAAATGAAATTTTCAATATCAAAGTAATTTTGGATTTATAGTAATCTTACAGGAAACATTTTAAAATGCAATTTTTGAAACAGATGTGTTACACTCACGCACTGATGTTTGGCGACTTTTTGGTTGGCGCGATTTTCAAGCCCGCGCCAAACCAATAAATTAATACAATAGCTAAGTTACCATTAAAGAAAAAAATCCCCTAATTTGGCGACTTTTTTTCCTTTTTATAACCGATTAAAAAAAAGAAAAACTGTGCGTGAGTGTATGACATCATAGCCCAATTTTTAAACGATAGTGTAGCATAGAAAATGCAAATACTAATTATAACCTATATTCAAAACAAGATGGAAGAGTCAGAAAAATTCATATTACTCAGCTAGTTTAAATAACCCCGATATACGCATTCCTAGTGCCTTACATAATTAAAAATTTCAAAACAACCACAAAATTTTCTATTATTGATCAAAACATAGATTATAGGAATGTATCATCGTTTTTATGGTATTCCGAATTTGATTTATTTTACTTTTTGTAACTATTTACTCACATTTATGGTAAATTAAAATTGTAAGTTCTGTTTCAGTGACAACGTGTTTATCGTGATTTTATTTTTGTTTTTTACCATAAGTAATTAAACTACTGTCAATGAAAACAGTATTTGCAATAAATCGCACAAAAGGAAGAACAATATTTGCTAACAGCATTTAATATAAATGCTTAACTATGCAATCGTTGAATATCTATTTTAGAATATTTATATAGGAAATAAACAGAATTTATTGTTAATTATCTATACATCTTCGAAAATATCATCTTACAGAAATACAAAGTCTTTTAAAAGACGTGAGAGTATTCATTACATATTTAAATTGAATAGTATAGAATAATAAATAAGGGACGCGTTTAGGAAGGAGAAGTGTTTAAAATATTTTCAGAAGCTTAGAAATTTTTTTTTCTTTTAAAGAGCATTTCCAATCAATTGTTCTAAAAATATGAAATGATGTTCACACACTTAATTAACTTTATAATGTTTGAATTAATTAATTTTGAATGCAAATTTGTTATTTCCAATTTATTCTTAAATATTGTGACAGATTACTTACTCTTCAAATAAACAAGCTACTTTAAACTTCGAATAATTAATTATTCTCTAGATATGAAAGACAAAAATATTTATCCGTAAACAATCAATCTTTATTCTCCTTTATATAAAGTAGATAGATTGTCAATAGCTGCAACACTTTTTAAAAATTTCACTTCCGCTTTAAAGTAGAAAGTAAATGCCAAAGAAGTCTTTTTTCTGGCTAATGCTCTTATCCAAACTGTTATAATAACTTGTAACGAAAAAATATTTTTCTTCGGTCGCTAGATAAATTTTAACAGCCAATCATAAATTCCAATAACTGACATTTTAAAAGTTTTTCAAAAATTATATTTTATAGGGAAACAAATACTTAGAGTATCCACAGTTTACCATATATATATGTAGTATATATAGTATATATATATATATATATATATATATATATATATATATATATATATATGCGTGTGTGCGTGTGTATCATATGCTAATTAGAGAATCATATCCCTCTTTTCAATCAGTCTGATATTTTCATGACTGTTGCAAAAGGTCTATACAGCGTTCGGCTAAATGAAACATGATCATTCTTTTCTCATTCAGCCTGATTTATTTGAAGTTTTTTGCAAAACCTATGCAATTTTAGGCTAATCGGAAAATGAGCAGCTCTTTGTTGAAACATCCAGGCTTATTCAAAAAATGCCAAGGTAGTGAATAATTACGCATAATGTTAGTATAAAATAGGAGCAGAAGCATAAAAGTTTATAAAAGTGTATCAGAAAACTTATTAACAAATTCCATTGATATGACATAGAATCCAAGGTTAGTGAATACATCATTTTTATTTTAAGGGTATATTTTTAGCAGACGCCCTTTGTAGAAGTATCACTAAAATCTACAGATGAGGCAGATTTTTAATATTTTCATAGCATATCTTCGAAAAGAGAGATGCTGAATGAAAATAATTAAAAAAATATGTAAGGAAAGTGCTACATCAATGAAATCTGCATATGAGGAAGATTTTTAGTGTTTTCTCAACGTTACGTAGAGAAGATGGATTTCTGAATGAAAATAATCATAAAACATACATAACAAAAATTGCTGTAGCAATAAAATCTGCAGATAAGGGTGTAAGGGATCGATTACTCTCGTCACGTGAGTAGGCGATGTTTTGAATGAGATCGTAGTTTTTGTCCACTAACCGGCCATGTGTGTAAAAGTTTTATCAATGCTCTCTTTCTCTAACGTTCGATGGATGTCTGAATCTCGGAAATTGTGAGTCACTGTTTTCTTTCAGTTATGCAAATTTTTTGGAGCTGGTCAATCGATACTGTGGAGTATATAAGTGGTGAATTTTCATTTTAGAGCAGACCTAGCTGAGAGGCAGGGAGATTTAGCTTTAGCCGAGAGGCAGAGAGACTTAGGAGAGACTTAGACGAGATTGCCCTTGAGACTTGACATTGGGATTTAGCTTCGAGACCTCGCATCGAGTCTTGAGATTGATATTTGGCCTCGACATTTATAGTTAAGCTTTACGCTCCTGTTAAGTTGAATTAAGCCTGTATCAGTGCTTATTAAGTTTGAAATATCAAATTGTTGCATCGTGAATTGGAGCCCTGATAGTTTAATTTTGATTATTGTATAGTTTTGATTTTTTACGCAGCTTCAAGTCGCAAGCTAAAATCTTTCTTTTTATTAAAGTTAGGAAAAAACAAGTGGAGCTCGCTCAACTTCCCTACCTGTTTGGTTTTAATAAACTGGTTTTAGTCTTAAAATAGACTTATTTTTGTCTCCTGCTCTACCACACGGCCTGACAACAAAGATGGCCGTCACAAGGGGAACTTTAATGTTACCCCGGTATTACGTAAAAGTGATGTATTGCTGAATGAAAAAAAAAAATTGTAGTTAGACCCCTAATCTTTGTCTTTCCCGCTGAGTTTTTTGTACATCTCTACAGGACGGGCAGAGGGGTATTTACCTATAAAATAAAACTAATGTTTATTTACCTTAATTATCAACTAAGTGCATAAATAAAATATGTCAAAAACTGTTTTCTTATTTCTTTTCTTTCTTTCTTTGTTTGTTTCTTTTTTTTCTTCTAATCATTTTCATTAGGAAGCCTTCTTCTCTATAGAAATGTGCTGGGAAAATTTTTAAAACTACCCTATCGGTTGATTTTATTGATGCAGCAAGTTTTCTTATGTATTTTTGCTAATTATTTTCGTTAGTAACGCATTGTCTCTGCGTAATGCTCCGAAAACATTAAAAATCTGCCTCATCAGCAGATTTCTTTGATGTAGCGTTTTCTTTATATATTTTTATAAGTATTGTCATAGAGCATCATACGTCATTCTACGTTATGCTTGCAAAATATTAAAAATCTGCCTCATCTGCATGGTTTATTGATACTTTTGAAAAGGGTATTTGCAAAAAAGTATTCACTAACTTTAGACTTTTAGTGACTTTAATGAAATCCGACAATATATGTTCTTATACATTTTTATAAGCATTTTAAGTTTTGGCTCCTATTTTTTATACTAAAAGTATGCATAAGCATCGCTACTTTGGACGTTTTTCATTAAGATTAGATGTTTGTTCAAACAGTTGGTCATTTTCTGATTATTCTAAAACTTCATAGACTCATTGCAATAAGCCTGAAAAATTAGGCTGATTAAGAAACAAATGGTTATATTCAAATGAGCCTAAAGCTGGATAGATACTTTGCAATACTCTAGAAAAATATCAGGCTGATTGGAAAAAGCGAAACGATTCTCCAATTAGCCTGGCCCTTTGTAAAGTCTGAATAAGTATATGGCACACACACACACATATACATATATACGATAAAATTTGAATACTTTGTGTATCATGTTAAATATACAATATGTGGCTTAAACCAACGCAAACTTTAGACTTTAGACGCTTTGGACAATATCTAGAGAAATACTCCACGAATTCTTCTGTAACTTGAAGAATATAAAAAATAATAGACATAATATTTTTCAGAGAAGGTTCCATCACGAAGACAATTTGTGCACCGACAAGAAATGGAATAAAATAAATAAAATTTGAAGTAATCTACGAAAATTTAATATAACCACAAACGAAAACATACAAAAACATTTTCCGAGTTACTCATAATTCCGAAAAGAGTTTCTTGCCTTAAGAAAGCTCACAAGCCAAAATATTTTCCAGGTTTAAAGAAGCATTTATAAAATCAAAAGATATGTTACTGCCGATGATTTTCGGAATTTTTTCCTAATACTTTTTATACTGTATTAAATAGTTTTCAAAAAAAAAAAAAAAAAAAAAAAAAAAATATATATATATATATATATATATATATATATATATATATATATATATATATATATATATATATATATATCCGTTTCTAAATGCTATCAGCTCTCAAGTAAACATTTTCAGCTGCGTAACTGAATTCATATATTTAAGAATAACAAAACAGTATTAGTTTTAATATTAATGTTAATGCTATTAATTTATAATGATTAGCTGCAAAAAATGTTTGTTGACCATAAAATGTTTATTTGAGAATTGATAGCATCCGGGAAAAACCTATATTCCGGCTTGAGAAAATTGATTAATATGCTGTAAAAAATACTCGGAAACGTTTCCGAATATCAGTCGCTGAAAAAAAAAACTTTGGTTTTTTTATAAATATTTCTTTAAATCTGGAAAATATATTGTCTTTTGAGATTTCTAAAGATAAAGAACGCTTTTGGGAATCATGGGTGACTCGCAAGAGGTTATTTCATTTTTTTAGTTCGTAGTTATATTAGACTTTTCTAGATTAAGAAACTTTTGTTTTTTTTCTAAAGTGCAACCAACTAAGTTGACTACTAAATGTTGTAAAAAAAAATATTATTCCTAGCGCATCCACAGTTAAAAATTATTTCACACAAATGCTTATATTTCATCAGATATTTATTATATTTGTATTCTAATTTTACTATGCTGTTTAAATTGTACTGTTTAAAATTTCAACGAAAGTGGCATTAAATGTGGTTAAAAATCCTGCAAGCTACAAACAAACAAACAAAAAATTCCATTTTTTTTAGGGAACATTTATTTCTCTATAAATATATGTGCTATACTTAAACAAATGGACACAGGTGTTTTACAGTATCCACATAATCATTTGCGGCAGCTAAAGATCATTTCGTGCCTTTTTTACAGGGTGATCACAAATATTTTTTAATTTATTAACCTTTGGGAAAATCGTTGTTGTTTTCGGTCACTTTATTTTTTTAAGCATTTTTAACGAAATTCTGTAACTTTAGAAGAATTTTTCTTTGAACAGGCAATAGAAATGTATAAAATCGTTTCAAAAATGTTAAAGTTACAAAAAAGATAGATGCAAACTATCAGATATGAAAAAAAGCCGAATTCGAAAATTGACGTCGGAGGAGAAATCGTCTTATAAAGTAAAAAACGTGGTCTTCAACCTTAATTTCCTCAAAATACGTTTATCTCAGACATCAATCTAAACAAGAGTTAAAGTTATTTCTGGAAGGACCCAATAAAATATTAAGGTATATTGGTTAACATATATTGGTTAGCACTTTCCCTTTATTTGCACGACTTAATGTTACTCAACAGCGTTCAGTTGCTTCTCTTATCAACCTACTCGTTTAAACAATTCTTCCACACAGTATGTTGTTAAATATTATTATGTATCGCGCAACGTTTATAGTTTGCTGGTTGAAACATCTGCGACATCAACATGCGATGATGGAAAGGCGTACTGCTTACAATCGAATGACGAATGCATTCAACGCTGTCAGGGGTGCAATGGAGAGATTGATTGTGTAGATGGTTTAGACGAGTATTTTTTTCTAGGGCAGAGAATACCAGGATCTCTTCAACTGTAGTAATGGAAAATGTGTTTATCTGTAGATGGTTCCGACGAATATTTTTGAAAAGACAGAGAATGCCAGGATTTCTTCAACTGTAGCAATGGAAAATGTGTATTGTGTAGATGGTTCCGACGAATAATTTTGCGAGGGCAGAGAATGCCAGGATGTCTTCAACTGTAGTAATGGAAAATGTGTTTATTTGTAGCAGTATGCAGCGGTTATGATAACTGCGGCGATGATTCAGACGAAATGTTTTTACGTAGTTGTTCGTCGTTGTTAAATATTACTACGTATTGCGCAACGTTTATCGTTAGCTGGTTGAAACAACTGCGACATCGACATGCGATGATGGAATGACACATTGCTTACAATCGAATGACGAATATTTATTTTTCTTTTAAAGCTTTTGAAACATTTCCCCAATGGTTGTTGTAATTTGTTAAATTATATATTTTTTTGTTGTTGTTGATCTCCTAACTGCCATCGTGATCAAACCTGTTGTCAATTCTGAAAAAATATGATGTCATATATGTCCTTTATATTCCTTAAGTTTCAAAATAATTTGTCCAGTATTTCTCTACACATTCGATCGAACGTCTGAAAAAAAATGTGTTCCGTGATTTTTGTCAGTATAGTGTTTATATATATGTATGTTTACATGTGTGTGCGAATTTTGTTTATTACTTTCCGAATGTTAATTAAAATACACAGTATTTTACACAAATTATAAAATGTTATTAGAACAAGATATTTATTGTAATATTCCATTATAATAAACATAATATAATTCGTAAAACATAATTTTCAAAAAAAGGTAAGTTCAATTACTTTTTTTTAGTACAATAAGTAAGGAACTTTCCAAAACAAATCATAAAATTACTTTTTTTTTCATTGTAAATTTAAAACTGGAAAATATTGATTATTTAAATTTTTGTAATCAAATTATCATATTTAATGGATGTTTCATGACTCTTAATTCTTAAATTTACAATAGAGCTGAGAATTGCTGATTAATGGAATATATTTTAAATATATCATAACAAAAATTCTGGAATCTTTTACATTTCATCATTGAATAGGAATAGGATATACGTTATTATTTTAATGCACAGGAAAAAATATTTACTTGGCAACTAATTTAATTTAAGAAATCGGTAGTAAGAAAAGGTGGCTGATTCATTTCTATAAATGATATGCAACTTATAAATGCTATTTTATGACAATAAGAATAACTTACAAAAATGTACTAATTTTCTCTTTCACACTTATGTAGCTTAAGTGTGAAATAGAAACAAAATTAGGTCATTATAACACGAAATTTAAAAGATATTGTTTTAAGGATTATGCTTATTTTTTTTCAGATTTGCTTTAATAGATTTTGCAAGTTTTGAATATATGATATTTCTCTACACTATAGACTTTATTTTCTAACAAAACTAAGAGTTTTATTTAAATGAGAACTCTTTTGGAATCATTAAGAAAATTGAAATTTAATAGAAAATCTTTAATGGAATTTTTCTTATGCAGATTAAGAAATAAATGCTATATAATTTGTACTGAAAATGTGTTTAGACTAAAAGTATTTCAAAAACCATAAAATAACACTTAAAAGTTAATAATTCTTAATAATATTGTTAAATGATAAACTTTACATTATTCAAAACAGGAACATAATTATCCAACGTCTCAAGATGTAGATTTTAAAGGAAAAATCTAAAAATACACATAATGTTTCTGAGGCTTGGAGTATTGAGAAATTTTAAGTTTTGAGCATTATTGTGTAAGCAAATACATGAAGGAGAAAACGATATTAGTAGGTATGGAAAAACAAACTTTAAAGTAGGGCATAAAAATGGAAATAAACTTAATAATAGTGCTCGTAAAATTCTTCGGTTAGTAACTTATAAAGTGATGGACAACTCAAGTTATATTAGAATATATTTTTTGACAGACATTAGTAAATATACAAAAATGTATTTTACCCAAGCAAGTCAAAAGCGATTTAGTTAGTAACTTTACTTTTTGCAATTTTAATCTGCAAGTAACTTTAAGGTTTTGAAATAATTTTTATTGCACTGTTATTCAAATTTTCAGACAAAAGTGTTTTTAATAGTATGCCGTCACTTCTATTTGTTGCATTTTTGAACATTGCATGTTTTCAATAATGTTCTCAATAAATGTTTTCAATAATGTTTTCAATAAATGTTTTCAATAATTTTAATGTTTAAGTATCGCTAAAAATTCTTCGTAAATTTGGAGCTCGAATTTGTATCATTAAAGAAGTTATTTTTTAAAGAATATATTTCTTAAGTTCTCATCTTCTATTTGCAAGATTCCTATCGTTATATATTCTTAAAAGAGTCTTTAAAATCCATTAGCTGATATTATTTCGCTATAGTCTTTATGACGAGATTATATGTATAACTTCACTTTTAAACTATTTCTTTCTTTCTAAATTTTCCAAATTTATTTAACACTAGGACTTTGATTCCTAAACCATAATGCTTTCATTATAAGAAACGTATTACATTAAATATTTTATATTTAACAGTCTTCTGTGACTTTTTTGCGATATCCCATTAGATTGATACTATGAAAATTTTGTAAAAATTAGGAAAAAATTAGTAATAAAAATTTAAAACAAAATTTTTTACTTATACATATAGAATGTTGATTTTTTACTAGAGATAGGCGGCAAGTAATTGCCAGAGAATGATTTGGACTACATACTAATGTTATGTATCATTTTATTCAGTAGGTAGTTGTCTCTTGAAATCTATAAAGAATTATTTTCAATGTACTATGTTACCTGGTAGAAGTGTATTTTTCAAAAAATACCTCTTTAATCCCAATTACCCCCATGAAATTGTGTAATTGGGATAGGTGATATTTTCTCTCATGCCTTACAAGATACACAATCATGGGTAAATGGGATTAAAAGACCTTGGTGTAGGCTTTAGAGCAATATATCTTTGGTTTTACAACTACAACTATTCTCAGAGATACAGTATTGGAAAGATAAGTACGCTGAAAAAAAAAAAACGTTTTTTAAGGGATTTTCAATATTTATACATTTTACTGCCTACAAAACAAAATCAAATGCATAATTTTCTATTGGAAATTAATAGCCTTTTTGTAAGCTAATGTTTAAAGTTTTTTAAAAAAATATTTTTTTCCAAAGTAACATGAAATGCAAGCAACGGGGAAAAAGGTTCAGTCAATGTTCATATGTTGTAAAGGAAGAAAATTTCATTTACATTGAAAGTGTTGAATTCCAGATGCTGTTAAAGACTAGAAATTAGGCCTAAAACATGCAGTAAAGGCTAAAATTTGGAATAAATTAAAAAATAATTATAAAATAAATATTTTGCTAACACAAAATGTGTACTAAAGTAAACCAAACAAGGGGTATTTTACAGGATCTGAAAACTGAAAGATTAAAAAATGCATTCTAAAGCCCAATTTGACTTAAATAGATAATAAAATATGCAATCCAAATTACCCTTAACCCAAAAGCTCTATGATCCTGTTTATCCCGAAATTGCTATTTCTGGGGTAATTAAAATCATGCAGATTATTAACATTATGTTTCATCTGTTGCAAAACGTAACCATTTCCTCTTAAAAACAACGTTTTTCTAAATTTAAATCCATAGCTATATGTCAATATTCCTACAATTCCTACAATATTCCTACAATTAACTAAAACAATCTCCCTTTGACGGGCAACGTTTTTCTTTGTGTTCTGGGAAAACAGCGATTACTTCTACATGAACATACATTTTCACTCCAAAACAATTACACATGTAGAATATTAGTCATATTTTATATTAGCATGGTTACTTTTTAATCAGTTACATATTGCCCCTGAAGTGCGCCTGATCCCAATTATCCCTGATCCTAATTACCCCTACCTCCCCTACTCTGATTCGTTATCTACTAAGGATAGTTTCATGATTTGCAATTGTCACAAAATATACAAAAGTTTATATGAAATTATTCTGTATTATTTCAAGGTATTTATGTTACTTTATTTGAGGTCACACAAACAGAGACATGAAGGAATCATTTTGAATGACTTATGGTTTTGAAAATTACACATAATATTTCTTATACTACATTATTAATTTATAATTGGAAATTATTTTAATTGATAACTAAAATAGCTCCTAAAAGTAACCTGCAGAAATACAGATAACGTTTTTCATAAACCGCATACTTACATATATATAAATGACCAAATATAGTACAGCTATATTTTTATTATTTTCTTATATTTTTCTTATATATTATTTATACTATTGCTATATTTATAAAAAAAGAAAAACGTTATTTATGAGAAAACTTTTATGTATTACTTTAAACTTTATTTCATATTACAAATAGAAATCCATATACTAGGCTGTAGTTTAGGCAATAAATTAATTTCATTTTTAAAACTATCTTTTTACGATTACTGAAGATAAATTATTAAAAGAATACAGTCGCAATAATTTCTAGATAAAATAAATAAAACTTTTGAAATCAAATATCGCTAGTGAAAACATTTTCTTGAGTGATGAAATCAATGTAGTCCTTGTATTATGGCGAATATGTATCGTTAAAAGTTCATAATGCAGTTCATGACAAATGTTATTTTCGTTCAACGATCTCATAACTTTCTCAAAAGTTCTATATAGCTGCACTAATGATAACTTATAAGTTGAAATTCAAAACAAAACTTGACGAGATAAATTACAACCTGTCATTTTGCATGATTTATGGTCCTGAAAATGTTGCGTACTCTTTGCATTGTTTCATCAATTATAATTATAATTTATTTTATTACAAAAGATTTGTTAATAAACGTGTTTTTAGAGCTGATCTGCTGAAATCCAGATAAAATAATAGCCAGGGCTCGCAGTACTCCCAAATCCTTCTACATTTCTTATCAATATTTCAAATCAGAAATCTTCGTGGTAGATTTCTTTTACATGTGTAATAGAAGTCTACATCAAAATAGATAGACATTAAAATATAGACATTAAAGTAGCTTTTTAAAATAGAGGTATTGAAGTGAGAAAATTTTAGGACCGCTGCGAACCTTGAGTAGCAAACATTTTAAAGTCAAATGTATTATAAAATGTTTCGTGTTACTTTTTATTTAATCGTAAAAAATAATTTACGAAAATTTTCAGTTAAAGCTAATCAATTTAAACGGACAAATTTGTCAGAAAATAAATCAATGACATATAGGCTAGTTTTTATCTAGATTTTTTTTTGTAGTTTTTTATTCATTTATTCTTTTATTTAAAAAATCAAACATTCTTCTTTTCAAATTTACTGCTGTAAGTAAACAAATTTATGCCTTATTCGGCGGTTCTGTTTCTGATTATATTTCTTGTTCTATTACTTGTTGCTGACTTTTCTGAAAATAAAAGTAGTATAATTGTTTGGTGCAACCCTGTATATAATCTATAGATTTGCATATAACTACATAGCATGCTAAAATTTAATTTAGTTAGAAAATTTCCTTTTTAATATTTTCGCCAATAGATGGAAACGCATTTCTTTATATAGTCCTGTATTATCTAAAGACTTTTGTACACACTACATATTTGGCTAAATTTAATTCAGTTACTAAACTCATAACACAGCTTAAAATGCACTTCCAGCAATTACCAACCATAAAAGGCAATGTATTTATATTATTGGTTGTTAGCCCTGTATAAGATTTTAATAATATTACACAAATTTCTATTAGTATACTAACTATAGCTAAATGCATAACCCAAATAAAAACTACTTTTAAGCAACTCACTCCAATAGTCCACAATGTTTACGAAATGCTTTGTATAGCCATGTATATCATCAACATAATTTTATACACAGCTCGTACCTTGAAATAATGTAGTTAAACTTAACAACTGAAACTAATGTTGAAAACTTTATTACAGCAATTATCGCTCACAGACAGTACTGCAGCCGCAATCTTTTGTGAGTCCCTGTAAAAGAACGATAAACGCTAGGCACACTACACTTTTCTGTTAAAAGTTTATATTGCAGCGTAATAATAACCACAAATTTCATTTTGTTTGAAATAGTGTAACAACAAAATATATTGCAAACGATTTTCACCCGCAGACCATTATGTAACAGAATTCCTTTGTGTGACTCTGAAAATGAATAATAAATGCTTTGCACCCCATATTATACAGAAAGCATATTTTAGTGTAGTTAATAAAATTTCCTTATATATATTTGAAATGATGTAACAGGATCAAAATAAACTTGTAACTAATTTTTCACATTGACTATAATGTAACGAAATACGTTTGACGGACCCTGTAAACGAACTATAAATGCATTTATCATGTTCTATAGCGATCGTACTATAGTAAATGTCAATAGCATATAAAATTTAAGGGCAATCTGACTATATCTACGACAGTTAGAGAAGGGACAGACGGACAGATAAACCGAAGTCATAAACGGATTCAACCTTTTCAACCATATTCGAAAGTGTTTAAAATAACGTATTTCATATAGGTAACAGATTTTAAAACTACAGGATTATTTCTTATGCTGGTACATGACTTCCAATATACGGTTCATCATGAAAAAGATTTACTTGTAATAAAATACCGTAATAATTAGAGCTATTACGAAGTAATAACTCTATTAACTTCTAATATAAAATACTTTTGTATAAGAATCACTTCTACATTTTTAACTCTGAAAAAAAAACTATACATTAGAAAAATAAGTATTAATGATAAAAATAAATATCAGAAGAAATGAAATCTTTTGTTAATAATGTTTTACAAAATATCTCTATATCTCAGAGCACATGTTAAGAGCTAAGAAAAAACTATATTCTTTTTAATAAGCTATATTTAAAAATTCGTAAAGAACATTATGTATAAATCAATAATTAATATCAATATATATATATACATTTTTCGCATTCAGGAAAATCCTGAAATCTAATTTTATATTGTATTCTTTATTTGACTCATTTAATGGGGTTTATATACACTGATTATGTTTGGCAAATTCATTTCTGGTGTAATCTCTTTTTGTTTCACTGTCTCAAGCTGAAAAAATAATACGACAATAGAAACTCCCTTAACCTAATTTTTAAGTTTATATCTGAATAACGACTTTTTACATACTTCCTTAACTCATATTTCTGTATGTATGTGGCAGTTAAATCTTGTGACTCATTTTTCACTCACTTCCTGTTGACGTAGAGCTTTGAAATTTGGAATATATATGTATTTGTGAGGGCAATACATGAATTGGACATTATTTTTTAAAAACTCGATCCCTAAAGGGAGGGAGGGGGGGTCAACGTCGGTCCAAAACTTGCATTTTCCCCATAGAAATAGCTTTACGATTGTTTAATTGAAACACTAGCTCCATTATTGCAACATTCATCCATTTTCACCACATTGTTGTCCGCATCACTATGACGTCAGCATTGAGCGACGCACACATTTGCGCTGCATAATATAAGCTGACTTTTTTGTGAATTTTAATGAAAGTATGTTTAAAAAAATACATTTAACTCTTTTTAATACAGTTAAATTCGTTTTATAAACTGCTTGAATTGTTTTAAAACTTTTTCATTTTTACATGCTATTTACAGAAGCAATAATATATGTATGCATAAAATGTGTGAAATAGAATTTACTAACAAGATTAATTTCAGCTTTCAAAGCGTCTGATTTTTATAAAATGCATGTTTTACCCAGTTTTTAAAATAAAGTATAAATCATACAAAAATTAAAAAAAAAGCTCTTCGTTTACAAAATATTAAAAAATATATTATGATTCAGCATTGTAATTAAATATACATCAAACGAATATAACTTCCAATTACACATAGTTTTAATTCTTTAATGTCGTTTTTCGTTAAAATTATTTTATTAAATGGCAGTGTAAATAATTTAATCCTTTGAATTATTTTTTCAAAGAATAAATTAATCATTTTTGTATAAAAGAACATGTTATGCAGATACAACTGCAAAATTTAAATTCCTGAAGTTTATTTCAAAATAAATAATCTAACAAAGGCTCAAGCAATATAAAAATCAATAAAAGAAAGCATAAGATTATCTGTCTCCTCTAAGTATACATTATACTTATGCAGTTATCCAAATTCTTCTATTCATTAAGCATTAATGACAAATTAAAACAGTTAAAAGAAAATTCAGCAGAGCGGATAGGCGTAACTAATGAATTTAAAGATTATTTGACAAATTCTTAATTTTACACTAACTTAATTTTAAATCTTTTGAGATTTTAATTCATGGCCCTTTTATTAATTATTGCGAATTTGTTTAAAAAAATATATTTTTATAATTGAGGGGTCCTCTGCAATAACAAGGTAAGTGGTATTACCTTGATTCCCAATTTTCAGATTTATGTAATGTGTTATTCAGCATATAAGGAAATATAAATTTTATGATCATAAGCTAAGATAATACGCTAGAAAACTCTTCTTAATAGGAATATATGCAAATAAGTTAAGTGTTAAATTAAAATGTTGAAAGTAAAGGATCAGGGTCTTTATCCCGTACTTTTTGGCCCACGAAATAAGACTGAAATTCGATTTTGTTATACTGACTTAATTATTTCACTTTTTACTATTAGAAGGTTTATCCTGTACTATTTCAACAATAGTTTTTCAATTTTGTTCGGATTTATATAACTTTCACAAGCTCAAAGTTCGTATTATTTGTAGTTTTTGATGTAAAATACGCAATTTCTCCTAATTTTACCTCAATTTTTAATATATTTTTTAATATTTTACTATGAGCGCAGCTTTGCAACACTTTTGATTTTTCATATATTGCACATTTTGATGTATTTTATAATATATGTAAGGAAGAAAGTGTTGCACGATTGCGCTCATATAAGTAATTGAGGTAAAATTAGGAGAAATTGCGTATTTTTCATCAAAAACTACAAATAATATGAACTTTGAGCTTGTGTAAGTCATATAAATCCGAACAAAATAAAAAAACTATTGTTTAAATCGTACAGGATAAACCTAATAGTATTAAAAAGTGAAATAATTAAGTCATTATAACAAAATCAAGTTTTAGTCTTTTTCATGGGTCAAAAACACGGCTTATGGACCCTGATCCTTTAAAAGATTTGTAGCTGAAAACTACATTTCATTTGCATTGTTGTTGCAGAGGGCCCTTCAATTATTCTGATTGTTGTTAAGTATGCATATTATATATAATGACAGAAAATATTAAAAAAGTAGTGCAAAGAACTAAAAGTTTTTAAAATGTATAAAATTAAAAATTAAAAATTTAGAAAATTATTTTCAATACTTTAACAGTTTTGATAAATTATATAAAATGCTCTTCTTAATATACGATTGTATTTGTACCTAAAATCTACATTTGAGCAGATAAATGGAATACAATAACACCTCGGTTTTCGTTGACTTCGGTTATCGTCGGTTTCGGTTTTGTCGATTTTTTCCGCGAAAAATTTGTTTTGGATTTCGTTTATCTGCTGTGTATTTTTGTGCTTTTTTTATTGATTGCGCGTTTTCTATCAAGGAAACAAAGAAATTTTATTGTACACAACTTGTTTAATAATAATGTATTGACACATTTTAGGGAAATATTAAAGACGCGGCAGAAGCAGGCCACTTTGGACAGCTTTTTTGAGCGACATAGGTCCTCTGACTCTGAAGCTAGTCCTACTGCCAAAAAACCAAAAAGGGAAGTGACCCCAGATACAATGCCTTTATACCATACGCTGAGAACACTATATTGATTTCTTATTCTGTTTAGTATTAAACGCTATACTTATTCTCTTTAAAATGTGGTTTTGATACGTATTTTAGAGTGTTTAGAACGAATTAATTAGATTTACATCGATTCATATGGATATAACTGATTCGGTTTTCGTCGGTTTCGGATTTCGCCGATTGTTTTCGCACGGATTATCGACAAAAACCGAGGTATCACTGTACTTGATATTTAGAAAGTGATATTTTCAAATACAACCAAATAATTATTGTGTATTTTGCTGAGTAAAATAATTAAGGAAAGGTAATGAGGAAAGAGATATAGCGCTATCGATTACTGGTTAACGAAATACATTAATGAGTGGCGATATTTTTGCTATTTTGCTGCAATGTACTGCAAATAAACCGATCTTAATCTGGAAAAAGAGTTTCAGGTTTATACAAGTGTCATTGAAGTCTCTATATGAGTTCAGTATTTTTCGATTATAGTAAATCTTCTTTGCAAGAATATCGTTATTCGAAACATATTTTTTAGCATTGAAAGGAAAATTTTCAAAATAATGTATGAAAATAATCCAGTGACATTTAATACATGTATACATCAAAGTAAGCGAAATCAAATAATTTAATAAGAATAAAGTAGAAATAATTTTAAACACTCTTTTATGAGCATTCAATGTTTATCTTAAAATTCTCTTCCAATTAAATGACTGTAATTTATGTAGTTCCATAAAATTTTGTTACAGTACATGAATTTGGTGTGGGGTGCGATTATGGAGAATTCATCACTTTAATTTATGCTGGATAGACAGTGCAAACTAAATAAATTTAGTTAAATAATATATAATTTGTACTTCTGTTTCTTTTTTTAGATATGGGAACAAGGAAAAGCATTATTGAAACTATCTATTTAGGATTTCTGAACTGTTTTATCAATGTTTAATCGTAGATTAATTAATATTAAACTATTAAAAGATTCAAGTTTATTTTTTAAGACAATTATTACACTCTTTATTTCTTATTTATATTTTCTACTTTTTTGTGTTTAAAATATTTAACTGTTGCAGTTGTACAGCCAGTTAGAATATTCTGGCGAGCATTATTTGGCGCAAAATTAACTTCATTATTTTTGTAACTCGTGAATAGTTGAAGACAAATATTATTTGGAAATTTGCCACTTGCGGCTCAAAACTGCCTTAAAATTAATTTATGGATTTATAATCAAGTTCTAAATATATTGAAATGTTGTATTGCCATCGAAAAACTCACCTGTGTACATAATGTTTATTATTTAGTATATTAGAAAATAAGTTAATAATCGATTACAAAATTCCATGTATGATCCCCACACAAACCAAGTTATGTAAAATAAAACGGTGTGAAAAGATATTGTGTTACATGAGAAATATTTTAGTTTAAATACCAACTGTATTATTGCGTCGGATTTTCCACAGGAAAGTTTGTTTTATAAAAATAAATAGCTAAGTAAAAATCTTGTTGCTTACATTTTTAAGCTTTTGTACATTTATGTGATGTATATGTAGCTTTAATTATTTTAGTTTAAATTTTAAACAGAGATATTTTTAATTATAATGATGCCTAAGAGATATTTCGAAATTTTAACTGACATATATTTAATGATAATAAAATATGACGATATTTCAAATTATGTTGAAGCATATATTTAATAGTAATAATATATGGATTACTTTCATTTTATCTTCACTTTAAAATCAGTTGAAATATGAAACTCTTAAACGAAATCCATACAACAGTTGTCAGTGTTTATTTGCGTATTTTTCTATTTTTGAACAGTTCTGAATCCAACTATGGAAGAAATTATAATGTACTGAATTGACGTTAGAATAAAGTATATTCATTTATTTATTTTTTTCTTTATTTCATAGCAAAAGTTATATGATGGGAAGGAAGCAGTATTTCAATAAATTTCAGGATTCATATTGGTTCTCTTCTTTAAGAAGCACATCGTCTCCTGTTACTTTCTTCGTTGTATCTGAGGATGGAGAATGCTTTCTAGGTATGTGTTTCTTCCCATTAGGGAATACATCTCATCTTCCTCTAACAACAGCTTCCACTTTGAACATACCTGCCACGAACTTACTGTTGTTCGGATATGGAGAGTCTCAGAACAGGCTGCGAACAAACACGTCTCACTTTTCGCATTCAAGTTATCAACGTATGGGTGGACACAATGATATCCGTGATGTTTATGATACTACTCGTAATGTTATTCAACAATTTTCAATGATAATAACAAACGCTGTGGATATTTAAACGCATGTCTGGAGCTCCGGGTCTCATTCTCCTGCGTAGTTCATAGTTTTCATTCATTAAATATTTCAAACCATCTTCTAGCTGAGCCATAGGGAAGAATAAATTCTTCATAATTCTCCTGTAGTAATTCATAGGCTTCGGCTGACGATTTGTTCAGGCGAAAGCAAAATTTTAACCTGTTACCTCCATCATTCCCATACGCGAAGCTGAATGTAACTGAACTTTCATGGCGGCCATTGACATACTACTGGAAAGAAATAATTGTAAATATTACCAAATATTCACAACACATTATGCTAACAATATAACATAAAGTTAAATTTGTGTAAAATAAACTATGTGAATAAAAAAAATATTACCTTTCTTTATTAATCAGCCTTAGGAAATTTGAATTAATAATTTCTTATACTCGAAAGAGTTTTCATGATGACAACAACTTTTTTCTGACGTTAACGGTTAACGTTTTTTATAATACACGTTACAATACACATGTTACATAACACACGTAAAAAGCTGATCCTGTCACATAAAACACTTTAAATGTATACTTCCAACAAAGTAAAACCGAACATAAATACAACAAAACATTTTATTAATATTCGTGACTGAAAATGTCAAAACGAATTAGTTATTTATACATTTTATATAAATTATTTTGAACTAAATTTAAACATCAATCATAAAAAGACATGTTTCATATATCAAATGAATTTTCTACTAATGTTTCTTATTTTACTGTTGACCAACTCTTAACGCTTGACATTTAAATATATCGGACGCAATAAGCGTATCTGATGAAAGCCGCGTAAGATTACCTTATGGAGTTGCTTAAATAATTTCAATTACTACTTTCGATTAGAATAAGAAATAAAATAAATACATAGGCATAGTTACGAATGACAGGTTCCAATTTTTTTAGAATATCTCATGAATTTATTTTTTATTAATGTTAAAAAAAGCTAATGAATAGAAAAGTAAAATTAATTGTTGAAAACATATTTTTTTTTCTCAATTGACAACAATTTGTTTACAAATAATTTTCTCTAGTACAAAAAGTCTGTGTATACAAGCTATACGGATTTATAGAAAATACATAAAAGTTTGAAGAAAATACATTACGATCATTGAACATGAGAATGAAATCTGTTTCAAACTGTGTTTTGACAGTAAGAATGAAATTTATAGAATATAATGCAATGAGATTAATTAGGTGGAGTTTGTAGTTGGATGTGAAGTTTGGTTAAACTCAGATATAAGTGTTTATTTGCATATATATTATAAAGCAATAAGTTTTGATAAAATTTTAGGTAATTATTAATATTCTTAAAAATTAATATAGATATTTTTCCATTATTAAATATTCTGTAATAAGACAAGTTACAGAATGTTCCTTTATTAGTTAGTTCTTTTCTTTGCTTTTTTAACTTTCCAAATAGATTCTAATGTAAGCAGGGAAATGTTTTTTAGCTCAATTCAATAATTTCACTTATACATATTTTTATCCATTCAATTTTTTTTAATGTTTATAATTTTTGATTTTCTTATGAAATAATAAATATTCTAATATAAAGAATAAAATATACTATTTTCATTGTAAAAGTACTTGTACTTCACATTGTTTTAAAATTAAAAGTCGCCTGATTATTTTCAGCGATATAATTTTATTGAATTAAACTATTAGTTTTCTGAGCTTTACATCTTTTACATGGGATAATTTAAACTTAATGGACATTTTATGCCTTCTCTGCTTGAGTCCAACATGAATTCTATAATTCAATCGTTTTTCTTTAATGGCGGTTACACTACCGATAATAAGAGCCAGTTTTTTTTTTTTTTTTTTTTTTTTTTTTTTTTTTTTTTTTTTTTTTTACGTTTATAAATGTTTTTGATTAAATAAAGAACATGTTTGAAATAATTTCTTTTATAAACTGTTTTAATATTAGAATCAGCTTTATTTCGTTTAAAAAATAGTGTACAATATGCTGAAAAATGTACCTAAAGCCAACTATATAAGCGCATTACGTGTAAGTCAATGTTTGAATCTTACTGCATTTTTCATTAATCTGTAATCAAAATTAAATGAAATACAAAAAAATTACCTAAAAGACAAAAATGACAAATTATATTTAAGATTATATACATATAAACAATATAACCATGCATTTAACAGTTAATTTATCTTACATGTATAAATAAAATAAATTATCCTAATTTTGTCAGAAAGTGTTGTAATACTATGCTTAACTAAAATTACAGATTGTTATCGTTCATTTATAGTGGTAAAGTATGAACCCATTCTGCTTCCGATGTATCACAAAACAATTTTTGATACGATACTTTGACCCCATACTTTGATGCATTTCTATCAATATAACAATATCTGCAAGACCTATATGTACTCAAATACCACGAAGCGAAACCCTCCCCTGCTTTACATCAGTTTATATTTTCTCAGTTTTATAAATTTTAGAAATATTTGTTTTAACTTCATTCAAGGTAGATTTATTCATACTAAAATGTCTTCATTTATTTATACTAAAATGCCAAGAAGGGAAGCGCCAACTTGCCTTCCAGAATTTATATTTTTCTGCGATTTAAGATTTTAAAATTTTAAGAAGTAATTTCTTGTTTTACTTAATGTAAGGTAAAATGCAATTATGTTATTATTAATTCTACATTTAAATTTGCACTTCTACTGTTTACATTATACTGATACAGATATGTTTAGATTACTCGTTACATGTAGAGTTAATATTTGCTCAAAATACTTGAATTTATCTGTGAATAATCAAACTTAATTACTATTTTTTTAATTCTAATTATTTATTATTATTATTACTTATTTTGAACTACAAACACTGTTTTTATTCTATATGTCATGTGGCGTAAATGTGTGGGATTGACCGTTGGCAATTCAAACCAATTCAACTTCGGAGTCAAAATGTTTATGTCATCGAGTTTGAGATGAACGACAGATCTGCCTAGGCATATCTTTGTACGATATGGATAGAAGGTTGAGCCAACTGGTCATTTTTGTGGTACTATCACGTCATGGAGTTTCAGCATGACACTTTAAAATGTTATAGATCTAAATTCTTACAATACAAATATTTCAGCATACCTCGTAATATCTTTGGTAAATCATGCAGATAGACATGAAAATAGACACTGACTGTAGATTTTCACATCATTGACTTTCGATATGAAATTGGTGCCATATTAAAGCTTAACACCCCGTTATTCGCGTCTCTTTTAAAAAAGATTTTTTCGCGATATGTCTGTTAAACCCAACGCTATTTTTTACTTATTAAAATATAAATTTAAAGAAAATGAAAGTATAAATGCCTTTAAAAAGTATATATAATACTTTTAAAAAATACTTTTTAAGCATTGTAGAGTATTTTACTATTTTAAAAATATTTATGTTGCTCATTTTATTATGTTGTAGTGTTAGAAATCGCAACAAACAAATGGACATTTTACGCGTTATATTATTAGTATTTTTGTACGCAAGGTGCTTTTTTGCTATAAATCGATTCTGATCTTCAACATTGTAGTTGTCTTTTTTGTCATATGTTCTGTAGTTTTTGAAATGGAAAAGCTAACTCCTAATTTTAACACTAGGGGCGCTGTAGATAGTGCCTGGTTATCCAAAAGGAACTCAAATCACCAGTATTAAAATTTAAGTGGGGGGGGGGGAAGGGCAAAATTACCGTAAAATTGGACTTCTAATTCTCATTTTTATTTTGTATATTGTGTTTTTAATTTTTTTGGAAGCAAAAGTTTACCCAATGCAAGAAAAAATCCACACGATTTCAGGGAACTTATCTAACCGGGATATCTGAATGTGATCAATAAATACGCTTTTTACCAATAATATGGTGTCCTAATGTACTGGTTTAGAGACCATTCAGGTAATTGGACATTACAACAACTAACACACAGGCTGATAAGTTCCCGGTCTGGCACACAGATGGTGTTGCAATCGAAGAAATTATGCTTTTTTTAGTAAATACTAACCTTTAAAAGGTAGCAGAAAAAATGTCATGATGATTCGCCTTGTGGATAAAACGTTAGAGTGGTTTCAGTTGAACGACTTTGTTGATATAAAAAAAATGGATAAACAAGAATTTCAAGAATTGCTATTTGATGGGAAAAAACACCGTTCAAACAAAAGCTTGGCTTCATAAGCGTTATCCGGATACTGCACCAGGTAAATCAACCATTATTGACTGGTTTGCTGAATTTAAACGTGGTCGTACGGACACCAGTGATGCACCACGCAAAAGACGTTGTTACTCCGGAAAACATAGAAAAGTCCACAAAATCTTTTTGGGGAACAGTAAAGTGAAGTTGCAGGAGATAGCTCAGACTCTGAAGACATCCAAGGAATGTGTAGGTTTTATTTTGAATGAACATTTGTCTATGAAAAAGCTGTTGTAAAAGTGGCTGCAGTGCGTATTGGCTTTTGACCAAAAACAACAACGAGTCGATGATTCGGAGCACTGTTTGAAGCTTTTTCGTTAAATTATTATTATTATTATTAAATTATTATTCTTTATTATTAATTTTTTGAGTTGTAAGACTGTGCGCAACAGTTGTATTAACATTTTATTTTTTCATTACATGTTGAATAATTTCAGTATCTTTAACAAACTTTTCATTCATTGATATTAACATTAATAATTTAATGTAATAGTCAGCTTGTAAAATTTAATTCTGAAGATTTGGTTTTAATCGAATAAGCTTAAACAAAACTGTAATACATGAAATATGTGTTCAAAATCTTGAAATCTTCACGATTCCTCTCAAACAAAAGACTAACATAAATATCACAAATTAGTTAGCAAATTTATTTGTTATTTTTTGTGATAAAAACACAGATAACGCTGGACACAAATTATTACATTTAAAAGTATCGTGATTCAGTTTTCTTCATAAATACTACTTTTTACATTCCCTAACACAAATTTATTTTCAAATTATAGCTTATATGTTCATTTGTAATACTTATGATTAATTATTTTGGTAAAAAAATAGATGTTATAAATCAAATATAGAAAAATGTATATTGATTACACGATTAACATTTTGTGAGCTTAAAATATCATGTTAAAATAAGATTTTACAAACATTAAGATACATGTTGTCTATTAAGTGCTATAATGATGACACATGTGAATAAATTAGATTAAAGGAATAACAAAAACTGATTCTAACTTGTTCTTAATATTCTGAAACCCATCATTAAAAGTACATCATTGATTCCAAAACATCCATTTACTCCAAACTAATGAGTATCCTCATCGTTTCATGCATAAAATCAGGATATGAACTGTCTAATATAATTTTTGTTTAATTCAAAAACAATGCATTTTTTTTTCTCTTTTTAATTTTTTATAAGTTGTTAATTACTTTATGATGCTTTTCGAATCAATTATTTTTGCACTTCACGCATCATTATCAAACAATATAGTTCACAAAATATATTTTTACACGAACTTGATAATTTAAACAAATTATTTTTGTTAAAACAGTAAAAACATAAGAAATTAAAAATAGGGGATAACTCAAACCTAAGATCTACAAAGGTAAAAAAAAAAGAAAAAAAAGTGGCTATTTCCGTAATATTATCCGTATATTTTCCTGTTCTAGAAAACTTTTAACTTGCACGAACAGGATGAGCCCTGTGTGGTATATGATCGGTGAGGGCACCGTCACCTGCGCATCATCCCTATCTCCTAAGTGATTGACGACATGGTCGCTGCGACAGTGGAACCACAGCGCCACACTTGGGTACTTACCAGAGTCTTCCAACATCTTCGGGAACCAGAAGTGAGCTGGGTCATAGGCCTTAAGACAGGTTTCTTCGTCTCGTACTTGCTGTACCAAAGCTCTTGGGACTTGAAGACCTACAGAGACAGTCACTAGACCCTTTCGCAATGGATTAGATCTACGTATCAAAGAAAAGGCAAAGTTAAAATTTTCTTCGTGTGTTTGAAAAAAATAAGTTCATGGGTCGATTAGTATATTGTTAAATTTAATTTACACTTTGATTAGAACTTCCGTACACTGGACAATAATTGTGAAAAAAGAGCAAATTCAGCAACATATTTGCCAGAAATCCAGCGTAATTTGAAGGAATATCCGTAAAAAACATGCTTAATACCCTGGCGGATTTCAGTTTATTTTCATCTTATATTGCAATATATTTCATATTTTTTCATTATTTGAAATTTAAAATGAACACTATTTCATGAATTAAGGGAAAATAGACAAATCGAAAACTCTGCGAAACATCGGAAAATGTAATGATATCATATTTGCCGTTAATCTAGGATAATTTCATGGAAATATGTATTAGATCTTAGAATTTTAGTTCCCTTTTAGCTCAGATTATGATATTTTCCATGGTTTCAATAAAAATGCACAAACAACACGGGACATAATATAACACTGTTAACGAAGAAATAGGTATTTATTGACAATTCTTTTTACAATGTAAGCAAAAATCACTGCTGGTAAACCTAGAAAAAGACATCTCGCACATATTTCACACATGGATATCTTTTCAGAAATGTAGGTAAATTTCTTTAAAACATTAAAAATTATTAAAATAGGCATAATAGAGAACAATCATTTTTGCACTTGAAACTGTGCAGGTGAGATTATCATTTAACTAAATATCTAATATTATATTCGCAATTGAATTTGTGTTTGAGATTTAAGTTCACATAGATATATTTTGTATTATTTCAATATTTAATCTTTTACTGACGTGGACATTCCGCCAGCTATTGGTGAAAATTTTAACATTTTTTGTTTTGTCATTAACGTTCTGGCACTTGGATATGCCTTATTGTGCAATGAAGAGAAAAAGGGAAGAATTTATAAAACAATGACGATAAACCTTTTGGTAATTCTTTACAATTTTCTTATTGATGGAAGTTAAAGATCCTCCCCCCCCCCCCCATGAAAAGATAAGCAACCTACCGCACTTTTCTCTTGCGATTTCGCTTAAGTTGCGTAGTAAATTAGTACTGGAACTTGAGTTAAATATTACTCAAAATGCCTAGTAAAAGGCTGAAGTCTTTAACAGTTAGCAGAAAAACTGAAGATAATTCATGACTTTGATAGTGGCACGACATTTAGAGAACTTTGTTGAATGATGCCAAGATCTACTTTTTATAGAGTATAATAAAAACAGGGAGATAATGCAGATATGATGTACTAAAGGACAGGGAAAATTAAAGAAAATACGTTTACCAGAACACTTTGAATTAGAAAAGTATCTTGTGACATGCATGAAGCAATGCTTAAATTATACCTTTCCATAACTGTCTCGTTGATCAAAAGACCATCGTTATTGCAAGTAGGTTAATGATAAATATTTTTTTGCAAAAGTACCAGTTGGTTGAAAGAGTTAAAGAAAATCAATGTTTTTTTCTTAATTTCCTGTGAAATAAGGCTGTAGATATCAGTATATGCACTTCGTGGATTAAAGATCTACCAACCCTATTATGTTATTATTCTAAAGACGATTTTTTTATAGCCGACGAGACTAGATTAATCTTAAAATGTCTTCCAGATAAAATACTTACATTTAAAGGTGAACAGTGCCGTGTCGGAACACTTAGCAAAGAGCGCGTTACATTACTGTTATGCGTCAATATGTCGTTCACGGAAAATGTTTCTCTACTTTTGATTGGTAAATCACGAATCCTAGATGTTTGAGGGTTTAACAATTTTACCTATATCCTACGAGAACAAGGTAAAAGCTAGGATAATGTCTAAGATTTTGGGTAATTGGACGAAAGCATTGAAAAAAATGCTGTTATAAAAATGAAAAATTGTCATATTCATTGATAATTCTGCAGCTCACAATTACATACCAAAATTAGACTACACCAAAATTGTGTATTTGCCTGTTAAAATATAAAACAAGTTGCATACTTTAGATCAAGTTGTACTCAACCATTTAAACCTTTATTATAGAAAAGCAGTTATTCCACATATTATTAAATCTACAAAAGAGAATTAAAGCACAAAAAACAACATACCTTTTGCAAAGAAAGTTTGGTATTTCGTAAGCAAATCTATAATAGAAAACTTCTTAAAAAATATCCAGATTGTATACCGGGTCAAATGAAGAAACTTAATGTTTACAAGAGCAAGAAGAAAACAATGAACTTGGTATTATAGCAAAGGATTGAAATAAAATTATCAATACCATGAAGATGTACAACAGCCTATTTTGGAAGGTCATGTGAATATGGATAATGTAATAATGGTTTCTGGTGTACAAAGTCAATACAACATTGTTAAAGCTTGCCAATTTTCTTTCAAATAAGGTAGACAATATGAAGAAACCCTCCCTTAAAAAGTAACAAAATGTAATGCTGGAAAATAATTGGAAACAGTACACAGATATTTCAAAATATCACCCAAATTAAAATATTTTTGACGAAAGTTTTGCGATCAAATACCATTTTTCAAAATTTATACCAAAAAACAAACTAAAATGAAAATCTTGAGTGAATCTATTTAAAATGAAAATACTAATCTTGGGTATTTAATAACTTTTCAGGCATTTGGAATTTTTTTCTATTTAATTACTGTTAATTTCTTGTGATTTTGAAATAAAAAGTGTTTCGTTAAAATATAAAAACGTTAATAGGTATAAATGATATTTGTATATATTTCGATTATACATCATTAAAAAAGAATTACAAATAGAACTTCTATTAATGGGACTATCACTTCTTGATCCTGGATAGCTGAGAAAACCAAAAATTTTTAAATCTCTTTTATTAAATTTTTAATGTATTGTCTCGAGTTCTCACTTATCCAAGTTCGGCCATATATACAGGGTGACCGTAAGTTGATTAACGATATTTAAAGTGGAATAGCAGGAAAATTGTGACAGCTATAACGTTATTTTTGCAGAAGAGTAATGTGTAAACCCATTTATTTATTATTGTTTGCTGTTTTACACCCAGAAAAAAGTTTTGTTGAATCAACAAAAATTTGGTTGACCCAACAAAACTTTTTGTTTAAATATAGGTCAATGGAAATTTTGTTTGAATCAACATTTTTTTTTTTTTTTTTTTTTTTTTTTGCAAAAAAAAAAAAAAAAAAAAAAAAAAAAAAATTGCATCGTCAGCAAAAAATGTTTTGTTAATTCAAGTAAAATGGTTCAATTTTACTTGAATTTTGCTAAAACAACCAAAATGTACTCAACAAAACATGTTTTGTAGTTTTAATCAATTCCTTTTTCTGGGTGTAGTAGCAGAAAACACAAATCTCTTTTTTCTTTTGCATTATAGTAACTAAACAGACTAAACAGTAGGCACTGAATGTATTTTGATCCATCTTTATACATTAGCTTTAGTTACTTACAAAGTGTGATTCCGTAGAGCCATCTACATGTAATGTTAAATATTAAAACAGCAAACCATACAATCGAAATTCTTGACTTAACACATCAATCTATTAAAATACTAAGTTATATAGCTGTCCGATTCTTTGTTATTGAATTGAAAAACTGATAGCGCATTTCAGAACATCCTGTACGTATTGTAAGCATGCAAACGCACACGCACACACACACACAGGAACACGCACGCATACACACACACGCACACATATATGTAATAGCGAGAGACGTGCGTATGTGCGCATTGATATAACATATACTGTTACTCCACTTTTTCTTAAATTATCTTGGCAACCTTTAAATATATATCTTTAAATAATACTCAGAAATCGAAATAAACTTTTGGCAAAAGACTGTCAACTTTATTGCATTAGCGTCTTGATTTGATTTTCCTTTAACAGAACTTCTATAAAAAGAAGTACCCTGAAATAAATGTGTTTTAAAAATAGAAAACAACAAAATTAGATCGTAGAGAAAAGAGCAGTTTTCCTTTAATGACCTCACGTACCCTCAAAATTCCCCTTTTATAGTATATTTAACAATAAACTTTCGTAGCCGTTTCTCAATGATTGTTCTGAAAACATTTGTCTCTCTTTCCGAACTTTTGAGATAATTGTTTAGAGAGATTTTTTTAAATTTTTTTTGTAGAAAATTTTCATTTGTCTCATTTTTCACTATAAGTAAGTTCATTAAATTTCTCTCGGAGTCCTTTTAAATTACACACATTAAAAGAATATTGTTATAAATTTTAATTCTAATAGTTTTAAGTTTTTGTTGTTAAATATCAAAAGCAAGAAATATTTGAAATTCGAAATTCGAATGTAACAAAAATATTTTTTTTGGCATCTTTTACTAATTTAATTATAAAAAAAAATAATTCTATGAAAAATTTATTTTTTAATATTTCTATTACAATCTTATATTTTGCATATTTTAATTACAGTCATATCACCATGAATTAAAACTAAAATTTCTTATTAAAATATATTTCACATTCATGAATATTAATTTACTAAGAAACTGCAAGCATATATATATATATATATGATAGATAACAGTAAGGAAGAAAAAAAATAATTACATTTAAAAT
This sequence comes from Maratus michaelseni, assembly GCA_963931845.1. NCBI lineage: Eukaryota > Metazoa > Arthropoda > Arachnida > Araneae > Salticidae > Maratus > Maratus michaelseni. The sequence goes on from OZ007590.1 coordinate 232,615,445, forward strand.
TTAGAAAATTCTTCCTTTTCTACATATTTAATTTATATTTAATTTTAAAATTCAGTAGAAACCATTAATATAATTCAGAAAAAAATTAGTTATTTTGAGTAAAATTTTGGGTAATATTACGGACACGCAAGACGATTGTATGAAAAAATTGAGTTAAAATTAATACATATTTTTAAGGATGTGGATAGCAAAATACATTTATTTTTTGTAACAAAATATTTTAAAATCTCATATACATCAATTATTATTATTGATGTGTAGAAGTATGTTCTTCGTAAAACATATACATTCTGTAGTAGAATATACATTTCCTGTTTTCAGTTTCTACTATTTGTATCATTTATTGATATGAATGTCAATATTAATGCAGTGATACTGGCTTAGAACATTAAATTTCAATAAATAAGTAAAAGGCTGCATTTAAATATTTGAAATTAAAGATTAATCTTTAAATAAGAAACAATGCTTTTTTTCTAAATTTTTCAAATCTTAAAACTGAAAAGTTTCTCTGTGCTAGAAAAAAGAAAAGCAGCACGTTTTTTAATATTTCAGACTGCAAATATGAAATTGGCCGAAATCGTTTTTGATTCAGTATTAACATTAGAAAACTATTTTTTTAGATATTCTAAATAACACATTTGCAGTTTATCAGCGGAATTTACATATTTGATCATTGTTGTTGTTTATAATTTAATTTCTATCATCTGCCCCTCCCCCCCTCAAAAAAAAAAAGAAACAAATTCTATATAACATTGGCGTATTTAAAGAAAACAGCTATTTTCATTTATTTTCTGATTTAAGTGATACGTGGCATCAAGGCAGAAATTGTTTACAATTGGACTGATATCAAGTTCTGTAAAAGTTGTGAAAATGGAACACGCTATAATGGAATGCTGTCTAAAACTTTCATGATCCCCTCGAAAATAGTACTATACAATTATTATACCTGATAAAGCGATAAAACATATTGTAAAGGAATTTTTCTCCGATCTCATGCTTTTTGCCTTAGCAGGTTTTACTGTGCATCACATTGCAATGTGAAACTTGAAAAATAGCATTAAACGAGGAATAAATCTTATTAAAAGTTCAATTTGAAAACTCGCACGTATGAGCTATTACTTTAGGTGCAAATGTTTAGAGATAAAATACAATGCATAACGAAAATAAAAATGAATTCTGTAATAAGTTTTCTCGTGTAATAAAAAACGTTTGTTTTTCTTTAATGGAACCTATAGACGTAGAGTCCATTAACAAACTAATCATATGTGCCAATCCCAAAACTTTCTTCTATCTCACACAGATTTCACATACACGAAAAACGAATCAGCACCAACTTATATCAAAATCTAACTTAATCTAAACTTTTATTAAATTCCTTGCATTAGTTCTTGAGATATGACTATCTCTAAAATCGTTTAAATCCTGAAAAAATGCAGCATAACAGACCACATATTGGGATATTTACACCAAAACCTAATCAACAACAACTTATGTTAACGTCCAACTGAATCTGAAGTTTGATGAAATTCTGTGCATTAGTTCTTAAGATATCGCTCTCGTGAAAATCATGAAAAAAGTAGCATAGCAGCGCCATCTGTTGGGCTGTTCACACCAATACGTAATCAGCATCTAAAAATGTCAAGGTCTAACAGAATTTGAAGTTTGATGAAATTCTGTGCATTGGTTCTTGAGATATAGCTATCGTGAAAATATTGAAAAATGAAGCATAGCAGCGCTACCTGTTGGGAAATTTGCACCAAAAACTAATCAGCACCAATTTATATCAAGGTCCAACTGAATCTAAAATTTTATTAAATTCCGTGCATTAGTTTTGAGATAGAGCGCGCACAAAATTTTTGCCACATACATACATACAGAAAGACGGACATTTTCTAAAAACAGTCAAATCGTGTTCAGGACCTTCTAAAACGTATAAATCTGTTGAAAACCGGAAGTCTCAAAATTTCATGAATCCAAAACTTTCTTCTTATAAAGATAGAATAAAGTAAAAAAAATGATTAATATTAACGAAATGGAGAAAAAAATGGGATATTTGTTTCACAAATCTGTAAGTAAAATTTTAATTAATATTAAAAAAACATTAGCAATAAAATCTACAATTGCAGCAATTTTACATCTCTCTTTAAACTTATAAAAACTCTCTAAAAATGTGATTTTTTTTAAAAGTGAAAAAAATAGGAAGTAAAAGGATTGAAAATTTAATAGTTAATATTCATTAAACAAATTAAAAGTATCTTTATTCCTAAAATTCGTATATTAATAGGCAATATTACAGAGATATTTTAACAGAATCATAATTACATATAAGTAAGTATCTGTAGAATTACGGAATTCGCTAGACGGTTGAGAAATATTGTGTTGGCATAAGTATTTTTTTACTATTATTATTATTAATAAGAGAGATTCATTAGTGAAATAAAAATATTGCTTATTTATTTATTAAAAGTTTTTGGCATTTTATTTATATAAAACTTACATGAACATTATGTATTTAATATCATAATTAATTAGCGAAAAGGAGGCTGAAAACAGAATGAATGGAAATGCATTTTATAATCTCAAAACTGATCTATAAAATGAGACAATTTCTACTTCATTAAAATGGTTTAGTAATAACGCCAGCAGATAAAATAATAGGCTTAAAGAAAATTTTAGACATTTCATACGACTAACCATATTTATTTCCTTAAAGGAGCAGGTTATCCTTATTATAAAGTTATATAAAGCTTTTAATTCACAAAAAAATAGACAGTTATCAGATTTTCTCTTTAGGAAATAAATTATTAACAATATATCAAAATAAATATATGAAAATGAATTTAAAATTTTCTATTTTGCATTTTCAGTATTACTCTAAATAGATGTCTCATCTTTTATACTCAAGTAAGAGTCGTGTTTTGAACGTTTTTTACTTTAGATTAAAAAGCGCATTTTAAAACATTTTTTATTTAAAATTTTAGGTGTATTTTATTAAATGTACTTTAGATTCCCCAAGGGTCAATGCAGTTGAAAAATTTTAGTTACGATTTAGAAAAGAAAACTACAACTGTTCTAAGTTTAACGTTAAAGAAAAATACCTTTTAACTTTTTGCCCAGTAAGAGCTCTTTTATTACATAGGCGAATTTATCTCATGAGCTAGCACTGAAAATAAACGAGTTTCTTTTTCTTACAATGCACATTTGTTTCTTTAGAAAGTAGCCATTATATACAGCATAAGATTGTTTTCACACACATTGCAGTATTGTATGTTGTATATTTTATTTCTTATTCTTTTAAAACAATTTTGTATACTTTTAGTGGAATGGCATATGATACATAAATATAAATGTCATATTTAAAAAATATATAAAGGAAATTAATACGTATTTTATTAAAAAGAAAAATATTTGAAAAACATTAATATACTACTTTTAATTGCTAAACAGTGTAAAATAAAATAAATTAAAACAGTAAAAAAATAAATAATTAATTAGACTATTTACATCTTTCGGCTCCATCGAAGTCATTAACAAAACAAGGGAGAGCACGGGATAACCGCCGAGGGAACTCAGTTTTCACTTTAGAGTATCAGTGCAATCCGGAGTGATGACAAATATGAAAACAAGGTGAAGGTCAAAACGTTCGGGGAGATCTACCTTTTGGCTTAAGCTCAACTATCCCCGCCCAGCAGGTTTGTTTACTATGCGGCAAAGCCTTACAAAATAATTATTAAATTTGAGAGAAAACAATAAATACAAAATAAGAATAATAGCTCACTTATTGAAAGATAGACAATTAATAAATACGATAATGTCAAAAAAATAATCATACTTTGAATAGTAGCATCGAGTGTATAAAAATACTTATTTGGGGGGAAAATTTGAATAATTAGATAGGGTTATTTACAGTAAACAGTTAACACAATTTAAGTATAGCAATGTACTAGTACTAAGAATATTAGGGAATAACATAAGTGATTGTATAGGAATATGTACATATAGTGAAAACAATAAACACAAATCAAATTCCACCTAAGATTAGAGAAGCAGTACTGAAGTACAAATTCCAAAAATTCCAATTTTGTTGATATAATACTGAGAAAACATATAACGGATGTTGATGATATACTGAGAAAAAATTTACTAATTATACGGAGCAATACTAAATAATATTTTGTGATACTGAGCAATAATTATACCATGTAATACTGAAATACGAATTCTGAAATTACAAAATTTCGAAAATACAAATTCTGAAAATACAATTTGCCAGTCATACTAAGCAGTACCAAATAATACTATCCATTATCAAAACAAATAAGAATATTTTAAAATTGAACTATATATCATTTAATGATTTTAAAAGCCATCATTCAATGTTTCAGGTACTATTTCAGTTTACGCACGTTTTTGTTTCTTATTTTTACTTGAATTACTTCTATAATTTTATTCATGTACTGACTCAAGCCAATTTTGATAAGTTGAATGATGCGGCATCGTTAGATATTGAATTTTTACGTGTTACAATCTCTATGGCTTCTCTTATAATGAATGGGTAGTATAGATTGCAGGGAAAAATGATCTTACTTTCATTGGAATTTATTTGGATGGTATCTTCGTGATATAATCTTGCCAGGGCTGTGGTTTTCTATTATACTTTATGTCAGCTACATGCTCCTTTTTGCTATAACTAAATTTCCTGCTAGTCATGCTAATATAGTAATACTTTGATCCGCATGCTTTAATAAATATTATTTCATATACTACTGAATAATTCTCAAAATTAATTGGAACAATTTTAATGTAAATGATTTTCTTTAATTTTGGAAGGGATTTGGCTATTAAGCAGATATTGAAACATTTAAGGCTGAATTTTAATTTATCAAAAAAAGCTTAAAAAAGTATTGCAGAGTATAAAGATTGTATTTTTGCGAATCAAATGTTTTTTTCAGATTTCTTATTATTGGCATTATCCAAGATTAATTTATTAATATGTCGTACCTTAAAACCATTATAAGAAATTCTACGAATATTATCTAGTTCATTATCCTTCCTATACGCTAAAATTTTATACGGAAATGGAGAGTACGCATTATTTGGTGTGGTAGATTGATTATACATGCTTTTTCTGAAAACAGATATATCGATAGATTGATTTGTTCTCGTTAACATTACATCAGAAAGACTTTTATTATGTTCAATGTGAACAATGAATGCAATGTTGTTGTTCATTGATTTTAAACGATTTATAACTATTTTAAGTACTTGAAGACTATACTGCCAAATTATAAAACTATCATCAACATAGCTGAGCCAGGTGGGGGGGGGGGCGTTAAGTCAAATGTACTAAAAACTTTACTTTCGAATGGGCAAATACTACATTCAGCTAAGAAACCTGCTATAGGGGATCACATTGTTGCTCTTTGATTCGGTTTATAATATTTACGATTGGATATAAAATAGTTATTATGAATGATCAGATTAAGTTCTCTTTTTATTGTTAATTTCTTATCATTTTGGAAATCTTCCATCTTTTCATTATCCCCACAAATCTTATTACATACTTCATGCGCGCCAATTGACGTAAACAATTAAACAATATCAAGACTATGCATAATATAGAAAACATGGAAGATTTTGACAATGATATGAAATTAGTAGAACAATAATAGCATCCTGTTATTTAAGGTTCAAATCCAAAGTGGATACTTTCTGGCACATTTTTTATTTCATTTTTTGTTCGCAAGCTTCTGAAATTCGCAGGTGCTCTTAAGAAGAATCTATGTAATCAAACTGTTTTTCCGTTTTTCGGTAAATATAAGATATGTTTCAGATAATGCTGTCAAATTTGGCATTTTGAACCGAATTTACAGTTCTGACAGTGTAGGAAAGAAAAATATTGTCGTACTGAGACAACAATAGCTTATAACTTAAGATTTAATTTATTTTTGGAAAATGAAAATAAAACCTCTTCCATTATCCCATTATAAATCACGTCAAATATCATGCCTGCAAGTATCTTACTGTTATTTTTGAGAGAAATGAGTCAGAACATGTGTCAGAAAGTTTTCCGTTGTTGAGCGGAAATATATTTTTTAGAACCGCCTTAAAATAACAATACTCTATGAATTCAAATACTTGTTGTATTTGGTGGAGGAAAACTTTTTATATATTTAGACTAAGAATCCTATTATAACCTAAAAAAATATGTCTCATGGCCTACCATTCAAAATAAGTGAATTTATTTGTCTTACAATACCTATCTATTTTTCTTTTGGAAAGAAATCATTTGATGCATATACCAGGTGATTTAAAATAGAGGTTATTGTGTTTATTTCTTAAACCGCAGGTGGTTGAAGCTTACTTCCAATTACAAAAAGTATACAAATCAGCTATAGCCTTCATATATGAATATTGTTTTGCAAGGAGCTGTATCTGTATTTTAAAGCAAAAATATGTCCATGAAAAACGCAGACGTCATATTGACGGTGAAATACCAGACCAATAAATTTCGCTTTTACTGCAAGTTTTTTAACTTCTAGACATCGCAAAAGTTTTAAATTTTTTCACTGTCGAGAAAATTTTTTTCACGTGAAATGCAGTTTATTTGAAAACCGAATATCAATTTACTGATCTTTTATGGTTTGTAAAATAATTTTCAAGCATGATTTTTTTTTTAAACTATCTCTGTCGCATGCAGTCCGATTACGAAATGTTATGCAGTTTGCAATTAAAACATAATAAATAATTCAGCATTAGTTTCCGGCTAAGAATTCATAATAAAATTAAGACTTCATGAATTAATAAATAAATAAAATGATAAAATAATATAAATAAAACACAAATTTAGAATACATGTAATTGAATTGCTCGCTTAAACTACTGAAATTATCAGAATAAAAATGTTTGCTGGAAGTAGCGAATTATATTTTGATTTCTTTGACTATTGACGCCTGTCATGAGGCTAATACGAAAGTACTTCTCTTAGTGAATTTCAAAAACTTTGTTTAAATACTTAATTGATTTTTTTTAATATAAAAATGCTTTTTATTGTTGCTTGTTGGTAATGTAAAAAATGCATTAAATGTAAAAAGTCCTTCCGTAGGAAAAGGTAGCTTCCACATTCCTTTCTTTTTTAAAATGCAACTAATTTTACTCAAACACATGAAGGTAGAATGCTTCGAACCCGATTATAGAAGATTCAATCTCAGTTTTCGTCAGTACTTAATTTAAATGAGAATTTCGCCAAATAAGTTAGCTTTATCCAAGTTTAGTTGGCTTCATTTATGGAGATTTATTTTTGATCGCCAAATTTGGTGGTACTTCGCCAAGAATCACCAATTTTGACGCTAATTAGCCGCTAGCGAATATGATTATGTTGTTTTAAACGTATGAGAGTAAAAACAATGGTTACAGCAATTAAAATAAATTTGCAAGTGACCATGTTTTCTAAAGCTCATAAATGAAACCTAATTATGGAATAGCAGCCCCCTTAGAATTTCAACTTGCAATGGGTCAGTCCTTTTTTTTTAAAGAAAGATGTAAAACAAAAATTTTTCCCGAATCCTTGTATCAAGGCTGAGAACTTTGGTGGAATTCATTTTCGATTTCTAAATTTTGTTGCACATCTTTTTGAATTTGAAGTGTTGATGTGGTCAAAATTTGGAAACAAGCTGGTGGAGGAAGATGACCAGCGAACTTGCTTGAGACGTTGGTAAGTCCTGTGCAGATAATCAGTCACGTACAAATCGGCTAATAAATACGAATACCGTCGCATGACAAAAATCAGATTGTTTTAAAATGTGCATCAACCCTTTCATTTTAAACTGCTATATCTCTGCCATTGTTTAGTATAGAAGAGAGGCAAAAAATTCTTCGGATTCCTTCTATCAAGGTCGAACACATAAAGGGAATAAATTCACTTTATAATCTTTTAATTCACCATTTTGAATTTTTAAAACTTAAAACAAATAAGTGGCCGCCATTGTTAAACAAATCGGCCCACGAACTCGGTCGGGACTTTGGTATGTCGTGTTCAAATGCTCAGTCACATACAAATTTGTTAATAAATGCAAGTTCTTTCGCTTGGCAAAAATAAGGCTCTGTTTCAAAATGTCAGGAACCCTAGAATATCAAACTGCTCAGTCATTTTTTAATATAAAGGTAGAAAATGCTCCGGAATCCTTCTACTAAGATCGGATACTTAAAGCAATAAAAAGTTTCAATTTCTAATTTTTTATACACCTTTTTTAACTTAAACAAAAAGTGACCGCCAATTTTGAACAAAATGGCAGATGAAGCTGGCCAACGAACTCGGTCGACACTTTGGTCTGTCCTGTTCCTGCACACATACTCAGGTATAGCTAAATCAGTTGATAAATACGACTGCTATCGTATGACAAATTGCTGACTTTTTCAAAATGTCAGCGACCCTAGAATTTCAAACTGCTATATCTCAGCCATTTTTTAATATAAGGATTCAACTTTGTCTTACATAAATCAACAGTATCAGCTTGTATCATGTGCTTGTGGAAATAATCTTAATCTTGTCCAAAATGAATTGAAGCAGATTAGCGAGTGGGACTTTTCTATTATTATTTACTTGTTACTGTAATTCTATGCTAAATTGAAAGAAAGACGTATTCTTCATATCCATCATTGTGGCTGTGTGAGTATGCGATTTAAATTAATGCATTATAATGATATAAAAAAAGTTTTGTGATGGCCATAACAAAATAACATGCAATTTTTTGCATGCTTTTAAAACGGTTTCTTTAAAAGGGATGGGATATCCAAATTCTGATAACGAAGCGATATTAAAAAGTTAATAAAATATAATTTTTTGAACTTTGTTGTTAACAAATCAAATTAAAAAAAGTGTTAACAAAATGTTCCATTTCAGAACAATAAGTTTTGCAAAAATATTTTCATTATGAGGAAATTAATCACAGATAGATTTTTATTGCTTTCAGACTTTGTAAAAACATCGTGTTATTTATGATAAATGAACTGTATATTCCGATCTTCTACGGGGAAAATAATTAGTATGTTGTGGCCAGCACAAAATCTTCTTCTATATAAATGAATATCAAGAACTTCTAAAACGTACAAATCCATCGAAAACCGAAAGTCGAATTTTTTTATGAATCCAATACTTTCTTCTTGTATATATAGAAGAAAGTAACAATAATGATTTTAAATTTTGGGGCTGCTATTATTAACGCAATACGTAAGTTATAGCTTATTTCTAACGAAGGGAGGTTGCGAGCTCGGAAACAGACAATAAGACGTATCGATGTAGTATGATCAGTAGATTATAAACATTGAAATCTTAAAGTGGAATATCCAGGGTGTCTTCCAAAAATATCCTTAAAAGCTCTTGATACAGTTTATAATCAGATAAATTATTCCTTTTGATAAATTGCTCAGCAGAGTAGTCCGAAGAGTGCTGGCGTTTTGATTTTTTCGTCTGCATTCGATACTTTATCAACACCTATTTTATTGCAGTCAAAATATTCATTAATTGTTTTCGAACAAAAATTAAAACAAATATGTATAATTAGTTCAATTTATAAAAAATTTAAATATACTATATGGTTTTTCACAAATATATACAGTTTTAACTATGAAATTTTACATTTTATAAGTTTAATGAAAAGTAAAAAAAAACTAGTATGTTGTGGCCATCACACAACATTTTTGCAATATAAATCAAATTGTCTGCACGTAAAATTAAATAACAATCTATTCGTTCTTTAGATATACTTATCGGGGAAATCGTGAATAACAGAGACCAGCAGCAACACCTGTTGGGCGATATGCTCCCAAAGCTAATAGGGATCTATTTGTGTCAATGTTTAGCAGAATATGCAGTTTGATGAAATTCTGCGCATCAGTTGTTGAGAAGTAGCTATTGCGGGAATCATGGAAGATGCAGCATAGTAGCGCCACCTGTTGCGCGATTTACACCAATTCCTAATCAGAACAAATGTATGCAAAATTCTAACGGAAACTGGTGTTTTATTAAATTCCGTGCATTAGTTCTTGAGATATAGTGCTTACAATATTTGTGTCACATACAAACAGACAGACTCACGGACAGGCATTTTTTAAAAACAGTCAAATCACATTCAAAACCTTCTAAAACGTATACATCCGTTGAAAACCTGAAGATGAAAATTTTCACGCATCCAATATTTTTCTCTTGTAAAGATAAAAGAAAGTAAAAATATACGTATGCAATTTGTATTTCTAGAGACCAAAAAATTTTGTTTATTTTAAATTTATTTAAAGTTATAAAGCGAACAAACTTCTATTTTTCACAGCAAAAGAAATTAAAATATGTTACGTAAAATGAATAAACTATTTTGATTTTTTTTATTAATTATCCAAATATTTCAAAAAGTTTATGATTAAAAAAAATTTTTTTGGTAGTTTTTTTAAATCTTGAGTTCTTCATTTTGCAGTTAGAACAACTTTTCTGCTAATAACTATTTCATTTAACTTCTATTAAGAAGAACTTTTTTCTGTAAGCATTTATTATAATTGCAAACACAAGAATCTGAGATTAAATAAATGAAAAATTCAAAATTTAAAAACGGGTTGTTAAAATATCACATATATTTTTTTAATTATTAGAATAATAAAAAAATGCAATGAAAAAATTACCTTTTTCATTTTATGCAAAGTATTTTTAATTTATTTCTCCGTGTAAAATAGAAGTTTATTCGTGTAAATAGGGAAAAATGGAAGATTTTGTGGTTTATAGAAATTCAAAATTTGCATTTTGTTTCTCTTTCCTTTTCATTAAATCTATAAAAATATAAATTTTGCTAGAAGAATATATATGTATATATAGATGCACACGCACATACATATATACATATACAGGGAGTTTCCGAATTCAAAGGGGAGATAGTAGGCATCAAGAGGATGAAAAATTGCCATAGAATATGTGGCCGCAAACGAAGTTTAGTGGGAAAAAATCGCAAAAATATTTATGAATAGTGTGACGTCGAGGGGAACAAAAAGGGCCAATAGTAAGATGAAAAATAATTATTTTACTTAAAGCTGAATTAAAATGCATTCCAGTTCAACGCCAGAAAGGAGGGGAAGAGACATTTTTATAAGAATTGTTCGAAGTTGCGACCGCGAAGGTCATTGCATAGCCGACACCGACGGACGAAGGATTGCCGGACACGTTCAAGCATACCCGGTGTGCTGGTGATGTCTGTTGAAACGACAACGATCCATGCCAGTGTATCTACAGGCGACTGATAAACAACCAATTTCAGGTAGCCCCAGAAGAAGAAATCTAATGGATTGAGATCGGGGGAGCGTGGAGCCCAAGCAACAGGTCCGAAGCGTCCAATCCACTGCCGCATAGTAATCTTCGAACAATTTCTATAAAAATGTCTGTCGTCTCCTTTCTCATGTTGAACTGTAATACATTGCAATCCTGCTTTACGCCAAATAAATGTTTTTATATTTATTATTGACCCGTTTTGTTCCACTTGACGTTACACTTTTCAGAACTATTTTTGTGAATTTCTCCTACTAAACGTGGTTTGCGGCCCCATGTTCTATGGCAATTTTTCATCCTCTTGATGCCTACTATAACCCCTCTCAATTTGTTGGTCGCATTCAGCAACACTCTGTATATATATACGTGTGTGTATATATATATATAGCAGTAAAACCTAGTAAATCTAGTAAAAAGCTAGTAATGTGTTTTAAATATTTGTGTTGTTGAAATTTGTTGATGATCTTGGATTTTCTATCGAAAATAAGGAGACAAGTGTTTCACCACTTTTTTGAAATCCCATAACGTGCTGCGTGAAAAATTTTGGTTCTAAACAAACCTCTTTTCGAACGAACCTCAGGCATGGGTCACCAATGCCTATGGCACCGTATAGATATAAAGGATGAATGTTATTAAATATTTAGTCATTTAAAGGACCCAGACACACGAAAATAAAGCCGGAAAGCTGTAGCACAAATTATAGAAAATTTTAATTTTATTCGTAAATGGTGGTGACACAACTTAACTGTAGGAGATCAAAAGTGCTGAATAGAATTTAAATATTATGGTGAAGTTATGTACCAATTCTTAGGAAAATCTGAGAATTATTACTCTGAAAAAAAAAAGAAATACCGAAAAAGAAGATTGTTATTCGAAAAAGATGGTAGCTGGGGCCTAACACTTAATTCTTGAGGGGGGGGGGGGCTAATTTTTTTGTCAAAACTGTGGACTCGAAGATGAATCAAGAACTTAATTTAAGAATTTGCTAAAATTTCTATTCAAAAATATTGGTAACCGCTACTCATAAAGAAACTTTAAGACTGTGAGAAATGATAATTAAGATATTAAAGCAATTTGGAATATGTTTTGAAGAGATATTATTATTAGAAGCCGAGTATTAAATGCACAATAAATTCCAATAAAAATCAGTTTTTTGATAAAATAAAAAGTTATCGGTCGATGTTTTCGGTTTTTCGCAAAGCTTAAATAGAAGACGATTTTGCGTATATCTACCAATTTTCAAATTTCTACCTTATATAGTTTTAAACATTTTAATATACCACAAAATTTGTGAGTAAGGTTTTTAATTATCCAAGGCTGTGATGATCTTTTTTCTTAAATCTTTCCAATTCGAAAGTAAACGAAATAAATATTATTTTTGATTAAAAAATTTTTTCTGGTAGATTTTTTATATATTCAGAATTTTTTATTCAGCATAAGATTTTGCGTATATATACCAACTTTCAAACTCGATCTGTATATAGTTTTGAAAATTTGTATAATACATTAATATAGGTGAGTACATTTTAAATCTGGCAGTATTTCTATTTATGAAAACCTTCTATTTCGTTGTCTGGAATTATTACAACTCGTGCAAACCCAGTGCTGTTCTATATATTTCTAGATTCTATATTTTTCTAACATTACGGGGTAGTTCCTGCGACATTGCCCTTGTGAAAATAAATATAATACACAAATAACCACTCTGAGAAAAGTTAACAAGCATGGCAAAAGAAAAATAAAGATTGTCCGTATGAACTTTTCGTCTTCTTGAATATCTTAAATTAATGGTGCCTTTTGTAATCTATAGTCTTTTTAATTGAATACCTGTAACTTGAGTTTACAGTATATATTAGAAACGTTGGCTGAGAGGCATCTAATATGTGCTTTCTACAACAATCAAAATTGAAAATTTGATGATCTTTTCTATATTTATTAATCACACTAAATAAGGTCCGATTATTAGGTTTATTTGAACAATTAATAGCGTCATATTTTGTACCTTGAATCTTTCTCCTCCTGAGAGACATAGCTTCCAGAAACTTTTATTTCAAATGCGTGCAAATATTTTTGTATATATTATGCAGCTTCTTTTCATGTACTGGATTTTTAAATGTTTTTCCATATTTTACCATTTAAAATATAATATTATTTAACATATACAATGTATTATAATTGAAAATTGGAAACGCTTTAAAATTAATAAATTCAATTATTAAATTAATTTCTGAATAATGAATCTAGCAAAAGCACAATTAAGAAACATACTTAAAAACGATATAAATCATCTTTCATGAAGAATCCAATTATAACAAAGATATTCGATATAATTGATTTATCTATTAACAATACTTATTTGAAAATGACCTTGGGAAGATAACCACCAACAACTATAAACAATTTTAGATTTTAATAACTTTACCGTCTAGACTGTAATTTATCTCTAAGTGATTTTTTTTCTGAAAATAAAGACCTTCAAACTGATACATATATGTTTCGTCCTGTCTCTGCAAGCTAAAAATGCACCGAAGAAAGTAAAAAAATAATATATTAAATTGAAACAGGAATAAAACTGGCCTTGTACAGCAACTAATGTATGTAATACAAGTATTTAATTAAATAAATTTAAAAAGTTATTATCAAAGTTTGTGTTTATTAAGCATACAAAAATAAATTTTCAACTTATATGTAAAAACAATAGTGATATATACACATTTAATATACAAAAATAGACATTGTTAAAATATAAAAGAAACTTTTCTGATCACTTTAGTGACATTCAAAGATAAAATTTATTAACATGATTAAGAACAGTGAATAAAGTCTATTTTTTAGTGAATACAGCAAATTATAATTAATTACGTTATATTAACCACAAAACTAACTCTGATTATTACAGTAATTTATTTGACTTTTAAATTTTAAAACGTAACAAAAAATATTCTATTTTAAAAGTAAATTTTCATATTTATTTAACTAACAGTAATATCATTTTTACGCATATGTTATGTGTGCTGAGAGAGAAAAAATAACATCATATTTTTGGCTGTAACACAATGTCAGTGATTTTTAAAAATATTACTTTTTCTGTTTAAACAATTATATTATTAAAATTTATTATTTTATTTTCAATATATCTTACGTTATTATTTTCTTCTTCTAATAATCCTTAACTATCAATGGATATTTAAAAATGTAGAAATTATGATTCGAAAATAAATAACTAAATAAAAAACAACTAGAGTTTATTAGTATATTTAAAAGTAGAAATACGCCGGATTTTATATCCATGTTTTATAATTAGAAAATTTCGTTAGTTATATGGCGTTGCATTGTCATATAAAAAGCATATGTTATATATTCAAAATTAAAGGGATGTCACAAAACAGTTTTTATTCATTCTAATTTCTTTTTAATATATTGAACTAGAAAATATAAAAAAAAATATTTTGCTATTACTGCAAAATTTTAATTTTTAGCTTATTATAACAAAAAAATATTTATTGATTTAGTATGTGGTAAGTTCTGAGATAGATTTATAAAAAATCATGCCTGAAAATTACTAGTATACCTAAATTATTTTCTCAACGTATGATGAAAATGTAAAATTAATCTATTATCTCATACAGCAGTTCTAAAAATATGAATATTTTTATTGCCATCACATGATTTATAGAATTCTAGAACATTAGGCAGTGAATGAAAATTCGATTACAAAATTCCATCATCATAGACAAGTTACCTATACTAATAAAAGAAAATTCCCCTCTGTGCGCCCGTGTGTCTGTGTGTGTGTGTGTGTCTGTCTGTCGTCGATGACGTAGGAAAATCTACCATAGCTAGAAATCTGAAAATTTAGGTGAGGATAGTCCAAAACGTGTCCTAGTACACGTAAGAATAAGAATTTTAATATTTTGTAAATTAGCCTGATATGAATTAAGATCTAGAACGAACTCGCATCAAAAATGCGCTTTTTTTGATTGGTTGGTTGTATAGGGTCTTCTTCTCAGAAGTAATTAAATAAACCAGAGTAGTGATGCAAAGATTTGAACTTCTAACAAAATAATGTTAATATCGAGACGCACGGTTCTGCCCTCACCGGTGTACAACCATGCTAAGCTAACGTCACCTGCACACGACAAACCGAAAATGTCACCTGTCAGACGAAGTGATACATTTGTCCTACACAGGCGCCATCTATTTCAAACTGTTTTCGGGGGACTTTTTCTTCTTCGAAAGGCTATTTCGTTAGAAGTAACTTTGCAAAAAACTGAAAAAATCTGACGGCGCCAGTAGAAAAAATCCCAGAAAGTGTCAGACAGGGGTCGGCTTTCATTAAAAACTGAACTACAAAGAGATATGTTTCCCGGCTTATCCTTCCAGGTAATTTCCAAAAATGAAAGGGAATAATTGCCAATTTGTATTAATAAGCACAAATTAAGAAAACTAATTAAGATATAGATTTGAATTTGAGGATGGGAAGGAAATCCATCTAGCGGCTATTTTAGCGTAGTGTCTTTCCTTATGTTCTAATGACCAGAAAAAAATAATTACAGTAAACTCTCTGTAAGGCGGACTCTGTGTAAGACGGAAATCTGTCTAACTTGGAAATATTTTTAAGTCCCTGCGAATCCATAGACATAGAGTAAAATTTGTCTAAGGCGGAATATTGTCTACTACGGAAAATTTTTTCGGGCCCGATAGATTCCGCCTTAGACAGAGTTTACTGTATTATTTTTTTAATGATCGCGTTAATATAGGGGAAGGGAATTTCTGTCGTAAATTAAAAAAATGTATTAATGATAAAACTACTACTGTTTTTGAATATTAACGGCTCATTCTTTTCCCAGGTTGTATGAGTCCGATTTCCAC
This sequence comes from Maratus michaelseni, assembly GCA_963931845.1. NCBI lineage: Eukaryota > Metazoa > Arthropoda > Arachnida > Araneae > Salticidae > Maratus > Maratus michaelseni. The sequence goes on from OZ007590.1 coordinate 232,631,619, forward strand.
GGGAATTGGTTCATGTCTTACGGATATTAGTTCCACCTTCCGCCTCCAGGGGCGCAATATCTTGGTTTCTATGGGTCCTATTACAACGAAGTTTGACTCATTCAACTTGGTTTTCCATAGTCTGCGTAGCGTGCGGAGCACGCCCAGTAATACCCTGCCGTAGGCAGCACGGACACACGCCGCAGGTTCGTTAGGTTTGTGAGGGCCCGGTAACTGGATTCGTTTAAAACACTGTACGTTGCCGGAGGCAGTGGGACCCCGAAAATTGGGCTCGTTTGAAATATTCTACGTTGCCGAAGGCAGTGCCCCCCCCCCCAAACTAGATTCATTTGAAATATTTTATGAAGATGTAAAATTGTACTAACTGGAGTTTTGTTTAAGGCTATTATCACGGGTCCAAACAAAGGCGGGCGGGTTAAGCTAGTGTGAAATAAAAGCTTCGATCTCACAAGGGCACCGCCCAGCATCATGCGCACAGATTTTGATGATTTTAAATTATGTTGTAGGGATCATACTCCTAACTATTCAGATCAAAGGTTTCTTTTAAATGGACCTTAGTTTTTGAGAAATTTGGGGATAAAGTTCAGCATTTGTTAAATAGCCATTAGTAAGACATTGTGAACAAGGTATCCGTGGCGCAGAGCTAGTGTTCGCGTTTCCAGTACTGTCCTATACTGTGCACTTTTTCCTTTTTAAATAATTTTACATTTTTGACAAGTTACAAGTTTTACTCAGAATTATGAATTCTGCATCTTTGAACTTTTTGATATTTTCTTAATAAATTACATTTACATTTTCAAAATTTTCAATTTTTTTTTCTTTTTTTTGCGCAATTTTGGAATTGATATTTATATTTACTAAACTCTAAATTAATTTGTCTATATTTTTAATAAATTTATTATTATTTACCTTTTATATTTTAATAACCTTTCTGAAATAATACGTCTTTTAACTTTATGGAATTTTAAAGAAAAATGCATCATTATTTTTATAATCCATACAAAATATTTTTCATCTGGAATCTTCTAAATGTATGTATGATTAGGTAATTCCAATAGCATATCTTCAAAAGAGGAGTAAAATATTATTGCAAGTTTTAATGAGTTATATAAATTATTAATGTCCTCTAAATACATTTCACTGTAAAGTTCAAACTCAATATTGTTTTTTATTTGTACAAATAAAAATACTTGATTACATTATTTTTTTTTTCATTCTAACAAGTAAAAACACTATCGATGTCATAACGGAAAAATTCAACTAGAAATGCAAAAGTCGTCTGTAAATGAAAGATAAAATTTAGAATACATATAAAAAATATTTAAAATAAAATCGTCTTCAATGAGTTTTTCGATAATATCAGAATAAATAAAATTTCCTTTTTATTCATTTCGTTTAGATTAACGAATTCATCGAAAATAATAGTAAAATTAATCGACTGTCCAAACTTTATTCGAACATATCCAGTATTTTCGACATTATCGTGATGACCCAAGGCAAATATGACGTATGATGATACTAAGCTATAATATTTTTCCGATGCTGAAACAAGGTTCGAAACCAAACCATTCATGGAATGAATACCAACGAAGTTATTTTAGTATGTCTCATATATTAATTAAACAACTCCTAAAATTTCTATTGAAATCAAAGACATTTAACATTTATTAATAATTAACTGAAAATATATCCCTGTGTACTGTAATGTTATTCTTATTGTCAAAAGAGCGTTATATTTGAATGAATTGACAAATATTCTTGATTAACAATTTCATCCTAAATATTTGAAAGATCAATACAATGTTCTAATTTGGTTCAAATATATTCAGTATTTCGGACATTATCGTGCTGACAATTTTTCCATTATATATATAGATATATAGTATATAAAAAAAGGGATCTCAATATGTCAATTTCTAAATAAATTAATCTAAAATGCCCCAAACAGATGTAAGAAAGAATATTCATCGTGGGACGCCCGGCGAAGATGAAACAAATAGTATGTTTGCAACAGTAAGCATGTGCATAAAACTAATGGTTTTATTTGGACCCCGTAAATAAGTATATTTAGAGATAAGTGATAAATATGCCGATATGTTAGAAAGAAATATGACGCTGAGCATAAGGCTAAATAAAGTTTTTATATCTTTCAAAAATATCATACGAATACGCATTCTGAATTGTTTTAGGGACAGTGGCATGCGAAGCCCATGTCCAAAGCATTAAGACTTAAGTAGTGTATTTCCCACAGTCGGCTAACTTCTAAATGCTAACTGGGAGAACACGTCCATGTCCAGGCGAAGAAAAAGCAACTTAGAGGAAAGACTCTCCTTTGGTTGGCATTTTTAAAAGCTTACAATGTGTATGAACATTTAACAGTTTTTCAGTTTATAATAGTATAAATTCAGTAATTTTTTTTTTCATTATTCTTCGATTATAAAGGAGAGATTTTTCTTAGATGATGACTTATGTAGCTCTAGATTATTCTAAAGTTTGTTGATCTTCTTCTTCAAATGTCATATTTATGGAAAGAATGTCTATGGTAACAGAAGTTACCACTTTTGGGTTTATTACATTGACTAAATTTATGAAAATCACTTTAGTGGCTTTAAAAATCCTCAATAATTCTCATTAGTATGGTACACGTGCTTGGTTGAAAACTTAGCAAATTTTAATATGTATTACGGATTAATACAAAACTTGAACACATTATATATGTTACCGACACAGTGTGAAAAACGGGAGTTATAATAAAAGTTTGCCTGTTTTGGGCAATATATGAAATAACCAAATTTTTTTAATATTATATATAAATGTATACATGCTGTTTAGGCAAAATATTAAAAGAAAGACTTCTAAGAACGCTCTTATTGAAAATACACGCATTCTGTAGAATGACAAATTCTATTCATGTAAAGTAATAAAAGAGTTTACGAAAAGGATTTTTTTCTAAAGAAGTATGGGTCATTCCATGCAATTTGGCCTAGAGGTCCCAGCTCGATACCCCGCAATTTTAAAGTAATCGCTACAGGAAACAGGACATACATATAAATCTTAAATGAATAGCTGTAAAATTTTAGAGTCAAAAGTAGTATAGTTGGGGCACAATGTATGCTTAAGTGAAATTCACTATTTCACTGTCATGGGGAAAAACGATCAAATCATCAAATTTGTCAACTTACTACTCATGATACGAGAAACATTATATATTGCAAATATGTGATCAAGTACAACCTTTAGTGTAGAAAAACATAATTGCAGTATTAAATATCAGAACTCAATACAGTCATCATCACGTGCCCTCATTTAGTCCATACGACATGACGTGATCAAATTGTACCCTTTTTTTTAACAAGCGGTAACTAATGAAAAAATTACTTTATAAGATTGTCACTTTGCCATTTAATTAACCGTTAAACTTATTTCAGTTAATTAGCTATGGCCGTGACATAGAGCTACTGGTTACGTTCCCTGACTGAGTAAATATTTATAATTTATTCATTTTTCAAATCCCCTTAAAAATAAATTAATCAATTCAACGCCATTTTTAGAAGACTATATCTCAAAAGGGTGAATTATGATTTATGTATCGTTAGCACCACTGGAGAGAATGCTCCTTAATTCACTATAAACTTTTTAATTGATTTTAGGTCTTTTCAGTATAAGATAAAAAAAGTAATGATCAAAACACCTATTTTGCATGAGATTTACAACTATATACGTATGCAAAGTAAAGTCTGGATAAACTAAAATATCTCTTAATAGAATAAATCTAGAACTTTGAAATCAGTGTTTACCTATAGTACTTATAGGCGCTATCATATGAGAGTGACCTAGTGACGAAATTCGGAAATTTTTGACCACTGTTCGCCAAATATGAGAAACAAAAAGAATGTCAATTACAAAAATACAGAGTATCATCAATTTAGCATGAAATAATCTCTTATATTTAAAAATAACTTAATAAAGGCTCTGAAATATTTATTTTAGCGATACCAATCAACGTCTTAAATATGTCATTATTACTTGTGGAATTGCGGTATTAAATGGGAGATGTAAATTTTATAATAACACATGTATGCAAGGTATAATTTAGTTAACAAGAAATTCAAATTAAATATGCACAATGGGCCCGCCCTCTACAGCTATGTATGTAAATGCTAGATAGTGCATGCATAGTGGACACATTGAACGTACTTTAGTTGATTTTTTTATTAAAATAAATATTACCTGGCTCACTCTGATATTAAACAAGTTGGAAATTGTACGTCAAACGTGACAAATGAGGTGCGTTCGTACTATAGCTAGTTATATAAATATTCAGATCTAGATGATTTTTAATTCTGTGAGATGAATTATATCGTCTGCAGATTAATTTCTGTCATAAAATAAGTATCTCGGTCGCTTGACGATGAAACTTCCGAAGCTCCTATAACAAAAAAGCACCGATTTAAAAAAAAATTCAAATTTCTTAATAAATATTTTTATTAATATCTGCAAAAGTTTTGATTCGATTTTAATAAAATTTGAAATGTCTCGACAAAATTCTGCAAAGATAATATATCTTAAATTTTAAACCATTCGGTTGGGTAGTTTTTGCGTTGTTATATGCGGACGGACGGACAGACGGACGGACCAAGCGACGACAATAGGTGCTACGTATTTATATAATTACGAACGCACCTAAAAAATACATCTCTCTTTTTAATGCCCCACTTCTAAAATCAATGTGACGTATTTAAGACGGTGATTGGTTATTGAAGAATTAACATTTCAGATCTCTAAAAAATATTTTTACATGCAAGACGTCATTTCATACTAAATTGGGGATTCTGTACAGTTTTGTAATTGACATGTTTTCGGTATATCTTATATCTTGCGAGATAACTACCAAATGTTTTCCATATGGGGCACTGCAGTAACCCTCACGTGATAGTGCATAGTCGTTTTACTATAGGTAAACGCTGCTTGTTTCACAATTCTGGCTTTATTCCTTCCAGATATATTTCAGTGCATCCGGACTTTACTAGCATCCATATATAGTTGCGAATCTCACGCAAAAGAAGTATTTTGATCCTTACTTTTTTTACGTTATACGGAAGAGACCCAAAATTCAACAAAATTTTCTTGTAAATAAAGGACTGTTTTCTTCTGTGTTGCTAACGGTAATCAAATCAGAACTTTTCCTTTCGAGATATAGTCTTCTAAATATGCGGATGAATATATGAATTTAAATTTTAAGGGGATTTCAAAGAGGAATAAGTTAAGAAATCATTAAACAGGTACAAAATTATACCAGTATGTATATGTCATTTCCATAGTCAATTAACTGGAAAAGCGACAAACTTTTAAAGTAATATGTTCACTAGTTGCAGCTTATTAAAGTAAAAAACAGATTGATCGCGACATGTCGTATGGCCCTGTTTGAAGAAAAGGGTCATAAATGTATTGATTTCTGATCTCTAATACTGCAGTTATGTTTTTTTGCAGAAAATGTTGTACAAGATGTGATGTTTTCAATACATAAGTTTTCTTCTATTATGAGCAGTAAAGCGACAAAAAAAAAAAAAAAAAAAAAAAAGATTTGATATTTTTTTTGCGACAGGCAATTAGTGAATTTCACTTAAGCCTTGTGCCTCAACTATACTACTTCTGACCCGGACAGTTTGCACATGTCCATATCAGACTTATATGTATATCCTAAAGCTATTGCATAAAAATTGAAGGCGTTGGATCAGGTACCGTATCAAAATCAAGTCAAATTGACCTGGAATTACCCATATATAAAAATGAAGAAAATCAGAAATAAATTTTATTTTAAATTGCACTTAATTGTTTTCATTATACAGGTGATTACAAATAAATATCCCAACTTTACAGGGCTATAAAAAGAAAACAAAAAAGTACAACCTTGTTGTTTATCGGAAATAAAATATAACAGTTGAAATTTTAAATTTAACACAGTTCAGTTATAAGTGATAAATATGAGCCCCTCCAGGAACACGAACGATATTGAGTCGGTACGATAGCTCATCCCATATCGTTTTCAGCATGTCTAGTGTGACTCTTTGAATGACTGCAGATATGCGTGTCCTAAGTTCGTCAACGTCGGTTGGTAGCGGTGGAACAAACACCTGATCTTTGATGAGGCCCCACCAAAAAAATCACATGAAGTGATGTCAGTGATGAGTTATCGTACCGCCTCGATATCGTTCGTGTTTCTAGAAGGCTCACATTGAACACTTATAATTGCGTTGAATTTAAACTTTCAACTGTTAATTTTGACTTCTGAGTAACAAGGTTGTACTTTTTTTTTGTTTTCTTTTAATAGACCTTCATCGTTGGTATATCCATTTGTTATCATCCTATATTATAACGATTGAGCGGTTAATAGTCCCATGATTCTTTCTTGGTTGTTATCTTGCCCTGTAGATCATGGTAAGTAGTTTTGAATACGAAAACACCCTGGTTTGCAGTATTGATTCTATTTTGGGTAATTCCTCTTAGAATCGTTGTTGCATATCAGTATGTAGTAATTCTTTCTTCAATACTTTGTTCTTCCATCTTCATATTATTGTCTTTGCTGAAATTTTAAAAATAGCCTTTTATTGTCACCTCCAATCAAAGTCTGAAACTCCTCGTTTTATTAGCAATTTATTTTTTTAAATTTAAAGTTAAATTGTAAAATGTTTAAAAAAATATTTTTTTTTTTGTTGAAAAAATGCCAATTTAAAACAAATACAAATTTTAATTGCTTGAAATTGAAGTATAAGTTCAAGATACATCAATTTTACATCATTATCAGTTCTGTTTGTTACTTTTGAAGCAATATTTTTTCTACAACCTTGCGCGCAGTGGATACCAGGCAAAAAAAAATTTTAAAACTTTTTTTTTAAATTTAAATTTTTTAACAATAATTAAATATGAATTGTACAACATTGAAATAATTATGTTAAATAAACAAGATATTGACCTATTAGTGGTAAAATTTTATTTTATTGTGTGTTATATGAAATCAAAAATAAAATAAATTGTGACATGATGCAAACTTGCATCTTTGAAGGAAAAGTAAGATTCCTGAGACCCCTTAAATTGTTTATTATTTAGGCCACTCAAAAACAAATTATGCATAGATAAACTTAAATAAAATATAGCGGATGCTTTAAACTGTACTTAAAACGAATGCTAAAATATAAATTAGGAAAGTAAAAAAATATATAAATTTATATTTAAATATATTAGGTTCAGTATTAAGATATAATAATGACATTCATGAAGATTTCATGTACAAATATTAAGAAGTTCAACAGATATGTTGCGTGCAATTTACGGAAAGACTGCTTTTAACATTTTGAAATACAACATTTTTAAGTTTCATTTAATTTTTCACTTACATTGAGAACACCTGACGCATTTTAGTCATAACTAGCATAATTTCAGGCATTTGTTGTGTGGTTTCTTTTACAATGTGCAAAAACTATTGCTCTTCGATACATACTCTTTTCCAAATATCGAATCTTTTAAATATTTACAAATCATATGTCGCCTTAAATTTCTGTACCTATATCATATAACGCAGTCTAAAATAACCCTTTAAAATTTACTCCTATACATTTAAACACGGTAACCGATTTAAGAAATGGAATTTACTTATTTCGTTTTTGTACAAGGTCATGCAAAAGTAAAAGGAAAAGCAAAAATTGAACTACTCACAAAATATAGACTGTTTCACGATGCGATTTTCAAATAAATGCACAATACACTGTAATACATTTGCAGCAAACTGTCCAGTCATTCAATGTTTTTATAAATAAGTGTTACATAACCGTAATTTTATTCGACCCTGACCAATGAGAACACTTAATAATATGATCAAGTAACTGCTATTTATGAAAATGGATCACTGACTGTACAGTTAGCTGTAATGTTTTTAATAATCTTGACTGTTAAATATGTGTAGCAAATTTTCCAGTTCTTCAATCGTTTTTATTGATAACGGTTACTTGGTCATAATTTAAAGCATTCTTATTGGTCAGAATAGAGATAAATTACGGTTATGTAATCGTTTTCTATAAAAACGTTTGAATGACTGGGCACTTTTCTGAAGATTTTTACCAATGTAATACATGAGATTTTCTTAATGGCGTAATTTTACTGCTATAATATTTACATATTTCATCAGCAAATGATGTTTTAATTGTTGCGACAGTTTGACAATGGCGACACATATTTTTCAACGCACTATAGATTAAAAATGTCCCATGGACTGTTTAAAAATCTGGAACAAACTGTCCAGTCATTCTACAGTTTTTATAGATAACAGTTACTTAATTGTAACTTTTATCTATCCTGACGGATGAGAATACGTCATTATTATCATATGCGTTATTTACAAAAACGGCTGAATGACTGGGCAGTTTGCTCCAGATTTTTTAACAGTGTGTGAAGTCTGTAATTAATGGGAATGACTGTAATACGTGGAAATACATTCTACAAAATGTCTAAGAAAATTTTCTTTCAATTTCTATCATATGATTATGTTTACCAAATATATGGCGACAGAGGATAACTGCAGTGTTAATTCTTGGTAACAATTATATCCATTCTGGCAATAACAGTTTATGTTGTTATAAAACAAAACGTATAATTGATCTAATCTCGACCATTATATTTTTTAGTATTCTTGTTTTTACGATGGTTCTATATCCATTACTATAATATTAAACAAATATTTGTCAGTTTGTTTATATTTTTACATACTGAAATTTTCGATAAAACTTTTCGTTGGTCAAAATATTACACTTCCTTTAGGAAGACAATAGGTAAATAACTCTGTATAAAAAATAATCAATGTGTTATATATTGTATTTTACACGACCCATATGAAATGTATTTCTAATATATCCATTATGTATCTACTTTCACAATTAAAAAGTCAAATTTCAAAGTACTTGATGTATGTGATAGTATTTTCCAATTTTAAAATGGTTATTGTAATCATTATATATATATATATATATTCATTTTAGTGGGATACAGAGGTGCTAAGCTCCCATTAATCTTCCGTAATATGGGAGTTAATTTAATCAAGGTTTAATACGTTTCGCACCAGAATTATTTTAAAAAATGAAATTAAATGAACTCCGCATAGAAACCTGAAATTATATAAATAAGTATTTATCAAATAAATTTTCTGGTTCAAAACGTTGTTAAACTGGGTCAAATCAATTCACATATTACGGAAGTTTAGTTGTAGCTTGGCATCTCCGGGGATACATAAAATCGTAAATTATATGATGAGCTGTAGCGATTACTATCAGACTAATTTATACGGAATTTGATATTGGTATCCGTGTATCACAAAGTAATAATTTAAATTGTTGGTTTTGTTATTATACAAGGATAATTAAAGGCTATGTCTTAAATGGCATGACTATGAGTGCTTTACGTTTAGAGTTAGAATCATAGATATAACGTAGCTTGAAATAAATAAATCGTTTTTTAGATTAAAACATGATTATTTGTTTTGTAAAGGTTAGTGTAATTTTAAATACTTTTATTTCTATTTGCATGGTAACACGATACTATGTGGTTGGAGTTTCTTTCTTTATTTTTACCATTATTAAAAGGTATTTCAATATATTTAAATTTTTATCGTAATTTTATAATTAACATTTTACAGATTATTTGTTATGTTCAATTTGTATATTCATATAATATTATGTGTAACACAATAATCAACAATTATTTTATTTTATTCTTTTTATAAAAGAGTTCTTGTTCAAACAATTATCTTAGTCCAATATATATTTAGATTATATGATGAAAGTACATTGTTGAAGTTTCATCTTTTATGAATAATTTAGTAACAATTCTGAGAACACTTATCTCTGAATCCCATGGGAATAAATGGTAAGTAATCTCGTTTAGAGAAGATTTTCTTATTCAAAGTTAGAAGAATAATTGCATAAGTTCATGACTGAGAGAGTATTATCAATTAGGTAAACATGCAATCATAAATTAGCTATTGTGTATTAAACAAAATTATAATTAATTAGGAGCATCATATAATAAAATATCAATATGAATAGATAAAAATAATTATTTCAATATTTATGATAACAAATTCGAATAATATTTTCATGCAATAAATCTGAAATTAAATATCATTGTACTTTTAAAAATCATTAGTTAGATTTATATAAAAAAGTTATACGCATTATAAATAACTTTTGACACATGGTAATATTAAAGGGAGATTCAAAAATGTTTAATAAATTATTCTACCATCTTTGTGAAACATATTAAATGAAAGTCATATTTACTATAATAATGTCCTTTTTAATGAAAACTTCTACCAAATAATCACACAATACATGAATTATATTTTATTTATTCATAAAGCGTTTTTTTAATTTTTTAACTTAGTAGTAATACATAGTATGAAATTATAAATTGCTTCTTATTTAAAAGTAACAAGAAGATTCAGAGAAGCAACTAAAAATAATACCCAATTAAAGATTTCTGTACTGCTAATATTTATGGACGATTTGTTAAAAAAAATCACTTATGGACATGGCCGGGCCTGTGCAACGCCGGGCGAATCTACTGGTCTATTTTATTAAAACATAGATATTTGTATGTCTCACTGTGTGTGTGTATGCGTGCGCGCGCGATAGACCATATTTTAAGAAGGTAATGTAGACACAGGAGCAATTGTTTCAGCATGAGATTGCTACAGTAACACTGTTATCTTCCAACAGCCTGTTGCCATGACGAAGGAGTTCCTTTATAAGTGAAAGATAAACGATTTTAATATGTGACCTAATGGTAGATGAAATTTTAAGGCTAGCTGTCAGGATTAAAAAAAAAAAACCCTTCTGCCAAAAAGGAGGACTTTGATTTTTATCAACAGATTTCTATTTGATACTTTAGCTATCTAATGTTATATTTTTATGCAGATACTGAGAAAAAGCTCTGGAATAGTTTAAAAAAATAAAAATAAATTAATGTAAATATATTAGGAATTTTTTAACTTTGTAAGTAAGTTCTACGAGGAAATGTTTCAGCATGGGATTGCTACAGTAACACTTTTATCTCCAAAAAGCCTGTTGTTATGACGATGGAGTTCCTTCGTAAGTGAAAGATAAGCAATTTTGCTATGTGACTTAATGGTGGATGAAATTTCCAGGTTAACAGTTTTTCCTTTTTGCGAAGGCATTTTTAATTGTTTCTTTTATAAAGTTTTTTTTTATTATTACGCGTAGCCAGCGGAAAAGAAAAATGACCTTAGAGCTTCTTAGACCAAACTTTTATCAGTTAAGATTTATGATGTCATTAGTTTATTATTATTATTATTTATTTTTGCCAGCTATAAGGTAAAATGACCTTGCCTCATTAGACGGGGGACAGACCCGAAACAGAGTCGGGTGGGTCCGCTAGTATACTAATAGTATTAAAAAGGACTGCATATAAAAAAAGATGTTGCAACTCAAGATATAGTAATAACGAGTATAAGTTTGTTAAAAAAAAGACAATAAAAATATATATTTCAGCAATAGTGTTATAGTGGTTGGTTGGTTGATTGATTTTATGTCGGCGATTATCTGCACGAAGGATATAGGCCCTAGGGGGGATTGCTCTCCGTGGGGGTCTTTCTAAGAGATCCTAACACGTATTTACGGCAAGGTTCGAAGAAAACCGTGGAAAACTCCGAACGGGTAGGTCGACGAGCGCAACAGGGGTTTGAATCCAGCACCTCCCGTCTACCAGTTTTGAGAGCAGAACGTCTCAGCCACTGGTGGGACTAGTGTTATAGTGTAAGAGAGTATGCAGAAAATATTTACAAGAAAAAACATAATGTTCAAAAAATATGCAAAAGGACAGCGCGTTCTGGCGAAACTGCCTCAATAAATACAAAACATCTTAAAATAGAACTAAATGTTTTTTAAAAAATCTACAACGAATAAACATTGTCAGCTGTTGAAAGTATTCTTCCAGGAGAGGAAATTAGGTATTTCTTTAGTACGATTTCTCGTTTGAGTTCTAAATATCTCGATTAGATGGCGCTGCATTTTCCCAAACTGTAATTCTGCAGAAACTAAACGTTGATTTGTACTTTGTAACAATTTAAGACAACGCAGTGCCTTATATCTGTGATATTTGAAACTAAAACAAGGAAACATGTGTAAAGATATTCTCTACTCCACCCATCAATTTCCTGCAAGAACAACATAAATAGTTGCCCGCGTTTACATATTAATAAATTAAAAAACCTTGAGTATATTTTATTACAACCTATATGTAGGCATATATTTATTTTTATAAAAGAAAGAAAATAAGAAGTACCCTAATTTTCTTCAAAACAAGCTTAAAAATATTTATTGTTTTTATTTGTTTTAATACATTTCTGTTCATTCCGTTTATATTTAAATAAAACCTGAGAATGTTCACATTTGTCTTACTTGTAAATTGTTGGTTTAAAACGAACTTTACTAACGAATTAACATTCATTCCTAGTGTTTAATGATCTAGAATAAAGTTTTCTAATGAATGCAAAAGGTGCATTTTAACAGAATAATGTATTTGTCTTAGAACTCTTACATATATGGGAATGTGTACCGAATGCTAATTCAAATAATTTTGCCTTAAATGTTTTATCTGTTAGTTCACTTGTAAAATTAAAGGAAATCTGTGAAATAAAGTGTTCTATTCATGACTGCCCAAAAATGTGTTTTATCATTACTACTGTCGAAAACTCATTACTTTCGAATTTTTGAAATTATTATAAATATAACTTATTTTATTTAAAAAAATTAGATAACAATATTATTAAAATTGAAATTGCATTCGACTTTTACTGGTATTTGTTGTTCATTTTGTTTGTTATTTACATGACAATGAAATCTCTTTAAATGAAAATTGCTTATGTTATGTCTCGCCTATTTACTTACAAAAATATAGTCTTTTATCTCTATATAAAAACATTTTTGGTCTTATAAAAATATTTTTGTTTTCTATAGTTAAACAGTAGGTGCTCTTTTATGTGTGATATAATGTTAAGTCCAATTTCAAAGATTTTCTAGTTCCAGTTTTTCCATTTTATAGAAGATTCATATCTGAGCGGTAATATATAAGAAAAATGCACACGCAAACTAAAATAAAACACCAAATTGCTGATATTTGACTTTTGTCAATCTTAATTAATAGAATTTCGGTATTTGAGTGTTACTGCGGATAATAACATTGAGTAAAATGACATAATATTTTTTTTTGCCTGTTTACGATACACATATGGATATATACAAATATACCGTTGATTTGCCAGAATGTACCATGCGATAAATTTCCGGAAAGATATTTACAATATGTTTCTATGTATAGTAACTTAAGTTGCCAATATTCCATAATTATTGATAATTTCACAATAAATATTTAGAATTTAACGAAAATTTGTTTAGGAATATTTTCGTAAATGTGGAGTTTAACGGGGATGAGTTAAAATATACGATTATATTCATATATTTTTTAAATAATTGTCTTATTAGTTAATGATTATTATATTTCTATTTTTTTAGCAGCTCATACATTTGTATAAACCTTCGTACACAGCATGGGACTAAAATTATTTTTTCAAGCATTGCATTTTAAAATAAGGTGCATCTCATATATAAAATATTTATTTTAAAGTAATTAGTAAATGACTGTACAGTTTGCCTAAACCTGTTTGAGAGTATAATCATCATAATATCAAATCATTTGTTCAAAAAAATGTATCAGTTTAAATTGGTGAATAAAATTACTTTTATGCTTTGGACAGAACAAATAACGTTTGTAATTTTATAACTTTTAATAAAAAGCATGCGTAAGGAAATCAAAAATTTGATTTATGCCTTAAACATAAAAATGTATACAATATAATATAAGTAAACATTTAACGGCTTAAAGAAATTATGCAAAACACTTTTCTGTTTTAGAGGGATAAATTATTTAAAATAATTCTTTATGTAGCATTTGTTTGAAGTTCTGAAGTATCACTTTGGGATCGTGTATAATGGAGAAAAATGTTATTTTAAAATTCAATAAAAACAAAAGAGGGATCAGAGATTTAATAGTGCGATGCGAATTTTGTATCAGTTTTTAGGACTTTCGCTGAACATTATTGCATGGCAGGAAACATGTTACATTTTTACAAGCATGAGAGATTAGATTTGCTTTAGAACAAGATATACTGACTTTTAATTTTAAACAAGCAAAATATTTTAGTTATTAAAAAGGGAAATAATTTTTTATGACACTTCATCAATTAAACATAAACAAACAAGGTTATAAACGAACAAGGTATTTTGTGTCAGTAGTATTTGTTTTTTTAAAATTTGTTAGGTATTCAGTATATTATTTCTCAAACTAATTCTTTAAAATTAAAGTGAAATATTTGTGTCTCTTTAATAACAATGCTTAAATTTATGGAAATATCATTTTTCTCGTTGTCAGTTAAAAAATTTTTTTGGAAATCCATTTTTTAATTATCTTATAAATACTCGTATGCATTAATTATTTTTTAATACTTAACACAAAAAATTAGTGCTTATATATTATGAATAAGTAGGAAAAACTAATTGAGCACTAAAAGTCAACTACAACCGACCTATACGTCCATGCATTTCATGTTTGTTAATTTTTTTATTTATAACTAACATATCGCAGAAAATTTTGCGTTGATTTTTGTAGTTTTGTAATAATAAGAACTGACAGACGTAAAACACTAAAAAACCCGTAGAACAGAGTGTTGAAAATTAGAGGAGAAAAGCAAAGAAAATCCCTGCGTCTTAAAATTCGACTTATTTATTTACATTGACCCTTGTTTAAACTTTTAACTTTGCTGTTGATAAATTGTAATAAATGTATACTAGTTATTGATAAATGAAATAAAATATATATGCTGTTATATCCAATGCCGATTTGTTGATAAGTTATGATTGAGAGTTTGGCTCTGACTGAACTTTTGTCTCCATGGAAGGGCGTACATGTTGAAGACGTAGGAGATGACGCAACATGCTTTCCCATTGAAATAAAAAATTCCAAAACACTAAAAAATTACAAATTATTTCAATATAACCAGAAATGAATATTATACAATACAACCTAAACATTTGAACAATATTACATGAAACTGTACACTATTTATAAAATCTACCTATAATAAAAAAAACTTTATCTACGATTTATACAACATAATTCTATGTACTAAGCTTATATATATATATATATATATATATATATATACATGCTTAATTACAATTTATTTACAACATCTTTGAATTTTTGTGACATGCAAATGTAAAGTTTTCATACTATAACATTTCTTTGTTACAATAATTTTAATTATACTAGTAATTTTGAAGTCCCTTCATTGCGTTTTTCAATTAACAATTTAAGAACTCTTTTTTTTCAGTAACACTTATTAATAAATTTCATTTGAACATTTAAGAGAAAACGAATATCAAAAGAAAAATTGTTAATTAAAGTGCGTTGGAACTTAAACGAAAGAAAATTCTAGACTAATAAAACCACTAACAAAATATGTATATGCAAAATAGCTGGGTTGGATTTCAAGTAAAATACTAAGCCATTAATTGCAAAACTAAATAAATCGAAATTTTATTTTAGTAAAATGATTTAGAAAACATTTAGTAAGAATATGCATACAGATAATATTACTTCATGTTAAAAATCTACAAGTTTTTTATACATAATAAATAATACTTATTTATATAAGAAAAATTTCATCTCAAAAGAAATTCAGAAGGCTGAATTATTATTATTATTTATTTATTGCAGAAACTGAAATGATACTTACTTCCTTTCCATTGGACACTTTAAATTATTCATAAATCTAAAATAAAAGCCAAAATATAAGAAAAATTAATAAAACCATCACTATATTTGAAGAAAAAATATTTAGAAATTCAGTCACTGAATTAGGCTTATTAATGTTATTTTTGAATTGGCAATCATGATTAAATATGAGTAACTGTATAACTAGGTTTATTTAGGTAGCAGATCTGTTGGGATGGTCTGAATTACACTTTTAAAATTTTTTTCACTCTGTATGCAAAGAATGGTTCCAGTTTCTCTGTATGGGTCTTTATTCATTTCACAAAAATCAAACCATAAGTACACATGATCGAAGTGAACTTGCAAAACATCAACTACTTTAGACACGAGGCGCGCTAACAGAATTGAAGGTGATGATTCTAGAATGGGTATTGTCAATGTCTATAAAGAAAAACTTTTTTATTGACTGAAGGCTTGATTTTACAAGCCCTTGACAATTTTATTGAACATGCAGCTGCAGTACAGACATAATTAGTTGCATCGCTAAATCCCTGCAAATCAATTATAATGGCATTAGAAATAAAATAAAATCTTGATACCTTAGCATGACTAATATCATGAAGATGTTTTTAAAAATGTAGCCATTTATTTCAATAATTTCGATCACAATGCTGTTGTTGGAATATAGTATTTACATAACATACTAAACTTATATATAGTACTGAAGCGAGTTGTTGCAGAATATGTGGAATAGTTTACAACATATGAATTAAGCTGAATATTTTTAGCATACTTTAGAATTGAAAAAGTATTTATTAAACACATACTATTTGTTCAATGGAATTTTCTTAGATAGCATATGGTTGAATATAAGCATTATTATGAATAGCTGTTGTTTGATTTTTAAATTGATAACAATTGAAACAGATATTAATTTTTGAAGCACAGGAAGTTCCATTGAATACAACATAATACAAGCGGTACTGTACTGAATTGCGGCTGGGGAATATGATAGCTAATGATAGTTGGAATTTTATTTTAGTTTTGCATATGAATTAACAGAGGATATTTTTGTGAAAATACATTACATAAATTAGGTACAGTTTCATTTTATTTATTTATTTGTAAAGATCATTTGATAGAATTTCTACTAAATGAGTGGAATCAATTAACACACTATTTTGAAATGGAAGACACCCATTGAAAGATTTAAATCTTTCTGGTTTCTATAATTTGAAAAATAGTTCAAATTCAATTAAAACATTTATTTTACTTGGAAACGTAGTATCTACAGGCGTTTTTTTCCAGAATATTTTATTTGTGAAACATCTAACTAATCATAAGGGATTTAATTTTAGGTGTCTGGCATTAGTAAAATTGATAAAGTTTCAGAAAATGCACCATTTTCATTTTAAATTGGGGTCGTAATTTTACTTTTAATGGGATGATTTTCACGATTAATTTTTGATATCGTAGCATTAATTCTTTCCTGTTTAAATCTGAAAATATTTTTATTCTCTGTATTTATAATATGACGGAACGCACTGAACCTAAAATAAACTTTACCTTTTTTCTTTGTTTTCAAAATGCATTTTTAATAAGTACATTTAAAATACATAATAATCTCGTTGAATGTTTATCTTTTAACTTTTTTGCGAGTGATGTACCTCTGGCGCAAGTCTGGCTTTGATTAGACGATTGTGCCATATAAGATGACGCTGATTCCTCTTTCAAATAAAAAGTAATATCAGAATTTTGGATTTGATTTGTTTGGAACATTATACTGAATTAAGCTATTATAAAATTCATTGCATATATTGCAGTAAAAGTTGTTTTGTAAGTAGTAGTATGGTTTTTCATATAATTATTACATAAATTATGTGTTTTGAGAATTTCAATTGTGTTATCAATACTCACACTTAACATACTCACACTGTGGACATTTGAATAAAGGATGCGATTCTTCATTGCATAAAATACAAGTACTTTGCTTATTTGTTACGCTTTGATTTTCCCTTTGGGACTTAGTAAATGTGATTTCATTTCATTCATATAAAATAACAGTTTTTGATATGCAGAATTACATGAAACTATTCAAGAAAGAAATTCTTCATACATTAAATATAATCCATATGCTTTTGTGTTTCTCCATCTATTTATTCTAACAAAATATTTCGGAATATAGTATTGCTAAAATCATCATATTTTAACATAAGCAATTTTAAAGCTCTTAAGTTTTAAATAAAACCTTAAGAGCTTTAAAGGTACAGTGTTAGTAATATTTCTGAGAATCTTAGATAACTCAAAATGTAATTTTTCAAGTTTGAATATTGTCTGAATATGAATATCAAACACTGATCGTTTATTTTTAAATCTTTCTTGAAGAGCATTAAAATAATCTCACTTGTTTCTGTGTATCTGGCTTCTGAATAAAGCGATGCAACCAAGCAGAATAATTTCTGATCAATAGTTAAGTTTTTATTTCTTGAAATTAAACTGATAAATTGTTTTTCAAATTCTGAATATTCCTCAATTTGGTTGCGAAACAATGACAAAGAAGTTTCAAGAAGTTTGGTCATAGTGTTCGAAGAATTATTCCCATGTTACACCTTTTGTTTACCTCTTGAAGAGCATCATTTTAAAAATGAAATTTAGAGAGAAAGCATTTTAAAAATGAAATTTAGAGAGAAAGCATTTTAAAATTTCCTCTAAATTATTTCGCTGTGCTTTTTTTATCTCCCACACTTTATCAGTTTTTATTATTTCTTTATCTATTCTTCCGTTGATATTTATTTTTTAAAAAGCTTGTTTGTATCCGTTTTGATCACTTCTAAAAAAAAAAAGACAGACTATCCTTAATATTTATAATATCGGATTTTTCATCATCTGATTGTAAATATTCTTCAGCAAATTTCAAAATAATGGTTAGTTTTGATTTAGTCCTTCCAAGAGCTCGATTAAGTTCTTATAATGAATTTTTCCATAGTTCACTGGAATAACTATTGGTTCGAGCAGGACTAATGATGAATTGTAGGAGATGTATATTTCGACGGACCTTTAAATAAATTAATTAAAAAATTATTTTATTATCTCCACTGGCGAGAGTGCTGATTGGTTGTTATTTTAAGAGGCTTGCTCTAACTGACTGACAGCACTTTTGTCGCCATGAGAAGGCATATATGTTGAAGGAGTTAGAGAGGACGTAGTAATTGTGATACCGAATTTGACAGCAGTGTAATTTGTGTAAGAGTGCAAGAACGGCCATGGAAATTACCAAATTGTATCAAAATGATACGTCGCGTTGAGACACTTAACAAAAATCTAGAGAGTTTTAAATATTTTTCAGTAAAAACAAAGATCCTTTTCGTAAAAAGACAATTTTTACAAAGATCATTAGCTCTCTGAATTGCTGCTCTGTAAAAGATCTTGAGTTATGTTTTAGGAAATAAACAACTCTAAGAAAGTTATTTTGGAAACAACGATACAAGCCCAAGTGAAGTAAACGAATTTTACAAGGATACATTCCAGTAGCACATATTTTAAGCAAATATCTTTTTTATTGAATATTTGATATTGAAAATGTTATAATAAGTGAATGTTTTCTCTTCTTTTTACTCTTATTCCAGAATGTGTATACTAATGCTTTTGTAGTCATTGGAAATTTTTGAAGTAGCATCAATAGCATCTGAGATCAATAAATCCATTGTAATAACTATACAATTTTAGAACACAGGCATTCTAAATTTCGTATTAATGGTATTTTCGTAGTAGAAATATAAGGAAATGATTTAGGTATAATTTACAACTTTTCTTATCGCAAACCAAGTAAAGGGAGAAGTTAAATGCCGGAGAAAGCTTCTCCAGGTTATTGTTGTTAAGAATTTTTTTCAGAAATAATAAGAACGTAATGATGATCCTCGGACTTATTGAATAATTGGAATAGTTTTTTTAAGTATAATGTACAAACAAGAAAAGACTGGCGAAAATAAAGGTTCGTAGTTATCTTCTATTACATTTAAGATGCTGACAATGAATGTATAAATCTGTTATATATACCATTCTCCAGAAAAAGTAATATTTAAAGTTATTTATTATTATTGTAGTTTTACGTCTAATATCATTCACAATGATAAGTCGATATTTAAATAGGTCATTCTGGACTAACAAGTTAAAAAAATTCTAAAAACTACTTTATCATTCTGGTCAAAGTATTATAGGATTCAGTTTTAAAATTTTTCTTTATACATCAATAATGCACATAAACTTCCACTGACATTTTGACATATTGAAAATCGCTGCTGCTAATATGTCTGGGGTTTATTCAGATGCGCAAATAAAATTTAATTAACCTCATGAATCAAACTTTTAGGTGTCATTTGATGTATCAATTTGCAAAATCTAGTATCGGCAAGCACTGAAGAATGTTGTGATCTTTTTGAATTCTTCTTTAATATGTTACAAACGTTACACAGTTTTTTTAAATACAAACTGCCACGAATCACAGATGGTACAAGTAATGCCCTTGTATGATTTCTAAAAAGTTTTAAGTTAAACTACTCAGTAGTACAAGATAGTCAGCAAGTAATAAGAAGTCTAAATATCTAAATATTAATTTGAAGCAATTGTAAAATAATTTCAGCACTGTAACAAACAGAAATGAATGCATAATCACCACAAATAACATTAAAATATTATTGTAACAACATTCACAATATGATTGTATTAAGGAAAGATAACCTTGAAAGATTTTAAAAGTAAAATAGATTATATAATGATAGAGTGTGATGAATGAAAACAAATGACCTGTTATATTTCTTTTTAGTGACAGCTATATTGAAATATGAAATAAACTACCCGTTACTCAGCATAAGAGAATACTGGTCATTAACGAGATTTCAAGAAAATTTTTATTCTTTGTAACTGTGATTTCTGGGGACGTTTGTATTTGTTTAGAGACAAATGTTTTATTGATGATTTAAACATCAATCATTTTTTGTTAAGTGCAGTTATTTCAAATCCGTCTTGTTAAAAGAAAATACCCTTTTAAAACGTCTCACTACAACAAATAAAAAATCTAATGTAAAATGTAGTAGTACTCCATTGTAAAAATAATATACAGTAAAATAAAAAACGAAACTGCATAATGTTGTATCACCAAATTATCAGAAAGAAATGTAAGATGTACCATTTCACAGGACATTGCGTCTCTACTTTTCGAAAACCAATGCAAGTTAAAAGTTGAGGATACTTTTGTCAAATGCACGTGACAATCCTTAATTTATAACTTAACAAATCATCATCAGACTTAAAGGTTTCCTTTTTACTGTGATACAATGAATGAACGCAAATATAATCTGTGCATTTTTTCGATACAATATCACATTTTTAATTATGAAAAATATTAATAAATTTATATTAAAATATATCAATTATGAACTACGTTAGGTATCACATAAAAAGAATGACTATCGTATAAAATATATCTATATGTTTGTACAATTCATATTGATTATTAATTTTTAGATATAGATATATTTTGTTTTTCGAGAGTCTAAGAAGACCGTCTTCTCTTATCAAAGAATACACAGAAATGAAAATATTAGACAAGTACCAGAACATTTAAAAAAATATTTTTTAAAGTTAGGTTTTATTTTATTTAAAATTTCTGTATATTTTTCTGGTAACTAGTTGTGCGTTTCTGTACTTTTTTTTGTTAGATCTTAATTTCATTTTCCGAAATTTATGTAGCAACTCCTAACAGATTTTCTGTAATAACTCTATAAAGATTTATGAATAAGGATATAATGTTTTTTTGGTTGATTTGATCCAAGGACCAAATAAGCTGTCAAAAGTCGGTGTTTCTATTTCGAAGTCAAAGTTGATACAATTTTCATATAAAGACGACCCATGCTTCAAACACTGTTTTTGTATTCGGAAAAAGACACAAATCCCAATCGAATGGTACCTCTCGCATCTCTGATAATTTAGTGATAAAATAATACGCGGGTTTTGTTATTTTGTTTGATACTACAAATGAAAAACATATTTAAATTTCTTTAACTCCAAATGAAACTATTCATAATTTATTAAATAATTCCTTAATTTTTCTTATTTCTGGTTCTTCAATAGACTATATTTCCTTTTTAAAAATGTGACTGGGATAGAAGTTATCGGAAAACTTGATTGGCACATAGAATTAAAAATTGTCATGCCTGGATATAACATTCTCTAAGCAAAACTTAAGCGTTCTTATAATTCAACGTGAACACGTTTTCAAGACGAATTACACGCGAAAGGCTGATTTAGACCTGTGTTATCATTCTCCATTTCCAATATTTTGATAAGATTATATTTAAAAAGTGTTTGTAAATAAAATAACGTTGTATTAGTAAAAATATCTTAGAAAAGTGAAAGGATAAATTACTTAATCTTAATAATACAAAATACGTATCAGTAAGTTTGAACATTGATAAAATGTTTTAAGATTGTAGAATCTGCTAGGAATTAGAATCACGAATCACAAGAGTTGTATTTACCTTCTTTGTAAAGCGTCAAATAAAGAAATACAAAGTTGTGTGCATAAGAGCGTATTGCCGAAGTGAAAACGTCTATGGCGATCGTAATCAATTCGAAGTTTTACATTCGAAGTGTTTAACGTTTTCTCCGTCGCATGGATAAATTTAGCTCTCAATCCAAAATTATCTGAATTAGTGTTTTACCTCGAGGACGGATCAGACTAATTCGCTGCCCGGGGAAAAATTGTGCACAGTATGCCTTCAGAAACTGTCACTTCAATTAAATTGAGAAAGGAAACTATCTATAAAACTAGTATACTCTTCTAAACAGAAAATATTTTTCTGTACTATTCAACTGTAGTACAGTGGAATGATATATTTGCCAACCTCCCAATCTGCTATATCTCCCAGCTTACGATTTTTTAAAAAGTTAAATAAATATACTTTGTATAAGAAAATTTATATAATCTATTAGCAGCCGCGCTTTATTTTTTGTACGAGAAGGTGCGTGTCGTATTTTTTATCGACAGTAAATACACTATTACAAATGCAAGCTAATTTACAAAAGTACTAACATAGATGTTAGAAGAGCAATCATATGTATCAGCAGTAACAATTTGATGTTAATTGCGGACCATTTCTCAGAAAAACTGTAAATAAATAATGTTTATAGTAGTAATTTACAATGTTACTTAATTAGTGTACTAATTTTATAATGTTTGTCCACAGTGATCACTTGTTGAAAGGTTAATTGAAAAATTGTGACTTGTTTCAGTTGGTACTTAATCTATTTTATCTATTAAATAAAAATTATATTGCAAAATGTGGTTATTTGACATGTATACACTCTCTTCACAGTCATGCTATATCAATTTAAATAGTGCAGTTCGCACAACATTTGTGAATAAGAAGTATTGTGATTTCTTTGAATTTAGCATGAAGTTACCTTGATCAATAAATAAAAAAATGCGATGAATAAAAGTGTTCCCTGTATGACTTAAAAAATAAATTCTATCAACATATATATATTTCAGTAATATATACGTACGTTCATTACTATACATTAATAAATTCCAGTAAAAAACAAATATGCATTTCTAACCAAAAGAAAATGCAATACGACAATAATAATGATAATAGCCTGTTATCGGATCAGAAGACAAGGACTGAATAAAAAACGAGCGATTCTTGCAAAAATGTGGTAGCAAGTGCATGAGAGTTCCGATAATGAATACAATGAACAATTGAAATGATTATACGGAGAATTGGTTGTGGACCAATTTATGAAACAACTCCCGAAGACAAAATAACAGTGGCGTAAATGAGTGATCATAGCCAAAATTAAATCTGCATATTTTGGATAATAAGTATATTTCAGATTAAATTTGATGAATTTCTATCCGATATGTGCTGATTATATATGGGATAGTCCCTATTAATCTCAATTTTATGTCAATGTCTAACTGAAAATTATGTTTTATGAAAATCCAGCACACAGATGCTGCGATATAGTTTTCACAAAAATCGCGAATAACACAGTATAACAACCTTACCTCTTCAGCGTTATAAGGAAAAACCATATACAATGAGACAGTGTACACTGTACACAGTGAAACAGAAATGCTTTAAAAATAATTTACGCCCTTCATAGTGAGTCGCTTACGGAAAGAAAAAAGCACCATTAATCAATTTTCTCAACGCAGTATATCAGTTTTTTAAATGCTATCAATTGAAGTTTCCACAGATAAGGAACGCTTTTCGGAACCATCATTGGCAACTCTGACGAAGATATTTTATATTTCTCTTCATAATATATTACATTTTTGTAGATAGAGAAACATTTGTCTTTTTTACAGTATACGTTTTTGCAGTCATATGTGTATATATTATAATGAACTACTATGGTATACTAATTATTAATACATAAATATCAATTTTAACCGACGCACAATGGAATATTTCAGGCAAAATCCTGGCCAAAATTATTTTTCATGTGTTATAAAGTTAAAACCATTGCTGTTGACATACTATTAGTAATACATTTAATTAATTTTATATACACATAAATGTGTGCATTTATTTAAATATATATATATTGCCTTTTTCTATACTCTATACGACAGACAAAATATATTTTAAGTGAGAGAAATTTTTTCTTACCTCCAAAATTGTAAGGATAAAACATTGAATTCAAATACATCCATAGTACTTTCATTGTTTTTCATTTTTTTAGTAGGACACTGAATTATTTGATTTATTTTTAAAAAAATCGAATTTATATATAATTTTTTAAAACTTCTTATTGGAGTTCTTTCTAATTGAACTGAAAACTGACGTAACTTAGACATAAATCTTAAAGTAGGAAAAAAACTTATTACAATTACATATAAATACGCTACTTTCCTCTGAATTTACAAAAGTTCAATCTTTTACACTAAAAATCTAAGTGAACTGAGAACGATACCTACATTTTCGCTATGACATTATAATATTCTATCACAACTAATGTTGAATAGATGGACTAAATGCGGCTTTTTTTTTATACACATTGTCCAATAAACTTTCTTACGCCCTTAACATTTGAATAGCGACAGCTGTAATCGTAAAAAAAGATTCAGGTATAGTAAAGTGACTATGCGCTTTTCGATGATACCGATAACAATGCCTCCATAAGGAAAAATTAAGTGTTAGCATGCCGATTCCATAAACTATAGTATATAATGAAATATAGTGTATTTAAATGTTGTATAGATTTAATACGAAAAGACACCGCGCGCACATAAATGCTGAGAATAGTACGCGTAAAATGATTATTTGTGATTTTCGCAATTTTCAATATTGCTACGTAACGAAATTGATTGAAAGGAAAATACCAACTTGTTGTCACCATAAGCATTTATTTTCCGTATTTAAGTCTACTCTCAGTCAGCTACAATACACGTTACACATTTCGCAGCATATAAGGTGACAGGCAGGCACAGGCATGCTTTATGCAATGCTGAAGGTTCTACAACGCTGTCAGAGTGTAGAACCCCTAGTAGCCAACCAATATTGGCCCAATATTGCGCCAATATTGCATTCATTGGAAATATTTCCAATAAAACGCCAATATTGGTTAAATATTGGTGTGAAATTGGAAATATTTCCAATCAATGCCCAATATTTGTGAAATATTGGTGTTAAATTGGAAATATTTCCAATCAAATGCCAATATTGTAAATATATTGGCGCTGCATTGGAAATATTTCCAACCAAATGAAAATATTGTACAAATATTTCCAATCAAACGCCAATATTGTACAAATGTTGGCGTTACATTGGATATATTTGTAATCAAACGCCAATATTTTACAAATGTTGGCGTTACATTGGAAATATTTGTGATCAAACGCCAATATTGTACAAATGTTGGCGTTGCATTGGAAATATTTCCGATGTAACACCAACATTTGTACAATATTGGTAATTGATTGCAAATATTTCCAATGTAACGCCCATATTGTACAAATGTTGGCGTTCTATCACAAATATTTCCAATGTAACACCAACATTTGTACAATATTGGTGTTTGACTGCAAATATTTCCAATGTAACGCCGATATTGTACAAATATGGGCGTTACATTGGAAATATTTGTGATCAAACGCCAATATTGTACAAATGTTGGCGTTGCATTGGAAATATTTCTGATCAAACGCCAATATTGTATAAATGTTGGCGTTGCATTGGCAATATTTCCAATGTAACACCAACATTTGTACAATATGGGCGGTACATTGGAAATATTTGCAATCAATTACCAATATTGTACAAATGTTGGCGTTACATTGGAAATATTTGCAATCAAACACCAATATTGTACAAATGTTGGAGTTACATTGGAAATATTTGTGATAGAACGCCAATATTGTACAAATATGGGCGTTACATTGGAAATATTTGTGATCAAACGCCAATATTATACAAATGTTGGCGTTGCATTGGCAATATTTCCAATGTAACACCAACATTTGTACAATATTGGTAATTGATTGCAAATATTTCCAATGTAACGCCCATATTGTACAAATGTTGGCGTTCTATCACAAATATTTCCAATTTAACACGAACATTTGTACAATATTGGTGCTTGACTGCAAATATTTCCAATGTAACGCCAATATTGTACAAGTATGGGCGTTACATTGGAAATATTTCTGATCAAACGCCAATATTGTACAAATGTTGGCGTTGCATTGGAAATATTTCCAATGTAACACCAACATTTGTACAATATGGGCGTTACATTGGAAATATTAGCGATCAAACGCCAATATTTTACATATTAGTGTAACTTTGGAAATATTTCCAAATTGTTGGCCCTTTGTATGATAATCTTTAATAAATATCAAATCTGTATAGATTTATAAATTATGCGGCTTTTTTTATTTTTTTATTTATTTTTTTTTGATAACGAGTTATTTAACATTAAAAAAATATTTCTTATTGTCCAAACACTTCTATGAACGATACATGGTTTCAAAACCTGTATAAAAAATTCGTGAAAAAAAAACTATATTTCGTGATAAAGTCGCTTGTAAAATGATTTTTTCAAACATCGGCTCGTTTAGTAGTTAAAAAAGTAGTTATTAATGTCTAAACTCTTTGAAATTGTTATAAATATAATGGTTTTGAAGCCTGTGTAAAATATTTATGAAAAAATATTGATGTTCAATTGTAAAAGGGCTGTGTTTTGTTCTCGCTTTTCTTTTTAATGTGTCGAGTCGTTTAATATAAAAAAATAGCTTTATTGTCCGATCTCTTTGAATTTTTTATTAGTTATATCTATAATCTGAAAAGTATAAATCTAGATAAGTATAATCTAGAATTTCGTCTGTATTCTTTTGAAAGCAAACTTATAATTTTCGTGAAAATATTTTTGTACATTTTTTTCTAAAAACATCACCAAAGACCACCCGCGTATTCACGTTATGAACGAAAATTCTAAAGATTTTATTTATTTTTTTTAAATACTTCTAATCGTCCGAAATTTTTCTAGATTTCTATACGTGATACAAATCGATTGTACGAAGAACGTGTAAAAACATTGTCTTAAAATACCGACATTTAGCATAGAAAAAAAGAGGGCGCGAAGTGACTTCGAATCGAGAATTTTTGAAAGGGTTAATATTTGTATTTTTCGTCGTAGAGAAGAAAATATTCTGATGAGTGAGTATTTTACATTCATCTGTTCATCTGTATCTCTAAAATTCAACACGAAGTGAGCTTCGTTAAAAAAAAAAAAAAAAAAAAAATTATAAATAGAAATTTTTTCAAAAAATGTTTAAGGGTTAAAATTGGTATTTTATTATGTTGGTTTGCAACATTCGAAAATAAAAAGTACAAAATTTTAGAAAACGTTTTTAGTTTGTTCGTATTTTGAACAGTTCGATAAAGGCGCATTCATAAAGACTGGACGAAAAAACATCTACAATGAACTGCCATTGTTGTACAAATATTGGCTTTACATTAGACATAATTCCAATCAAATGCGAATATTGAACAAATATTGGCTTACATTTAAATATTTTCCAATGAAAAAACAATATTTTACGCATTTTGGGTTTATTACAATATTGGCTTACATTGAAAAAAAGAATGTAAGTTGTTTTCCAAAAAACTTTTTTAACATTTAGAAAACATTAAACATTTAGAAAATGACATATTATTTTTAAACATTTAGAAAATGACATAAAAATTTGCCTTTTAATTTCCAAAGCAAGACAATTACAGGATGCTTTTGTAGAGTAGTCCGCTACAAGTCACGCACAAAATCACACATAAATTATGACTTTTACACATAAACTGTCTGCATTTGTTGCACCACGCTCTTTGGAATTTGTAGGAAAAGGGAGAACGGTATTTGATTCTTAGGTAGGGGAAGGGCGGGCAAAGTGGTTACCCTAAGATTTTGTGATTTTTTGTTACCCCTTAAAATACATATACATAACTGACAATTTGCATGGATCTAGAGTGACTACTTAGAAGTGTAAGGGTTTTTATAATTTTTACGAAATAGTAATGTGGAAGTGAAATTTTTTTTTTTTCCAAAAAAGGTCAAAACATCCACTTTGCCCGACACAAACGGGCAAAGTGGGCACTCCATGCCCACTTTTCCCTACAGGTGTAAAAAGATTGAAAACACTATTTAAATGATTAGAACAGTTTTATTGTCATAACAAATCGTATTAAATATAATGAAAGATTGACAATGGTATGAAAATCCAAAAAGAGTTTGACAAACCCAAATAAAAAATTAAAAATCAGAATCAAGCACTGCATTTTTCGCAAATGATCTCCACGTCATCTTCTTCTCGGAGTGATTAGGCCTCATTAGCCAAGAGGTGACAAACATTGCACTTGATCCAGCCTTTATCACTTGATCCAATCAAACAGCCACTATTCTGACCACTTTGCCCGTTTGGGAGCCACGACAGAAAATACGTTCTACAGTGGAAACTAATGAACAGTCATCGACCACTCACCCACCAATGTGAAGCTGGAAACATGCTCTTCCCTTACACATTCAATAAATAAATGCAAGTACAACAGGTTTTTGTTAATTGTATGCAATTTACGTCACTTACCTTAGATCACAAACTTCACAAACTGGAAAACCCGCTCTAAAATTATAAAACATGGAACCACCTTGTTCAACAATTGTATGGTTACTCACTGCCATCCAACGAAAAAGTTTGACTACAAACCACGCAGTGCCAGTGCTCTGGTGACGTCATTATATTGGGTGACCACTTTGTCCGGCCTCCCCCTACCTGAATGCGAATATTTAAAATTTTCAAGCAAATATGATGCAAATATGAATGGAAATGAGTTTGTGGATGTTTAAAAAAGAGTCGTATTGTTAATTGCGGACTTTTTTTCTGATTACACTGTTTATTAGCTAAAGCAAACAACTGTTCGTGCCCCATACACGGTATGGTATCGTGATCGCATACATATAATTAAACATGTCACTTCGTATTAAACGAAAAGTTTTATTTCAAAATCACAATTGTAAAAAAGGACATGATACTGAAAATTTAGATGATATTTACAAGACATTTTTGTACATCTCAGGAACCCCAAAAAAACAATGTCCATCTCTCCAGAACTCAAAAACCAGACTGCTGCTCAGTGACGTAAAACTCTATCCTCCTCCCCTGTGCATAATCCACTGATCCTCCTTGATTGAAACACCCTTCTTCCATCCCCCTACCCCTTGGTATCCAGGGTTCTTCGAAATACCTTTTTTCTAGTCATGCCACTCATACAAATACCTTCCTGATACATTTTAAACCCCTTGAGTTAATCTTCTTAAATATAAAGTTTACACACATTTATCAAGGCTATACACAGCATGAAATCTTTTCAATCTTACTTGAAAATAACTAAGGATTTCTTCTCTTTAGGATAATCCTCTTATAATAGTTGCCAATCAAGACCGATCACTCCATTTTATTCTGGGATTATTTTAATCCTATCAGAATGAAATATGCTGATGGATCCTCAATCCATCACAATGGCTTTCTGAAGCTGGACTTTTATAAATTTAGATGCATGTGTTTCATGACGTGTCTTTTTATTTAAATTAATAATTCCCTACTCTTTTTTCCGTTTATTTTCACGTGGGTCACTCCTAGTGTTGCCAGAACCATTGTCACAAACAGCGGAACAGTGACTTTTAAATTGAGACATAAAAATACAGCAAATCATATGGAAGCGGAACCTGTCTATAACATAATGCTATCTTAAACGTAAAAAAATCCTGGTTTCTACGGAAGAATACCATATAATACAATTATAGCTTTTAAGATGCTAATGTGTCTGAAATGGAATCTTTCCGATTAGAAGGTTTTACTGTATTCAATATACATAATAATTTTATGCAGTAAAATCAGTGAAAGCGGAATCGCTAGAGACCGAAATAAAATTTATTTTTAAAGATGTTTCCGATTGAAAAATTATAATTTTATGATATTCTTTTCGTACGGATAAGGAATTTTTTACGTATAAAACGATATTTCGTTCTATACAGGTTCTATTTTTTCAGGTTTTACTAAACAAAGAACAGTAAAACCTGTAAAAACAGAATTGCAATGAACAAATATTCAGTCTAACACAGGTTTTCTTAACAGGTATATGTAAAATTTGTGAGAAATTCACTATACCTCATCTAAAACCCTTTTTTGTGAAGCTGTAAGCCAGGTATAGGCAGATCCCATGTGTTTGGGATTTTCTTCCAAAATAAAACAAAGTCGGCCGGGATACTTCAAAAGTTTTACTCAATCATCACCAATCTTACTACTTCAAGGTTTGGGGACAGCTAGATGAATGGAGAGAGCTGAATGGAATCCCTTTAGTTGAGCCCGCCCGCCCCATGTATCGTGGGAGCCAAGATGACCTCAGTTATTAGAGAACGTGTGTGGGAAATCCTTTTCCCACCTATCATAACGGACTTTTTTATTACCTCATCTGAAAGACTTTTTGATGGCTGGAGAGAATCTTATTGTTTGAGGGATAACATCGAGGATAGATGAAGAAAAGACTGTTAGTTGAGTTAAGAGTAAACAGTACTCGAGGTAGGTTGCAGATTTTTCTCAACCTAAAAGACGAGTCATCACTCTGGGGAAAAACTACATTCAGATGATTGTTGAACTCTAACAAACCGTTCTCTAACAAAAACTTTGAGATTGTTGCGTGAAAGACTTGTAAAGCGAGCGTGAACACTCTCTAGTTGTGCAGAACAGCGACTATTTTGATCCCCTTCCCGTATTCAGGAGAAGATTGACAGAATTTGTAACCCTTTATATTTTGTGAAGGATCAGACTAGCAGATCGACCCTCGACTCCCGCTCCTACCTTTGAAGGGGAACATTGACTTTGTTTATTCTTTGAAAGTATAGACTATTATTAAATCTGGACACTTAGCTGATATAGAATCATAAGCTGAAAGAGCCCGAAATATTTTATTGTTGTGCAATCCTATTAATCAAGAATTTGTATTTTATTTATTTGAAGTGTTGAATGTAATAAAATCCATTTCGATGATTTACGGAAGCGGTTCATTTAAAGGTTCTACGCTACCCCTTTAATTCATAACATCTTGGACCTGTCACAACGGTATAACTTTCGACAGAATCATAAAAATTTTCCGTTTAATGCAGGTTTCGTTTATACAGGTTTTACTGCAATTAAATTCCATTCGATGCAGGCTAACAATTAGATTGAGGTATTAAATTGTACATGGTGCTAAAAGAAATTTAAAAGAATTTGTGCATCCAGAAAAATCAGGTCTTTTGAGGACCGCGCAATGGTTACGTGGGACGGATTTTGCAAACGCCCTGAAACTGGCATAACCGTATTAGTATTTTTAAAAAACATAACACTAATAAATCAGCAAACACATTCCCAGATCCGTTAGCTGGACTTCTATTATCTGACTTTGCATAAGACAGAAACATGAAGTTCAGAGATCAAAGGAGTGTGATCAATACCACAATACTCTCATTGCAATACATATGAAGGGTGACTTGGAGGAAATTTTTTGTCTAAAAATAAATTGACCGGATATTGTTTACAATGGTTAGCTACTCAATTGCTCTATACTGAGCTTGCTTTACTATTTTGGAGAAAGAGAGACTGAGCGGCATCTTATATAAGATTATTAACACTCGACTGCATTTTAAAACAAAAATTTTGCAAATCATGTGTCATTTATTGTTCTTATAGGTCTCTATAAATCACAATTGTAAAAATTGT
The DNA here is from genome assembly GCA_963931845.1 of Maratus michaelseni. Classification (NCBI taxonomy): domain Eukaryota; kingdom Metazoa; phylum Arthropoda; class Arachnida; order Araneae; family Salticidae; genus Maratus; species Maratus michaelseni. The sequence continues at coordinate 232,663,768 of OZ007590.1, forward strand.
GAATATAAATTTCACATTTATTTATTTAAAAATCCTACGTATAAGTGGCATGTAATAAATCACATATATATCGATTAAAAGAGTGGCAAATGAATGTTTTTAGTAATTTGTACAAAGTACAGTCGTTATACCAATCGTACTGCGGGCAAATACTAGAGAAGCTTTTAACATTAAAATGCATAGATATCGGCAAATACCAAAAACTGATCCTATGTATTATCAAATAACAACAACGGCTTTAAGTTTATTTTAATTTTAGAAAGTATGACTAAAATACGGCACATTTTAACAAAAAAGGAAAGCATAAAAGAAGTAATAAACATCTTAATTCATTTATAATATTTGCACATCTTAAGGGGCACGGATGGCTTTTAAAATCAGAGTGCCCTGCGGGAGGTTTTTTGCCCTTAATAATGATAGCTTCTAAGGAAACTATTGAAAATTTAATCAAGTATTTTGCTTATTTTACGCGCTTTAGTGCACCCCACTTACGCACCCCAAAATATGTTTTTTTTTCATAATAAAATTAGAAATTTATTTACCACAGATTCTTCTTGTTTTTCAAGTTTTGCCAAGATTTCATTATTATTTTTTTATTTATCCATTTAGTTAGTTATTAATGACAATAAAAGTACATATTAGTCTAGTTACTGCCTGATTTAATGAGCGAATGTGTACTGTAAAAACTTTATGATAATATTTGTTGTAGAAATAAAAAGGTGAATCAAATCCTTGAAAAACTATATTTTAAGAAAAATGCATATTTTCTGTCTCTTTTAAATGGTCAGAGTTTAGGATTTGCTATGATGTTAAATTTCAATTCCAATGTTTCTATTATCGTAGAGAGGAAAATAAAATATTTTTAGAAAGGCAATTAACCAAATTTAAAAGAAATTTTTAAAATGCAATGAACTTAAATTATGACATTTTTTAATAGCTATAGTTCGGCAGTCTCTGGGACTTTTAATTTAGAGCTCTGCTCAAAATCATAACTGGCTACTTTCTGACATATTTCCGAAATCATTTTCACTCAAACATGCAGATTGCAGGCATTTTATTTGAGTTGCATTGAAATCGAATAGCGTCATCCAAAATGCAAGCCGTTTGTAAAGTAAGGCAAAAGTAGGTGAACTCCTAGGGAATTACAATAACGGAAATAATTTTAGGGGAAAGGGGGCGGTTTTACTAGCCATGGCGCCTTGCCCGAAATTATTTTTTGAGCCGCTACAAATGACATAACCACCTTCCTCCTAAAGTAGTAAATTTTTACATTCCTTAGTTTTTAGAACCTCAGGTGTACCTCTCCCCCTTTCTCTCGCTCTAAAGCTGGTATTTAATAGCAAATATTAATTAAAGACTATGTCAGAAAATTTCATGCTAAGGGGCCGTTCAAGTATTACGTAAGCATATTTTTAGTCATTTTGTACCCCATCCCCCCCCCCTTGTAAGAAAATATACGCAAATGCTAGCCCCCCCCCCCCCTTTGCTTACGTAATATTTTATGACAGTTTATACATCAAGACTTCTTGACAGATAAAAAGTTACCAATAAATTACATTATTAATCATACAAATTTATATAAATAGGCATATAGGGATTGTGATATCAAAAAATACAAAATGGTTTTAATATATTGTTGTTTATTGCATTAAACAAACCATTGTTTAAACCACCAAATTCATTGTTTAATGCTTACGTAAGAACTGTCGTGACCCCCCCCCCTCCCCCTTGTCAGAGAAAATAAGCAGACTCTGGACCCCCCCCCTCCCCCTTTACTGCTTACGTAATACTTGAACGGCCCCTAATCAGCGATTTTAAAATAATAACAGATATAATAGAATTTTTTCACCTACTAGAAGTGCGGGGGAATCGTTCGAAATGACCATTGCTGGATCGTGACCTTGGAATGTGTTTTTCCTATACAACAAGTGATTTCCGCGATGCGCAAATAGCGTAGGTCTAGGTCTAGGAGAATGGCTTTTTTTTATTATTTATTTGCTATCTTGTTTTTATAAACGACCCTTTCTTATCTATTTGTTAATAGTCATGTACTTGGCTCAGTTTTTATTGTGAATTCTCCGGCTGCAAGACATTATTATCCAAATTTCATGACATGTTTTGTATCAAATGACAAACCAAACCTTCATTTGACGCCCTCTTCGCCTGAGGCATATTCCTCGCTTGCCTTCCCCCCACCCCCACCCACCCATTTAGTTTCGGCGTTTATCTTATAATGTGGCTATTATTCTCCTATTGTAAAAAACTAAAAAAAAAAAGGTTAGAAATTTAAGTTATAGACCAATAAAATTTCAGCTGGGTGAGGAAGTAATTTCATTGTCTTATAATGGCAAAGATAATTATTTCCAAAGCAAGTATTCGATAATTATTTTTTGTTTGTTTACACAGATAACCTTTTTATTGTAGGATATTTCTGAGCTGTAGGGAGGTGGAACGAAAAACAGAATAAAAATTTTAAGTAGAGTTTTATTTCGTTGAAAGGTAGAAATATATATATATATATATATATATATATATATATATATATATATATATATATGTGTGTGTGTGTGTGTGTGTGTGTGTGTGTGGCCAAAGTTATCGGACACTTTCGATTTCAGACGTTTTGTCGAATAACCTGAGAAGTAATTGACGAATTTTTCTAGAACCTCGGGAATATAAAGAACACGTTTCACCTCATATTTTTTAATGAAGGATTGATCACTAGGACAATTAAGAGATTAAAATCAAATTGAAAAAATAAATAATATTTGGGATCATTCTGTAAAATAAAATGTTCGAAATGATCTGTAGCTGCAGCACATGACTCTGCCAATAATATACAATAGGTGTGTCAATTTGTGTAGGAATAGCACTTATATCCTTTGACATATAAAGGTTTCTTTAAAAAATTCAAGAAAATTTCGTATGTTTTTGTTTATATTAAATTTAACGCCTTAATTTAACAAGACAAAGTACAGTCAGGGCCTGATTATCCAAAAGGCACGCGAAGTACTGCTTCTCCTCTAAAATTGTGCTTCATCTTAAAATATGTGCTTAATTTATAATTTTATGTGTTAAAATCTTAGCGAAACTGAATAAGATTTTAACACTTCACATAAAATAAAGTCTATATTTAAAAGAAATTTGACAACTAAGAAAAAAAATATACATCGTTTAAGATGTGTACACAGAAAACAGAAGTTAAAAATATTAATTTCCTGAGGAGATATTTTTAATATACGGATGTATCCTACGCCCATAGGTTTAACAATAGCAAGGGGAATGTAGAAATTCACTGGACGAACAGAAAAAGAACTTTTCAGTTGCTAAAAAACATTGTCTATTTCAGGAACTTCTTGGCTGTTTTAATTTTTTTGTATTTCCTTTCATATGAAAAAGCCCTTATGCCCATACTCTTGAAAACTCTAATATTAATATGCATATAAAACATTCATGTATTCGTATTCAGGTTCAAAACAATTATTTTCCTCCGTTTACATATTAGATGCGGGCAGGGCTTGACAAATACGGTCGCCAGATCGCCACTGGCTACCAAGTTTTTTCATCTGGTGACCAAGTTATTTAATCTTTCGGGGTGATTTCTGTAAAAAAATTGACATAAGAAAGTAGCACAAATTGCATTTTTTATCTCCCCCTCCCCTACTCGAGCTCGGCAAGTGGTGACCTTCCTCTTCTCTCGTACTTTTAATGGAAGAACTAAATTTGAAAGGCTTTTTCCAACTCATACACAGAAAACACCATTCTTTTCAGCTATAGCTAGCTAGTATATGTCACGTGGTTAGAATGTTGGGGGAGAGTGTCAAGAAATAGTGTCAATGGCATGTGGCTTTGTGGCATCTAAAATTGTATACAATTCTCAAAAATGCTCAAGTTTCAAATCAGATTTTTGTGTTTATATAAGTTGTCAACATAATATAAGTGATTATAAGTGATATAAGTTTCATTAGAAAACATATTTTATATTATCGTTCTAAATTATGTACTATTCTAAACTATGTAACTAATAATTCTAAACTATGCTTGTTATTATTTTTTCTCAATTAATTCATAAAAAAATATTGTGTTTTATTTTAATCAATGACGGGGATGACTGGCGATTAGTATTTTATTCTGGCTACCAGATTTTCTCAAATTTGTAAAGCTATGGATGCGAGTAATAATAATAGTCTCCAGTTGTATGGAATTTGAATTAAAATATCTGAAACTTTTATGAGTGTGTGTTGAAAATTACTTGATGATTGTGACTCCATTATTAAGCGTTATCTATAAATATTCAGAGCATACATATGCACTACTTTTGGATATTAAATTAAAAGATGTTACAAGATTTATTTTTTTTTTTGTTGTAAATATGTTTAATTACAGTAAAATTTATAAGCATATTGTCAAAAAAAAAAATCATACTTTATTTTTCCTTCTTTAAAATAAATTCAAAAGAATGTATTCTGTAAAGTTAAAAAAATATATAATAATTTCACTTTCTTCACCCAGTAAAATTTATAAGCACTTTATAATATATATATATATATATAAAAGATTATGAATCCTATTTTATTTTTCCTTCCTTAAAATAAATTCAAAGAATGTATTCTGTCAAGTTAAAAAAAAAAAAAAAAAAAAAAAAAAAAAAAGGACAACTATTTCATTTTCTTCACCCAGAAACATTTATAAGCATTTTATAAAAAAAAATAAAATAAAAGATTATGAATCCTTTTTTATTTGTCCTTCGTTAAAATAAATTTAAAGAATGTATTCCTTAAAGTAATAATAAAAAAAAAAAAAAAAAAAAAAAAAAAAAAAGACAATTTCATTTTTTCCACCGTCCCGTTTTAACAAGCATTTCTTTTAGCCGCATTCACATGAAAGCTGAAAATTTATCCTCCCTTAAACAGGTGTACTAATGACTTTTTAGCACCTTAAAACGATTTGCGGTATTTCTCTAATTTCAGTAATCCCTGCGAATACACCTGGTTAGTGGCGAGTAGTAAAAGTTATGACGCTTCTCACATTCCGCTGAAATCAGCGCTTGATTATCGAAAAAAAAAAAAAAAAAACATGTGAAGCGCATGTTTCTCCTCTAAAATTTAAAAGGGCATCCAAAATCACTGCGAAAATGGCCCTCTATTTTACATTTTCATTTTTTCTTTTTTTTTTACATTATATTTTTAATAGTTTTGGAAAAGAAAGTTTGCTTAATCCAAGAGGAAAACCCTGCAGTTCACGCAACTTATTTAACAGGGAAATATGAATGTCACCAATAGGATGTTAATAAATCATATAGCATCCTGATGTTCCTGTTAGAAGCAACCCGGGAAATTGAGCATACCTCTATATGTACTAAATATATCTGAAGTATTTACAGAGTATAAGGGTATACAAAAAAGCTGTTTAATGAAATATATGCGACCTCGGTTAAGCTACTTCCGGGAATAATGTTAGTATCATTGGTAAGTTTTCATGAATAAAGAATTAAGAAAAAAATTTCTCCAAATGAAAGAGGACCCCAAAATAATACCTTGCTTTCCCTAGATTCAATTGTTAACCAGGCCCTAAGTAAAGTAGAAACAGCATTATAATATAAATATATATATTTGATGAAATATGAACATTTCTATAAAATAATTTTGAAGTGTGAATGAGCGAACTAATACCGATTATTCTTTTCATGATTTGAAAGCCAAATCTATAGAGTAAATTCATTAAAAAAACAGTGAAAATCAATAAAGATATCAGCGATAGTGTGAGCTAAATTTCAGTTGCTTTCTAAAAGTAACTGTGTTAAAAGAAAATTTTCACAAATTGTCATTTTTAATTAAAATTTTTCTTTATTTACATTTTTATTGCTGCTTGAAGTTTACCCTTTTATTAACCTAATATTTATTTTAGGTTTCTTTCAAAGTAAATTTGAAGGTAACGAGAAAACGATTTCTTTTGGAAAGTAATTTATTTTTATTCATTTATTTTTAAAACAGATGGTTGAACATTGCATCATTCTCCTTATTTACTGAATTCCACAGCTCCCCATTGTCATCACAAAAGAAGGACAAAGGTCGGAAAGGGAGAGTTACACCCTTTTATTTGCCTGCCTGGGATTTCCTCGGAATTTAAGGAGTCCGGAATCAGGGACTGCGAATGCATACCAACTGTCAAGCTCATTTGCTTATGCTCACAAAGAAAAACTACCATTTTTATCCATTTCAAGGATAAATAAATTTAATTAAATGTATTTTTAATATATACATATACATATTGCATTTGTAAGTGAATGGAAAGAATATTTCTATTTTCTCAAGATATTCTTTCAAAATATAATTTTTAACTACACAGGGAAAAAGGACAGATATAACATCGCAGGAAAACATAATATAACTCGAACAGAAACATACAATAACCACTTCCGAGTTACTAATGATTCCTAAAAGCGTTCTTTAACTTTAGAAAGCCCAGAAACTATATTTTTGAGATTTAAAGAAGCATTTATAAAAACAAATTTTCTTTTTCTGCAACTTATTTCCGGAAGTATTTCCGAGTAAATTTTTTAGTGCATTAAACAGTTTTTTAAAACCCAAAATATAGGTTTTTTTCGCATGATTTTGATACATGCATCAATATGCAAATCATGCATCAAGCATAGATTATAATATACTTTCCAACACATCCAAAAAAGTGTAACAAAACTTCCCTGTTTAATAAAGATGACAGATGAAAACTGAGTAAACAATTTGGAAAACGCAAAACACATTTGAAAATCCAATTTAAGAAATTACCATCTATAGTCGGAAACATATCCGACATTTTGTAAATCTCTGTATGTGATCTGTAGATTTCCATTCATATTACACAGTATGCTATAATTTAGTGTAGTTAGAAAGCGCAAAACAGAGTTGGAAATTTCCCTGCAACTATTTCCGTCAATAAAAGAAAATCTACTAGAATTTATTTGTGCAGCCCTGAATATGATCTAAAGAATTTATGCACACCAAGTAATATTCAAATAATTAGTTAAAATTAAGAACGCATATCACAACTGAAAACGAACTTCCAGCAATTATCGCTCATAGACAGTACTGTAACCGAACATTTTGCGTGTCCCTCTAAATGAACTATAAATACTGTGCAAACCCTATTAAACAGTAAGCATCGTGTAGTTCACCTCAGTGTTCTATACCAATATTAATTTATTTGAAATTGTGTAACATCATTAAAACATGTCGCAAACGATTCCCCACCCCCGCTCTCCATACACTATAAAGTAACGGAATTATTTTGAGTGTCCCTATAAACGAACTAAATATACTACATACTTCATTTTCGATACCTAAAATGTCATAGTAAACTTCAACATCATATTAATTATACGGCATTTTTCGCGAGCTAGAGCGCGGAGAAGCAGGCAGACAGCCAGGAAAATCGCATTCATAAGCACTTTTAAACTATGTTGAAATGTGTTAAAAATAAATATCATATATGTATATATAATGCTCATGGAAACTCCATTTTTGTACTTTTCTGAACATTTATTAGGTAGCTTTCAATACAAAAAGCTACCTATTGCAGCCGTTCGGGGGATAGCAATTCCAAAAAATGTTGGTATATTTTCACCGATCATGACCTTCAGACCCCTAAACCACCCTCCGTTCAAATGTTCATTTATATATATTAAATCTATATATATCCATATATGTATATCGTCAAACGTGACAAATGATGTGCGTTCGCACTATAACTAATTTTATGAATATTCCGATTTGTGTGCAATAGCTGGTGCATTCTTATGCAAAAATGCATGAATACAAAATTTATTTTATGTGCAGATTTTCATATTATAGATATGAATTTTATTTTCTAAAATTAAGTTTCAATACACTTTTAAAAACAATTAATTACACTTATGTGACATTAAAATTATACTATGCACAAATATTCAATACAAGGCAATGTAAAAAAATCATCGTTATCATTCCATTTAAATGAATTATATCGTCTGTTATTATAATATGATTAATTTTATAATAATGTTGAATTATGATTATTTGAAATAAGTACATTTTAATTTGGCAACAATTTATCTTTTTTGAAAAATTTTTGAAATTTACTGAAAATTCCAATGGGAAGCTTAAGCCTAGCTTTGAAAATTTCAGAACTTGAAATCCATATTTAGACTCTTTTTCCATTTAATACCTATTTTTCCGGAAACATCTATCCAAAAAACAGTCGGTAAATTGCTATAATTAAACAATTTTAGTATACAAATTCGGTTTCTAAATTCAGTAATATGGAAATAATATGACTGGCAATCACCATACCATGGCAACCTAGAATCATTATCTCTCATGGGATATCACTGAATTAATTACGTATGATAGGATTTAACAGAACGAAGAAAGCTTTTATTAATGTCTTTTTAAGTTTTGATTCGATTTTTATAAAATTTGAAATGACTCGACAAAATTCTGCAACGATTATGTATATTAATTTTCAAACCATTCGGTTGGGTAGTTTTTGTGAATAGATAAGAAGTTTTACTTTGGGTAAAACCTTTGGGTAAAGTCGGTAGAACATTTTCAGGACGGAAAAACAAACTTTACAGGGTGCGCCGACAATAACGCGCAAGCGCCAATCTGTCACATACTTCTCACCCTTCGTTCAACCAAACAACATTCCACTGTTCTCGCTCTTTTTTTTTATATTTTGCAGAATTTCCATCGCTTCATAGCTATTTATTTGGCTATTTATTAATGTTGGGGGGGGGGGATGCAAGATATTATTCCAATTGACACAAAAGACTAAAATTTTAATAATAGTGGAATTTTACAAATATATCTTTTTTTTAAAGTCTGAGAAAGGTTTTAATAATGTTAGAATTCATTTCAAAACATCACTTATACAAATTATTTTGTTGTTGTATTTCCTTTTAAATATGTGTGAAATTAGTATATTCACAATATCTACTAATAAACAGATATAGATTTACAAAAGCTTTGTTTTAAAAAACAAAATATAATTTCCCTCATTTCGAAAAAACAATAAGCTTTCACAAATTAATATTGTTTTGTGATACATATTATTGGCTGATTAAAAAAAAAAAAAAAAAAAAAAAACCTGTCTTTGTCATTTAATTAAAATTAGAAAAACAAATTTAAAGGATATGGTGCAAAAATGGAATGATGGGGTTAATAACAAAGGTGAAGTTATTCGTTTCAGAAATACAAAAGTGAAATATGCTTTACTTTTCATAAATCATTCTTATACATACAGGAAAAAAGTATTGTTAAAATATATGAAATGGATCTTCTAAAAATACAAACTTTGTTAACGATTATAATTCCACTTGCAATAAAAAAGAAAGAAAAAAATCGCTGTGGTGTAATTATTTTTTCAATTAAGTTCAGGGGCGGTCCGTGATATAGGGCACTTGGGGCACGGCCCCACCTATACTTCGCTATTAAATTTTCCTAAATTTAACATTACTTTTTAATAAAATATCAGCAATGTCATATAGTTTCAACTAAAGACTTTTCCAGCCTAGTCCAAAATTTTCTCTCGCTCGCTCGCTTCCATCCCCGAAGAACGTTATCATTCCCTTCCACCGGATGTCGTAAATCACCCTTTTGACAACTGGCCGCTCACTGTTCTAGTAGTATTCAGGAGGGCCCCAGAAAGCTGTGCCCGTTTCACGATAGAGCTCTATGGCATTTTGCACAACCGCGCATCTTTGCGTCTTCCTCGTATTTATCGCCAAACAGCGTGAAGGAACAGCTTGAATAGGACGCTTTTGGGGCAAAATCTGTCTGGCCCCATATAGAAAAAGACTATGTTTGTTTCAGAAAATATCAGCGTTTAAGAATTATCGACATAATTGGCGACTTTTACTGATGGGAACCAGTCTTTTTTTTTTAATAATCCTAATCTTTTTTATATTTTTTCAATACCAATAAAAAATTCTACATTATTTATGGTGCATTTAATACTTTTTGAATAATAATAAAAATATTTTTTAATTATATTTTTGAGTTTATGTAGTTGGTATTTTTCTTCAATGATGAATGTTTTTATTTTTTAATTTAACTAGGTTTTATAGACAAGTGTCAGCCAGAAAATCTTTTGTCATCTAATTGTTAACTTGATGTTAAATAATATAGCAGTGCAATTGGATATATGAGTTTAAAACTACATATTTTTAATTTATATAGAATCTGTTAAGACTTTTTCATTTACGAAATAATTATTGCCAAAATCGACAGAATAAATGGATATAAATAATTGAATTACTATATACATTACATTTAATCTGTGTTTTAAATAAAAATAAATAATGTTTGTGGTAATCAATAATTTTTAATTAAACAAAGCTAAACTTATTTTTCGGTAATTTTCTTACTTGTGTTGATTTTTTCCCTCTAAAATTTACTTTAAACAATCGAAATTTAGTTTATACATGAAGATTTTGGATTTGACATCTTAATTGGTATCTGTAAAAATTACCATTGGCCTTTAAAATTCTAAACGGATCGCGTTGTGCCCGAACCGAAACTGAAAATTCTGCTTAGTCTTTTCGAAATACGACAAATAAAATTTAGTCAACCCGAGACCAGTTCACTTCAACGTGAACCCGGCCCGAAAACAAATTATTCAAACCCGAACAAAAAAAAAAAAAAAAAAAAAAAAAAAAAAAAAATCATATTTTAATTTGATTATAGAAAAATAGTGTACAATTATATATCTTCTCAATTTGATATTTTTTTTCTATGAAAATGAAAACATTTTTCGTTCACTCGTTAATATTCAACCAGTTTACTATTTAGTTTTGTTCAGTTGAAAAATATTCAGGATTTTCTTTTGAAAAATTGGGTCAATCCGAACCTGACCCGAAAGCTTCAAAACCATCAAAGGTAGACAACAATGAAGGAATTATTTGTGACTATTCTGTAACTTTAAAAATGACTTTTACATTTTAACAGAATAAATTTTAAATGTTTTCTCTTTTTTTTTTTTTTTCTCGCGAAATGTATTAAAAATTAGGGTGCACGTTTTACTTGAGAGGGCGGCAGACACAGGAAAAAATAGTAATGTTGATTTAGATTTTAAACCTTAAAATAAAATAATACTTTAATTAAACATCTATTAAGAATAGTTGTTTTGTTGGAATAATAGCTTTACGTTAAACATGAGTATTATACATCTTTGGTAAGTTATATAGTGGCATATTAGCAGTAATAATTCTAAGAAGTAAAAAACAAAGAGTGTTTTATTAAGTGTGGCAGTGACAACTTTACTGCATGACTGAAGATCTCATCTCAAACTTCAATTTCTTTTTCTATATTTTCAAAATCATCAAAACTTTATAAATTTTCAAAGTATGAGAAATGTCGGTATCTAGATTTTTTCAATTATCTAATACGTAAAATAAACACCCGCAATAATTTTAATAAAATGCAAAGTGTATTTTTTTTTCTTTTTTCAAAATTTAGTTGCTTTATTGTTGTGCAAATCTTGTTTTCGGGTACACACAATACTATTTGCATTATAGTAAAAAATATAGTACATGACTCCAGTTTACTGATATCTACTGCACTGTCACACTTATCATATAGGTGCCCCACCTGTGAAATAGGGCACGAGCCGCCACTGATTAAGTTGTAAATAATCATTTACTACAACTTAAGAATGGGGGGCGGGAATGCAAAATATTATTCCAATTGACACAAAAGACTAAAATTTTAACAATAGTGGAATTTTACAAATATATATTTTTAAAAATTCTGAGAAAGGTTTTAATAATGTTAGAATTCAATCCATGGTTATTAAGTATGGCTAAACATGAAAGAAAACTTTGTTATTTTAAGATTTTGATGTGAATTATTAGTGTACATTTATAAGGCGAGTTTCACTGAATAATTCAAGAAAAAATTATCTCATCATTATGCATATTTGTATTTAGTCATGCATTATTAATTATTTTAATTATTTACTTGACCTTTATTTTTAATTTTTTTATTTTATTTAACTATTTTACTTTATTGTAAGCATTCATTATAATTTTGAGTACATTGTTAAATTCAAATTATTGTTTAAAAAATGTAAACAGTGACCAGAAATCAACAAAATTCTAAAATCTGCATAACCTCCGGTTTTAAGCTATGTAGATTTAAGGCAGTCTACTGTATTATTGGAGTAATACCTTAATGAAAAATTTAATAACTTAAATTAACTGCAAATTTATAGACACAACACACATAGATATAATCTTATCTATAACAATTTAATAGTAGAATAATATTTTAAGTTTTAAGTAAATCTGAATTTGTTTGCAACAATTTATTTTTATTTAAATTATTTTGAATTTATCTAGGAACTGTAATAAAATTAATAGAAATGTGTCTATCTATGCAGAGAAAATAAAATAAATACATGCACAGTACACAAATAATTTTAATAAAAAAAAAATCTGATTTAAATAAAAAAAAATCCGATTAAAATCAAATAAATCAGATTTTTTTTATTTAAAAAAAAATCATGATTTTTATCAACCCTGTCTACTAATAATCAAATGTCGATTTACAAAAGCCTTGTTTTAAAAATATATATATCATTTCCCTCATTTCGAAGAAACAATAAGCTTTCACACATTATTGTTTTGTGATATATATTATTGGCTGATTAAAAAAATATATATATACCTGTTTTTTTTTAGAAATATTTTAGCTATTTAAGCATTCAAATTTAAATTGTAAATATTATCTGATGTTTTGAAAGGAGTTTCTACTTAAATGAAGTAATTATCTCCGTAATTTAGAATAATAGAATAAAAAATGACGAAAAGCAAAATGACAGAAAAAAAAAAAGTTAAAACCACCGGTTGGTTTGCGCTTACTCCCCTGTAAAGTTGTCTATTGCGCATTACTGTTCATTCTGCCGACTTGACTCGATGCGTTTTATATTACGCCTATGGGAGTGAATCTTGTTTACGGAGTAAATATTTTTTGGTTTTTGTGCTGTTATATGCGGACAGACGGACGAACCAGACGACGACTATAGGTGCTACGTATTTATATAATTACGAACGCACCTAAAAAGCTCATACAAAACATATAAATATTTTATCTATATATAAAAGGTTTTCTTTTTTTTAACAATAAAAAAATATTTTGCTTTTTAAGAAATAAAAGATTTTACTAAATAAAACTGTAAGTTTATGAAATCATTTTGTCGAAGAAAAAAAATATCTGCATTAAAAAGAGAAAAAAAATCAAACAAAATACTTTTGCAAAATATGCGAAAAATTGTTGCTTTTAGGTGAAAAAAGGATTGTAATTGTCATACACTTGAAATTAAATGTTGCCAAGATTTCTCATGTTTGACACAAACTTTGGTTATGAATCCGCTTACTGCTGTTTAGCTCTATAATTAAATTATTTTAGTATAGAATACATTGCACTTAATGTGTTACGTATTTTTCAGTTACTTTTGTGTTACCTGGTATTTAAATGTAAAATATTCTATGAAATGTTCGGAAAGTGGAGTGAAGTCACTCAAGATTTTTCTAATTGATAACCTAAATCCTGGAGTAAAAGTCTATAGCGTTCCATCTTACCTTCAAGAATCTCATCTTTACGGACATTATCTAACTATTACGGACATCTATTACGGACTTCTATAACGGACATAATACTAATGGACTTTATCTCGTAATTATAATATTAAATTGTTGACATTTGTTAAAGTTAATATTTAGGTATTGATAATTGGTATACAATAGAATTCCATTATAATGTCATAAACCTATCACTGCAAAAATGTAAGTACTGTTGTCGAATTGAACTTCTTTAGCAGATTTTGGCTGTGTAATTAAAAAATGATTGATGTGGGAGGAATTTCAAAATTTTACACACGTTTTCAGTGAAAAGCATTTGTTTTTTTCTATGCCTGATAACTTAATACACATTTTACTGGAGACAGATCACTAATTATATGCCAAATGGTTGATACACTATAGTATGTATGAAAATAGCATTAAATTAAATCTCGCGTAGAACATCTTTCTTAAAAAAGAACATAATAAGAATTCTCCTTTTTAGATATATAAAACGGGACTTTATACAAATATTTATTTTTAAATTCATTGTACATATGAAAAAGAATCGAAAATTCATGGTTATTGATAGATTATAATAAATATTTAAAATTTATTAATATTGCAAATTAAGTTAATAAGTAAGTTAATAATTAATAGGTAATTAAGTTATCTATTTTGGATTTTATATATTAAACTGTAACTAAAATTGTGTTTCTCACACCAATTTGTTCAGATTTCTTCTTTATATTATTATTATCTCTAAAGTACAAAACTTACAATCTTCTTCAGGCATTATAATGTTTTTAAAAAGAGAGTAACGTAGAATAAAGAAACAGAATAAGCATATTCTAAGTATAGCTTTATTTTTATGAAATGTAGAAATATTATAAATATACATATATAGTATATTTCTCACTTTAATGACTTTTTTTTTTCTTCAGTAATTTTTATTTGTGTTTCAGTTTTTATGCACCTGCAACTCCATTTGACTTCTTAAAAAAAAAAAAAAAGTGTATTAATTACAGAAAAAAGATTTCTTTTGAAAAGTAATTTATTTTTATTTATTTAAAATATTTAAATATGCTGATATAAATTCAAATTCTCAATTGGTGAAAGTATTTAAATTTAATACCTTGCAAGCCAATATACATATATATTTGGGTATATTCAAGTTATACTGTTATGTTAGATTTGTTGCAAATGTTGAATATATTATATTATATACCAATGGCTCTCAAGTACGGCGACTGAAAAGTATTTTAAATTAAATAGAACTTTTCCTCTGTTATGTACACTTACTAAGAGTATAATATTTATTTAAAAAAATATGGAAATACTCAATTACAATACTCAATTATAATATTGAAAATCATAATTTTATTTAGAAGCCCTCTCTCTATTCCATTTATATGTAGAATTGCAACGGGTGGGAAAACCGGGTTTATTCCCGGGAATAAACCGGGTGTTTGTTAGGGACATTTTGAAAAATCTCGGGAGTTTTTAGAAAGTTTATGCAGGGATTTTTTCATTTTTTTAATTATTTCAATTTGTCTCTTTTTAACTGTAACTGCAATAGTAACTCAACTCTGCTCTCTTCTTTACTCTGTGCCCAGCAAGCAGAGTGAAGAAAATTAACAATATAAAAGAAATTAATGCGAAAATACAATTCAATTCACAAGAAAATTAATATACAGTATTCCTGAATAGTATATATGCTAGCTAGCAGAAATCAAACAATTTTCATTTTTATAGAAACATTCAATTCCTCACCAATTCACAGCCGCCATTGCTGTAAAACTAATGAGTCATAACTTTTGTATATTTATAATAAAAAAATCTAGCTGAAACTTCGCAGAAAAGTGCCGGAAATTTATTAATAGTAAAATTTTCAAATTGAAAAATTACTGGTTTTGTTTATCTTCAAAATTTCTCCGAAATTTTATATTTTCAAAAATTCCGGGTTTACATCCGTCTTCTTTTTGCAACTCACTTATGTCTTTCCTTTCTGCTTCTCTTTATCGTAACCTTGGAGGAAAATCGTATTGGAACTGTTTGAATACGTAACTTCACTACCCCTCGTCTCCTGTTGGAAGATATTCGTTGGACACAAGATAAGTGTCGGATTACACCCTCAGCCCCACATTCTCAAGAATGCAAACTGCCAAGATGCTTTGTTTAGTGTTTATGTGTCTATTTCCTGTCAGAGGAAACCGTCTTTTTAGAAGCAAGCAGAAAAAAAATCAATCACTGTTTCTTAGTGGACACAAGAAAGTATGAAATACCACTTTTCCTATAAATGTGTTATATATATATATATATATATAGGCACTTGAGAAAAAGGACACGGAAAAAATGGCAGTGAGATTCGTAAAACGCACATCATTAACATTGTACAAAAAATACTGATAAATTCAACTTTTTTTTCAAAGCGGATGCCTTTGAGGGGGGGGGGGGGGGGCAAGAGTGCATTAAAAAGAAATTACAGTGTATTTGTAGAATCTTTAAATTGTAATACATAGATACCTTACTTGATACTAGGAAAAAAACTAACCTTGCAAAAAAAAAAACCGGAAAAAAATTGAAATAAAAAACCAGAGCGGAAAAAAGTGATAATGAATTGATAAATATTGAACTTATTCATAAATAAGTGTTAAAAACTAACGAGGTAACAAATGTCTGATTTATCATTTCCGTAGGCGAAAATTTGCTATAAATATTTGTGAATGCTATATTAGCAATAGTGCAAAAAGGTGAGAATAATCGCGTACGAGAATGCTCCTATTTATCACTACTTGATTTTTGTCATTCGCGAACGCGAGTACGATTACTTTTTGTCGATGTCTACGAATGTGAATATTGAAAAGTGGTGTGAATATTCGCATACGAGAATACTCGTTTTAATCACTACTTGATTTAAGACATTCACGAACGTGAATACGAATGTTTTTCGTCAATGTCTACGAATGCGAATATTGAAAATTGGTGTGAATATTTGCATACGAGAATACTCGTAGTGGGGAATACAAACACCCTAGTACGCTGATTTTCCCACTTTTTTACACTATTGCTAATAGAATTCACAAATATTTACAGCAAATATTCACCTACAGGAGTGATATAAATCCGACATTTGGTACCTCGTTAGTTTTTAACACTTATTTATCAATAAGTTTAATATTTATCAATTCCTTGTCACTTTTTTTTCCGGTTGCTTTTTTCTGCTCCTGTTTTTTCTGCCACTTTTTTCCGGTCACCTTTTTTTCCGATCACCATCTTACTTATGAGCTAAGCTCCGTATACTTTTATTTTTCTTTAAGCATAGCTTTTGGGTGAGTCGGGGGAGAGGGAAATTAAAAATAATTAAAATCCTAACTATGAAGATGTAAAAAGGTATCAGGTAAAGACGAACAGAGGTTTTTTTTAAATGTAAATAATGTTCATTACCGGGCATTTCATAGTAAGCGACGCAGAGGTGAAAAAATATCAGGTATTTTTTTTTTAGATTTCGAACATGAACGCCCAATTTTGACGTTTTTCTGAGGAATTTTTTTATAAGTAATTTATTTGTTCAAGAGGGTCCTTTGTGGCTAGAGCATGCGAAAAGAAATATATATAGTCTATAGATTCTTTATCCTGACTACATGGATTCCTTATATATAAGCAAAGCTCCTTATGCTTTTTGTTTTATCTTTTACGAAAAGGGCCTTTCTTTAGGGGAGAGAGGGGAAGAGGAACGTGAAAGGAAAACAAAAAATAAATAAATATTAACTAAAGGGAAATAGTAACAAAGGCAAAAATCTTTTAAATGAGAAGATTTTTTACGACTTTGACATTTTCAGTGTAAAGAATGTGAGTGGGGAATAGGAAAGACAGTAACATAAAATTATGATATTATTTTTCAGTCTTTACAAATCAGCACTAGATTTGACATTTTACTGAGTAAAACTTTTAAAAAAATTCTATATTTTTCAAGGAGGTGCTTTCGATGTATGTAAATTAAAAGGGGGTGCACAGCGCATTAAAAATAAAGACATTACAGTGTATAGATTATTTAAACTGTAAACGTAGGTACCTTATATAGAAGCAAAACTCCTTATATATTTTTTAACTTTCACCAAGAAAAGCCTTTGTGGGGAAGGGAGAACAAAGTTTAAATAAATAAATAAATAAAACACTAACTACAGAAATTTAAAAAAGAATCAATGTTCCAGGTTTTCTAAAACAATATTTTAGGAAATAGATAGATTTTGTCAAATATTTTAATCTATGCATTTTGTTATAATTTTTAATGTTATATTCAGGATGTTTGCTATATATTACATAAATTAGGAAATCATTGAAAAGAATAGTAGTCAGTTATTAAGCATACATTGTAAATTTGTAAAAAAATAATTTTAATGTCAAATATCAAATTCGGCGGTTATCGCATAAGGCTTAATTATTCTTCTATTATAAGAAATGTTAGAAATTTACGTTTAACTAATTAAAATTTCAGTTGGATTAGAGCATAATTTTGTTGTTTTATAATAGCAAAGATAAAATAAGTATTTGATATTTATTTCCAAAATAAGCATTCGATGAATATTTTTTGTTTGATTACACACAGATAACCTAACAAGGATTCTGAGCTATACGGAGATGTTACTTCAAGGAAAAGTAGCCCTCAAATTAATAAGTATTTTTTTTCGCTTCATTTTTCTTATACATTTGTCTGCAAGCGTATTCTCACAGAGTAAAATACAATTTTATATGTTACTTTTAAAATAAATAAATAAATAAATAAAATATGGCACAGGCATGTCAATTCTTAGTCATTTTTTTCATACATTAACTTGTTTGTTTTCTAATATATTAGTGAAAATTAAATAAAATATTTTGATTTGTTCCCCGACATTGTGAATATAAAAGTAACAGCTATTTTTCGCGCTCTATTATTTATAACAGTCAAAATTATTTACCATTTTAATGCATAACTCAATGTAAATATGTGAAATTTAGTAATGAATAAACCTAAAGGATAAATCATCGGATACTGTAAAAATATTCGAGCTTATAACTGAAAATTCATTGGGTTGGGTTGATTATTGACGGCCAATTATCTACACTTGGGATATAGGCCCGGGGGGAGTGCCCTTCGTGGGGGTCTTTCTAAGGGAACCTAACCCGTATTTACGCATGGATAAATCCACGGCTCGAAGAAAACCACGAAAACTCCGAACGATTAGGCCGACGGGCGCGATTGGGGATCGAACCCAGCACTTCCCGTCTACCAGCTTCGAGAGCAGAACCTCTCAGCCACGAAAATTTATTGGAATTTTGGATTTTTTCCTCTATTTTCAAAAAGACTAATTCATAGAAAGCCATTATAGTTATCTCTTTTCAAGATTCAAGGGAATGAAAAGTCAGTAGATTCTAGAGGTTTGCCCATGCTGAAATTTCCAGACCCAGAATCGACCAGACTCGGACAAAAGTTTTTATTGGAAGGCCCGGCACAATTTCTGCAGAAACTTACGTTATTATCAACCATTATCCAACAATCAAAATTATTTTAAAAAGGATTATGAAACATTTTTATAGAAAAATTCTAAAGTATGGTATTTCTTTTTATTTCTTATGTCCACAGTTGCCGAATATAAAATAACAATATTAACTATAACTTGCACAGTTATATGACAATAAAGAATTCAAGACACTTAAAAAATAATATTAATGTAATTAAAATGAGAGAAAAGAGATGGTTAAATAAAAGAATTGATTGAATTTCGACAAAGAAAAATAAATCAGATTTTTTTTTAAATATCACTTTGCAATTTAATGAAATAAAATAACTTTCAATTCATTAAATATGCAACTTCTTGATTCCGTTTAAGAAATGAACAAGAATACAAATTTTTAACTGCTTAAAAAGAAATATATATATATATATATATATACTGCTAGCCTGACTTGGCTAGAAAAATCAGTGCAGCCCCCTAGTTTCCAATAGATCCCAACGTTGCATTTGATCTAACCAAGAAACAGAAAACAATCCAGATACATAAAAATATTTTTACATGTCATTTATAGCTCCAATACTACTTTAATACTTTAATAATTATTTAATATGTATTTAATATTACAATTCTAACTGTTATATAATAATAATTTACATAAAATAATAACAAATACGAAAATAGAAAAATATTGAAATGTAAATTTTAAGAAAGACAACAGGAATAAGAAAAGTCTAATTTCTGATAGTAGTTTAACATTAAAGTAATTTTTGGAGGGACAAATTACTATTTTAAAATCTCCAGCATTCTTTTTGTAAGAATGAGAAACATTTGCAGAGAATTTGAAGTGAAAGTGACCTTCAGTTTGTTATCTTTTTTAACCGGAATGAGAACGCGATTTAAAAAAAATAAAAAAGGAAAGAAAGAAAATAGTCAGATTTTGTTGATAGAACTTGTTTAACGTATTTGGATTTCAGAGGTATTATATGTATAATATATAAAGGTATTATATATACATTTATATATTATGTTTTAGAATAGCTGATATTAGAGTTGGAATCTTTATCAGAACGCTGGGAAGAGGAGGGGGTGGGGATATTTGTACAAAGAATTCAAGAGCATTATACATGTATAAAAATAAAATAAATACTGAAATTTTACGTGAAACTGATAATTCTCAAAACAATACCTTAACAAAAACAAACTTATCGATTTTTCTTAAAAAACAAAAGACATTCGCCATTTGAAAATTAACTTTGTATACATTTGCCACCACAGCTTCCATGGGTTTTTCAGTCGTTGTACAGCTTAATTCATTTGAATTCAATAGTAATTATTTTGTCAAATTATTCAAACAAAGTGGACGTGGGTATATTAATGACAGAGTCCCCCCCCCCCTTTCTGATCGTGTAGTAAAATTCTTAGCGTTTTTGTTTTTATGGTGTGCTTAACAAGGCCATTCCTTTGTATTGACTATTGAGGTTTATTAATTGCGCACATTAGTGATTTAATGCCTTAAGCGGGGCAGATCGGTCTGGATTACAGACCATACCTTTAGCGCCCCGCCCGGGATGTTCCCCGGCACGCGGTTACATTTTTAAATCTTGTTAAGAATGTTTCTCAGTTTTAAATAATAGATTAAGAGGCTATTTCACTCACGCGAAAACACCCGCTCGCTAATGTTAATCCTGTTGAACATTTATTTTATAATATCTCGTTCTCATTTAAATATTTAATTTTTTTTTTTTTTTTACATTAAATAGCTGAGGTTGATCGCTACGCAGGCCCTTTTTTACTTTTCCGATTTTGTTTTCAGATTATTTTAATGACTATACTTTCACTTTCGAAACCGGCTCCTTAACCGTTTGAGGGGCGGTGGGATATATTATATCCCACCTAATTTTAATCCGATTCGAACCAGAAACTTTTAATTAAGTTTTACTTTTTTAACATTGACGGGAAAAAGTTGAAAAGTTGCTTTTCCTTATTTTAAACTAAATTCTTTCCTAAATTCCGGTGCGAATTCAACATTACAGGAACACAAGTGCTTGCCCCTGAAAGGGTTAAGTGAAAGTATGCTAATAAAAAAATACCTGAATAAAAAATTTAAAGAATAAAAAAACGCCTCCGTAGCGATCGACCTCAGCTATCCGATGCAAAAAATAATCTTTTGAAAATATGGAAATGCAAACAAGATATTATAAAATAACTATTTCATAGGATTAACGTTAGCGAGCGGGTGTTTTCGCATGAGTGAAAGTAGTCTTTTAAGTGAAACTCCTGAAACATTAATATTATGTTGATCTTTTATTTTACTTATAATAAATAAAGTTTTCTCTAACGATGTTTAAAAGAATTATTAGGCTTCTTACGAGTCGACTAAATATATTTTGTCGTGTTCTGTTTGACTTCCAATAGAATTTTCGAGTTCGGGCGCATACAACGCGACTCATGGGAGTTTCGGGCAAATGAATTTTGAAATAAAAAGTTGCACTGTGTCATTCACATCTTATCTGTACAAAAATATTTAAACGATATTTGATATATTTTAGTATTTAAATTAGTAGTGAGCTATAGGGGCTCATGAACGCTTTATAAAAACCTGTCTATAATTTCTGATTTCTTTGTTCATGCACAATTATTTGTACAGTAATATGAAAACGGAACCAGTGTATAACGTATTCCTTCCTTATCCAGAAAAATGTCATTGTCTCGTAGAAAAATAATCATACATTTATAACTGCTAAAATGAAATGCTGTTTAGTCTTAACAAATTTTACTGTATTTTCCCTTTTTGTAAAAAGAAAACTTTTACTTGGGATTTGTTAATAACGCATGAAAACAGAACCTATCTGTAACGGAATTCTGCTTAAAGGAAAAAATCATGGTTTTGAGAAAAGGAATTCTCTTTAATTATACCTGCTAAGACGGAAACCTGACAAATACGGAATTTTCTGCCGGTGCTGATGCTTTTGTCTTAGCTTTTTTTTTTTTACTATATACTGTGTTTTTACAAGATTAAGTTAAAATTTGTTAAAATTTTTATAACTTACAACTAATTTATATTGATAAAAAAATTAGCTGTACAAAAATCTAGGACGGATAAGGGGATTGGGGTCAAGACTCAATTTTCTCTCCCTTTATCGGTGCCCTTGTCCGAGATTTAAATTATTTATGATTGTAATGAAAAGAGTACGTTGCATAGATACTTCCAAATATTTTAATTATTTGCATTTTAGTTATTTTTCCAGATATTGATTGTGATAAGAGAAAATACAACCGTATCAGAAGAATAATTCGATAAAATTGTATATTTTAATGGATAATTTTATGATAATAATATATAACGATATAAATGTGTGTGTCCAAGATTGGGTCTTCTATCTTCATTTGTGCGGCAACTGTCATCTAAAGTTAAAAAATAAATAAAATTGCAATTTCATGCATTCTATATACGAACAAATATTCGAAAATATGGATTTAGAATCGGATCCGATTTTATTAGACCAGTGGTTCAAGTCGGGTCGGTTTTCACATGGAAAGCGTTTTTACAAATTAAAAGAGGCGATAGCACCAAAAATTATGAAAAAATTTCATACAGAACACTAGGGTTGGAATCTGCTTATTTAGTAAAAAATACAGCGTGTCTCACTTCAAGTGGATCTTGTATTTCGGTCGATAAATGTAAAACAAATTAACATATTTTAGCGAAATATTCTAAATGCTAATTTTTCTTTATGTGAAATGTGATGTCCTCAGCAGAAGTGCTGTAAGTAACTACAATTTGCTTCTAAATAATATTCAAATAGACGCTCCATAATTCAGAATTTAACTGCACGTACGTTGTCACTGGCTGAATTATAATACACTTTTAAACTTCCAGAGATGTCATTACATTTCGTATAAAAAAAGTTAGTCATTCAAAAATTTCGCTAAAATATCTTCTTTTTTGTTAAAGTTACGTATGAAAATTCACGTTCAGTTTGGAGTGAGACACCCTTTATTTTTGACTGAATAAGCGGATTGCTTATCTTGGTTTCCTATATAAAAATTGTTCTCAATTCAGGAGGGCATGTCAGTTGATCATCTTAGTTTCATGAGGGCTCTTTGCCCCTCTCTTCCCCTATGTCATAGGTTATTACACTCGAATGATACATTACCCTGTACTCTGTATTGCTGTCACATTTTTTTGTAACTGTTTTTAAAACTAATTTTGATTAAAACACCATAGTGGTTTTTATTTTTAAGTCTTTTACGAATGTATAACAAATTCAACCTTAAAAATAACTTCTTGATATTTTTTATCACTGGCATGCCACACACATCGTCTACTATACTGAAAGAAGACGAGGAAAAGCAGTATACAAAGTACAAACAACTTACTTTGGTATCAAAGATATGTCAAAAGACCTAAAGATAAAACGGAGATGGAGCGACGAAATTAGAATAGTGTCTGTAATTAATTAAAATAGTGGCTGGCTAACCATAGCACTCGCTACGCAATCGATGGCTAATTCTCGCTTATTCTAAACATACTGCATTTTATCAGAAAGAATAAAATTTATGATAATTTTATTCAATATTCTGGAAAAGTATCTTGTGTGACAGGAAATCCTATGAATGAATCGTTTATTTTCATAATTCCACATTTCAGCAAATCTTTAAATTTGTGCATTTGATTATCCATTTTGTTTAATAAGTGAATTATTATATAATGACATGTTTTCGCTTTGTAGCTTTTAAGATTTTTTAAACTGTCATATTCAGCATTTTTAAATTAATTTTTTACCTGTTTGAAATGTTTTATGTCTCAAGTTTTTATGTCACTGTATGTTATTTATTTTTTATTTAAGATTCCTAATCTAATTACCTTGTATCGACCCTATATACTGTGATGGAATTGTTCTACTTTCAATTTTGGCATTTAAATTTTTCTGTTCAGTTTCTTGTTCAGTTCACTTCTGTTGTCATTTTTCTGTTTGTAAATATAACAAAATAACTGCAATAATACTCAATATATTAGTATTTATATTATTAATAAATATATTAATTATTAAATTAATAATATTAATCGAATCCAGTTATGTTATTTATATATTTATTATTAATTGTCATAAATAACCACAGTTTATTAATTAATGGACAAAATTCCGATATCCAGAGGATCGTAATAAGTAAATTCAAACTTTACCTCTCGAGATTCTTTTTATCCTATTTTCTCTGAAAATGCATTCAAGCATAAAACTTTCAGATAGTGAAGACATAATTCTTGAAATTGTTTGAAAAAAAATAATACAACTAGAATCTTGCCTATTCTAAAATGTACACACATTATCCAAACATTTAAAAAATTTTCATAGTAATTTTGTGACTGATTCATGGAATTTATTTTTATTCTTACTATTTGGGAAAAAAAAACTGGCTGAAAAATTTTTTTTTTTCTTTTCTTATTCTGCAACCGAGAGAAATAAAATATTTTCACCCTTCGAAATTAGCGCGAAACGTCCCTCACATTTTATCCGAGATAAAGGAAAAGAGGGGAGAGTTCCTCTCTGAGGTTCCAACTGATTCCAATACTGCCCGCGACCAGCAGTAATAACTGACCTTGAACAAGATGACCCCGTTGTCCGTCCTCCTACTACAATCCACTTCCAAGTTTAGTTTCCAATTGCAGGCTATTTCTCGGAAGTCATTCATACGGAGTTGACGGACGGTTCTCACGTCTTCAACAGCATTATTGACACTGAGCAGAGACTGTCTTATGGAAGAAAGTATACAACAGTCTTAAAAGTAAGCATTATTATAATTGCATAAATGTTAAAAAAAAAATAGCTGTTTGTTACTATTCTAATTTCCACGAAGGAAAACTATGAGTAACTACTTTTTGATAGATATATTAATAGGAAAACTGATAACAATTTAGAAATCAATAAAAATCTTTTTTTTTTTTTTAAATTAACGTGCAAGGAGATTTTTTTATTAAATATTCTATAATAATAGATCATTTAAAAAATTATTTTTCAAATAAATCATTTGCAATACTAAATTTACATTAAATCATTTGGTTCAGTCTATTAAAGACAAACTTTTTATAAGCTCCATAAATAAAGAGAACAATGCGCTTTACAGAAATGTTTTCAAATTTATTTAATTAAATTTCCTATTTCTTTATGGTTTCGAAAAAAAAAAGAAATTTATTCTTTTAAAATTATTTAAAATAATTAAACATTAAGGAAAAAATAATTAAGGATTTTTCGTTGTGCATTTTGGGATGGCAGAAGGTGGGCTTAATTTATAAATCTATTTTTTATTTTCTTGCAAAAATTGCATGTTTTTGTTTGGATATTAATATAGAACTTAAAATTTTATATACTAAGGGTAATTTACAAAATTTTATCTCTTGTAAAGGTTTTAAGATCAGTGTCCATTACTGGAGTACGCTTTATTAGTCAATATTCAATAATGGAAATCCCATACAGTCATCACTAAACGCATCATTTCAAAAATGGTGATAGTGCATAAAATCTTCTTTTCTGATTCAACTGTATAACTATGTAATCAAATGTAATTTTAAAATTGCACTTACAGAATGTAATAAGAACACAGTTTTTATAAATAGCTGCTTTTAATAATTCATGTGATCAATATTTTTTAAATTTAAGTTTGATTTTTTCTCATAACTCTCACTAGTATATTTTTTAATCCGGCTATCAATCAAACCAATCATAAAGCACAGCATAATGTTAAAGAGCTTAGGTGAAAAGGGGCTCATGGGGATTAAACCAACACCCCCTGATTATAGTGAGTGTTGATCAAACCCTATTCATTCAAATAAAGGCAGTTTTCTAAGCCACAGGAGTTGTTAAAAATTTACTACTTCATTTCTTGAATGACTGATTATTAATCTCTGATGAACAAAATACTATAGGTATTAAGTATAAATAGTAAATGTGAAAATCAGGCATCACAAATGTCATTTCTGCAGTTCTATTTCGAAATCATTTTAAGCAATATTCAAAACATCTTTCTTTCATACTTTAATTATTAATTGCTACAAGTAGTTTTGCGAAACTTAACACTTAAGAATTGTAGCAGGAAATACGATTCATCTGATACTCCAAGATATTTTTCTGTGATCCCCCCTCCTATTATTTCAATATTTTGATAAATGTAACTATCTGGGATTCAGTATATCAAATCTTCTATATAAATTAAAATATTTAGTCGTGTGTTAATGACATTAATAATTAACTTGAACATTTAATTATTCTCATAAATATTTTATTTATTACTGATATCTAATCCTTAAAGTTACCTGAAAATGACTATATTCTTTCATTAGTATGCTTTCATAAAGTTCTGGTTCTAAATACAATTATAAAAACATTTATCTGTGACTTTTTGTAGAGTGTCCATTATATGCATGTTGGATATCCATTACTGAAATTTTGGGGGTTTTGATTTATTTCTGTTATTGCATATATTTTGGATTCACTATGGGAAACATGACTGTGAGATTTCGGTTAAATATTGCTGATAGAGTAATGTAATAATAATAATAATAATAATAATAATAATAATAATAATAATAATAACTGGAATGCAACATTTATAACTATTAATGAAAATATATTTTTTAAAGAGTGTTTGTTAAGAGAGTTTATTGCCTCAGACCTGAGAACCCGATTTTCCAATAATTTTGATTTTTCCAATAACTTTAAAACAGCTCTAAACATAAATTAGGATGATATGTATAATCATTTTTTTGTTAAATTATTTTTTGTCATGCTTTATATTTATTTTTATTTCCTTTCATTCCATATATAGCTAATGGAGATGCACCTGACCTCATAAATTCGTGATATCTGCTAAAGTTTTCTGGAACTATTTTTTTCGTCATTTTCAACTCATTGACTTTATATTTAAGGTGAGTACAGCATAAAATAATATAGAAATGTATTTTCTACTAGGAATAATTTCAAAAGTTTAAAGCCAAAATATTCATTGTTATTTTTAACATTTAAAAAATACAATTTAAGGAATACATTTTTTTTCTTTGGTACTAATCAGCAGTAATTGAATACTTATTTGTTTCCTTACAAATTATTTATATTATTTTAATATTACTATTATTATTTCAGTCATATTGATGTTTCAATTATTTATTTAACATTTAAAAATGTATATTTTAAGGAATGCAAATTTTGTTTTAGTGGTAATCAGCAATTCAATGTTTATTTCTTAAAATTTAAAACTTAATTATTTACGTTAGGGAATTCTAAAGTTACATTATGTAAGTTAATTGAATCGTTAATTGAAAAAAATGTAATATGAAAGATACCTACTTTTCATGAAGATAAATATTCCATCCACTAATTTTAATATGTTGCACCATTTAAATAAACATTTTACAGGCATTTTTTGTTTTTTTCAAGAAAAGCTTTCAACACTATAGTCATAATATTCTAGTAGTATAACTGAAACCAAATCACAGTGGATAAAAAAAAAAAAAAAAACTACAATCAACAGTTGATTGCAAATTTTTTATTATTATAGCATTATTATTATTTAAACTGTATTCATATGTTTTCATTCACACGTTTCATGTGATTTTCACTTTTACAGTATTAGAAAAGATAAATTATATGTGTTTCTTTTACATAATTTGTCATATTTAGTAAACTAAAGAATTTAAAGATTAAATCAGAATAAATCAAAAGTTTAAATCGGAAATATTCATTGTTGTTTAACATTTAAAAAATACATTTTAAGGGATACTTTTCTTTCTTTCTTTCTTTTCTTTTCTTTTCTTTTCTTTTCTGTTCTTTTCTTTCTTTCTTTCTTTCTTTCTTTCTTTCTTTCTTTATTTATTTGTAGTAATCAGCAGCAACTCAAACTTTTATTTGATTAAATAAAAACTTAATTATTTAAATTAATTGGAAATGCATATTAATTATTATTATCATTTCGGCTATATTGATGTTTCAGTTATTTTAATTATTTATTTAAGATTTTTAAATGTTCATTTTAAAGGATGCAAATTTTTTTTTTTTTTTTTTGGGGGGGGGGAGTAATCAACAGCAATTCTGTGTCTGTTTGTTTGTTTAAACACTTAATTATTTAAGTTAATTGCATCGTTAATTGATTGATAAATGTGCTAATCCACATACAAATGATAAAGAAATAATTACATCAAAATTTAATAGAAAAGAACACACTTTTAATGCAGATAAATATACAATTCACTATTTTAATTTGTTGCCATCATTTCCATAAAAAATTTAAAGACAAATTTTTTTTTTTTTCAAGAAAAGTTTTCAACACCTTTTTCATAAATTTCTCGTATAACTGAAATCAAATCATTTTGGATGAAAAAAATACAAGTACATTCAATTTTCCTGCTTCAACGAGTTCTGTTTCAACAGTAGATTACAAATTTAATTTATTATTATTATTACTATTATTTAAGCAATATTGATATGTTTTCATACGCATGTTTCATATGAATTTAATTTTTATATTAGAAGAGTTAAATTATATTTGGCTATTTTACATAATTTGTCGTATTTAGTAAAAAACAACATTTAAAGATTAAATCAGAAGAATGTCAAAAATTTGAACAATTATTTAAATTAATTGAAGATTAGTATTATCCAGCTATTTCAGATTCTTTGATGTTTCAATTATTTATTTAACATTTCAAATTGTATATTTTAAAGGATGCGATTTTTCGGGGGGTGATAATAAACAGCAGTTCATTATTTCTTTGTTTGATTAGAAACTTATTAAGTTAAAGACTACAATTACATTATTTAAGTTAATTGAATTGTAAATTAATGTAAAATAAAAATGATAAAATAAATGTGCTAATAAATATATAAATAATAAAGAAATTAATTTCATCACAAATTATAGGAACTAGCATACTTTTCATGATTGTAAATTTATTATAATTAATAATAATAATACTATTATTTAGGCTGTATAGCTATGTTTTCATTACCATGTTTCATTTGAGTTTCATTTTACATTATTAGAAGAACTAAATTAGATATGTTTCTTTTACATAATGTTTCTTTTACATAATTTGTCTTATTTAAAAAATTGCAACTTTTAAAGATTAAATTAGAATAATTTTAAAACTTTAAACCAAAAATTTTCATTCTTATTTCACATTTAAAAAATACATTGTAAGGGAGACTACCTTTTTTTTTCTTTAGTAACCAGCAGTAATTCAATATTTATGTGTTTGATTACAAACTTAATTATTTAAATTAATTGATTATTATTATTATTATTATTATTATTATTTCAGCTACTTTGATGTTTAAATTATTTATTTAACATTTAAAAATGTATATTTTTAGTGTTGCAATTTTTTGGGGGTGGTAATCAACAGACATTCAATGTTTGTTTGTTTGATTAAACACTTAATTGTTTAAGTTAATTGAAGATTGAAGACTAAAGTTAGATTATTTAAGTTAATTAAATAGTTAATTCATTGATAAATGTGCTAATCAACATATAAATTATAAAGAAATAATTACATTGCAATTTAATAAGAAAGAACATACTTTTCATGCTGATAAATATTCCATTCACTAATTTGAATTTGTTGCATCATTTCTATAAAAATTTCACAGACTATTTTTTTCATGAAAAGTTTTCAATACTTTTCTCATAAAATTCTAGTATATAACATAAACTAAATCACTGTGGATTGAAGAAACTGCTGAGCATTTAATTTACCAGCCGCACTGAGTTTTGTTTGAACAATTGATGGTAAATTTATTATTATTATTATTATTTAGTAACAGTAATATTTAAGAAATATTGATATGCTTTCATTCAAAAGTTACATTTGATTTTCATTTTTACATTATTAGAAGAGCTAAATTATCCGTGTTTCTTTTATATAATTTGTCATATTTATTATACTGTATAATTTAAAGATTAAAGAAGAATTATTTCAAAAGTTTGCATCGAAAATATTCATTGTTATTTAACATAAAAAAAAAAAAAAACATTTTAAGGAATACCTTATCTTATGAATCAGCAGTAGTTCAACATTTATTTGTTTTATTACAAACTTAATTAGTTAAATTAATATAATATTGTTCTTATTATTATTTTAGCTATATTGATGTTTCAATTATTTATTTAACGTTTAAAAATGTTTATTTTTGGCATGAATTTTTTTTTTTTTTTTTTTGTGGTAACCAACAGCAATTAAATGTTTATTTTTTTAATGAAAAACTTATTTAGTTGAAGACTAAAGTTACATTATTTAATTTAATTTAATTGTTAATAGATTGATAAATGTGTTATCAACATATAAATCATGAAGACATTAATTACATCGTAATTTATGAGAAAGAACATACTTTTCATAGAGATTATTCCATTCACTACTTTTAATTTGTTGCTTCATTTCTACAAAAATTTTACAGACTATTTTTTTTTTTTCAAGAAAAACTTTGAACATCGTTTTATTTTAATAAAATTCTAAAATTACTAAAATTAAATCATAGTGGACTGAACGAACTGCAAAAGTATTTAATTTTCGTGCTCTACAGACTCTGTTTCAACAGGTGATTGTAAATTTATCATAGTTAACAATAATATTATTTAAGCTGTATAGTTATGTTTTCATTAATATGTTTTATTTGATCGTCTGTCATCAGATTTCACTTTTACGTTATTAGAAGAGAAGAATTACATGTGTTTCTTTTGCATAAGTTGTCATATTTAGAAAATCGCAACCTTTAAAGATTAAATCAGAATATTTAAAAAGTTTAAACCGACATTGTTATTTAATATTTAAAAAATATATTTTAAGGGCTACTTTTTTTTTCGTAGTAATCAACAGTAATTTAATATTTATTTGATTAATTACATAATTAATTATTTAAAATAATTAATTATTATTATTATTATTATCATTATTATTTCAACTATTTTGATGTTTCAATTATTTATTTAAATTTTAAAAATGTATATTTTAGGTATGCAATTTTTTTTTTTAAATAACATATTTTGTATAGAGATAAATATTTCATTCACTCATTTTAATTTGTTGCATCATGCAAATTTTAGACTTTTTTTTTTTTTTTTTTTTTTTCAAGAAAAGCTTTGATTACCTTTTTCATAAAATTCTATTATAACTGAAACCAAATTATAGTGGATTGAAGAAACTACTGAGCATTTAATTTTCCTGTTACACTGAGTTCTGTTTCAATGGTTGAATATTTATTATTATTATAACATTATTATTATTTAAGCTGTATTGATAAGTTTTCATTCACATGTTTCATTTGATTTTTTACTTTTACAGTATTATAAAAGCTAAATTATTATATGTATTTCTTTTACATAATTTTTCATATTTAGTAAACTGCAAAATGTAAAGATTGACTGAGATTAAATAAAAAGTTTAAATCGAAAATATTCATTGTTTTTTAACATTTAAAAAATACATTTTAAAGGATACTTTATTAATTTATTTATTTATTTATTTTTGTAGTAATCAGCAGTAATTTAAACTTTATTTTGTTTGAATACAAACTTAATTATTTAAATTAATTGAAGATGCATAATAATTTTTATTATCATTTTAACTATATTGATGTTTCGATTATTTTAATTATTAAGTTAAGATTTTAAAATGTTTATTTGAAAGGATGCAATTTCTTTTGGGGTGGTAATCAACAGCAATTTAATTGCCTGTTTGTTTAAATACATAAATTATTAAGTTAATTGATTGATAAATCTGCTAATAAGCATAGGAATGATAAAGAAATAATTACATTAGAATTTAATAGAAAAGAACATACTTTTCATACAGAAAAATATTCCATTCACTAATTTTAATTTGTTGCATCATTCCTATAAAAATTTTACAGATTTTTTTTTTTTTTTTCCAGAAAAGTTTTAACACCTTTTCCATAAATTTCTTGTATAACTGAAATCAAATCATATAGTGGATTGGAGAAACTACAAGAGCATTTAATTTCCTTTCTCCAATGAGTTCTGTTTCAACAGTTGTTTGCAAATTTTATTTAATATTATTATTATTATTATTTAAGCAGTATTGATATGTTTTCATACACATGTTTCATTTGAGTTTAACGTTTATATTAGAAGAGCTAAATTATATGTGATTCTTTTACATAATTTGTCATATTTAGTAAATTATAACAGTTAAATATTAAATCTGAATAATGTCAAAAATTTAAACAATTATTTAAATTAATTGACTATTATTATTACTACTATTTCAGCAATTTTGATGTTTCAATTATTTGTTTAACAGTCAAAAATATATATTTTAAGGGATGCAATTTTTGGAGGGTAAAATATATAAATAATAAAGAAATTAATTACATCGCAAATTATAGGAAATAGCATACTTTTTATGGAGATAATTATTCCATTAACTAATTTTAATTTCTTGCTTCATTTCTATAAAAGTGTTACAGAATTTTTTTTTTAAAGAAACATTTTCAATACCTTTTTCATAAAATTCTAGTAGTACTGAAACCAAATCATAGTGGATTGAAGGAACTACAAAATCATTTAATTTTCCTACTCCACAGTGTTCTGTTTCAATAATTGATTGTAAATTTGTTATAATTAGTGATGCAACGAATAATGGTTTGACCGAATAACCGAATACCGATTATTCGGCATAGCTATAGCCGAATATTCGGCTTATTCGGCCGCCGAATAATGAACTCATTTTTGTCTAAAAACAAAATATAGTATGCACTATATGCACAATTATTGTATATTTCACAATTAAAATGTATTATTTTCTTTTTAAAAATTATTTATATGCAAATTTTTAATTTTTTTAAAGCATTATTTTATTCTGAAAAAATATTCGGCTATGTTCGGCCTAAATATTGCCTCAGTAATATAATTCGACCCCCCAAAAAAATTCTTAGCAAAAGTTCCTCATTGGGTACTGTCTAGTTACATTTTAATAGATATTATGTATATATGTTGTTACATTTTAAAATAATGACAAAATTTTAAAGATACTAGAAAACAAATTTCAACTTTCTGATGAAAGAAAATAAAAAATAAGAAATCTTACTATCTTAAGAAAAAAATCACTGATAGAAAAGAATATCCTCTAAAAGCGTGAAAAGAAATCAGTGTAGACTTTATAAAGTTCACAATTATCAAAAAAGTTGTGTATTTATTTATTTATTTATTTTGCTATGTCAGTAGACAGCATTATTAAGAAGTGTATAATTAAAGTTTTCAGATTCAAAGGAAGGAAATATCTGTAAGGAAAAGCAAAATAGATATAAATATCAAAATAATGAATATGTAGTATCTTAGGTACTGTAATGTTACATTTTAATAGATATTATGTTTTCGCTGTTACATTTTAAAAGTACTAGACAGCATAAATTTCAATGCACGTAAAGGGAACAAAAATTGAGGTAAAACAATTGTTACATATTTTAATCATTCGCCATTAGCATGTTCAAGATTAACTGATATACAAATTAATGAGTTGAAAATTTCTAGGAAGAAATTAGTTCAAAGTGTGGCAACACACTGGAATAGTTCCTATTATATGCTAGAGAGATTACTGGAACAAAAAAACGCACATTCTCTACATACAACTAAATTTGTAGAAATAAATAATCTGACAACAAACCGGTGGAATATTTTAGAAAAATTGCTCATCTATTAAAACCATTTGAAGTAATAACAAAACAAATTGCCTCATCAAGATCATTAATTTCTGAAATCATCCCTATCCCGATAGTTATAACATTAAAATTATATTTATCTAAATCTGAAGATTTTTTTTCCTGTAGGCACCATGAAAGACACCGTTCTACAAAATTTGGAGAAGAATTTTGGATCGATTCAAGACAAGGAACACTATTCCATTGCAACTGTTTTGGACCCCAGATTTAAAGTGTTATTTTTCAACAAAGATGAAGCAAAGGATGTTGATGTAAAGTCCAAATTAATTGTTATAGTAAGACTAAGAAAGGCTAGTATAAAACCAGTAACAGAATCTGAACAATATATTTCCAACATAACCATTCCAGTTTCTCAAACTCAAATTTCAAATTCTTTGTGGGCATGCTTTAATGAAATTGCAAGCCAGTCACAGAGTGAAGCTTCTATAGAAAATTCCCCTCAATGTGAAGAAGTAAAATAAATTAGTAATTTTCTTTCTCAGTCACTACTAGAAAGACAATAGTGTCCTTTGGAGTGGTGGGCGAAAAATTCAGAAAACTTTCTAAACCTTTCATATTTAGCCAAAAAATACCTTTCTTCACCAGGAAGTACCATATATAGTGAGCGATTATTTTCAGAATAATTTATCATTTATGAAAAAAAAAGAAATAAGACTATAACCTGAAAATACTGAATTATTATTATTTCTGCATTGTAATCTACATTTATTAAAAACATTTTAACTTTATTTTTTAAGGTAAATATAAATTTAAACATTACAATGATGCATATAATAATTAAAAGAATTTAGTATATTTACATTTCTTTCATTATTTAATATTAGTAACACACTTTTAAAAAATCACTTAAATTATATTTAACTTTTAAGTGTATTTTACTCCCCCCCCCCGCCCAAAAAAAAAAAAAAAAAACTCCTAAGTATTGCAGCATATACGATTTAAATATTTATGTCAGAGTTTCCCCCAGACAGTTTCAGAAGGGTGCTGCACCCTGCCTGCCCTTTGGTGTACCAAATAGCACCCTTCTTGCCCCTCATAAAAATAATTAGCACCCTTCTTGGCCCTAAGTAAAAAAAGTGCCCTTTCTCCTTTTTGCATTAAAAAATTTGCTTTCATAATAAAAACTGACTCAATGTTGTCTTAAAAAGAGTGCCCTGACTTTTAAATATCAAAAGTGGTTTTAAAACCAAAATAATGCCTTTAACAATTAAAAAAAGTGCCCTTAAGAATTAGAAAAGTGCCCTTTTTCCACCAGCAGCACCCTGCCCTTTTTTAAAGCTGGGGGAAACTCTGTTTATGTTATACATGCAATACATCTATATCTAACCTATCGTATATGTTTATGTTCTTTATGGGTATAATTAAAATATCATTGAAACCATTTTTTTTTTTTTTTTTATGTAACAAGGGATAAATATTAAACTTCCCATTATGCTTAAAAAATTTAGAATTTGCTTGTATGGCTCTGTTAGGACAATTTTGAATAGATTAATTTTAAATTTAACAGATTGATTACCTTAGCTTATTACAGATACTATTTGTACTTATTGATATAGCATAAAAGTTTTAACATGATTCCTAAATTACCCTCTTATACAAAATGGGAAGGTAAAACCCATTCAGGGTATGAAAATTAAGGGTGGGAAAAGTGTTAGTTAATTTCAAATAAAATTTTTATTATACATGATGACTATAAAGTGTCAAATTAAAAAATTTTACTGTGCAAATATAAAAACATTCCTTACATTCACATTTTTCCACACATTTAAATTACATTCCATCCATTATTCGGCCTCGGCCGAATAATGGATGAAATGTAATGTAAATGTGTCCATTATACATTACCCAACTTATTCGGCACAAAAATATAAACACGGCACACAAATCGGCACAAAATACAAAATTATTCGGCCTTGGCCGAATAATGGACTTGATATTCGGCCGAAGCCGAATATTCGGCATATAGGCCGAATGGGCCGAATATTCGGCTTCGGCCGAATAATCGTTGCATCTCTAGTTATAATTAATAATAATAATACTATTATTTAAGCTGTATTGGTATGTTTTCATTAACATGTTTCATAATTTTCATTATTAGAACTAAATTACATGTTTTTCTTTTACATAATTTGTCATATTTAGAAAATTGAAACTTAAGATTAAATTAGAATCATTTTAAAAGTTTAAACTGAAAATGTTCATTCTTATTTCATATTTAAAAGTTTAAACTGAAAATGGTCATTGTTATTTCACATTTAAAAATTACATTGCGAGAGATACTTTTTTCCCTCTTGTAGCAATCAGCAGTATCTCAATATTTATGCGTTTGATTACAAACTTAATTATTTAAATTATTTAATTATTTTGATTATTTCAGCTATTTTGATGTTTCAATTATTTATTTAACATTTAAAAATGTATAATTTAAGGGTGGCAATTTTTTGGGGATGGTAATCAACAGCAATTCAACGTTTATTTATTTTTTATTAAACACTTAATTGTTTAAGTTAATTGAAGATTGAAGACTAAAGTTAGATTATTTAAGTTAACTGAATTGTTTTTGATTGATAAATGTGCTAATCAACATATAAATTATAAAGAAATAATTATATCACAGTTTAATATGAAAGAACATACTTTTCATTCAGATAAATATTCCATTCACTAATTTTAATTTGTTGCATCATTTCTATAAAAAAAATTACTGTGGCAACTAAGTATCTTCAAAATAATAAAATTAAACTGTATTATATTGTGAATTTTGTTTTATAGCTTCAAATTACTATAAATGTTATCAATACATACTAGTTGACCCCCGCCCGGCGTTGCCAGGTCCCATGATAATAATAATAATAATAATAATAACAAGTTTTTATTATTTTATATCTTTAACCCGATTTTGTATGAAATTATATTTTAAAATGAAAAGTTCATGAAAAAATATTCATATTTAGTGATAAAAGTGCTCATTTTCTTGTTTTTTACTTAGGGCAGTTTCGTAGTTTTAAAATAAAAAGTTCTTTTTGTCCGAACTCTTTGAAATATTTATTGGTGATAAATAAAAGGGTTTTACAGCACGTGAAAAGTTTCGTGAAAAAATATTGTCATCTAGTTGTAAAATAAATATTTTCGTCTCGCTTTTTTGCTTGTTTGTTAGTTTTCGCGTCGACTCCTTGAATATAGCAATAAAAAAAATGGTCTCATCTTCCGAACTCTCTGAAATTTGAATCAATTATAAATATAACTGTATTCAAGCTCTCTTTAAAAGTTTGCAAAAAAATATGCATATTTAATAGTGAAAACATGAGTTCTTTTTTTTAAAAAAGCTTTAGCTTTCAACCTCAGAGCAATAATATATTAGAAAGTGAGCTTTCAATGCATTGGTACGGCTTCATCCGTTTTCAATCAACTCTTTTCATTCCCCCTGGGCTAAACAAGTGAGGGTTAATCAATCAAGTTTCCCGTTTCTGAGAGTAGAAGCCTTCAAAAAAAGTTGAAGCATGCGCAAAGAGACGACTTTTGTGTGGAAAAGACAGTTTGGATTTGATAGAATGCGCTTTTCGTTTTAAATATAAATATATATATATATATTTTAAATCCTACATATATTTTTATAGAATATTTATGTAAGTTTTTCTAGCGTTTTTTCTTAACTTTTTCTAAAATTTTCTTAATTTTTGACATTAAGTATGCAAAAGTATTAACAATGAGAAAGCAGTATACCACAGAAATAGGTGAAAGATGAACAAGTAAGTAAAATATTATACTATTTACTACATGGAATAGTACACATAAAAGTATTTTTTATGGAAAGCAGCAGTCAGTTGTTTATTGCATCTTGGAAATATATGTTGATGAAAGAGTACTTTTTTCTTTGTACTTTTTGTGTCTTCCTTTCCCAGAAAATGGCATATATTTTTTTAATAATAATATTAAATGTGAAAAATCAATTCTTTTGTAAAGAAACACAATTATACATAACAGATTCTTAATATATTCATAACAGTTATTCGTAACAGATAACTACTTCCATAAATCACATGTTAATTTAAGGGAAAATTAAAACAAGATTTTTGATTACCTAATCAGTTATTTAAATGTTGTTTTCATCATCAGATATCCCTTTTAGCGCCTGAGGATTTTCATGCATTTTCATATAAACAGTTATAATATCCATGATTATTAAATTTCATTTCCCAGTTTAATGCAAAATTATCTTTTCATATCACTTCATCAGAGTTTCCCCCAGACAGTTTCAGAAGGGTGCTGCACCCTGCCTGCCCTTTGGTTTACAAAATAGCACCCTTCTTGCCCCTCATAAAACAATCAGCACCCTTCTTGCCCTCTCCAGTAAAATAATTAGCACCCTTTTTGCCCTCAGTAAAAAAAGTGCCCTTTCTCCCTTTTGCATTAAAAAAATTGCTTTCATGTGTCTTTCAATGTTGTCTTAAAAAGAGTGTTTTGACTTTGAAATATCAAAAGTGGCTTTAAAAATCAAAAGAATACATGTAACAATTAAAAAAATTGCACTTAAAAATCTTAAAAGTGCCCTTAAGAATAAAAAAAGTGCCCTTTTCTCACCAGCAGCAACCTGCCCCTTTTTCAACGTGGGGGAAACCCTGACTTCATCCTATACACCTTTAAAACATGTTTCTTCTAAAAATATTTTTATCTACAGCTGATTAAACTTGTTTGGAGGAAATAAGAAATTACTTTACAGCTGCTTAAAGGGTTGATGTCCAATAATTTTAGTTCTACTTTTTGAAAAATTATTATCCCAATTTTGCTATGCACTAATAAAATCGGGAATCTCAATTCAATATTTCCCAAATTTTCTTAAAAAAATAATTCTCCATCATTTTCAAAATGTATTGTATTTTTAAAAATTATTTAAATTATAAGCACACAATTAAAAAAAAAATGCATTGCATTTGAAATCAGTGTCTACACCGGATGGTGAAAAAGCAATTTTAATAATTTTATTAATAAATGTGCAAATTAATACATTTCCCAGAAGGTTAGCATTTGTATTTTCATTAAAATTTTCCAAAATGATAATTATATATATGTATGTATATTTTTAACAGGAGCTGTATTAAAGAGAGTTCCAGAAACCTCTCAAGTGGATATTGAAAAGAGAATAGGAATCTTCTTGGTCACTGCAGCCGATAGAAAGGGAGGAAGAAAAAGAATAAATTAATTATTGAGATAAAATATTATTCTCTAAAAATAAAAATATCATTGGAATAAATTGTCAATGAGACTGATAGCTTAAAAATTTTCAACTTTGATTGTACATAACAAAAGTTGAACAATAAATTAAATATGTAAAAAGCTGCAATAAAAAGCATTCCTTTTAAAATTTAAAATAAATTCTGTTGAATATCTACATGTTTTAATTAAGATATTCTACTTAAAAATATTTTTAAGTAGCATAATTAGCATTTTAATATATTTTTTCAATAAATATGCATACTTATGTAATAATTTTTATTACTATATATAAAGGAAATTTCAATAGGTGCAAGCCCCACCAGTGGCTGAGAGGTTGTGCTCTCGAAGCTGGTAGACGGGAGGTGCTGGGTTCGATCCCAATCGCGCCCGTCGGCCTAATCGTTCGGAGTTTTCGTGGTTTTCTTCGAGCCGTGGATTTATCCATGCGTAAATACGGGTTAGGTTCCCTTAGAAAGACCCCCACGAAGGGCACTCCTCCCGGGCCTATATCCCATGTGTAGATAATTGGCCGTCAATAATCAACCCAACCCAACCCTACCCAATAGGTGCAAAATAAGTTCACACAAATAATTGCCAGGGTCAAAACTAGGGGGGGGGGCATGTGCCCCGGGTGCCAGAACATAAAACAAAGGGCAAGCAAAATGAAGATTTGGTTTGTCATTTCATACAGGGAATTTATGAAATTTGGGTAAAAATATTTTGCAGCTTGAAAATCTAAAAAATAAAAGTGAGCCAAGTACATTAAAATTGACAAAAAATAAAAAGATTGTGGTAACTACCTTGGACACTAAAAACTAAGGAGAGGAAAATATGCAATTTAAAAATATTTTGTTTAATTCAACAATTACCTTTTTTACATCCAGATCCAGGGGCAAGTTCTGTCAGCTGTCTGGGACATACACTAAGAGGTGGAATACTCACACAATAAAATACATAATAAACTTCATTTTTTTTTATCACTATTATAATTTTGAAAATTATAAAGAGGAAATGTTAGGTTCAGGAAAGTATAGTAGGACAATCAGTTTATTAATAGGAAATGTGGTAGAAGTGATAGTTTCATAAAACTTGTTGTATGAGAGATTGGTCCCAAAACCCAAGTATACCTACCGTGAGAAAAAAAAAGGTAGTTTTGACAATGATAATTGCCACTTTCTAATTGACAATAACATATTTCTCAATATGTTTACATTGTTTCTGAAACTATTATCTGCACACTTTTTCTTTTTGGGTACAATCAATTTTTCAATAAAAAACAACCATTGTGTGTCACACACTATAATTGAAAACCTCAGAGTGAAGAATTATGCATGTTCAATCCGTAAGTGGTTCCCACTTAAAAAAGATTGAGAAATTCTGGCCTAATGAAGACTTAGCAATTTATAATCTACTTATAATAAAACCCAAGAATTGCAAAGTGTTGGTAACAATTTTGGGCAAAAACACTCCAT
Source organism: Maratus michaelseni (assembly GCA_963931845.1). Lineage (NCBI taxonomy): Eukaryota > Metazoa > Arthropoda > Arachnida > Araneae > Salticidae > Maratus > Maratus michaelseni. Next base: position 232,704,272 of record OZ007590.1, read on the forward strand.
CTAACCAACATTGTATATTTGTTAAACATAGGACATTAATACATTGTTAGTTAGATGGCTGTGTTTACTTGTGATTAATTCATTTTTGAGATTCATTGATTTAAAAAAATCTTCCATTGTTGCAGACAAAAGAAAAAATGAAACATATTTAGATACATTTTGCAAGATAAATTTATCCACATCTGCTTCATATTTATTGTGACATTACGAGAACATTATCCAATGGGTTCATATTATCCTTATGCTTATTGATGCTATTTTTTCACTCATATTAGATATAAAATATATTTTTATTTGAATACATGTTGGTTAAGCATCCTCAATTAAGGAAAAGAGACAGCCATCCTGAATATGGAAATAGAAAAAAGAAACCAAACAAAGAAATTATCAGTTCAAAACTTTAAAAATCTGTCTCATCTGTCCCCATTTTTACATAAAATTTGATTTACAAATGTGGTGTTAAAACCGCAGTGGCTCTTGCATTAATCGGGTTTTGAGCTGCAGATCATGACCCGTTTGAGGTCAGTTGAAATATTTGTAACAGTTATTTCAAATTTTAAGTGAAAACCACAATTTCTATATACCGTGCTAGGACGGGCATTTACACTAATTATGTAATAAAAATGAAAATTTATACAATTTAATTACAATCAACTGATTGGTAAATAATTCATACAAGTTGTATTTTTTTCCATCTAAATGAAAAAGTCTCCAAGGACTCGAAGTCAGAATCTTTTAGCATCAATTTTCAATGTTCAAATTCAGTTATTTAGACATCCATACTCCTCCCAGTTACTCCTCCATAGTTCGATAAAGTTCCTGTGATGTTTATATTTTGCCTTTATTTAGATAATATTCCACCAATATTGGTAGGAAATATTACCCCAATATTGGGGTGTTTACATTTTGCCCTTATTTAGCCATTATTTGTTGCCTATATTGTGCCAATGTTGGTAAGAAATATTGCCCCAATATTGGGGTGTTTACATTCTGCCCTTATTTAGCCAATATTGCCTCAATGTTGGTAGGAAATATTGCCCCAATATTGGGGTGTTTACATTCTGCCATTATTTAGCCAATATAAGTAAGAAATATTGCGCCAATGTTGGTAAGAAATATTGCCCCAATATTGGGGTGTTTACATTCTGCCCTTATTTAGCCAATATTGCCTCAATGTTGGTAGGAAATATTGCCCCAATATTGGGGTGTTTACATTCTGCCCTTAATTAGCCAATATTGCGACAATGTTGGTAAGAAATATTTCCCCAATATTGGGGTGTTTACATTCTGCCCTTATTTAGCCAATATTGCCTCAATGTTGGTAGGAAACATTGCCCCAATATTGGGGTGTTTACATTCTGCCATTATTTAGCCAATATAAGTAAGAAATATTGCGCCAATGTTGCTAAGAAATATTGCCCCAATATTGGGGTGTTTACATTCTGCCCTTATTTAGCCAATATTGCCTCAATGTTGGTAGGAAATATTGCCCCAATATTGGGGTGTTTACATTCTGCCATTATTTAGCCAATATAAGTAAGAAATATTGCGCCAATGTTGGTAAGAAATATTGCCCCAATATTGGGGTGTTTACATTCTGCCCTTATTTAGCCAATATTGCCTCAATGTTGGTAGGAAATATTGCCCCAATATTGGGGTGTTTACATTCTGCCATTATTTAGCCATTATAAGTAAGAAATATTGCGCCAATGTTGGTAAGAAATATTGCCCCAATATTGGGGTGTTTACATTCTGCCCTTATTTAGCGAATATTGCCTCAATGTTGGTAGGAAATATTGCCCCAATATTGGGGTGTTTACATTCTGCCCTTAATTAGCCAATATTGCGACAATGTTGGTAAGAAATATTGTCCCAAAATTGGGGTGTTTACATTCTGCCATTATTTAGCCAATATAAGTAAGAAATATTGCGCCAATGTTGGTAAGAAATATTGCCCCAATATTGGGGTGTTTACATTCTGCCCTTATTTAGCCAATATTGCCTCAATGTTGGTAGGAAACATTGCCCCAATATTGGGGTGTTTACATTCTGCCATTATTTAGCCAATATAAGTAAGAAATATTGCGCCAATGTTGGTAAGAAATATTGCCCCAATATTGGGATGTTTACATTCTGCCCTTATTTAGCCAATATTGCCTCAATGTTGGTAGGAAATATTGCCCCAATATTGGGGTGTTTACATTCTGCCCTTATTTAGCCAATATTGCCTCAATGTTGGTAGGAAATATTGCCCCAATATTGGGGTGTTTACATTCTGCCCTTAATTAGCCAATATTGCGAGAATGTTGGTAAGAAATATTGTCCCAATATTGGGGTGTTTACATTCTGCCATTATTTAGCCAATATAAGTAAGAAATATTGCGCCAATGTTGGTAAGAAATATTGCCCCAATATTGGGGTGTTTACATTCTGCCCTTATTTAGCCAATATTGCCTCAATGTTGGTAGGAAACATTGCCCCAATATTGGGGTGTTTACATTCTGCCATTATTTAGCCAATATAAGTAAGAAATATTGCGCCAATGTTGGTAAGAAATATTGCCCCAATATTGGGGTGTTTACATTCTGCCATTATTTAGCCAATATAGGTAAGAAATATTGCGACAATGTTGGTAAGAAATATTGTCCCAATATTGGAGTGTTTACATTCTGCCCTTATTTAGCCAATATTGCGCCAGTGTTGGGAAGACATATTGCTCCAATATTGGGGTGTTTACATTCTGCCCTTATTCAGCCAATATTTCACAAATGCTGGTAGGAAATATTGCCCCAATATTGGGGTGTTTACATTCTGCCCTTATTTAGCCAATATTGCACAAATGCTGATAGGAAATATTGCCCCAATATTGGAGTGTTTACATTCTGCCCTTAATTAGCCAATATTTGTAGCCAAATTTAGGAAATATTACCCCAATATTGGGGTTTTTTACATTCTGCACTTATTTAGCCAATATTTTTAGCCAATAATGCCCCAATGTTGGTAGGAAATATCGCACCAATATTGGGGTGTTTACATTATGCCCTTATTTAGCCAATATTGTACAAATGCTGGTAGGAAATATTGCCCCAATATTGGGGTGTTTACATTCTGTCCTTATTTAGCCAATATTACACCAAATTTTGCTCTTATTTAGGAAATATTTTTAGCTACTATCGATGTAACGGCAATGTTGGTAGGAAATATTGCCAGAAATGGATTAATACAAAATATGAAGACCACAATATTGGTATATTGGCTATAAATATTCGCTAAATAAGTGCAAAATATAAACATCCCAATATTGGGACACTCTTTCATGCCAATATTGTACCAATATTCTGCCAATTTATAACCAATATTGGCGGCTACAAATATTGGCTAAATGTTTTCAAAATGTAAACACCCCAATATTGGAGCAATATTTCATGCCAATATTTAACCAATATGCCAATATTGCCCCAAGATATAGCCAATATAGGCCCAATATTGGTTGGCTACTAGGGACGTTTCTTTGAAGAAACCCTACAGGAAAAAATCCAGTTGGGTGAGATCCGGTAAGCGCTGATGTTATTCTACACATAAACCGTACACAATGATTTTTTACGCGCATTTGGCAAGTGTGGTTACACCATAATTATGTTCCGTCATGAAATCTAGCAAACGTGCAAATATACTAAATAAAAGCACAAATTTCTAGACATTAGTTATTTTAGAAATTCTTAAAATACCATCATAATCTGGCTTAGGGATTGACGTATCTGTTAAAAAAGTTACTGATGGGATTTAATTGCAATTTAATATATTTCCAACTTACGCTTGCCACATAAATGAAACACAACAGCCAAATAATAAATGTTTTTGACTGTTGAATAAAATATCAAGGAAATATGCCTACAAAACATTAGTTAGATCTCACAGAATAACAGAATTTACAGTAACAAAGACATGATCAAATATTCAAATCATCTTTTGTAACATGTTAATACAACAATAAGTATTCCATTTATTTTTAAATTTATTTTTAAATTTAGATTATATTTATAAAACTTATTTATTCAGAATATTTAAGGATCGATTGAATGAAATACAAACAGGTTCATACTAACATAACTTAATTTCAAACGTTCTTCCTTTATTTTAAGCAATGCGTTTTCATGTTATCAAAATCGATTGTTTCGCAAATGGTTAGAGAAATTGCATTTTATCAAAAGCTCCAAATGATGCAAGTAAACACCAAACGATGTTTAAATATTTCATTTTTGCAATCGCATTCAATGCATATTTTAACAACAAATGAAATAACGTGTATTTTGTTAAAAGGAGATTTTGTTCACATTCTTAAATTCATACCAAAATATGCATTTTTGGTAACAAAGACTATGTTTTATTTAACGATATTTCCCTTCAGTTTTTCGTTTTATTCAAGCTTAAAATAATATGTATTGCTTTTTACGACATTTATAACTTGCATAACATTTTAAGTAAAAAAATAATATAAAAAGAAAAATGTATAAAAATATAAATTGAGTACAATACTTATAAAACGAAAAAAGGGAATTTTTAGTGCCAGAAAATTGTTCGAATGTTATTCCACGCGAAAGCATGAATTCGAAATTTCCTTTTATAATAAATGCAATAATAAACTAGTCGTTGGGGGCCACCATAATACTTATGCATCATGGATATACATAATATAAAATATGAAAATAAAACATGTGTAAACTATTTATAAAATGCATTGCAATTCGAATAAAATCATGACTTGATGACGTCATGAACTTTAAATGCTCTATTACTGAATTGCGTAAAAGAAACGTCCTTATAAATCCACAATTGATAATCATATTAACTAACGGTTTGCTGCGTCGGATTAAGCGTCTCATTTCCAATTAAAATATATCTTTGAATTGAAGTTTGAATGAAATACAGGGTCATGAAAAATCGAAGAGTGTGGAAATATAATTACAAATATCTCGGCAATTAATTATCCGATCAACTTCATTTTTTATGCAAACTTTATGATTTTTATTGTATTGTATTTGGAATCTCTAGTGTCTGAAACGTCTGAATCCGTCAAAATAAAAAATTTCGATTTTCAAAACGATTACAAGACTTACACTATACTAAGTATGATGGGCAAGTAAAACAAGTTAAAAGCTTTACCTTTATGTTCTATGCTGTATTTATTTAATGATATCCTCCTAACATAAGACTCAAATTTATTAAATTGCAGAATATCATACAAACACAGTATACTGGTATACACACTCCCACAGTATACACACTCCCCATCAAAACAGAAACTTGATTAAGTATTCACATATTTGGTAAATAGCACATTACGCATTTATTTAACATATTACTTAACACTATATTCTTATTAAATTGAATACGTATTCCAGTAGAATAATAAAATTTTATATAGGATAGATTTTTATGGTATTTTCCCCTCACAGCAGTTTAGCTTGTTACAGAGTTCAACCCACTTTAGAGATGACACCTGTCCTCCCTGCCATCGGTAACGTATGCCGGGCATGCAACGTATGCTGCCGTTTCTTTTGAGAATATATTTTTAAACGAAAATCTTTCCAAATGAATTTAGAGTTGGGGATCCCACTGCCTTTGACAGCATACACCGGAAGTTCTAAGCACACTTCTGTCTGTTTTTGCAAACGAACCTTGAATTTGTATATATTTTATATTTATTAAAATAAAATCTTTTCAAATGAACTAAGAGATCCCCGTTACACTGATTACCGATTTAATATTTATGACATTTAGATACATCAATCTTTGAAGGCTGCCAAAATTTCCCAGAAAACTAAATAATATAAAACGTGCAGACACCTCTCACTCTTTTAAAGCGCGAAATTATATCTTCCCATCTACTGACAACCTGTTTCACCGGACATATGCAGGAGCGGAAACTCATCTGAAAACATTCTAAAGCACAGTTATCTTAAAACCGGAAACGATATCTACAGCAGCACTGAGAGAAAAATGTCTAGGAAATCCGTGTAATGAATTAAAAAAAAAAATATTTTTGTGAAATAGTAAATATTGATCCCATCAATAACATAACATGTAAAAAATGTAGCCAAGTGTCGTGACTCTTTTACAGTAAAAATTTCTCAGATTATGTAGAGCCAAGTTTTACTATCTCATTAACTCTGAAATTTTCATTCACAAATCACTCCTAGTCCCTACATCTTTAGTTAATGATTATTTTGTGACTTGGCAATTACGCAGCATGAGATTATGACTGCTGTATATAATTAGCTTTAATCAAATAATCCCATTATGTAATAAGGGTGTCCTAAGGTGTAATAAATTCCCTGTGCTGCATAATTGCCAAGTCATAAAATAAGGATTAGATGTTCGTTACAGATTATTGTATTTAAAATAATACTATATACAAAATAAGAAATATAGCCATCTTTTCGTTGAACTTTTAACGATCGTTTTATAAAAAAGTGGCTGAGAGAGTTCATCCTACACTTTTCCTACACATTACAAATAAAATAGTACTTGGTTTTTATCGATTACGCATACACATTCAATAGAATATATGTATGTGGAATCAAAGTTTTCATTAAACACATTGTCATTTATTTATAGCCATGGATCAAACCTCTCGTAGGAAACTGAGTTTACACGTTGTTAGTTTAAACCAGTGTATTGGCATTTATTTTGGTATAGATGTCAAAATCGATTTCCAAATAAGATTCGCTACGTACATTTGATCTCTCAAAGGTATTTTTTTAACCAAAATATTTTTATCTTTGTAAATTCTGTACAACATATAGTAATAAATAAAGCTAAATCATGCTTTTCATTTAGTTTAGATCCGTAATTCCGTTAATAAAATAGAAATTACTCACATTTAACCTATACTTTATACACTCCAACCGTACTTAAATGAGGAATAGAACGAAGTGTTCACATTTTTCAAATTGTATGTATATTAAAATTTTAAAATATTGTGTCTCATTTCATTAATGTTAGATAGCTCTAAACATTTTTTTATAGCACAATTGTATCCAAAACTAAGACAAATATTTCGAGTAAGTAATGTTTTTTTTTATATAAAATTCGTTCAATTTCTGCTTCCTTTCTCCTCTAATATGGGAATTTTTAACATTATAGTAACAAACTATTTATGCACAACAAACACAATTTTTTTATAAGTTTTTATTTTAAATGCGGTAAGTATGCAAAAATCTAGTATATTAAAATAACTTTCATTCTTTTTATTCAAAATACTATTTGGAACACCGTATTTCCCGTACATATGTACCTTAAAAATTCACATAAACATGGTTATGATATTAGATGGGTTTCAAAGTTTTTGATAAAACAAAAGTTCTCCAGGTTATTTACATAGATTAATAAAACAGATATAAACTTAGCGGCAAAGACTAGAATTTATGCATTCTTTTCGGACAGCGGTACTAAATTACCTTTCTCCGGAGCAACACAAATTGCATATTCTTCGACTATTATCTTGAAGAAATTTAGATTTGCATATCATTACCTCGAAATGGCATGATACAGCGAAGAAAATATTAACTGATGGAGAAAATTACTTTTTTGGGTGAAAGCTTTTAAATAATAAAAGTGACTTATATCTGACGCTTAGAATTTTTTTAAACGCTGTGTTAATGTAAAACATGAGTATTGAAAGTATTAAAGTTAAAGATAATTGAAAAGAAAATCTGATAAATTAACACATAAAAGCTTTCGATAAAAAAAAATAACGTTTCTAATTTTAAGTTACTGAAATTATAAAAAAAATAATAACAATTTAGCCATCTAAAGTTTTTTAATATTTCGACTATAGCAGTTATAATTATATTTTTATCTCTGCTGATAATTCAGGTTTTGTATGTTTAAGAATCACCTTCGGAATACTTTTTCTTTCTGTGTAGTTCTTATTTTATGCAGATTGACATGTTTAGAAATATTTTATGATAAATATAATTATTTAGATAATTTTTTTTTTATGATTTAATTTATCAATAATTATTCCCTCTTTTCAGTATATATATGATTGTTCAGATTTAATTTTTATTTAATTTTACTCTTATTCTTGTGATTTTCTGTTATATGTAAATGGTTATTCAGATTTTATATTTTATAATCTATTTTTTCCAGTGTATATTATATGCATACCAGTGGAAATTTAAAAATTTTCAATTTGTTTTATTTGTTTAGTTTGTGGAAAAATATCATTCGCATTATATCGCCTTCTACTGGTGATTTTTTGCATTAAATATGTATACTTAAAAAATCACAAACGCATAATTGAAATCCATTTTAGTTCAACTTTTCCGTAATTCAAACCTATATTAACCTTCTCCAAAGTTTTCAGAAATGTTTAAAGTAGTTTGTTTCTATCTCTCTACCGTAAGTCGAAAACAATCAATTTACGCAGAAATGGTATTCAAATATGTACTGGTAGCATACTATTAGCAAACTGTTCTCATAACATAATATATATATTTTTTAATTATACTTTTTAATTTAATCGTATCCAACAAATTTCATTTTAAAAATGCAGCTTTTATATTAAGACAATTGTATCTATCTTTCACTGGTTGTGTTATTCTGGTTACGTTATACCTCTAAATGTGTAATTTATGCATTGCAATGCAACTAAAAATGAATTAAGCAATCCTCATATTTTTAAATTCCAAAATGGATTGTGTTTATTTAAATATATCTAAAAGCTGTTAGTAAGTATTGTGTTTTGTGTGTGTACGTGTGGAATTCCAAACTAAATACTAAATATTTTAAATCCTTTCAAAAAACTAATAATACTTTGCCAGAATAGAAAATTGATTTTTTCTCGAACAACTTTGCAGAACGAAAATATATATCATTTTGCAGGATTTAAAAAACTAAATCAATGTTTATATTAACTTTACATTTAACAAACCCTCTATTTCAATTTCTCTTATTTTGTGAACTTGTGTATGCACGCAATAAAACTAAATTTCAAAACTTCACTAACCTCATATCGTAATAATTTAACTCGCGTACTATATATCTATTCGAACTTTAATTTTGTAGTTAGCCGGAATTCATTTTCTTGACGAAAAGTGCCCTTTATTTTTCATTTCTGTCTTTTGTAAACTATCCTTCGAAGAATGTTATCGTGTCATTTTACGTGACATCCGTTTCATCTGTTTACCTTGCTTATAGAAAATCATGGAACATTCTGTAATATCTTTTTCATGGATTTATGCATGCGTGTTTGCTTTTGTGTTGATACGATACGTGTAAAATGCAACGCTGTCGCTATTTTACACTGGATGTTCAACATCGAAATCTTCTAATCTTGCACATTTCGAATATAAATAGTAGTTACAATTCTGCTACAAGGGTGTCGTAGTGCATTATGACAGCGTTTCGTTATTCAGCCATTCTGCAACCGGGTTCCAATTTATTCTACATGATTGCATTTATTGTGTCAAATGGTTTCTAACCAAGCTTAAAGTACGTTCATGAAAAACAAAATGACTCTGCCGTCCTAAGAAATTCCCCAAAACTCCTTTTGCATTTTGGCTACTCAAGTAAGGTCAATTCGTTTAATTTTATATAGAGTCAGTTAATGCAACATAATTGTAAATAAATTTCCACAATTTAAAATAATGGCTGAATTGTCTTATTTATAAATTATATATACTTTTTTTTCCGTTTAGCTCTTATTTGACTCCTCTGGAACAAAATTATGTAGAAACCAAATTATCTAAAAGAATTGTATCACAAATGACAGCATTATTATAATTTCCCCAGAGATTAATTGGTAAATAGGGTGTCCCAAAAGTCTCCGTACAACTTAAAAAATTTATTACAAAAAAAAAATTAATAGGCCTACCGCAAAAATAATTACAATAGTACATAGAGTAACTTAAAAAGTTTTTTCTACTACCTTAGTATACTTGTACATCAGATCCTTTCGTTGCACGAAGAATATCAGGTCGATGTTCCAATTCCATCCACGTGCGTTTCAGCATGCTAACATCAACAATAGTTACAGCTGTTTGGATCTTTTGTTTCTATTCCACGAGACTGTTTCAAGTGAACAGTCTCGTGGAAACTTGGGAACTTGTTCAGTCTCGTGGAATTGAAACAAAAGATCCAAACAGTTGTAACTACTGTTGATGTTAGCATGCTGAAACGCACGTGGATGGAATTGGAACATCGTCTTGATATTCTTCGTGCAGCAAAAGGATCTCATGTACAAGTATACTAAGGTAGTAATAAAAAAAACTTTTCAAGTTACTCTATGTACAGTTGTAATTATTTTTGCTGTAGACCTATTATTTTTTTGTAATAAATTTTTGAAGTTGTACGGAGATTTTTGGTACACCCTGTATAAACAGAAAAATTTTTTGAACATGGTAAAAATAAATATCAGTTGCTGGTACAGAAATATCACATGGTACAAAACTATCATATTTATTCTTAAGATTTTAATATGATGTTTTTAATTACCTTATTTGGGGTTTTAAAATATACTTAAAACCGTTTTTGTTTATTCAATTGAATCAAGAAATGTTATTATATAAAAGAAGTGAATTAATAAACATTTAAAAACAATAACTATTTCCTTAAATTTTGTTGGTTCATATTATGGTTATTTGGCTTGAAAAATATCGAAAGTTTATCAGTTATGTTTCAATTACCACAATCTATATCTTTTACTTTTCCGCAGCTCATGATGTAGAAAACAGGGTCTGTATATACAGGAATGCTATATCTGATGGGCATAGAAAAACGGATTAAGTTTAAAAACTCTACATTCGGGACTCTTTTTGCTCACCTTTCTTAACAACAGCAATTGTTGTTTAAAAAAGTGTCAAAGTAACAAAGATTATTAAAACGAATCGCGCTTTTTAAAAGCAAGTACGGAATAGAACACTCTTTTGGACGCGGGATCGGTCCCTCAAGGTGAACAATAACATTTTATAACGTGTAAATCATTACATCAAGTGTAGAAGAACATTTCCACAATTTCAAAGTTTTCTGCATTGCACTAACTAGTATCTGGGAGGTAATTTGGAAGTTTCATTATTTTCCTGGGGAGCCTTATATTGAAAATATTATGGGCAACTTTCTTTTAATTCGAGAAATTATTGATTAGACTTCATTCCTTCTAAATAATAGCCCTGTCTTCTTTTTCTATTTCCTCTTTTTGTTGGTCATTAGCTATAAGATCTTTTAATTCAACATCTAAATAATGCCGGATTATTGTCAGTTTCGTAATTTAGTTCATCAGTTAAATGATAATTTTCTTTTTCTTTCTTTTGATTCTTTCGAACTTCTGAGCTGTTAATTTTTTTGTTTGTTTTCTTTCCCATCTTGCATCATTCATTGAAGGGTTTTCTGAAAAACTTGCACCACTTGTAATTAGAGCAAAACATTTTTTCAATTCAATAATGTCCTTAACTTCTTTGAAAAGACTAGCTGAAGGTGTGGCAGCACTATCCATTGATATAGTTTAAGAAATAAATATCAACCGTGTCCTTGACTCTGGTAAATCGGCGGTCACATTTAGCGGCTTTTAGCAGTTTTCAAAGTATGCTTTGAATTTTCAAAATTGATGTTTGCCAATTCCTCAGACGAAAAACAAGATAAACAGAAATGTTTACTATTACCCCGTAATGTAAAAAAAGGAATGGTAAATTGTAAACAACTTTCTGCAGACGAATAGCAATACGAAGGAGCAAATACCATTAACCAGTTCTTTGACAAAATATATCTTTGATAACAATTTATTCAATGTAACATGAGTATCATAAACAACTTTACCCTGGTTTATATTCAACAGCAGCAAGAAATGATGAGGCGTATAAACTTAACATGATTACTTATTAAGCGTTAAAAATTGTTTAGATAACGACGCTGCCAGTTGTAGCACATAAAAAGTTAGAAACTAACAGCATCACTTCTGTTTGATGGAAATATACGCGTTCTCTTTTCTATTAAATTTTCAAATTCTCAGATGAGCGCAAATGTCGATTGTTTAAAATTATCCCCTGTTTAGATTTTTCCTCAACTAATCCTACATCATGTTCGTGCAGAATGCATTAAATTCAAAATTTAACTATCCAAAATGTTATTTACGTTCAAAAATATGTATATATATCTGATATAGTGAAATATTGGAGCTTAAAAGGGCAGTTGGCGAAATCTGGTTTAAATTGGGTTTCCACGTATTGACGCACAGGCATAAGCCGGATGGTTATATCACTAAGAAAATTTGTGTACTCCAGAAGAAAGCAGTTGAATGTTATGTTTCAAAGCTTTATTAAATAATCAGGAACGATCAATCAGGAGAAATGCTCTAGCAAATCGGATTAAAATTATTACTAGATCATCTCTATTTCGGAGTTTCAAATCTTCATTACATGATCAGGTCTTATAATTAATACGATGATATTACCGAAAAAATATGTTATTACAGGTACCAAAGATCTTATTAGGTATGCTGCAAACATCCCTGGGATTGAACATGACAGTCATCGTGGAAACTGGACGTCTCGAAAAACTTCGAACTCTCCAACCCTCGAAAAAACAACTCTCTGTCTCCCTGATTTTGCTGCACGTGCGTATTTAAGTTACTCTAGTCAAAGTGACAATCAGTTCACCTGACTTACCTTCTCCAATCATAATCGCTTTAAGATGAACTTATTAAGAATTACGGTTAACGAATCTTGAGATGATTTTACTTAAGTAGCGCGAAAGTATTTTTCTAGAACAATCTACAGTCTCGAAATCTGGTACACTATGTGTAAACAAACCAGCTCTGATCTCAATAATGCCGGCTAAAAATAGATTTTGGATTGACAGACGATAATTTTAGCTTACGCTAGAGAAAAATAGAAAAGAAAAAAAGGAACGTATTGATGCGGAATAAAACTATAACATTAAAGCATTGAAATATTATAATAGACATTTTGATATTTTAATAAAATAATGATTTTAAATAAATAGATTTTTTACAACGGAATAATTTAGAATGTTATGACATTTTAGCAATTAAGTAAAAAAAAATTAGAGATTTGATATACACGGGAAATAATAGTGAATTTTAATAGGGATTTAAATAATAAAAGGGTTTTATTTAAGGAATATAAGTAGTTAGCGCCATTTTTAGATTTACGCAATTTAGAATAAATATTAGTAGGTGGATTAAGATCTCTTACCTTTACATATGGACACTGAAAGATTAGTTTAAGAATCGGTTTTAATTTAATATGCCGGTATAATATATGGAATATTAATAAAAGGAAAATTTATATAGAATATTGTTAACCTTGGCGAAACAAAAATTTAAATTTTGTAATCTATTTATGAATATATATATATATATATATATATATATATATATATATATTATTATTATTTTTCATTTTTAGAGGTAAATTTAAAACTCAATATAATATAAAAAAGGACAAAATTGCATTTCTAATTGCTGTCAAACAACTTCTGTAGTAAATAAGTAAAGAAAATTTATCCAAAGGATTACAGCAAATTGTTGAAATAAATAAAAAAAATGTACAACATTGAATAATAATTTTTTGAAGATTAATTATGAAATTCACTAAAAAGGATTTATGCTTGAAAATTGTTTATTGAATTTCATTTATTTTATACGTTTGCATAGAAAAAAATAGTTTGGAACCCTTTTGATGTTTAAAAACTAATCAAATCATTTCTTTATAATATCAATATTTTCATAAATTCGATGCATATTCAATAAAATAAATAAAATAAGAATGTAAATGAGCACATAATATCAAGTGCACAATCAGTTTGAATGTACTAAAATGCAAAAAACTGAAAATTAAATTCCATCTCACATAGACTGCGTTAGTACAAAAACTTTAGTTTTCATGTATTTCGCTTTCCTGTAATATATACTTATCAGTATTTAAAAAAACCGATAAAATAAAAGAAACGATTGTTAGATTTTAGCTTAAAAATAAGAGACATACCAAACTATTCAGAATTACTTGAATCATAGACCTTAAACATTTCATTTTAATAAAATCCATTAGTCATAATAGGAAAAGAAATTACATCCGTAAACGCATTTCAAAATTATTTTTACATGTTAAATCGCTTCTGGGATAAAATTAGATTAAGAAAAATGAAAAAACAAAGCCTATGTCAAATAAAGAATAAAATGGATTTTTATTGGCTATTATTTAATTCACCAATCCAATAAAATGTGTTTAATTTTGGTGTTTTCTACAACTTTTATGTTTATTAATAACAACTTAAGGTTTAGAACACGATTTAAAAAAATCTCATGTTAATTACGAAGAAAGAATATGGCTAAAACACCAATAATTTTTTTTTTATTACATTAAAAAATATAAAAAAATAACTCTTATATTAAAGATCCTTATAGTGCATTTGACATCTTTAGATATCAGAGTTTGATTTATTGAACCAAACTTTAACATTATGTGGTTATAAGCATTTTAAAAAGTACAATAAATCTTTTCCAATTAACACTATTCGGTTCATAAACCTATTTCTGATATAAAACGAAATCTAAAGTATAATTTACAAGGAAACAAATTTACAAAAAAATAATTTTCAAGTGTCTTTTTTTTTTTTTTTTTTTTTTTTTTTTTCCAAATGCTGTGAATAAATTTAAACCAGTAAAATTTATTGGAAAAAATTTTCAGAACCATATATTTCATATTAGTCTCAAATATATCACAGCATATATCTTAATTATAAACTTGAAATTGAAATACGTATTACACAATTTATTTGACAAATATCGCAGAATATATATTACTTTCTTCTAAAATAATATTTCTGATCAAACCTTGACCAGAAAAAAAGGAAACGGAAAATGTTCTCTCCTAAAAGTTAAGGATACACACATATCTGCCGGTTCAAAGTAAATTCTGAAATAAAGATATTTGACTTATTTGGTTTGGATTCGCTATTTGATACATACTAATGAAAAGTCTGATGACACATAACACTATTAATCAATATATTGTTGGTTAAATAATTAGCTTTTAATATGAATACCTATAATTAAGTTTTGAATTTTATTCCAAAATGTAATATGTCTAATAAGTTTCTTTAAAAGTGTGTGTATAGGAAATTACTGATTAGTTCAAAATTGAATATACAAATTTAATTCAACTAAAAGACAATTAAAAGTATATCGATTCCTCTTAGAACAGTTTTCGATCGATATTATTCAATTTACGCCGCAATTTCGCAAGGGTTGTAAAATGTGCAATTATTTGTAAATCCTCCATTCAAAACTGGTATAGTGGCTTCAATATTCGTTTAATTTCATCTACATTTTCTAATTGTATACTTTATGTACTAAGTGTATAATACACTATACACTTTATAATGTATGTAGTTCTATATATATAGTATATTATACTTAATATAATAAATATTTTTAAGTGTATATTATACTACACGGTCGTTCTTTTATTTCTTAAGCTTCTTATTAGAAAGTAAATTTAATAAGAAATTCAAATTGCCTATAAGGTTAATTTTAGGCTGTTTCATATATGAATTAAATATCGGATTCAAATATTTTTTTAAATTACTTCAATAAAAAAATACATCAAAATGCAATATAATTATTTTGTGTACCCCCTGTAAACAAACTATTATTACCACGTGCAATATACACCACAGAACGCATGTTGTAGTCTATATAACTAATGCATATCAATTTCTTTTTTTTTTGAAATTTCGTAACATCATTAATATCCACCGCAAACTATTTTCTCCCATAGATCATAATGTTACGCAATTGTTTTGTGTTTCCCTGTAAATGAACTATACATGCTAGATACTTAATAGTTAATAGCGAACATTCTATGGTAAACATTTTTAACATATAAAAATTACATGGCAATCCGAGTATATTCACGAAAGTTAGAATAAGGACAAGCAGACAGACGACGGACGGACAAACTACATAAATTTTAGCAAAATTTCTGTATTAAATTGGTTTAAATACCTGAAAGTAATTAAATTTTTGCATAATTCAGTATTTGTTATCACTATATTAATATTTTCATGATAAAGAGTATCAACATATTTACATCAGTATAATTGTGTATTGAAATAAAAAGGAACAGTTTAAATGGCGAATCTGTCCACAAGATAACATTTACTTCTCCCTTTTCGGTCTTTCAAATTATTACTGCATTGTTCATATATTTGAAAGAGCAAAACAAAATTACAAAAGAAGCATTTATAGAGACATTTTTATTTAATAAATCGATAAAAAATAATTACCATAAAGACGTGTCTAACATTATGTTAAATAGATTAAAATGTACATTTTTATGCAATTAATTAAATTTAAAGAAGATAATGATAAGTAGACATTAAACGGATTTTAAATAAGTTTTCATTATCTGATTTCTTAAGTATAGAATTAGATATAATAGTAATTTAATTACTTTGTTTAAAATATTTTATATTGATAAACTTGTATTCTTACTACTACTTGTCACCCTTCTTGAACACTTTGCCACAATTAAAAGCGCCAGACAGCCTAAATTTTACAAACCCATACGCTATTGCGTTTTATTTAAGTAATGCAAAATACCCTATCGAAGAAACTGTTTGTTCTGACTTTGAACAGTGTTCCCTCAATAATTTCATTTGTAGTATGATTGAACATATTTCTTAAACATTTCTTGTTATTCTCATGAAAGTTTACTTAAATACATTAAAATAGGTTTTTCAGAACTAAAAGGTAAAGGGTTGTACTATTAACTAATTAACTATTAGGTAACTGGTTGTACTATTTAATGAGCGAAAAACAATTTCGATTATTAAGCACTATTTTCTAAATCTTGTTCTACTTTTCTTATATGATAGTTAAATACACTTATAATAATTAAATCGACGAACAATTGCTGTTTTGACATGAAAGATGCAGCATTTTATAGAAAGATGATTATTCTTGGAAGTGTCCTATAATTAGAAGAGAAATAATTCCATACATATCATATTATGTCCAAATAGATTTTAAAAGTTAACAAGTATGAAAAAAAACATGTACGGATTATGAAACACTTTCCAAAACCTTTCGAATATTATTACGAAATTTTATATTCCATGGATTTCCGTTTTATGTCCGTTTTGTTGGTGATAGTTATGTCCTGGTGGAAATGAATTCGGATATTAATCATATTCTCTCTGTTATGAATTCTTGCATTCAATTTACTTTTGAAATTGAGACCAACAATTGTCTTTCTTTCCTGTATGTCCTTGTTATTCGTAGTGAATATGGCTTTGAGACTACAGTCTTTCGTAAACCTTTTGCTTTCAATTTTTCACCTCACAGGTGTTCTTCTCATCCTCTTAACCAGAAATTTTCTGCTTTCAATACATTTGTTTTTCGGGCTTCCAATATTTGTCTCACTCCTCAGTTACTTAGTGCTGAACTTAATTATCTAAAGCTATTGTTGTTGATCGTGGTTATTGCTCTAATATTATGAATTCTGTTTATAAGAAATTGACGAAAACTATCCATTCTGAAAAGAACTTTAATTCCAACTCTAATACTTCAGTTGTTTTGCCATATTTTCCTAAAATCAGTCAGCTAGTTGCTAAAATTTGAAGAAGGTTTTAATCCAATGTTATTTTTTCCCGCTGCTAATAAAACCTCTTTTTCAAATCTCAAACACGCCATTGATCGTATAGATATCTGGGATATTTACCAAATCTCTTGCCAGTGTGGTCTCTCTTATATTTGTCAGACTAAACGTGCTCTTAGATTTCGTTTAAAAGAGCATGGAATTTATGTTAAAATACAGGGGCTTACACGTTCTTCTATTACTCAACATTGTTGGTATTTTCAACATAGTTTTAACTTTTCCTCAGCCTCCATTATGAAGGAGATTTAACTTCATATATTAGAATGCAATTTATATGTTAAATCGCCCCCCCCCACTTTAAGGTATATGGTTCCTGTTTAACTTGAAATTTAATTGTCGGGTCACAAAATTATTTATTCTCAGTTCCGTTGCCTAAAATGTAAGCTCTCATTTTATTTTGCTCGTTAAAATCTTCTGACCACATTTTCATCTACTTTAAAGAAAAAAGAAAAGAAACAGCTTTGTGCCTAGCAACAGTTTGAAATCTTTGTTCACAGATGCACTTTACATCTGTATTTTAACGGATCATCATCTGATATCATTTCTCACGGCATATAAAAGTTATTTCGTCTTATTATTATTCCCATGGTTTTTTACTTGCCATATATGGTATGCCGGCGCCTGTTTGGGATAATTTTAGCTCACATCTTCCTGTTCTAGATTGTAACCTTTTAGGGTGGGTTCCCTCAAAAATTTACCGGGTTCCATTATGCGGTTTTAATCGGACTGGCGTTAAAAAATCATAATTCCTCTCTGACGTAATCCCATTCACTTAATACTAATGGATAAAAACCACATGTGTCTCCTCGCTGTATTGTATCGCCAGAAATAGATATTTTTGGCTAATTTTATTGCTATTGTGTCGCCAATGCTTCATTCGAGCTGAGAAAGTTGTAAGAGTTCTCGACTCAGATTTAGCTCTTGCCCTGTGTAGACAACAGATGTAATATTGCTTATGCCTCCTCTCTAGTCACCGGCGATTGTTAGCCGGCCTTGTTATGCGAACTCCACGGACCTGGATGTAATAAAATATGTATCTGTACGCAACTGTGGACTCCTTTAATCTGGTAGTACAGTAAATTCACGGCTCTAATTATTTCTGATTTCCCATTTATAAATTCCCAACGAAGTATAAATCCTGGGAGAACAAAATAACTACCATATAAATTGGCGCTCAGGACCAGGCGCTTTCAAGGTTTTGCTAGAGAGGAGGGTAGTTAATATCTTCATGTTCGAGAAAGAAGAACTCTTTAATTTTTTTTGCTACAACAAGGAACTCCGAAATTTTATGAACGATGTTTTTATCGCGACATACCACAACATGGAACTCCATATGTTTTAATCATATCTCCTAGTGGATTTTTTTTCCAAGATTGTCCTGCTACTACTGACCAGACTACAATTATATGTCTTTAAAATAATCTCTTCGCAAAACAAAAGAAAATTCTTATGGATAGATACATCATTGGTGACACATTACTAAAAACGAATAGGTTAAACAGATACTGCTAACTTGTCTGTTTTTTTTTTTTCGCCTTTGGAATACGTTCAAGCCAAAAAAAAAAGAAAAAGAAAAGTGCGCTCCATCGTGCGATAATGATTTATGCATACCGAAAAAGTCTTTTTCTTCCCTCCAATATTTATCAACAGAGATGCTGACTTCGAAATACGCTCGCCGTTTGCCCGTAGTTTCTAGAAAGCGATATGTTTTTATTTTTGCTCTACCATTCCAGCGCTGATATTTTATATTGTGTGTGATTCATCTACCGTCACCTTAAGTCCATTTCAAGTATGCCAGCTGGCCAGTGTGTATTCTTGAGGTAAAATAATAATAATAATAATAATAATCGACCTAAGACAACGAATTAATTCAACACTATTTTATTTCCGGAATTAATGATACTGTGCACGAAACATTTAAAAAAAAAAGAAAAAAGTGTTATCTACAAATCATCACTGGCGACTCACTCAGATCTGTGGATATTATAAAATCTCTGTGGCTTTACAAGAATATGTGCTTTCCTGATTTCTCGACATATAAATTGTTAAAGTTGGAGGTGTCAAAACAACTTATGTGCTTTAAAAAGAAAAAGTGCCTATCAGTTCACGATGATTCGATGAATTCTATAGAGGAAAATTTTCTATATCAATATTTACTTAAAGAGTTAACTCGCTTTATAAATTTTTGAGTTGTTTTCTTATAGTATATAATTTTAAGGACACTTCTGTCCAAATTTTTTAAATAATAATTACATTTTCAACTGGATTAACCCTGAAAGTAAGTTTTTTTCATATATATTAATTTTGTGACTTTTGCATATGGTGGGTTTCTTGTGTTGAGATATTATTTTTTGCTTTTGTGGTTAATAGAAAGTAAACAAAAAGGTTTCATTTATTAATTGATTATTGTGTGCTATCATAATGTTAACAGATTGATATTTTTCTGCAATTTTTACACATAACAATTTATTTCTATCTGCGGTTGGTTTTGGTATAACTTAGTATCATTTGGCATATAGTTTGAGAAAAAAAAAAAAAAAAAAAAAAAAAAAGACAACAATTTTTAGTAAAATTTTGACAACAATATATAATGTATGTTTTATACATGTAGAATTCAATATTATAAGAAATTCACACAAATGAATGCCTTCTGCCTTTTGTGCTCATTACAGTAAGTTTTATTTGGTAATTTTATCAAATAACATTTTAGATATTTTTCCTTTTCGTGCATTTTATGTTATTTTATATGTTTTTATATTTCTATTATTTTTAAAGTATATCATTTTAATCTACTTTATTTACTTTTGTGTTATATATATATATGTGTGTAGTCGTAACTGATTTACGTCATAATATACTAGAAGTTCAATTCGGCAGCACTACTCATAGTGTTGTAATATTTTAGTAAGCTGAATATCTCTGCACGTGTGACACTTTTCATTATTTTATTAGTTAAAAAAAAAGTTTCATGTTAAATTTTTGTAAGTCATAAAGAAAATATGGAGTAAATTATATTTTATAGCCACTATTGCTAATGTGCATCTTTTCCACTCAGATCTTTTATAGTTTTCTTGGATTAATAATAATAGTTTTTATAATAATAATAATGTCTATGACTGTCATCGCAGGTATAAAAGTTAATTTCTAAGTATTTTGCAATTTTCCTGTGATGGATATCAAGTGTTGGTAAAAATCTTTAAAGACATTTTTTTTAATTCTCAACTTTTCTGAAAAGCTATAGTTTAATATTTCTGCTTTTATTGGTCATGTTTATAGTTATAGAGAACAAAATTAATAATTTTTAGGTTTTAGAATTTAATTTCGCATTTATCTTGCTATCTCCCTACAATTTCACATAGAAGCTACTAGATTTTACTTCGACATGTTTCTATTGATTTATGATATAGTTCTTCTACAACCTTTTCTCATTTCGAAAATTTTATTAAATGCATAGTATTGGTAAAGGTCATTTATCAGTAGGATATGTTTTTTTTTTTTTTTTTTTTTTTTTCCTAGTGCATCTGTCATGAGTATGGTTACTTCTGTCATGGGACTATATTCTAGAGATAACTCTATGACTGAATTGTATGTTTCATGTCTGCGTAGAGTAAACTGGCCACTTACTCTTCTCGGATATGTAATGTGTTACTTACACTCATGTTAAAGATATTGTAATAATAATGACACAATTACATGTGTTTAAGGTCGTATTTTTTAATACTTATAGGTTTTTGTTTCGTAGTAATTTAACTTTCACTCATGGAGTATTTTCGGCGTTTTCTTTTTCACATTTTATGACAAGACATTTATTGATACAATTAGGTTAGCTTGCGTAGATTAGAGCATTCCGTGTTATCCATTTTTGTCTCGAATATTTTCGACAGGGCTCTACACCTTTTTACACACACTCAAGATTATTAGGATGGATATTATGGCGGCAATTTTCAACGATTTTCAAATTTTACACACGCCTCGTTGGATTTTATCCTGATACTTGGTATTTCGTGTGAGTGTTCGGTCTTATGCTTGCTATATTCTATGTTCGGTACTGTTTTGCTATCTCATTGTTTTACACTTTTTACGTAAATTTTGCTAAATTTTTAAATTTCTTTCATTTTTTTTTACTATTCACTGGATTTTGTGGGTGTTTGCTGATGCTTGAAGTTACAAAGTTTACTCAGTACAAAGTTTTTTTTCTTTTTCTTTTTCATTTTCGAGTGTTAGTGAATATTTTCGGGATCCTCCTTCTCGCCGTCCAGCTCTACATGCGGTTCTTAGATACAAAGGTTACAATGTTTTCTCTTCACAAAGTTCGTACAAAGTTTTATTCTATAAGTACTGTATGTAGAATTGTTCGGTTACACATAGTTTTTCTACCATTTTATGATCTTTTGAAAATTCAACGACAATCATTTTATTGATACTGCAATGTTTATTTACATTTTTTCTATTTGTGCAATGTTTACACAGCATATATTTTAGATTTAGGCCTTTACTTTTCTAAAATTTTATAAAATATTTTTGGCGACTTTGTTAATTCAATACTTATTTATTAAATACTAATTTGTAGGAGATGGTAAGATTTAAATATATTTTGCTAACTTGCAAGAGTAATTTTCAGCGTATTTGGCAATATGTTCATTTTAAATGTTTTTAGGTCACAGTAATTACAGGAATTATTTCTTTTATGTGTACGATCACCATTCTAAAGAATTTGATAAATCCCTTAAATACTAATAAAATTTGATTTCACATTCTGGGATTTATCTATCACCTATCAAGACTACATGTGATTCAAAGTGGATGTGCTGGTGCAGGTAAGTTCATTTATAAATGTTAATTATTTATTTGCTCAGCTCTTCGTAAAATATTTTGTGGATTTTTCTTCAACTGTTACATTTTCAAAATATTCTCATCGTTACACTTTATATTTTTCGTTCACATACAATTTTCCATCATTGTCACGGACATGTACAAGGAAAAATTGAAAGTTTTTACATGCCGGACATGCATTCATCGAACCTTTAAAAAAAAATTATGTACACATGCAGTAGTTTCATTGGGATACTTTTGACTTGCAGAGATACTCTTTCACACACACACACAAATCCTTTTTGCAGCCTTTCATATAACAGGTTTGGGGTCCCTGTATATGGTCAACGGTAGGTTTTGCAATTTTAACGTTTTTTTTTACACACGTATTTCTTGTTCTGTCATTTGTGCCTAATGAGCTTTCTGCTCTTTTCAAAATTTGTCATAAATTTCGTATTCTCGTCAAGGTTCACAGACCTTTTTATATTTTTTTCATTGTTTTTATTTCTCTCGTGCAATCAATATTTTCACATTTTTAAATTTTATTCAATTTGTAATTAGTCTATGCAATTTTTACTTCACTATTACTTGTACTTGCCAGCCATCTTTCTTGAGTCATTTTGATAGGATACTCATATTATTTTCACAATATTTTGGAAACACATTTACACATCACTCTTGGATCACACATACCATTGAGTTTTCATTCCCTTTCTCTTTTCGTCATGTCTCATTTTGTTAGTTCCACTAAATAAAAAAAAAAGTTGTTTCTTTCTAGACCAGGGTAATTCACGTAATAAGATATTTTCTTATTCACGATTTTTTTCAGTTTCTTAACAGGTGCACATCCCTTCTGCTTCTTACTGATTCGTGCATAATTTATCTGCTAAATACAATGCATATACCATCGGTCGATGATAGTTCGAGGTGCATGCACACACATACACACACTTCCTTTTCGTTGTCACCTGTTTTGCATGTCATGTCATATAACACTAAATTTTCATACACTTTGTTTCTTTTTCTGTCCAAAAATGACAGCTTATCCTGGTATACTTTTTGCCATAGAAATAATGTACATACATTAAATTATGTTTCATTTTTAACGTCTCTTACTTACCTTATCTTAAAATATTTCTTTTTAAATTACAATTAAAAAAAAAACAGTCATCGTATTTCCTACAAATAGTTTTTTTTTATTGTTTTTCTTGCTTTTGCTCATGTGGAATAGTTTGTTTATATTTAAAAAAAAAAAGAGAAATAATAGTAAAATTTTCTTTGTGTCACATTGTTATTACCCGTGCAGTTGTGATATTCATACATGTATTGTTTTGTCCTCATTTCTTTTTCATGTCTCAAAATATTTTTGTGGTTGGAAGTATAATATATCCAACTCTTCTAGCAATAATAAAAAAAAAAATAAGTTGCTAATTCTTGAATATGAAAGTTCAAGTATGAATATTTTAAAGTTTCTGGAAATTGATTGAAAAGAATAAAGAGTGCGCACTTTAAAAATAATAAACAGTGGAACAAAAAAAAGTATATCCAGAAACGATTGAACAGAGCTCATATATAAATATTTTTTCCAATCTAAGTGGTACCCATTTGGTTTATTCATGCTTACATGCATGCATACGTTATTGAGACATGATATAAATTTTTATTTGCATATTTAAAAAAATGTGTATGTCCAATTATAAGCATATAGGTATATTTTATCCAGGGTTCTATTTAAAAAATTTGTTTATTTTTATTTGTGGTTTATGTTGTGTGAGAGGAGACACACGTAGGTCATGTAGTTTTTTTTCCGGTTTTCGGGGAGATAATATATGAAGGAGATTTAACTTCATATATTAGAATGCAATTTATATGTTAAATCGCCCCCCCCCCCCACTTTAAGGTGAGAGGAATTATGAATTTTTAACGCCAGTCCGATTAAAACCGCATAATGGAACCCGGTAAATTTTTGAGGGAACCCACCCTAAAAGGTTACAATCTAGAACAGGAAGATGTGAGCTAAAATTATCCCAAACAGGCGCCGGCATACCATATATGGCAAGTAAAAGACCATGGGAATAATAATAAGACGAAATAACTTTTATATGCCGTGAGAAATGATATCAGATGATGATCCGTTAAAATACAGATGTAAAGTGCATCTGTGAACAAAGATTTCAAACCGTTGCTAGGCACAAAGCTGTTTCTTTTCTTTTTTCTTTAAAGTAGATGAAAATGTGGTCAGAAGATTTTAACGAGCAAAATAAAATGAGAGCTTACATTTTAGGCAACGGAACTGAGAATAAATAATTTTCTGACCCGACAATTAAATTTCAAGTTAAACAGGAACCATATACCTTAAAGTGGGGGGGGGGGGGCGATTTAACATATAAATTGCATTCTAATATATGAAGTTAAATCTCCTTCATATCCATTATCCAAAAATGTTCTTCCAACCTTGATCTTGATTTTTAGGGAGCTTACCACACCATTAAAAATTATCACTCCTTAGTCAATGACTTATCTAATACTCCTGATTTTCCAAGTATTTGGAAAGCATTAATTTAATTTTTCTTTTTTGTTTTCTTTTGTTTTTTTCATTCACCGGTAGATGTCTCTACTTGTCCACTTTGTTTTTTCATGCTGCTTTCTTCTCATTGGTTGCTTTGGGCGCGGTCTCTACTCACATCGGACAAGCCACCGCCTCTCTGTCGTTATTTCCAACCTTGCTTTTTCTAGCACGCTGTGATTTGTTCTTTGTCTCACTCAAGAAGAATCTCGCTTGTGGATTCGAAACAGCTGTTTGCTGCTGTTTATGTATCATTTGTGCATTTTTAACGTTGGTTTTCTGCCTTTTAATATTTTTGAACAAAGGCTTTATTTCCTATCTTTATTGTATGTGATGTTGTGCTTCACAGTTGTAGGATTAAATCTATTTATTTACTATAACAGAAAACTCTCTTAAATAAATTTTTTCAACTGGTATATTTGTTCTAAGATATGCTAAAGCTTTTGGAGTGTATCATTGCTTTTAGAAATATAAAAAACAACTAATTTTCTTGTTGTTCATTTTGCTTCAGAAACAAAACACTGATAAAAATCTGCAGAAAACTGTCCATGCATTCAAACGTTTTTATATAAAACCGTTACATGACCATAAGTAATCTCTACGAAGACGATTCATAATGTTTCAAGTAAGCATTAACTATATAAACTTAAATGACTGGACAGTTTGGTGCAGATTTTTAAAGTGCAAACAATTTATAGGTAGAATATTCTTATAAATTTCTATACAAATGCGAAAAATATAGTATTCAAAATGAAGTGCTGTGTTAGAATAAGAACAATTCTCACAGGCAGGAACTTCTCCAGAAGAACAGTATACTATAATCACAGCATTACACCTTCCTTTTTACCAAATTCACTCCTATGTGCTACCTGCCGGATAGCCTTGCATCAGCACTTCCAATTTTGGGCACAGGCTTCCAGCCATTTCGAGTATTGGTCGTTGAAATCAGGAATCGGCCGGAAACTTCAGGCTTTAGCTGTAACATATGTATCACTTTCACAGCATAATGTGAAACAATGCTCTACGATTTATTCATCGTATATACCCGTAAACAATACTGGTTCTTTTTTTCAATACTTTATAACTAATATTTTCTATTGAAACTTTATAATATTATGTAATATAATATTATAATATAAATTTATATATATATATATATATATAATATAATATATATTTATAATATAAAGTATTGTGTTTAATGACACCTGATTTTCTTTGATTTTAAATTATTTAGCACAATGAAATAATACAAAATTTAATTTTCTGTTTCAAATGGGAAGTTAAATTAATGTGCAAAATGGAAAAAAATATATAAAAAAAATGAAAACAGTAAAATAATCACAGTTTTACAATGAACTTTAAATACTTTTTTTTCATATATAGAACAACAGCTAATGATAAATTTGTAAGATTAACCGGGAATTTCTTTGATGCGGTTTATCGAATTTGGTACCGTTTTGAGATATACAAATTAAGGTATTCTACTTCCGACTACATCGAAGCAATAGAAAAGCAATGGTTCTTTGAATACTGTGATTTATTTTATTTGTTGCCCCCCAAAAAAATTTCTTAACAATCTGCATCATTTTCTTTATTCTTATCTTAAAAGATTATCTGGGTTAATTGCATCTGTAATTCGATTAACCAGACTATCATTTTAAAAACACAAAATGTAGAAAAATATACATTTGATACACATTAATCCATTTATTTATTTTTCAGAATTTCTTACATCTTAAAAAAGGAAAATATTTGATGAGAATTAACGTTATAATGACTGTAGACCGTTTTTAAAATTTATTTCATGTTCTTCATTTATACTGTTACAGAAGTTTCTTCGCTGAAGTGATTTATTTACTGAACTTTAATGGAAGACAAGAATTCAGCAATAAAGATACGATTTCTTATTTAATTGTGTTTTTTTTACATGACTTGATTTAATATAAAGTAGTTATTTGGTTTTAAGTTACGGTTACCTTCTTGATATTTGAAAAGCATTTCTTTTTTAAAGGGAAATATTGTTATTCTTACAAACTTAATGAATTAATACATTGAAGAAGAATTACCTCAGAAAGTAACACTATACATAGGCGTATATTGATGATTAAACCCATAAATTCCCACTAAATTCTTCCGACAACATTTACTTTGCTTGCCTTGATATATTTTGTGTAATTGATTTGACTATATGAAAGAAAAAAAATAAAACCTAGATAGAATTCCAGTTTGAAATTTTAAAAGTACCGCACACTTAAATAAACATAATGACATTGAACTTCTACAGGATTATGAATAATACCCGCATAGCATGCACAGTCACAGTGACGTCATTGTGACGTCACTGTGAGTCACGTACGTCACGTCACATCTGTGACCAAAATGACACCACTTTGTAACGTCACACTGTGATCAAAATGTGAACGTCTTGAAGATCTAAAGAAAACTTAAAATAAACTTTAGAACATCTTATGGCATGAAGAAAATTACTTTTTGACAGCTTTAAAAATTTTTGTGACATTGCAATGACGTCACTGCAAGTCACATAAGTCCCATAAAACCTATGACCAAAATGCCAACACTCAGTGACTTCACGGTGTGATCGGAGAGAGAATTTGGAAAAAAACTCATAAAATATAGAATTGAATTATGTCCTGTACCTAAATCATTAATAAAAACATTGTCACACATTATTTAAATATATTGTATTTCCAAAATAAAATAATAAATAAATATTTGTCTACATATATGAGGCAGATATTTTTTTACAATTTTCATTGCCATTTTCATGAAATTTAACAAAATATACTATATAATACACAGGTAAAAATCCTTAAATAGAAATTTAGTAACGTAGGAAAGTTTTGGCGGAAAGTAATTCAGAAATAGATCTCCCATTCTAATAAAACTGTTAGCGATTTAGAGATTTGTTAGCATTTTAAATACAAACATTTAATTTTTTTTCCTACCACCGCATAGAACTCATTTGCTAATTTTGTAATACTAAAAATATTTTAAAAATCTCCAATCTCTTATTATTTTGAGGGGCCACTCAACCCAATCATCAGCTTTCTGTTTAAAAAGTGAGGACACCATTTTTGTGAGTTCGACATCGGGGGTGCTCGGTGTGACCGTCGAACGCGTTCAAGATTTTTCTTGTACTGAATATTTAAGGTGGTTCTCAACTGACCTGCTCCACAACGCGAAGCTTTCTGACATAATTTCTGACTCATTTTTAAACGCAAAGGCATAAAATGGGCAGGACTGACTATGGAAGCAATTTGGAATCGAAATGAGTTTTCCATTTTTTGATAAATAAATTACTTATCGAGTTATAAGCAATTCGTGTCACGTGACGACTGGTTTTTCTCTTTTCTTTCCCTGTTACGTCGGGTATTTGGTTCAAAACGCTGACTTTGACATTCTTTTCTGAAAGATCTTCTGATTTTACTAAAAAATGGAAAACGTCTTTCAACTACAGAGTTTCTGAATAAAAACAAAAGCCAATTTCATGCGTTTCCGAACAAAAACGAACAATAAATATGTCATAAAGTATATGTCATTCCTATAGCAATTTATTCCAAAACTGGTCAGTGCTTAGTAAGATATCACCTCTGTTAAATATATTGCTCTTTTCAATAGAGTGTAAAAAATGAAAAAATCGTATTTAGGAAATCTGATTGCAGAATAGTATTTATATTTATGTCGTAATTATTTTATAAAGACTATTAAATCCATTTTTATTTAAAATTTATGTTTACTTTGGACGCCTAAAACAAATGCAACTGATTAAAAAATATATAAAAATTTAAATTTTCACAGCTTATTTCCAAGAATATTAAACTCTCTCATATAAAAACAGAATATTATAGTTTTATTAGAAGTTATTTGTCAGCCATATAAACTATAAAGCATTTGAAATGTCTTTATTTAACTGTTTTTTTTCTATTCTTTTCCTGGAAACACCTGCTAGATGTTACTTTGTGGTAAACATTACTGCGCAGATCATGATCGCAGATGTTGAGGGCAGAGGATTATTTTCATCAGCGGATTAGAGTGTGTGGTGTTCTTTTAAGTTTGTGGAAGTATATTGTGGAATTTATACCGTGAAAGTAAATTAACGTTTTAAAGTGAATCATCCATTTTAACCTATCCTTATGTCTAGCTGGGTGCGTTATTAAGGTCTGCGTGATATTTGATATCTCAGATCTATGAACACACCTAAGCTGGACACTTTGAAAATTAAAGCAGTGGATTTGAGTCTCATTTTTCAATGAAAAGGAAGCAGTCAACGTCCATTAAAACTTAATCCCTAGAACTGGTGGTTTTACTTATAGATTAGCAGGTAACTTTTAATGTCTTCGCAGTTTTGTTAATAGTGCATATTTAGTAATGGTACATTAATAGTGCATTATTTAAATGTTAAGATGTTTAAATATTTTTTTTTTAATCACTTGTATAAAATTTTATCTTTAATGTTTTAAATCGTTTTAAATAGAGAGTTTGGAAAAAAGCTTAAAGTATTTACTAACAATATATATTCTAAATGTAAAGTGTTATTTATAACGAGGAATGTATTTATATTTTGCGTTTCTCAGTTCAATTTTCATAGTTATTCATTGTAATTAAAAACATTGCAATTTTTAAAACTATTAATATTTGATTTACAATTTGAAAATTTCTTAGCTAGTGGAGGTTTTGAGAAATAATTTTCTGGTATATTTGAAATAACTGCGACAATTTAACTCATTACAAATTTAGTTGTCAAGATATGTCAATATTAGGTGTACAAAAATAATGAATATTGATGAAACAATAAAACAGCTATTCAGTTAAGGTAATTTTTCCAGTTATGTTATCGAATTTTTTCTATAGTAAAAATTGATATTTAAGCTCTGCATTTAGTATTCTATCAAAAACTATAAATAAAATAATTTGTAATAAATTGCGTTTATGATCCGAAGTTTTAAATTTCATTTGCTTCGAAAAATGTTTTATTGCTTGATACAATGTTTATTTTTTAATAATATCGCACAATAGGTAGATCTATTATTTAAATGGATTCCTAATATAAATTTTTCACAATGCTTATTTAAAAATCTATACTTTTATTTTCATTAAATTTGTAAACAAATCCAAAATAACTAATTTCTGAATTCATTTTATTCGGAAACACATGAAATTGGCAGGTGTTCTTAATCAGAATATATGTAATAGAATGGCATTTTCCATTTTTGACAAAAGATGTTTCAGAAAACACTATCAAAGTCGGTGTTTTGAACCGAATTTCCGACGCGCAGCGTCAGAAACGGAAAAAACGTGACCAAAATTGCTCTTAAGCATTTCATTTATCTAAAAATGGAAAACGCTATTCATTCCAAATCGCTTTAATAATCAGGCATACAAGTGCCAAGCGTTTAAAAATTTGTTCATAAATGTGTCAGAAAGTTTCGTGATACTGAACGAGGAGAAATATGGCAAAGTATACACTAAGGTGTCCCCCCCCCAAAAAAAAAGTCATTTTTTTCTATCGCATACCCTCTTATTTTTTTCCTTTTATGTCAAAACAATTGTAAATAAAGTTTCATGTAATTTGAACCATGGTAACCCGTGCCGACTTCCAGCTAAACATCGCAGCGAGTACTTCTGTGCTTAAGCGAACGAACGGTTTCACGTGTCAGCTTGTCACGTGACCGTAGAGAAGCACCCACCACCTGCAATAGGAAAAGAAAAAAAAAGAAAGGTTTTGGAATGCTTCGACAGCCATAACGCGCAGTTTACTCAGAACAGCGCACGTCTACGTGTCAATGTGCTTATAGTTCCAACTTGTTTTGTTAGCAAATGTTTGTACAGTTTCGAATCAGTGAACAGAACATGGCAGTAGAATTGCGTAGTTCTAAAAATGTTATATTTTTAGCAGGGAACGTAAAACATCAAATAACGGGCTCAAAACTTCCGTCTAATAGACAAGTTCTCGCTGCCTTGTTTTACAATTTTCGGGAAGTGAATTTAACTGTTAATGAAAGTGCAAATCTCGCTATTTGCGAATGCATTATCTTTTGGGAAAAGGCACGCATACCTACCAAATCATTGCCAAATTGCGTGAGGAAGCTTGTTAATATGTATCAAGTTTGGAGAGATTTACAAAAAAAATGCAAAGAAATTACAAGACGTATTTAAGAGGCGACAAGAGGATTTTGTAAGTAATTTAGAAAAGTTGTTTGACATCGCACATGCTGATGCACTTCAAATAATGAAAATAGAGGAAGATAGGATGTTCTTGCAACTCCAAAGAGAGCCTGGCCGACCCGGTCACTTAGGTGGAGTGGATACAAAACTGGCCAAAAAAGAAGAAAGGGCGCGACTTCGAGCTGTCCAAGAAGAAAATCGGCGAATCAAATATGGTTCCACTTCAACTTCCTCGTCAACATACGAAACATTGCAAAAAGATTCCTCTTTAAATTCTACCGAAAATATGGATAAAGAAGATACCCCAACATTTATATCTATGAAAGTTCAGAACAGTCAGAAAGCTCCGAACAATGAAAGCTAAAAAACCAGTAGTAAGGAGTAATTTTATTACTCCAAAGTTAGTTGCTGCGTTAGATAGGTGTCAGTTAAGTGTCCGAGATTCTGTGTTTATTCTTGAAGCTACTATTGATGCACTTGGATTTAACACTGACGAATTTCCAATAAGTAAATCTTCAATTCAAAGAATTCGAACAGAAAAACGGAAGGAACGCGCGGGAAACATAAAAATTGATTTCCAAAATGAGGTACCAGATGTAGTGACTTTACATTGGGATGACAAACTGTTGCCTGCTTTGAGAGTTCGAAAATTGAAAGAAGAACGCTTGCCCATAGTTATTTCATATGGAGTTAAAGAACAACTCATTGCTGTGCCGAGACTGGATAATTCTACAGGCAAAGAACAAGCGCAGGTTATTTGGAAGGCGATCTTAGATTGGAATCTCGAAAACAAAGTCCAAATTCTCTGTTGTGATACTACGGCTTCGAATACAGGTCGTTTTATTGGTGCTTGTGCGCTCCTAGAGCACAAATTTGAAAGGGAAATGCTTTTTTTCGCTTGCCGCCATCATGTATACGAACTGGTATTAAAGGCCGTATTCGAAGCGAAAATTAAACAAGTGACAACAAGTCCCGATATTCCTCTTTTTAAAAAGCTTAAAGAGAACTGGAAAAACATCGATCCCACCAAAATACAGTGCTATAGAGAAACAGTGGAATCGTTCCGAACCGTATCCGAAATTGAAAATTTGATTGACTTTTACCGCACTGAACTTAAAAATATTATGATCCGAGAGGACTATCGAGAATTGATCGAACTTTCTATCGTATTTTTAGGTGGAAATGCAGAAAAAAAATTAAAATCAGACCTCCAGGTGCCATGCACCAAGCTAGATGGATGGCCCGATCGATTTACTCCTTAAAACTATCATTATTTAGTTCTCAACTGAAATTAAACATCAAGGATAAAAAGACACTGTTAGATGTCTGCTTATTTATCGTGATTATCTACGTTTCACCATGGATTCAATGCATTGTAGCAATTAAAGTGCCCTACAAAGATTTGTGCTTTTTGAAATCTTTGAAAGCTTACGAAAATGTGAATGGAAGTATCTCGAAAGTTGCTTTACAGAAATTTCTCAAGCATTTATGGTATTTGACTGATGAAATAGCAATATTAGCACTTTTTGATGATGATGTTGACGAAGGAACAAAATTAAAAATGGTGGCAAATTTAAACAGAGAAGATATTTTGACCCATGAGAAAAGATACATTCCATCGAAGGAAGAACTTTGTGGTTCATTGTATGGTGAGTTTGATACATTTATTTTGTAGTTGTATATTTATTTATTCATTTATATCATGCAATTGTTATTTATTATTATATTCTTTTTTACAGAAAAAAATGGAGGATTTCATATCAGTCAAAAGCCTTTCTTTGTTTTCTAGACTCAAAATCGATGATAGTTTTCTCAAAAAGAGTCCCTCTTCATGGGAGAATAATGATTCTTTTCTAGACGCGAAAAAGACTATATCAATGCTTAGAGCAGTGAATGATACAGCTGAAAGAGCGGTAAAATTGATGCAGGACTTTCATGGTTTAATAACGGTTGAGAAGGATCAAAAACAATTTTTGTTACGTTGCGTACAAGAACATACTAAGCTTTATCCTGACTGTAAAAAGCAAACATTGAAACGGAAATATGTTCATTAATGCTTCTTTTACTGTAATATATTAATAAATATCTGATTTTAATAAAATGGTGTCTTAAGTACCAAGGAAAAGTACATTTTGAAATCTTTCCATAGTATTCCCCGTATAAGATTTCATGTTCAAGTTTGACCTAAAGTCGGCACGGGTTACTATTATTTTATTGCAATAATACTTTTTATTTATGTTACTGAGTTCAAATAGAAAAAAAATAGAGGGTATGCGTATTCGATTTTGCAAAAAAAAATTTGCCATTGTATCTTGGGACACCCTAGTATACACATTTAAAAACTTCAGTACTTAAAAGCAAAATAGCATAGTTTTAATTATTGTCAACATTTTTGGTGGTTGCATAAAACAAATGGAAGTCGAAGTTATTTTTAAAAGTGGTTATTTGCACAATAGAATTTCATATTATTAAAATATTTAATTTTATTATAATTTTTAATGGATTCATCTATTATTTTTATATTAGTATGCGTTTTTTACATTTATAATTTTCTTGTTTAACGGCTACATTAGCCGGTTTCCCAATCAGATGCAAAGTTTTAATTTGAATATGAGTTGCATAAAAAAAAGATTGCCGATCCAATCCTTATCGTCGATCTTATCCGTATTTGGTGAAATCTTGTTATCCGAATCTATGCGAAATCATTTATCAGGTTCGGTCGGGTTGTGGGCCTACAGAATTTTTGTTGTTGTTGTTGTTGGGTTAGGGTAAGATTACGGGTTGAATGTAAATATAGTTTCAGTCAACCATCATTCATGTTCAAGTAGACATTCAATCATGTTCAAGAAGTATATAACCGGATTCGTGCATGACTCTAGATCCGAGCCGACATCAGAAATTGTATCGTAACACAATTTCTGATAAAATCTGGTTACTTGGTCGTATGCAAGATTCTATTCTGAACAAGACTTACAGTAAAAACATTATACCCGACTCGGGTCAGATCGGGTTCACGAAAATCAGGTCACACGACAACTAATCCAAATCTATTCTGTAGCCAAACAAATCGAAAAAGATCTATCCGAAGTTTCTGGATTGTATTCGGGTAAAATCTGGTCGCCTGACCCGGTGCAGTGTCGTCACAAACGTCACAAACTTGAACCATAAAAAAATTTTGATCCGAACAATCCGTATAGGATTCGGGTAAAATCTGGTCACCCTATCCGATGCAGATTCGTCACATTTTTCACATTGAAGTCGCACGGTGACTTCACAAAGTAGTCACATTGTGAGGTAACAGAAAGCCTTGAAAACGGCCATAACGACCTCGCATTTACGTCACAGTGACTTCACATCGACGTCACGTGACGTCACGACGACTGTCACAAAGTCACAGTGTGACTTCACAGTGACGTCGCCGTGATGTCACCATGCCTTACGGGTACATATATATATTTAGATATTCTGTCTCTTTTATATTATATGGATATAATGTACTTTTAAACACACCATTGTTACATTTAAATTTCATGATCTTCCTGCTATGATTCTGACCAAATATCTATTTACTATGCAGTACGAAAAATACCAACAATCCAACCATTTGGAAGTAGTAGCACCTTTTATTGGAAAATCTCATCAGAGATATTAAATAATCTATTTATTGTAATTATTACATAGAAGAAACACAATGCCAAAAATAAGGAAATTGGTTCAGTTTAAAAACATTTCTACTTTTCTTATTAGACTTGTTATAAAGCTAAGGTAAAAGGCCTAAATATCGTCTCCCTAAGAATAATCACAATTTGACAGTTAAGTTAAATCTAAAATCTTCATATAGCAATCATACAACGTCAAATGCGTATAATGAGGCCTCAGACTAGTCTTCTAGTAGTTGAATAAAAACCATAGCTTCCTTCCCCCAAAACTGTTATTGATAAACAAAAGCCTGTTCTACAAACTTCTTCTCTGCATTTTTCATTCTAAACTGGGACGTATTGATTTTTTTTATCAGCTTACCCAAAGGTATCAAGATTTTTCGAAGAACGTTAAGAGGAGGACAATGGGTGGATGGATGTTGTTAAGAATTGAATAGTTTTATATATATCGATGCAGGAAAGATGTCTTCGAGGATGTCTTTTGTACCGAAAGTGTACCAAATTATAATTCTCGCAAGCGGAAAGACATGAAAACCTAGCTCTGTCACACCGTCCACATCTCAACGTTTTCGAACCATCGATTGTCGGTCTATATCCTCATTTTGTAGCCAGAGTACTAACCATTGGGCTCTGTAGACCCGACAGGGGGGGGGTTGCGGGTTGGACGGGTTTTGAGAACGTTATCATATTAGTTTGAATCATATTTAAATAAAAGCACTATATGCAGAATGGGTAAGGATTGTTTCTGTACCACCTGAAAGCTTTACTGAAATTTTACTGTTTTAAAATTAGTTCATATATATTTACTAAACTAAAAAGTTAAAAATATATAAATTATATTTTTGTAATAATTATTTTTTTATTCGTGGCATATTTATTTTGTAGTCATAGATAATGGTGTACATGATGGGCAGGCTCATATAGGTGTTTTCAATTAAAATAAAATATTTTAAAAACAAAAGAAGAGCAGCTGAATTCACAGGTATGTTTTTAAAATTGTATATATTATGCCAACTTATTACAAATTACATTAGTTTTTGTACTAAAACAGGGATGCAAGCTCTGCGCCACGAACGGCCAACTGACACCAAAAAATTTTAATAGTATTTGTCACCTTATTTAATGACAGAATTTCTGAAATTTAATAAGGCGTAGAAAACCTATAAAATTTAGTGGTAACAATTGGGCATTTGTGGCGCTGCACTTGCATCCCTGTAACTAAAATCTACACATTTCTGGATAAAATTAAACCTAAAAAAACTTCAGATAATGATTAATTAAATACTATTTTCCGCTATTAATCATTATTGGGTCTTTGAAACAGCGCAGCAAACACTCTTAATAAAAAATAAAAAAAATAAATAAGATTTTTAAAATTAACAAAATTAATTTTGTTCTGTTGGAAAACCTTGCAAGCTGTTGAACAAAAAAAAAATTGTATTTTAAATACATAGATTATGAATTTAAGAAAATATAACGCACTTTTGTCAAATTACATTTCATTATAAATTTAGCGCTACAGTGTGAATTACAATAATGTTTTATTTTAAATTTTTTCATAATGTTACATTTCATCACATCCTACTTTAAAAGACTGTAAATGTAAATTGCACACAAATATATTTTTCAAAAGGTATTAAATAAATTTATGTGCGAAAGTCTTTTATACTTCCTATTAATAATAATATAAGAATTCATTATACTCTAAAAATTGCCTTTTCACAAATTGAAAAAATACTCATTACACCTTCTTAATTTAAAAGTACGTTTGTTTTTAATTTTTTACTAGAAAAATTTAAAATCTTGCGTTATAGTATAAAAAACAAGGTTCCTACAAAAGCGACTTAAATAATCTTTCAGAAAATATAATTAGAACAGATTTAGAGACAGGATTAAATGTTTAATCCTCTAATTAATATTTTTTTCATGCAGGTGAGTTTGGAATTTATTTTTAACTAATAATAAAAAAAAAAACACTTCTTAATTTTTAATTAACTTTAAAATAATTATCATAAAATGGTCTACCTTTTCGTGCTTCAAAATCACGTCGACCGTTTTATTGAAATTCTGCTTTTGCAATTAAATGTTGATTATAAGTATTGTTTGTTAGACATTTAAATAATTCCATGAAAAATAGTTCACTGAGTTGAGTCTCATTTTACATATCGCGAATGTTTTTTTATTATATGATAAAAAATAAACAGACATTAATTAATATTTTATTTTTATATAAAAATAATTTAGAAATTTCCCCTAAAATTTTAAAATTTAAAGAAAGAAATTAATTAGGACAGTAAAAAAAAGTTGAAATGGTTGAAATTTTATTATTTTTGAAAATATTTTTAGCCGCCCACAGGGTGGTTTATTCTTTCAATCTCTATCATTTTTCATGTTTATGAAAAGTCACAGCAAAATGAATAGCACAAAAAGTATCTGTCACAAAATTGTTAGACAAACTGCGTTAGAAAGGTAAAAAATTGTATTTTTCTTGATATAAATTTAAAATCGAATGATTATGCCATTTTTGAAATAATGAATTTCAAAAATTACCAAATTTTACAATGAAGTACTATAGCGAAACCTTCACGCGTAAAAAGATTATGATAACGGTTGTTGCTTTCGGTCGAGAATGGACCTAACGATGTTAGCATTTTAACCGTTTTTAACGAGAATCTGTAACTTTAGAAGAATTTTTCTTTGAATAGGCAATAGAAATGCATAAAATCGTTACAAAAATGTTAAAATTACAAAAAGGATAGATGCAAATTATCAGATATGAAAAATAAAGAAGAATTTTGGTACTTTCGTGTTATAGCAGCCACCAAGCATGAAATATTTTTGTTTCTGTTTTCATTAATATATTGTAAATTTGGTACTTTCGTGTTATAGCGGCTTCCAAGGATGAACTGCCAAGCGGCCAAGATTTATCGCCAAATTATAAAGCATGTATGACATTATAATAATATATGATATAGATATAACATTTCTTGACGTATGTGGCCAAGTTATAGTCATATATGATGCATATATGATGTATATATATGACATGTGTATATGATTTATATATATATGACATGTGTATATGATGTATATACGACCTATAAGACATAAATAATATGTGTATAATGAAGTGTATGGCACATATAGGAGTGCTTGGAATATATATATATGCGCATATAGGATGCATATATAAGCTTTGCGATGATCTTCGCGAAATCATAACTGCAACCTTGGCATAATCATAATTGGGGGAGCCGCTATAACACGAAAGTACGGTATTTTTTTTTTTAGCCGCACACAGGGCTAATTCTTTCAGTATACAGTAAAATTCATGTTTATGAAAAGTCACAGCCACTCCATATATAAAGGAGGACACCCTTTATACATAGCTATACAAATGGTTGTTACTGCCGGTATTAAAAATCAAATTGTCTCTCTTTATTATGCCGATACTTCCGCTTGTATTTCCTTTCTCAGTACCTAATTGCCCTACAGCGGGCGCAGACCACATTTAAAGGATCCAACGAAGTTAAACTCGTTGTGGCGGACATTTCTAAGGGGATCCCGTGGCCCTATCTCCCATAGGAATTAAGTTAACCCCCGGGGGGTAAGTTCTTGTAAGTTCCGGGGGGAAATGTTCAGTAAGACCTTTTTGGTGCTCCCCTCATTTAAACCATGTACATGTAAAAACATGTAACACATCAATAGATAGATCTCGTCAAGCACTATGGTCTGGTCTTACTCTCGCCCTCTAACCCCCCCCCCTGACTTAAGAAGCATATTTCTCTGTTTCAACTTTTTTTAAATTTTATTTTTTCCCATCTTTCTCAGCCCCTTTAAGCCCCACAGACGGAGTAGGCCTCTTCTAAATGATCCAACGAAGTTAAACTCGTCGAAGCCTACATTTCTAAGAGGGTCCCGAGGCCCTATCTCCCATAGGACCGGAGTTTTTGAAACGGTATTGGTAACGGTTTTGGTAACGTTTTTGAAAATTACAGGTAGTAAAAGGAACATTTGTTTAAATTGCTTCACGAAAAGCTTCTGTTTATTCTGAATTATGTATTGGTTTGGGACGTTTCTGAAGATGTAGAAACACTTTTCGAAATCGTGTATTATTTGGAAGAGATTATATTGTACTTTCGTAATTCTTCTTGCTAGATAAAGAAATGTTTTCTGTTTTTTACAATGGATGCAGAATATATAAACAATAGGGATTATCAACGAAATAAATTCTTTTTATTTGCAATGGACATCAATAATTCCATTATAAAAATAGTTAATCTGTCATTAATACACTGTGATTAATACACTGATTAATACACTGTGAAAAGGTATTTGGTAACGTTCTTGAAAATTACAGGTAGTAAAAGGAACATTTGTTTAAAATGCTTCACGAAAAGCTTCTGTTTATTCTGAATTATGTATTGGTTTGGGACGTTTCTGAAGATGTAGAAACACTTTTCGAAATCGTGGATTATTCGGAAGAGATTATATTGTACTTTCGTAATTCTTCTTGCTAGATAAAGAAATGTTTTCTGTTTTTTACAATGGATGTAGAATATATAAACAATAGGGATTATCAACGAAATAAATTCTTTTTATTTGCAATGGACATCAATAATTCCATTATAAAAATAGTTAATCTGTCATTAATTTTCATCTATCAGATTACAATTTTTAAATGACATAAAATAATGGTACAGGTGACGGTTGACTTATAATAAAGTGTTTCCGAATTATTTTGACATGTTTTGAAAATTAACTTAATTACATTAGTTCATTAATTTACTTAAAATATCTTCGTTTAAACATTTAGCAATTTCAAAAATTAAATCAATGAATTTAGAAATTTGATCTTTTGAAAGTGTCGAACCTACAGTTTTTCCCCCATTGTACTTTTCAATGCAGAAATGATTTAATTTACTTTTACATTGATTAAAATTATCTTTAAGCGAGATTTGAGAAAAAAAAATATTTTTTAAACACAATTTAAATGAAGTAGAGTTCAAAATATTTTTTATTTATAACAACAATTTAATTTAAAACATTTAATATGCTATATGCTATATGCTTTAAATCAAATAAACTGAAAAATATTTCTAATATACCGAAAAGAGTGTTTCTTTGTTATAAAATACAGACCAGTGATGTAACAGGTATAACAAGCGTAAAACACATTAAATTGCTTTTCTACGATTTCTTTTATTCATTTCAAATAAATGATGGAAGATAATGTTTCTTGTACGGCAACTTTTCGTCGTCGATAAGTGATGCTGTAGGAATTTTCCCAGATATTAGAAATAATGGAAAGCGTTCTCACACCGCTTCCATTAAAATAAAACTATATTATAGAAGATTGTATCTTTATTTAAGAACAAAGAGATTCAGACGAAGACTTTTACTGAAAAAAGAAATTCTAGTTTTCGATTTCATTCATTTTGATTCATATTTCATGACAAGAATTTTGGAAATATTGAACTTTCCAGGATAGAGGAAAATGTCTGAAAAAAAATTATCATGTTGAAAATATACTTGACGGTTAAATTAAAGTTTGATAAGATGTATCAAAAAGAAGCAATATGCTACGTTTTTCACTCGTCTTCGGTATCCAGTATCAAACAGTGTCATTGTATTATAGGCATATATTATATTTTATCTATCTATCGTATTATCGATTTATTATTTCTCTGTATGTGTCTCTGTATATGTCTGAATGTCTGTCTATCTATCTATGTTTCTGTCTGTCTAACTACTTTATGTCAGTCTCTCTCTCTCTAACTGTCTATCTGTATCTCTCTCTCTCTCTCTCTCTCTATGAATATTAAGCTACAAATTGCGAATTTAGAAGTTTCATAAATTCGCTTCATATTCATTTCATGTATTCGTTATTCAAATTCGTTCATATATTTCCTTTCATAAAATTGTTACATAAATTTGTTTCATAAAATCATTTTATTAGGATTATATATACAGTAAAACCTCCATTAACGGTCACCTCTGAAAAGCGGTCCCATCCAACAACCGGCCACTTATACATAGAACAGAATGAGTCACATTGTAATAACATTAGATCGAACCTCCGAATACCGTCATCTCTGAAAAGCGGCCATGGCCAGGAAAAATTACTCTGAAA
Source organism: Maratus michaelseni (assembly GCA_963931845.1). NCBI lineage: Eukaryota > Metazoa > Arthropoda > Arachnida > Araneae > Salticidae > Maratus > Maratus michaelseni. Next base: position 232,745,312 of record OZ007590.1, read on the forward strand.
CGGCTACCGATTTGAAGTGCCCTCGGACAGGGCACTTATTTTACAGGAACACAAAACAAAATTTCGGATACGTTACTGTCAGTCTACAACCAGTATATTTTAATTAAAATCAATAAAATTCATTTAAAGTATTGAGATGCGCAGTGGCATTTTTCCAAAGGAAAGTGAGTTGCATTTATATTTTTTTGAATGGCCGCACAAAAGAAGCCATACATATTACGATGTATGAACACAGATTGCTTAAAATACATTTTAATGATATTATACTTTTTTCCAATTTAACTTTTCAGTTCTTCAAAGCAAATATAAAAACTTGTTTTAAAAATTATATTTTAGATATCAAAATCAAAATGCAATTTCTACTTGCTAAACAAAAAAAAAAAAAAAAAAAAAAAAAAAAAAAACGAGTAAATAGAGTGAAAAATTTTGCTATTGGAAGAGGAAAATGACGTAAACAACTTTATTTGCATAACACAATTGTTGTGCTAAAACATTTGATCATTCAAATCATACACATACAAATAATTTATAAGAGTTAAAATGCCTAAAATATGTTAATAATATTTTGACTGTGTTTGTACAAAAATATAATAGAAATTCTATACGAACTTTTCATTGGAATACAAATATATTGCATTGTTAATTTATGCAAAACAGTTTGTACCTTCGCTGTATGCCAACACATACATTCACTTATTTAAGTCTCCGTTTTAATCAATTTGCAGGCATTTGTTAACTTTTAACGTTAGAAAAGAATATGTTTACCAACAATCAGTACTGTGAAATGGTATTACTTTACGAACAGCGCAATCGTAATAGGCGAGAGGTATGCAAGGCTATGTGCTATGAAATTTCCGGATCAAAATTAACAACGATCGAACACTTTAGCTAAAATTGTTAAGCGTTTAAGAGAAACCGGTAGCTTTAAGCAGCATACTCGATTAACTCGGTTCGCTGGTTCAACTGTACCTCCGGAGGATGTTCTAAGATATACACTTGCTCATCCTGCATGTAGTGTACAATATATTAGCCGAGAGTGTGGATATTCAAAAAGTCAAGCATGGAAAATTTTAAACAAGCAAGGTGAGTATCCTTATTGACCAACATTAGGACAAGAATTAGTATCAGGAGACAAAGAGTGTCGTTTTAATTTTTGTAATTTTATTTTAAACAAACAAGATGAACGTCCATCCTTTCTGAATGAAATTATGTGGACTTTTGAATGCCAATTTACAAGACAGGTATCGTAAATACTCAAAACATTTCCTATTAGTCCCTGGAAAATTCACACATTTTCGTCCGAACAAACATCAAGTACGTTGGTCCATAAATGTTTGGTTTGGTATCTGGAAGTCATCCTTAATCAGGCCATTCATCTTCTATGACACTTTAACATCAGAAAAATGTTCTGATATTTTATGTGGACCAGAATCCAAATTTTTAGAAGAGTATGTTTCATTACAAGATATGTCACATACGTGGTTTCAGCATGATGGCGCGAAAGTACCTAGATCACTTAAGCCACGCACTGTCTTAACCAGTGATTTAGGAAATAATATTATAGATTATGGAGATCCTATTGACTCCCTCAGATCACCAGAGTTGAATCCTTTAAATTTCTTTCTTTCGTGTTTTCTGAAAAATAAAGTATAAGAGAGAGAATCCACTAGTCGAATAGATTTGTGGAATTGTATTTCTATGGCATGCAGATCTGTACCACCTACAATGTTTCTTAAAGTACAAGAAATATTTATTTCACGTGTGCATTTCTGTATTGCAATCGACGGAATTCACATCAAACAAGTTTTATGATAACTTTAATTTTTATTAATTAAGTTTTAGACTAGTGGACCCGTGCGAGGAATTTGCACTGCAATCTAATATTTTTTATCAGTATGTAATATTTATTAGATGCAGGTTTAAACTTCTAAAGAAAAAGTAAGGATAAAAATATCTGCAAACAACATTTAGTTTTCAGTCCAGCCAGAATATCATCTAATTTATTCCATCAAAGGTAGAGTAAAAACTTACCCCAGATTGCAAAAGGAACGCTAAAAAAATAAAAATAATAAAAATAATAAAAATAATAATAAAATAATAATCGTATTTTAACTGCATTAGAGGATGACGTCATCCACTTTGAGAAAAGCATGGATATAGAAATATAAACCTAAACGTTTCAATTTCGATTTCACTTTTTAATCATAAATATAAAATAAACTCATGCGGGTATTATATTTTTTTATAATCGTTGCTGAGCATCATATAATGTGGTATTTTATTTTAGTAGCAACAGTAATTTGAGGAAAACCTTGCATTTCTTTTATGAAAACAATGCCGATTTAATTTTTAATTTTTAGAAAATTTAAATTAAAAAACATGTTTTAACGAAATGTTAAGTGTGCTATGTCAGAAGCCTGTTCAAAATCCTTTCATATGCTATCTCATCCGTTGTTCTGGGTTTCGTATTTTCTTAGAAAAAGGGATGTTGACAGGAGAAATAATATATACGATTAGATAATTTAATAGAGTTTTAAAATATGTATCCTTTTGTAAAGAATTGAGACTGTTGTTTTTCATCATTTCATTTAACAAAAATTATGTTATTTTTTCACTTATATTTTTCATACAAGTTGTATGTTTTGTTTTAACGTGTCAGAAAGAAAATAGATTTCAAATTTATATTGTAATGTCATTTTTACTCTCAACTATTATTTTATTTTTATGTATGACGATTATTTATATTTTTTAGTAAATTTGTGAATGGCCCCTATTTCGCAGCAAAAAAGATGCTTCATCTTTAAACAGCTATTACTCGGTTAGTTTTAATCGTAGAAGAATGGGACTTTTTTGTCTTACTTAATAGTATAATAGGTATTTTTTTTAAATATCACTTATAGGACAGGGAGACCGTATAAAAATTAAATTTTGAAACTTTTTAAGAAATGTTTTTATTGACCCGAATCGCTTTAAAAAAATCGCTTTACCTCATTAAAAAAATTTTGCATTTGGATCTATATGTCTGTTACTAACGGTTTAGGAATTAGCCATTGGCCACAGTTGAGAGTGGACACCCTGTGTTGAGGACGCAGTTTCAGAATATTAAGAAGCTGAAAGAAAAATATTTGGGGCTATATAAAGGTAACTAAAGCCAACAATCATGATCGATATGAAGTAGAGAAAATAGGGGATCATGAAGGTCCAGGAAAATTTTCAACCGGAGCTGATTACATGAAGCCATGATCTATGCGTTAAAATCATCGATATGTTATCATAGATTAAGTATATGTTCGTGTATGCATGTAAAATTGTGTTATCAACATTTTCTATACAAGAAATAATATACCTCTAATCTTAGCTGTGTAAATATGAATACAGAACAAGCCAAGACGTTGATGTCGAGGTGTCATCAAGATAAGATGACCGATCTGTAGGAAATAAATATATCTTACTTATTTAACTTATCAGCAAATAAAAAAACTCTCTTGCTTTTATTTATTGTCAATATCTTGAACTCATGAGAAGCAAAAGCAAAATTCACGGTTTACGAGCACAGACTTTAGACTTTAAAAAGCAGATATGGTCAGTCCTATTTTTTTCCATCATTCATGAAGCATGAACCAAAACCATTAAGAAAACAATTGGCTGTGTTAAGCCTTAAGGGAATATTCTATTTTGGGCACACTATATTTAAGATTATTTTTAGCATATTTATAAATGAATAAATTTCGAATAATCATTTTCAATCCTTATTTTTTGTGAAATACTTTTGAATTCTATTTAAATAATAAGACAAATTTTCAGGACTCAATAGTAATTTAAAAGTAGCTAGTTTACAGTTTCGAAATAAACTTTAATATGTATAATGTAATCTATGGAGAAACAATACGTAATTTTGAGTTAATTAGAAACAAAAACAGATCATTAAAAAGCGATGGTAGATACAAACAAAATATCCATTTAAATTTTACAAATCTAAGTTATATGTTAAATATTTACGTGTAAATTTTACACATATAAATCTATATGTGAAAATGGCTTTTCTAAATGTTATAACTTTAAATCTATGTGTGAACTCTATTGAGGATCAATGTGATTTTTCTTGGTCCTCTGTTGGGATATATTGCTGTGAAATTTCGTAACCGTCTGGTATGTAGAAGGTTGTCTGCATGACTATCTGTAATATATAAAACCGAATTCAAGAATATGTGTTTGTTATAGAAATAAAATGCAAAAAATATTAATTGTATGGTATTTAATACTTAAGGAAAATTACTTTACACAGTTTCCTTATATTAAATGTCTTTTTAGACATTTTCATTAAATAAGCTATTTTGAATTTGAATATACATACTTCATTAATCTGATAGAAACACTCTATCTAAAGTATTCGATCCTTATTTTCCATTAAAGAAAATAGGTATCTTGGCAATGACTGCAACTGTAATTTCTTTTTTTTTTTTTAGTTTTCTTCCCGGATAAATAATAATAAACTTGAACGAAAAACCATGCGTCAAGCATAGATTATTTGACACTTTCCAACGCTTCCAAAAGAATTTTACAAATCATACCGTTTAATAAGATAAAATATAACATCTAAGTGAACAATTTGGAAAACGCATAACATATTTAAAAACATAATTTCAGGAATTTCCAACATATACAATATTCGGAAAAATATACGAATACTTTTATTCAGCCCTGTATAGGATCTATAGATTTGTATACATACTACATAGGATGCTAAATTTTAGTTCAGTTAGGAAATGCGTAGCACAGATTAAAATTCTTCGTCTGGAGTTTCTGTCAATAAACGGAAATGTGTTCGCGAACTTTTGTGCTTGCCTGTATAGGATCTACAGAATTTATACACACCACGTAATAGACAAAAAGAGAGTTAAAATTAAAATTGCGTTCAGTAATTATTGTTAAGGAATTATTGTTAACAGACAGTAGAGAATTGTTTTGTATGTCCATGTAAATGAACGATGACTGCTATACACACAATATTCTGTAGGAAGCCTCTTGTAATGCACCTTACTGATATATATGAATTTCAATGCGATTAAAATAGCGAAACATTATTAAAATAAACCGCAGACGATTTTTCTCCATATACGGAATGTAACGGAATTATTTTGAGTGTCCCTGTAAAAAGACTATAAGTGCTACACACTTCCGTTGAAATAGGGAACATGCTATAGATATCGACAATAACATATAAAAATTACAAGGCAATCGGAGCATATTTACGGGAGTTAGAGCACGGCCAGACGGCCAGACGGCAGACGGCAGACGGCCAGGCAAACCGAAGTCATAAACACTTTTCAACTAGGTTGGAAAGTGTTAAAAAGCAGCAATGATGGTCTCCTATTTTCTCTGGGAGCTGTTATCGAAGCTCTAATAATGACTTTTAATGATCTTTTATTCTTAGGCAAATGTTAAATTTGAAGATCTGTTTATAAAGCAGACATTCAATTTTCTTAATATATTTTTGCGGAAAACGAATGATTTCTTTTAATGAATTATAAAAGTATTAAAGGTTTTATGAGTAATAGGCAGATTTATTGCTGATAAAACTGTTTAAAAACTAATGTTTCTAAATCTACGAAAATATAATGTAACCACAAATGAAAATATTCAATAACCTCTTCAGAGTTACCTATGATACCTAAAAGCGTTCTTTATCTTTAGAAACCTCAGAAACCAATATACTTTTGAGATTTAAAGAATAATTTATGAAAACAAAGTTTCTTTTGTAGGCACTGATTTTTTAAAACGTTACCGAATACTATTAATAGTGAATTAACGAGTTTTATCAAACTAGAATATCGGTATGTAGGATAGTATTTATTCTCAATTAAACATTTTCAGCTACGTAATTGAATTGATACATGCAATAGCAACAAAATAATATTAATTGTAATGTTAATTTTAATGCTGTTAATGTATTTTTTTATCAAACCTGCTTGTTAAACATGAACATGTTTACTATGCATAAAATAGCTCTCTTTAAATTTCTTGGTTGCTCTTTGATTTCCAATGAACTTAAATTATAACTGTAAAATACAATTTATATAAATCGAAATCTGTTGCAGTGCTGTGGATTTTTATGTGCAAATATTAATATTTTACAATAGAGAAATTACCATTTTAAATTAAAAAAAAGGAATGATATAATAAATTATCAACCATATTAAATCTCTATTATTCAGTAATATTATTCATTATCTAATATTCATTAATCTAACTTTCAACAATTAGAAAAACTGTAAGCAAATCTCTATTCATAATAATATGAAAACTGATTGGCTATAAATTTCGAATATGTCCAAGCATAACAGTCCCTGCTGTCCCTCTGAGCATCATAGGGCTTTACTGCATTTTCATAAGAATATTCATAAAACTAATGTTAATTTAAATTTTCCTTCCTTGTTGGTTTCTAAAATTCGCTACACTGTGCAGTGCTCAATCGTCTCATCCACCAACAATTAGCAACCAGCCAACTAAGAAAAAACAACTTAGGCAACAATATGCACTGAAGCCACGTCGGCCTATAGATTTATCAAACACATCTTCGCCATGCGGAGATCGGGCGAATCCTCGCTCTGCATCAACCCATCAAGTTGGGTGAATTCCTGGCAGGTAGGAACCTGGTCAGCGGTTTAAAAAATATACGCTTTTTATCTCTTTATTTTATATTTATCTTAAAATACGATTCTGTTAAAAATATTTTTGTCTACAGCTGATTTAAGTTGTTTTTGAAAAACGGAAACATACGGGCAAACCGCCTAGAGGGTTAAAGAAACACTTGTGATAGTATAAGAATTATTAATAAGAAAACATACGCAACATAGGTTAAATTGTTTAGAACAATGCACTTATAAAGTATGCAAAACTTAATCTGAGAGCTTTTCGCTTAGATCATGTATAGAAATAATAGTAAATTAATTCACGAAATCAGTGTTTCCACACAAGAAATATCATTTTAAATAAATTTGTACTTAAAATTTCACATTATACTAGATATTTTAAAATTATAATTTAGAGCATTATAGATTTTCTCTTAGAGAGTTTTACAATAAATTCTGAAGTTCTTATGTACGCAAATTTACACTGAATAAACTTGACTTTATTCTTTTGGAATTGATGGGTGGAGAATACAAAATGTACACGAAATTATATGCCCCTTATTTGTTGTAATAGAGATGTATAATGTTTTTCGTAAGAAGCTAATTATCATCCACAAGATTTTTTTTAAGTTGGTGAGTACGTACGATCACTGCAGTTATATCATTCCGCTCTTATAACGTTAGCATATCATTTATCCTACATTATTGCAAACGTATACAAACTTAAGATTTTTTTTTGGTGTGGGGGGGATTCATACTTGTATTTCGAAATCATATTTCAATTAACTTGATTTTATTAATAGCCGGAAAACCAACAATAAACAACACCAAAATTAAAAGGCAAGAACACATTATAAAGAAATGACAAACAATGTAACAAGAAAAATATTTTCAGATGATATGTGTACTGTGTACAAGCTAAACGTGTAAAAAAAGTGATAAAAATGTATTACAGTGGGAGATTACGAAATTTTCATAATCAAAATAAATGAGAACCTTTAATCATACCTAAGAACCTAGTAATTGGATGATGCACGATTAACTTGAATGTATTTAATGTATACAAAATAAAGGCAATATATGTTGTTTTAAATATCTTGTTTTAACCAAACATTTCAAATATGTGACAAACATTTTAAATGTTTAATCATTTCTGTCATAATTAACGAAATTAAATGAATATTATTTAAGTCGGAAACGTAGAAGATTTAACTCATAAAACACACAGAATACTAAGAAAAATTACGCCTAATGTAAGTACCGTTTATTTATTTTATTATAATAAGTATAATTATTTTGAGTATTTTACTTCTTATGACATATTATTGAAAAGTACTTACTTAACTTAAAAGACTGTTAAAGCTTTAGAGGATGAAAAGTGAAATTTTACGCATACAAATTAATTTATAACTAATAAACTTTAAACACATGTTAAATAATATGATAAGTAATTTCTCTTTCATATGATAATCATTTGCTTTAAAATTTAATGCAGAATGTTAATATAAGAGTTGTGTTTGAGTGTGTCAGAGAAAATCTGCAAGTGTTTATTTTAATACTTTAATTTACAAAAATGAAAATAAGACTGTTTTAGAATGAATAATAATTAAGTTTAATTAAAGAAAAATAAAAGAAACCTTCCAAGATATGTTTTTTCTGATTTAAACTTTTACGAATGAAAAAAAAGTGCTAGAATTTTTCCATAAATAGCCTTTCTTTTACTGAACTCTAATTGAAGAAATTTTAATCAATACTATATATTTAAAACGATTTTATTAGAAAACAATTTGAGCTAGTCTTTTAATTACAATAAATTAACTACAGAAACTGCAATGAATATAAAGAAAAAACTTCAATTTACTGGAAATGTATTCGTATTTAAAGAGATTAAAGTTTATATATTTTTAATTTATAAAATGTTTCACATTGGATGATTTGAATTTCTACAACATTCTAGAATCAGAGTTCACATACACATTATTTTTTATACATATTACTATGTAGAACATGTTTTGATTTTGATTTTATTTCATATTACTAGGAGGCTCTGCTCCATACGAGGTACGCCCGTCAAACCCCGTTCTGACTTAAAGTTTAAAAACACTTTGATTTGATCAACACTAAAACGATCGCGGAAGATTGAATTATAATTAAACGACCAGTGGCGATTTGTTGTAATCGGGTTTTCATTCATTTTTCTTTGACTGAAATATTTTAAGGCCGAATCAACTGCTGTTGAAACAACTAACAACTGTTTGACATTGATTCAATAAGATCAATTAAACATTTGAAAATGAAGTCTTGTAAAATGGTTAAGTGAACAATGTCGCTGCATTGGGGAGTTTTTGAGCAATGCTTTAGAAAATTGGGCACTTCTCCTTTATCCCGTCGACTACTTTCTATAAAAGAAAAGAACTGTAGCCAAAATATAGGATTTAACGCTAAAAGTGCATAAACTTGGCGTCGCATTCAATTGACATCAGATGCGTTACACGTGTTAGTTATGTCATTGAGTGATTGTTAATTCAACGTTTATCTGTTTTTTAATGATGATTTAACAATTTATAAGTTATTGAAGGGAAATATATTTACTTACGGTGTTTTAAAATTTGCAATAATAGATAAAATATTTTGTCGAAATAAATTAATATCTCGTGTAAACAAATGTTTATATTGAAACGGCTTGGAAATATTTTTTATTTGGGCATTTTAAATATGACGTAAGTTTCCCCATTTAATGTTTTGAACGCGTAATAATTTAATAAATTCTCTTTTTAATATTCAAGCGCAAGTATATTTTTCATTACGTAATTTTCTACATTTACTGCTTTTAACACGGGATCATATAATTATTACTTTAAAGTTTTATTCCTGTTTTTAATAGCCACTTATAAATACCTTTTTTAATGAAAATGGAATATTATTATGTGCGCGATTTTACAAATAAGCAACAATTCAAATAATGGACTTTTGAAATATGAAATAAATCTCCATCAAAATAATGAAAATTTTAATGAAAAATTAAATAAAGTCTCAAAAATTAGTCAAATTAAAATAATAATTGGCACTCTGCACACCGCAATCATGTCAACTATATTCATTTAAATCATGGTTGAATTCCTATGCATAGTTTTCATTCCAATAAAAAAATTTTAAGATAACTATTCTGACCGATTGTAATATTAAATATCTCTTAAAATATTTCTTCGATATAAAAACTTTCTTCTTCAGCGTGTTTATTGAATATATCTCTATAAAACTACCAATTTTCATATTTTTTATGCAATAGTTTTCTGAATATTAGCCCAGAAAGACCTCAAGGCACAACAAATAAATTGAAAGTGGCTGCGGCGGCGATGGTTACTTTTTTTTAAATATGGAGAGATATTTACTTGTTGTGCCTTTGTATTAACGTTACCTGATTAAAAATGTTTGAAGTATTATTTCCATTATTTCCATATTCTCATATTCTCATTCTATATATTAATTCCGAGGTACAATCATCATGTGGATTTAACATTCGTCGAATATTCAGCTTCATCGTTAGTCATAAAGCCTTTATCGTTAGTTACCACAAAGAACAGCGAATTAAACAATCGTGATGATTTTCAACACGTTGAGATTTCTCAAAATATTGTAGTGTTTTGCACTTTCTTATTTGTATTCAAGGTTCATGTGACTTCTACAATTTCAAGATCTGAATCGTCATTATATATATATCTGATGAAATAACAAAGCAAATAAACAGACGAGGCCTTGAATCGAATATATATATTGAGTTACGAAAGAACATTACACAATGACAAAAACATAGTAACTGACTGAAAATTGAACATCACTTATATTTATAAATTCGTCTGGGATTCTGCAGTCATGTTTCCCGGACGTGCAAGAAAGCTTACACAAAAGTATCATCCAATAAAATTTAAGATGTAATGCTACGATTACAATTACGATACGATATACTAACAATCTCAAAGTACTTTTATTAGTTGGGTAAAAAATTACGATATACCGTTAAATAAATATAAATAATAACGAAAAATCATGCGTCACGTATAGATTATGTAACACTTTCCAACACTTCCAAAATAATTTTAAATATCATCTTTCACCTTATTAAACGTTAAAGATATCGAAGTAAATAAGGTCAAGGTCAAACCGGACGGGGACGCCTACCTTTCGGCTTAAGCTCATCTAGCCTCGATATTCAAGTTTGTTTACTTTGCAGCAAGGCCCCAGCCCAGGAAGAGATGCCCGGAAAGACCATACGAAGGTGACTCTCACTATTGAAAATTGACTATCAAAGATTACAATGCCAATCACAAAGACTGTCCAATTAATGGGCTGAGTGAACAATTGTGATTGTAAATAACTATAAGGAGATGTTGAGCTTTTGAAAGATAATAATTAAAGTTGAGAAAAAATTATAAATACATAACAATACTAATAGCTCACTTATTGAACGATAAACAATTAATAAATACGATCTTAACAAAGAAAGTAATCATAGTTTGAATAGTAGAATCGAGTGTATAAAAAGATTTATATGGGGAAAAACTTAAATAATTATATGGAATATTTAAACAGTTAACACAATTTGAGTGCGGCAAAAATGGCAGAAAGCAAATCTGAGAATACAAGTACTGTGTATACAAGTACTAGTACTAAGAATAATGGGGAATAACATAAGTGGTTATATAGAAATATGTACAAGTAGTGAAAACAATCAACACAAATCAAATACCACCATGAGATTAGAGAAGTAGTACTGAAACACAAATTTCAAATTTTGATGGTGCAAAAACTGATAAAACAATTTAATAATTATACTAAAAAATACGAAGTAATACTTTGGGATATAGAGCAATATGTATACTATGTGATGCTGAAATACAAATTCTAAAAATGCAAATTTCCGAAAATTCAAATTCTGAAAATGCAATTTACCAATCCTACAAAGCAGTATTAAATAATACTATGGATACTGAGCAATAATACTACCATATAATAATTCTGTATGATGCTGAAGTAGATAATAATAATGGATACAAGTAAGTACTAAATGAACAATAATGAATGGATAATAATACTAGAGTAAACAATGATAAATTATGCTGAAAATACTAAATAACACTGTATGATGCCATTAAGAATTACTAAATTGTTAAGGTTAGAGTAAAGGTATAGTGTGTAAAGTTCCCTATGCATATTAGAAGTCCACTTCATCCTCGACCTCCACTAAGTCCAATAGAGGCATTATGAAAAAGTATTGATTGCGTTCTAGCAGAATCACACTATCTGTTATTTTTTGGAGAAGTTTTGATTGTTTCAGCACATAGGCAAACCAGGCCGACAGATTCATTTGTGAAGGCTTTCAAATGTGATGGTGGACAGTCAGGGTACAATCTAGGATATAATGTAACGATGTACCTCTTTTTACACAGGTGTATCTAGGTGACGATGCCTTGCCGAATTTTGTAGAGATATTGAGGAAACGGGCCATTATTTGTAGCAAAGATGTAGTGGTACCTATTTTGAAGTTGCAGATCTATTGATACTGTTGGGATTAAGGCGTGAGTAAAGTGACCCGTTGTTCCCAGATTCCAATCCATTTGCCATGATCTTATTAATTCTAATCTTGTTATTTTCTTTAAATATAATGGTGGAGATGGGTAGAATTTTTGTAAGATGTCCTGTGATGGTTTCGTTACATAGCGGCCCAGTTTATCAGTATACTCATTTCCAGAGATGACAAAATGACCACGCACCGAATTTGAATAAAATGAATTTCTATGTTTGTTTCAAGGTTATTATTATGTCATAAACGAGTAAGTTGGAGGTGGATATATCTTCTAATGTCTGGAGCTTGATTTATTAAGCTAAGCAAATAATTTCGAAAACACATAACATATTTAAAAACCCAATTTCAGGATTAAAAACAATATTAAAAAAATATTCGAATTTTTTTTTGCAGCTCTTTTTATGTTCTTTAGATTTGTATGTACACTACATAAAATGATAAATTTTATTTCAGTTACGAAACATGTAGCACAGTTTAAAATTCCTCTTATGGAATTTTCATCAATAAATGGGAATTTATATACACCAACTGAGAGACAAAAAACGCATTTAATTTGAAAACGCGTTCAGCAACTGAAAACGCACTTAAAGCAATTATTGTTAACATACAGTACTGAATTGTTTTGTGTGTCCATGTAAATGAACAATTAATGTTATGCACAAAATATTCTATATGAAGCCTTTTGTAATGCACCTTAGTGATATATATCAATTTAAATATGTGTTAAATAGTGAAACATTATTAAAGTATACTCCAAATGATTTTTCTCCATATGCCGTAATGTAACGGAATTCTTTTGAGTGTCCCTGTAAAGATAAGTGCTATGCATACTATATTCAATTGTAATAGTCTTTTTGTGCACCTCAGTGATATATATCAATTTCAATATGTTTGAAATTGTGTAAAGCATTAAAATAAACCGCAAATTATTTTTCTCATAGTCGCGAGTTAGAGCATAGACAGACAGAAAAACACGTACAGAGAAAAAGACAGACAGACACAAGGCAGACAGACATACAAATCGAATTCATAAACACTTTCCAACTATGATGGAAAGTGTTAAAAAAAGTCAAAATCATTTTTAGCCATAGATGTATTTTAATACAAGTTCAATTGTTTTAATTTAATTTAAATTTTTTAGTGTGCATTGCCACAAACATATATATTTTTATGCGTAAACTGGTTTAGTTTTAAATGAGTATACGAAATATCGGGTCGTGAAATATATGTTAAATACAATAAACAACATACAAGTTCACGGTATGGTCCATTAAATGGTTTTCCATTTTTGAAATCAGATGGAGTGGACTTAGGAGAAATAGGAATATCATGATATTTATATTCTAGCGTACTAAACTTATTTAACAATTAATTATATAAAATTCTTGATTCATTATTGAACTATCAGGCTTGAATTTCGTTTGAATACCTAGAAATTGTTAACACTTTCTGATATGGGAAACTCTTTAGACAGTAAGGAAATAACTACATTAGTTCTATTTACATATGAACTTGCTACTAATATATCATCTGCAAAAAGAGCAATAATTATTTTATGATCAATTACTGTAACGAATAAAAATACAATGTTCATTATTAGGAGACTTACTATTTAATTTTGAAACAAACTCAAGAAAACTTTCAAACTATTATCGAAGGGCTTCTTTTAAACCATGTAAACTTATTTTAAGCTTTGTATATTTGAATCCACTTTATCATCATAGCTTTGTGGCTGATCCATAAAAACATGTTCATTTAACTTACCATTCATGAAAGCTGATTTTAAATCCAATACAACTGCATGTAGGTCTTCATTTAAAATCCCAACAACACTAAACGTAAAACTGGCATACGTATTACAGTGAACCAGTTTCACTATAGTCTACTCCTTCTTTTGAAATAAATCCACGAACTACAAGGGCGCTTTATATAGTCCATCTCTTTTGATGGTAAACATCCACTTGCAGGAAATATATCGTTTGTCAGTTTGTAGTTTTTCGAGATCCCAGACGTCGTTGATCTTCATGATTTCTGTCTCTGCATCCATTGCTTCATTCTCTTATGTTGATTATCAACAGGGAGGAATTTGATATCAATAAAAGGTAATGTTTCTTGTTGGTAAAGTATTGTTTCATACTAACAACCTGGATACCAAAAAAGTTGATTTCTTAATCTCTCGGATCTTTCTCTTCAGCATTATCCGATTCTTTATTAGTACATTCTTGAACACCTGGGTTAATTTAACAATCAGTCAGTTGTGAATTTTCTACGATGTATTGTTTCAATTTTATGTTTGCTTTTCTCTACATCGAATTTGAAATTTTTTGATATAGTTATGTGCTTTGTCTCAGGATCCAAAAATCGATATCCCATTGATGAATAACCTATGAAGAAAATCTGTTTAGACCTGTCATCAAGCGTCGTTCGGTTAGCGGGAGGAACTAACATATAGGCACAGCATCCAAAAACACATATGTCGGAAATTTCTCCATAATCGGAATTTTCTCCATATTTCAGGATGTATTGCGTTAATTTGTCAATAGAGCTGCTTGGAGTTCGGTTTTTCAAGTAAGCTACTGAACCCAAAGTATAGCTTGACCCCAAAATGTCATTGGTAAATTTGTTTCATTAATCAAAGTCCATAATATATACAGGAGTGATCTGTTTCATCTTCAGCACTTCCGTTTGAAGCTGTTGTGTATAGAAGAGCTGCATCAATCACTATACCAAAGTCGTCTCTACAAAATCACTAAGTCATTATTTAAATATTCCTTGCCGTTATCACATCTAATTTTCTTTAGTGTACAATTAGTTTTCAAGAAAACTTTCAATCTTCAGCAGCAATGTTTCTGTAAACGTACTTCAGTGGTGCGGGAAAAATCATCAACGGCTGTCATAAAGTAGCATTTACCAGGATAAGTGTTCGGAACAACAGGACCACATATGTCAGCAGTCATTGGACTAGTTTATCTTTTTGTGGTTTTATTCCTATTAGTGTTGCACTCTATTTTGCCCGAACACAAGTATCACAATGGGAAAAGGGTGTCGGAAGTTTCATATCTTTCAACAATTTGTCGCTCGGATGACTCAAGCTAAGATGCCAGATTTCACAATCATTTTCTTTTAATGTTAGGACAGCTTCCAATTGGAGACAACGTCACTTCCGTATTGTCCATTCGAATCACGTTCACCAAAACAAAAATTTTTTTTTTCCTTTTTCAATACTTTTTCGTTCCAGAAAACAACTGCATAATTTGCACTCTCAATTTTTCGAATTGAAATAAATTGCCCATTCAAGTCTGCAACATAAAATACGTTATTCAGAGTAAGTTGTATTGCGTTTGATAATTTTCCGACAATATTTTTAACAACTTTTAGTTCAAGATTCATTGTTTTTGACGCAAAAGGTGGAACGATGGATGAAAAATATTTCTCATTAGATCAAATCTGGGAAGTTACTCCAGACTCTACTATAAATTCATTCTTTCTAAAATTTCCGGTAACAAAAGGCATTGCTGAAGAAGCAAAAATTTCTTCATTTGCTTTTTAACAGCTTTATATTCACGTTTAAAATGCCCAGACTTACCACATTGATAACTGCCCCGAGCTCCCTCTCGGTGGTTCCGACCCGACCCATTCAGTGGGGGGGGGGCGACCGGAAACCGAGCATTACGCGGAAGCTTCGTTGGGTTTCTCCGAATCGGCCCGTTCAGTCGGGAAGATGACCGGGTGCCCGACGCATGGAGCTGAAGTTGACACGAGGGGAGCAGCAGCTGACGATTCCGATATCCTTGTCGTGGTGGGGCGGCTGAAAAGCGGTATCTGTCTAGCCGGTGAAATTTCACCATCCTCCGTATTGGTGCGGTTTTCGTGTTCCAGGAGGAAGGCCGATGCCGTCCCTAGAGGGTCTTCAATGCAGAGCTCCCCGTGTCGTAGTCGCCGAGAGGCGTCAGGTTCACGGGATGTTTGCTCCGCGGGACCTTCGGGATGACAAAGGTGGTGAAAAGACACTGCGTAGACCGATCCCTCGTGCCCGGAGCTCTGAGCTGCCGTGGGTGACGCGAGGGCAAAAGTTAACTAAATCGGATCGGGCGGCTGCAAAACTTGTCTATGAGGAGACGAAGGCTTGGGCAGGATCTGATGAACACGTCTCACATGGTTCCCAGTGAAGAACTTAGCGACCGTAGCGGTTTGGGACCCGTAGGTCGCCTTGTGAGTCCTCTGTGGCTGGATCAGTTGTGAGTCGACCTCGAGGCCTGGATCGAGATTGCCCGTTCGGACCAGACGACGCGATGACAGGGGAGTACGGCCGTCAGCCTACGATACGTGTCTCGCGTCTACTCTGGGAGGAGATTTGTCTTTCTCGAGCGAAGGCCAAGAGGAACCGGACCAGTGGCTCGTCGGTAAAACGACGGTGTCTGAGCTTGAAATCAAATCATGGGCTGAAACCCAGTCCGACACGTCTCTCGTGCGGCCAGGAGTTTCCACGTCTGGCGGGCGTATCAGTGGCTCGTCTCTTGAGTTTAACCAGTGCTACACTAGATACCGGGCTTGCTCATTCATTATCATGACTTCACAAATGTTGGCTGGCCGCTACCAGCGATTGGTACAAAGAGAAGCGACAAAATGAAAGACATACAGCGATTGGCATAAAACGACAGGCTCGTCGCTTTGCACCAATCGCTGGTCACGGCCAGCCACCTTTTGTGACGTCATCATAATGAATGAGCAAGCCCGGTATCTAGTGTAGCCTTGGTTTAACCCAATTACTAACCTCGATCGGGACCGTCTCCTATGACGCGCTTAGAGGAGCTTTACGCGACCTCTAGAGTCCGATAGCGGCTCTTTTGATTTTTCCGTTGTTGATGTTTGTGTTTTGTTTTTATTTTGTGATAAGTGTCTGTGATATATATGTCGCCTTACTCGTCGACGGGGGTCGTTGGCCTACCGCCTAGTTCTGCCTAGGGGGGTTCAGGCTCGCGGGTAATACCGTTCGACGAGGGCAACCTATTCGAGTCTCGTATATGAGACAAGACCGAGTTTCCTCGTTGTCTTGGGTCGCACAGATGCGCCTTCCGGCACACGTAGTGTCGCCCACGGCAGAAGATACCAGTAGCTTGCCCTTCCATGCATGTCTATGATTGGATGCTGTGGGAAAACAAGTACCGCAGAGATGTCGGACGTGTGGTGGAGTTCCCGACTCCTCTATGGGGTTTCGGCGACGAAGCCGTTCGGCAGTCACTACGGTTCATCGAGTGTCACGTGGGGAAGTCTCCTCTAAGAGTAGGAACTTCCGCCGAATCGTAACGACTTATGTCGTTAATGCGAGCAATCACTTGGGTAATAGATTGGGAGGTTTCGCTGGATCGCGATCCTCTGAATCGGTCGTAGCGCCGTGGTGAGCCAAAGCCGCTGGCGCATTAAAAGTTCCTCAGAACTTGGGTACGATGAGATGGAGTGTTCACTGGGCGCCCCCGAGGACGTCTGCGATGCATCTTAGTTTTACCACATTGATAACACGTAAGTTTTCTTCTACAATACTTCGCTGTATGCACTTTTTGATTGCAAATTCTACATGAGAATTCTTTGCGAGTATACGACACAATCACAGTATTAAAATGAGTGGTCATGGTATGGATTTTTCCTTTCCTCGAATCAAGTAGAAGTGCTTCAGTAATTAACAGTCTTTGTGTGACAAAATACAATGTTAAAACGGCATTCGGTTGATTTTCTAAAGCATATATTTTCAACATCTTGACGCAACAACATCAAAATATAAACAATCGTATCGGTTTCACTTACTGCTCCAGAGAGTTTAAGATCCGAAATTAGATTATTTATTTCGTCAATATGAGTTCTCATAGACACAGAACAATCTTTATTAATAGATGCTAATCTTTTCCGAATGAAAGTTTGATTCACTGCATGCTTCGTATTATAGATTCGTTCTAATTTGTTCTTAAATTTAAGCGCAGTATTTTCATCTTGAAGCATGCAAGAACACCATCACTGAACAGTGATAACATTAAAAAAAAGCTTTTTTAGAATATCTGCTGCATTCTCTTCAGCTGGTTAGTGTTCTAAAAAGTTGTCCGATTCCTTAGCGGCAAATATTGCAATTACTCGTCTCTTCCAGATGGTACTGTTTCTATTATGACCTTTAAAAACTGAATTTCCATAATGTTTTTTTGATAATTCCTTCTGCTCGTTTAAACACAAAAAACAAAAGGAAACACTTTTCTCACTCAAACCCGAAGCACAAATGAAAAGAAAAATAATGCCGTGACACTGACTTTTTACACATATTCACTGGAACGCCTGTGAACCACGATCTGCTTATAATAAAAATACAAAATAAATAAACAAGACAGGAACTAATATTACTGTATTGAGTTTCACAGATGTACAACAACAACTGAAAACAGAAATAATAACAATTCAGTGTAATGCTATGATTACAATATCCTTACTCCGACAAAGTCTCTATTTTTTGGAGTTCAAACCTCATAAGAATATAATTAATATTCATGGACTAATGCAATTTACAAATGTAACGCGTTTTCATCGTAAAGCTGCTGTCATTCTCAGACCTGGTGATACGAGCAAGTGAGTGAATTGTTGGGGTTGGGGCTAGAGAGTGCTAAGCCCCAATTTTGAACTTATACACACATACATACATAAACATAAATATAGACACAGACACAAGCACAAACACAAGAATAAATTTAATAAATATACGTTCATTGTTTAGTGAGTGTTCAAGAATGAGACAGAAATGTGATAATTATACAGCTATACTTGTCGATATTTAAGTATATATACAGTTAAATAATTACATACGTTCTGAAATGGCCCTTTATTATTGGTAATAATAATTCATTTTTAATATTAATTAAAAAATAAATTAATTAAAATATAAACACTTTTTAATAAACAAATTCATATAAAAATTAATATTAATTAATATTAGGTATTATTAATAATTACAAACATAAAAACTTATTTAATTTGTAAAACAAATATATATTGTCAATTATTAGAATTATTATACATTATTATATTTATTTATATTATTTTTAAGATATAATATTAATAGTTATCTAATTATTGATAATAAATTATTTAAATAATAAATTAATTTTATTATTAATATTAATTATCAAAAATTATAAATAAATATTATTAATATTAATAATTATTCTAATTTGATTAATATTAATTATTATAAGTCCTTTTATGCTTATTAATGGTACTTCATCTGTTTCTTTTTCATCATACAAAAAGGTTTTTTTAATGTTGTTTTTCTTTATTAATGATCAGTTTTGACAAGACAATTAAAACTATGTACTACTTGTTGTTATGAACTAACTATTTTCATCATCAACCTTAATTGCTTTTTCCAGTTTATTTTAATTTCTGCTTTAATTAGGTTAAAGATTTTTTTTTATACTTTGTTTATTGCGTTTTTTCATTTATACAAAAAATATGAACACATTCATGTCACGAGCGAAAAACTTTTAAGAAAAATTATAGTCTAGAAAAAAATAAAGTCATTATAGTGAAACCTAAAATCCTTTATGACTTCCTTTGTTAATCATCCCAAGGTTTTCTGTATAAAAAAATCCTACTGGATAATTTAATTACTCATTAGATAATTCTTTGCACATACTTGTTAGATATATTCCGAAAATGTTAATATATATAATACAAATTTCTGATTTAGAAATTTAATGCAATTATGATTCAAATTTGTTTATTAAAATTCAATGATAAAAGAAATGATAATAAAAACAATAATTATATCCATACAAAAAATCGAGTTTGAGAGTGAAAGAAATAAATTACTTTTAATATGTAATAAACGAATACTTTTTGTGAGATTTTGAGTCTAAAAGTTTCTTAATGCATGAATATTTTAATATTTATGTATTTGCATACTAATGCTTTAATTATAAATGTAGCAAGTAATATTTTCTTTATATTTATACATATTTTTTGTTTCTTTTTATAGGAGTAATCTGTATTTATCCGCGAACTTTTGGTGCTTGGATTAATATTAAGGTATAAAAATAAGTTCTAAGAAATAACAAAAAATAGTAACTTATATTATTTTTTGTATTGAAATTTGGAAAAAATAAATAGTAATCTGTATGAAAACAAAGTTTTTAATAAACAAACACAGAAAAGTAAATAAAATATATTTTGAATATTTATATATTTTTTTAAGTACTAAACTGTTATTTTAAAAGAAATGCTAAGAAAACTAAATACAATCCTACAATTTTTATTGCGGCAAACATGGCTGGTCAAAAAATTTGCCCTTGGTGTTTTTGGAGAAGTATCCAAATCCCAACTGCTTTCCAAAATGTTAAAAAAAATCCAGAAATGTTCAGAAGCTTCCTGCTGCAAGATTTGTTAAAAAGATTGGAATGGTAAGAACCTTATGAGATTGATAGTCTTAGTACAAAGCATTTGTCAATCAGTGCATGGAATAATGTTTCTGTCACAACAAATTCTAGTGCCTTTTGGCTTTATACAAAACAGACGTACCAGGACATTCCATGACAATATATTACAAGTATTTAGTGAAGATGGGTTGCTCATACATAATCGTCGCCATAGAATTCTACAGTTGCAGTAAATTCATTCTAACACTTTTAAAATGTGTATCCTAATTTCATCTGCACAAAGAAATATCGAATGATGCAATTTTCATCAACGTTATCATCGAGAATGACATAGAACTTTCAGATGTAGAAGATGAAGAAAATGAAGTATCTCAAACACCGATTTTATACAACCTGCTGAGTTCCTTTCTAGGACTTAAGTGGTTTTTAGAAGAGTAGTAATTGTGAAATACTTGCAAATATAGAGAAAATGTAAGTACGCATTGCTGAACAAGTTTTTTGTTAACTTTTAATCAAATATAAGTGATTATTTTTATGTTTATAATTTTAATAAACGTATGTACATTCAAAATATATTTTATATTTCTTTATCGTTTAGTAGCATAAATAACATTTATTAAGTAATAATGAAAGGAAATGATTATATACTAAAACACACTGAATAATATCCATAACCTGTATCGAAACAGGACAATGTCTAGCACTAATACTTTTCGATGCCTTTGTAAATTATGAACAGTTGGTTAAACGAATTATGTTTGCTGTCCCTGCGAGTTCATAAAATCGAGCATCTGTTGTAATAGGGAAATAAAAAGCCTTATTGCTGAATTTTGAAATTTGCTTTAAAAATTTTAAGAGTGCGCGTGTGCTCATGCGTTTTATTTTTAAGAAGAAGACAATTTTGCCTATTATAGAGTTGGACAATTTTACACACATTTATTTAACCCTCTGAACGTTTTGAAAAAGGGTAAAATTGTAATGTTGTTTTCACTGCATTTTGTTTTAAATGCTAAAAAAATATGACTCTTTAAGTATTATAAATAAAACTTAATTACAAATATGAATATAACCCATGAGAGTATTAATCATTCTTCAATGTTTTGAAAATTCATTAAATCTATAGAATTATATTATCTTAAACATTCCATATATTGCAGTGAAACCTGGAGCTTAGTGAACGGAATATTACGTTCTACACACTTAGAGGGTTAAATAAAAATGAGTCAAAAATTTGTTTTATCTAAAAAGAGAAATATTGTGAACCAAACTAACGCAACATGCTTTGACCATGTTCATTCGAAGTCTTAAACTTCACGCTACTCTACATATTTTAGCTTCCAGCAAGACTCTAGTAAGTCCAGATTCCACGAGTCTATGAAGCGAAAAGGTGCTTATAATCTATACCAATCGAAGAAAGTTTCGCTGTGTGTGTGTGTCTGTCTGTCTGCAATGTCTAGCCAAATCCACCACCCCTATACATCTAAAAAATAGATTTAAATAATTCAAAAACATGTTATGATACACGAGGTTCAGAATTTTAATATTTTGATAATTAGCAGAGATATTAATTAAAAACTCATAAAATGCTCATAGCTTTCTTTGGCGGAGGCATTAGCGCATGCTCAGAACCCGATTTACGCAGCGGACGAAAATGAAGAACCATTTGAATGTAGATGGCTTTTATTTGGCTATTCGGTTTTAACGTCTGTCGACTAAACTGTTTGGTTTATTTAAACACAGAAGGTGTATGCTAAACTGTCGCACTCTTAAGTTTCCTATGCTGCAATCAATTCGAAAAAAAATTATGTGAACCCTTTGAAAACCATTTTTGAATATGGGTAGTTTTCCCGGGTTGATGTTTTCCCGCTTACGGCAACGCCCGTCAAGGGCGCAATTTTTAACCCTCTGAGCGTTTTGAAAAAGGGTAAAATTTTAATGTTGTTTTCTCTGCATTTTGTTTTAAATGCTAAAAAAAATATGATTCTTTCAGCATTATAAATAAAACTTAATTACAAATATGAATGTAACCCTTGAGAGTGTTAATCATTCTTAAATGTTTTGAAAATTCATTAAATCTATAGAATTACATTATCTTAAACATTTCATATATTGCAGTGAAACCTGCCGCTTAGTGAACGGAATATTACGTTCTACACGCTTAGAGGGTTAAGATACAGACAAACCAAAAAAATGGTCTTAATGCCAACATCTTCTTCTAATCGACGGTTTAATTGGTTTAAAAAAATACAAATTTAAACCCTTTCAACAACACCGGCGAACCCAAACCATTTCACGCCTCCTGAGACGATTTGTTTTCCTGTGCTAAAAGTAATTAAACGTCATTATTTCGACAGAACCTTTTTAGAGCATCTGAGTAGACCAGATTTACATCACCTACAGCAATTTTGAAAGGGTCGGACGTGAAGGAATATATTTTTAAACTAAAATCTGAGCATTTTTTGACAAAAACGCATAAATGTGTGTTTCTGTGTGGCCATTCTCGGCCTCGGGTAATATTTTCACTATTTAATATGCACATATTGTCAAAAAAGTTTTGAGGACTTGAAAACAATTATATTTATAAACTACTAAACTTTCAGAGAATTCGACGTCGAAAATTATTTTTTTGTTATGTTAGCGGCCCGACGGAAAACCCCAAAAAGCGAGCAAACTAAAAAATAATTTTACAATTTGATAACAATATTTTTGATGTAATTTTTACACGGGCTGTAGAACCGTTATATTTGTAAACCGTAAAAATTTCAAAGAGTTTGGACAGCAAAAACTATTTTTTATCGTCTGTGTAGAAAGGGCGAACTCTACCTTGTTGCCACGAAGACTACGAACAGAAGTTCATACTAATGGGTATTTGAAACGCATGCTGAACTTTAACTCCAAATTTCTCAAAAACTAAAGCTCATTTGAAGGAAACCTTTGTCCTGAATAGTTAGAGGTATGACTCCTACAACATACTTTAAATTAGTTAAAATATGTGAGCATCATGTTTGGCGGCTCCCTTGTAAGATGTTTTGATCATTTTAATAAAATTTTGGAACTATCATTGATTTTTCTCTGATTTTTTTCTAATCATGTTATACAGGATTTAAAACATAGGTTGTTAAATCAATTTTAAATTTTTTTGATATTTTTTAATAACTTGATTTTTTTTTAACAAGAAATGCTCATAACGCAATTGTAGTTTTTACAGATGTTAACATTTGAATTATAAAGTAAAACATATAACATATCAGGCTAATGTTATGAGCATTTATTAAATGGAAAAATGAAATTGACATAAAAACTTGAAAATTCCATAAAATTTTCAAAATAAATGTTTATTTCTGAACTTTTATAACACATTTAAAATATATTCATATAAAACTTAATCAAAGAAACAGAATATATAGATCATGAATTGTATCTAAAGAATAGTATTCAAAAGATCCTATAAAATAAAGAAAAATGCTGGTTGTTTTGACAATTTTAGGGAGTTAAAAAGGTGTCTTACCAACTAATCTCATTTTCTTGTTATTTAAAATTAATTTATAAATTAAGCATTTCAGATTAAATGAGTAATATACAGTATGCCCACTAAAGTCCCTTACCACCATTTTAACTTCGGAACGGCTGCTGCTATATTAATAAAAGGGGTGTCTAGGTATAATAAAGTAGCCATGCGCAACTGAATGAAACCGCCTACGGCGTCACCTGGTGGAAAACTGCGAGTTAGCATTCCTATCTTGAAAACGAAAAGAGATAGAGAAGAAAGTGATTTACAAAGTTGTAGAGCATCACCGATTTAATAAAAAAAAAAAACCTTGTGGACATTAATGCGAAAAATCGAACGGTTAAAACGCGCATTTGTTTGTTCGTGATTTCCTACACTGTGATGTGACAAAAGGATCTTGGAAAGAAAGAAACAGCCAGTTATAAAACAGCAGGTGTATGCGACCCCTCCACAAACATTGCAGGACCTTAAACGACGCATTACGGATGCTTGTGCCAACGTGTCACCCTCTATGCTCCAATGTGTGCAACGTGAAATTCAAACAACGATCCAAATATGCATTGCAGCTGACGGTTAGAAGTTTGAACATCTAAAATAAAGGTATATTATTATAACTAGTTGTTTTTTTCTATCTAAGATCATTTTGTTACGTCACAGTGTAGGAAATCACAAAAATACAAGTGTGCGTTTTAACCGTTCTATTATACGCATTAATATCCATCGATGATGCTCTACAACTTTGTGAATAACTCTTTTTCTCTATCTCTTTCCGCTTTCGAGATAGTAATGCTAACTCCGCAGCATTCCACCAGGTGGCGCCGTAGGCGGTTTCATTGAGTAGCGCATGGCTACTTTACTATACCTAGACACTACTTTTATGTATATAGCAGAAGCCGTTGCGAAGTTAAGAGGGTGGCAAGGGACTTTAGTGGGCATACTGTATAAAAAAATATATAAAGACAATTCCTACTTAGGTAAAAAAAAAACTGTATTAACATCAAGTGTCATCCACTACAAGTTTTAAAAAAATGTATTTGAACTTCAGTGGATGATTAAAAAGTATTTTATTAACGATTGAAAATTTGAACAAGATATATAATTATACGTAGGGAGAGTGTGAACTAATAGTAGGAATTGAAAAAAAATAGGAATGGTTTGAGAATTCATGTAAATTACTTTATTTTAAATTTGTCACGAAATTGTACTAAATAAATATCATTACTCAATCAAAATATCTTGAGAAGGGGTAACAATTAATTTGAAATATTTTTATTTCTACTAGTTAAAAAATCAATATCTAACTACGAGAATTATTTACGAGAGTTATTAATTTAATTAATTATTTGCGAATTTTAACTACGATAATTATCTTATTGCTTTGCTCTATATACATAAGAAAAAAGTATTGGAATCTCGAAAATTTCCATTTTTTATGGAATTACACGCTTTGGGATGTCCTGAACACGATTTGATTATTTTCGGAAAATGTCTGTCTGTTTGTCTGGTAGTCTGTGTGCAATACAAATTTTGCGATCGCACTATCTAAAGAACTAATGTACGAAATTAATTGAAACTTCAGATTCAATTATATCCTGACATAAATTGGTGATGGTTATGTTTGGGTGTATATCGCTCCACATGTGGCGGCGCTATGCTGCATTTTTCACAATTTATCTGACAGCTGTATTTTCGGAACTAATGGACAGAATTTCATTAAACCTAATATTCTGCCAGACTTTGGCAAGGTTCATGCTGATAATTAAGTGTATATCGCTCAAAAGGTAACGCTTTTATGGAGTGTTTTCCACGATTTCAGCGATCGCTATATCACAAGAACTAATGCACGACATTTCACCAAACTTCATATCTTGTTAGAACTTGACATAAAAAGATGGTGATTCAATTTTGACTTTGATCATTCACCAGGAAGAGCTGCAATCCTACGCTTTCGGAAAGATTCCTAATCGGGTACACAATCAATTGATTCAATTTACTAAGCGTGGCTTGCACTATTATTAACTCCATTCTTGCAATTCGCATATACTTTCAATCACATTGTTGCCAAAATCTTTCATTTTTCACGCCAACCTTTGGTTAAAAAAATCCTTTGCAGTAGATTTCACTGGAAAATATTCTAGTATAAGTTTATGGCAGAGATTATTTTCGAATATGTGGTGGGAAAAGACTACAGAAATAGTCACTGGGACGACATATGTACCAACGTCGTAATCAAAGAGTTAACGAATATTAGCCCTATGCTTTTTGAAAACCTTTTTCTGAAAATTATAGATGTATCTTATTTAATTATTGTCTAGAAATACACGAAATTTTGTATTTGAGTTTAAAGATTAAAAATGTAAAGCTAGGAGAGTCTGCGCACAATTCAAAAGAATAACAATAAAAAATCTAAATAGTAATTTTTTGCTAAACTAACCATAAATAATTTTGACTTCATTTGTTTTTTATGCATTTCCATTGCTATTTTGTTGTTATGTTGTAATTCAATAGAACAGTTGTAATAAAGCCAAGAAAGTTATTTTGCGCAATCTGTCCTTACAGGGTTGGTGTGATTGCGCACATGGGTAGGAGAGATTGTTACTAATAATAACTACAATTAAATTATTAACAATAGTAATTACACTTAAATGACATTGTTATAAGGTTTTTGTGAACAAATATTATTGTATTAGGAGTAAATATTTCAACCTAATGATTAAACAATCAGAAAAGGAAATAATTTTAAAAGCGATTAAAAATTTTTAATTAAATGGAAAAAAACTAAAGAATCCGAAAAAGCAAGTCCATATAAGATTGCAAAATAACATTAAGTTACTTAATAACACGTTTAACTTAAAATTAGTACATTTTAAATTTTCATTTTTTTACGCAAATTTACCAATAAGCTGCGTAATCTCTCCTAGCATGGACATTAATGGACACAATGCGCCATCTCTCCTAAGTAGCAGATGCGCAAACTCTCCAATTTCGGTAGGAGAGATTGCGCGGCCTTTTATATAAACATGGCCGCAACTAAAACGAACCGTTGATGTTCCCATTGTTTGTCTAGTTTAGTAGCTTACGAGAAATCGTTTAAGTGAAAAATATTTTGTACTACTGACATTGTATAAAAATTCTGATGAATAGCTATTAAAATTCCAGCACTTACTTTGAGAAAACAAAACAAAATAGCAATGCTTTATCTTAGACACTCAAAACAATCAACGTGCACTTTCAAGTACACACTCCACTACTGCTGTTGTACAACTACCTGGAGTCGCCATATCTCCTGGCTTTACCTTATATGCGGTTCTAATTTTAAATTTTAATACCACCAGGGAGCAATGTTGTTTTGTTCTTCTTTTAATTCACTGATAACCGCATCTCCCTGTTAACTTCGCAGATACGTACTGTGCTTTATATCCATTGTAGCTTATGCTATTATAAATAAATATATTATAATTTTAAAGAGCAAAGTTTTGTAATGGCTACATCATACTCGTTTCTTTCGCGCGAATTCTGTTTTAACAATTTATAATATAACAAAATTTAACTTTTGATGTAAATATAAAAATGATTTTATATACAGTATCTAACAATTGCTTAATATTATTAAATATCTAATATTCAACATTGGTAATAACGAAACACTTGTGCTGCTTTTGTGATTACAGTAAGTTTCTTTTTTTAATTATTGTAGAAACAATTGATAAATGGGTTACAGAAGTGGATTCTGTTGAGTATCATGATATATGCATTTTTCAATTAGGAATGTTTTTTATCAGAAAGCTTTAAATAAATTATTTTATTTATGAAATTCCTATTTAAAAGTGAATTTTCTCAAATCTTCAGTCTTTCTGTCATACAATGAAGAATGGTATTTTAAAATGACTAATGGTAATAAATACATTTTACTTTTTAACACTTTCCAACCCAGTTGAAAAGTGTTTATGACTTCGGTTTGTCTGCAGTCGGCTGTCCGTCCGTACTCTAACTCGCGTAAATATACTTGAATTGCATGAAATTTTTGCATGTTTTGTTGTCGTTTATTACAGTCGTTTCCCCTATTGAAAATGAAGTGTGTAGCACCTATATATATATATATATATATATATATATTAATTTTTTTTTCTTTACCGGGACAGTCAGATGTATTCCGTTACATTACAGTTAAAGGGAAATAAAAGTTTCAAGTGCATTATTATGATGCTATTTGAAACATGATGAAATTGATCTATAATTATGAATCGCATTAAAACATGCTTTTTGTAGAATATGGGGTGCAAGGCATTTATTATTCATTTACAGAGTCACGCGAAATATTTATATTAGACATTCTTCTACGGGGAAAAATCACCTGCAGTGTAATTTAATGATGTTTCAATATTTCAAAGATAATGACAATTATATGTATTACTGAGACGCCCTATAAATTGCTCGTTTAAAACTATGCGTTTATAGTTTATTTATAGGGACACACAAAGGATATCGGTTACAGTATACGTGCGATAATTACAGTCTATGTGTGATAAATGCTTTCAACATTAGTTTGTGTTTTTAAGTTTAGCTAATTTTTTTCATAGTACGTGGTTTCATAACACGAGTTGATCATATACGGGGCTACAGAAGGGAATTCGTAAGAATTACAGACTATGGGAGTGAATTGCTTAGAGTTAGGTTTTAACTGTGTTACGCATTTTCTTGCTGAACTATTTTTAGTAGACTAATAGAAGTTTGTGGAATATAAATAAATTCATATATAGGCATACGCAAAGAACAAGATACATTGTCGCTTATGGTTGGTAATTGCTGGAAGTGATTTTTAACTTGTCTTATGCGTTTTTTACTTGAGAATATTTTGGACATTTTAGCTTATTATGTGGTGTGTACAAACGTCTTTAGATAATATACAGGGCTGTTCAAAAGATTTCGAGGGCACTTCTATCGATTGGTAAAGATTGCTAAATGTGAATTTTCTAATTGAACTAAATTTTATTATGCTGTGTAGTATATATCCAAATATATAGATCATATACAGGACTGCACAAAATAATTCGACTACTTTTTGACAATGGAAGGTAATTTTGAAAACTGTATTTTTTAATATGTTATATGTTTTCTAAACTGATTACTTAAAGTTTACTTATTTTTTGTTTACTTCTTTCACCTTATTTAACTGTGAAGTTTCGTTACAGTTTTCTGGAGGTATTGGAAAGTGTTTCATAATCTATGCTTGACACATGATTTTCGTTCTTGTTAATTAAAATTAACAAGGCAAATTAAATTTTAAAAAAATACTCAGAAATGTAAGATTTTATTTGCTGATTCTTTTTTTCTCGATTTTATAAATTTTTGAAAGAAGTTTAAAATTCTAAAAAAAGTAATATTATAATTCATAATAACATGATTTATGCAATTTTGTTTATACGAAATGTTGAAATATGCAACCAAAATACTAACTATTTTTTATTTTAAAATTTTAGTTTAAAATACATCGTTAATAGAATATAGCATCAGATAGAAAAAACTTGCAATGTGAGCAATTCGAAATGATGTTTACAACTTGTGTGTTTGCAATACGTGTGGGAACAGTTGTATGTTGAATATAAGAAACGAATAGTTTTTCTAAATAGATAAAGACACTTTGTAAGAGATAGTGGATGTTTTATATTCCAAATAAGTCATACGATGAATATTACGTTATAAATAACTTTTTTCGTGCCAAAAAAATTGACGATGTTTTCCTTTCATCCAGAAAACAGAAAATAAAGGAAATAGTTATTGTAAAAATGGATAAAAACTCCAAGTTGCTTACTAAGTTTGTATAATTATAGTACAGGGGGTCATAATTCTAACAAATGTGTTTAGAGGTTGATTGTAAAAAATCCTCAGGGTCTAACGCATAAATATTTGGTGTAAATACTATTTAGACGATAGAAACATAATAAGGGGAAAAAAACGAATTTTCGCCACGAAAAGGAAAAACATAATAATCTAAATTATTCCCTAAGCAACCTCTTTATAGGCGTATTTTGCTAGCATAGGAAAAAGAAAATAACGTTTTACATGGTCTAATATTTAAAGAATTATTTATTTTCTATATTTTGAAGTGTTACTTTTGCACTTGGTACTAAAAAAATATTGACGAAACTATTTTAATTGCATTTCCCAAAGTCAAAATAGCATCTACACAATAGTATGCTGTGTTTGTCCCAGTGGATATGATATAAAGAACTTATGATCGAACATCACAATCGAACCAAAAAATTGTTTACCAAAAATAGGCAACGATACTCGATTATATATTTTTCAGAACTAGAACGCATGACAATTTCAGACATTAACTTAACAAAAATGAATTCAGAAATGAATATTATTAATGAACTAAATTAATACTAATAATTTACTCAATAGCTTTAAATTATTATCATAATCGAAACTCTTGAGCCTACACTTTCATTATTATTTCATTGTACACTTTCGTTGAAAAAACAGGAAAACATGTAAGATAAAACTTCAATATTCACAGAAAAAAATAAAACCCAATTTGGGTTGAAAGATTCTTAGGTATGTGCCCAAATTGGGTCATGCCTGTTTTGGTTACCACTGAGTATCCATTTTGGGCATTGTTAAACACCCATTTAAATTTTTTTTTTGAAAATGGGTATTTAACACTGCCTATAATGGATACACAGTGGTAACCAAAACAGGCATGACCCAATTTGGGCACATACCTAAGAATCTTTCGATCCAAATTGGGTTTTATTTTTTTCTGTGTGGTCATAAGCAGGACTTGACAAATTTGATAAAATCTGGTAGCCAGCAGAAGATTCTAGTCGCCAGTGAAAAATGTTTACTTCCTTCTCCCCCATCATTGGTTTTCAAAAACCACTTTAGTTTTTCTTCTTTTTTTATATGAATTAATTGAAAAAAAAAATTAGAAGCATAGCTGGGAATTATTAGTTATAGAGATTAGACTAGTACATGATTTAGAAAGATAATATAAAATAAGTTTTCTAATAAAACTTCTCTAAAGAAAAAAGTCCTTCCGGCCTGTACCGGGTGGAAAAGGTAGCTTTCCTATATCTTCGTTTTAAAATTTTAGCTAATATTACTCGAAACAGCAAGCTAAAATGCAAAGAACCCAATTAAAGAACATTCGTTAATACTGAATTTGAATAAGAAATTTGCCAAATTATTCAACTATAGCCAAGTTGGCTTCATTTATGAAAACTTATTTCGGTCGCCAAATTTGGCGATATTTCGCCAAATGTCACCAAGTTTGGCGAGAATTATGGCGAGAATATGAATATATAGTTTTATGCGTATGATTGGGAAAATGATTACAACAATGAAAGATAATAATTTGCGAGAAGTCGCGTTCACTAAAACTCATAAATTAATCGTTGGATTTTTGTATTGTGCTTATTTTGTTACAAAATGTCTGCCACCCTAGAATTTGAAACTGCTGTATCTCAGCCATTTTTTAAGATAGAGGTAAAACAAAAATGCTCTGGAATCCTTGTATCAAGGCCTAAAACGTAATTAAAAAATAAATTGGAATTTTTAATTTTTTTGTATATTTATTTTAGTTTTAAATTTTTAAATGGCGGACCAAGCTGGCCAACGAACTCGGTCGAGACATTGGTGAGCTTAATACACACAATTAGTTTCATCAAAATTGATTTATAAATACGAGCGTTATCGTATGACATAGGTCAGATATATATATGGATATATCTATATATATAAATCAACATTTGAACGGAGGGTGGTTTTGGGGTCTGGGGGTCATGATCGGTGAAAATATACCAAAATTTTCCGGAATTGCTTTCCTCCGAACGGCTGCAATAGGTAGCTTTATACTTATTTGTATTGAAAGCTACCTAAAAAACTGTATAGTCTGAATTAATCGGCATGTTCGTGAAATGCTGACTGTCGAATGCTACAAATATCCGGATAGTTGAGTGCTACAATATCTATATCTGATTATGGGGGCATCGCTGAAATAGTGAAGCAGGTAAAGAATTTTTTGCCTATTTTCCTGTCGGAGTCAGTAAAAAATATTTGATTTATTATTTTAAAATTTGTATTTTATCAAATAATATTTGCCAAATTAATACAAAAAGGTTAAAAATATTTTTTGTTTGAATACAGTTTCTATGTTTCTTAATATTTTGTAATTTTGCAACATCTATAATGATGCATCTTATGACAATTATAAAGGGAAATAAAGTTCCGTTCGTGCTGTGCTCATTTCTTAGTACAATTTTGTACAGAAGTAATTGCTATATTAAATAACCTGTTCGCCAGATGAAAAAACTTGGTTCCCAGTGGCGACCTGACAACCGCATTTGTCAAGCATTGGTCATAAGAATTTTCAAAACTGATGCCCGTTTAAGCATAAGATGAACACTACACACAGCTGCTAAACACATCCCATACTTAGGAAACTAAAGACTTTGCTACTCTTCAGCAAAGGTTTTCACTCTTCAATTAATTTTGTATATTATTTCTTTACAAGGAACGCTGTGCGGAAGAACGTTATGAGAAATGCTTATTTATTTATTTACTTATTGGTTTAAGATATGCGAAATGCAAAAATACTAATAAAGCTTTCCTATAAATACAAATTTAAAATGTTTAAGGCTGTTCTGGAATCCAATCTTTCTGACACATTTCTGAAATCATTTTTGCTCCGAAATGCCTAAAACTGGCAGGTGTTCTAATTCTGAAAAATATGTAATCGAGTAGCGTTACAATATTTTGGTAAAGGAAAAACATTTTTCAAAATATACTTTTACAGTTGGCGTTTTGATAGCGTTGGTTGATTTATGGCGTTTTGAACAGAATTTCCAGACGCGACAGTGCGCGAAATGAGTAAAACATGTCGTCACATGGTAAAAATTGCTTATAACTCAATAAGTAATTCACTTATCAAAACATGGAAAACGCCATTCGATAACAAATTGCTTCAATAGTCAGCCATGCCTATTTCATGCATTTACACTTTAAAATGAGTCAGAAAGTTTCGCATTTGTTCAGTAGGAATTTGAGAACCGCCTTAATAAATAAATATTTATTTTTTAAAGTGAGTTTTAAAGTGAGTTTGTTATAAAAAAGTTATTAAAGCAAAAAGACAAATTTTCTTTCTACTTTTATATTTGTTATATCTTAAACAAATTTGAACTTTAATTAAAATTTTATTCACATGCTTAAATAATTGTATCTAAATTCATAAATATAAAATCGTTTGAGTTTAAATTTTAAAGGTCTAATATATCAACAGAATTTCAATTCTTCCATATATTTATTTTTTTAAGATACATTTTGTTTTATATATATAGAGAGATATAATTCCATCTGTTATTACATTTTCAGAGTAATGAAAAATATTTTATTACAAATGTTTTTTTCAATAACATTTCATACTTCAACTGTAAAACTAACATGATAAAAGACTTGAATTTTGATAAGCTTCAACATTTTTCATCTTTAGTCCATTAACGTTCGAAAGATTTACTTAAACATCTGCGAAGTACATTATTCCTTTTTTAACAAATTTAAATTTAATGCAAATTTTTTGTTAAATTAAAACTTCATCTTAAAAGTAAATTTCAGATTACTTAAAAAGTATTTTAAAAGAATTTACTTTTACCTTAGATTTAGATTGCCATTGGTTTTGTACCCATTAGTGTCTAAAAAAACTCTAAATACGTGGAAAGAATTTAAATTAGAATATTGAGTGAAAATTCTACTTTAAATGTCACGCTTTCAGTAACATTGATATTGGAATCTAAGATATTGGAAATCAATTCAGATACACTCTTTGTCTGCCCATATGACAGATATATATTTTCCAATATAGAAAATAAAATAAATATGCAGTTTTAAATAACTTCGAATTCTTCTCCCCATATATACATACATATATATAGATATAGATATAGATATAGAGAGATAGATATAGATAGATATAGATATAGATAGATAGATACAGATATATAGATACACATACACACACACATATATATATATATATATTTATATTCATATTTATTTGTTTATTTATTTATTTAGTTATACATTGTGTCTAATATTTTATAGTAATAGCTAAAATAGTAAAAATACCACCTTTTAAATCAAGTATGAATTTTTGTTATTTTTAAATAATGGGAGAGAAGAAGTAAATATAACAAAAGAGAACCCCAATTTTTATTTTTTTAAAACAGTATTATAATTTCTTAAGTATTTTTAATGAGCTAATGAATCAACTCTTTTATTTTATATATAGTTTTGAAAGTTTTGAGTGACTTCTGCTTTTTTTCTATTCATGTTCTCGAATTCGTGTCGTATCATTCTGAAAGATATGGATTTGTATGCATTTTTGTATTATCCATTATTATTCATGAATTGCATTTTTGTATGTATGTTTATGGCTTCTTTTCTATGAATCCCGAGGAAAAAATTAATTCCCGTATAAATAACACTGGAATTATTTCTACTACAATGTTATAAGAAACAAAACTATGTGTGGTTATACTTTGTCATATATTTACAAAATACGTGCAAATTTACCATCGGAAGAAAAAATTGCTGTAGTTTACAGAAATTGCAAAGATTTTAGAAAGAGGGAAAAATACAGTGATATGAACTAAAGAATGCAAGAAGCGGAAGTAGTGAATTATGTTTCAAAGAAACAATTAAATGAATACAAACACATGCAGTTGATAAATTAGCAGGCAACATATACATAAAATATTATGTAAATTTGAAATACCTATAATAGAATACGCTAATTGTGCGTATTTTAAATATATATTATTTTAAATAAGGCTTTAATTACAACTTTTTCAAGTCTGATGATGAAGATAAATTCCTAAATGAAGTTTTGTAAAGTAATTGACATAATCGCTGATTATATTTATTACTTAATAATCAGGCAAAATTTATTTAAAGTTCATTTCCGTTCATTATTAAAACTATTCCATTTGCAATGAGATTGCTGTACATCCTGTTCGGAGATGCTTGATTTCAAATATACAATGAATGATCGATAGGAATTGTAGGCAAATAAGAGTTTTATTTTTACTTTATTTTCAGAATAGTTTTAAAACAATCGAATTTCTAACTAAGTTCATATATTATTTGGTAGAGAGACGTTCTGCTATCACTTTTAGTTCGAGCTAAAAATGTATGGAAATTTAAAGTATTATACGACTTGCTACAATTCCTCATGAATATATGCATGATAATGTTATAAAATTCCATTTTACAATTACGTCATTTACGCATTCAGGAAATATTTGACAGTTACATCCTAGGATCCTTATCAACTGGATATAAATAGTAATGCGTATTTTAAATTTGTTTATGAATACGGTAAACTTACAAACATGTTGAAATTTAATCTGAAAATTTATATAAATAAGTAAAATAATTCTCCAAATAGAGCTTAAAATATTGTATTGTAATTGTTGAATCAACTTTATCTACAGATATACGCAGAAATATAGCGTAGAATATAGATCGAAACTTGTGCGATTTTTTGGTGATTTAGATTTTATAAATAATTACTCTATCTAACAAATAAAAACACATTTAATAACGTAAAAAAACATTTCAGACACCATATACCACAATGCATGAAATTCTAGTGTCCACAACTAGTACTTCGTTTCAGTTGAAAGTAACGGAACTGTTAAAAGGGGCATGCGCGCCTGGTTAATAGTTCTCTGAAGAATTAGTCAAGCACTGCAAGTATTGTACGTTTACGTCTGTGCTATTATTTGGGTAAAAGTTACAAATATTACATTGGCTAACAGAAGTTTTCACTTTATTCGAAACTATTAAACTAATTTATTTAAATTTCTATTAAATAAAATAAATTAATAGGTATTCTTGCTGGCCCATTGTTCCGAGGACCACTGTGCCCATATATATATAATTATATATATATTTGGATGTATACACATATTCTGATTCGTACTAAATTTGGAGGATCAATTTATGGATCGTCGTCAATTAATAGACAGATATCCCAAAAGATAATCATTTATTAACACAGTCAAGAAATTTGCAAGAACGGAAGTGTCTAAGCCTTCTACATTTACAATCGATTGAGGAAGATTGATTATGATACATCTCCAATTTCAACCATGCTTTTCGAAAGACAACTTCAGAAAAGAAAGGAAAAAATAATGGAAGGCCAAAAGTTTTGTGTGTATTTGGTCCTGATTAGATAACGAGATCTTGATTTTTGAGGAATAAAAAAAGATGTGTACAACTTTAATCATCATTCTCTCAACTACGGAAACTTAAATATTTCGTTTGTTCTATAATTATGATAAGATTGTTGCATGTCATGTGAAGAATATGACTGATAAGGGTAAAATTACTCACTTAATTTAGTGATTTAAGGTTACTAAAGCGGCTGTTTTTGCTGGACTTTATATGTAGAAATTTTGTACAGTCGCTTGGTGCAATATCAATTCAACTTCAACATACTGAAATTTAAAACGTTATTTCTTTTAAGGAGACAAAATACCTTTTCCCCATCCTACTCCATCTATACCAAATGTGCAAAGGTTTTCGCATAAAATTTGAATTATGCTTATAAAATAAGGTACTTTTGTATTTGTTAAAAATATTATGAGGATTTTTTTTTGTTATTGTTCTTCTAGATATACACGTTCTTTGAATGAAGTTTGCATACTGAATTTTATGAGATTAACATTTATAGGGTTTAGGGACAGTTACAGATTGTACAGTCGACTAGATAAAAAGCAAAAACCGCATACATTTTAATTAGCAAATTATCGCAAAAAGAAATTGAAAATAGCCATTCAATTGGAATTATTTCCTCTTTAAATTTCTGTTTAAAAAAGAACTCCATCTTCTTCATTGTAAACTCCTAAATTGTAACAAATTTCAGAATTTTCAATAGGTACACCCAATATTTGGCATCATATTTGGATTTTTCGAAAAATTTTACACAGTTTACCAAACGGGAGGTCGTTTGGTAAAGTAGTTTAAGATTTATGCAAATTTAATATTTTGTACCTCTAATGTTAAATTCATGTTAAAAGTTGAAACAAAAACTGCAATGCGTCCAGCCTTTTACGCCTAGCTCAAAAACTATTTGGTAGAATGAAATGTAATTTTGAATTCACATAGATTCTTGAAATTGATTTCTGTAATTTTTTTATAGGCATATTATAATATATAGACACATTATAATATAATATATATTTCATTTTCAAATATTTATTTCATATTTTATATATTTTTCAATAATTATTCTAAAAAAATATGTATTATAACCTCTAAAAATTTTAGAAGAAAACGATTTTTAGAAACGCCAACTATACAAATTCGAAATTACAGTTCATTGCGTCAAGTACTTATCGACTTATAGATAAAAAACAATGCGTATTGCATTTTTTTACGACTGTTAAAAAGACTTTTAACACGGGGAATTCAAAATTTTAAATCTGCATCAATTTTAAACTACTTCAAAAATAACTTAATTGGTAAATAAGAAACTTAAAAAATTCTTTAAAATCAAAATATGTCAAAATTAGGTGCTTGTATTGAAAGTTTTTAAAATCGTTAGTATTTCTCGATTAAATCAGCCCCCAAAACCGCTTTTTTTAAAACAAATATTGAAATAAAACACAATTACCAATAAAATGGCTATTTTTTTCTACGATAATTTGGTGATAAAATATATAGGGTGTTCTCTTTTATTCAGTCATTGTACTTATGAAAATAAAAAACTGCAATAAATAAGTAAAACGCACTTGCCAGGTGTAAACACAAATTGCATCTATCACGTTTATAATTAATTTGATAGTTAATTTATGTTAAGTTAAATAATTGTATATGTTTTTCTTTAAAATGCTGAAACTCTTACACTCTCAAAAATATTTCCTTCAAAACACGGAAATATCACTGGCAGCACTGCTGCCGCGTTATTTCCGTTATTTGAAGATTTCCCGTTTATTTTTTCTCTGTTATAGGAGTGAAATTTTCCGTTATTTGAAGAATTTCCATTTATTTTTATCTTAGTTACAGGAGGAAAATTTTCCGTTATTTGAAGAATTTCCGTTTATTTTTTTCTTTGTTACATGAGGGAAATTTTCCGTTTTTTGAAGAAAGTCGGTTTTAAAAAACTGTCTTCCTGTTTGTGCTGCCATCTATGGATGGTTGCGGAAGTATTCATTATTTAATACATTTTAAGAACATTTCTTGTCTCACCTGAGGATTGAACTAGGAACCTGCCGGTCTGGAGTCAAATATGTTACCGATACGGCCAGTGGGCGGTTGTTTGAAGAAGAGCTTGGAATGATGAGAGGGTTTTCTTTAAATGGCGGCTTTGGTCTTTAAAAATTTGGGGTTTAGAAAGCTGGCAAATTGGAAATTAATTGCGGGGAGATTTTGTCGTTATGAGAAGACGGTTGGGTATTAACAATTTATTATTAATAGAGGATAAAAATATGAATTATATATATTCTTAATTCTATTGTTAGACGTAAAATATGGATATTATATTTTTAATTAAATTCGAGAAGAAATGTTTGTTTTTTAATAAAATCGATTTCTTTTTCAAGTATTATACAGTTTTTTTTTAAAGGTGTTCGGTTCGATGAAATGTGTTCAATGTTTTAGAATATATTTTAATTTCGAATGTTTTTTTTATAAATTTAAAAAAATAAATTGCGAATAATTTGAAATAAGTGAGAAAATTATTTGTTACTTTTTTTAAATTCGAAAGTATTATGTTTGTTTGTTTCTTTTTTGAATAAAACCGATTTTTTTTTCAACTATTATATATATATATATTAATCTGTTTGTTTAGAATATATATTAAATGTGATTTTTTTTAATAACTTTTTAAAAAATAAATTGCAAATAATTTGAAATGAATGAGGAAATTAATTACTACTTTTTTAAATTCGAAAGAACAATTTTTTTTCTTTAATAAATTCAAAATAATAATATATTGAATTTTTAGTTTTTCATTTTAAAAATAAGTTCAAACTTTAGCATTAATAGAGCGAATACGCATGCGCACAGGGAATAAACGGACATTTTCTCTCTTCTTCAGACTTTCGAGAATAATTCACGGAAAAAGCATGTTTCTAGGAGTACGGAAATTATTGGTTGAAAAATGAGGAATTATTTAATGTATAAAGACGGATTTTTCTGACAGTGTAGAACGTATATTCTTGTGTCTTAATAGTTGTAATCGTAAAATAAAATATTATTTACACAATAAATTTAAAGGTTTTTGCTAAAACAAAAGCAACAAATATTGAAATGTTTTTTAAATAAATAAAACAAACCATAAACAAATCAGTTGAAGATTCCAATTATGATAGAGTTCATTTTTAGTTTGTGTGCAGTTTTGATGGTAGACACCACCGTTGTTCAATTTACGATTCAGAAGTTTAGTCTTCACGTTAGCCAACCATTGTCTCAGACGAACTTATAGCCATTAGTCCAACCAACAACTAACTTTTAGGACATTGTACAGACTAGAAGTCTCGACCAAAATTGCTAACGAATTAAAGAAAGGAAATTTGTTTGCATTAATGAACGCAATAGATAATGTATAAAGTTATGACCAATATGTTAATCTACTTATTGAAAAAATAAATAAAATAAAAATCCCTAGCGTTGGTATCTGCCGCTCTACTACAAGGTAACCTCTGTGAAACTAATTTCTGAATATCACAGATCTTGTTATAGAAAGTTGTGCAGCGCATGAATTTGATAGTGCTTCAAATATACATAACCGATAAAGCGGACTCTTTCATCCAGACGTGCATGTTTGAAACCTTGTAATGTTATATACTGGACAAGTAGGTAAATTGACTTGAATTCGTAAGAAATTTTTTTAAATTCCTAGCAATTCTATTTTTATAAAATTTACTGCACTTTGTTCAGTAACTACACTGGAAACGGAACATGTTTAGTACGGAATTATGTTTTAAAGAGAAAAATTTCTTTGTCCTTACGATAAGAATACTATACAATTACACCTGCTAAATTGTAATTTTGCTTTAATCGCTAACGATTCCAGTTTTACTTATTTTACTGTATAAGATTGTTGCGTTTAATTGGTATAATAAAACCTTCTAAGACGGAATCGCAAGTGATAGGAGAAAAAAATCACTTTTAAAAAGACATTTGTCTTAGAATATGTAATTGTATGGTATCCCTACCGTAGAGACAATGAAAATTTTGAAAATTATCTGTTTAAGACAGGACTCTGTTATAGGAAGTTATTGTTTTCATAGCGTTTACTGTAATTTTATGCTCCGATTTAGAAGCGGATTTAGAAGCTGCCCCGCTTTTCCTGCCTCTTTATCCTGCTTTTTGTGGCACTGGACCTGGGAACTCAAACGTATCAGCTATTGTGCCATACCTTACTGGTTAAACATATAATGACTTCTACAGGCATATTTGTGGTTTTATATTCGCGGTATCTATAATATTTTTAAGCAAAGTGTTTAGTTGGTATAAAATACACATTACGGCAGCGGTACTCACTACACGTCCTACGCGTTATAGAGCTACTACTCCTTCCTAAAATAGAGATATTTACTTTTATTTAATCACAGAATATCTGTTATTGCTTAAGGCAAATATATACCGATATTACTTTTCGCAAATAGTGTGTGAGTATATTTTTGGCCAATAATAGTGAGTCCCACTGCATTATGAAAACATTAATTTACTGATATTTTAATAAGGGGATGCAATACAGCAGTAAATATGGTCATTTATTTGGTTAGATATATTTTTTGCTGCGTAACGATTCTTCGAGAATTTTAAATTTCATATTC
The DNA here is from genome assembly GCA_963931845.1 of Maratus michaelseni. Lineage (NCBI taxonomy): Eukaryota > Metazoa > Arthropoda > Arachnida > Araneae > Salticidae > Maratus > Maratus michaelseni. Next base: position 232,786,294 of record OZ007590.1, read on the forward strand.
CCGAGTTTTCTGCGGATGATTAGCATGATCCGTTTTATATGTGAGGTAGATATATATTTTTGCATTTCTCACAATTTGCATTATACACTTATGCTCATCAAAAACGCATGTTCAATATACACGTATAATTACAGTAATCTTTCATAAGCGTTTTATAAAGGTGTGATATTTTATTGTACTAAAAATAATTGAACATACAGAAGCACTTGAATAAATTTATGTCATTTAATAGCTTTTTTACAAATGATTAATTTGTAAATATGCTGTGAAACTTATAATTTTATTCCAAAGCAAAAAAGTAAATCAAAATTTACAAATCCTACTTTATATCTACTTTATACAAATGCATTTAGCTTAATTTTTTTCTTAATTTAATCATTTAATCGATTATAAGAATTTTTTTTTATTGGGAGGAACATTCATCTAATTATCTTATGAAAATATACCTATGCATTCTTTATAAAATATTATAATAAAGAAGTTATATTAGCCATTTGTCTTTCAAATAAACAATACCGGAAAAAAATAATTGCACACGTTTGCAGAGGAAAACCATTTTTTTGATATTGTTAGCTATTCGTAATGTAATTTTTTTATGCTAATTCTGAAAATTACACTAGAAATTGTGTATCATGAGCCACATTCGTATATCTCTGACATTTAGCAGTTATTAGGAAAATTACAATATGCTTAATGTAATTAGAACGCGCAATCTATATTATAATTGAAAAAAAAAATGTACATCTGTCTTTATTATTCAACAAAATTTGATATATGTTAAGTTAATTCAGAAGTTTATTTTTAATTACAATTAGATTGCAGCAAATATTGCATGATATGAAGTATTTCAGAATCCGTGAATAAATTTCTGAATAAAAATTATTTTGATATTTTGATAAAGCTAATTGACTGTTGACATTAGTGATATTTGATTTGAAATTGTTGCATGTAAACTGAAGCATTTGACATTCGGCTTGATATTTTCTAGATCCCCATTTTGTGCTCGAATAAAATCTTTTGCTTTTATTTTAAACTAGGGGATACAAACCAAAGTTCCCGGGATAGTGAAAATTCGTGTTTTTTTTTTTTTTTTTTTTTTTTTTTGTTTTAAACTTAACTATATTTTAGCATTTTCCAACGTAGTTGAAAAGTTTTTATGAATTCCATTGCCTGTTCGCCGTCAGTCTGTTCTCTGACTCTCGTAAATATACTCAGTCAGTCATGTAATTGGTATATGCTATTGAAGATTATTATGGCATGCTCGCTATTGAAAATTTGAGAGTGTAGCATTTATAGTTCGTTTGAAGGGACACTCAAAAGCTTTATGGATTTATTACTTTTAAATGCTAAAGGTGTAAAATTAACAACTATAATATAAATTAAAATAACTTTTATTAGTTGTTTTACATGTTTCGACTCTTCTGAGTCATTTTCAGAAACAAAATGAGAATATTCTAAAGCTGCACGGACTTTGAAGTTATTATTTATATGTACTTAAAAAAAAAAAAAAAAAAAAAAAAAAAAAAAAAAAAAAAATACGCACGTTATCTATTATTTTTTACTTGATTGTTTATTTTCATATCTTTGAGCATGGAGTAATTCTAGCCACAGTTTCGGTAAATTAAAAGATGCCGCATCGTTACATATTGTATTTTTGCGCGTGAGTATCTCTATGGTTTCTCTTATTATGGATGGATAGTATAGACTGGAGGGAAATATTATTTTACTTTCATTGAAATTTATTTGGATGGTTTCTTCTTGATATAATCTTGCTAGGGCTGTAAATTTTCTATTGTATTTAATATCAGCTATATGCTCTTTTTTTCTGCAATTAAATTTCCTGCTGGTCATGCCTATGTAGTAATTCTTGGATCCGTCTTCTTTAATAAAAGGTATTTCATATACTCCTGAATAATTCTCAAAATTAATTGGGTCAATTTTACTGCAAATGATATTCTTTAATTTCTTAGGTGGTTTGGCTATTAAGCAGATATTGAAACGTTTAAGGCTGTGTTTTAATTTTTCGAAAAAGCTTGGATAATATTGCAGAGTATAAAGTTTTTTTTTTTTTTTTTTTTTTTTTACATATAAATAAGTACATATAAATAATAACTTCAAAGTCCGTGCAGCTTTAGAATATTCTCATTTTGTTTTTGAAAATGACTCAGAAGAGTCGAAACATGTAAAACAACTAATAAAAGTTATTTTAATTTATATTATAGTTGTTAATTTTACACCTTTAGCATTTAAAAGTAATATACTATTACAAGGTGTTATATTTTATTATATTGCTTTATGGATTGCTACCGTTATGATATTATGCCGTTGCATTGTTCTCAATGGGGAAAAATAGTTTGCGATGTATTTTAATGATGTTAACACTATTTCAAACATAATGAAATTGATATGCATTTATGAAGTGTACTAAAACATGCTTTATGTAGAATATGGTGTGCGAAACATTTATCAATCATTTACAGAATTTCTCAAATGGATTCAGTTACATAATAGTCTAGGGGGGGGGGTTATTTGCAGCATATTTTAGTAATGTTAAACAATTTCAAACGTAATGAAATTTATATAAATTTTTGAGGCGCAGTACAAGATGCTTACTATAGAATATGATGTACATAACATTTTCGTTCATTTACAGGAACAAATTATTTCTGTCTATGAGCGATACAAACTGGAGATGATTTTTCTAATGCAGTGTGCGTTTTAATGTTTAACTAAAATTTTCGATGTTACTTGCTGTGTATAAATGCTATAGATCGTATACAGGGCGACACAAACTCCTTCATAAGCATTACTGTGTATGATCGTGAATTGCTTAAGTGTGATTTTAATTTAGATAGGCATTTTCCGGCTGAACTATATTTATTATACTGATATATTTTTGTAGGATATATAAAAAAAATACAGAGCTACCTAAAGAACCGTATACTTTTCAAGCTATGGATGACAATTTCTGAAAGCACGTTTTCAGTTGTCGTGTGAGTTTTTTTTCTGAATTAAATTTTAGTTTAATATGAGGAGTGTGTAAAAATCTGTAGTCAATGTAGAGGGTTGCACAACATTGTTCGATCACATTTCCGTCAATTGGTGGAAATTGCTGAAAGTGAATTTTCAACTGTGTTATCGTTTTGTAAATAAGCTAAATTTTAACACACTGTGTAGAGCATATGCAGATCGATACAGATCTATAGATCATATACAGTGATGCACAAATTACTAGAGTAACTTTCAGGAAATAGACGGAAAATGCTGAAATCTGGTGCCACCATTTTAAACGGGTAAGATCCGTTGCAGTATTCTGGAAGTGTGGAAAAGTGTTTCTTAAACTGTGCTTGATGTATCATTTTTCTTTCTTGTTGCTTTATAATATAGATTTTTGTATTGACTAGATTTTTATTATGAATTGTGAGGATGCTACCACGGCATGTTCTTTAAAATAGCTCAAAGATGGAAAATATGCATTGTGCTTCGCCGGATACTAATTTTGAGTATAACTATTTCAACTTATTTAATGACTGTAATTCCACGATTTAATAATTCGAAGATTACCATAAAGAAATATTGATTCTTAAATTTAGAAAATGCTCAGCCCCTGAGCATAATTTCCACATATAAACAATTTCATGCAGTTGTGATAAATCAGTGTATAAACTCAAACCAAGAGACTGCGTTACAGAGAAAATGTTGTCTGTAAGAATTCTAAATATCCCTCTAATTGATTTAACTTCATTTAACTTCAAACAAAACCAGCCGTAATACAATTAAGTTAAGAATAGTTAAATTATTTTCTTTAGTAATGCTCTTTATATTTGTTACAACATACCGTAAATGAAAGTAGGGATTCTTTGAAGCATTAAGATGTAAATATTTAATTCAAAGGTTTTTAATAATGAAATGCTATTTCTTCAGTCTTATCATTAAGCTAGCAAATGATATCGGTAAAATAGTTCATTTTCTAGTGAATTTTAAAGGCATAACAGAAATAAATAGAAGAAACGGAATTGAAAGTAATTTATTTGTAAACTACCCATTTCTTTAAAAAAGTATAAGAATTTCCAATTTTAACACTCGGAGAATCACGCTGCATCTGAGAGATGCCCAATATGATTCTCTCCTATATGTTTCGACCGTTTACTAGAAGAGGGCCCTCCGTTCCCATATATTCCTGATTTGTGTTATCTCTCATCCAAGTAATGTGAAGACCTTGGTAACGTGCAAGTAGTTTTTCAAACATGACAGTGCATCCCACCGATACATAGTTACTTCATTTGTAAGTCATTTTGGTTTTTAATATTATATGTTTTTTTCGGGTATTACAATATGTTATGTTGGTCTATTCTTTTGTACAGTGATTTTTGCTTTAGTTTTATTTATTTACTGGCTGATACGATTGGCCTTGCCCGAGTCCGGAATAATAAACTTAAATATACGTTAAATAAGCGTTAAATTGAGACATTTTTCTCTGGGAAAGTCTTAACGTCTGGGGTCGCGCTGACTCCGGCAGCGTGAGACCTCGAATTTGTACGATATTGTATTATTAAACAAAGATCTATCCAAGCGAACCTAGAATCAACCGCTCCACTGAGTTTGGCAACGTACAACTGGACGTGCTACACACTCTCAGTTGTATATCTTATATGTATAGATTTGAATTTGAGGACGGGAAGGGGTGACATCTGGCGGCCATTTTAGATTTAGCTCCCCTTTTAGTTACATTTAAAGGTGTGTTTTCTGAAATATAGACTTCAGTTACCACCAATTTCGAATAGTAATGTCGCATTCTTTTCTCGCTTTCTATGAGACCGATTGAAATGAGAATTTGGTTTATTCAACTGGAATTCGGTTTCAAACTTATATCCTAATGTAGAACATTTTGTCTTCCGCGATTTTAAATGCAATTTTTAGTGTTTTTTCGCGTTTTGTGTCGACGATTTTGGCGTTCGTGAAAGAATTTCGTTTACAATGTGTTATCCTCTGCGAGTTTTGTATTTTTAGTAGTTTTTTACAACTTTTTTAGTGGTTTTTTCTTATAGTTTCACGTCGATTTTTCCACATCAGTAAAACAAATCCGGTTTTAATATCTCAGAATAATACTTTAAATTTTTTGCTCGTTTCAATAAAGTTTATTCGATATTCATACAGCGATTTCTGAATTTTTAGCGAATTTTGTATGCGATTGTTATGGTTTTTTTCGTGTTTCGCGGCGATTTTCACACATTCATAAAATAAATCATGTTTTAACTTTTTAGCTCAATATAGTAAACTTTGTCCTTTGCGAGTTTTGAAATACATTTTTTTTTTACTTTTTGCTTTTTCGCACGGTTTGCTGCGATTTTTCCACATTACTAAAAGGAATCCGATTTTAATCTTCTAACCCAATATAGTAAATTTTGTTCTCTTTTCAATAGAGTTTATTCGGAATTCATGCAGTGATTTTTAGAGTTTTTTTTCGTTTCGTGATATTTTTTTAAGGAACCGGGCAACGCTGGACGAATCAGCTAATCATAAATATTAAAACAGATAGATAAAACGTAGAAACAAGATCTCGGAGATCTTCTTTATATGTGACGCGTAAAACAATTATTGATTACAATCCTATGATTATTTTATCATTTAAATTTGCACATATTTGTTAATTATATGTATAAAAATCCCGTTTTTTCCACAAATATATTTTATGTATTTTTAGTCATATTTAGAATTCTAAAATAAAATTATTACTACGCAAATTCTTAATACTTTTGCATTATTTAAATCTGTACAGGTGTGTCATAATATGCAATAAAAGCTAGAGAAAGTGTTTTTTTAAAATTTGATATTACTATATTTTTAGTTACGTTATTAGATTAGTACGTTTTCATAAATACTTCCGATTTCACATGTTGACTAACTTATACAGAATTTTCTATCTGTTTTAGTCAATAATAATTCAATAATTTCCCTAACTTAGTTAAACATTAAATGAAGATTTTAAAATTGTAAACCCCTTAACTGGAATAGGTAAGTACCAAAGCATTAGCACATAAAAATGGACGCAAAGCCATGAAATGTTTGCAAGTAATTAAAAAATGATTTAAGAAGCATGTGATCCCAAAACTAGCACAAATATTCCCAGTCTGAAATAAGGACATACGTATTCAAATAAGCGTAATATCCTTTTCTAAGGGGAAAAATATTGATATATTGCGAGATAAAGGAATCGTATTATTTACGTATAGTTACGTTATTCTCTTATTCCAAACTTTTTGAAAACATAGTTTTTCTATTTTTTACCAGATTTGTATTTTAAAAATAGAAATCTTACTTGTTTCTTAAACTAGTGTTTGGGGGCCACCGTAATACTTACCCATCATGGATATGCATAATATAAAATATGAAAATAAAGCATGTGTGAACTACTTATAAAATGCATTGCAATTCGAATAAAATCGTGGCTTGATGACGTCACAAACTTTAAATGTGTTATTACTGAATTGCGTAAAAGAAACATCCTTATAACTCCAAAAATTTTAATCATATTAACTAACGACGTCAGATTAATCGTCTCATTTCGAATTAAAATATATCTTTGAATTGAAATTTGGATGAAATACAGGGTCATGAAAAATCGAAGAGTGTTGAAATATGATTACAAATATATCGGTAACTAATTATCCGATAGACTTCATTTGTCATAGAAATTTATGCTTTTTATTGTCTTTTATATTCACTGACCGAATATTTCGAGAGTCCGAAACAAATAGTTCCGGATATTTGAGGTTGCTGAAATTCTGTAAACTTCTTCCCATTATTACATACTATGTACATACCAAATTTCAAGTCTCTATCTCAATTGTTTCGGGAGATAGAACGTTTACAGAAACACACACACAAACAGACGGACGGCAATTTTTTCCACTTTCCAACCTAGTTGTTAACACTTTCCAACCTAGTTAAAACAAGAACGAAAAATCATGCGTCAAGCATAGATTATGTAGCACTTCCCAACGCTTCCAAAATAATTTTACAAAACATACCGTTTAATAAGCTAAAAGATAACATCTAAGGAAACAATTTAGAAAACGCATAACATATTTAAAAACATAATTTCAGGAATTTCCAACAGATACAATATTCGGAAAAATATCCGAATACTTTTATTCAGCCCTGTATATGATCTATAGATTTGTATATGCTAGGATGCTAAATTTTAGTTTAGTTAGGAAACGCGTAGTACAGTTTAAAATTATCTTTCTGGAGTTTCTGTCAATAAACGGAAATGTGTTCGCGAACTTTTGTGCTCCCCTGTATAGCATCTACAGAATTTATACACACCACGTAATAGACAAAAAGCGAGTTAAAATTAAAATCGCGTTTAGTAACTTAAAACGCACTTCCAGGAATTAGTGTTAACAGACAGTAGAGAATTCTTTTGTGTGTCCCTGTAAATGAACGATGACTGCTATACACACACTATTCTGTAGTAAGCCTCTTGTAATGCACCTTAGATATATATATATAAATTTCAATGCGTTTAAAATAGTGAAACATTATTTAAATAAACCGCAGACGATTTTTCTCCATAGACGTCATGTAACGGCATTCTTTTGACTGTCCCTGTGAAGTAACTATAAGTGCTATGCACACCCTATTTCATATTAAGCTTCTTCTAATGCACCTTAGTGATATATATAAATTTCAATGCGTTTAAAATACTGAAACATTATTTAAATAAACCGCAAATGATTTTTCCCCATAGACCGCAATGTAACGGAATTCTTTTGAGTGACCCTGTAATAAAACTATAAGTGCTACACACTTCCGTTGAAATAGGGAACATGCTATAGATAACAACTATAACATATAAAAATTGCAGAGCAATCCGAGCATATTTACGGGAGTTAGAGCACGGACAGACGGCAGACGGCAGACGGCCAGACGGCAGACGGCCAGACGGCCAGACGGCAGACGGCCAGACGGCAGACGGCCATACGGCCAGACAAACCGAAGTCATAAGCACTTTTCAACTAGGTTGGAAAGTGCTAAAAAGTGTTTATGACTTCGGTTTGTCTGGCCGGATGGCCGTCTGTCCGTTCTCTAACTCCCGTAAATATGCTCGGATTGCTCTGCAATTTTTATATGTTATTGTCGTTATCTATAGCGTATTTCCTATTTCAACGGAAGTGTTTAGCACTTATAGTTTTTTTACAGGGACACTCAAAATAATTCCGTTACATTGCGGTCTATGGGGGAAAATCATTTGCGGTTTATTTAAATAATGTTTCACTATTTTAAACGCATTTAAATTTATATATATCACTAAGGTGCATTAGAAGAAGCTTAATATGGAATAGGGTGTGCATAGCACCTATAGTTACTTTACAGGGACAGTCAAAAGAATTCCGTTACATTACGTCTATGGAGAAAAATCGTTTGCGATTTATTTAAATAATGTTTCACTATTTTAAACGCAATGAAATTTATATATATTACTAAGGTGCATGACAAGAGGCTTACTACAGAATATTGTGTGTATAGCAGTCATCGTTCATTTACAGGGACACACAAAAGAATTCTCCACTGTCTGTTAACAATAATTCCTGGAAGTGCATTCCAGAAGTTACTGAACGCGATTTTAATTTTAACTCGCTTTTTGTCTATTACGTGGTGTGTATAAATTCTGTAGATCCTATATAGGGAAGCACAAAATTTCGCGAACACATTTCCGTTTATTGACAGAAACTCCAGACGGAGAATTTTAAACTGTGCTACGTGTTTCCTAACTGAACTAAAATTTAGCATCCTATGTAGTATATAACGAAATCTATAGATCTAATCTATAGATCTAATCTATAGATCTAATCTATAGATCCTATACAGGACTAAATAAAAGTATTCAGATATTTTTCCGAATATTATATATGTTGGAAATTCCTGAAATTATGTTTTTAAATATGTTATGCGTTTTCATAATTGTTTACTTAGATGTTATCTTTTAGCTTATTAAACGGTATGATTTGTAAAATTATTTTAGAAGCGTTGGAAAGTGTTACATAATCTATGCTTGACGCATGATTTTTCGTTCTTGTTTTTTTTTTCTAAAAATATGTTTTTTGGAATCTCTAGTGTCTGAAACGTGTAAATCCGTCAATTTTTTTTTCGATTTTCAAAACGATTACAGGATTTACCCTATACTACGTATGATGGGTAAGTAATAAATATTTAAAAAATGCTTTCAGCATATTATTTCTTGCATATTATATAAATGTGTTGATATTTTTGTTAGATTTACCGATTTGGTGAAGTTCATCTCTCATATGTACAGCGACCTTCCGCGTCTGTAAGAGTAGCAAACTTAGAGGTATTAAATGTAACACTTTTAAAAGGTAACTTTCAATTTTAAAATTTTCTGTGCAAAACAAAATTGCCTAAATCTTTACTTATTATAATATTTGTTTATATTTTCACTACACTATACGAGCACTTTCATTAGAGTATTATGTTGAATAAAAGGAAAAGCAGCTAATTGAAAGAGAATAACACGTAAGACTGTCCATAACTTCTACTAGTACAATACGTGTGAAAACAATCTTTAGTTTTAGCCAAGTATTAAACGACTTCCTTGAAAAGAAGCATATGTGCTATGATAGAAAAAGAAGCTCATTTATATTCTGTGAAGCGCCATGAAAATAATATTGCCTTTCTAACAAAAGAACTGTTATTTTGGTAAAACTTGGATAATATTTCTTTCTTAGCATAAAATTAGAATAAAGGAATTACATGAAAAAGTGGACAAATATTACAATTTGAACTTTTTCTTCAAAACTAATCTGTATATTTTTAAAAACGTGCATTTAAATTTGCAAGTTATCTCTTACATATGATTTCAAACAACTTAAATTTTGCAATCATTTTAGCTGCATCGAAAGATATTTTCAAAACATGTTGGTCCATTTGCATCATTCAAGTAGTAATAATTACATTGAAAATAAAACAGGTTACTATTTATCAGAATTTTTCTCAATTATGTTGCTCTGATACTGGAATTTTCAAAAACTATAAATTACTTTCTAATTTATTTGCATTCTAAAGAAAAGTAACTAATGCTGTTGCCTTTCGTAGCGCTAATTGAATGTATTGTGTCCTTTTTACTTTCTCGGCTCATAATAAAAGCAAATTATATATAGAAACAGGTAATTTTATAGGGAGATGAAATAACACATAGCAGTAAGCAGTTTTTAAATCAAAACAATATTTATTAAAAAAAGTTTGATTAAACATTTATTTTAAAAATTTCAAAATTAATTTAAATGTATTAAAATTATTATTAAAAACAAATTATGCATAAAAACAGATAATTTTATAGAGAGCTGAATGATAAACACATAGTAGTAGGCAGTTTTTAAATCAAAACACTAATTTAAGCCCTATTTAATGTTGAAATAGGACATAAGAGTTCGATTATAAAAGTTGTACAGGATCAAAAATTACTCATAGCAATTCAATAAATTTTTCACGCACATGCTTATGGTCTGCAGTGACAAATTATATTTTAATTATGTCTAATTTTTAAAGTTTCTCTTCGAATTTTGTATTCAAAATTTTATTATTTGAATCGAGTTTTAATTCATATTTTTGGATAGTCTTTACCTACTGTTTCCAGATTTTAAATATCCCAAATAATAATATTTACAAACACTTATCAATTGCAAAATATGTTTACACGTGAATTAATATATATATATATATATATAAATCAATTAATTAAGCTACTACGTGCGAAAAGCATTTAATGGTGAAAATTATGTCATGTTTTAAACGATACATTTAGAACGTCATATGAAAAACCATTTTCGTATAGCGTTTCCAAACACTGTATTTTACAATTGAAATATATATTTACGTGTAAATACTTAAAAAGAAAGAAATTTGGAAATTAATTAAACTATACCATGCGAAAAACATTTAATGGTGATAATTACATCATATTTAAAACGATATTTAAAATGTCATATTTAAAACGAGTTTCTTATATCCTAAAAAAGAAAACTTTTCTTTTAAACTTCGTAAAAGTGCAGAAGGCTTCGATATTGTTTACTTAAGGGCATTTCCATGAAAAATTGGACATGAGGGTTGAAATTTCAAATGTCTTTTATTACTACAAATAATATATCAAATTAAAGGTAAAAATATGGCGCGTGTGACGGGTGTGACAACAGTCTTGTGACAGGTATGACACATCATTTTAAATTGCTTTGAAATATATTTAAATATTTTTAAAATGAAGTGTAAGGTAGAATCATTCTTGTTTCTGAACATATTAAGGCCTTTTTGCCAAAAAAGAGAAGATATAAATCATGAAATATATATTTGAATTATTTTAGCAAATTGTGAGTTGGTAGCAACTTATTTACTTTTAAGTTAATTCTGCTTTGGATTTTTTTAAGGGAGATTGGTGAAATAAAGGCATGGTATGTCTCTGCAGTGAAAATACTAGAAACTAAACAAATACTGACAGAAAATGGGAAGGCATCAAGTCTTATCACCACTTTAAAGTAAGTAGTGATAGTACTATCCTTTTGATGGGAAAGATTGCCAAATCAACACTGAGGGAAGTGGCAGTCACTGCTAATTGTGAATCTCCCCCCAGAAAGATTTTGAAAATATCAGATTTAAATATTGGTGATTATCTTTTGGTTTCCCTGGCCAGTAGCAAAAGCGTAATAGCTTGTACTATGGTAATGTCTTGAATATCAACTTCCGTAAGGAAGAAATAAGCTTAAAATACATGCAAGCCAGTGGGCCACACTGGATTTGGCCAGAGGAAGATGACATCTCAATTAAAAAAATTTCTGCTATTGTAAAAAAAGTAGCTTCCCCATCACTTATAACGAGTAGGAGGTACTACAAATTTTAAACTATTTGCATAAATATGTTAGTTTTATTAAATATCTTTTGTATATTTACTATTGTTGAGTTTACTGTCTATACTGATCACTGTATTTTTTTGGTAAACAACTTTCAAATTGTACACTTTGCACAATGTCACACCCGTCACTTCCTTGTCACACCCGTCACAGCAGGAAAAAAATTCTTATACATTAAAATAATTAAAATTTATTATGAAAATTACGTATTAAGTTTAATTTGAATCTCTTTCATTAGAAAAAAAATGTTCTAATAATGACACAGTTAAATATTCACAGGAATTTAAAAAAAATGTGTATGCAAGTAAAAACTCTTGCCCCGAGAGAGTCACACCCGTCACCAGTTAATATATATATATATATATATTGAAAGCTATTGAAGTTATATATTTGCTCAATTATCCAAGCATATGCATGGAAAAACATAATTAAAATACTTTTCAGGGATTTTTTAGCTAATTTATTTCCCACAATATAGATATAAACTCTTAAAATTTTGTCTGAATGTCACACCCGTCACAATGGAATGGCCCTTAACCATTTTATACACACTGATTTTCAAATGTGTAATTAATCTTTCTTAATAAATCACAAAAAACAACTGTCAGCTGTCGCGAGAACGGTGGATGCAGCCTTTGGAACAAGAAAAATCTCCCAATCAAGGTAAAATACATGGCAACCCGATCATAGAAGATCACCAGTAGTCTTAATAATATAATTAATTCTTCATTAATCGAGTAATCATTTTCAAAGAGAGCAAATTAGCGTGATTTTAGAGCCTGCGGCATCTAGATGGGGGTAGACGAGCATAGCTCCTACGAAGCAAAGCCCTTTAGTACCCAAAATAATAGTAATTTTCGCTATGAAGATGAAGAACGTATTTCGTTAGTAAATAGAAAATTTTTATCAAATGCATAATCTAATATTTATTTTTGACTTTATTCTGCATTCATTAAAAAGTATTGGATTAGTGAAAATTATCCTTCCTATTTTTGATGGATGACCATTTTCGAAATATCAATGAATACTTTTCGATTATTTTCAGCCGTCGATTTTCTGTATGTGTGGATGTGTGTTAGACAAACTTTGTGGGTGGTGTAAACTAAAATAACATTTAGAATTTCATGAAACGTCCTATTCAGTTGTACCTTTAAATAAATTTGTGCTGATTGTATTTTCACTTATATCACCCGACTGGTAGTACAGCTATGCAGTAAAATTTACAATGTACTTGATAGCTATATCTCATCTTTTATGTTATTTTAAATGAACAACACTAATAGAATGATGATTAATAAAATTATATTTAAAATGAAATTTTATACTAAATCAATTTAGCGTTTGATCAGTTAACACGGAGCGTTACTATGGTATGCTTTTTGTAATGAACATTATTGCTCTAAAACAGTTTCGATTTAATAGAATTGAACAAAACATTATATTTGAGATTACTAATAAATATATATATTGGTCCATTTTGGATTTGAATATCTTCCTGGGGAGGATACTGTGCTATTGTGAAAAGTTATCACAATTTATGAAATTCAAATAATTGCACTATACTTACTATACATAATTGTGAGCGTCTGATTTCTCAATTTAAAATAATATATTAGAATATAACAACAAAATGTGTGTTGATTTGTTTCGTTATAACACGAAAATTTCCGCTCTGATTTGCCCGTTTTCTTAGAAAATACAGATAGTTCCCTAAACTAGTATAAAAATTACTTGAAATCTTCCAATCTAAAGCTGCATTTTCTTCCAATAACAGAATGTTCCGGCAGTTGTGCTGCCTGAAACTTTTTTGTATAAGAAACGGAATTTTTGCGTATGCTTTTCCCCTCAAAACACGAAACATTCGCGAGCCTAACCTTACAATTTCCTTTAAATCTCCAGTCAAAAAACAGAAATTTCTTAAATAGATGGAAAATGACTTACATTTTACGCGACATATGGTAACATGCTCCCTGAACATTTTATGATTTGATGAATTTATTTTTGGGAATACATGTTTCACTTTATGAAACTGAATAGCCAGTATTTATCGAAATAATTTTCTTATAAAGGAGATGGAAAGATAAGCATTAATTTGACAACCCTCCGATAGGATCATATTTTTTTTTGTAAGATGCTTTGATTGTTTTAATATAAGATGCATATTTACTGTTTCACCCATTAATTTTTGTTTGAAGATTGTTTCATCGGATTACTTGTTATCATAAACGTACGTACACTAAGCAAGTATTAATTTACTCGACCTTAATATATATTACTTTGATTTTTTCGAAATAAATTTTTCATAGTCCATCGTAGTTTGTATATAGTTTGGTACTTCCTTCTTAATAGCAGCCCTCAGAATTCCGATTATATCAATGTTGTAGATAGAATTCCGCGAAGGCCATTGCCAAGCTTATATATACATCATATATACCCATATATGTTCTCTAAACGTTTATGTAAGCGTCATATACGACAATATATACATGATATTTACGCGTAATATGTTATACATATGCATCATATTCGTTTTATACATTTGTCATATATTTTCATAATGCATGACTATAACTTGGACATATCATATATTATAACACGATGAAATCTTGTGTGTATATATATACTATATATATGCAAGGTTTATCTAAAGAACGGTTGTGACGATTTTGATTAAATTTTGTATCCTATCGTTTTGGGATACGATGTGAGTATTATGCTAGGTCACATGTTCGAGAAAATTCGATTAGTGGGTCACTTTGGGGTCCTTACGGGTCAATACATTTCAATGGAAATGAAGGTTGAAACAGTTATAAAATTACTGAACAGTTGGCAGTAAACAAAATCTCAAAATTGGCAACATTTCGCCAAATTTGGCGATATCTGATGAAATATTGGCAACATTGACGAGATTTGGCAGAAAATTGACTTTCCAGCTTGCCAGTTAAATCACCTACTTGGCACCAAATGAAAGAATGTCGTAGAATTTCGCAAATTTTTTTGAAAAATAGGCTTTCAGTTTTCTAGAAATTTCCAATAGGATCTGAGATACATGATACAACCAATCAGAGTCCATAGAACTTTATCAAAGCAGAATTCAACCAATCAGGTTACATGGAACTTTCTCGGTCGAAGCATAAACTCTACAAAAATGTACAATGAATCTTGCGATATGTAAAAGACTTAGAAGTCTACTTATAAAATAAAATGTTTTATAGCAATAATGCAGCGATAATTTATTGTTATATTGCGTTGAACACAAAGTTAATTTTAACGGAGCGTAGCTCGGTCTTCCACGCTGGTATGTTATGAAATGTCATGTATGATTATAACATTATATATGTCTTACAGTTTAGCAGAATATCTTGGTCGCTTGTCAATTCCTCCTCGGTGTCGTTACAAGAAAGAATTACCTGTATTTGTTACTTTATTTTTCAATTATTAACATATACAAAAACTTCGTTGGTATCATAAGCCCTTCACATAAAAAATCAAATTGACGTAAAGAGAAAAGAAATAAATTATAATTTTCTAAATATACTTGTTTTTTATCTCCTATAACACATTTAAAATATCTTTAAACAAAAATCAATCAGACAGAAAGTAAATGTAGATTATTAATTATATTAAAACAATGGAACCATTACATACAAAATGATTTTAACACTATTGGTAGGCCGAAAAATTATATACTCGCTATCTTACAACTCAAAATTATTGAAAAATACATTTTTATACTAAAATGAAGCAACAAGAGAATATAAGAATCGTTCATAAAAAAATTATTCAATATATATTTTTAAAAATTTTATTTACGTTGAAATCTTAAACATTCTGTTAAATGTAATATAGTTTTCTTTTAAAATATCCAAATTATATTATCTAATGGAAATAGCTATTAATAAAGGAGATTGCGTTTAACTATTATTATATATTTTAAAAGCTAAATTATCAGTAATTACCTTTACTATTTTTTTTCAATATCAAAAAGCTACATATTGTTTATAAAAAGAGGTGAAATTGCTTCATACTATATATGTATATATTATATATATATATATATATATATTTAGAAAAGGGAAATAAAATCTGTTGTTTATTGTTTTAAAAAAGACCCCACTACAGAACTGAGATAATAAATAACACAATTTTTGTTAAGTTTCTCAACCGATGAAAAAATAATTTGTGAAGAGCAAATCTCGAAAGTTTAGCAACGTTTTCCATCTTTAGTTCATTAACGCTGGAAGAACGTACATAAAGATTTGTAAAATAAACTGCTACTTCTCGGTTTTTACAGTCCGTTTAAGATTAATGCAAATTTCTTTAAATTAAGGCTGCCGCTTTACGCTATAGTTCAAAAATAAACTTAAGATTACTCGAAAAGAGATTTATAAAAAAATATATATATTTTAGATTTACATAACATTTAACTACAGCCATTAGCATCTGAAAAAAAAACAGTAAATACGTGAAAACTTTTAAATTGAAATTTTAAGTTAAATTTCTATTTTAAATAAGGTAAAGCCAGGAGAGATGACGCAGTCGGAGAGATTGCGCACATAGTGGTTTGGGGGGAAGGAGTAGAGTGAGCGTGCAGAGACTCCAGGATACTGTACAACAACAGTAGTGGAGTGTCTACTTAAAAGTGCACGTTGATTGCTTTGAGCGTTTAAGATAAAGTATTGCTATTTTGTTTTGTTTTGTTTTTTTTTCCCAAAGTAAGTGCTTGAATTTTCATAGCTCTTCATCAGAATTTCTATACAATGTCAATAGTACAAAATATTTTAAACTTAAACGATTTCTCATAAGCTACTAATCTAGACTAACAATGTGAACATCAACGGTTCGTTTTAGAAGAGGTCATGTTTAAATAAAAGGCCGCGCAATCTCTCCTATCGAAATTGGAGAGTTTGCGCATTTGCTACTTAGGAGAGATGGCGCAGTGTTCCCATTCGTTTCCATGGTAGGAGAGATTACGCAGCTTATTGGTAAATTTGCATAAAAAAATGAAAAATGAAAATGGACTAATTTTAAGTTAAACGTGTTATTAAGTAGCATTACTTTATTTTTTAATCTTATCTGGACTTACTTTTTCTGATTCTTTATTTTTTTTCCTTTAATTAAATTTTTTTAATCGTTTTTAAAATTATTTCCTTTTTCTGATTCTTTTATCATTAGGTTGAAATATTCACTCCTAATACAATAATATTTGTTTACAAAAACCTTACAGCAATATCATTTAAGTGTAATTATTACTGTTAACAATTTAATTGTAGTTATTATAAGTAAAAATCTCTCCTACCCATCTGCGCAATCACACCAACCCTATAAGGAGAGATTGCGCAAAATAACTTTCTTGGTTTTATTACAATTGTTCTATTAAATTGCAACATAACAACAAAATAGCAATGGAAATGCATAAAAAACAAATGAAGTAAAAGTTATTCATGAATAGTTTAGCAAAAAATTAAAATTTAGATTTTTTATTGCTATTCTTTTGAATTGTGCGCAGACTATCCTAGCTTTACCTTAAAGTACAATTTTTGCCAGTATCATTGATATCCGATTAAAATATATTTTGGTCAAGTCAGTTCCATAACAGGCGTGCCAGTATATCAGTTTTATTTTTTATATTTTATTGTAATAAAAGTCCAAGGAAAGAAAAATAATAAATAATAAATAAAGACAAAATACACTTTTTTTTTCATTTAAGAGGTATGGGTTATATTTATGGCTTACAGGAATGCAGATTTAAGAATCATACCTTTTACATTGAATAACTAATACACGCCTATATGTAGCGTGAGATCAAAATACTTTTGGTTTTGATTACAAAACGGAACTCCAAGGCACGCAACACGTGAATTCATTTACCTTCGTTTCTCTTTTAAATGGTAAATAAATATTTCCATACCGATATCAGAGCATAAATTAACCAGAGATAGATTAAAAAAATGTGCATGCACGTTAATAATAACAACTCAAATAATAAAACGTTTCTAGTGATCCTAAAATGTCGTAAAGTGTTTCTAAATAAAAGCTTTAGCCGTTAAAAGACAACGTTTGCATTCTCACGTGCAAAAGTTGAGCAATAAAATGAGAAGAAAAAAAAGGGTAAAAATGAAAAGAATTTATCGGAACAAGAAATTTTACTTAATAAATTAAATTAAATTGGCACTCGTAAACAACATACCTACCATTAAATAATTTTTTTTTATTTCAAAATACGTTTCTTTGTCTTAAAAAAAAGTTGATGGATGGCGGTTATGGGAGCTTTAGTAAAAAGTCTTTACAAGACTGATATCAGTGATAATTTCGTAGATCATAATGTGTAAATGCATCACTGGGCGATATACGTATGCATTGAAGCCAAAAGTTTCAGAAGACTATCTTCTAAGTCATCGACATTTATATATATTCGCTATCAATCATGGCCCGTTCCCGGCTTATTTAATTAAAATTAATAAAGTTTTGTGTCCAAGATGCCCTTGTGGCACAAGAGGGGATTAGCTACATTACGTTCTCACAGGCCCATTGACGGCTACTCTACATTTGAGGAAAACAGACACCATCTCTTTGTCGAATTGGTTCAAATCAATCTCGGCGAATTCCTAATTGCTTCAAAAGATAATTAGCTGCATGTCCTTAATAGAAAAAAAAACCAATTGTTATTCCAAATGCCACCAGTACACATCATTGGTGGTGATGATGCTGATGATGCTTTTTCTAATGACGAAGAAGTTTATTTAGAAAATCCACTGTCTCTACGTTTAAAATATTTTCCACTAACAATTTGTATTTTCAAATTACTTTAAACGCTCATTAGTGGTGACTTTTCTGTAAATTAAGCTCTCACAATAATGGTGACTATTTTTCAAATGTCCAATACTGTAGGTGTCATCAAATTCAGAACTTTTGAACTTCAGTTAGAAATCAGACTTTGAACTCAAAGAGATGTATTATTATTTTATTTTATTCTGTTTATATTTAATAAGTTTATAGCACTATATAAAATTTGTTAGCATTCAAAAAATATAAATACAGTTAGCACTCAAAGAGAATTTATATATATATTAAGCTTGCACTGAAACAGTAATATACAATTTTATTATGTTCATTCTTATTCTATGCATTCAAATAGTATGAATGTGGTCATTTTTCAACCAGTACTCAAAGAGAAATTTATATCATATTCATTCTAATTATAGGTCATAATTACAGAGTTATATATTTATCATATTCTGTTCTGTTAGCATTTAAATCGGTAAAGAGTCATTTATTTAATTCGCACTCAAAGAGAAATTTTTATATCTATTCTTAAATTAATTTTGTTTGCACTTTTGTACTCAAAGAGCTACATACTATTTCATATCTATACTGCTTGTATCTGAAGTTCTAGATGAGGTTTCGACCTATATACAATAAGTTAAATAATAATTTAACATATACTTAAAATGTCCGTACTTCAAGAATTTATATACAGATAAAACATATTATTCTTACAGAAAAAATTAATGGCATTACATCTGTTTCTTCGGGAGAAAAATGTTTATTCTGTTATGATCCGTTTAATCTTTTATTTTTCAAATATTTCCATCAAAAAGTTTAATTGTTATCTCAAATTTCATTGCTTACTTGTACTAAAAAATTATACTTAATTTGTAATTTCATCTAAGACTAATGAAATGTCAAATCTCGGGCTTTTGCAAAGTCTAGAGGTATACTAATTTCACCATGCCCACATGAGGGCTGCTTTGTCAAATATGTATTTTTTTAAAAATAAACTTGCCAATTAGGGCTTGCAGAGGCTAAAGCCAGATGGTAGGCCTCCCTGCTTGATTGAATCTGAATCTGTTCTAGTACAGGCGAATACAAATAAGATGATCAGTTAATAATTAAATAATGAATCTAATTAGAAAACTAGAACAGTAAGTAGAAGCAAAAATATTTATTTTTGAAAATAGAAAAGAATACTACAATACAGAATGCGATAATCTCTGTTGGAAAGATCTGTTTAATAATTATGCTGAGAATATCGCTAAAGCTTTCGGGTATCGTTACCATTTATGTAGACATGCTCTCCGCCCAAACGGTTCCGGTAAAGTTCAGCAAGGGAAACATACACATATCTGCGCTGTATAAAATTTGCGAATAAATACCTGGATTTTATGTGAAATTTTAGTCTTTTAAAGTTAAATTTTTATTTTTAGTGGAAATTGTACATTATTTCGGAATAATCGGGAAATTCACCTTTTATCTTTACTCGTTGAATGTTAAAAACAAACATTTTCTTCCAAGACACACAAACGAAAAAACTCCTTTTCAAA
Organism: Maratus michaelseni; assembly: GCA_963931845.1. Classification (NCBI taxonomy): domain Eukaryota; kingdom Metazoa; phylum Arthropoda; class Arachnida; order Araneae; family Salticidae; genus Maratus; species Maratus michaelseni. The sequence goes on from OZ007590.1 coordinate 232,806,539, forward strand.
TGAGATATAACAAAAAATATCAAGTTAGATCTCCGTAATTGATTAGTTGGATTATAATCAATTCGTTGGTTGTGGCCAGGTGATGAAGAGCATCAAAGCATTAATCCTATAATGACGATCCTGAGGAAGGTAACGCGTTAAATAACGGCTGTGATAAGTTGCAATACAAATACCTGTTCCGTATAAATGTACAGCAGTATATATAATTACGAGTATCATATAGAGACACAAAATTTACCAAGATATCAAGACAGAAAATTTACCTAATATTACATAAAATCAAGAACAATTATACGAAGTTGTATTATTTAATTATGATTACATATACATAAAATGACCGTTTCGACCTGCATCTACAGTCATCTTCAGGCGAACTAATCGCCTGGAGATGAAAGCATAAAGTATGAGAAACAAATAATTGAATTTCCCCCAATAACATTATTGGAAGAACGTAGTGGAGAAATATAGTGAATTCAACAGAAAGGTTAAAATGAAACAAAAGTTTAAAAATATTCGAAAGTTCCATTGAAAAATATCATGTGTTGTCATCTATGGACTGGAAAACGGGCTAAGCAAACTTTTGAAAATGAGGGAAAACCAAAATGGAAGTTTTGTGAGCAAACGGGGCATAGATGTCAACTTTGCTGCCAGTACATTTTCTGTTTCTTCGCTATTTGTAATTTTGCAATGTGGAGCGTGTTCTGTACATTTCCAGTATTCTCCAATCCGTGTAATTTAGATGTCCATCGTATATTATGCAGTTTTTCTGATTTTCAGCATTTGTAACAACTGTGATTTTACGCACTGTCGTCCCGAAACACAAACATGGGTACAGCTGCAATAAACTGAGTATGGATCGCATCTATATACTTCTCTTTAGTTACAGTACCACGATACCACAAGGGAAGAAATTAGATGAGTGTACCCACCTACCGCAACTCCCATAACTGCCAACCATCCGCTTTTCTAGAATTGAAATGTGTTTTGAAATAAAAAGTTATATTTAATGAAATGTGGGTTGTTTCTGAATGCAAATTTAATTTAATTTATAAAGTAAAATTTCTGGTTCTATTTGATTCAGAAAAAAACTGAAAAGTGCATTTAGCGGATGTTTCTGGCGTGATACTGAGATCAAGCTGCACGCAATATGAACATAGTTGTGGGGGGGGGGGGGTATAAAGTGGTCTTGAACTTTGTTTGATCCATTTTTTCAATGCAAGGTCGTCTGCAGTTGACAATTAACATTTCGCTTTGCATAAAACTGACCTACACATCATTTACTGGGATAGAGTTCTTCCTATTAATATCGGTATGTTACTAATAATAATAGTAATATCGGATTCCAGATGAGGAGTATAAATAATTTGTTCTGCCGTGGTTGCATACAGAGGAACTTGCGCAGTTGTGGCATTTCAAAGTCGACGTGTGGCCTTAAAATAGAATTATGTTATATTTTGTTCCAGTCACCTAGTGTTATTCAATCAATGTCATATATAAATGCTTAAACATTTCTCTGTTTCTATTTCCTTCAGAAATTAGAAACATGTAAATGAAAGATTTCTGAAAATGATATTCAAAGTTACCAAGTATGCGACTTTTTGCATACCAGTATTTACTTAGAGAAAATGTTGTTCTTTTAAAACGCTCCGATTAAATAAAACATTTTCTTTACTAAAATGCTGGTATCGAATTAGCCAGAGATTTCACAACTCTGCAAATTTCTGTTAAAAGTTTAGATGTTAAAAGGATAAAATATTTTAGGTAATTCAGTTTCTTCATACGTGTGACTCTTATTTATACAAATATTTTGGTATGAACATATTAATCATTTATTAAGTAAGAGAGGTGGTCTTCAGGCAGAATGAAAATGTAAACAGGGTTTGACCGTTATAACAGGCATTGGCTTCAGGCCATAAAAAGAATGCCTTCAAGTATTGAAGGAAATGTTATCAGAAATTCTGTTCCATCGCTAGAAAAATCTGAGAAGCTCTTATTTAGAATGAAACTGAAGTAGATGTATTTTTTTTTATATTTTTACACTTAAAATCTGCATGATAATACTATATTGGGCGACATTTTTTACTTTCATCTATCTGTATAGAAGAAACTAGTCGGATGTGTCAATCCCAAAACTTTCTCCCATCTCACACAGGTTTCGCATACACTAAAAAGAATCAGCACCAATTTATATTAAGGTCTAACTAAAGCTCAAGTTTTATTAAATTCCATGCAATATTTCTTGAGATAGGACTATCGTTAAAATCGTGTAAATCCTGCAAAATGCTGCATAGCAGCGGCACCTGCTGGGCGATTTTTACCAAAAACTAATCAGCACCAATTTATATCAGGGACTAACTGAATCTAAAGTTTTTTATTTAATTCCGAGCATTAGTTCTTGAGATAGAGCTATTGCGAAAATCGCAAAAAATGCTGCATAGCAGCGCCACCTGCCGGGAGATTTTTACCAAAAACTAATCAGCACCAATTTATATCAGGGACTAACTGAATCTAAAGTTTTATTAAATTCCGAGCATTAGTTCTTGAGATAGAGCGCCCACAAAATTTTTGTCACATACAGACAGAGCCACAGACAGACATTTTCTAAAAATCGTGTTCAGGAGCTTCTAAAACGTATAAATCCGTCAAAAACCGGAAGTCGAAAATTTTCATGAATCCAATACTTTCTTCTTGTGAAGATAGAAGAAAGTAAAAAGTATTATAATCGAAATTTTTTTCATCTTCTAATTTTCGACGGATTTACATGTTTTAGGTGTCAAAGATTCCGAAAAATATAATGTCTTTGCAAAATGTCCGTCTGTCTGTCCTCATTGTATCATCAAAAAATATATGAAGTTATTCTTCAAATTGAACCAAATTTTGGCTATGGCCAGCAGGTCCCACTTGAATTTGGGCATATTCCGACGAAAAGGGGCGCTACGATAGCGATTTTTGTTCCATTTTCACTATCATATCATGAAAAACTGTATGAAGTTATACCGATAATTGAACATATTTTTACTTTCTTCTACCTTTACAAGAAGAAAGTATTGGATTCATGAAAATTTTCGACTTGCGGTTTTCGACGGATTTATACGGTTTAGAAGGTCCTGAACACGATTTGACTGTTTTTAGAAAATGTCTGTCTGTGAGTCTGTGAGTCTGTCTGTCTGTCTGTCTGTCTGTCTGTATGTGACACAAATTTTGTGGGCGCTCTATCTCAAGAACTAATGCTCGGAATTTAATAAAACTCTAGATTCAGTTAGTCCCTGATATAAATTGGTGCTGATTAGTTTTTGGTAAAAATTGCCCGGCAGGTGGCGCTGCTATGCAGCATTTTTCGCAATTTCTGCAATAGCTCTATCTCAAAAAATAATGCTCGGAGTTTAATAAAACTTTAGATTCAGTTAGTCCCTGACATAAATTGTGGCTGATTAGTTTTTGGTAAAAATCGCCCGGCAGGTGGTGCTGCTGTGCAGCATTTTTCGCGATTTCCACAATAGCTCTATCTCAAGAACTAATGCTCGGAATTTAATAAAACTTTATATTCAGTTAGTCTCTGATATGAATTGGTGCTGATTAGTTTTTGGTAAAAATCACCCGGCAGGTGGTGCTGCTGTGCAGCATTTTTCGCGATTTCCGCAATAGCTCTATCTCAAGAACTAATGCTCGGAATTTAATAAAACTTTATATTCAGTTAGTCTCTGATATAAATTAGTGCTGATTAGTTTTTGGTAAAAATCACCCGGCAGGTGGTGCTGCTGTGCAGCATTTTTCGCGATTTCCACAATAGCTCTATCTCAAGAACTAATGCTCGGAATTTAATAAAACTTTATATTCAGTTAGTCTCTGATATGAATTGGTGCTGATTAGTTTTTGGTAAAAATCGCCCAGAAGGTGCTGGTGCTATGCAGCATTTTGCAGGATTTACACGATTTTAGCGATAGTCATATTTCAAGAAATATTGCACGGAATTTAATAAAACTTGAGTTTCAGTTAGACCTTGATATAAATTGGTGCTGATTCTGTTTAGTGTATGCGAAACTTGTGTGAGATAGAAGAAAGTTTTGGGATTGACACATCCGACTAGTTTGTATATGTTTTTTGGATATGGCCTGCAGGACACAGTTGAATTTGGGGATATTGCATCTGGAGGGGGCGCTGTGATAGCCATTTAAAGATTTCAAACTCAAAAAAAATGTACAAAAAATTTAGACATCCTATTTTTTTTTCGTTAAATGTTTGGCCTTGATGAAAGGATTCCAGATTTTTTTTTGTTTTGCCTCTTTCTTATAAAATGTCTGAGATACAGCAGTTTGAAATTTAATGTTGGCTGACATTTTGAAACAATACCGCACGATTTCTCCATAAGCAGGTTTAATTTATGAGTTTTAGTGAACAGGGTTTTGGACAATTTTCCTTTCGTTTCACCTTACCATCGTTTAACAATCGTTAAGTAACCATCGTTTCAACTCTTACATGCTTAACACTATATATTTATATTCGCCAACGTCAATTTCTCGCTAACCTTGGTGACAACTGGCAGCATATCGCCAAATTTGGCGATAAAAATACGTTGTTATATATGAAGCCCACTTGGCTATGTCTAACTAATTTGGCGATATTCTCATTCAAATTCAACATTGACGAGAACTGGGAATGAATCTTCTGTAATCGGTTTCCACGCATTTTAGCTTCGTATTTTTCAGTAAAATTAGCTAAAATCTTAAAACCAAGTAATAGGGAGGCTATCTTTTCCTGGCGGTACAGGCCAGAAGGACTTTTGTATTTTAGTATAATAGATCGGCTGATCGCATCCAGGTAACCCGACAATTCGCAAGCATCTGACGTACAATAGAATGACGAAAAATTTCATTTTTTGGCAGTGTGACAGCGAATTTTGAAGTATTAACTTGCATGAGATAGAAGAAAATTTTGGTATTAGCATATCCGACTAGTTTATATATAGAAAGCAGGAAACTTTATTAAATATTAAAATTTAGACTGCATTTAAAATCCCATACTAATATAACATAAGTAATTTAATAATAAATAAGTTAGAGTTTCTTTCTTTCAAGAAAAAAAAACTAAACACTCCTGATCCAAGAAAATTGTAAATATTACAATAAATTAATTTTGATAAGAAAATAAGAGTTTAATTTTAATTAATGTAAATATTCGTATTCTTAAAATATTTTATTATAAACAATCACTGAGATGTATTATCGAATGAATTTTATGCGTTGTGTTCATAAAAAAACTGATAAAGATAACATGATATATAATAAGAACAACAACTTATATAACATAGCAACATATATAAAATAATTAATATGTATGATGTTTTGAGAAAAAGATAAATTTGGTACTGGTGAATGCATTTTTCGCATTTTTTTTATTACATGCAACTCTTTTTCTTATCTAGGAAATTTCCATTAAACTATAATGAATTTTGAAAACTTTAAAGATATCAATAATGACAAGTTTTAAATAAAAATATATCCAATACTTGATTTTCTTTAAAAAATAATAAAATTTACATTAATAACCCTAAAATATATGAAATAAAAATATGGAATTAAAAAAATACTTTTCGAATGTGATGGTTTAATTTTTAATTTATGTAACCAAAATCGTACATAAACTATTATCTTGAAAAATATGTGTGAGGTTTATTGTACTAATAAGTATAATTTTACTGACAATTTACATTTATATATCTGTTATTCTCCTTTACAAAAATTTCTTATAGAATTCTATAAAAAATATTTATAGAAAATGCGTTATAGAATTCTAGAGAATTATGGCCCGTTTTTCTATACGCTTTTGTTTAACCGAAAGCTATAGAAATATCTGTAAAAGTTGAATAGAAATGTCTAACAGAGCTTCTATAAAAAATATCTTATAGAAAAAATATACAGATTCTATAAAAATATGTATAGAATTTTATATAGAACCCAGGTGGTTACACTCCTAAGTACCACTTTCGATTCTGATTGACTTCAATGATCGGACGAAGAACATGTACTTTCAGCACGACACAACCATTGACAGTTTCTGAAATCTTATTAACCCTTTTAGTGCCAAGGAGCGCCGTCGCGCTCCTATCGCTCTGTGTTTTTATTACCATAGTATAAAGTCTTCTGAAGAGAATGTTGAAAAAATTATGAATATTGGTGTATTGTAACGGAAATGGTGAATATTTCTCTTGTTCATATAAATTATCTATAAAAATGCACTTTTTTACTGGCATTTTTAGCATATATTGGTAAACTATGTATGGCACTAAAAGGGTTAAACTATTTCAACTTTATTTCTTTCGTGATTTGCATTCCCAATATTAATAGTATTGTAAAAATATTTAAAGTCTAATAAATTATTATTTGTTAAAACTGAAACAATTGTTTAAATATTTATATTTCAGATTAAATTATTTGAATAAAAATTGCAATATTAGTGAATAAAATTTATTAAATTAGATGGATGTTTTCATAAATTTAACAGCAAATAATTAAATGATTATAAAATTACCCAACAAATTAATTAATCATAATTTAATTCAGTAGTTTGACTGATATAATATTATATTGACAATTTAATCACAATGCATTATTAAATTAAATTATATATATATATATATATATATATATATATATATATATATATATATATATATATATATATATATATATAATTATATTAAATCTATGGAGTTCAATTATACATTAAACTGATGTATTACAAAATTTAATTTTTTTTTTAAATATAGTTATAAATAAAAAAAATTACTACACAAGAACTATTTTTTAATAAAAAGAAATCTATGGAATCATTAGTCTATAGAATTTAATTCTATAAGATGTATAGTACCCCATAGAAAAAGTGTTCTATAAAAAAACTCTATAGAACTTTTAAGCATTTTATAGAAACATTTTCTTTAGAAAAAGTATTATATAGAACTCTTTATTAAAACTCTATAGAAATGGTGTACTATCGAATGGCTATTCTATAGAACTTGTAACGAATTCTATAGAGTTCTATACAGCTCTATGAACTATTTTCGTAAGGGCTTGATTAAACAAAACAAAACAAAAAAAGAAAAAAGAATGTTGTTCTATTCTATAAATATTGCTAATTCATTTCATTATCGCAAGATATATATATATATTTCGTGATTTTTTAACTTGCCTCTCCTCATATATACGCATTATTTTTTGCCCTTTCTGTTATTATCAGAAATCATTTTTCGCTATTTTCCCAGGAAAACAATCATATAGAAAGCTTCGACTATTTGTCTAAGCGGGATTAATTTTGGAAACTTATCACGATAAATGAAAGAAACGGAATACTATTTCTCGGAAATACTGAAATATATGACCTTTCCTATATATCTCTTCTAATGAAAAGAATGTGTTAGCTTCTATTTGTTTTAGATTTCATTGAATAGATATTAACAATAAAGAATTTTGGGAAAAAAACATCAGCTTCATAAAATACATTGAAATATATCATGAATAATATTTTAGAAAACAAAATTTTAAAAAGAAGTAAGTAATTTAACTAAAAAATCACAATTTATACGTTTTCGTATAAACTTATTTGTGCTATATATGTTATTACCTTTTCAAGATTCCTATTAAAAATACGAGCAAAATATATATAAAAATATATTTAACTCAAGATATTCCACTACAATTTTTACACGACATTTTAATATTTTTTCGGTATTTTCAAATTAAAAATTCTTATCATTATATAAAAGAAAAATACTTTTTTTAAACCACTGAGAGATTAATGAATATTTATAAATTTTTGTTGAACTGTTGTCTTTAAAATTTTTTACGCATTAGATATCAATGAAGTGAACATTTAGCATCTTATGTCTACACTGTAAGAAAAAATGGCAAAAATTTCAGCATAATTTGCTGTAAATTTATGCACCCAAATTGCCAGCATTTTCTGCTGTAAAATTTAATGTGATTATAGTCGTATTTGCAGTAGAATTAGCATGTTTGATGCCCATTTTGCTGTAAAATTCTAAACATAATGTAATTTAAGGCATATTTTGCTGTCAATTTACAGTAAAATATGCTGGAAATTTGGGTGCATAAATTTACAGCAAATTTTACAGTAATTTATGCCGTTTATTCTTACAGTGTATACATGTATGTAAGACCTGCGTATTTTTGAGAAAAAAACCATATGAACAAAAATAAGATTTTTTTCTTTTATAGTAATTGTATCAACAAACATATTTAAACATGTTGTCCGAAGAGTGTGTAAAATATATTTGTTATATTCATTTCGACGTTTTATAACAGCTTTATTAAATTAACTGGGATACATAAAACACATATAAAGCTTCAGTACTACTTGGATTTTAATGCATTTAAACTACACTTGTGTGTTTTCAGTTACGATGATATTATCTTCATTGTAATTTAAAATTTTGAGCTTTCAAGAATGTAAAAGTGAATGAAATAGGAATGCGTAGAACAATTTCTTTTTTCATGACACAATACAAGTCATACGGAATGCGTCTGTTATTGTTTTTCGTATGTATGTAAATATGTTCATTTTCAATTCCTAATATAACTTTTAGTTTACAAAAATAATGAGGTTTTATTAAATCATGTGTCATAATTGATATGCAACTAACTTTAAAAATTACATCTAACAACGGTTTAGTTTTAATGAATAAAATAACAAATTGAGAAGCATAAGATAAAATCAAAAATGTAAGTAAAATAATATGTTACGTTTTGGAAGTTCGTACACAAAACGAGAGGAAAGGAATATGCCGCATAATGTTTTACAAATAGATTGATTAATATACATATTTTTATATAATTATAATAATTGCTGTGTGAGTTATTGCTGGAACAGTTCATGTATGAGCAAAAAGCATAATAGAGAAATTTCAGAATAAATAAAGCTCTCAGTATTAAAGATTAGAAATTAACTTAATTTTATAAATTGGAAGGCTGTATAAAATGCATAAAATAAATTTAGTGGCATGTATTTATAAATGTATAAAACAATGTGCCTAATTTTTGGAAAGTTTTCTGACTTCCACACTATATAGAGACAGACCGAAAAAAAGTCTCTTCTGTAAGTTACATTAAAGCAACACATACGCAGTAGTGAATCTTCAAAAATATCTAGTCAAGGATCAAGAATTAAAATATTTTGGAAGTTATTAATACGAAAACTGAGATCTAAATATTTATAAGTATAAACAGGCGATATTACTAGTGATGAACAAATAGTAAATATTTTTCTTAAAATTAAAAAGCCCATGTTGTGTTTATTTTATGATAATAGCGCTATGTAGCGCATATTTTATTTCGCAAAACTTCAAAAAGGAGACATATTTTCAATATTCAAAATAGTAAAACTTTCTAAAGTTAAGCACAGCTTTTTTATTCTTTTCCCGACACCATATATCAGTGCGTGAAAGTTTTTTTTTATTATCAATGTTTTCGATAATATAGAATCTCGAAAAGAAAGTGTGGTAAATTCAGAAAGACATTATTCTCTTTTATTTTTCCTTTCTTAACACTGTTTATATTTTCTTAACTATTTTCTAAAATTACAAAGTTAGATTTAAATTCTTCAAAATATTCCTTAAGTAAAACTAACTGTTGTGACCAGCAGAAAACTATCTTCTATACAAATCAAATTAATTAAATTATTTAAATAATACATGAAATTACACGGATTTTGCAAATACAATGAAAATGAAGATGACTGATAGATTTTAAAATCCAATAATGTGCAAACGGTGACAGATATAAAAAAAATCCTCGCACGATGGTTATGTATGATGTCAGGAGTATTTTTACTGTGATTCTTGATTTTAGTTTGAATTTCGAACAATAGATGGCGCTGACAGCGATTGTCGAGGCCAAAACTGACTGCACTTAGCATTTATGCGAAGGAAGGAGATTAAAGATATGGAGTGGGTCTCATTCGCCAGTATAATCTTGCTTTTAGGTCCCGATTCTGAACTCATTCGATTGATTGCAATGGAATTCGTTGTTGACATGGAAACAACAAATTCTTCGATATTGGAATACAGTGCTCAGAACTGGGCATGAATTTAACAAGCAGTATTCGAGTTTGCAGGCGATTTTATATTTATGAAGTTTTATTTTCCCGGATTAAATTACATTTCATGGTCTTATATAAAGAATATTTTATGAATCGTATTTTAAAACTAGGTGAAAAGATCTTGCTACAATCTTTGTTTTAGGGCCAAATTCTGAACTCATTCCATATGATTTCAATGAAATGTATTGTTGGCATGGAAATAATAAATTCTTCGATAGCAGAATACAGTGTTCGGAATTGGGCATGAATATAACAAGCAGTATTCGAGTTTGCAAATGAATTGAACATCACCTTAGTCTTTTCCAAATTTATTTTTAATCCCACATTAATATTACACACTTCTGCCAAATCTTTTAGCATATTTTGCAATTCTTCAGGGCTATTACTGAAAATTAAAATGTCATCAGCAAACCGGAGATGGCTTAAATATTCCCCATTTATTCTAATCCCTTTGTTTTCCCAATCCAGCTTCTTGAAAATACTCTCTAAGACAGCAGTAAAAAGCTTAGGCGAAATGGTGTCTCCTTGTCTTACTCCTCTTTCAAGCTTGATCTTCGCTTTTCCTTTGTCCAAACGGATGGTGGCTGTTGCTTTCTTGTAGATCTTCTTTATGATATTGATATAAGGTTTGTCTATACCAATGTTCTCCAGAGAAGTAATTACTGCAGATGTGTAGACCGAATCAAATGCTTTTTCATAATCAATAAAGGCAAGACAGAGAGGTAAATTATATTCTTTATGTTTTCCTATAACTTCCCTTACTGTTTGAATATGATCCATTGTGCTAAATCCACTTCGAAATCCTGCTTGTTCTCTAGGTTGAGCTGAGTCCAGAGCTGATTCAAGTCTTGTCGTTAAAACTTTGGTGAAAATTTTATAAATCACTGACAGTAAGCTGATTGGACGGTAGTTTTTAATGTTTTCCTTTTCTCCTTTCTTATAAAGTAACACCATCACAGCATTATTCCAATCTTCTGGTACATCTGATTTCTCGAGACATTTGGAAAACAGTAAGGCTAGCATTTTTGCAAATTCTTCTCCTGCTTCTTTGATAAGATCAATTGTAATTCCATCTTCGCCAGGGCATTTACCTTTTTTCATGCCTCTAATGGCTTGTACAACTTCATCTGTCATCACTGGGATTATCTCTTCAGTTTCTGTTATGTTTACTAGTGGATCACGTAGGTTGATTTCCCTTTGATCTTCACATTTATATAGATCGTTATAGAATTTTTCGACAATGTGTACTATTTCATTATTGATTTTGGTGATTGTTCCATCTGCTGTCTTCAGTGCAAAAATACCTTTTCTTCCAACACACAGTTTGCGCTTAGCTGATTTTAAACTTTTGTTATCTTCTAGAACTTTTTTGACAAGATCACAGTTAAATTTTCTGATATCTTCTGTAACACATTTTCTTACCGTTTTACATAATTCTGCATATTCAACTCTTGATTTAGGATAGTTTTTCTTCATTTTAAATTCTCTGCGTTTCTTCATCAGTCTTCTTGTTTCTTCTGTTATTTTCTTTGTTTGCTTTACTTGTGCTTCACCAGCTATCGTCCTTGCAATTTCTTGTAGAGTATTTGTTATTTTCTTGTTCACTACTGTAACATCTTGTTCTTCTTCTAAGATTGATTGAAGTACTTGAAAACGATTTTTAAGTTCTAAATTAAATTCTTCTTTATGTTTCTGGAGATTTATAATATCGACTGATTTCTTTGAGCATTGCAAAAGCTTCATTCTTTCCACTTTAGTATTTAAAAGCAGTTTGCATCTAACTAACCTGTGATCGCTTCCTGTATTGAAGTTATTGAGAACGCTGCAATCCTGAATAAGATGCTTTTTGTTTGTCAAGATGTAGTCGATTTCACTTGTTGAGCCATTTGCACTACGCCATGTCCATTTTCTTTGTGGCTTTTTCTTGAAAAATGAATTCATGATATACATCTGTTCACATTCTGCAAATTCAATCAATCTGTTTCCTCTTTCATTACGCACCCCATATCCATGAATTCCTACTGAGAACTCACCTTTCTTTTTTTCCCCAATTCTAGCATTCCAGTATCCCATTATTAATTTTATGTAGCATTTTCCTTTTTGATGCATTGAAGCTACTTCTTCATAGAAATCCTCAATTTCTTCATCAGTATAGCTAATTGTTGGTGCATAAACTTGGGTAATTTGCAGTTTGTATCTTTTTGACACTTGTATAACTAACCTTGCAACTCTATCTGATGCACTATCATATTCTACGATGTGATTCTTCCACCTTTTATGAATCAGAAATCCTACACCACTTGTTTTTCCATCTTCTGTACCTCTGTAGTACAATACATGTCCACTGGCAAGATCAATCTTCTCTTCACCTTTTCTTCTTATTTCGCATAATCCTAGGATGTCCCAGTTGATTCTTTCTAATTCTTCTTCAAGTTCCTGTAAACGACTTTCAGAAGATAAGGATCGTCCATTATACGTAGCCAAGGTCATCAACTTATGGCAGCCAAACCGAGCCCGGTGATTCTTAGCACCCTCTGTCTTCATGTCTTTCTGATCGCTGCCGTAATCAGGAACATGCAGACTGCCGGGAATTGAGGGCCGTGATTTGTTTTGTGAATTCATGGTAAAATAAGGGGGGAGGTGGCCAAATTCCTCCACGCTGGCCAAGCGGGTTGGAGGAAGCCCATTCGCGTTCGTTCCCCATGCACTAGGCAAGGGTACTAACAGACTGCACCGATGGAAGGTGCGGATTGGACATCAAGTCCCTGCTCCCAGTCGATTCCTTTAAGTCCTCCTCTGAGGCATTTAAAGGGTCTTCTCCTAGTTAACAAGCAGAGGCTTGAGATTAAAGATGTTGAAAGTTATGTGTACCTTGGACAAGAAATATCTTCAGACAACAGTATCATGAATGAAATCAATAGAAGAATAAGAAATGGATGGAGTGCTTTTGGGAAGAACAATATTATTCTGAAAAGTAACATGCCTCTTTGTTTGAAAAGAAAGGTGTTTAACCAATGTGTTTTGCCTGCACTAACTTATGGAGCAGAAACTTGGACACTAACAAAACGGATGGTACAAAGATTACAAACAACACAGCGAAGTATGGAAAGATGTATGCTAGGCATAACCAGAAGAGACCGAAAGAGAATAACGTGGATAAGAAGTCAGACGAAAGTTTTTGACATTATCGAGAGAATTAAATGGCTAAAATGGAAATGGGCTGGGCACATTGCAAGAAGACAAGACAATAGATGGAGCACAAACACCCTACAGTGGTATCCCAGAGATGTAAAACGACCAAGAAGACGACCTCAAGTAAGATGGAGTGACGAAATCAGAAAAGTGGCCGGTGTTAATTGGATGACTAAAGCACTAGACAGGCAACAATGGAAAAATCTGGGGGAGACCTACATCCAGCAGTGGATTGAAAACGGTTGATGATGATGATGATGATGATGATTCGAGTTTGCAGGCGATATTACATTTATGTGCATTTATGGGAATTTTATTTAACCAATTTGCAAATTTAGTTAAAATTTCATTAAATGATTGAAATGCAGGTATGTGAGAGCTGCACAGAAATCGAATCCGTCTCATCTTCATTCGTTATTTTGCTACGCAATCTGCTAGTGAGTACTTTTGAAAGGGTATACGTTATTGAAAATGGTTTATTCATTTGAACAGAGGTTATTTCTTGCGTTGGAACACAGTTATGTTCAAACGAGGCGCAGTTTTGAAAAGAAATTTAATGCCTGAAACAGTCCGTCAGACAATACGATAAAGGCTTTGTTCGAAAAACTTTAACTAACGGGGAACATCAATGATGACCGTATTGGAAATGTCGGCCGGTGTCGCGTTGCAGTTACAGAATCGAACGCTTAAACCGTACAGCAGGTCATCGTGCAGACGCCCTGGACTTCTGTTCGCCATGTTGCAGCTCCTGCTGAACTCCGAAGAATGACCACGCACTGTATCATGCGCCGCAGTCTTCACACGTTCGCGTACAAGACCCAGACACTCCACCCCTGAGTGAGGATGCCATTCTTGCACGCTGGAATTTCGCGAACACTATGCTGCAGCTTTTGGATAAGGGTGAAATCGAAATATATGGTTCTCTGACGAGGCATATTTTCAACTGGATGACTTTGTCAAGAAGCAGAACTGGCGCATTTGGGAACCAAAAATCCTCATGTTGCGGTACTGTCATGCCTGCATCTCCAAAAACTAATGGTCTGGGCCGCGATATCCTCCAAAGGAATAATTGGCCTATTTTTTCGCGAGCAAACTATGAATGCTGCACAATATCTTGAAATTCTGGATGAATTTGTGGCGATTCATAAGAGTCTGGAGGACCGATCTAACGCCTCATGGTTCATGCAAGATTGTGCTTGTCCACATCGAACGCCTGCGATATTCGATTTTCTCAGCGAGCATTTCAATGATCGTGTAATTGCCTTGCATTACGACATGCATACAGGAAGTCGCATGGCATGGCTTCCTTATTCTGTGTATTTGACGCCATTTGACTATTTTCTTTGGGGGGGGCGGGTGGTACCTGACAGGCCTGGTATACCGTCAAACTCCACAAACTATTGCGGAACTGAAACAACACATCTATACTGCATGTAAGACAATTCAAACTGACATGTTTGCACGGGTGTCTGGTCATTTTTGTCTCAGACTGCGCCACGTTGTTGCTGCAAATGGTGATTATTTTGAAAACATCGTTGCTTAATTTTTTTGCAACAGTCCTTACAACATTTTTATACCGGCTTTTATTTTTCCTATTTTGCAGTGCCACCTTTCGGCGAAAATGTGCACTACATTCGTAAATTAGTGAGAAAATGTAATGTAACATTTTAATCGGTCGTCGCATAAGTTTAGACTGATTTATGAAAAGTGCGTATCTTTACCCGCCATCTACCCTATGCATTGCACACAGACTCAAGTATAGAAATTTTCTAAAAACATTCAAATCGTGTTCTGGACCTTCTAAAATGTGTATTTCTCTCGGATACCGGAAGTTGAAAATTTTCAGGATCAAATTGAAACAAAACTTCGTGCTATTTCAAATAATGAAAGAAATCTGTTGGTACGCAGTACCGCATCTTATTTTTAATTACTTACCACGAAATAAAAAATCTATTTTCTAACGTAAATAAAATGTTTACATTGACCATCCCCATAGTACGCAGTGGCTAAGTTCGGAAAAATCTAAACTGGACAGTTTCACGACCAGATATTTACAACTATAGTCTGAGTGCCGCCGAAGATGACAATGGGAAACAAGTAAATGGATGTAAAAATTTACAGCACACCAATAAAACAGCATCAAGATCCCACATCTATAAAAACAGATGTGAAAATTAGGTTCTACTTCTACGGAGGGGAAAATATCAGTAGGACTTTTGTAATTAAGAAATCCATTGAAAACATTCTATGTTCACATATATTATTATTTCGGGGCAGAAACGAATAGTATTATAGCCAATGGTAAAGCCAAGGGGGTTTGTTTGTAGACTTTTTACTAAGTTATCGAAAATTTTGTATATATGTAATATTTGACTTGTACAATTTCTTACCTATGCGTTACTCATAGAGAGTTTTGTCTTTTTCTTAGAGATAGAGTTGCAAAGGCTAGAAAAAACTCGGTTTAAACCTGGGAATAAACCAGGTCTTTTGGGAATAAACCTGGGAATAAACCGGGTCTATTTGAAATAAACCCGGGAATAAACCGTTTCTTTGCAACTCTACTTAGAGATATAAAAAGGTTAGTCTTGAGTGAAGTGATATGTATGTCGCTGTATCTGAAATAAAGTATTAATCTCGCCGGATAATCTATGTATGCTTCTAGTAATAAATAAGAAGCACTTTTAATGTATCAACAAATGACTTTTATTATTTTTTTTTTTTTGCTTTTACGAGCACTCGAGTAGTTGGAGAGCATTTGAATAGTTGGAGTCAGGAGTTAGACTCTGCAAAAGATGGTGCTTAATTATCGGAGATGTCTCTAAGTCTATTGATAAAGGTAAAATTCTTGACTAATTATATATCGCGTGCCTTTAAGTTCATGATTTTAATTCTAAGAAAAAGAATAATGTGTTTTACAGATAACCCATAAGTGCACCTCTATTTAAGTTTAATGAAATTAAGATGCATCTAATGTGCAACCGTATCGAAGTAAAAGATGTGAGTTATGATTTTTTTAAAGCAGTTCTATAAGTTACGATTCTAATCTTAATTATCTAATTTTATGTATGTCTCCTAATTGTATATATACGTAAATAAATAATTATTAAATGATAATTTCTCTCTTTTCTTTTGTTCTTGTAATGTTTATTCTAACTCAAAATATGTGCGTCGAAGTGCTTAAAAGGTATATTTATGTATAATATCTCCTTGTCTATAGAGTTATTTTTAGACTGAGCTAATTAATTCATCACAGTTACTTATTTTTGCATTTTTTTTATTATTGGTTTCTGTTTATTCCTAAAGTTGAGAGTACTACGTAAACATACCACATCGCTTTTTATAATATTCATATTATAGTTGAAGGAATTGATTTATTTTAATATTTTATTACTTAGATAATAAATACTACTATATACTCTGACACTAATTCTAACTTTTACTCACAACCAGGATGTACGATCACTTTTTAATATTTAAATATGCTTATATGGACTAAATTGGGTAATAAAAATGGGGGTTTTACCCAATTTCCCCACTAGCAATGTTTAGGCAGTTTATTTGTAGACAGTAACCGGATTGTCTTTACAACCTGTCTAGAACTTGCCAGCAAAATAATTTTTTGTTTCATTTTAAAACCCTTGATACCAATTTTATAATTTTGTTTTACTTTATATACCAATTCTAATTTATTAAAATATTTCGTTTATCCTATTTAAATCAAGCGCATGTTTTCGTTTTGCCTGAACAATATAAAGAACATAACAAACACACAAATAACGCATTTTCGCAGATTCGTGCATGACAAATTTAATGAACTGAATTACGTGTTCTTCATATGGATTTTCTACTTTTGTAATTACTCTTTAATTTTACCATTTAATAATGATAAAATTATAGTTATATTTTCCAGATTGCTCAGACGCTGAAGTCGACTGGCCTTCTCGCGTACATGACATAACATCTTAATTAAAAAAGTCAACGATAATTTCACGACAGTTACGAAAAAATTATAAAAATATAAAAAAATGTCCGCATCAAAAATTTTTAACATATGATTTTTTTGGTAGAGAAAAATCCTCCTTGACATTCAGATAGATTTTACAGGTTCAACACTAATTTTAATCTGCTATTCGTTTATTTTCCACGTTGTTTCCACCTTCCATGAAAATATTTACACTGTCATTTTATTTAGTCCAATACTTTTGGTTCTCTTAAAAGTACATTTTATGAAAATATGATTACGATTAAAGCAAGTAATTCAAATATTCAAAAGGATTTGAAAAATTTCTAACATTCTAATTTTATTTTTTTTCTTAACTCTTTTACTTTTAAAAATATTTTTAAATGAACGCTAAAAAACTTTACAACATAAAAAGTCGATTACTTATATATATATATATATATATATATACAAGAGATCTCTGTCCTCTTACGCCCTTAGTGCGAAAATCCTCAGACATTCAGCAGACTCGCGCGATGCAAACTTTTTCGTCATTTATTCTCAATCTACGCCAATAACAAGTTTAAAATTCTTCAATTGAATAGAGCATTTTAAGAAATTTAAATTGTATATGGAATGACAGGCCGGAAGACAGATAAACTGTATATACCTTGTGTTTGACTGTTTTATGTAGCAAATTACTTCAATTTTTAAGTATAAGTAATGAATTGCTAATTTGTAGTTATTTCCATATTGATAATGTAAAATTTTGTTTGCATTGCAAAATGAGTTTAATTTCAAAGTAATCACTGTAAATGTCTTCAGAGTGTAAAAAATACAAAATCAATTTTATTTATTTGTTGATAGCCTATTTAGCGCTGTGTAAACGCAAAATAAAATTGTTTTGAATAGGTACTGCCTATTTTTATCTTAATGCTGTCATACTGTGATACATAATTTTTTTTAATTTAAATTTCGTTGATATGTTTCAGGAATTATTAGTATAAATATTGTATTGAATCTGACCTATTTAATTTTAGCTTGGAATATAGTTACAACATAAGAAAACACAAACAAATTCCTTTTCAAATTTCAGCTACAGGCGTTACCAGCGTAAAAAGAATCTTTCACGTAAAATTTTTGATTAAAATATTAAATTGATGCAGCAGAAGTTTATTCAAAATATTTATTAAAAAAGCATGAAAATTCACTTTTATTATTTACATTTATTTTCTTGTTTTTTAGCCTGGTGGCTCTAGAAAAGCAAAAGAAAAGTGTGTTCAGTCTGGGCTACTTACTTTGAATTTCAATAGAGCTGTCATACAGTGACAAATAAAATTCATTTTGCTTAAATATGGTAACGATATTTTTTTAATCAGGTTGCACTATAAATGCAAAGAATGCAAAAGAAATATTTATTGCATCTGTATAATCTAATTTTAATTTGGAATATGCTTGTCATATGAGCAAACATAAAAAAAACAAAAAACAGTGGCACTCTTGGAGTGCCGACAGAAGTGAAAACTTGTACAATTATGTGTGTATTTTTTAAATCGTCAGGAAATGTTTTATTGTGCACGAAATACTTTTAAATGGAGTGATTTTTATTCATTATTATAAACTACTACTACAAAAATTATATTACAATTTTCATTTAATGCGCTATTGTACATGAAAAATAATGCATATTATTTTACATACAAAAATTTCGGGAAACATACTTCAATCGCACTATACCGCTTACTATACCACTGACATTTTTCTGCCTTATTATACCACTTACTATACCGCTTACATTTTTCTGCGTTACTATACCGCTTACTATACCACATACTATACCGCTTACATTTTTCTGCGTTTACTATACCCCATACTATACCGCTTACATTTTCTGCGTTACTATACCGCTTACTATACCGCTTACTATACAGCTTACTATACAGCTTACTATACCGCTTACTATACCGCTTACATTTTATGTCTTTACTATACCGCTTACTATACCACTTACATTTTGTCTGCGTTTGGTGTACCGCTTACTATACCGCTTACATTTTTTCTGTGTTACTATACCGCTTACTATACCGCGTACTATACCGCTTACATTTTTCTGCGCTTACTATACCGCTTACATTTTTCTGCGCTTACTATACCACTTACATTTTTCTGCGCTTACTATACCGCGGTGCAATGGCGCACAGGCAAGTATGCGGTGCGCGACGCGCCCGCCCCGCCCTACCTCATACCTAACTATACACAATACATGTACATACTTATAAACAGAGGTGTCGGTTACAGTAACATTTGTCGCGAGTTCAATGGTTTTTTCCCATCTCAAAAAATGCCCAACGCGCCTAAAGAAGTTTTCACTTCAAGTCGCGAGTTCGATGGTTTTTTTCCCCATCTCAAAAAATGCCCAACGAGCATAAAGAAGTTTTCACTTCAATCACTTCAAATATACAGAGGTGTCGATAACAATGACGGTAACAGTGTCGATTACAGGTGTCGCGAATTCAATTGTTTTTTCCCATCCCAAAAAATGCCCAACGCTCCTAAAGAAGTTTTCACTTCAAAAATAATTTTAGTTATGTAATTTCTCACCAGAGGCAATACCAGCATAAAAAACCTATCATGTGAAAATTTCTACAGAAACAAAAAAATTATTAAAAGGAAATTGCGTCGTATCTGTACTTCCTATTTTTAAATTTAGTGTAGCTGTCATACAGTGAAACATAAAAAGAAAAACAAAAAAACATTGTAATTTAAATTTGATTACGCAATTTTCCCCATGGGGCATTATAAACGAAATAGAAAATTTTCTTGAATCAGTACTACCTATTTTTATCTTGAGTACGACCGTCATACACTGCAACATAAAGAACATTTTTATTTTTATTTGGTTTGTACATTTATCGCTAGTGGGCGTTGTTGGCTTAAAAGAAAAATGAGTTTAAATTGCCCTATTTAATTATAACTTGGAACATGGTTACTATATGAGAAAACATAAAAAAAATCATTTTAAAATGTTAACTATGCAACTTCCCCAAAAGTAACCAGTAAAATTATGACCTTTTTCTGAAGTTTTTTTCGAATTTCGTTCGTGGGAAGTGATCTTAAAATGCATTCAAAAAGATACAGTGATACACATAGACATACACAAATCATCATAAGTTAAATAAAGGCCGTACAAATAGCTCTTGAAACTGTAATTTGTGATAAAGTGTAATGCATCTGAATGCTTTTGTGTAAACCTGTAAAATAACTATAATTGTTACACATCATATTTTCAATGGAAGAAATGCTGCATAAAACTTTAGTGACATATAGAAATTTGGTAGGGTTTCAAATAAAATAATGGCACTAAAATGCAGTTTAAGTTATTACCGTTAAACGATTCAATCAGTGTGAAACGATTTTTTTATACGGCCTGTATAATAACTATAAATATTATATACAGTACACTTTCTTCAAGAATAAAAAAACATACTGTAAGTGACTGTAATAACATTCTAAAATTACATTACCGTCAGCGTTCTACAAACTCCACATTTAAGAGTTTCAGAAAAACGTTTCACAAATTAGTTTCCTAAAATCGTGGTATTAGGATTTTATGTAAATGATGTAGATACATATACATACACTGCCGGCGCGCATGGATTATGGAACTCATTTCAATTTTACGCATACACATTGTATTATATATTTTCAATCAAATATGTTAATTTTGAAACTCTATAAGCAATGCATTTAAATGCCCACTAAAAATTTTCACTTAAAATGCTCAACGTGAAAAATGTGTTAAAAATATTCAAACTCTAAAAATATTTAAAAAAACCTCATGATTAGGGTTAGTAACCTCCGCTAACCGGATACGTCGTGTCAGCTAAATTGATCTCGACTATACAAGCTTAAGACGAAAAAATGAAGCATAAATTACATCAAAATTAAAGCATGAAAATTTGATAATAATACTTATTTTTAGATGTTTAAAAATGTACCATATAGAACTGGTATCACTATTCCTAGTGTTATTAAAAACTAAGCCTACTGTAAAAATTATGAAATTACATGGGTAAAGGAAAGAATTACATCTGCTGTTATACTGTTATCTCACAACACTAACATTTATATAGTAGAATGCATTTTATTTCTCTTTTGTAACATCTTAACTTACTTCTTTAATTTTTCGTCACTCTAAGAAAAATCAGTTATTGTTACATGTTTCAACAACATTTTAATATTGAATTTCGATTGGAGTGCATTAAATTATTGCGTGGCCGATTTCTTATCACGTTCAACACTTTACTCCATCAATTTAACAGACATTGAACTGTTTTCATTTTTGATACATTGCAGAAAATTATTGTTCCTGTTAATTAAATCGCTTTGCTAGCCACTTTTTGCTATTTTGTCCATTTTACCACCAACAAAATTTCCGTTTTTTATCCATATTATTTAATAGTTTATAAATTTTAAAACTTATGAAGTGAAATTAAATAAAATCGCTTAGTTTACGATCGTAACGCATACATTTTACAAATCACACAATATGGACGAAATTGTCCATACTAATCATATTACAGTTTAACTTGCGGTAGAGAGACTAATTGTGTGATAAATTAATGATATTGCAAAATCAAGAATTAAAGGCACTGTTCATTTTCTCTACAGACTCAATCCAGGCTCTTTTTACCCAGTCATTTTATTCCACTCCTAATCAGCGGAAAGTGCAGGCACAGAGTAAGAATATTACATATAAATCTAGTATACAAGCCTAATAAATGTAATAAATCTGACAAATTCACATTCCCTTCCTGATATATTTTTAAATTGTTTTGCTTCTTTCTAGGTTGCTTTGCGCCAAAGTGGGTACCATAAAATATATATATATATATATATATATATGAAAAAAAAATTACTGATTGTGACAAAAGATAGCTATCGCATGTAATAAATTAGCTCTGGTCTTTAGTGTGACCACAAAAAGAGTGGCACCACAGATTAGAGTGGGGGCAATCCCAAAACCACAATGGAGAAAGACTGAAATTTAGTCGGAACTGTTTGAGACTGTTGTTGACTGCTGTTGTTGTTCAAACAGTGACTGTTTAAGACTATTGAAGCTTCAGTATTCAGCTATTCAGTATCATTGTTATTCAGTATCAGTGTAATTAAGTTTTTCAATAGTATTCTGCAGAATACAGTTTTTTTCAATTGGCATTATTCTTCAGTTTTTCAATGTAATTAATTTTCAGCTTTATTATTTATTATTTATTATATTGAATTCTTTATATATTATGTTATTAATATTATTTATTATGTTAGTTATTTCTTAGTTTATCTTGATGTATTCTCATTTTTACACTCTCAAAAAGTAAGTGTTGTTGTAAAAACTTATGTATTTTAGGTTATGCTTTACTCTAAAAAATATTTTAATTTCTATTCTTCCAAAATTTAAAGCAATTGCTTTGTTTGTGATTCTTGGTGATTTAAATTTTAAAATTGTAAAAATTTTTATAATTTAGGAAAATTCTCAATTTTTTTCTTTTGTTTGTTTTGCCACTTATCTGAACTACTGTTAGGGAACTGCTGTTCAGATCAGCTTGATTTTTTTTTTTTTTTGGGGGGGGGGGGGATATTGAAACAACAACAACAAAAAAAAATTTGCCGTTGACCTCATTAAAACTATAATTCTGTGTAAATCCCATTATTCTAAATTATTTTCTCGCTCCAGTATTTCGATTGTCAAAATTACATCTAGCAAAATATAGTTTATTCCAAATTCATTCTCTTAAAAAAAAAATTGCGCTGATAGATGTTCTATTAAAATTACGCACTTTTATTTCTTTAAATAAAATGCATCCTAGAATTTAATTCTTCTAAAAAACACCAACCTCCCACCTAAAAATATTTTACTCTTTTGAAATAACAACCTATGAATTTCTTTTCTTTATTTTTTATTTCCCTACGATTCCTGACAAAATATTACTTCTCAAATTATGAAAGACTTTAGTCTCAATGTAAAAATTATTTTGGCATATTGCCATACTTGATAAAACATATGTATTTCTTTTCTCTTTGATCTTATTTATTCGAAGGAATTAGATTTCGAGTTTTTTCTAGAACATTGGTTTGGCGCGCTTTTTTCCAGCTTACGATAAGATTACTTCTATATTAACGCGCCGAAGGAATTAAGCCGTGAGCGTTCATTGGTCGAGAGACTTCTTAGTAAAAATGTATTCTGGAGCGCTCAGAAAATGATATACGGCGTTTTCCCGCGTTTTGCGACAGAAGGTTCCGGGATTCGGCGGTGTATGCGGCCCCGACATGCCTGCCTGATGATAGAATGTTCTTCTTGGCCGCCGGTAAATTCGAAAAACAACTGTCTTCTGTTTTAAGATCCAAGATGTCTTCTTATATTTAAAATTTAATCATCAAGTAATGCCACGATATTAAAATTAGCAAGTATGGAGTGAGATTCAAATAGAGTAAAGCCTAATCGATTCATCTTTGACTTTTCGAATAAAAGTAAAAAGGAAATGGACTGCTTCTTATCTGCCTTCTTTTACATACACATGAAGTAAGACTCGGTGCTCGACTGAAAATTTCCTGAGGTGGAAACCAGTGCCTGGAGTATGAATCAAGTGAATCGTGACACACACACACACACATATATATATATATATATATATATATATATATATTAATCTTTTGTGCGACAAAATTCATTGCTTCACAAACAACGATGGCATTTGTTTCCTACAGTGTAATTTAATAAAACAGACTATATATTAAGGCTTATAATTTAAATTTTTCTCAGCTATAAGAATTATCTGTCATTTTTGTTTGTTTATCGAAATATGCCTATTTTATAAAATGGTAATGGCACCTACACGTCTCAGTACACTTTGCACACGTTATCCGCACACACACACCCACCCACCCACACATATACATATATGTATATATGTATATATATATATATATATATATATATATATATATATATATATATATATATATATATATATATATATATATACAGAGAGAGAGAGAGAGAGAGAGAGAGAGAGAGAGAGAGAGAAGGAGAGAGAGGGAGGGAGAGAGAGAGAAAGAAAGGGAGGATGACTCTTTAGAAGATTTAGGAGATTCGGAAATTTAACTTTAAGGAGAAAAAGAGAGCACCTAGAGAAACTTCAAACAACATACAGTGCATAGTCGTAATTCAAGAAGTGAAGCAATGCAGAACGTTTTCTGATTATGCTGTGCTGTGAACTCTGTTTACTACAGAATTATGTAGTAAATAATTGATGTATTTATTTATGCGGAATTTTCTTAGTAATTAGAATGCTAATATGGATAAAAATTATAAGAGCAATTCAATAACTTGCGAAGTAAGTAACTTTAATTGACAAACTGATGAGGAGGGGGGGGGGTTTAAACCGGACGCAATTTCCTACGATGAACTTGCAGGTGAATCCTAACTCATGGACGAAACCTTAATGTGGGATAAAAAAAACATCCCAATAATGAATTTTGTCCGTACAATTCATGGGCGTAACGTAAGCAGTGAACCTCTAAATGGCGCTGTCATTAAACACATAAATCGCGGGATTTTTAAATGCATCAACATTTATTTCTACCGTACGTTACAAAAAGGATGGCTGGTTTTACTAATTAGGAGAATCGGATATGTATTTCATGTATAGTGCTGAGAATGAAATTGCTTTTTTAATTAGTCCAAATTGTGTAGTTAACAAGATTCTCTCTATAATTAGAACGCCCTAGTCTTCTTGTGTTTTATCTTTCCTTAAAGTTTTGTCCATGATTTCAGAATATACATGCATACATATAAACATATATACATACATACGCACATATTTAAATTACACATAATAGAAGATAAATTGTGTAATTTTTGGTTTCTTTTCTTTATTTTTTTTAATAGTTATTCATTAATATTGACGGCAATAGTAGGGGAAGATCGGATAGCATCGGACACTTGGATAAATTGCAAATAAAAAACATATGCATGAAATTTCTGTCTTTATTTTATACTTAAAATAAAATTACGAACTTCTTTAATAATTTTAATTAAACATTGCTAATAATATCGAATTATTTAACGAAATATACTGATAACAGTTTGGCCTTCATTTTTGGCGTCACAAGACACGGAGGGTAGCTTCAGACATATTAATCAATGGTGTCCCAACCGTTTTTTGGCCTTACAAACATCACAACTGTAATAAAAATCCGATGCATCTACATAAACACAATCTTAATGTCTAATAAAGATCATCTAAAATAAGATCTAATTAATCTAATTAATATTTCTTAATAACCTGCTATAAAGTTTGACAGGAGCAACGAAAATTTATTGACGAAAATAAAACACTCACTCACGACTAACTTACTCGGTGCCCACGTCACAATTAAACTGTATTTGTTTGGACTCTAGAGGGCGTACAATAGAGGGGTTAAAATAACTCTTTATTTATGCAACACTTTGAATTTCTTAGAAATTGAAATGTCCGCGGTTACCCGACTTTCCCTTATTGAAATCACACAATGTTAAGTAAAATTACACCATAAAATATATTTGTAATTATCAAAAACTAATTAAAAATCACTAATTACATTAGGTTCAGCTACAATAACCAGTGCAACATATTTGCGAAATTATCTGCTGCCGCTATTGTGTATCTGAAAACAATGTGACTTTCTGAATTTATAATTTAAAAAAAAAAACTAAAAGTGTCGTTTTAAGCTCGTGTATCACATTGTGATTATGCATTTATAATTATTTTTTAATTGCTACATACAATTTCTTATATTTTTGGGTTTTCGGATAAATGTGGAGCTACAAATATATGTATGAAGTAAAAGATTCGCGTGAATGTAAAATATATATGTTAAATAAAAAAAATGTGTGGGAATAAATATCTAATTATCTAACCGCTTTCTTCTTTTTAATGGGATTTTTATAAAATCTTAATCTTTGAAATAATGACGATATTTTTTTCATGGTTTTCAGGAAACAACATTTTGTTATAATTAAAATTTAATCATACATCTATCACTTTTTTAAAAAACATTTACGAAGTCTTTCATTTTGTAATCTTTACAATCAACTTTTATCTTCTAATTTCCTGTTGATTTTACCAACCACCCAGTTTTCGTTATCTTGTAGTATATTAGAAAATTAACAAATTAAGCCCTCGAAAAAACTGTCTAAATTGCAGCCCATTCCTCGTTATATGTGCTTCTATAAAATGACTTTATATTTTTCGTAAGATAAATGTATTGTTAGTAAGATAATGTCACGAACTAAATTATTTGACTTTTTAATTAAAATGCATTTCTTGCTATTCACGCTTAAAAGCTTTTTAAATCAATATTTATTTAACAATCCATATCATTTTTAAATAGATTCCTGAAAGAGTTCTTTTTTTTACATTGTTTTATTTGTGAACTTTTGCCATTTGACTGTCAAAGATGCGACAGTAAATATAATTTAAGTTTACTTTTTAATTTAAATGATCTTCTTAATCATATAATGTACTTAAAACTAAAAGAATTTTTATTCGTGCTCAAATAAAGTAAAATAGTTTTAGTTATATCTTTTGTTTAAGTTGCTTTTGTTAAAAAGATTAAAAGTGCATTAAGTAATTGCAGAATCTGCGATGAATTTTTATTTTCAAACCGAATTGTATTTCTGGTAGATTTATTTACGCAGATTTCGGAAAAACCTTAAAGAAAAAATTAATACACACAGTTTCGACAGAAATTGAAAAATTTTCTCTCGTTTTTAGCTCACAGGCTATCAAAGTCTGAGAGCTAATGTGCCTGCAGGTTCTATATGTAGGTATGTACGTATGTATGTATGTACGTATGTACGTACATATGTACGTAACGCGATAACTCTTGATAGAAATATCCGATTTGCTTCAAATTTTGTATATACGTCCATTCTGATAAGACACTTCCCTGATTAATTTTGGGGGCTTCGTTAAGTATAAAGGGGGATAACGGGGGGCTAATCCTGTCCACTTAATTTAGATAAATGGGTTTTACATGCATAATTATCCGATTTGCTTCAAATTTTGTATATAGGTTCATTGTGATAAGGCACGTCTCTGATTAGTTTTGGGTGTTCATTGGTTAAGTATAAAGGGGGAATGGGGGGCTAATCCTCTCCTTAATTTAGATAAATGGGTTTTTCATGCAGCATTTTCCGATTTACTTCAAATTTTGTATATAGGTTTATTGTGATAGGCGCTTCCCTGATTAGATTTTGGGGTTCATTGGTTAAGTATAAAGGGGGAACGGTTGGCTAATCCTACTCCATAATTACAATAAGTTTTTCATGCAGAATTAGCCAATTTGCTTCAAATTTGGTATATAGGCTCATTGTGATAAGGCGCTTCGCTGATTAGTTAGTTAAGTACAAAAGGGGGAACGAGAGCTAACCCCCCCTTAATTTAGATAAATAGGTTTTTCATGCAAAATTATCTAATTTGCTTCAAATTTTGTATAGAGATTGATTGTGATAAGGCGCTTCCCTGATTAGATTTGAAGGTTCATTGGTTAAGTATAAAGGGGAAAATGAGGAAGCTAATCACCCCCCCCCCCCCTTATTTTAGCTACATGCATATGCTTTCACGCATAATTATCCGATTTGCTTCAAATTTGTTATGCTGGTTTATTCGCATAAGGCGCTTTTCTGATTGGTTTTAGAGGTTCATTGGTTAAGTATAAAGGGGGAAAAGGGGGCTAACCCCCCTTAATTTAGCTAAATGTGTATTTCATGCATAATTATCCGATTTGCTTCAAATTTGTTATGTTGGTTTATTCTGATAAGGCGCTTTACTGATTGGTTTTAGAGGTTTATTGGTTAAGTATCGTGGGGAAAAGGGGCTAAACTCCCCCTTAATTTAGCTAAATGGGTATTTCATGCAGAATTATCCCATTTTCTTCAAATTTTGTATGTATATTCATTGTAATTAGACACTTCCCTGATTAGTTTAAGGAGTTCATTAGTTAACTATGAGGGGTAACAGGGGGATGACCCCCCCCCTTAATATATTGTTGATTTCTTTATTTTATTAATTATCGGATTTGCTTCAAATTTGGTATAGAGGTTTTTTTTTTATAAGGCTCTTCCCTGATTAGGTTTGGAGGTTCATTGGTTAAGTATAAAGGAAGAAATGGGGGGGGGACTAATGTCCCCCTTAATTTAGCTAAATGGGTATTTGATGCAGAAATACCCTGTGAGCTCAATGCCATCAGTTTTATTGGGCACTTTTCTTTTTACTGAATTATAAATTTATTCATAAAGACGCAACAATTTCTATTTGGAAAGTTATCAGTTTAGTTATAAAGACATCAAACACCAATAAACATTATAATACTTTACTGCTAGCTGTTGCATACACTGTAAAAAAAGACAAATCTTTCTTAATCTCGGGAAATATAATATAAGCACAAAAGAAATTTTACAATAACCTCTTCCGAGTTAGCCACGATTCCGAAAACGTTCCTTATCTTTAAATTCTTCAGAAAGTAATATATTTTCGAGATAAAAACTAGTCTTTATAACAACAAAAATTCTTTTGCTGCCACGTATTTTCAGAAAGTGTTTCTCAGTAGTTTTTATAGTGTATTAGTCAGTTTTTCAACTTGGAAAATGGGTTTATAGGATGCTATCAATTCTCAAGTAAACAATTTCATGTTTAACAAACATGTTTTACAGACAAACGTTGTAAATTAACAATATTAACATTAAAATAAATATTATTTTGTTACTCTTGTATGTATAAATTTCATTACGCAGCTGAAAATGTTTACTTGAGAATTGATAGCATCCAATAAACTGATATTCCGTTTTGAGAAAAATGATTAATACACTATAAAATCTGCTCGGAAATATTTTCAAACATTTCCTGTTTGGGGCACCTGTTTATTTGGAATTGCAGAAGAAAAACCTATTTTCCATGATGCGGCATTTGAAACCGCGCACTTCAAAATATATCTGTAAATGTACGCGGAGTCAGCAGGGATTTTTTTGTTTTTATTTTTATTATTATTTTTTTTTTGCTGTAAGAGTTGGTGTTTTAAAAAAATTGTCAATATAAAAGTTATAGATAATATTACGAAGATTTATAATAAATTTAAATGGATTTGATATTTTGTGAATTGACGAAGTTATGAATTTTTTCTTCTTAAACCCCTATCCCCCCCCCCCTCTTAAGGACATTTTTAATGAAATCAAAAATCTGTCATACTTAAATTTTTGGCCCTTTTTCTAGAAGTAATAAGAACTTTAAACGGATTCGATATGTAACACAATTGAGAAGTCATGCGTTCTTTTCTGTTGTCACAGAAAGCCCCCTCGATTTTGTCTATTAACGAAATTGACCGAGATTTTATGCCACTTGATTTTATGTATCCGTTTGGAAGAGATTTGTGCAGAATTATGGAAGTTATGGTGTCCAAAAAAAGGAATATAGATAGGTAGATAGATAGATACATAGATAAAGTTTTTAACTGGGGGTGGTTTCGGGTTCAAGGAGTCATGATTGGTGTAGATCTGTAAAAAAATTTCAGGAATTCCAACTTTGGAAAGAATGTAACAGGTAGTATTTCTTACGAAATCTACCTAAAATCAGTGGTAGGAAAAGAAACTTCATGTTTTTAAGTGCTTCTTTAAATCTCGAAAATATATAGGCTTCTGAGGTCTCTAAAGATACAGAAAGCTTTTCCGAATAATTGTGGGCAACTCAGAAGAGGTTATCGTATATTTTTGAGCGTGGTTATATTATGTTTTCGTAGATTCAAAAACTTTTCGAAGTCTTTTCGTACAGTGTAGGAAGCGGAATGAAGACGAGAAAAATTCCTGACTTGCAGAATTGAAGAAATAACATCTTAGGCAGTATAGAAATGGTTGATTTTACGGATACTTTCACAATCGTAACAAATAAATAAAAAAGATGGACATTTTATAATGTTTTGACTCTGCAAGAAAGTTTGTGGGATTTTCATGGATCTCAATCCTAACATTGTAAGAATGTCTTTCGTGATGGAATAACATGATATTATTGAACCCAGCGGTGCAAAAGACACTGAAAATACCCAAAAGATGCAGAAAAAAAAAGCATTTTCTTCTGCTGGTCTGTGCTATTTGTTTGTAGCTTAAATGGCTATTTCGTATGTAAAATTCAACTAAATGCACGCACTTTTTGAATTTTGTTCCAATTTCAAACAATTTTTTAACTAAAATCATTTTTATTACCATGAAACTGAGCAAGACAAATGCGTCGAATAAAAATTATTTTGTTTCGAAAAATATGTTATGCTAATTCGAAAAATTAACTCATACAGTGTGCTTGAAATATAATGGCAAAAAAAAAAACGCATTCGTGAATATAATTAATATAATACATACCATAAAACAAGTAAACCGCATCAAAATCTTACTTTTGATTGCTTTTACATTATTCTGAAAAATGAGATAGAAGTTATTATTGGACTTCATTTTCTTTTATATACCTCTGCCTCTTTTCTCAATTTATCACCGAAATCATTTAAAATGCAATTCACATTTTAAGTTATTACTGATTCAAATAAAACTAGGAAATAAGGTAGTCTATGAAAAGTTTTACATTGACTAGAATGTCTAATATATATATATAAATGGATATTTTAAGGCACAGGGTGTACGTTAAGTACTAAATGTTCTAAAATTTTCTCTTAAATTCTTTGTATATTGATTATTTAATTTTTTTGAATTTTATGTAATTTATCCCATTTTACATTTTATAAAGATACATATTGAATATTATACAATAAATTATATTACAGAGATTTTAAAATAGTTATTAATTAAGCAATAAATAAAAATGCCGTAAATAATTAAAAAAAAACTATTCTTTTATTATTTTGGGTACATTTCATTTATGTTTCATTTAGTTAATAATTTTTTTTAAGTTTTTCACATTTGGCTGAATTAAGAAAGAATGTGTCTAGAATCAACTGACAACAAGGGTAGAAATAAAAAATAAAGAAGATAGTTAACCACGTATTAAACAAATGCCGATGTTGGTTTAGCCCATGTCATGTGACCGAAACACACACGTAGCTGTTATCTTCCGAAGTTACCTATGCTCCGCGATGTAAGAAAGATGGCTTTTCTTGAACAGCGGTCAACGCTTAGGTAAAACACGCTTAGTTAAAACACGCTGAGGCAAATGGAGACTTTGGGAGACTTTGGACTCACCGTGATCGAAAAAATTCCTGCAGCATCGGAGCAAAATGAAAGTAATGATGGAGGTATTTTTTGATTCTGAAGGGATTGTGCATTCAGAATTTATTCCCGAAGGCCGAACAGTTTACAAGGAGCATTATGTATGCATTTTACGTCGTTTGAGGGGATTCCATTCGTCGTAAATGGCCTCAGTTCTGGCAGAGTGGCGACTGGTACCTTCGGGATGAGAACGCACCAGCACATCGATCCCAAGTGTTAAAACAGTTCCTCGCCAAAACTCGTACTAATGTGTTTCCATATCCCCGCTATTCACCGGACTTAGCTCCGTGTGACCTTTTCCTGTTCCCATCCATGAAATGACATTTACAGGGAAGCCGTTTTGTGTCATGAGATGAGGTGAAAACAACATAGCAGAAGGCCTTACGGGAGATTGCGAAAAATGGCTTCCAGCAGTGATTCCAGCAGTGCTTCCAGAAGTTATATGAACGCTGGGAGAAGTGTATCGTCGCTCAAGGTGACTTTTTTGAAGGTGGATGTGCTTCGGTGCTGTGAACGATTCAGTGTAAAATTTTTTACACCTTGTCCCCTAACTTTTGGATCATACCTCGTATGTATTGTGTTGGAAAAAACTGATACATCCCCTACTAATGCTGCTAAATTTCACTAATTCAAATCGTCGTAGGGAAAAAGCATGCACATATTAATGCCCATTTTAACTTTTTTCTATCTATAATAGAAGAAAGTATTGTAATTGAATTTTTTTTTCGACTTCCGGTTTTCGACGGATTTATACATTTTATGGGTCAGAGATTCAGAAAAACTCGTTTTTACGAAATGTCTGTCTGTCCTCATTGTATCATCGAAAAGTATATGAAGTTATTCTTCAAATTGAACCAAATTTTTTTATATTATTTTTGGCTATGGCCAGCAGGACTCACTTGAATTTGGGTACATTACGACAAATATTCCGAATTCGATAGTGATTTTTGTTCTATTTTCACTATTGTATCATCAAAAATTGTATAAAGTTATGCCGATAATTCAACCAAATTTTTGTATATGTTTTTTTCTCTAGCCTGCAGGTCCCAGTGGAATTTGGGGATATATCTCCTGGATGGGGCACTGTGATAGTTATTTAAAGATTTAAAATTCAAAAAATGTACAAAAAAAATGGAAATCCTAAATTTTTTCTGCGTTAAATGTTTGGTCTTTATCCAAGGATTCCAGAGCATTTTTTGTTTTGCCTCTATCTTAAAAAATGGCTGAAA
Source organism: Maratus michaelseni (assembly GCA_963931845.1). Classification (NCBI taxonomy): domain Eukaryota; kingdom Metazoa; phylum Arthropoda; class Arachnida; order Araneae; family Salticidae; genus Maratus; species Maratus michaelseni. Next base: position 232,839,312 of record OZ007590.1, read on the forward strand.
TATACCAGTTGGAAATTTTAGGATGGCTGACATTTTGAAACAATGCAAGACGATTCCTCCATAAACGGGTTTAATTTATGAGTTCTATGTGAACATGGTTTTGGCAAATTTTCTTTCATTGTTGTAGCCATCGTTTCAACTCTTGCATGCTATCACTATATATTTACATTCGCCAACGTCAAATTCTCGCCAATATTGGCGACAATTGGTGAATTACCGCCGAATTTAGCGATACAAATACGTTGCCATATATGAAGCCAATTTGGCTATATCTGTTTAATTTGGCGATATTCTCATACAAATTCAATATTGACGAGAACTGGGAATGAATGTTCTGTAAAAGGTTTCCACGGCTTCGTGTTTTTCAGTAAAATTAGCTAAAATTTTAAAACCAAGCAATATGGAGACTACATTTTCCTGCCGGTACAGGTACATCCATACTCAACCTGAGACACGGCGACCTTTGATTTGTGGCCCGAGACACATAATCATTAATCCATATTTAGAAACAATTGAGATGCGAATAAAAATTATTTAAGACGTTAAATGTTATTTTATATATTTTCATGGGGAGACAAAAACTGCTCTGATTTTTATAATTAATTTATTACTATGTTAAAATATCTTAATTTCGTAGCCAAAAGTGCTTTTTACATGCAGTCCTATCTGTGCTACAGTAGTGTAAAATTTTCTTAATCTTCAGCACTAATCAAACATTATTCCAAATTAAATTTGCACAATATATTTCTATAATTTAAAAAAAGTTTCGATTTGAGCAAAAGACTAATTTATTACAGAAAATCTCTTGATATTTTTCCCGTTTAGAACTTAGAAACTCTGCTCTATTATATGATTACGTTTTATATTTATTATAAAACTAATACTGATCTTTAGGGATAAACGTTTGTCGCGGGAAAAATTGGCACCAAAAATTTTTACACCACTATTTTCAAACAAGAAACATCGTTGCATATTTTTACAACAAAAATATTTGCAATAGAAATCTATAACGAAAATTGTTTGTAAATAGTGGTGTTAAAATTTTTTGGTAACATTTCTTTCGCGACAAATGTTCAACTCTACTGATAATATTAATTTTATTGCATTGCTTTTATTATACTACTTATGTTATCTATTTTTTCAGTCTCTTTTTTTTACAACCAAAAAAATTTTACACCACTATTTTCATACAAGACACTTCCTTGCATATTTTTACAACATTTGCAATAGAAATCTATAACGAAAATTATTGTTTGTAAATAGTGGTGTTAAAAATATTTTGGTAACATTTCTTTAGCGACAAATGTTCAACCCTACTGATAATATTTACTTTATTGTATTGCTTTATTATACTGCTTATGTTATCTTACAATTTTATTTGCTTTTTTTTCTACCACTTTATAAGTGTGTTGCGACCCGCCTAACGTCGGGAATGTATGTTTGCGGCCCACGAGAGAAAAAGGTTGGGTATGACTGGGCCAAAAGGACATTTCGTAGTTTAGTATAATACATTGGCTGATCGCATCAAGGAAACGCGACGATTTGCAAGCAGCTGATGTACAGCAGAATGACGAAAAATATTGATTTTTTTTGCGGTGTGATAGTTTGGCGAATTTTGAAATATTAACATGTACGAGACAGAAGAAAGTTTTGGGATACGCGTATCGGACTAGTTTCTATTTAAAATCACATAGGAAGATTTTGAAAATTGACAACAGTTGATACGTATAATATCAACCATTGACTATTTTTTAGATTTTTCTTATTGATGTTTATTAAATCAAATGGACGTGGTTCGCATGTGCTGCATTTCTCCCCTATGTAATTCCTTACTGATACAGTAGGCTTTAAAAAGAAGAGAGAACATCCGATATATATTAATCCCCAAATAGCGCAGAAAAAGCAGAAATAACCATTCGACTGAAATATTGCTTTATTTCAAATTATGTTGAATAAACAAAAAGCTTATGGACAGTCTTCAAACAGGTATTTACAAATTCGTTTTCAAATTTTCAAAACGAATATTTAATTTCAACTTTATATTTGGATTTATTTTCGGAATATTATACACAAGGATACCAAACAAGAGGTCCCTCTGTAAAGTAATTAATGAAATATGCAGATTTAAGGTTTTGAACTTCTGATGTTAAATTTGTTTGAAAAGATGCAAAATAAACTGCAATGCATGTAGTCTTTTAAGCATTACTAAAACTTACTTGGTGGAATGAAATGTAATTTCAGAATCACATATTTGACGATTTTAGAAATCGAATTCTATTAGAATTTGTGTATGTTACAATACCTATTTTTTTCATATATTTCTTTGATATTCATATAGGTTTTAATATATTTTTGAAAGAAATATATATTGTAACATATAAAAATTTTAACAGAAAATTATTTATAGAAATTTCAAATATGCAAATTTGAAATTGCAGCACCGTCTTTCAAGTAGTTTATGATTTAAAAACTATGCGCATGACTTCTCATTTGGTGAAAATTAGGAGTTCACATTGAACACTTTAAAGTGTTTTAGAATTTCACGATAAATACGGCCCTTTAAACGCTTTTTTAAAACCTATAATGAAAAAGGGTCGTCTTCATAGAGAATTGTAACAAACTTTAAATTTTTCAACATGAACACCTATTTTTAACATATTGCGTTATCTCAATTATGATTGTATATCAATTAAAACTATTATAAATTTAAATTATTATTTTCTATCAATTTGTCACATAGATGTAACAGAAAAAAGTGTACACTGCAAAAACAAATTGGGTCGATCTACTAAAAAAATTTTAATTTTTGTCATTGAACCTTGCAATTATTAATAATTTTTTTGTATTCTTATTCAGTTACAAGAAAATCTGTAAGAATTACTAGAAAACAGAAAGAAACGACTCCAGTTTATAATAACGGTTACTAAAATATTCTGTGGAATACAAATTTACTAAAAAAATTTCAGTCACCTCAGGAATTTTTTTTTTTTTACAGTGTATGATATACATAGAAAAAAATATATTATGAAACAAATTACTAACAAAATGTAGACGTTAGTTTTATGCGTGTTTAACGTGATTATGTAACAATACATTTAAAATTACAATAATACGACAGTGTGGAAATATATTTTTTATATATCTCAACGTCATATTTAAGTATGAAGCCTAAACACACATATATTATGTGTTTGTATTTCGAGAAGCAAACATATCAAATGTTTCAGTATAGATTCTTTACAAAAAAAAAAAAAATCTCAGAAACTTCGTAATATGACAGTGTTTTATTAAACTTTATGTTGAAAGCGACTTCAGTCTGAAATTGACAAAATCTGGTTGATACAAAACAATATTATAAAGCGCAATGACTTTTAAAATGCTTTTTTTTTTTATTAAGCAAATACTGAAAAAATTAAAAACGGCTTTGTAAAAGAAGGGATTTTTAATTATACCACGTTATTATTTTTGTGATTATTCATATTAGAAATTTCTTTGATTTGCTTTTTCGAAATGTCTTGGAATACTTATTCATTTTCTGGATAGATTATTCTAAACCTTCTGGATACTTATACATTAGTTTGTTTGCGAAAACATTCAAACTCTACGTTGGGTCGCATAACAACAAATTAGAGAAACCATTGTAGAAGTGTGTGCAAATAATAGTAAACTGTATCAGGTACTTTTACGCATCATATTACTGTTGAAAAAATGGAAACTGTACCGAATTTCTACCCCGCAATCGCACATGCCATTGAATTGATTTGAAATCAGCCACACATACATGATTTGATAAAATGACGCATATTGTAATGAGTTTTAATAGTCAAAAGTGATTAATATTTAATGTTATTAAATATTTTAAAGTCCAATTTCAAACTTTTAAAATTTTTAATTGCACTTTATGGATTTATAAAGTTTAATTTTTAAATTTTTAAAACTGTCAAAACATTCAGAAAAATATCTATGTCTATATTTTTATGAATTTAACATATATAAAAATGCAGAATATTTCTATCTCATAGCAAAGAAAATATTTAATTGTTTATTTTTTATTTAATTTGATTTATAAATATCTGGTAAAGAGAATATTATTTAAATAATCTAAATAAACTTCAAAGTATCATCAAGTAAAAATTATAACACTTCATGATACTTTAGAATGTTAGTTTTAAATAAATTCTGGTAAGAATGTGCACAAGAATACTTAAAACATTTTTTAATCCATTTTTAATATTATTTTTTATCTCCAAATATATAAAAGGAATAAATGGTAACGAAGAAATGGAACGCATAAAAACAAATATTAAAAACTACCACTTTTCGAAAATGACCTCACGTTTTCTGAAAATGTCTATTTTACTTTACGTTTAACACTATTGTTCACGAATATTATTATTTTTAAATGGGTAACACGTAGACAATTGTCTTTTGCAGAGATATTTCGGAAGAATACTTGAATACATTTTCGCCGAACGTTCATTTAGGTGAACCACAATCACATGCTTGATAAAATTGGTTCAGAGAATTTTTTTTAGATTCCAAGTATAAATGGTGATATGGGACAGGAAGTCCAGGTTGAACATATTTTACTGAAAATATCATGAAAGTTTAGAAAAGAAATAATATTATTATTTTTTTAAAATGGGAGGATGAAAACTAATCTAAGAGTATGTATAGCCCGTAGTAGAATAAAAGACAGAAAAATCTACTTTTATTAGAAGATTGTTTGAGTAAAATGACAAAAGAAATGTGCCATTACACACGGTATAATGTCATCGATCAGAATAGGAATACAAATTTAAAATTATAAGTCATCTACATATTAGAATGAACCATTTTTTTTCAAATAATAACAACAACTTATGCTATGTTATCTGAGTTACTTATATAAAAAACCCCGAAAAATAGAAAAATACATAGTGTATGCGTTTTTTAATCCTAAAACTTCATAGAATTACATAAAAAATGTGGTAAGGATTTATCTATAAATATGGAAAAATAAAATTCAAAAGTAAATGAAACATTTAACTAATGCTAATCACTAAAAAGTTTTTAGAAAAATTCTAAATGCTGTTGAACCCGATTAAGACGTGTTTCAAGGGACTGGATAAAAGTTGCTTACAAGGCGAGAAAGCATATTAAACGTGATTTGCATAATGTTGTAGTAACTGAGATTCTTTACACACCTAATGATCTAAATAAAGTTTAGGTCGAAAATTGTGTCTTTTACGCATATTTACATTACAATTTAACTCTTTGTGTTTTTCGATAGAATCGACTAAAGTAAAAAATTGCTTTATTGACGATTAATACGTTACCATCAGATATAATTCTCCTGCTAGACTAATTTTTTAACAGAAACCAAAAAATTTAAATCTTTACAACACAATCTAGTAATTAAAATCATATTTAGAACTTGCGATAATGAGTACAGCTATCATCACTCTTTATTTTTCAATATAATAAGAAAAAAAATATCCTTTGTTAATCATTGTGTAAACAAATATTGTTAGTATGACAAAATTAACAAAGTATAGAAAATCTATTAGAAATATACAACCGCAGTCGAATTTGTTTAATCCTTACGAGTTTCAGTATTTTTGTCTATAACATAAATTAGTAATCATAGTAATAATATAATATAAATAAAAAAAAACCCACTAACAATAAATGTAATCACCTCTAAACATAATATTTTATGACATATCTGATACGTTGACAGCATTTGCAATAGCAGATAATATCAGAAAAGTGGAGGTTTGGGATCGTCGTGGTCCTTGCCCTTACCTGCTTCATTCTTGGAGACATGAGCAAAATGTAATATCTTTTTTGCTACTTTGATAACGTGTTCTAAACTTCCGAAAGCACTTGAATTGATGCTGTCGTTGATGCCAAATAATCTTCGAGGTAGATCTGTTTTTTCCCAATGCGTCGACTCATAGCAATGCAATATTGAGTTTCTCGCGTATTGATTTACTCGCGTTGATTTACTTACGAATGATATAAACCGGCCTTCTGGAAACTGTTTGAATCTGTATTTGGTTTGGCACTCTATTTTACTCTATTCAACAATCACAACAGTAATTGGCACTCTATTCAACAAGCTGCCTGTTCATATTTATATCGTTCGACGAAGATCCGATGAACTAAACACTTTCGCGACTTTTGTTTTCCTGTCTTAAATACGCTCTGAATCATCTGTTGGGGCACAGCTGGAAACTTGTGACAAAAACTTGACATAAATGATTTTAAACCCTGAATGTTCTTCGGGTGGGCTAAGCAGTTCTCCACAAAATCTACCTTCAGAGATTTTTCCTGCATTTGCAGTTCGAAATTGTACATCTACGAGACGAAAGATCACCTAGTTATGCAAATCTGCTTCTGGCTTGCATATTCACAGGGAAAACGCTTAATGTTTATTTTTTTTATCAGCGGATATTTCGTGATTTTCCAATCACGAGAAGCTTAATTTTTTCCATACCGTCCGCATTTTATCAGACAAGCAGTTGATCTTTCCTAAACTTTCCTCCAGTACATTTTCCCTTTCCACAGAGAATGTGTTATCAGTCACTAATTGATTTCTCTAAAGAACAGTTTTTATTTGATCACATTGAAGATATCACAACCAATATATACTTTGAAAAATCACGGAAGTACAATGGTTCTGCAACACTTTCCATCCTCCGTTTTTACTGCCGCCACTTCCCCAGAAACATGCTTGTATACGATTCCATAACGATTCAACCTTCACAGTTCAAATTATCTGTTGAGAGTCTTGACTATCTGTGAAGCTCTCTGTTTCCCCTCTTACCATTAAGAAATATGTTCAGCTCAAATTCGAGTATATAAGTCAATCAATATCCTTTATACGCCATCGTATTTCCTGGTTTTTACATTCATTCTCTTGAACCAATAATCTGTATTTTGTAGCACGATACGTAATATTTATTTCGAAATAATTATTGATTTAGCCAATGCTATTTTATTTACTATGACCATCAGAGTCATATTTTTGTATAACGGCATAGATAAACAGAATCATACAGTACCATGGAGGCTTTATTTCCTACATTGTACGAGAGGAGGAAAAAAGAATCGCCAGCATACACTGCGCAAAGAAAAAAGAAAGTAACAAAAACCGGCAAAAATTAGTTATCTCTCTCTACTTCAATAATAAAAAATATTTTTTTGGACGCGGGATATCAAAGAAGAAAGGTAGTGTTGCTAATTTAGCGGGGTTTTGTTTTCAAATATCTATCACTACTTTTAATTAGTACTATCCGCCTTGATTAATTTGTTATTAAATAAGGTGAACATTACTATGCCGAAAAACCGGTTTTTATCTGAATAAAAGAAATCTGCTATATTGGCAACACTGCATATAACAGAAGGAAAATCGCTTCTTGTACTAAGAATTCGCCTCTTAAGCAAGATTTTTTGTTTCCAGGAATTAAAACTCTACCGCGTATTAAGCGGAGTTGGATATAACCCTGAATTTTTTTGCATTAACCTTAATGTCGATGTTCGTCGGACCGGAAAAAAATCCACTTATTAAGCGAGATCGCTTATTATCTGTTGACGTCTTAACTTGATCCGACTGTATAAAATTAAATAATTGTTTGGTGTTACATGTAACATTTAATTTTCTGTTGATGAAATGATTACCGTCGAAAAAAACTTTTTTCTTTATAGCTCTTAAACTGTCGATCAGAATTTAAAATCTCGATGCTGTTCCATTTTATGTACAAGTTAATGTAGGTCATAATTCATACTTTGTTAGTATAAATTTATTAATAATTTTGAAAAATATGTTTTTAAACAAAAACAGACAATCTAAGTTATGTTTTCATCCAATGTGACTCATTGAATGAAAAAAACATTTAAATCGGATGTTTGTTTGGAAGACATGAATTAACATTTCCAACGTCGATTTAATATTAGAATCCTCAAATTTTATCCATTCGAATTCTTTAAAGATTTAATAAAAGTGCATAAACTACATACTTTTAAGTGCCTTTGTACCAAAAAACTCAAAGTTTCCAAAGTGGGTGTTAAGTTTTGAAAACATGAAAGTTTGTGTAATTTATAATTAGACGACTTATTTCAAAAATGTCTTTCATTTTTTTTTGTAATTGATCGAGATTACAAAACCTTATAAATATTTCTCTTGCGATCTATGATAAATCGAAATCCCATCAGGGATATAGCATATGGAATTTTTGACTTTCTGGATGGGCCTCATTGGAATTGGAGTTTTAGGCACATTTTTTTCTTGAATGTTTTGCTTTTGAAGGCTTTTGAATTTCTAATGTAGTAGTTAAACAGTGAAACGTTTACAGAGATAGCACACATTTTCAGATAAAAAAAAAGTTTATTAACAAATTACGCAGAGTTCAAAATATTTACTTTAAAAAAAGCGATTATAATAAAATATGAGTAGCGCCTGTCCACATATATCCAGTTTTACACATTTCAGAAATTATTCAAAAATGTTTTAAATTTGCTTATAGATTATTTAAAAACTTCTTTTAAGCCTGCAGACAGCCGAGAGACCGAAATTAGATTTATTTTAATAAAATAAAATAAAATATGATGCTTATTTAAACTGTGTCAATGGCTTAACTGTCATTTTGACATTTTTATAGGTATTTATAATTTTCACTATGGCTGTTCATATATGCTATACATTATTTAGTACGTTCATACATTTCTAATTAGGTACGAATAAAATCCATGCTGTCTCCAAAAAAATATTTCAGTACATACAAAAAATGACAGTTTAATTATTTAAAGCATAAAACATATTATTTTGTCACATGCATGTAAAAGAAAATCATTTATCATTTTTACGCTACAAGAAGAACTTTTCTGCTCCATAAAACAGACAAATGATCATAAACTGACGGTGTAAAGATGTACAATCTCAGTTTGAAACAAAATATACAAATGTATCATTAAGTGATTGATACGTAAATGGAACCTTGAGAATATCTATTCCATCCTGTTTGTTTTAATTTTTTCAATTTATGCTTCGGTTATTATGCACACTCAAATACTTCTTTATGTGATTAAGTTTTAAGCAAATTTTAAAAAGATATAACACTGTTTGGAATAATTGATGTAAATTGTTCTTTTTTAATCCTAAAAAGAATTTAATTTTCTAGACATAAATAAAAAGTAAAGTTCATTAAATGACTTATTAAATAAAATCTAAATATAATAAAACACAAAGTGTTGATTCCGGTTCGAACGCATCCGTATTACAACTGTTGATTAGTACTTCCATGCCAAAATATATGCTAATAAAGCAATTATTTCAACCCTGACCGTGAAAAGGATTTTTATTGTAAACCATGCCAAATATTGAGATTTGATATTTATGGAACGTGAATCAGTTTTGTATTGTTATTATTTATCCATAACTTTGTAAAACATTTAAGTTTGCTATTTTTCGAGTCAAAGATATTTTTTACTGACTTTTACTACTGACGCTGAGATGGATTTTACCATTTGGCAATTACCAGATGATGGGAAATCTGCGATAAAATTGTTTCAGGAATATGGAATTCTACATAAAAAAAGTTTTGTTCAAAAAACCATGAAATGAAATTATGTATGAGTTCTGAATTTCATCCGCATTGGAGATGTAGCTTATGATCATGCACGAGAAAGCCTAGTAATACAAAAGAAAACGTGGTTTAAAGCATCGCGGTTGTCTTTTATTGATGCTTAGACATTTATATATTTATGGTGTCAAGAGTTGACATCGGTTGAGTTTTGTGAGCTGCAATTTGAAAGAACCACAACACGACAATGGACTGGAATAGCTATTTGAGAGAAGTTTGCGCAAATGCTTTGTGTTAACGACCAAATGGAAAAATCTGTGTGCGTAATAAAGTTATGTAGATTAAAGTCTATTTACCAGACGAAAAAGCAATTTCGGACGTGTTCTTCCTTCTCAATGGGTATTAGGTGATTTGTATCGTGAAACACGGGGATGTTTCCTTACTCCTAATCCTGATCGTACAGTTAAACTTTAATTGCGTCAATAGAAAACAATGTAGTTGATGTAAGTATTATCCACGCACATTGCTTTAGTGCATATTAAGCAGATGAACTGCAAAATGCTGGATATGATCATGTCACAGTAAACCATAAGTATAATTTTGTTGACCCTAACACTGGATGCCATACCCAAAACGTTGAGAGGCATTGAAAAATGGAGCATTAAAAGACATCGGGGGACTGTTCGTCATCATTTATAGTCGTATCCTATAGATATCATATGGCGACGTCTTCATTCAAAAATTGAAATGTTTACTGCGATGCTCAAACACATTTGTAATTTCATGCCAGCAGTTTAATAAGAATTTTATTTTATTTCTTTATTGTTTAACAATTATTTGTTTTCTTATTTTAAGCATATATTTGTGTTGATTTAAGAAAATAGTACGTAAAAATATGTAATTTTGAAATGTCCTATATTTTTTAAATGCTCACATTCGTTTCAACATTGTTTTTTTTTTTAATCTTTTGATTCACATGAATTTCATTTTGCGCCAACTATTACGCTTGGCGACAATGGTGTTTGTATAATGGTAAAGTACCCCAAAAAATTTACATTCAATAAATAACAAATCCAATGTTTTTTCGTCTTGCAGTAGAAAACCTTTGATCGGTCAGGGTTGAAATAAATGGCGCATTACCATAGATTTTCGCATGGTGTTGGTATAACGGAAAAGTAGTAAAATGAAAGCTATAACAGCACAAGCTGTACAGGTACGAATTAATAACGACCACAATAAAAATTGTTTACCACATATTTTACGTAAATTAGATGAAATTATGAGACACAAATGCTTTTATACAAGCATTTAAAATGCTTAGTGAGTTTGAACGTGAACAGTAAAAGCATGTTAGACGATACAATCTTCCAATATACATCTTTTCTTATAGTCTATGAATACGAGTATACGAGTATATTTATCAATTATATCAAATTTAAGTGAAACCACGATTTCTACCAACCGTCCTAGGACGGGCATATACACTAGTTAATTAAATAAAGTCTCTTAAAGAAATTTATTAAAATTTTATCATTGATGATGAACAAACATATTTTAATTTTTTTCTACTTATTACAGAAACAAATATCAGGCATCTCCTTTTATCAGGCATAAAGAATCTTTAAAATTCCATATTTAACGAAGTCTAATTATTTAACTGCATAATAGAGGATCTGCCCAAAGTTCCAATCTCGCTTCTCTAACTCGAAAAGTCGTGGTAATATGTAAAAATTTTCAAACATGTGTGCGATCAATTTGAGGGGGACCACAATAGGTTAATAAAAGGAGGTGATGTCCAACTTTAAAATTTGTAATACTAACACCTAATTATGTCGTCAGGCTCGGACTTAACGGGGATACCAAACAGGAAGTAATTCGGCCAAGTAGTATAGAGAACTTGAAGGTTTAAAGTTATGAACTTGTAATGATAAATTCCTTTTTTAATTTTGCAAAACAGATTACAGAGCAGGTATCTTTTTAAACAAAACTCTAAAAGAACTTAGCAAAATTAGCTGTAATTTTGGATTCTCATATTGCATATTCTCATTCGGATTCTCATATATATTCCAGAATTCGCTTTCTGTTAAAAAATTCAAAGGTTACATCTCATACTTTATAAGTAATTTTGAAATTAATTTTCAGAAATAATTTTGTTTGTAACCTATAAATTATTTAAAAAAATCGATTTTTATAAGTTTCAAATATGTGAATCTGGATGTACAGCTCATTTGCCATGTAGTTTGCATACATGCTTAATAAGCTCCTCACATTGCAATCTGTTTTGCAATGGTTAAAATTTAATTTAACTTTAAGAGTTTCATACTTTAAACCTTAATAATTCATTATGTGACCGAATGACTAGTTGGTATGTCATCGAATGACGAGTTTGGTATCTGAAAGTAACATTTATCCACGAATCCAAATATGATATAAAAATAGGTGTTAGCTTTGAAAATTGTATAGTTTTATCCTCCGAGGGACGGCTAAAGCCCCCTTCCCTTTGTTTTAAACCAAATGAGGCCGTCCTTAAATTTATTGACTATGTGTTTTACAGTATTCGGAAATTCCAACGCATTAGATAGAAAGGGAAGGGAAGAAAGAGATTTGATGGACACTGTGTATTTTGAAAATAAAAAGGTTTTCAAGACTTTGAAAGACTAAGAAAAAAGGGAAATTCCTACCTAGACCTCACAGCTATCTCTGCTGTATTGATTAGCAAATGAGTGTCAATTTCTGCTACTCATTTCCACCTATAAAGTTCTTTTTATAATTTTTAATATTAATACTATTATTTCAACTGTTTTTAAAATTACTATTTTCATAACAATTTCAAACATTCCAAAAATCATTTATATTACCAGTTACAAACTCGCTACTGTTTGCCCAAATATAATTTTCATTACTACCATTCCAAAACTATCGTGAGTAGAAGAAATAAATTTGTTACTCTGAGTCCTTCTCTGTCCTGAGTAACCCGTTACTCTACTGCGATCTACATCATATCTGATTTCGTATTTTAACAACAACTTTTAAAGTTCAGCAGAGGTCTTCGCTGACTAATTTCGATGTACTCCTGTATCATATTGTGACATAAAGGTAACAATATATCTAATAGGTCTACAAAATTGTATTCGAGAACGAATTTATTTTTCGGTTGAAGTTTTCACCAAAAGAAAAAAAAAATAGGATTTTTACAACATAGTGTGTCAATTACAATATAATTCTTTCTTTAAAATACATGATAACACCTGTTTCAATTTAGCAATAAATTGCTCATAAGTTTTGATTGACCAGTAATGAAAAATATACAAATATTGGCAAGCCATAATAATGCATCTATTTTTAATAAACAATTTAAAATGAGATATTTATTTTTATCTGATACAATGTTATATCTTCACAAATATTCATGCTATTCTTACATAAATGAATACAAACTTTGTACAGAGCCCACATAAACATTTGCTACAGTATCATATCTTTTCGTAATTTTTATATTAGGAGGTGATCGTAAATTGTATTAGTTTTGTTCAATGTAATATTATCGTACTTACTGTCCGCGAGACTAAATCATCACTGAAAAATATGAAACAAAACCTTTTTTTACATCCACAAAGTTGAAGGACGGTTCCTGAAGCGTTTATGTGGATATTCGGCAAAACGTTTGTAATAAAAAGCATTCTGTTCACTATCCTTAATTTATGAACATTAGTGTATTTTTCCGTCTTTGGAACTAACTATACGGAAAAGCGACCGGAGATATTTTTGCTTAAAGCCTTGTTCTAAAAGGATAACTCGTACTAGGTCTTGATTCAACGAAGTATTCGCCATGACTATAGTTTACTCCAGCATGTGGATAAATTCGACGTTTTCTCATTGAGAGCGCTGAAGTTTGATTTCGCCGTTTTTGAGGAGCATCTGGTGTTAAAGATGAAAAATAATATTATTTTCGGGTCACATTGCGATTCTTCTTGGTTGCTAGAGATAAAATTTTAGTGTTACTACTAATACGAAGTCTTTTTGCCTGAATGCGTGTATTGTTGTTCAGATGTTTCTGTTCTGGTTTAGTCAATACTGTGGAACATTTAAGTTTTTTCGTTTTCGTGAATAAATTTGCTTTTTAGGGCTCACAGTTTTCGAATGAATGTTGAGAGGTTATCTAATTTAAATTGACGAGATTTACGCATATTATGTTTATATTTGCAAACCTCCCGATCTTTTGAATACTACTAAAATCTTACAAAAATGTTCGCTCTATTAAATTGCAAAAATTGTACGATATAAAACAAATATTTTTACATAGAAATATTTGTATGAAAAAAATCGGGAGGTTGGCAACTATGTATGTTTATAGTGGTTTATCTCATGCTCTTCAGTAGAACCACTCTTTTGACAATTATATGAAATGAGATTTGAAAAAGTTGAACTATTCCTAGCTGAGTTTTGAAAATTCATTTTTCGAGAATGTTTATCTATTGTTGCATTATTTTCAATTTTTGAAGATTCGTCACCAGTTTTTGCGCGACGTTGTTCTTTTGGATAATCAATTCCGTTTGGAATAGGATTACAGTAAAAAAATAATCTATAGACTGCATATTAATATTCTTATACAGTTTTCAAAACTTTAGAAATGTTTAAGAAAACAAGGTGTCTTTTCAAAATATGAGATATTTTTTTTGTTGTGAATATTGTTCCAGGTTTTGTGTATTTTACCAAAAACAGTTTAAAATACTAATTTTATTTTGATATTTATGCATGAACCAATAAAAATTGCTTTTATCGCAATTGTAAGATCTCCTAACACTTCCCAATTTAAAGTTTTATTTTCTGTTAATTTTAGCTGGTTTCGCCTCGTAATTTTGTAAATTACTTTATATCAAATGATGTATTTTACAGATTTATAAAACACTTTTCAAAGAAAACTTATTCAATTCTATTTCTTTAGCTTGCGAATTGCCGTGTACCGCTTCTAAACTTTTGCATGTTTATCAAACATATTGTGTAGATCCTAATTAAATAATTTTACATTTTTAGCTTTATACGTCAACTAGCATTCATGACTAATGTTTAACGAAACAAAGCGTAGAATTCATTATACGTACGAAAAAGTAGTCAGTTTGGGAAGTTAGCACCAAGATTTCATTTGGTATAGACTTATTTGTGGTGTGGAATGTGATGACACAAAATGTCGCCAAATATGACTGTAATTTGATCTGTATGTGTTCACGTAAGTATATGCCTATGCTATTATGGTAGTCTCTAGTAGAATTACAGAAAACATAGTTATATACGACTGTGGAACGTTATTATTCATAATTAGATCGGATATATAAATGAAGTTCTTTAACTTGCTTTTTAAGTTGTTGTGTTTTTTATATTTTTGAAAATGCGCGTTTCATGCAAATTTGTGCTTTTGAATAAGCTTATAAAAATATAGTAATATTTTTTTTATAAAATAACATTAATTTCTTTATTTAAATAGTTAGGTTTTCTATTAATGCGGAAATATAAAATGTTTCATTTTTTCTGCACAAGTAGAAAGTAAACATTTGTTATCAAATACGACAAAATGAAGGCTGCTTGTATACAGAAAAGTAAGCACTTACACACACACACTCCCATATATATACAGGTGGTTATCAAAATAATGGAAACACCCTAGATTTTGAAGGAATTCTTTATTAATATGGCGTAGGACCGCCTTTGGCATGTAATACAGCTTGGATTCGCCTGGGAATCGAATCATACAAATTCTGAATAGTGTTTAGAGGAATATTGTACCATTCTTCATGGAGATATTGTGAAAGTTCCGTGAGAGATGCTGGTGGAGGATATCGATTCCGGATTGAAAGCTCTAAAATAGACCACAACGGTTCAATTATGTTGAGGTCTGGGGACTGTGCGGGCCAAGGTAGATGTTCCACCTCATCCTCATGTTCATCAACCATGATTGGACAACTCTGGCTGCATGAATAGGGGCATTATCATCCTGGAAAATTCCATCTCCTGCAGGAAACAAAATTTGCATCATGGGATGGACCTGGTCAGCTAAAACTTCTCTATACTTCTCCCCAGTGATCCTTCCTTTCAGGGTAACGATTGGACCAGCAGAAAACCATGACACGGCTGCCCATACCATGACCGATCCACCTCCATGCTTGACAGTTGGACGGAGGCAATCAGGATCATACGCTTGTGCAGGTGTTCTCCAGACATGTACCCGTCCTGTTGTGGGGAAAAGTGTGAAAGATGATTCGTCTGACCATATAACAGTCTTCCACTTATCAATCAACCAGGTTTTGTGGTTGTGGCACCACTCTACACGACGTTTGGCATTAGCATCTGTGACAAGTGGCTTGGGAATTGCTGTTCTGCCGTAAATGTTCTCTTTATGAAGGTATCTCCGAACTGTAATTGTTGACACTGGAGAATCCAGATGCTGATTGAGCTCTGCGGTCACTTTGGCTGCAGTTGTTTTCTTTTTAGACATTACAATCCGCTTCAATACCCGTCGGTCTCTTTCACTCAGCTTCTCCTTCCGTCCACTATTTTGCTTTGCTGAGCTTGTCTTTCCGCGCTGTGTGTATGCTGTCATGACTTTAGACACCGTACCTCTAGAAACGCCTATAAGCTGGGATGTTTCGGTCACCGTTGCTCCAGCTAGTCGGGCTCCTACAATTTGGCCTCTTTGAAAATCTGTGAGGTCTGACATTTTACGCTTCTGACAAAAAAAAATCAAAACGTAGACAACTCTTCTAGAGCTCTCTCATACTACCTAATACATGTACTTTTTATATTAAAAAAAATCTGGTAGCTAAGATTATATTTTAATGCTTACGAAGGGAATTCTTAAATGTCCCTTTCATTCACAAGTGTTTCCATTATTTTGATAACCACCTGTATATATATATATATATATACAGGGTGGATCTTGGGCAAAACTTTAAGAGGTGATAGTACACATCAAGACAAACAATATTAAATAGGAAACTAAGGGTCCCAAACGTCTTCCGAAGGAGATAGGCGCCATTGAAGTTTAGGGTCCAAAGTTTCAAATGATTATAAAGAACGGAAAAATTTGTCGAATCGTTTGCGGTTTTCGCTAAAACCATTCTTTATGTCAGTATTTTCTTAAAAATAAATTTTAAAGATAAAGTTCAAAAAATGCCGATAGAGGGCGCTTTAGACATTGGAGTAATGAAAAACTATTTTTTACCGTTATTTTTTGTATCTCATTAAATGCTTTCAAAAGCTTACACTTAAACTTAAATTTTGAGCTCAAAATCTGAATCGTTGGGAGTGGTTAAGTAGCGCAAACTGAACTGCATTCAGGAGTTGAAATTTGAAACACCTCCCCCCCTCCACTACTGAACACAGTTCAGTTATTCCCGATCTTGGTGTCGTAGACCAGGCAGAAACAATATGAGTTGTAATTTTTCAACTGGACGAACCTGGGATCTCTTGGCTGAAGCTGCTCTATCAACTGAGCTATACCGGTTGAATCTGGAGGGCATAATTCATCCAGTTCATGCCCTCCAGATTCAACCGGGATAGCTCAGTTGGTAGAGCATGGCAGCTTCAGCCAAAAGATCCTAGGTTCGAATCTTGGCCCGGACATTTTTCGTCCAGTTGGAAAATTACAACTCATGATTTCTTTACCAATTTGAATAATTGTGTTAAAATTAATCCAGGCAGAAACTACTACCCCCTACACGTAAAATAAACGATAATGACAAAATTAAATGGAAAATTTATTCGGAACAGACATGAGCAATATCTCTGCGCAAAATAAAAAGAAACATTATGATGTATGCATGTAGTGCGCAATACGAATGAAGGTTGACACGTAGAAAATGGTACACGCATGATGCTCATGAGGAATCACAAAAACTGCTCGAAAGAGTGCCCACCAGCAACGATGCAGGCCTCACACAGCCGGCGGAAGGAGTTGAGAACATTAGTGAATACCCAGGGCATCTGCCGGACATCGCTGCTACGACGGCAATCTTCGCAACCAGGTCCTCGTTGGAGTCGACTGTAAAAAATAAGTTGTTCATTACTCCAAAGTCTAAAAAGAGCCTTGTATTGGCATTTTTGAACTTTGTCTTTAAAATTTATTTTTAAAATAATTTTTTATTTAATTTTGTCATCCTTCTATCGTTTATTTTACGTGTAGGGGGATAGTAGTTTCTGCCTGGTCTACGACACCAAGATCGGGAATAATTGAACTGTGTTCAGGAGGGGTTCAAATTTCAATGCCTGAACACGGCTCAGTTTGCGCTACTTAACGTACTCCCAACGATTCAGATTTTGAGCTCAAAATATAAGTTTAAGTTTGCGCTTTTGAAAGCATTTAATCAGATACAAAAAATAACAGTAAAAAATAGTTGTTCGTTACTCCAAAGTCTAAAGCGCCCTCTATCGGCATTTTGAAAACTTTATCTTTAAAATTTATTTTTAAGAAAATACTGACATAAAGAATAGTTTTAGCGAAAACTGCAAACGAATCGAGCAATTGTTCTGTTTTTTATAATTATTTGAAATTTTGGACCCTAAACTTTAATGCCGCATATCTGCTTCGGAAGACGTTTGGGACTTTAGTTTCCTATTTAATATTGTTTGTCTTGATGTGTACTATCACCCCTTAAAGTTTTGCCCAATAGTTTAGATTCACCCTGTATATATATATGTATATATACATTTGTACTATGCTATCTCATCAAAAGGATCGATGTCAAAATATTTTAATTGCAAAAATAAGCTAAATTACGCCAAATAAATTTCATATTATGACAGACCATTAATAATGGCTCTTACATGTGAGGAAAAAAGCTGCATGTCTGGAGCATACATTTTTATCGACAATTATTAACGCCGACTGGAATAAAAAAATGTTACTTCAAAAAATAATAAAATGCCAACTTTGTTATAAAATATCTACATTTCAACTTGATTTTTTAACTTTAATTGGAAAAATTAATGAATTTGCGATAATGCATAATTCTTTTGAAGCTGGAAAAAGTGTTAAGCAAGCTTTCAAGAATATAAAAAACAGAGATACACACACTTCTATATACGTGTCCAAATATACTATGTAACATTGCCTACATTAGGATTCCTGAAGCCGGTATCTGTGGGCCAATGGCGGTTTCTAAAAGGTATTTGATTAGTCCATGGTATCATTTTAGTTATAAAAAGACAAAAGCTCTCCGCGAAATTTAATGACCTTTGTACACAGGAAACAAAAATAATTTTTGCCGAAAAAAAAAAGTAAAATGATATTACACAAACTGTAAAAAATTCTCTTGGAATTCTGCCTTGTTCAGTGCAGAAGGAGAAGAATTTCATGCAAATTTTAATGTCACATAATTTGGTACAACTGTTGCGTCTACATTCTTCTTTTTAAAATTATTTTCCGAAATCGTAAAATATTAATGTATATTATTCGTGTGACTACAGAATTATTTTACTTTGGAAATTATTATCAGAATTTACACTGCTTTATTTTATTTATTATTAAAATTAGCTTTTTACTTCAGAAATTGTAAAGGAATTTATTTTTACCCAAAACACACACTAATAGATTTTCTGTTGTAATATCAACTAACTTAAGTTCAAAATTGATGTATGTGTTATTTTATAGATCAAGGTTGTCCAATGCAATGCCCTTTCAAGGTTTTCTTGGCGCCCTTTTGAAGGTTCATTATAGTAGCATTTTTCCAAAATAAAATTCCATTTTAAAAGATAATTTATTTAAACTACTTGATACTTGAGTGACAACACCTTTTTCTCTGAATGCGTATTTCACGCATCAAGAACCAAAAATGTACTTTAAAAATTTAATCATGTGTTATTGCGTTTCTTCCCCAATTCATAGTTAGTCTTTATAAATATTTTATAAAAATTATGATGAAGTAAATTGGTAATAGTTGGCACTAACTTTTTTAGTATGTTAAGACGTGAAATTTAGAAAAATAAGCGGTTCTAACCAGCTCCTCCTTCCTTAGTGCCTGAAAGTTAAGCTTTATGGTTGTTAATGATGTTGTTGTTTATTTTATAAGAGGTGTAACGTAATTTTCTTTCCCAGACCTTTGAAATTTCAAGTAATTTTTCTCATTTTGTATATAAAAAATACATAAAATCGTTCGAAATCTTTCCGTCAATCGAAGCTCTTCCAAGCTGTCTTTCTGGAACATCTTATGGATTGACACTACCATGCTTGTCTAATTATAACGTTGAATTCACGCCTCCAAAATAAGTCAAGGAGTATTTTTGCGTCCTAAAAAAACTAACAATATCTCTAATTTTCATTTTTTAAAATTTATGGCGAGATTAAAGTTTTTGGCTCCTTCCCCTACAAATATTTTTGAGATAAGCCTGTCGAAGAAAAATGTATAATTCGAAATTTACTATGATTTATACTTTATTTTATTATTTTTTTACATGGTGCTCCTGAACCATAAGGACCTTATGTCTTCTACAGGGATGCGTATGCATCGCATAAGATACGTGTGTATAGCTACTGATACACTGAGATAATTTTGTTGTATGTTTTGAGCCATGTTAATAATGCAAAAAACAGAGAAATTAACTTTTAATGCCGGAAGGCAGAGAAATTTCATATAAGTCCAATTATCATAACTAGGTGCGTTTTGGTTGAAGAAGAATGGATATTTACTGTTGTGCTTCTCAGAGCATAGAGTATAATTTTTTTAAGTGTAACTTATAGGGCCTAAGGACCGTATAAAAATTTAAAAAGAGTTGCTTTATTAAAACAAATGGCAGGATTTAGAGAATTCTATCAAAATAGATTACTTTGTTCTAAATACATATATTTAAAATAATATAAATTTAATTGAAATTGTTTCCTTTGAAAATTCAAAATATACGATATACTTATAAACAAACTTGTTTATTTATAAAAAAAATTAATTACAAAATATTAAACGTTAAGAGTAATAGAGAAATTAATTTCTTTACATGTTACATTCTAAAATATACATGATTACATTATTTTAATATAAAGTGACTATATCATTTAAAATTCAGTTTCCTTTCGTAAAGTTAAATAAATTACATTTTATTAAACTAAATTCTTTCTCTGAATAACCTGATAAAAATATAGTTGCATTAAAGAGCACGTATTGAACATAAAGTTTGTCAGAAAAGATTAAGTTAAGTGGTTTTAACCCCAATTTCCTTTAACGAATTTTACGATTTCTTCGAGGTGTATCACCATTACATTTGCAACGCAAATTTGCTTTATTTAAATTGAAATCTGTAGACTTTAATTAATTCGATCGTGTCCTTAATTTTTTTTATTTCGAATATAAAGAAGGATTTATTAAATAGATAAGAAGCCTAAAAATTTAATTACTTTAAAATATTTAAAAGTTAAAGAAGTTTAAAAAAAATCGTTATGTTTTAAAATCTTAGTGTGAATAGTTATTGGTACAAACAAAATTTAACACCAAAACAATTTTATTTCACAAGAAATTTACGAAAATAGAAGTCGTTTGTTAAATGAAAAATTAAACAATTTTACAAAATCACCCAATAGGTTTTTTCAGAAATGACTTGGGCAATTACGCATTAAAACATTGCTGGTCATTGCGATTGGTTGCTGTAACACGGCATGGTGTGGCGTTGCTGCCAAAGCACACGTAGGTATAAGATTAGCAAAATAATTGTGAAGATGAAAACTGCAGAAAATAACAATGTTTAGACATTATGCTATAACAACGCAGTACGTAAACTTAGAGCAAGGTTGACTAACACATAAGCGGTCTAAAAAATCACAAACAACATCTGTCAATGTTCCCGAATGCTAAAGGTTTACACAAAATGATATGGAAGCATAGGATCTTGAAACCTAAAAACAAAAATCGATAAAAAGAAAAGTGCCCAATTAAACTGATGGCATTGAGTTCACAGGCTATTCACACTACTTGTATACTATACTCTTATTTCAAAGAATAATGCCCCTCGAAAAATATAGAAATCGACAATAAATTAAGGGGAGGCTCTGTATACTTAATCTATGAACCCCCAAAACTAATCAGGAAAGCGCCTTATCATAATGAACTTATATACAAAATTTGGAGCAAATCGAATAATTCTGCATGAAAAACCCATATATCTAAATTAAGGTAAGATTAGCCCCCCCCCCCCCTTTTATACTTAACCAATGACCCCAAAACTAATCATGGAAGCGCCTGATCACAATGAACCTATATACAAATTTGAAGCAAATCGGATAATTCTACATGAAAAACCCATTTGTCTAAAATAAGGGGGATTAACATCCCCCGTGCCTCCCCCCTTTATACTTAACCAATGAACCCACAAAACTAATCAGGGAAGCACCTTATCACATTGAACCTATATACAAAATTTGAAACAAATCTGATAATTCTGCATGAAAAACCCATTTATCTAAATTAAGGGGGGGAGGGTATTAGCACCCCGTTCCATACTTTACTTAACCACTATACTTTACCTAACTTTATACTTAACCAATGAATCCCAAAAACTAATGAGGGAAGCGCCCTATTACAATGAACCTGAAAATAAAATTTGAAGCAAAATGGATATTTCTATCAAGAGTTATCGCGTTACGTACATACTTACATACATACATACGTACATACATACTTACATACAGAACCGGAGGGCACATTAGCTCTCAGGCTTTGATAGCCTGTGAGCTAAAAAGTGCGTTCTCTGTATATTCGAATTGATGGTCAGTTTAATGAAATTTTCATTTGGAAATTTAAATGATTTTATAAGCACGTACCGTAATAAGGAAAATAAATTGCGAATTTTTATTTTAGCAATTCATATTTTATCATTAATGTAACATCTAACTTAATAACAATATAATCTTCCATAATAATAACCGAAGGTACTTGAAATCCATTAATCATTTATTAATTAAAACAATTATCCTTCTGTACGTTCGATATAAAAGGCTTTATAACTGGTTAATATATTGTGTCATTTTTAGTAATATACATAGTGCGATTGGGTCGAATTGTCTTTTTATTAATACAATATAAGAACTTTGTTTGTTATAGAATATAAATACTGTACGAGAAACAGCACTTGAATAAGAGAAAAAATACTATAAGATACAGTTTCTATAATTGTAATAATTATGAAATTCAGAACAACCTTCTGACACCGTAACCCTCTATTGACAAGATTTTTTAGATTACAGCTTTTAGCTTCATGTAACTTACATGTGTATGGATTAAACTAAATCAGTTGAGGGACTTAACTTTTTGAACAGAAGACTGTTCATTACAAAAATAAAAACATATTATGAATATCCAAATACTTATGCCCGATACTAAGGAATTTGCACAATAAAAATGTCTCATATCCATAAAAAACAGTACTTTTACCGGCATTCGCACATGTATTGCTTATTATTTATAATATTAATAAATTATCACATAGATGAGAAATTAATAAAATATCTTTGAGATATGTCATTTAGCAGAAAAATTAATTCTGAAACTAACTATACATGATACAGAAGGGCAAGCTTGTTTATGGTTTTATCGATAGGTAGATAAAAAAGAAAAAAAGTTTATCTTCTCATATTTTAAGTATATTAAAATTTATTGAAACTGTTGAAAGTTGTAACTCATCAAAATAATATATTCTCGGTTTATTTTCCTACAGAATTGTTTTTATGAAATTTGACTATAAATTAAGTCTAATTTAATTAATTTTAAATTCTATCATTGACAGAATAAAAATATTAATGAAAGACACAATGCAAACAGAATGTTAAAGAATTCTAAACTAAAACAGATCAGCAGCGCGTTTAACCATTTTAAACAAAATATCGAAAATCAATAATTAATTTTAGTATAAGCAATTTTTAAATTGTTACAAGTTTGTTTCAAATTATTGAATGAAATATTTGTGATTTTTATATGCTGAGCAAATTTGACCTTTTCATAATTTGTAGGCATTGAAGGAGAAAAAAACCACTTGAAAGAAATTATTTTCGTGCTTTTGAATAAGAAATATTGAGCAAATTGATTTTTAAGTCATTTTTATAATAAACAACTTTATAATTTATCAATAAATAATATCATTTTATAAATATTATATCGGAAAACTTTTGATAAATTTTACTTGCTTTCAGATTTGTTTCGATTTTGTCAATACATTTGAAGAAATGTATCTTTTAGAATTGAGTAAATGTATCGTTTATTTGTTTTATATTAGATTTAAAGTAGTGCGTCTATTGAGCAAAAAATTGAAAGGTAAACTTTCCAATCCATAAAAAGTATTCGGATGAAGCCATTGAATACATCGATTTATTGACGAAATGATAAATAGTTTAAGCATATTTAGAACTGATAAGGATTCTTTACAGTAAATAAGTAGATTTTTTAACAATATCACATTTTTAAATATCAGCTAATTTCCTTTCAAAATAATGTAACGTAAAATTGCTTTTGTTTAGTCGTTTCAAAAATGTATTTTTAATTGTGTTGATCTATTTCAGACGAATTTATGACATGTGTTTTCTTATTCAGATTGGAGATCTACCAAGTAGTTTGTGTAAATAAATGTATTTGTGTATATGTTACCGAGAATTCGTATAGAATTTTCGGTATTGAAGTGGCAGTGTCACAGACATATAATTTATAGTTTTTTCCAGGGAATAAAAAAAAAAATCCTGTATAATATTGTTATTGGAAAAATGATTTCCGGAGCATTTTAATGGTATTATGATATAACAAACATAGAAAGATTAATAAGGAACACTTAGATGAACTAAAAAATACTTTCTCAGTAGTATAGAATATAGTTATAGTTCGTTTATAAGAACGCACACAAAATTCATTATTAAATTATCTACACTGAGAAAAAGGACACTTTCAAATCTCAGTAAATTGATGTTTTCATTTTGTTATGAAACTTTTTGCTTTACATATGACGATCCAATGTTTCCAATTCTGAAATAACAGAAATACTCAGAATATTGACACATGGACATACTCAAAACTGAGCACATAGAGGTCAGTTCGTACTTATTTTTGAAACACGGACATACGGAAAAATGATTAGAACCAGTTCAAACTCGTTTTTGAAAGATGGAAATATTCAGAAATGAGCACATAGAAGTCAGTTCATACTCATTTTTGAAACATGGGCGTACTCAAATATGAACACATGATGTTTTATTCTTGATTGTGTGCATGTTTTCAGAAATGAGTATATACATGTTTCAAACTTGACTAATTTTGATTCGGAGCCATTTTGAATTAACCTGAAACTGCAGGTGTGTAAACAGTATAGTATAGCTTATATATTTCCACGAAGATTTTTTCCCGAAACCCCATAGGGGACTGTCAACAAATTGAAAAAAACGAATATCTTTTGGATTACCCTGTAAAAATTAATGCAGCAAAAGCGTTCAAACTCGAGATTATTAATAAGTGGCTTATTATAATATATTGTGTTCATTTTTATGAGAATAGCATGTATACTCGAAGAGAAATTAAGGTTTTTATGAAAACAGTCCCAAATTTGAAAAGTTTTTTGCTTATAATTCGCAGAGTTCTTAATATAAAAAAAGGTTATTTTGAAAAATATGTCAAACAACATTGTACATAATACTCTGCAATCGGAATTAAAAAATAATAAAAATTGGATGAAAAATGAGCAGGTTTACTAAAAAATGTTTCACTGCCCATGCGCAAATGCAATCAAAATATAATGTGCATAATGGATTAGCTAAGTATATAGAGCAACTTTTGTGAAAGTCTCAAAATCATAGCTTGAAAATTCTGAAAATTACCTTTGATAGAATAAGCTCAAAATCCGTTGTTCCCAAAAGGAAGCAAAAAGATGAGGGGTTGTATCCAAATATAATAGTACGTGCAATATTGTGTACGCTATCTGGGCACTAATCAACAGATATTTGATACAACCCCTCATCTTTTTGCTTCTTTTTCGGAACAACGGATTTCGAGCTTATTCTATCGACGATAATTTTCAGAATTTTCAAGCTATGATTTTGAGACTTTCACAAAAGTTGCTCTATATACTTAGCTAATACATTATGCACATTATATTTTTATTGCATTCGCACATGCGCCGTGAGACATTTTTTAGTAAACCTACTCATATTTCATCCAATTTTTATTATTTTTTAATTCTGATTGCAGAGTATTATGTACAATGTAGTTTGACATATTTTCTCAAAATAACCTTTTTTTATATTAAGAACTCTGCGAATTATAAGCAAAAAACTTGGCAAATTTGGGACTGTTTTCATAAAACCTTAATTTCTCTTCGAGTATACATGCTATCCTCATAAAAATGAATACAGTTTATTAAAATAAGCCACTTATAAATAATCTCGAGTTTGAACGCTTTTGATACGTTAGTTTTTACAGGGTAATCCAAAAGATATTCGTTCTTTTTCAATTTGTTGACAGTCCCCTGTGCGGATTCGGGAAAAAATCTTCGCGGAAATATATAACCTATACTATACTGTTTACACACCTGCAGTTTCAAGTTAATTCCTCAGGTATTTTTCTAGATAGTTAACAAAACGTCTAAAATCGCAAGTGACCGGTCACCTTTGGAAATATAGTGTATATTGGGATTGCCATGTATATGATATATTCTATTAAGGTGTAATACAGCATGATCACTATTGAAAATGACGTTTGTAGAATTTACAATTCGCTTACACAGGCAGTTAAAAGTATTCCGCTACATTATGGCTAATGGGATAAATTCATTTGCAGTGCAGTTAATGATGTTACAATATTTCAAACATGATGAAATCGTTATGCATTTTTGTGTTCTACTGAAACATGCTTTCTGCTGAATACTGAATGTAAATTATTTATCATTCATTTTAGGGGTCACACAAAATATTTCCAATAGAAAACGGTTTATCGGGGAGAATCGTTGCAGTTCATTTTAATATTGTAACACTATTTCAAGCACAAATAAATGAGGATGTACATAAATGAGGTGTGCTATAAAACATTATATGGTAAAAAATCGGTCAATTTTAATTTTAGACACTCTGTCGACTATCTTAAGAGGTATTTTCCGAATTCTTTTAGACCTTCGAAAATATAAAGAACAAGTCTGACAGTTTTTCAATCATGGTGATTTTTCAATAATGATAATTCTTCAATAAATTGAAAAAATAATAATTATATTTGGAAATTATTTTAATATTTGGAAAGTTGGTTGTTTATAAACAAAACTTCAACAAAATTCAACGCCTATTTCAGAAAATTTGACAAAATACAGTTGAAGTAACATAGTACAGTTACAACATAAATATATATATATTTTAATAAAATAGGTGTAGTTATATATATATATATATATACGAAATATTTTTTAACTCCGTGAACGATATCAAAATATTTGTTTCATGATTTGGAACAAATATAAAATAACTGGTCGATTATTTTGAAAATTTATAAAGATTTCGGCAATATATTTTGCTGAATATTGCTAGTCTTCGAAAAGTAGCAGAATGATAAGGGATTTTCCACAAATTGTCATTTTTAATTAATGGACTTCAAACAAAGGAATTAATATTTAGAGAACGTCAAAACGTTGCTTTGAAAAATATGATTTGATTTTTTTAATTCTTGTTTTGTTGGAATAAACTGTTTCTGGTCATTTTCAAATAAGTAAAACATCAATAAAAATTTTAATAAAAAATGACAATTTGAGGAAAATCTCTTATCATGCATACTTTTAAAAAACCACTGAATTTCAGCTGTTTCTATTGCCGATTTCTTACTGCATTTTAACGATATTTGACTGTTTTTTTTCATATAAGTTGCTCTATATAGTTGGCTACCGAAATATGAAAAAAAAAAATCTTTGGAATGTTACGCGCATGCGCAGTAAAACATTATTTCATAAAAATAGTCATATTTCATAAATTATTTTAAATATTTATATTCTAATTGTATTAAATTATTTCTACTGCACTTTGCCAAGTTTCCTGAAAGTGGGGCTAAATTTGGTTGAAAACCATGCATTCTGTAATAAAATTTGGAACAATTTTCATGATTTTCTGTAAGAAAAATCCATATCTCAATGTAAATACGTGCTATTCTGACGTAAATGAACACAAATATTGTAAAATATCCACGTAGTCATATGCTGCAGCGGCATATTATTTAGAGCAGTGTTTCTTAAACTTTGCGATCTCGCGGATACCCTTTGATGTGACATGCATTTTGGGGACCCCCAACATATTTTTCTTAATATAAAATAAGAAATTATTTTAATATAATTCACCATATTTATTTTTAATTACACACATTCTGTATTTATTCGTTTGAAAAATCAGCTGCATTTATAAGGTAAATAATATGCTTCTATTTCCCATGATAAAGATGCTGCTGCTTTTTTGCTGTACTAGATGTGCATTGTCTTTTGTTTATTGTTTGAAACATGCATCCGAAAGTCTGGTTGATTCATTTGAATTCTACATTTTTTTTCCATGATTACAAGGCTGGAGAAAGTCTTTTCACACAAATATGTGGTGCAGAAGTGAAAAAATTGCTTTATAGCTTCTTCTGCTACTACTGCATACGTTTTTCACATGCAAAACCAAACATTGGGAAAGCTATTTACTAGGAAAGCAATTTTCATGGAACCATCCTATGATAATTCCGCAAATTGTTCCTGCTCTAAGAATGTTAAGGTTTTGATTTCACTAATTTCTTGGAAATGAAATGGATCCCTCATTCACCCATTTTCTAACTTCGAGGGATGGAAATCAAATCTGAAAGTTTATTCCAAGTACTTCAGGTATTCAACAAAATTTTCAATAATATCAGAGTAAATTGTATCGCCAGAGGTTTTTAAGAAATCGAATAATGTTCGTAATGTTTCATAAATATTATTTTCAAATGTATTTGGCCAGAAATTAATATTTTTTACTTGCTTCTACTTCGTCCTGGAGTTTGAAAATGTGGTACTGATGTTCCTTAGCAGCTTAAATTCAGCTCATTCAGAAAACTTAAAATATGTGTCAAGAACGCCACCTTAACAAGCCAGAAGAATTCATTAAAACAACTTTCAAATGGGAATTGGAATTCATTAAAACAGTCTTACATTATCATACAGTGATAAAATTAGATTAAAAACTTTTCCTTGTGGCAGCCACCTAATTTTGTATGCAAATGTAGCTGTTTGTGTTGACTCTCAATTTTTTCGCATAAAATTTTAAAATGTGTTGAATACAATGGACGAGACTTAATACAATTTATTATAGAAACAACTTCGTTGAATGTAGACTCCAAATCTTCATGCATTTTTCTAGGATCTAGCGATTGACGGTGATTACAACAGTGTCTCCAAACTACAACTTCTATACAACTACTACAACAAACTATACTTCAAACAATCTCCTGAGGGAAAATGGATGATGATCTTAAGAAATACGTGCTACCAATTACTAAATATTTTTCAAGACATTTTGCTTCACCATGAAAGAAAATGGCCACCAGTGCGGATATTTATATTTTTCCTGTAGTGCCATCACATATACTTGTTCCGTTAGCTATCGTATTTTAATTGATGTCGTTATAAAAAGAATTATAAGATAAAGCATATGTTCGAGTTGCTACTTGTCGTCATCTCGTATGTATTTCATAGTCATCTTGTCATCTATATGTGCACCGTTCAAATATATTTAAGTGTGCTTCAAATTTTCGTTAGAAACAACTACTGAACTTGTTTTGGGTAAAAAAAAATATATATATATATGTCTGTGTGTGTGTTGGATTTTATTTATAATCTTACATTTGCTTAAATATTCACTTGACTTATAACTATAAATTACTATTTATCTACAAGTTAATTCAAACAATCTTTATTACTTACCAGATACATAAATACTGGATACATTTTCCAAAACATACAATATGATAAGAAGATCACAACAACCCGTACACATCAATACTATAATAGTTTCGTAAAAACATAAATAAGATTTAACCTAGAATTACACTTTAAATCTTTTATTTTGCACATATTAGATTATCAACCTTCATATTAAGGTACAAAACTATAGAACACCTATTTCTCTCACTTTTTAACACTTTCCAACCTAGTTGAAAAGTGTTTATGACTTCGGATTGTCTGGCCGTCTGGCCGTCTGCCGTCTGGCCGTCTGGCCGTCTGCCGTCTGCCGTCTGTCCGTGCTCTAACTCCCGTAAATATGCTCGAATTGCCCTGCAAATTTTATATGTTATAATCGTTATCTATAGCATGTTCCCTATTTCAACGGAAGTGTGTAGCACTTATAGTTTTTTTACAGGGACACTCAAAAGAATTCCGTTACATTGCGGTCTATGGGGAAAAATCATTTGCGGTTTATTTAAATAATGTTTCAATACTTTAAACGCATTGAAATTTATATATATCACTAAGGTGCATTAGAAGAAGCTTAATATGGAATAGGGTGTGCATAGCACTTATACTTACTTTACAGGGACAGTCAAAAGAATTCCGTTACATTACGTCTATGGAGAAAAATCGTCTGCGGTTTATTTAAATAATGTTTCACTATTTTAAACGCATTGAAATTTATATAAGGTTCATTACAAGAGACTTACTACAGAATATTGTGTGTATAGCAGTCATCATTCATTTACAGGGACACACAAAAGAATTCTCTACTGTATGTTAACAATAATTCCTGGAAGTGCGTTTTAAGTTACTGAATGCGATTTTAATTTTAAATCGCTTTTTGTATATTACGTGGTGTGTATAAATTCTGTAGATCCTATACAGGGAAGTACAAAAGTTCGGGAACACATTTCCGTATTATTTAACTCCAGACGGAGAATTTTAAACTGTGCTACGTGTTTCCTAACTGAACTAAAATTTAGCATCCTATGTAGTATATATACAAATCTATAGATCCTATACAGGGCTGAATAAAGTATTCGGATTACTTAGATGTTATCTTTTAGCTTATAAAAGAGTATGATTCGTAAAATTATTTTGGAAGCGTTGGAAAGTGTTACATAATCTATGCTTGACGCATGATTTTTCGTTCTTGTTGTTTTAAACTTCACTTTTCACGATCCTCATAATCATGCGATATCATGTATCTACTAATTGTCCGCTTGAGTCAAATGTCTTGTATTCCAAAGAATATTAATTTATACATGAATATTATTATTTCCAATCCCATATATATATATATAAATTTTGATTCATCTACTGCATTTGTAAATCTACATTTTTCCGAATCAGGCTGTTTTTCTAGGATTATGTGAGAATGTCTTACTAACTTGATTTTTTTTTAATTAAATTCTTTTTATCGTTTTATAATGTACCATATCCCTAATCATGCATTATCGTAGCTAAATATAGCTTATAGATGGATGAAATCGTACATATTTGTGGTATCTGTAATAGTTTGGGACTGAAGATTCTGTTACAGTGTCACATATATTCCATTAATTCATCTTTTCTGTTCTCCAATATATTTTATGATATCTGGCTTCTATATTCTGTTTTTATTTTTATTCTACATTTTTCTGTATATTATTCAAATAGGTATGTCTTTAATTTTCAAATTTGTTTTCATTCGTCAATTGTTGTATGATGTTTCTGTTTTGTCTTTTAACGGTTATATATATATATATATATATATATATATCAATATAAATCAATTTTGCTTTAAAATTTGTTAAATAAACTGTCTAACGGTTTAAATAGTGCTATGATGTGACACAAATGCATCTTTATCGAACAAGGTGCTATTCTATTATCATATAAATGTGACCTTTTGTGTTAGTTTGTTTATTAATTTTGATTTAAATTTTCATACGCTAATTCAACATATTTTTGTGAAAACATATTTGTACGCAACATATTTGTACAAAAAATACATCTTTGTAGAAACAAAACTTTTATGTGTTGTATTAACATTTTTTAGCAGTAAATCATTTAGTGACTTTTCTTAGACTTGAAAAACATTTTATATGAATAAAATAATATTTATTATACACAAATTATTAGAGAGAGATGAAACAAGTAAGTGAATTATTTTTAGTTGCGTTATTAAATTGAAAACGTTTTGAAAAAAGTTTTCTACCTTCTGCATTGAATATTATTGATATTTATCATTACTGTTAAGCAAAAAAAAAAAAAAAAAAAAAGATTTTTCTTCTGAAAAATTACATTTTTACAGACAATTTTATAACTACAAACTTTAGTTAAATTTATTGCTTACGTTTTTGTATAAAGATCTTATATTGCACAATGTATTCGAATAAAGTGTGTAGTTTTTTTTACTATCGGAATTCAATAGTTAATTTAGATTAGTTTTCATTTAGTAAAAATAACAATAGTTATTCATTAAAAATAACAAAAATAAATTACCTCTATACCACATTTTCCCTACACGACTCTAGAAAAAAAACACTTTATTTTTGTATGAGTTCTTAATAAAAAAAAATTGGGGGATGATTCTTTGAGAATTTTCAAAGATAGTAAAAAATAATCAAATTCTTATTTTTTTTTTCTGAGTTCTTTGAAAGCACCATCTTTAGTTAGATATTCTAGAACGTTCTTCATATCTATTTTTATTTACAATATAGAATTTAATACATTTGGGCATTCTGAATCACAATTTCCGTTTTTAAAAAGAGTTTTTATAAATCCTGCGTTTAGGGATCTGTAAAATACTTTTCAAATAAAAATATATATTAAACTGTTTTATTTAATTTTATGCTTGTTCTTTAGAAATGTTTCCTTAGCATAGAATGTTCCAAAGTTATTTCTAGAAAATTAATGCATTTTTTTATAATAATCATATTTTAATTAAGTTCTTTTTAAAATCATTATTTAAATAATAAAATATGATATTATACACGTGGATGTATTTAAATTTTATACTAAGTTTAACAGAACGTATCAACTATCAAGCGTCTAAATTTTGTAAGTAAAAATTCTTATAAATTGCATTTTAATATTTTGAACGAAACATAATTGATATTGCTTAGCCAGTGCAAATTAAATCATTTTATATAAAATTTAGCATTTAAATATAATTTTTAAAAACACGCATTTTTGAAAAATGTCTAAAATATACAAAAGTTAACGTAGCGAGTAAGTGTTGTTCATTGGATTAATTTGAATTGCATTTTAACAGGAGAAATAACTGTCGATATCAGTTCTAATTTTTGGTACTTTTACACCTGTTTTCCGCAAAAAATAAATAATGTATCTCTAACATTTTACATCTTTCATAGAGACAATGTAAACACATAATATTCAAGTATGTAATTACAGAGCGGTCAAATTATATTAACCGTTTTGAGACGTATTGCTAGAAAAAAGTCATGGCTTTTCTAATATCAATATTTGTTGCTAATATATGATAGCCTTTTAGATATAAAGCTTTCTGTTGGACTTAAATAATAAAATAATGTGGAACAATAACTCAAAACAGTTTGTTTAACAAATAAATAATCGCCTGATGCATTTGCGATAGATTAGCCTTAATTAGTATTTTTTAACAAAAAGTTAAAAAATAAAATAGACAATAAGGGATTATTTCTTGCTTTCGTGTTTTGTGGCTGTACTATATTGTAATAGTCCACGAGAAAAATGTTTTTGAATTCCACGCGAAACCGAAACCGAACTCAACGCACTTCACCAAGAAAATGGCACGAAACCCGAAATGAAAGAATGCAAATTTAATGCAATTATGAAAAAATGTTTATAATTATATCTTATCAATTTATCCTTTACGTAGAAAAAATAATAAATACATACTCATTTATATTCAAATATATACTTTTTATTAAAACAATATTGTACATTTTGTTTTCAAAAAACGGGTTACCAATCCCAACCGGCAACGAAACAAATTATTATTATCATAATTGTTTTTGTATTTATTTATTGGCAATAACAGTTTTATAATATTGTTTTGAAAAATCTGTTACCCGACCTGATGCAGGATTGTAATCCACATTCAAGTTGAATGACATTGCTACCAAAATCCCTTAATTTGATGCTCAGTAGCTGGGGAAATTAAAATGTTTGAGGTGCCTCAGAAAAAAACTATTCATAATACCACGAATATTTTCAAAATATTAAGTAGTAATTTGTACATTAACATCATACACAACATTCGTGACGGTTGGTCACTTTTTACAAATGTTAAACCTTATAAATCCATAAAAAGGCATGAAAACATAGTGCTAAATAGATCACTTTAAATTCCTAAATATATTAAAGTGGAACAATCTTTCGAAAATGACCATTCCGACAAAATAAAAGTATGTAAACCAGGGCGTTTGTTCAAATGTTATACGTGGACATAAATAAAAAAAAATTACAAAGGAATTGTATAACCTTCTTCATGGGAAGTCGTTTAAAAAAATCACAAGTTTTTAAACCAGTGATTAAATTTAGTTAAGACAAGACTGGTGAAAAATCACAAAATTTTTTTAAAGCATATAAACGGTTAATTATGAAAATTTAAGCAAACAGATTTTTTTTTAACTTCAATAAACTCATTTCCAAATAAAAATGATCACAGCAGCTTAAGGGATTACAATGAACCACGCGACACTGCTAAATTGCGCTAACTCTGAGGAAACTTAAATAGCAACCTGACAACTGCATGCTGAATCTTCATGATATTAAAACCCACATTCTGCGAAACTCAATAACAACTTCTAAAACTTAATGATATTTACAGGATGGTACATGTGTTCATATTCACATACAGTTATTTCCGAAGAAGAAAACGTTGAATTCCAGACAAACGTTCGCAGAGTGTCTTTTTAACTGGAATTTCGAACGCATACGTCATAAATTGTCCAGCAGTGTGTTGTTATTTTGGAATAAACTGAATGTTGGAGATATTCTTACTAAATTTACCTAAATGTTTGAAATCGCTGGTTAACAATATTAGCCTTGTAAAATCCCTCCAATACCCAATTATATCAACTTCGATTCATCATACCATAATTGCTACCTTTTATAGATGAATTTCTACCGGAAATTTTAATGAGCATAGATTTATTTATTTCACATCACATTTAATGTAAAAGTGGAAGTAAAGGAAAAAACATTAAACATTCTTCAGAAAGTTACTTATTTATTTAACTTAACTTAAAATTGAATTCTTCTTTGAAATTATTCTCGTGTCATACATTTACAAAATTTCGTAAAACGTTTTGGATGATCATATGTAAAACACTAAAATATTAATACTAAATGCGATGTTTCGGAAGAAAAATGTAATAGAATAGGTAAATTTTTATACAAATACAAGTTCAAATAAAGCGAATTTTCAAATTTACGCATAAAAATAAGATAAAATTCCTTTAATGCAAAAAAATGCCTAAAATTATTTTAATCTAAAACCAATTGAACGTAATAAAAAACGGTGGTACTTTTATGTTAGCTGAGCGCCAGTGATAACTCGCCAAATATTGTTTAAATTGACATAATTTGAATTGCAACTCTCTCCTTCATTCATCTCCATTTTTGCAAATTCTAAATGATAATAAAGTATTTTCGGACCTTATATAAAACGCAAGTTTCAATTTTTGTGTATATAAAATTAGATATGATGTTTTCATATGAAATAAAATGTTTCTAGTTTACGTTATGTCATATTTTGATATTTTGGTTATTGACCAAGACCAGGGCTTTACAAATTTGAAAAAATCTGGTAGCCAGGTATAAATTCTAGTCGCCAGTAAAAAAATTTAACACCCCCCCCCCCTCCCCGTTATTGATTTTTAAAAAGTACAAACGTTTGCTTAGGAATTAAGTCAGAAAAAATAATAACAAACATAGTTTAGAATTATTAGTTACATAGTTTATAATAGTGCATAATAACTAAGTTTTCTAAGGAAACTTATCAAAGTTATATATTTGTGAAAAAAATAATAATAAAGGAAATATTGTAAACTCTGAATTAACCGACATGTTCGGGAAATGCTGATTGCCGTATGCTTCAAATGTTCAAATAGTTGAATGCTACAAAATCTATATCGGATGAGAGGGCATCTATAAAATAGTGAAGCCGGAAACCGATTTTATGCCTATTTAGCCTATCAAAATAAAAAAGTCAAATAATTCTGATTTAATTATTTCAAAATTTGCATTTAATGACATTTGCAATAGGTTTGCCAAATTAAAAATAAGTTAATTTTTTCTGTTGTTGTTTGTTTGTTTGTGTGTGTGTGTGTGTGAATATAATTTCAAATTTATTTCTTAATATTTTGTAACTTTGCAGCATCTATAATGAGATATCTTACAAGAAATTTAATTAAACTTTGTGATGTTCGCAAACTCGAGGGCTATTAACGCGTAATATTACGAGTTATTACGTAAACGTTTGTTTTCGTAGCTAAAAAGGAAAGAAAAAAATATATTTTACCGCGCTGGATTAAATCGAAATCAGCAGCCGGCTGAGGTTTATTTTGATCCAACGATCTACGATAAGAATAAAAAAAAAAAAAGTGCAATCAATGATTTTTTATTTCCATTTACTGCAGATAATAATCCAAACAATGTAATTATAAAATACTATTGAGAAACAACTCTGAACCAGACACTTTTCGCCAAGACAGAGTGACCACGGCAATGTCCAACGCGTGTGGTGCAAACAGACGCGAGGCGCCAAGCATTTTAAGCCGAGAAAAAATATTAAAAATAATAATACATATTTTTATTAAAATGAATTATTCTTGAAATTTTAATTAAGTTTTATAGATTTACTTCGAATGAATTACTTATAATCACTTATATGTTATTATTCTTTTAAAATGAATGTAATAGATTAAGAGTTTTAATTCTGAACACAAAAATCTGATTTGAAACATACAAAAAAGTAAGCATTTTTTATCATTGCATCCAATTTTTAGAAGCCACATAAGACTATTTGTTATTGAACCCCCCACCCCCTCTCCTCACATTCTAATCACATGACTAGCCGACTAGAGCGGAAAAGAAAGGCGTTTTATGTGCATGAAATGGAAAATGCCTTTTTAACTTCGCTTTAGAGAAAATGTCGTTTGTGCTCATTTTTTAGTTCAATTTTTGTAAAAAATAAATAAATAAATGAAACAAAAAAGTCAGATTAAAAAAGTTAGTCGCCAGATTAAAAAAAGTTGGTCGCCAGTGGCGACCTGGCGACTGCATTTGTCAAGCTCTGACCAAGACTAATCATTAACAGTCCCGATTACGTGAGATGTTGTTTGTGTTTACATATTTTATCATTTTCATAATTAAATTTTAGCTATTTTTAAGTTTGTTTTTTAAGGTATTATAATGCAATGTTAAAATATTGGCTATTTGTTATTAGCTAGTGTTACAAAATTGGCGTAGAAAAAAGGGTTGGCTAGATTAAAAACATTTTAGTGATCACTGGCGCCCAGCTAACATAAAAGTAGCACAACGGTCACAACTGTATGCAATCTGAGAAGACTTTTCTTTCATTTAGTGTTTGTTATAATTATTAAAAGATCCGATAGTGACTGTTAACTTGATAGAGCATAGATAAACAGCAAATCATAATTCAGAATATATTTAATATATTTAATTAATTGCCAGCTAAATACATTGAAATTGTACTACACCGTATTCAAAAAGGATTTTTATTCATTTAAAAATAGCATGAAAACATATCGTAAGGATAATATATTGATGCACGAAATTATTCTATAGTGCAGCACAGAAAAAACATTAATTTAAAATATCATTACGGCTAATATCCACGATATAATGATGTCATCAAAATTTTTGGTTCAAAGCAAAGTTATTAAACTATATGCATTTTTATGAAAACATTAGTGAAACAAAATTTATACGAAAACGATTAGAATATTCACTGAACGGTTAAAACCACGAATATATTTATGTGTTTTATAATAATTTTCTAAAACATTTCAAGGTGTACTAAGCGACATAATTTCCACTTCACTAATTATCGACATATTATGAATGCAGATTTTTTTTCTGTTAGTCTAAATACGAATCTTGCACATACACATAGATTAATACATCACGCAATGTGGAATAATTACACACTATTCCGAAAGCGTTTTGTGAATTATTAGTTTACTCATTTCAAAAAACCTTTAACTTAAAACTATTAATAAATATTTTCAAAAATATTTGAAATCGTTGTTT
The DNA here is from genome assembly GCA_963931845.1 of Maratus michaelseni. Taxonomy (NCBI): domain Eukaryota; kingdom Metazoa; phylum Arthropoda; class Arachnida; order Araneae; family Salticidae; genus Maratus; species Maratus michaelseni. Next base: position 232,877,081 of record OZ007590.1, read on the forward strand.
CCGAACGACATATAACATTAAAATGCTCTCATAACATGCAGTCGAAAAATTCATGTGTATTGGTTGCTCTAATTTATATAAACATAATTATTAGCTGCAGTTAATTAGTACTACTCGAAAATATTTACAAAAAGATCTGAAACAATTACTGACGTAATTGTCGAAGTTAAATACTTTTAAAAGTGATCAAGTTTCACTTTGTTTATGACTAATTAGTACGTAGGAATTTATTTGCAAATATAATTCTAAAACATGTTCACTCATCAGAAAAAAATTAGACAAGTTTTGCATTATAGAATCGGTTGCTCATTTATTCTAATATGTAAATATAGGCATTCAATAATTATTTACTACATAGTTTTCAGTAGTATAATTTAAAATGAATTAATGTTTCGTAAATGACTTAAAAATATTTGGATGTATGTTTTCACATTTCAAGCTTACGTTTACGATATAGAAATAAATATGAAGAATCATCAACAAGGAGATAAATGTGTAAATCGTGTGTTGCACTATACTTCGCTTTTTTATTATTTTAATATCTACAGTATGACACATAAACACTTCATCTATGTATTGATCAAAAGCTGTAATCACCATTTTAACCAAAATAAGTACATGTTTATCAAAACGTTTTCATGTTAAGGAACATATTTTTATTAATATTTAGGGATATTCAAAATATAAAGCTTATATGTTTACATTTCAAATAAACCCATATGGACTTTTAAGTAACTTATATGTACTGCCAAATATGTGTGTAAGGAATATCTAATTTAAATCATTTTATACTTAAAAATATTTGGGAGAATTGGTGAAACTGTCGCCTTAATAATTCATTTTCTTTTTAGTTTTAATATTGAGATAGATTTCTTTAAATACACAAACTTGTTAACACTTTCCGACATCGTTGCAAAGTGTTTATGACTTCTGTTTGTTTGTCCACCTGTCTGCCTGTCTGGCCATCTGGCCAGTCTGTAACTAGTGAAATTTTACTTCTTTCCATGTAATGAATACATGTTTTGAGTTTGATTATAGCATGTTAGCTATTAAAAATGAAACGTGTATCATTTATAATTCGTTAACAGAGGCACTAAAATTACTTCCATTAATTTATGGTCAATGGGGAAAATCGCTTATAGCGTATTGTATGATATTACATTCTTTCAGACATACTGAAATTTACATACTTCATTGAGGTGCAGTGCTAAATTATCACTGCAGAATATGGTGTGCATAGCATTTATCGTTTATTAACAGAGGGCAAACAATTTGCTTTCAGTACTGTCTAAGTGCGATAATTGTTGGAAGTGTGTTGTAAGTTCTGGTATGCGTTTTTAAGTTTAAACTAATTTTTTGAATATTAAGTGGTGTGTATAAATATTACAGATGGTATAATAGGGCACACTAAAGTATTCGTAAGCATCGCTGTCTATGGACTAAAATTGCTTATGAATGATTTCGATTGTGCCACTCGTTTTCCAGCTAGACTATATTTAGTATATTAAGAGGCATTTTTACATTATAAATAATTTCTTATAAATACGTATCTACACAAAGAACTGGATACACTACGTTCTACTGACGGTAATAGAGAGATGTACGATTTCGATTGTGTTATACGCTTCTTACCAGAATTAATTTTTAGCTTAATAAGTGATTTGTACAAAAATTGTAAAATAATATACTGAACTATACAAAAAAAAATTCTGTACATTTGTGTTTATTAGTAAAGGTGAGTTTGAAACTGAGTTATGCGTATTGAAACTAAGTTAATTTTTGGCATACTGTGTAGTAAACATATAAATCTCTAGATGATGTAGAGGGCTGCACAAAATATTGGGATACTTTTCAGACTAGTATTGGTAATTGCTGAAATTTGTTTTTCAAATGTGTTATGTGTTTTCTAAATTGTTTACCTGTATATTATATTTCACTTTATTAAACGGTGAAGTGATTTTATGCTATTCTAAATGTGTTGGTAAGTGTTTCATTATCTTTGGTTTATTGCAAGACGCATGATTTTTCTTTATAGGTACATGATATAACCGATCTATTGATTTAGTAATATTTTTAAGCGTTGACATAATTATTGACGAATATAAGAAATTTTAGTTCGCGTTTTACGAAAAAAAATCATTTATAATTAATCTTTTTTTTTTTTTCAGTTAATTAGATTCTTCTATGTTCAAGAATGCATTATAAATAAGGACCATAAATTAGGTTATGCTTTATAAGTTTGTAAAATATAAAATGCTTCTAAAAATACCAAGTAAATAGATGCTAAATTTATTTCATCAATTTGTCTTCATTTATGATGTCCTTATTGAAAAGAACTACCGCAGTATATTATTTCTGCGTTAGATTGTTATTTAAATACCGTTGCGCATATTTCTAAATTAGCATTTTTTACTTGATGGGTATGATTTTTTTAATGCTCTCATACAATGAACGCAACTAGCAAATGCTTTTATATAAAGATAAATAATGAAGCTTCATTAATTTTTCAGTTATTTTATATTGCGGACGTTCATAATATGCATAACTTTCGTCGTATTAAAATTTAAAGGTAAAGTTTCAAGATTTTAAACAAACGTAAAACTTCTTAAAATATAAATTAATTTTTCGTGCTACATAAGCATAGTGGAATTTATATAATAGGTAGGATCTTATAATATATTTTGATTACATAAAACGATTACAAACTTCGTTGAAAATTAATAGCTTTACGTAATGAAATAATTGAGTCTGCGTATAAGTTCTAAGTTATTATTTATTTTTGCCATAAAAGTTGAGAACTTTCAGGTATGAAACTTATTTAGAAGAACTAAAGGGATAGTAAAATATAAATATGTAGTCGGAATACATTTGACAATAAAAACGTCCAATGCAGGATTTAATGCAACGGATTCTAATCAACGAAATGCATAATCAACCATATTTAAATAAATTTATCAAGAAATATCAAAATGATGGCAGTAATATTATTTAAGCCTTTATACAATTTGGGGTTTTAATGACACATGGTTTGAGGTTGTACACCCAGAAAAAGGAATTGATTAAAACAACAAAACATTTTTTGTTCAGTACATTTTGGTTGTTCAAGCAAAATTTTTAGTTGAAGTAAAAAGTTGGTTTTGTTGCATTGAGAAAAAAATACTGTTAACACTCTTACAAAATTTTAACAAAATTTCATCAATTTTACTTGAATTAACAAAATCTGTTTTTTTAATTTTACCATAATTTTGTAATTTTTAATTCCAGCAAAATTTTGTTGCTTTTACAAAATTTAAATTGTTGTGTAGTAGCCATAACTCTCTCACGTAACTTGGTTTATTTGACTTATATAGCTTTATAATTAAAGGATAAACATAATTTTTGGATAATTAAAACTTTTTTAATTGGAATGGACCAAGGTAGTTTTAAAAATCCCCCTATCCCATTTATTACTTTCTTCTATCTTTACAAGAAGAAAGTATTGGAGTTATGAAAATTTTCAATTTCTGGTTTTCGACGGATTTTAGAAGGTCCTGAACACGATTTGACTGTGTTTAGAAAATGAGTGTCTATGTCTGTCTGTATGTGACAAAAATTTTGAGGGCGCTCTATTTCAATAACTAATGCACGGAATTTAATAAAACTTTATATTCAGTTACTTCCTGATATAAATTGGTACTGATTACTTTTTGGCGTAAATCGTGTAACAGATGGCGCTTCTATGTTGCAATTTTCGCGATTTCTCAAGAACTAATGCACTGATTTACATCAAAATACAGATTGAGTTAGACCTTGACTTAAATAGAAGCTGATTACGTTTTCGTGTAAATAGCCCGACAGGTGGCGCTGCTATGTTTTTTTTTCATGATTTTCACTATAATTAAATCTCAAGAACTAATGCACGTATTAATTTTTAAATCATTTTCAGCAGTGATTTACGCCTGTAATTCTTAAATAATAACCCGTGAATTTTTATCCTGCTTTTTTTCAAGCGTAAACCGAGAGAGTGACAAATGCCCCAAGCTGGGAATCGTACCCGGGTCCTCAGAATAGTGCTCTGAGGCCCTAGCATACGGCAACACAGTTAATTTTTAATTAATTTTCTGCAGTGAATTACGCCTGTAATCCTTGAATCTCCCTTGAATCCAGTGAATTTTTATCCTGCTTTTTACAGGCGTAATTCACTGCTGAAAATGAATTAAAAAATTAACTATATGTTGCCGTATGCTGGGCTTTGTATTTTCGTCTCATGTTTGCCGCAGAAATTTGCATGCTCATGCAGGGCCTGTTTACCGAATAGTCCCGGGAAGCCCGTGTTTACCCAAAGAGATACAACGGTGCCCTCAAATTTAGTTTTCAGAATAACTTTAAAAAAAAAAAAAAAAAAAAAAAAAAAAAATCAATCAGGGTAAAAAATGCATTTTTTCCTTACGAAATTTTTACCTAAGAAGCTCGCTCTTTCTAAATTGTCGTTTACTCGAAATTTTGATGATAAAATTTCAAATTGTTGCAGCATACCAAAATTGATTTAGTAAATAACAAAGCAATTGGTAGAGGGGGGCCCCAGAGTGTTGTCCGGCTTTCCCAACTTTTATGTCTTAAGCGCGCCCTGTGCTCCTGCGATTGCAGCCGGTCCGAGAAATTTCGAATTTGGATATCGTTCCTTCTGGCTGAGTGGATAAAGTCACCGAATTCTGCGGACCCGGTTTCGATTCCCAGCTTGGGACATTTGTCAATCTGTAGGTTTACGCTTGAAAAAAAGCAGGATAAAAGTTCGCTTGTTATTATTCAAGGATTACAGGTGTACTTCACTGCTGAAAATGAATTAAAAATTACTTAAAAAATTGTTCAGTTTAGATTGGTTCTAATACAAAAAATAATTTTAAAGTAAATATTATAGTTGTTTATGTAACAAAAACTTTTTGTTGTTAAAACAAAGAAAATTCTTAAAATTACAAAAACAATTGTTCTTTAAACAAAAATTTTTGTTGCCGAAACTGAAAAGAACTCTTAAATTATCAGATAATAATTTTTTTTTGAGAAAACTTTCAACAAAAGAATTTTGTTAATTCAAATACAATGGAAACATTTTTACTTGAATTAACAGAACATTTTTTTTGCTGACGATACAAAATTTTTTGTTGGAATTGCAAAGAAAATCAACAATATTTTTCTTGCTGATTCAAACAAATTTTTCATTGACCCATATTTAAACAGAAAATTTTGTTGGGCCAACCAAATTTTGGTTGATTCAACTAAACTTTTCTCTGGGTGTATAACGAATTGGCTAAACGTAATAAAAATTAATACGCGTAGAAATAAGTTTAAAACATTTAAGCACATTTTAAACGTTTTAGCGTTTTCAAAAGGTCTATGCCTGAAAACGCCTGCTAAAAGACTTTAAAAATCATTCGTTACCTAATTTCAGACAATAAAGGATGAAATGGCATAATGCATTTGCCATTTTACTGAATAAGACATATATTTTTGGTGCACGTAGTTCAGTGCGGAAGGATTGTCTATGTTTTTCTGCATTTAAATAGAAGAAAATATTATTTTCACAATGAAACTCAAATAAAATCTGAGAACGTTTCTATTTGTTCATTGATATAATATTACCCATCTTTTTATCCCATTTACATTTCAAGCTGTTTTACATCTACATTGCGTTATTACCATATTGTCAGTACTACACGTATTATAATTTATTTTATTGAATATATTTCAGGAAAAATGCATTATTTCGAATTCACAGAAAACTTCTCTAAAATTTGTAACTGAAATATGAGTTTGAGTTTTTAACATTTTTCTTATTCAAGAATTTTTTGCTGAGAAATGGCAATCTAGAAAAATACTATGCCCAAACTCCAAAAGCGTATCATTAATGACGTTAACCAAAATTTACTTTTTTAAATCCCTTCTCATACTTTAACTTAAAAATTGAAAACTGTGCCGGTATAATCAGCAAGGATATAATTATATTACTTATCTCTTATAACATGTACAGTTCTGAAAATTTATGATAAAAAAGGACTATAACTCGTTGCCTCAAACAAGGTGAAAAAACTTTACTAGTGTAGCATGTATATAGTATGAAAATCTGGATGAAGCAGAAAATTTCACTCATTGGTTAAAAGATATTAACTAAAAACAACTGTAAAAAAATTAAAAAAAAATTTTGCTAGTTTGAAAATAGAAAATTTCAAATTTTCAACATCCACCATTTAAAAGAATTGCTTGAAATTCAAAGACATCCATGACAGTCAAGAATTCGATTCAGTATGGTGGCTACTGTGCTAGTATGGCTCAGTATAGACTACTGTAAAATATGTTAAATTTAATAGGAACAGCTCCATCAAAATTTAACATAGAAGAAGCTTGATTTCTCCAAACGCATAAATTTATAAAAGGGAAGACATGGATGAATGTATTTTAACTGCTGGCATTTGGAGATATTTATAACTTTTTTTAAAAGAAGAAGCATAAAAAAAAAGTTTTGATAAAATATTAAATAAATAATAACTAAAATATCTTCAGAAATATGTAAAATAAAAGTAAGTTAAGTAATTGACGAAATATAAAATGAAAGAAAATAATCGTTGCTGTTTCGGATTTTTATCAGTTTATTTGAAAGCTGAAGAAGTCGTGAGTAGAATGACAGTGGAGTAAGTCAAAATTTAGTGATTTGAGAAATAAAGTGTATTGTGAAACTTGTTGTAACGCCACTGCATTGAGTGGTCCAATTTGTTTTGCCCTCTATCGACTACCTAAGTGAACTATGACTTATTTGACTAGCACATTGAACAGAAATTAATATACGTACATTGAAAATATGATTATCTCGATTTTCAAAATTTTTGACTTACTCCACTGTCATTTTATCCCCCTCATATATGTCCTCAAAATCTTTAACAAACGCATACTATGTGAAATGAAAAAAAAATAGATATCATCCTGCTGACATTATTTTATGAAAAATTTATATATTTTATAAATAAAATAATTGGCATGCTGCTGTAAAATATGTTCACTCTGTTAGTAACATAACAAATAGCTGTTTCTGGATAAATACAAAAGTTTTTCAGTAGATGCTTATTAACGTTAATCTAAGTTACTAATTCTTTGTGACCTAATTCTGCTCGAATCAAGACTCAAGTGGGACATTGTCATCATGAAAATGTATTCCCTGTTTATAGCATTGTTCAACATTCTAATTATAATAAAAATTAGCCAAAAACTGTATTTTCTAAATTTAGAAATCATTACTTTTAACTACCGTTTCAAAAACTTTAATAATTTTATTGCATTTCACTCCGCAGTTCAGAAATAAATAACATTTCTTTTAATCTACGATTTCAGGCCCTATCAAGCAGGGCGGTCGCTCTGCCAAGCCAAGCTTTAAAAAAAAGACACACAAACAACGCCAAGAACTGGACTAAAACCGCTAATGCTTACTTACAGAAAGCAACTTCGCAATGTTAAATCGCCAAAACATGTCAGATTAAAATATCAGATATCAAATAAACCAAGCGTCGCAGAAAAAAAAACGAAAACTAGAAGAATCTAATGAAGAATTTCTTCAATTTAAGACCAAACTCATCTCCATAAGTGATTTATAAATGGAGCTATAGATTTTTAAAAAAACGTCGATTTACTTAAAATGATCACTTTTTTCTTCGTCAAACTTTTTTTTTCAAACAACCTACAGGCCTTAATATTGGGCAGAATAAAAAAAGGATTGCATTTTTGGACAAGTAATCACGTAATCTATGTGCTTTTATAAAATCCAGTGTAAAAAAAAAATTTCTGTCCTTAGTTAGCAAAAAACTGTTAATTAACTTGGCGATTAAAAAATTATGCCAAAACAGAGATAAAACCCGCCAACGACCATGTACCATCTGTATTATAATAACACAAATCAGTTACTGGTTATAACCCCATCAAATTTTATCTGCAAGTCAGCCATTGTCTTCAGAAGATATTTAAAAAAAATAAAACTTCATAATTATAAGAACACACATTTTATCAGACAAATAAATATGACTGCAAACTGTGGCAGATGACTGTTTCCAACATAAATAAGTATGAGAAATTGCCATTCAACGGTATCGATCTGGGTGGCTCAGTCGCAGAGCGTCAGCGCGTTACGCCTAAGGTCCCAGGTTCGAGTCCTGGCCCAGGTCAATTTTTCGCTCACGTTTGTTTAGTGTATTTAATTGTCTGATAAAATGCGTGTTCTTATAATATTGTAAAATAAAGTAATCAGACGTAATAATTATACTTAAAAAATATTTTAAATATATAATTTACGTTTTTAGAAAGATCTTTAAAAATAAATTATTTTTTGAGGGAAGATGTACCTTCTAAAATGCATACATTAAGAGTTATCGGCATTTAAAATTTCTTTCCAAACGTAAACAAAATTTTTGAAATGAATTAAATGTGATTCATTAATTTCTAAAAAAAAAAAAAAAAAAAACACGGTAACGCACAGGCATTTCGTTCGCAGGAACATCTTTCACGTCATTTTCCTATAAATTAATGAAATCCAGTTGTTAAATTATTTTGGTTTGTTTTAGAAGTGAAGAGGGGGGTATTTTCTAAATTTTGCACATACCCCTCATGAGATACATCGTTGGAAAGGTCTGTGACCGCTTAATCCTATTATGCATCTCCGGTGTTCATCCCCCACTTTTTCCCCCCAAACGTGATTAGCTTTCACCACCAGGGGGCGCTTTCCTATCTTTGTTTCTATGGGTCGGATCACGACGGGGTATGGCTCATTCGACTCGACATCGAAAGAGCTTTCCGATTTTAGTTCGTTTTTACACCACCAGGGGGCACTTTCCTATCTCTGATTCTATGGGCTGGATCACGACGGGGTATATCTCATTCGACTCGACATCTATAGCCTTAACGATTTCAGTGCCCGCGGTTCATATAGAACAGATTGCGCTACCTGGTGGTGGAATATGGAACTTGAGCGTGCGCAGCACGACTGCTATAGGGTGCCGAAGGCAGCGGGGACCCGTGTCGGAGGTTGGTTTGGTTAGAGGTTTATACTATTCGATGTGAAAATTTATGGATTATCCGGTGCTGAAGGCAGCGGGGAACCAGGTCGGAGGTTCGTTCGGTTCGAGGTTTTACAGGATTCGAGGCCCCGATGTAAATTAGGGCCCGCTAGCGGGCGAAGCCAGCTTGTGCTAATAATAAAAGAGCGTGATATCACGTTTGATTTCAAATGCAGCGCTGACACGCTATGTATGTATTCCATTTTTATTCATTTCATGGATAAGTCAGTGATATTTTTTAACGGAGGATAACAAGTATTATAACAAGCCATATTTAGTATGTTGTTTTTAAGAGTGTAATTAGTTTAATTGAAAAATCTACTGGTATTTCTAGTTAACCCTTTAAACAATGACTGAAAGTAAAATGTAATTTAAATTATTTCTCATGTTTAGATTATTTAAATTATGTTCAATCTATTAAAAAAAAAGAAATGATATCTACAAAAAAAACTTTTCAAAAAAAGTTGTGGCTAATGGTGTGATATCAAATTTCCAAGCTATAATATTACATTTTTAACTTTTTCCATTAAATAAGTTATCATATATATAAGTCAAGTGCCTACGTATATGTTAATAGAAATTCTCCTGTGAGTTTCTGAAAATTTAATTTTTTTTCAAATTATGCATGATGGGCTTGGCGGCCATTCTTCCATATTTCTAAGCACCCAAATTTCTAAAGTAAAAGCGTAATATGTTTGCAATGTAATATGTTTATAACAATTTCGAACTTCAGATTTTAACTACGGACAGATAAATTGGATAAGACTGATATTTTAAGAAATTGATTTTTACTAGTTTGAAATTATTAATTACTCTAAAAAATAAATCATAAGATGAATCTTTAAGATAAGTCATCATTATCTTAAGACACAATTTTCAGAGCATACAAGTCTATAAATGAAACGCTTAAAATATTTGCTTAAACAATTTTGAACTTCGGATTTTAACTACGGATTTGGGTGCTTAGAATTTTGGGAATAATATGCAAAGATGGCCGCCAAGCCCATCATGCATAATTTGAAAAAAATTGAATTTTCAGAAACTCGTTAGGATGTATTTAGTACAGGAGAAAACGATTTCTATTAACATATACGTAGGCACTCGACTTATATATATGATAACTTATTTAATGGAAAGAAGTTAAATAAGTAATATAATAGCTTGGAAATTTGATATCACACCATTAGCCACAACTTTTTTTTTTTTTTTTTTTTTTTTTTTTTTTGTAGATAGAGCAATTACATGATATGCGAAATTACAAACGAGAAAATAAACTTTTTCTTTATATATAATACGAGAATTGTTTTCTAATTGCACGACACATAATAAACGTTTTCCTTATTTAAAAAAAATCTCAAGTGTTTCTAATTAAAACAAAATAATTATGTAATTTTTTGTAGTAAAATGCGCTAGCAAACTGTCAAAACAGAAACGCTTGCGTTTTATATTTCATTTAAAATATTCAAGCAAAACTCATTTTTACTCAAACCTATTTCTCCGTTTACAGATAAACGTTAATTAAAAAAAAAAAAAAAAACATTCTTTATAGTTTTCGAAAGGTTAATTTTTTTTGTAAAAGTACTATTCAGTATGCTTTTGTGTTTAAAGATAAACACCATATCTAGATAAAAAAAATATTTTTAATCTAGTTTCAGAAATCTACTTTAATTTCATACACCATATCTTCTTATTAGTTTAATCTAAATCTTAAATATTTGTCTACTTCATGCTTGAAATACTGTGAAAGTCATTTCCACTGCAGGCCAATATTTGTTCATTAGTGACGCGTTTCATATCCAGAACTTTGTGTCTGAACTTAATTAAGTGAAATATAAGCACACCTTTACGCAAGTAAAGTTTTTCAAAGAGTTTATGCTTATTAACTAAGCAAGCCTAGTAAGTGATGCGAGAAATCATTTAGACAAAATTATGACATGGGAATTAATTCCAGCATTAAAAATTAAGCTGTATTGATTTGATTTATTTAATAAGGTAAGTTAGCTGTTAGGAAAATATTTTCGGAATGTTAAACTTGTGATACATATTAACTCCATATTAAGCATGTCTATGTGTGTTGATTTTATACTGGAAAATGTATATTTAACTTAATCGAAACTGAATTTTTAAAAGATTCAAGAAACATTGTTTGAAGTTAATATCAGAAAAAAAGAAATACAATTTTTTGAAGTTTTATATTAATTTATATATGAATCAAATTGAAATAAAGTGTATTATAAGGATGTGCATTTCTAGAAATATTCGCTTACCTCCTTGTCTAGTAGTTAGGGCTCAAATTAGAAGTTATGGGGGTAGTTATGGGAGTCATGATTGAGATTTTGATGTTTGTAGCAAGTCGGATTTAGATTTAAACGGAGGTTACGATTGTTTTAGCCAGACACGAAAAAGGGATTTTTATTTTATGTTTTATACATAATAACTACTTTCTGAAATGTGCATGCATGAAATTTTAATATATATATTTATTCTTCTGTGTTATGTTCTGCTAACTCTTACTTATTTATTTCTGGTACACAGATACTGTTTTTGAATAGGTATTATCTTATCCCTTCTATTGTAATGCTTCAGATATTCTGTTAAATCCATAGCATAGATTTTAGATGTCAAGTATGAACGTATAGCTAAGAAGATGAAACGAACGGCTGTAAGCTTGTAAGTGAGAAAACGACAGCTATACCAAATGGACTTTTTTTAAATAGAACGTAATTATTTATTACGACACTGACTAAATACACAAAACATTTTTATGTTTTTCTAAATTGCGAAAATCGCTGACATTTTTGTAAAAAACTAAAAACAAAATACCTATGTTTCCATATACGTTTATACACTGTTAAGCCACAATTGTTAAATTTGAGTGTTTTTCTTTTTAATTTAAATTTAAATTTTAACACGCATGAGCTCCAATCACTACAATGTGCAAATAAAATATGCAGAATTATCGCTACTTACTACATAAACCAAACATCATCTATTTCTTTCCTAAAAATGTTATGTAACAGTCATAAGGATATTGTCATTTTACATCCAAGCAACTAATTATAAAACTGTAGAATATTATTTGAGGCGAAATGGTGCGATGGCGGCTATGATAGTCTACAAAAATACAAAAATATGCAAATAAAGGAATAGATATTTTGTCTTAACCTTCTTACCGCTGTGAACTGATACATCCGTCCACTATGCTGTAGGTTTCACTGCATTATTAGCATTGTTTTATTTACTATAATTCTACAAATATAATGTAGTTTTAAAATATTAAGTAATGATTGATATTCTCAAGGATTATATTCATATACGTAATTAAATTTTTTTATTATGTTTGAAATATCATGTTTTTTTAGCATTTAAAAAAAATACAGAGAAAACAACATTACAATTTTGCCCTTTTGCTCGGAATCAAGTAGGGTGGAAATTATTCGCTAATGAAAATGAGGACATCCTTCAAAAATCTTTCTATAAAACTGTAACATTGTACTACGAGTTCATCAGAATGACGCAGTTTTTTACACCCTCCGCAATAAAATAAGTAATTGCGTTGTAAATTGCATCAGATTAAGATGGTAAGGCATAACTGTGATTCTTAACTCGTTACTTTTTATAAAATGAATACAAAAAAAATATTTTTATACATGTTATTTTCTCTTATTTTTAGAGAATTATGGGGCAGAATCGCAATGCGATGTCTTGAAGATAGAAATTAGATGATACAGGAATGAAATAAAACTTTAAAAATTAAAGCTCTACCATTAGGGTCAGTTCCGATATCGATAAAAAACATGTGCCGCAAAAATTGTTTCCAGGATATGAAACTATTCAAATTCTGCTTTGTGGAGCATGTCACATTATTTAACTATAACAAGAAATTTTTAAGAGAACGAAATTATACCGATTTTCGAAATTCTTTCTAAACTATTTTCACTGACATTTACGTATTCCACTCCAGAGGAATATTTTTAATAAAATTGGCTAGGCAGAATGGAATGTTTTGTACGGCTACGCGTTTATTTTTCTATATTGATTTTAAATACCATTTTTCCCCATATCGTACATTTTGCATTAAAAAATAGGATAATATATTTATGTTTTTACCTGACCCTGTTTAAAACTACACAAAATACAACAACTTTTTTTTGAGAAGGGGGGGAAATAATGCGTAATGGGATAGATTAGGAAAAACATTCATACTCACCAGAATACTGGAACGGAACTTCACCGTTAAAACTGTAAACGGTGCAGCTGTGCACATGATCTGTTTATCTGTATATACCACAGTATGATAAAATTTTGCTTAATTACAAAACACAAAATAGTCGAAAACTCACCTTCAGCAATTTTCGCTAATGGATGGAAATATACTCGAATAATTTTGTACAGTCCTATATATTATCACTTATGAATCTAAAATAGAAGAATTGTACAAACGAATTACCATCCATGGACGGCGATCTATCCACTATACTGTGTAATCCAGTATATGGATTTATTTATATTCTACAAACACATTTTAGTATATGAATTGTCGTTCAACTGGAAAATGCGTTATTCGATTAAATAAAAACCCTTTAGCAATTCATGCTCATACACAGTAATGCTGACGAATAATTTTGTATAGCCTAGCATATGATCTGTAGAATTTATATATACCACGTAGTATGCAAAAATTCAGATAAACTTAAAAACGTATACCACAACTCAAAACGCACTTGCAGTATTTATCGCTCATGGACAATAATGTAACAGAAATCTTTTGTGTAACTCTTTAAATGAAGTATAGCTGTTATTCACGTCATTTTATGTACAGATACTACAGAAAACGTCTTGTAGCGTACCTACAACATGTATATAAATTTTGTTATGTTCGAAACTGTGTAATGTCATTAAAATACGTTGCAAACAATTTTTGTGCCAAGACCCATGTAACCGAATTTTTTTCTTTGGCACTGTAAATGAATGCTAAATGATTTGAACTCCATATTCTACAGAAAGCCTCTTATAGTGCACTTCAGAAATGCTTATAAAGTTCATTATGTTTGAAATTGTGTGAAAATAGTGTTTTTAAATACGCAAATGATTTTTCTTCATGTACTATAATGTAACGAGATTCTTTTCTGTGCCCCTGTAAGCTAACTATAAATGCCACACTCTACATTTTATATAGTGAATATGCCACTGTAAACATCATTATCATACACATAATACATATCAATGCGAATATATTTACCATAGTTAGAGCACGGGAAGAAAGCAGATAGACGGCAGGCAGACACAGATAGGCAAGCCGAAGTTATAAACCCTTTTCAACTATGTTAGAAAGCGTTAAAAAACATATAATACTGTGTACTTTAATAACATAAAAAAAATTAATAACATCAAAATAAAATCGTATTCAAATTCAAATTTTTCTTGTTCATGTACCTTAACAACGAATTAAAATTTTCTCAGACAGCGAAATTTTGTCTGAGTATTACGAAAGTCTGCAAAACACAAGAAACTAAAGAAAAATAACAAGCCTCCCCTAATGAAATTTATAATGGGACGCTTTGAATTACCCACGGTTCCACAGCTACCGACTTTTACATTTTTTTTCTTGCCACAATGGCTAAATAGAAAAAAATCGAATTATTTAATTGTAGCTTTCTCCGATAAAATAAAGAAAATATAACCTTTAAAAAATAGTGGTAAAAAAGGTTGTAAAAGCTGGCAGTTATGCGTTTCGAATTCTCTAAAAAAATAACTGTAAAGAAATACTATTGGGAAACCCTCTTCTAAAAAAACCCATTTGATAAGGCTGAATCCTTATTTAATTTTTATGCAACACCTATTTTCTAATAGATTTTATTTTTTGGACTTATGTGCTAAGAGTTTTAAAATTAAGTAGTTATTAAAATCCATACCTGAAATTTGACCTTGATTATTATGGCATATTTGGATTAAAATATAAACCTTGTTCTTTTAAAAGGTTGCCAGGATGCATCCCCCCAGAAAAAGGAATTGATTAAAACTACAAAACATGTTTTGTTGAGTACATTTTGGTTGTTTTAAGCAAAATTTTTAGTCGACGTAAAAAATTGATTTTGTTGCTTGGACAAAAAGATATTGTTAACACTCTTACAAAATTTTAACAAAATTTCATCAATTTTACTTGAATTAACAAAAAACTGTTTTTTTAATTTTACAATAATTTAGTAATTTAAATTTGTAATTCCAGCAAAATTTTGTTGTGTTTGCAAAATTTAAAGTAGCCATAACTCTCTCACAGAACTTATTTGACTTATATTTCTATATAATTAAAGGATTAACATAATTTTTGGATAATTAAAACTTTTTTAATTGGGACGGACCAAGGTAGTTTTAAAAATCCCCCTCTGCCATTCATTACTTTATTCTATCTTTACAAGAAGAAAGTATTGGAGTCATGAAAATTTCCGATTTCCGGTTTTCGACGGATTTTAGAAGGTCCTGAACACGATTAGACTGTTTTTAGAAAATGGCTGTCTATGACTCTGTGCATGTGACGAAATTTTTTGGGCGCTCTATCTCAAGAGAATTTGAGAGAATTTGAGAAAACTTTCAACAAAAGAATTTTGTTAATTCAAGTAAAATTGAACCATTTTACTTGAATTTACAAAACATTTTATGCTGAGGATACAATTTTTTTTAGAATTACAAAAAAAATCAACATTTTTTTTTTTTTTTTTTTGTGGAATCAAACAAAATTTCCATTAACCCATATTTCAATGAAAAGTTCTGTTGGTTCAACCAAATTTTTGTTAATTAAACATAACTTTTTTCTGGGTGCTATACAAGAAATTTACTTGAAAATCAGAAAAATATCAGAAATGTCAATTATCATGTCTTATACATCATGTCTTAAATATATCATGTCTTAAATAAATTACAAGACATTATTGGTTGGTTGTTGGTTAAAATCTAAATAGCATTTAATGTAAACACACCTGCCATTCTTAATTATACAAACAATAAGTTAAAAAACACTTATAACAATAGAGTTGTATGCTTATGCCGTGAAATTTATATCAAACAAGAAAGAAAAATGTGGCGTCACGAGTAGTTTATGAAACATTTGCCAACACTTCCAGATTTTATTAACAAAACATCGCTGCTTAATAACCTAAATAAGATACCTAAGTAAACATTTTATAAAACGCACAACTCATTTTAAAACTAGATTTTATCAGTTACGGATTTCATTAGCCGGAAAAGTACTCAGATTCTTTTGTACATCCCAGTATTTGATCTATAGATTTCTATATATTCTACATAGCATGCTAAAATATAGTTTAGTAAGAAACAGCATATTATGTTGAAAATGAACTTTCAGCAATTGTTACCAATTGACGGAAGTATACTTGAATTATTTTGAACAGCCCTGTATATTAACTACAGATTTTTATACACGTCAGATGTTAAGCTAAAATTTAATTCATTTTGTACATCCCAGTATTTGATCTATAGATTTCTATATATTCTACATAGCATGCTAAAATATAGTTTAGTAAGAAACAGCATATTATGTTGAAAATGAACTTTCAGCAATTGTTACCAATTGACGGAAGTATACTTGAATTATTTTGAACAGCCCTGTATATTAACTACAGATTTTTATACACGTCAGATGTTAAGCTAAAATTTAATTCATGCTAAAATATGCTTAAAACAACCGAAATTACACTTCCAGAAATTATCATCCATAGGTGATAATTTATACAGTTATTTGCATGGTACTATATATGATTTTATTAATTTTCTACAAACATCTCTTAGAATACTAACTATTGCTCAGCATGGAATTACATTAAAAACCACCTTTACTAATTAAAATCCAGCTTTAAGCAATTCATGCTCATACTTTGTAATGCTTACGAATTCTTTTGTGTAGCCTACTATCTGATCTATAGCATTTATAAGCACGATGTAGTATGAAAACAAATTAGTTAAAATTGAAAACACATACCATAACTAAAATCGCAGTTTCAGCGATTATCGATGTTAGACATTACTTCGTATACAATACTTAATCTGTATCAGAAATATTTTGTGTATTCCTGTAATTCAACGATAAATTCTGTGCGCAACAAGTTATTGTATTTTACAACAAGTATCTTGTATTAAACCTGAGTAATGTATATAAATTTCATTAGATATCAAATAGGGTGACACGATTAAAATGCACTGAATACACTCTTTCACCGTAGACCATTATGTAACAGAATTCTTTTGTATGTCCCTGTAAACAAATAATAAATTCTTTGCACCCCATATTCTATATAATAGATGTTTTAGTGCACTTTATAAACACAAATCAATTTTATTATGCTTGAAAAGGTGCAACATCCTTAAAAAGCACTTTGAACTTTTTTTTCACATTGACCGTGATGTAACATAATACATTCGACTGTCCCTGAAAATGATTTATAAATGCTACACACTTCATTTCCAATAGCAATCATTCTATATTAAATGTCAATAACATATTAAAATTACAAGACAATCCCAGTATATTTACGAGAGTTATTACACCGCTATACCTCTAGACGACCAGACAAATCGAAGTCATAAGCACTTTTCAACTATGTTGAAAGGATTTTAAATGTAAAAAAAAACTTATTTTTAAAAATGTGGTATGCATTTCATTACACATAGTACTGTGTAACAATGAAATTACTTGTGAAGTTAAACTATGGAAATCTGTAAGAAATTAATCCACTGAACATGGATATCACCATAAAAACTTCATTGGGTTTTGTTGTGAAATACAAATGTGTAAAGTTAAGATTTTCTCAAAATATGTATAGTATTTGTAATGAATAATCGAAAGATATATTAAATGTAAACTATAAGTTATAACCTATACATTTCTTAAATCTTCAGATATGCGAATCCAAAGGGCTAAAAAAATTTTAGATTATTTAGAAACTATGTTAAAAAGGGATTTAACATTTGAAGTTCGAAATGTTACAAATGCATATTTCCTAAAATACTTTACTGTGTAATTTCCGTTTTATGTCTGAATTAAACCCGATTAACATTAACATGAAAAAATCCTGAAAAACCGTGAGTCCTTACATAGTAATGCAAATATGACGTCAATATTGGATCTTAATATTGAAAGTTTTCAAATTTTTGTACAATTTCTGTATATAGACACACTCTCCCCAGCTTATTATTATTATCATTGACATAAATTGAAAGGAGACATAATTACAAATGGAATGGCAATTTTCATTTTTCACTACGACAATTTTCGATTAAAAAATATAGGTCTCTCATTTTCCCTATTTTTTTCTTGACAAGATTGCATATATATCTCATAGTTTAATATAAATGTAGAAAATAATTACATTTTTTAGTTTTAATTATAGTATCGTTACATTTATTGTTTTTGATAAATTCATATGCATTTATTGTCTCTGATTGAATTTATTTAGTAAGAAATCTAATGTAATTCACGCATTATACGCAATATACAGACCGATAGAGGTAATAATGTGTACTTGTAGCAATATATTACAAAATAAAATAATAATAAAAAAATAGCCAATTCATCGTTTTTATGATATTCGTATTAAGTACTCCAAATTCAATAAGAATTAAGTATTTTTATATCAAAAGCATCACCTTAATCGTATTTTTTACACAGTGAATAGACTGATCATTTCAATACGCGCGTACGAAAGTATCAATACTTATCATTCCAATCAAGTACTTTCATCTTAAATGCCGAAAAAAAGGATATGCATTTAACTATGGTCATATATTTAGAAGGTCTCTATTCACATTTATGTAGATTGAATGCTTTTTTTTGTAAATATATAATTTATTTATCTTTACAAAAGAAGAAATGAATCTATGACACATACATAGATCCATTTCTTTTATTAAGTGAAGAAAAGAAAGATTTTGCATAATACATTTATCATGGATTTTAAAACTTTCTTTGATACAAAATAAAGAATTATTCCAATAAATATATGTGTTTAGGAAAGAATCATTACATGAATTCCACTCTTACGTTCTGCGTCATATTTTATTTTCTGTGCTTTTCTAGGATCATTTGCGTGCCAATGGACTTTTAATGAACTAAAAGATGTATTATTGAATCATTCGAAGTTCATCTGCTGGGAATTGATGTATTATTTATTTTTCATCTCAGAATGTATTCCATTTTATTTAAAGGGATATATGTATGTTTTAATAAAATTGTATCCAGTTTCAATAAATGTTAAAAAATAAAAAAAATTAAAAATCTATGCATTGAATGAAATATTAGTTAGATATACTTTTTCTTGTTGTTTAGAACAAATCAAATTAAAGTTCTGGCACTATACATTAGTACGCGTAAAATTGTCCGCAAATTGAATAATAGACGACAACTGTTGTGCATTCACGAAAATTTGGAAGAACTTATTTTTGGCACTAGAAATAAAGATCAGGGGTGTTCCCAATTAAAAAAGTTGTTTTACCATTTTTTGAGGAGGGGCAAAATGAGAGCAATTTTGAAATCTCAAAGTTTTTAATGTGTCGAGTGAAAAATCCTTTATAATGTAATTTTTAATGCTGAATTTAATTACAGCATTCGGAAGTCGATACTATCCTTTGTTACAAAGGTACTACAGGTTTTATAAATAAAAGCAGAAATTACACTTTATTAGAGAACACAACATTATTTCATTTATTTTACACGCTACATACTTACATAAAAAGTCCTCTTGATCTTTTAGAAAGTGATTTGATACATAATTAATTGATGACTAACACTAGGGTCATCGAAAATATGAGCTAATAATTCATATTTAGGTTTTACGTTATTCAGATAAGTGAACGAAGAACCATTGTACTAATTCCATTCTTCATATATCCAAGCACTTAAGTTATTTCTCGAGAGTTGGGGTACCTCGACCGAATAAAAAAGACAAGGATTGTTGGAAAGTGGTAGAGACCAATGACATAATAGGAGGGGAGAGGGTTCTGACATGTGTTCTCGGTCCAGGTGTTCCTTTCAGTTTCGAATGAGTTACCTTGTAGAGGGTATAAAATTACTGTTACTTTGTCTATACTTATGTGAGTACTTTTGTCGTTGCACTAAATAAATAAACAAATAAGTCGCCTGTTTTGAATGTTTTATAATTTACAAAATATTTTTTATTTCTTATTATAAATATCTAATAAAAACTAACTTCAACCTTTGAATTTATTTTCCTTATTTACCCTCTTACCGTAGAATACCTGTCCCTGTTTATATATTTTGGAATTCTTAAAAACGTGAATAGATGCAGTAAGTAAGCCAAACGTGAAAAATAATTTCATGACGTCAAAAAGACACATAACTGTGGTATTCAATTGTTATAACGACCCATATAGTACACAAATGTGAACCATTACGTTGGTACCAAAATATTAACGCACATGATCAGATGTCACATTTCAACAAATACTTCGGTTATTAATAATAAAAAAGTGGTTTTTTTGAAAATGTTCAAAACAGAAAGCAGTTTATAATCATACTGTCTATTATCTACAAAACAAGAACGACGTAGTCAGTTTTCTGGTGAACTAAATGTGCTAATTGTTTAGAGAGCTGTAGGGTAGTCTCAGCATTTACTACCTATCATTGACTCATAGACATAGACGTCTTGGTAACCTTAACTGCCCTCAAAGTATCTGAAAAGCCCATATATTATTTCCCTTAGAAACCAAAATAGTGAGTTTGAAGAGGAAAGTGTATTCTTCCATTTCATTACAAAATCAACACAATTGCATGAAACCCTATATTCTTCTCGCAAATGCGTTTACCACGTGTGACACAACTAGTGTCATACACGGTAAAGGTAAAATCTACTTATGGAATCTATAGATAGTGACAGTATTTGAAGGAATGTGCTGATACTTTCAATAAAATGATTGTCAAGGCTTACTAAGTATACAGAAATCAGGTGAAAAATTGTTCGTTTGTCTCTATTGAATTAAGGCTTAAAACATCACTCTCGTTGCATTTCAAAAGAAATTCTCGAAGCACTTCCAAGTTGGAAGCACCTTCACCTACTTCGGCTAGTGCTGTCCAACGTGCATTTAGAGTTTGCCATCAAAATGGAAGAGCGTCGTGAAAATAAGTTGAATCCCAAATGGTGCGTATGGGTACTTTGAGACGATGACTTACATCGCATTCGGGTCCATCTACTTCCTGCTCCGTAAGAAATATTCTAACTGATAACTTGTTCAAGCATGGATGATTATTAGTCAGCCGACAGCAGTTAGAAGAAAAAGCGCAGAATAACCTATTCAACGCTATCCAACATTTGTGAGGGTGTAGCCTGCTGCAATACACTGCCTCAAAAATAGGTTACGGTGCCAACGGAAGTCGGTTTTGGCAACATCAAAACTTTTCTCGGATATCTTCTTTCGGAATATGCAGATGACCCTGATTTTGATGAGTACTATTTAGAAAGCAATTAATTAGTTTAAGGTGACTCAATATGACATAAAGAATATGTTTTGGACCAAAAAATAAATTTAATAAAGTTCATTCCTCTGGTAAAGTGCAACTTTCGACTTTCTAAAACCTGTCCTAATTTTGAAACAATTGCTCATATCGACTAGCGAATGGTATGATTCAATTTAGCATAAAAAATACATTAAAAACAATACCCCGTCGACCTAGTTAAATAAGTTGAGTTTTTCAAAAATGTCACCTGCGTTTACACCTTAAGAAATGGTAAAACAACTTCTTTAACTGGAGTATCATCGCATCTTGATTTTTTGCGGCAAACCGAAAGGATTCCAAAATTTTTGGGAACGGAAACCAGTTGTCATCGTGAAACCCTATTTTACCTGTAGTATAGTGAAACAAAATTATAATTTTCTCATAAAGTTTTCATTAGCAAAGTCAAATGCATGTATTTGAGAATATATTGTTTTTCTGTCACAATTGACAAAGGATCCTTACAAGAAAGATTGCAATTTAATTTTTAATTAATTATCAAGTTTTTTTATTCTCATATTTATGTTATTATTAGTTGCCAATATAGTTTTGTTATATAGAAATATCTTCAGGATTTTCCAACTTACTTATATGCTACTTATACAGATAGCATATAATGCACTCATGTTTGTGAAAATTGCAACAACATGAAAGAATTGCCAGAAATTAATGAAATTTATTCCACATATTACTGATAGTGGTACAAATAAACTATCAAATTTACAACACAAAATATAAACAAGAACGGCGGAAATTAGTACGTTGTGTGTCCGCTACGCTGAGCGATGAAAGCCTGTACACGTCGTGGCATTAAAGAATACAGGTTCTGAATGTAATCCTAGAGAATGGTATTCCAGATGGCTTCGACTTGAAGCCAAAATTCAGTCTTACTGTGTGCCCCACCAGCAGTACGAGAGAGTCGCCGACCAATCAAATTCCAGATATGCTCGATGGAAGACATATCTGGGGATCCAGGCCATGGAAGAAATGAAACCTGTTGTTCACTGAAGAAGGCTTGTGCAGTCTGAGAAACATGTGCACAGGTATTATCAACTGCCGAAATACAGCACCAAGAATGCGTCAAAGAAGGGGGAGAACCTCTGGCTCCTCAATTCCCTTTATGTAGCGATAACTGTTGAGGTTGGGTGCAATGTACACTAGATGGGATCGAGAATTATACTCAATAGCTCCCCATACCATTATGCTAGGCGTGTGTGCGGTATGACGATGAATAACACACTGTGGGAGTAGACGTTTCCCTCTGTAACGTCGGACTAGTACTCTTGCATTATTGTACTACAGATTGCAGCGAGATTCATCGACTGGTCACTTGTAACAATTTTACCAATCGTTATATATGTGACAGAGCCAACTTGCCAACATTTACAGCACTTTCCAATATCACAGCTGGCATGATACAGGGGAATATTGACTATGCGCTTGATAATATAACTCAATGTATTATCAGTGCTGCAGATTCTAGCATTCCTAAAACATCATCTAAACATAAACACAGAAAGCCATGGTGGAATAGTGATTGCCAAAATGGAAAGAAAAAACAACAGAAGGCTTGGGGTCTATTTCGGAGGTACCCAAATAATATTAATTATATGGCATATAAAAAAGCAAAGGCTGAAGCTAGAAGAGTGCGACGCAAAAGCCAACGTGAATCCTGGATCAACTACATCTCAAGCATTAAATCCAATACCTCAAGTTAAGAACTGTGGAAAAAAGTAAAAAAATGTATGGGTGTCTATTCTACTCATCATATTTCTCTTTTAAAACACAACCATCAAACCATCGCATCACCTAAAAACATCGCTGAGACAATAGGGAGTACCCTAGCATCAATTTCATGCTCTGACTCATACCCAGAACCCTTTTTAACACACAAAAGACAAACTGAAAGAACCAGGATTAATTTTAACTCTCATCATTCATATGCATATAATGAGCCATTTCTTAAATCATAGATTATAAAATGCTTCAGAGACAGCCATTTATCTGCCACAGGTCACGATGGGATTACATACATTATGCTCGAGCACCTTTCTGCTCTATCCTTGAATAACCTTCTCTCCTTCTTTAATAGGATATGGATGGAGCAGACTTTTCCTAATGCTTGGTGCAGAGCTATAATTATACCATTTCCCAAACCAGGAAAAGATGCTACCAATCCCAATAATTACAGGCCGATTGCACTCTCTAGCTGCCTTTGCAAACTTCTTGAAAAAATGGTAAATTGCCGCCTCGTGGCTATTTTAGAAACAAATAATTGCCTTGCTGCATTTCAAAGCGGATTTCGACGTGGTAGGTCTACTATCGATAATTTAATCCATTTGGAACATCACATACGGATAGTCTTTCTAAAACGCAACGATTTGGTCTCAGTATTTTTTGACATGGCAAAAGCTTATACCAGAACATGGCGTTATGGGATTCTTCGCGATCTTTCTAACCTGGACTTTCGTGGGAACCTTCCAATCTTTATTAAAAACTTTCTTTCCATCCGGCGATTTCAAGTTCGAGTTGGGGGGGGGGTCCTATCTAGTTTTTATGCACAAGAAGAGGGTGTACTTCAGGGCAGTGTCCTGAGTGTCACCCTCTTTGCTATTAAAATTAACGACATCATTAAACAACTCCCTTCTTCTGTGAAAGGCGATCTCTATGTTGACGACTTCCGCATTATGTATATGGGACAGGATATTCGTTTTATTGAAAGACAACTGCAAATATCAATCAAAAGTATTCTTAGTTGGACTAACAAAAATTGTTTCTTAATTTCTCATGACAAAACATCTTGTGTGCATTTCTGTAGACGAAGGGGTCTGCATCCAGATCCTGAAATTTTTATCGGTTCATCCCAAATTCCTGTTGTGGACAATGTTTGCTATCTTGGCCTACATTTTGACAGTAAACTTACTTTTTTACCACATGTTTTACAATTAAGGACAAAATGCGAAAAATCCCTTAACCTACTGAAAGTACTTTCAAATACTTCTTGGGGAGCTGACCGCACTTCTCTCCTTAAAATCTATCGAGCTGTGATCCTTGCAAAAATGGACTATGCTTGCCAGGTCTATGGTTCTGTCAGTAAATATGTTCTTAAAAAACTTGACACTGTGCACCACAGCGCACTCCGTGTCTGCTCTGGTGCATTTCATACATCTCCAATTTTAAGTCTGTATGTTGACTGTTATGAACCAGCATTACACCTGACACGTGAAAAACTTTCATTAGAATTGTATTACCGTGTCTTTTCTCATCCTGGTCATCCTCTTCACACCTATCTTTTAAATACTGACAATGATATTCTTTATCAGCATCGACCATCTTGCATCCCATCTTTTGGAGTCAGAATGAGAAACATTATCAATAAAGACACATTGAATAATATCGAGGTGTGTCCATGTCCTTTGAATGTCCTCCCTCTTTGAATCCTCCTAAAATTACCTCTATCCATCCTTTTAAAGGTTATCAAAGAAACAATTCAGCAAGAGGGGAATCTTGCGTAGAGGAACCCTTGCACGCAGTTCATGCTTCAAGTGATAGCGACAAACGCTGGAGATAGACAACAAAACACCTGTAGTTGTGCTCCAGCGTTGTGCTAACACATGAGAGGACACTGTACGGTCCGTCACAGTCATGTGGATGCGGTGTCTGTCGTCCGGTGCCGTTGTGCTATTGTGTGCCCCACTGCCAGGTTTTCGCCTTGTTTGATTCTCCTCTGTCTATTTCTTTCAAACACGCATCACTGTTGTGACATTGCGTGCGGGCTGCAATTTCTTGATACGAAAATCCACTTTCTCGCATACCGACGATGCGGCCTCGTACGAACTCCGTTAGTTATTGGTATGGCTTCCATCGCTTTTAACGAGGCATATTGACCACCAATTAAACGTTTACCGCAGATAGAGGAAGATAAACGGATTTCAACGTATCTTTACAGTTCTCTATATACCTGGAACAAGCAACTGATAAGGAGCCGGTTCTCGTTCCACGCATGCACAATCGCTTTGTAATTCTAATCATTTGCATGTCTTACCTCACTTTACATTTCCTGTAAGTTTGGTTCAATTTGCATAGTTCCTTCATGGTGTAGCAATTTTCAAAAACATGAGTGTACCATTGAATGGACTCAAGACCAGCTATGTTGTGAAACACCCGTTGCTATCCGAACATTGAAGTGAAGTAACAAGGAGGAGTTATTAGTGCAACAGATGAGTTCAGATATTTTTTTGAGCCCGTGTCATCAAAGCCGTAGCCCGATACCGAAAATACGAAACAGAAAATTGTTAATAACATTTTAAAATGTTTTCAAGATTAATTTTCTCAATTAAAAATCTCTTACATAAAATAATTTTTAATCCTAAATACTCCTTCATGACAAAGTTTCATGATTTTCATGTTTCTGAAAGTCTGTTTAAAATAGCAAACTTTTTATATATATCCAACCACTGGCAGAATCTTTAAAAGTAAAAATTCTAATTGTTTTAAAATTTCATTGTATAACTATGGCAGAAAGACATTAATTATGTTTTCCAGTAATTCTGGAAAATTAATTCAAAGAGAAAAAGGAGATATACGAGGAATACCCCACGGCTTCTTTATATCAGTAACACTGACCGTGCCAAGACATCAGAATCTGATACAATATTTTTCTTAATATCCACCAATAACAATTCAATTATCTTTCAAGGGGATTTTTAGAACATTGTAAAGCTCGTTAAGAAACGTATGCAGCATTCTTGTTTTCCAAATAGAACCTGGCAGTTTTTTTTAAATTTTATTTGTTAATAAATAAGATTTTTATTTTTAACATTTACACTTTTTGCCCGAAGTCTGGTATAAAATTCGATGCCCAGCCTGTTTCAAACCCGGCATCGGGCTCGAGCTCAGAGAGTCTGGATGTGCATGCTTGAGCAGGTTACAATTATTGTGACAGATTTAATAGGAATAAACTTAGAGATATTTAATATATAAGGTTTGTCTCTCAAAAGTTTAAGCAGAATCATAAAATGTCGATTTTCAAAGAATTATAAAATGTTAGAATGAATAACATTTTTTTCATTTGCAGATTTCACAACATTATTTAAATAAATGATATCAAAAGTAGAATAAAATAAATTACATAATTGTAAAAAATATAATAAAAAAATGTTAAAAAAAACTGTCTCAAAAGTTTATGCAAAATGTCAAAAACAACCAGATTTATAATTTTTACAGAACTTTTACTTACAAATTATTTTCCGTGATTTCGGATTAGTTCAAATAAACGTGCTTCCATCGAAATTATTAGTTTTTGTAGGGCACATGGTGGCAAAGAGCACCATGCTTTCTCAATAAAACTCTTGGAGTTCTTCAGTAGAGTCATACTGCTTTCCACTGCCGTAAACCTGGCGGGTTAAAATACATCCAGACATTCTCAATCGGGTTTAAGTCTGGACTTAAAGCTGGCCAGTCAAGAACTTTAACATTTTTCTGAGAAAGCTAAAGTTTTGTAGAATGTGATACGTGGATTGAGATATTGTCTTGTTGAAAAGTCCATTCAGGATCCCCCAAACTGTCACCAAATGGAAGAAAATTTTTGCTTGCATCTCTTGATACTTTTTTGAATCTTGTCTTCCTTTTAGAAAAGCCAGAGAAATCTGGCCATTGAATCCAAATGCCCACCCCAAATCATAACAGATTTACCGTCTTGCTGCCTGCTGAAAAATGCCCTTGGTTCCTTTCGTAAATCATGCCAATTCACGTTCCAAACTAAGTTACACTTTTCTCATCGCTGAATAAAACAGTAATCCATTTGTCCCCGTAGGACATGTGTTTTTTAGGCCAGTTCATTCTTGCCTGTTTGTGATGTCATTTGAAAGACGGTTTGCGAGCCATTTTCTTTAGTATGATGTAGTAACACTATTTAATGTATGTATAGTGTCTTTGGACACCTGTACACTGATATTATTTTTAATTTGCCGTATGGACATATTTAGTCTAGATACCAATCTCCGTATTCTCCGATCAGTCTGAACAGTCGTCATACGTGGTCGTCCACATCTTGTTTTACGCTTAAAAATATCATTTCTAGAGAGTACTTGATATATACCTCAATTTGATCGATTTAAAACTTTTGCAATTTCAGAAACAGTTTTATTTTGAGATTTCAATTTAAAAACTTTCAAAATTTCACATTTTGTGAATTCTTTACCCTTCGGCATTTTTAAAATAGGAGGAAATAATTTCTCCACCTTTTATACTTTTATAAAGTGCAATATGATGTCATACAACGTCATTACACACGGCCTATCCCGTGTTTCTAAAAAAAATGCATAACGTGCTTAAACTTTTGAGACAGCGTTTCTTCAAGAAAAAAGAAAAAGAAAATAAAAATAAATATATTTTTTATTTTAACCACCTAAAATGGCTTATTTTATTTTATTTTGATTAAATGTCGAGTATTTATTATAAATTAGCATAAATTATTTTAAACCAGATTTGCAGAGTGCTTAAACTTTTGAGACAGACTATACTAGCATATCCACAAAGCATAATTCCAAATTAAACGGTTAATTTAAACAAGGAAGAAAAGTCATAGCATGAGTTATTTGTAAAAAAAAAAAACATGAGTATGATGTTGTGAAAAAAACATGAAAGTTGTGAAAAAAAAAACATGTAAATTTGACATGTTAAACTTTTCTAATAACACCAAAAGATATCTTTCATTGTATGAAACTTCACTTTTTCATAAGAAGATAACTAAGGAAACAATTTAGAAAACACATAACACAGTCGAACACTTATTTTACAGCTATTTCAGTTATCAGCTTAACATTTTGGACAAGACA